>CM077160.1:142774142-144108302 GCA_039583875.1 Platanthera guangdongensis | reverse complement strand
ATAAGGTTTCAACATAATCATTTTGATAATAATTATAAAACACTAATTTAATATGGCTTGTCGGCCAATTAGCACTACAAAAAATATATTTTAAAATTATAATCTTAAACCAAGATGGGGCATTTGTAAAATAAATGTTTAAAATTAGGAAAATATTCATTCACAATTATTGGGGGCTTGTCTTGGGCACATAAACTTCTTCATTAATATACTTGTTTAAAATGGAGGTTTTTCATTGAAATAATTTAAACTATTTAAAACTAAAAAAAAAAATATTCTTCTCTGCTTCAGACAATACGGATGCAATAGCAAAATTAACCCTTAATTTGAGCATATACTTTGGGAGTTTAGTCTTATTCTGTGATCTTAGATTCACTATCTAATTTTAAAAATCCATTTATTTCCTACAACAGGATGATCAGATGTTGTCTCTACAAGTTTCCAAATCTTATTACTTCAAATTGATTTAGTTCATCATTCATAACTAAAACCAAGATTCATCATTTAAAGCGGTTGAAACATCGTTTGGTTTATATTGGAAAAAAAACAAAGATTTGAAAATAAGGCTTCATTTGGTTTAGCATTTTGCTCCGGTGGTGAAACGAAAGGATGACTTTTGGAATCAGAGGGAGGAGGCTGTAGTTGGAATCCCTCCATTTTCCTCCATTTCTCATGGCGCGGCGGGTGCAAATGGAGAAAACGCTGTCGCTGGCCATTTGGTTACCCGCTGTGCGATGACGTTTGTTCCAAACAGAGAGCTCCAAACGTTGCACCAAACGAAGCCTAAATCATGTAAAGATCAACGTAAACTTACCCCTCTTGATGGTTTTCCAATCACCAATTGCTATGAATGATCTTTTGAAAATATAAGTTCACTTGGAGGCACATATTCTTCCACTTCTTATTCTTCTTGTTCTCCAAGTACTTCATCATCCTTCTTCAAAAGAGGGAGGGATTCTTAATCATTTTTTGTCGGATTAGTCTCTACACAAGGAACAAACTCATCAAATTTAACATGAATTGATTTTTCAACTATTTTTGTTCGTTTATTAAAAACTCGATAAACCTTACTAGTTGAAGAATAATCAATAAAAATTCTTTCGTCACATTTTTCATCAAATTTACATAAAGTATCTTTTGTATTTAAAATAAAACATTTACATTCAAAAACTCTAAAATAAGATACATTGTGCTTTTTTTGATAATATACCTCATATGAAGTTAGTTTCAAAAATAGACATAGCATGTCTGATTTATAATATAATAAGTAGTACTAACAACTTCAGCCCAAAATAATTTAGGTAACTTTTATTCAGATAACATAGTTGTTGCCCGCCGGAAAACCTCAGAGCTATCTTTAGACTCAGGAGTTGCTTTGTCCTCAAATGAAGGTCTGAGGGCATATTTATAGTTTTTTGAAGGGACATGCTGGTAATTGTGCCCGGGCAGATTTTGAGGCATGAATGACGTCGCTCCATTTCAGTCACCTGGATCGCCAATTTTCATGAAATGACGGAAGCTCCACCCGAGCGGCTCGGGCAGGTTGCCCGGCGACGGCGGTGGCTTGCAGGGGTCGGAGGCGGTGGAGACGTAGGATGCGGCCGGCGGTGGCGGCGACCGCCGCCGCGCTCGCGCACACACACATGCGCGCTAGCGCGCACAGGCCGTGCCGGCTAGCGTGTGCATGGACGCCGTGCGCGCACGCGCGGCCGCCCGCGTGCGTGGGTCGGCCGCGCGCACGCAGGTGCGTTGCCCGTGCATGCACGCCATTTTCGCGGGCATGTGATTAGCTTTGCCCTACTTTCGGGGCGCTTCTGGGTGGCTTGGTGCACGTGGCTCGTTTGTTCGGGTTGCTTCCCCTCTGCGTCTTTATCGAAATCCTTCGGATTTGACTTCCAAAATTCCGCGGGAATCCCATCCGGATTGATCTCTAACTCACAACTCTCAAAGTTCCATCAATGAATGCTGTTCAACATAAGTCGACGCAATCTTTTAATCAAACCCTTGAAAAATCCCTTTACTTGGTAGCAATATGCTTGTTCTCCTAAGCAGTCGAGCAGGAACCAGTATATTTAACACTCAGCATTTCATTTATTTTTTAATTACCACGTGTCACAATCGTGTAACCCGTGGGCCCAGATCTGGCTGGAGGACACTGGATCCAGAAATTTCGACAAATATGGAGGATTCCGATCCAAATGTTCACTGATACTCCAATCTTCCCTTCATCTCAGGCCGCCTCCACTGGAAGAGAAAACTTCGATCACCTCCACTCCAGGCACAATCGTAGGTATCCATTTGTTTTCTTCTCAACGCCATACTCTCTCGTCGCAGCGATTTGACGAACTCTTCATTCCAGCAAGTTTAGAGGAGATTCAGTGGACAAACCTTCATCTCAAACACCGTTACTTGCTTAATGTTTCCTTGCAAGTTTTGTTTTTGTAGTTTCACACACATTCGTTTTAGTTGTTTGCGATAGCTGTTAGGATTGATCTAGTTTTTTGTGTGTGCATTGATATCATGCCATTTCTAGACGAGAATCTGCCATTCCTATGTCTGATTGATATTTCTGAAGCTATACTTCTGCAGTCTTCTGCTGGTTTTAAATAATATTTCGAAATACATACACTGTGATGCGCTTCCTTAATAAAAGGCACAATTTTTCTGGGATTTTGAGGGATTCTGGATGATGAGGCCATGGAGAATGGAAATTTGCACTTTTCATAAGTTACTCAGAATGATTTCAGTAATTTCTAATACCTGATAGCATCTGTGGGTTACTTTTAATTGGTAATAAGATTCTATGTGCTTCGGATTGTGTGAATATGAGTAGTTTATTTGGCAATTCTATTTACCTAACTTCACTACATCAAGTACAATTTGATTTTTGTTGCTTTTGTTAGCCGCTTTTTGAAGGGAAGTCTTGGTGCACTGGTTGAGGTGTTATTCGTCAAGTATCAGGTTTGATTGGTACAAAAAATGTAACCAATATAGATTCACTACCCTCAGGGGAGAGTCGGTGCTTCATAGACCACAACACTGGTTTATAGCTAGAAATATGCAGAGTAGGATGTCACGGGTTCAAGTTCTGGAAGCAACCTCTTGAAAAAAATGCATGGTAAGGTTTGCCTACATTTCACACTTGTGGTGGGACCCTTCCCTGGACCCTCACTGCTTGGGGATGCCTTTGTGCACCGGGCTGCCCTTTTTTGTTAGTTAATTTTTGACGGAGTATGAGTGGTTATGCAATGCTTGTATAACAAAAATGCAGAGCATATTTTAAACAAAGTTAGTAACTCATTTCTATTTTCCTATCAATTTGACCAATTCTAGAAAATTTGAGAAAATATGGTATATTTAGGGTTAAAGAAGGATTCCTAAAGTTCAGCTATACTGATCTTTAGAATAACTTCATACGCAATAGGGACCTACTCCGCATATTTCTAGCTACAAACGCGTGCTGTAATCTATGAAGCATTGGCTCTTCCCTGAGGGCAGTGTATCTATATTGGTTACATTTTTGGTACTAGTCAGACCCGATACTTGATGGGTTGATCTAAATTTTTTAATAACAGAGGTTTGCTTTTGTAAAGTAAACAAAAGTGGTCTCAATGTCTTTTTATAAAAGAAAAGACCAGCATTTTCAATCCATGCATGATGCAACTAGCGGAGCTTGTTTAATACAAAAAACATATGTGAGCTCCTGGTATATAAGTAATTTATTACAGTTAAATGATGAATAATTTGACTTAAATTTGATTGCGCTTGTTTATGTTGATGTTGTTCTCTCTCTTTAAAAAAATTCATGTGTATCCATATGCATATTTTATTTTAATTACGTTGTACTCCACTGTAGTTGTATCCTTACTTTTTGAATATTTTGTATCGTCGTACGTTGTATGTATCGTATCCAGTACCTATACCCGTGTTGGTGTTCCATTGGTTTGTCTATTAATGAAAACTGGTAGAATAAAATTACATCTGCCTCATGTCTTTAGTATTTGGTGGTTGCGAATCGAGTATAGATGATTTTTTATTATATTTCTATTTGATATAGTTGGAGCCATACTACGTGCAGACTTTAGTTTTGTTTTACTGTTATTTTAGCAATGTGCATTGGTTTCCTGAAATTCCTTATCAAGGATAAATCTTATTTGTATTCTCTCGTTAGGTTTGATTCTATTTTTAGAGAATTTGTGAGGCAATGACAATTTTGGCGTCGAAGAAGTCCTCCTTAAGTTCAGTTACCTTAATATTTAGAATACCCTACTATACACAATGGGGACAAAGTCTGCTTATTTCGGGCTCGATACCAGTGCTTGGGGCTGGGAATGTGAAGCAGGGATTAGGTTTGATACCATTTCATCAAGGAGAGGAACTTATCTGGCAGGGAAAGATCTCTGTGCCAATTGGATTTCAGTGTGAATACCGCTATTATTTGGTTGATGACCATAGAAACATTTTGAGATGGGAAGCTGGGATGAAGCGGAAAGTTTCCCTGCCCGCAGGAATCAATGGAGGAGAGGTGGTGGAAATTCATGATCTTTGGCAGGTGAATAGTTCATGAGTTTATTTGACTTTGTGCGTCTGTTTGTTTCTGGTTCCATTATTATCCGTATGCCATTATCAGGCTGCTTCAGAAGCTCTTTTCCTGAAAAGTGCTTTCAAAAATGTTATATTTAGTAGTGGTCAAAACTTGCAACCAGAATTGCCTTTTGGATCTAAACAAAGGAAAGATGATCAAGAAGGTATATCTTCCATGGGCCTTTAAGAAACTAATTTCACAAAAAATTATGATTATGAATATATGATTAGTATGTATATAATCCCCTTTCATTTCTCATGCAGATTCAATTGTTGTTCAGTTCAAGATTAGCTGCCCAACTGTAGAAGAAGGAACATCTGTAAGCCTCTTGCCCTTTTTGTAATGCTTTTATTTGCCTGAACCAGTTGTTAATCATTAAAGGTTTTTTCGTTGCATTTCTACTTTGCTCAGAACCCCTAGTTCATACTGGTGAAAGATCCCGAGAGTCTTCTAATATGAAGTATTGTAGGTTTATGTCACTGGCAGTGCGCCTCAATTAGGGCAATGGAGGGTTGAAGATGGTCTGAGGCTCAGTTATATTGGAGATTATAGTTGGGAAGCATATTCAGCTATAAGAAAAGATCTCTTCCCAATAAAATATCTTTCTAGAATTAATCTAATCCTAATTTCATTTTATAAGGTTGAATGATTTACATGACATTTTTCACATTTACTGTTGTCACTAAATTTTCTTTTAGTCCTTAACAAAAGTCCCACGTACAAATATTGCCAAAGTTGCAAGCAGGGAGAGATTTCTCTAGAAATTGGTCCCTACAGGGAGCTAGCTCTTGACATGTCATCAAGCTCATTACCTAAATATGTTACTCTGTCTGATGGCTCTTTCAGGGTAAATACGTAACTTTCTGTTTCCCTTCTTCGGAATAGTGCTGGATTTTGGCAATTTGACCCATACTGATCAAGTTTTAATTTTGTCAGGCAACACCCTGGAGGGGTGCTGGTGTTGCTATTCCTATGTTTTCAGTTAGGACCAATGAAGACCTTGGCGTTGGTGAATTTCTCGATCTAAAACTGCTTGTTGATTTGGCAGTGGAATCAGGATTTCATCTAATTCAATTATTACCAATAAATGATACTTCTGTTCATGGGATGTGGTGGGATTCATATCCCTACAGGTATTTTTTCTTCATAAACCTTATGGAACATATGCATTCATATTTTAATAGGTTACAGTCAGATAAACATGCCTTTTTTGCTATGTGTCTCTCATATTGAAGGATTTTTTCTCATTTAAAGATAACTTTCTAGTGGGATAAAGGCTTGAGTGTTGTTCTTGTTGTTGTTGTAAAGATAACTTTCTGCTACATGATTGTACAGTTCCTTATCTGTATTTGCCCTGCATCCTTTGTACCTGCGAGTTCAATTGCTTTCAGAAAATATTCCAGACAATTTAAAGGTTTTGTTATAATATTTAGTTCTTCAGTTCTAGTATATTTAATTATTACCTGGTTTACAACTTATTTGTTTCCACTGATTTGAACTGTTGTATGAATATATTCTGCAGCAAGAGATTTTGATGGAAAAAAAGCATCTGGATAAAAAGGTAGTGCCTATGTCTTCCATGGTTCGCTGGTATTTATTTGGTACCTGTTCAAACTTAATTTACCTGTAGAAAATGAGGTCAATGAACCTTGTGGGTTGTATTTCTTGTATAAACTTTTAGTATGAGTACATATATATAAGAAGAGAGGGAGAGAGAAATCCCAAAAATACAATGTGGAACTAAATCTAAGACAAACTTGGGCTCATATATGGGCCACAATTACAATGAGCTTTTACATATTTTTCTACTATCTTGTAACACTCCCCCGCAAGCTGGAGCATACAAATCGTAAGCACCAAGCTTGGATAGAAACTGTTGATACAATGTCCGAGATAGAGCATTGGTAAAGATGTCTGCAACTTGCTCGGAGGGTGGAACATGTTCCAATTCAAGTTTCTTCAGTTGGAACTTCTCCCGGACAAAGTGACAATCAACCTCAATGTGTTTTGTTCGCTCATGAAACACATGGTTCTTCACAATATGTATAGCAGCCTGACTGTCGCAGAATAGAGTAGCAGGTGAGGAGAGTTTGACACCCAAATCACAAAGAAGGCTCTCTAACCAGGTAAGTTCAGACACAACAACAGCCATATCACGATACTCGCCTTCAGCAAAAGAGCAAGCGACAACCGATTGCTTCTTGCTGCGTCATGTGATGAGATTTCCTCCAAAGTAGGTACATAAACCAGTGGTGGATCATCGATCATCAAGCGAGCCCGCATAATCAGAATCAGTATACGCAACAAGGGATAAAGAGGCGGATGACTTGTATACCAACCCTCGTCCCGGGGCAGCTTTCAAGTACTTGAGGATGCGTTCGACAGCCTGTAGATGATATATTCTTGGTGAATGCATAAAACGACTAACTACTCCAATAACAAAAGAGATATCGGGCCTTGTAACTGTTAGGTATATCGGTTTTCCAACAAGACGCCGATAATATTCATGATTTGTAAGTAGAGAATCTGATTCGGTTCCATGAGCACTTAGCTTGTGGTTGACATCCATAAGTGTTTCCGCAGGTTTACTCCGGAATAACCAGCATCCTGAAGAAGATCGAGACAATATTTCCGTTGAGATAGGACCAGGGCATCAGGTCTTCGAGCAACCTCAAGTCCAAGGAAGTACCGAAGGTTTCCCAGATCTTTTGTTTGGAAGACAGAGTTTAAGTGTTGTTTGATCTGTTGTATCCCGGTAGAGTCATCGCCAGTTATCAAAATATCATCCACATAGATTAAGAGAATTACCGTCCCTGTTGATCGATGACGGGTAAAAAGAGAGAAGTCAGCAAAGCTTCGCTGAAAGCCAATATCACGAACACCCTTGCTAAAATTTTCAAACCAAGTTCGAAGCGACTGAGACCATAGATAACTTTACGCAGGTGGCACACCCTAGACTCCCCCGTGGTCTCAAACCCTGGAGGTTGGTTCATGTAAACCGTCTTTTGAAGATCACCATTAAGAAAGACATTTTTAATGTCTAGCTGATGTAGTGGCCAATGACGGTGAACAATAAATGAGATAAGAACCCGAACATAATTTAGTTTGGCGACAGGGGAAAAGTCTCCTCATAGTTCAAGCCCTATTACTGAGTGAACCCACGAGCCACAAGACGGGCTTTGAGGCGATCGATAGTCTCATCCGGTGCATGTTTAATGAAAAAGATCCATTTACAGGTAACGCAGGACTGGACAGACAGAAGAGGTACCAAATCGCAAGTATGATTAGCCCAAAGGGCTGACATCTCAGCTTCCATTGTCGCACGCCACCCAGGGTGTTGGAGAGCCTCCTGCACAGTGTTAGAGATATAGAGGAAAGAGCAAGAACAAATTTTAGCAGAGGAGGAGAGAGCCGATGTAGGGAAATATAGTTGGCCAGAGGATGAGCCGTAGAGGCGGAGGCAGGGTCAGCTGGCCGCAAAATAGTACTGGTAGACGGTAGTAGTGGCTGAGCTTCGGAGTTCAGACTACGACGAGTGTAAACACGGATGAGAGGTGGTTTGGGTGTTGGTGGTTTCACGTGGGGTGTTGGAAGTAGAGGAGGTAGAGAAGTCGTGACTGAGATAGCAGGACGAGGCACATGATGCACACTAGGAGGTACTGAAGTGGATGACAGAAAGGGTTGGTCTTCCAGAATAGTAACATTAGCGGACACAACCACTTTCCAGTCGACAGGAGAGTAACACACATACCCTTTTTGAGTGCGAGAGTACCCTACGAACATCCATTTGGTTGCACGGGGGGGGGGGCAAATTTATCCGTAGGTAGATCGAGGTTATGAACATAGCAAGCACACCCAAACACCTGAGGTGCAAGAGGAAACATAGATTGAGAAGGAAAGAGGAGGCTAAACGGAGTGACAAGGTTGAGAACGAAGGAAAACAGACGATTGATGAGATGACACGCAGCCGTAGCTGCAAAGTTCCAGTATTCGATGGGTACCTGTATCTAAAGCATTAAGGAGCGGGCAACATCATGAAGATGCCGATTTTTGCGCTCAACAACACCATTTTGCTGAGAAGTGTAAGCACAAGATGTTTGATGTATAATGTCAAATTCAGCACAAAGTGAGGCGAACGTTCGACTCATATATTCCCGCGCATTGTCAGTGCGGATAATTTTAAGCGGGGAAGAGAATTGAGTACGAAGTTCAGTAATGAATGTACGGAATAAAGAAGTGAGTTCGGTATGATCCCGTAGTAAATATAACCATGTCACTCGAGAGTAATCGTCAATAAAAGTAACAAAGTAGCGGTACCCAAATACACTAGGGACTTTATAAGGGCCCCAAATGTCAGAATGAATAATGAATAAAGGAGTTCTACTCCAATTACAAACAAGACTAAAATAAACTCGATGTTGTTTACCAAAGATACATGACTCACAAGTAAACTCATTCAAGGAGACATCCGGAAGAGCTTGCTTTAGAATCTGGAGGAGAGCATGTCCAAGACTACGATGCCTCTCAACTGAGGAGACGACAAAAAGGGTAGATGGAAGGACATCTAGAAGATAGAGACATCCATCCGCTACCAATAATATTCCGCGTTTGCCGATCTTGCACAACAAAAAAAGATGGTGAGAATATAACATGAGAATCAAGATCCTGTGTAAGTCGGCTAATAGAAAGCAAGTTGAACGGGGAGGCCGGAGCATGAAGAACCGAGGTTAAGGAGAGGTTGGGTGTGAGATGGATATCAGCAGCTCCGGAGACAGGGGTGGAGTCACCATTAACGACAGTAATGAACTTGGGATGATGAGAGACCAAGTATTGCGGCGACTTCTGGCAAGTAATGTGGTGGGTGACACCAGAGTCCATAATCCAGTGGAAACTCCGAGATAGACAGGTTATACCTTCATTGACGATGAAAGCCACGGAGCCCGAGGAGCGAGCAATCACCCCTTTGAGTTGCTGAAGCTGGGTGCGGATAGCATCAATGTCAGACTGTGCATTTGAGGAAGTCGAAGTAGAAGCCAAGGGCGGAGACTCGACCTTCGTAGAAGCAGCAAGGTGGGGTGACAGACCATGCTTACGATAGCAGGTAGCCTCCAGATGATTTTCCCGACCGCAGAACGTGCATTTAAGGGGGGGGGGTTCCAGTACGTCCTCATCCCTGAGACGAATGACGACCCCCACGGATCTAGGTACCGCGAGTCGAGGGATGTGGTGAAGGTTTGCTGGAGAAGAGCTGGAGAGGGAGGCAGAGGAGCCTCGGATAATGGAGTGACCTTCAGAAGCATTGAGCAGACATCAGAGAGAGAGGGAGTAGTGACAGAGGAGAGTATCCGAGCTCGAACACTGTGCAGATGCGGAGGAACCCTTGCCATCATCATGACAATCCCGACAGCTTTTTTTTGTGCCCGTTGGGCAACCAGATCAGTAGTAGGAGGCCGGTGTTGTATCCATGCCTCAACAAGTGTCTTGGTCTTGACAACAGTAAAAAAAATGGACAAAGAGTTAAATAAACTGCAAATTTTATTGCTCCAAAAAGATAATCATTACATAGGTATCCCCCTTATTTATAGAAATCGGGGTGGATAAGAGAATACAACAACCGATTTGAGACTAAATACAAGTCGGGCGGCCTACACGGTTTGACACGGTCAAACCGCCAACTATACAACATACAATAAAACAAGAAATGACAACACGCAAAGGCGCTTATCTGCTCCAGGGAAGACCGCTGACACAGGCCCCCAGACCGCAACTGTGGGTTGCCATCAGACCGCAGCTGCGACTACCCATCAGACTGTAGCTGCTGCAAGCTATCGGACTGTAACCGCGGGTTGCCACCAGACCGCAGTTGCGGTTAACCATCTGTCCGCTGCTGCGGCTTCAACCAGGCCGCTGCGGCTTCAACCAGACTGCCGAGGTTTCAACCAAACCGCTGCGGCTTCACACTGCCAGACTGCTGCGGCTTCACACTGCCAGACTGCTGCGGCTTCACACTGCCAGACTGCTGCGGCTTCACACTGCCAGACTGCTGCGGCTTCACACTGCCAGACTGCTGTGGCTAACCGAAAGCCCACTACTGCGGCTTACTGCTAAACCGCTGCGACTTCCTCCAGACCGCCACTGCTGCTCCTGACCGCAAGCTGAGGCTCACCACCAGACCGCTGGACCAAACCGCCAGATCGCCAAGACCAGTAGACCGCTGCGGTTTAACATAAGTCTGCCCGGTCTCCATTAGCTCCAACACCCCCCCTCAAGCTGGAGCATATATATCTATCATGCCCAGCTTGCTACAAACCTACTCGGAAGGAGTAACTGACTTGGTGAAGAAATCAGCCAGTTCTCTCTCTGAAGTAACAAACGATGTGCATATCTGATTCTTTGAAATCTTCTCTCTAATAAAGTGACAATCAACCTCGATATGCTTCGTCCTCTCGTGACAGGATTCCTCGAAATATATATGACTGTCTTGTTGACACAGAACATTGACAGAGGATGATCATAAAGCTCTCCAAAATCAAGCATAAGTGTCTGTAACCACTTCAGCTCGCAAGTAGTTAGAGTCATGCTCCTGTACTCGGCTTCAACGCTTGACCTGGAGACAACAGTTTGTTTCTTGCTCTTCCAGCTGACCAAATTCTCGCCAACAAAAGTACAGAATCCAGATGTGTACTTCCTATCTCCTTTATCACCTGCATAACTCGCATCAGAATATGCCTCAACCTTCAAATGTCCCCTTTTCTGAAACAGAAGTCCTTTCCCTGGAGCATCTTTCACATACTATAGAATCTTCATTGCCGACTGTAGATGACACTTCTTAGGAGCTTGCATAAACTGTCTCACTCTTCCAACAATATAACAAATATTCGGTCTTGTGACTGTCAGATAAATGAGTTTCCCCACAAAGTGTCTTTACCTGGTGACATCGTCAAGAAGAGGTGAGTTCTCACTCCAACACTTGTCATCTCCAACCGACATTGGAGAACGAGCCGATTTAGCTCCAAGAAGACCTGTCTCTATCAAAAGGTCCAAGATATACTTTCTCTGTGAAGAACAACAGACCCTGGTTTCCTGAATATCTCAATGCCCAGGAAATACTTCGGAGATCTCATATATTTTGTAACAAAATGCTTTAGGAGATGCTTCTTGGTCATTGCCACACCTTTTCTATCATCCCTGGGGAGAAGAATATCATCCACATAAATAGCAAAGACAACAAGACCAGCTGATGTCTTGCGAATGAATAATGAGTGATCCGCAACACTTCTAGCAAACCCAACCAACGAAATGACCTCATTAAACTTATCAAACCAGGCCCTGAGACTTTGCTTTAGGCCGTAGATCGTCTTTCGCAGTTTGTAGACTTGAGACTCCCCCTGAGCAACATACCCGGGAGGTTGCTCCATATAGACAGTTTCTTGTAAATCACCATAAAGAAATGCATTCTTCACATCCAGCTGAGACATGTCCCAGTCTTTGTTGACGACCACAGAGAAAAGGACCCGGATAGTAGTAATCTGCGCCACAAGAGAGAAAGTGTCAAAGAAATCCACTCTATAAGTTTGCGTAAAACCTTTGACAACAAGCCTGACCTTGTAACTTAATAACAAAGACCCAGCGACAGCCAATCATGTCAGCACCAGGAGGCGTAGGAACAAGAGTCCAAGTACCTCGTTCAGTACAAGTACGCATCTCTTCATCCATAGCAGCTTTTCAATGAGGGATCACAAGAGCCTCTTGATACGAAGCAGGAGCAACATTAGCCGAGAGGGCCAGAGCAAACCGGAAGAAGCCGGACAAACCGGAAGAAGCAGGACAAAGCCGGTAGAAGAGGCCGCGCGGTTAAACAAACAAACTGCGGTCTAACTGGATCAAAAGATCGGTTCGCTCTGATACCAAGTGAAAAATGGACAAAGAGCTAAATAAATCACAAATTTTATTGCTCCAAAAAGATAATCATTACATAGGTATGCCCCTTATTTATAAAAATCGGGGGAGATGAGAGAATACAACAATCGATGTGGGACTAAATACAAGCCGGACGGCCTACGCGGTTTGATACAGTCAAACCGCCCACTATACAACAAACAATAAAACAAGAAACGACAACACGCAAAGTCGCCTATCTGCTCCAGGGAAGACCGCTTACACAGGCCGCCAGACCGCAACTGCGGGTTGCCATCAGACTGCAGTTGCAGCTACCCATCAGACTGCAGCTGATGCAAGTTATCAGACTGTAACCGCGGGTTGCCACCAGACCGTAGTTGCGGTTAACCATCAGTCCGCTACTGCGGCTTCAACCAGGCCGCTACGGCTTCAACCAGACTGCTGAGGTTTCAACTAGACCGCTGCGGCTTCACACTGCCAGACTGTTGTGGCTAACCTAAAGCCCACTACTGCGGCTTACTGCTAAACTGCTTCGACTTCCTCCAGACCGCCACTGCTGCTCCTGACCGCAAGCTGAGGCTCACCACCAGACCGCTGGACCAAACCGCCAGGTCGCCAAGACCAGTAGACCGCTGCAGTTTAACATAAGTCTGGCCGGTCTCCACTAGCTCCAACAACAACGAAGGAAGTCATATCGCAAGGTATCCCGGGATCAAGAGATTGAAGATCAGTGATGATGCCAAACAAATGTTGAAGGCTGTTTTGGCCAGAATGGAAGGAGTGGAGTTCCTCCCACATGGACTTAGCCGTGTCATAATACATGTCCATCCTGTATGGCTCGGTATCCATGAAGTTGAGAAGCCAGGATTGCACACGGCCGTCATCACGAAGCCACTTGTTAGTAGGAAGGGTAGGAGTAGCCCGGGTCAAGTGATGAAGCAGTCCTTTCATCTGGAGCACCCGACGAACTGGATGTACCCATTCCACAAAGTTCCTTTTGCCAGTGAGAGATATAGTGGTAATCCTGAGTTCATACCGAAGATCAGTAGCAGAGCAAGCAACCCGAGGTGTCATAGATGAGGCACCAGCGGACTCGCCAGAGGCAGTGTAGAATCCATGAAGCCGCAGGAAGAAGCTAGCCTTAGCAGACAGAAGACAGCAACAAGGAGAAACCGCAACGGACAGAACTAGCCGCGCACGAAGAGGTAGCCGAGCGAGAAGAGGCAGCCCGCATCCTGAAGAAAGCAGAGCGAAAGAGAATAGAAGTCGCACGGTCTCGGTGTCACTACACCAGCGGCAAGAGGCCGCGACCAAGATGCGGAGCCTGCTGCGGGTAGAAAGGCCGCAGCGGCTAAGAGAGGCAACCCACAACCTGAAGAAAGTGGTCAGAGGAGAAGAAGAGAAGCCGCCCGGTCTCGGTGTTAACACACCAGCGGCAAGAGGCCGCGACCAAGATGCGGAGCCCATAGCGGGTAGAGAAGCCGCAGCGGCAAGAGAAGGCCGTGCGGGAAGCCCGCTGAGACCAGGGAAAAGACAGGAGCGGGAGGGAAAGTCGCAGCGGGTAGGAAAGCAATAGTGGGAAGGGAAGCCGCAACGACTTAAGCAAGGGAGACCGCTCGGTCTCGGTGAGAACACCAACGTCATAGAAAGGTGTTGCGACCAAGATGCGGTGCTCGCAGCGGTTCGGAAAGCCGCAGCGAGAAGAGGAGGTCACAGCGACAAGGGAAGAAGTCGCGCAATAAGAAAAGGAGAAAGGAGAGACTGCGGGTCGAAGAAGAGACCGCAGCGAGAGGGCGGGAAGCCGAACAAGAAGATAGAAGAAAACCGCTCGGTTAGAGGGAAGGTGAGGGGGGGCACCAGACCGAGAGGGTTATAAAAACGGCGGGGGGGGGGGGGTGGTAAGGAGAGGTGGAAGCCATGAGAGAGAGCAAGAGGAGCGGCAAGAGAACAACTGACCGCGCGGGAAGCCGCTGTTAGAAACAGGGAAGGCCGCAAGACAGAGCGGATAAGCCGGAGACCAAACCGCCCGGTTTACAGGAGAACCAGGCGGACAAAAACAGACAGATCAGACCGTATCCCTCTGATACCATGTAGAAAATGTGAGCAATGAGCCTTGTGGGTGTACATATATATAGGAAGAGATGAAGCGAGAAATCCCAAAAATACAATGTGGGACTAAATTTAAGAAAAACTTAGGCTCATAAATGAGCCACAATTACAATGGGCTTTAACATACTTTCTACTATCTTCTAACACTACCAAAGCCAAAATTATGGTCCATTGACGGGCAACTTCATTTTCACCCCAAAGTAAATGGTTGATAAAAGTTATGAACATGAACTCTTTGCTTGATCCTTATGGCTTCACAAGTGATGTTAAAACTTACAAAAATGAATGTAGTTGATTAGTCACTAAATTTGTGGGAAGTGTAGATTTAATTAATTAATTGCATAGTTAGACCAGAAATTTGACACAACAATATCCCACCGCTAGTCGATATTCCTTGTGCAAAATCAATTTTCACTGCACATATTACATAGGACATCAAGACTGGTCAATACCGTTGACGCCGCAGATTGCACAATAAGGCACAGTACACGTCTGTTATTGTGCGCGTGCGCACACCCACACACTGTGACCTTGCACGAGGTTCCCTTGTGTGTTGTGTGCAATGACGATATACCCAATTGTTACTCGAGCAACGACAAGTACTAAGCTCACTGACCATGTGCACGACCGTTACTATCTATAAACTACTAGCATCTTTGCAGGGGCTACGCCCGTGCTCGGTGCTCTCCTGCAGGCTGCGCTCACATGCAATCCAACATAGCCCGTGCTAGGGTGCAGGGGCTACGCCCGTGATAAGAGTACAGATTGCAAAAGAGCAAAATTATCTGCTAAAGAGCCTGTATGAAATTCCTTCGCGTGTCAGGATAACTTCCTCTCCATTTTTCAACAAATAAAATAAAATAACTTTTAACAAAAAGAGCATCTGTAATCACATCTACAATCACACACCATCTCCCCTCTGTAGGGTAGCAAACACACATTTATTAGCTAACCAATAGTCAGTCTTTGTTATTTATTGCAGGATGTTGATTATGAAGCCACAATGGCTGCTAAGTTAGCCATTGCAAAGAAAATATTCAATATGGAGAAGGATCAGATACTTAATTCCAGTCTCTTCATAAAATTTGTATCTGATAATGAGGTATATATATCTATCATATATCCTCACTCGCAAGCTTCCACCTTGTGCTATAGTTTCTTGTAATATATTGAATACGGAAGTATCAGAGTTTCACATATAATAAACTTTTAAAAAATGTGCTTTGAAACTGCTAACTTATTCGGTTGAACAGGAGTGGTTAAAACCCTATGCAGCATTTTGTTTTTTGAGGGACTTCTTTGGGACATCAGATCATAGCCAATGGGGTCGATTTGCTGAATTTTCAAAAGAGAAGGTGATTGAACTCTAATTTCTTTGGAAACATTATTTTTTATCCCAATAGGTACAAAAATGTATTGTTGTTAGTTCACAGTCTAACAACTGCGAAATGGTCTCTCATGTTTCCTGTTGATATGTCATAATTAGTTTTATCCTGACTGTGGTAGTTTTCATGTTTTTTCCAGCTCGAGAAGCTTCTTTCAAAGGATACCTTACACTATGATGTCATCTGCTTTCACTATTACATTCAGTTCCATCTTCATTTACAGGCAACAAATTTTTCTCTCGAAAGATTTGTCATATGCAGCAAACATTCATCTTATTCCACTAATTTTCTGAGTTATTTTTACCTATTTCTGTTAGTTATCAGAAGCATCAACTTATGCAAGAAGGAAAAAAGTTATCTTGAAAGGAGATTTACCAATAGGAGTTGATAGAAATAGTGTTGATACATGGGTTTATCCAAATCTTTTTCGCATGAACAAATCTACTGGGGCGCCTCCTGATTATTTTGACAAGAATGGACAAAACTGGGGATTTCCTACCTATAATTGGGAGATGATGTCGAAAGATAACTACACATGGTGGAGAGCTCGGCTTACTCAGGTTCTATATACCCCTTTAGCTTAGAAATTAATTTTTCATTCTACCGTTGAAAAATCTCTTCTGGCTCTGGGTTTTGTCCATAATTAGCCTTTTTTGATCTTGCAGATGGCAAAATATTTCACAGCATATAGGATTGATCATATTTTAGGATTCTTTAGAATCTGGGAGCTTCCTGACCATGCTGCAACTGGCTTGGTCGGCAAATTTCGCCCTTCCATTGCTCTAAGCCAGGTTTCTACTTGCTCGAAGTAACCCTGCAAAATTATTTTGGGCACAAAATCTTTTCTGATCATAGGCCAATTCCTAATTGTGCCGTCTTTTACATTTTTTTGAATTTAATATAACTTAGGAAGAGCTTGAGAGGGAAGGCATTTGGGATTTTGATCGTTTGTGCCGTCCTTATATTCAGCAGAATACTCTACAGGTTTGTGGCCAATGATTCTTTCTCTTGATGCTTGCGTTTTTCGTTATTCTCATGTTGCGTCGTTTTTCTAGGATACATTCGGAGCCACATGGACATTTATTGCTTCATGCTTCTTAAGAGAATATTCAAAAGAATGTTATGAGGTAATCATGTTTCTGAATGGGTTTTTCTTCATGATACTCATTTGACAAATTGTGTGCATAAATTAGGCCACATCACATGGTGTGATTATTGTCAAAAGTGTTATTTGTTGTTTCTAAAGTTCCACAGGTCCAGATGATTATTTTCTCTCTCTTCCAAGAGTAGTTCAAGTGTTTTAACTATCACAAGGCAATGTTCTTTAACCACAAAATTTGCAGTGAGAACCTATAAATTTTTCTAATTGTGGAAATATGTAACCATATTAATTTTGTTTGGGATGACTTATTTTCACCGGTCAAGCGGTTACGACCACATGAAACCATAATTATGGTCTGATTCATGTGGTCGTATCGCTTGAGTAAAAATCAGTCCTCCCAAACGGAGCCTTAGTGAGCAACCATTGGAATATTGGAGGTTTACAACAACCAGTTCCTTAATCTCTTATCCATGATAGATTCTTTTATGAACTATTTGGCTTTACTTTGAAAGGCAGGGGTGTTACAGATAGTGAGATACTGTTGGTTGATTCATTATTGGATATTCTCAAGAATTGTACATTTGATATTAGTTTTGTGGTTCAGGCAGCTGTTTACTCAAAGTCTGTTCTGAACTTTTGTGTTCACTACTACAATCAAATCACATTTATGTTTTCACGCTATTACTTTTATTTTGTCTTTGGGTTCGACATGTTTAGTTCAAAGAGGACTGTGATACAGAGAAGAAAATTATTGGGAAACTGAGGTTCAGCCCAGAGAAATCAGTTTGGGCTGATAAAGAACTTGAAGTGCGGAGAGGACTCTTCGATCTTTTACAGGTAGTAGGCCCTTTTATACACCGTTACAATATCATCCTTTTGCTATATGGTTTTATGGTGCATTTATTTTTTTATCACATTCTAATGCAAAGTTGCATGATTTTTTTTTCATGAACTTATTGTTAGCACTTAGCACATATGTATGTGCATGATAGGAGGTTGGTCTTTCTTTTTGTATATGACCTATATATTCGTGTGTTCCTAGAGATAGTGTGAGCTCTAAGATATCCCGCTCTATTCTAAATGATAGCAGATTTGTGTTCTTATAGAGGAGAAGATTCAATTGGAGATTGCGATACAAACTCGAGTGGCAAACTTCTCGCCCAAGCACACAAGTGCTCGATTTCAATTCCTTAGGGTAAACTTAGCATAGGGTTCCCAAGCACCCACTTCTTTATATAGAGAGGTTTACATAATGGGATGATTAATGTATTTAATGAAAGAAATAGAAGATTGAAAAGTGGTGAGTCTGGCCTCCATGTACTGACATCCTCTCGAGTCTATCGTGTCTTTCCTGATTGGGTTGGTGAGCATGCACGTATCAATACCCTCTTTTAAAAAATCAAACTTGCCCTCAAGTTTGAATTAGGTTGGGATAATCATCATGTTGAAGGGCTTCAAAACCAGTGATGGTAATATCTTCATCTTCGACACTAATTTTCATGCACAATTCCACATGTGAAAGTAGGGTTGTTTGCTACAAAAGTAGTCTCCATGACTATGTATCTCAAGGTACTCTTTTTTGGGCATATCTTGGGGTTGTGAGTTCATTTTGGGTGGAGGTGAATATTGGGAACACACGGAGAAGGCAATTGAAGAGTATCAATTTGGGTGTTGTGGAACCTTGACGGTGAAAGATGGGTGAAGTGTGAGGAATGGTTGCACGTCAGATTTAGGGGGTAACATCAAGTTGGTGTAGTGCCTGATAGGGCTTGGAACTCGTCTTCCATGACTCATACTTGCCACTTGACTTATTATAATTGTGCGTGGATGCGAGGGCGAATGTGCAGTTATATTTGTGACGAAGGAAAGATTCCAAGTAGCGTGTACTGTGTAATGGTAAGTCCTAAAACATGAGTGGTGAGCTCAACGAAGTTCTTAATGCATGGATTTACCGACTTACATGTAGAGGTGTTCAAAGGCATTGCCAAATTGGTTGGTGCTATAGAGGCGAATTAGTTCTTCCTTCAAGAGTGTCAACGACAAGAAATGATTGGTTTGGCGTGTCCAACGAATCCAATGGAGCGTGGAACTTTCCCCATGTAGACTGTGTACAATGGCACCTTTTGATTGTTCGACGTGCTTTGCAGTTCGAAAAACTGCTTGGCGTGAGCTATCCACCCGAATGGACCAATGTCATTAAACACATGGATGTCGAGCCGACGAAAATGGCTAGGATTAAGGTCGAAAGTGGATTGAAGTAGGGTGACGATCTCTATGGTATTGTTGAGGGGCATGTCGATGGAGTGAGGATTTGAGGCCGCGAGTGTCTTTGATGGCGGTGTCAGGAGACTAATGAAGATGGTGTGGCTCTTAGTGTCTTATGCACAACGATATGGCGGTAAGATTTGGTAGTCTCAACATGATTTATGAGGTCAATGCAATAGGCTACGTGAGAGCTAGTTCTTCTTGGGTGGCCATGGATGGTGTGATATGCGTGAAATAAAGGAGTTGAGGAGGGTAGTGATCAAAGATGTCAACAAAAAGTGGAGCATGTGTTGCAAGGCTGCTGTGTGCACTGACATGTGGTGGGAGCTTGCATTGTCAAAGGTGCGATACTGCGAATAAACTGTTGGTTGGAGCCGATGCCAATAAATGAATTGGAGGTGACGGGGCTCGCGGCGTAAGGAGCAGAGCGATGGTGTCTTTTGATGTTGCTATGTGGTGAGGCGCACAACACGAGATGTCGAAGTGTGTTAGATGTTGTTATCAGATGAATAGGGCACAAATGGTCGATCTTACTCCTCCTGATTTGATTGGCAAACATGCAGATATGATGTTCTTTCCCTTAGAAATTGAAAATGCCACCTTCAAACCCTCCGAAAAATAGTGACCATGTAACACCTCAACCTAGTTTAACAGGAAATCAACAATCCAGCCGGACCCACGATAAAAAGTAAACTAACTGTATATAAACTGGTATAAAGCAGGTAAATTAAAAGTGTTAAAAAGAAACTTACAACGAAAAAAGAGTAAGAAATATAAACTATGTGTAAAAGTGTATCTCACAAAATTGAATTCACAGAACCAACTAGAACAAAAAACAACACTATAAAACGGATGTATTGTCAGTCTGAAGTAAATGGATACAACAAAACATGAGTAAAGTACAACAAATACATAATGTCTGCATGTAAAAGCAAAGTACAACAACATTGTGCTACAACTGAACAAAACTGACGACTGCGAAGACTGCGCCGCCTATCCTAAGTGGATCCCCTGACCTGAACCCCCTGTAAAAACAAGTTCCCAATGGGTTAGGGCCACTGGAGAGTAAGAAAAACTACCCCCTCCAGCAACACTTAAAGAAAAAGGAATATTATAAGTGCATATTACATGAATATAAAATTTGCATAATTTTTCTAATATTAGCGTAGCACTTGAGATCAGGATCTAGCATAAAATCGACCTATCGTGTGATCTGACACACTCTTTTCTTATTTGTGCAAATCGTTGATTTCCGAAATTTTGAAAGTATTACTGTTGTAAGTGTTAACCAGCTTCATTAATATCTTAATAACACTTGACCCTAAGGACGACTGTGCACAAACTAGTAACTGCAGTTTGAGTGACAAACCTGATGGTGCCCTGAAATGGATGTCCTCAAGTGGAACACAAATTCCTATCTGTGGAGTTCCATATTTGTAACAAGGGTCATCGACCCAGAACTTGAAGTTCGAGTGTTGGCCTACTGACCCTGAGAACACGGTGGTGTGCCTCCACCAGAAACACGAGGGTAAACCTTCCTCACCATTTTTTTTGTGAAATAATTTAGATTAGTGTTCCGTGAGTCAACCTCGGTGTAGAGTTCTAGCTAAATGCGACGGGTTTAGGATATTCGTGACACCGAATCTACTAATTTAGCCTAAGTGTATACCTACTCCTTTGACCTGGTTCTGACTATAAGAACTTGTAATTTCTAAGTGTGTATACCAATATGATTAATACATGAATTAAAAATTAATCTTAACTGTTAGACTAAAAGGAGTCGAGTTTCTTACAGTGGTGTTACGACGTTCGTACACGCGGCGAGTTGACATGATTCTTCTTTCAAGAGGCTTGTTCACGACGAACTCCTCCAATTAGAGACAAAATATCCCCTTTCCAAAAGCTAGGAGAACCTAAAATAAAATCCATATAGTTCTTAGGATTAGAAACGATTTCTAAGTGAGTTTAACCCGCTAATTAGAATCTCACTGAAAGCAAAGGAAATCTGAGATAAATATCTCACCACAAATCAGTGGTAAAATTTGCGAAGCTTCTCTGATTCACAACACCAACACTTCAACTAATCAGAAACTAAGTAGAAATCTCTTATGAAATTAGATTCCAAAAAAAATTAGGGTTATTTTAAAACTTGCCAAAGTGAGCAAGACATAACTGAATTGGAAGGAAAACAAAACAAAACTTCATTACCTTAACCTCACGGCAAGGGTTTACACCAAGATCGAACAAGTCTTAACACCCGAAAATGTCAACCCCTACAATTTCTGAAATCGCAAAGACATTATTTTAAAATCTTGATAAAGAAGTGAAGAAACCCTATAATAGAAGGAGAAAGAGCAAAACACACTCACCGAAACAAAAAACGGCAAAAGGGAAAACATCTACCGTCTAGGGTTAGGAACAAAGCCTCCCACGACACCGAAAGGGAGGAGGAAGGTCGCCGGAGTTTGCAGAGGAAGTAGGTGGCGTCGGCGCTTGGTTCCGGCGAGGAAGGGTCGATTTGGGGTTCCTGCCGTCGGGTGAAATTGCGGTTACGGGAGAAGCGGATGGGATGCGAGCGGAAGTGAGAGTTGTCCGCGATAACTAGGCTCTGGATTTACTTAAGCGGCGCGGCTGTGCGGTTTTTGAAACCGCCGGGCCGGTTGGACCGGTAGGGGGGGGGGGTGTTGAATATATATATATATATATCTTCCTAATTCACTAGCTCGCCACTAATGACAAATCAATTAAAATTAGGAAATACTTTTACGGTTCTCCGACTAGCTTAATTTTGCTCGCGATCGCATCCTGAAATTAAAGTTGCACGCGACGTTAATAATGGGATGTTGCAGACCATTTTTCTTTAATGTGACATTTACATCGCTCTTATTTTCAATGACTCGAAGAGCCACATCATTCTTCCGTTGTTGTTGTTGATGTCTTTAACACATGCTCCTCTTCTATCGCTGTCTTCAACATATCCCTTCCTTTTGCGGCAGTTATTTTGTTCTTTGTCGATGGCTCCAAGGACCGCACCTAGCATCTCTTTGTTGTTTTTTATGGCAATAAAGACTCCAATATATATCTTTGATACCATTATTGTTGTCGTCATCAGTGACCCACCCTGGTCTCTTCAATGAAGTTATTGCGATTGTCCACTGTTGAAGTCGTGATACAACAACTAAATCATTGAATGGAGTCAACGTCAATGGATGGGTTGGAGGCTAGCAGGGCTTCTGACAAAAAGAGTAGAGCAATGGTCTTTAGATGTTGCGGCATAGCGAGACACACAACACGATATGCAAAATTGTCTTAGGATGATGTAGTTCTCGGGATGAATGGGGCACAGAAGGTTCAATGTGAGGAATGACTGACGATGCATGGTCTGGACGCTACAGCGAAGGTATGCTAGGACAGGTTAGACCAATTTATAGAATATGAAGATCTAAGTGGACGAGATTACATTTTAAACTTGAGATGCAAGCCTTTTGCCCAAACAGAAGTGCTCAATTCCTATTCCTTAGCACAAATTTTGAATAGTGGTTTCCCAAATACCTTATGATGCGAAGCGGAGACGTAAACCTGCTGTGGAGGATGAGTTTTGGGCCCGTTCGGGGCTGATTGACGGCTTACCATATATGGCGTGCCTAGATCGAAAACCGACTCCGCGAATGCGTGCGGATTCGCGTTGCGAATTGATTTCATATATTACTTTACTATTGTGGCATTTTATTTGATGTATTTGAGTGGCCCCACCTTCGGTCAATCATAGATGTCGATGCCGGGATGACCTAATTCTCTTATTATTATAAATATGATGTTATTAGGCTGATTTGAGGGATGACAGATTTTGGTGAGTTGATTCCCGGAATTCCGCGATCATCCCGGAATTCCGCGATCATCCCATGATGTCGACTCCGTGGAACCCTAGGTGACGACTCCTAGACGTGTATCTTCCTCCCCAAGGTATCCCTAAACCCTAGGTATCATTTTCCCTCCTCCAAACCCCTACCTCTATCAAAATCCTCCCAACAACTGGTTGTTGACTGGTTGTCCCTTCCCTCAACAATCGGCAGCCCTCCCCGCCAAGTCCAGCTGCCGCCTCAGGCCCCACAACCACCCAACCTCACCGTCAACCCCTCCTCCCCATCATGAAGCTTCCGTCGCTCTATATTCCTCCCCTACAACCACCGGCCTCACCCCCGGAAGCCACCTCCAACCCCTACATCCCCTGATTTAGCCGCCCCTTTCTAATCCAGCACTACCCCTTGCTGCAAGACACCCGCCTCCTCCCTATTCCCGTGGAGCCACCCCGCCCCCTTGCATCAGATCTGTCCAGATCTGGACCTTAATCTAGATCCAGCCCGACAATCTACCCCCTCCACATTCCATAGCCCGGATTCGCTCCAAAAGACCAGATCCATCCTTCCTTTGCCCGGATCCACCTATATATATGTAGCCGGATCTACTCATTTCCACCGCCGAGGTCAGTCACCTACACTGTTCTCCCGCCTTTGGTTCCTCATTGGATCGTCGTCAAAACGCATCCGGTTCCGAAATCTTCACAGCCTTGGTCAGCCCACTACTTGGTGAGTTTTGTTGTATTAGACAATTATTTTTCAGCATTATTATTATCAGCCGGATCTCATACTTGCTTGGATCTCTTGTGTTGTGATTGTTTACTTTTAGATTATTACTGTGATTTGTATGGTCTATTCACCGCACGCTCTCGCTTTGGTCCTCCACGCGGAGGAAAGCCTAACCCGCTTGCCTAAACGAATTATTTTTACTTTTGTCATAATTATGCGCTTGCGACTTAATTATTTAATGCTCAATTTAAATTATCTGTCGGGCTTTGCATTGCATGTAGGGTTAGAGCAGCATTACATCTGCCACCTATAGATTTGTTCCGCTTCAATTGGTGTCAGAGGGAGGTTGCACACATTTTTGATGCGCAACTGTAGAGTCTATTAAGTTTTATCATGTCTATGTATCACCCTTATTCCTCTCATCTATTTGGTGATCCCGAGTCCATTTACACACGCTCCCATAGAGCCCCTTCAGGGAGATCCTCACGCTACTATAATGATTATTCTTGATCACAACACACTTCTAGAGATTTTGTTGATCTACCGACACGATCCCACAATGCTAGAGACGATCAGTATAATGATTGTCATGATGATTGTCGTCGTTCATATCCTTACATGCGAGAGGATTGTGTTGATCATTCAACACAACTCGATTACCCTAGGGATGATTATTGTGAGGATCGTCGTTTTGAGGGAGATCTCGAGTGACAATTTTGTACTGATGACCCTTATTTTGACAGCTCATCAAGTCACGAGTCTTTCGGTTTTTGTCTCGTGGATATGGAAAATTATCTTCATCGTTGTGAGTTATTCGGTGAGCGGCGCATCAAGTTTGCGAAACTTAGGCTTTTAGATCAGGCATATCAGCTCGCCTTATATCATGACAGTCCTTGAGATCCGTAAGAGCTGGTCGATTGGATTCACACCTTGACCACCGCAGTACGAGTCCCTCCCATACCGAGGTCACCACGATGCCTACCATTGCCCTATCAGCCACGACAGAAGTGATACCTGATACAGATTTCTCTCACCCCAGTGAGGTGCTTAGTCCGGTGAGTGCTCTATCTTTTATGTCCGACTCTTCTCTGGTGACCCCGATCGAGAGTGAGTCAGAGCGACCTATTGACACCCCTACTATAAACCAATTTCTCGACACCGCACCTATAGACCCATTCTTGAAAGTAGGTCTATGTTTCTCTCTCCTTCTCATTGTTCTGAGTCACGTCACGACTGAGAGCCCATATTCCTGTGTTGATCTCGTAGTGGCTATCTCACTCACTTATGGGGACATTACTCCTTACGTTGGTACTCATCTGGAGGATCATGACCCTATTGATGAGTTTTATGATGAGCCCCCAGTTGAGCCTTCTGATGAGCCGCCACATCTGGTGAGGATGAGATTCATGTGAGCCACTCGTCTAGTAGCTTCGAGTTACTGGCGTAACTTTCATTATCATCTCTAGTCTTGCCCCAAGGAATGAATCTTGAGTGGAGCATTACGCATGTAGGGCCATCCTTGAGTGCACTTGAGCATACTCCTGATACTTTGTGGGCTTACCTCATGACACATCGCGCTCTTGATGAGTTTTGGGATACCCCACCCGCTGACCCACCAGATGAGCTCTTTCTTTTGAGGGGCACTCACCACTCTTGAGTCACATCCCATTGTCGGTGTCGCTGGTACCCACTCAGGTGATTGTCGCATTTACAATGAATTTCATACATACCTCCAGCTACGCCCCCTAATGTGTCACATACCCCGAGAGACATTTGACTCTTTACGTGCTCGTATTTGAGTGTGGATGTTGCACACGGTCACCTGAACACACGTCACACATTGGATGCATTTTTCTACACTCCACCGAGAGAGCCTCCTGATAGACCACCTCATTTTGTAGATTTCCAGTTCCAGTTCATTGTCAGATAGCCTCTTAGAGAGCGTGTTGTGCCCGTCGTGTTTCATTTGTATCATTTACATGAGTCTGTTGAGTCATTTTTTCATCATTTGCATGCCTCTGATGAGTTATTTGTTCAATATTTGCATGTGTGCCATGAGTCGGTCCGACGAAAAATCAATATTGGTAATAAATTCTATAAATCGCATGTGAATTTTTTTTTGGCAAGGGCAAATATTTCATGAAGACGAGCAGGTGATGGTGAGAATCCGCATTGTGAGGCTCCGTGCGAGGCCTGCTAAAAGTTTGAGCGTTAGGCGAATAGATTCCTATGTAATCATGAGACAGATCGAAACAAACATTTATGATCTTGATATCCCTGCAAGTATTGGTATCCACCCGGTATTTAATGTTGAGGATCTGACGTCATACTATGAGCCTCGTGAATATGTGAACCCAAGCAATGGAGACCCCCAGCCGCCCACACCTTCGCTCCCGTTGCCTTACCACCCTCATAGTCCACCCACGTCTGATGGTCACCACAGTTCACCCATTTTTGACACCCACCCACCTGGAGACTCGTCTTCTTTGGTTCCACCTACGGACACAGCCGATTGCACCGGGATCCGCCACTCGTGAGTTGAGCACTGAGAGCATTACAGAGAATAGATTCCCCTTGTACGTTCCTACTACAGACGTTGATGACACCTGAATACTTGCAGCCGAGCTTGATCGATTCACCCATGGCCTTCGACTTCAGTACGACCGTCTCCATTCACCGACGATGATAGTTTTTCATTCGGAGGGAGTTGATTGGTGAGGATACTTTCCCAGCGACGACACTTGGACGACCTTTGGGGAACCTCATCGAGGCTTACCTGACATACATATAGAGAATTCCGATTCATATTCATTGGGAGATGAATTCTTTCAAGCCGGGGATAATGATGCAGAGAGAAGACGTGGTTAGATATGGCGTTCCTGGATCGAGGATCCGACTCCGCAAATGCGTCCGGATTCGCGTTGCGAATCAATTTCATGCATTACTTTACTATTTGGGCATTTTATTTGATGTATTTGAATGGCCACCTCCGACCAATCATAGCCGTCGATGGTGGGTTGCCCTAATTCTCTTATTATTATAAATAGGATGTTAGTAGGCTGGTTTGAGGGATGACAGATTTTGGTGTGTTGATTTTCGGAATCCCGCGATCATCCCACGGTGCCGACTCCGTGGAACCCTAGGTGACGACCCCTAGGTATGTATCTTTCTCCCCAAGGTATCTCTAAACCCTAGGTATCATTTTCCCTCCTCCAAACCCCTTTACCTCCACCAAAATCCTCCCAACCGCCGGTTGTTGACTGGTTGTCCCTTCCCTAAATAATCAGCCACCCTCCTTGCCAAGTCCAGCCACCGCCTCAGGCCCTCAACCGCCCAACCTCACCGCCGGCCCCTCCTCATCCTGAAGCTTCCGCCGCCCCATATTCCTCCCCTTACAACCGCCGGCCTCACCCCTGGAAGCCACTGCCAACCCCTCCTTCCCATTATTCATCTGCCCCTTTCCAATCCATCACCCCCTCTTGCCGCAAGCCACATGCCGCCTCCTCCCTATTCCCGTGGAGCCACCCCATCCCCCATGCATCAGATCTGTCCAAATCTGCACCTTAGTCCATATCCCGCCCGCCAATCTACCCCCTCAACATTCCATAGCCCAGATCCGCTCCAAAACACCAGATCCATCCTTCCTTCGCCGGATCCACCTATTGAAAGTTTTTGATTGCAAGGGTAGCTAACCACCTAGAGGGGGGTGAATAGGTTTTTAGGTATTTTTAAGATTTTCTTTAACTTTGTGTGTTTTAGGGTCTGATGTGATTAGATTAATTTTGCTTTCAAGAAGATCACACACAGCACACACAATATTTATAGTGGTTCCTCAGATTATGAGTACGTCCACTGTCCCTCACCTTTCTAACAGTTTGTTAGACAAGGCCCCTTCTCCAAAACTCGGTTCCTAAGAGCTTACAACACAATCTTGCAGGATCACTCAGTCTCCTCCAAGACCTACATCTCGGGCACAAAGCCTTACAACTCAGTGATCAAAAGATCACCTACCTCAGGCCAAAAGGCCCTACCACTCAGGCTAGGAGGATAGCCCTATCTCAGATCCAAAGGATCCTGCCACTCAGGCACAAGTGCCCTATAACTCAGGCCAAAGCCCTACACTCAGATTCTTAACAGAATCCTACCACTTAGATCTATACAAGATCCTACACTCAGCCTTTATAAGTAGGCTTACAACTCAAATCTAGAAAGATCTTACAGAAAAGTAGATTTGTTGATTTAGAATAGACAACAGAGAAATGATCTCTGTGTCTTCCTCCTTCTGTCCTGAGAAAGCTCAGTCCAGATTCCTTCTTCACAGCTCCAGAAAATTGTCTTCAGGATAACCTGTCCTTGGCTGTGAAGTAACAGCAGCAGGGGTAGGCCTTGACTGCTTTTCTCTCAGAGAAATGACTCTGATCTTGCTGTTGCCGGTGTTAATCGTAGCAGCTAACTTGATGACCTTTTGGGTACAGTTGATTTTGGACCTCTGCTTCGAGCTCGGCAATAATGTCGAGGAAGAAGAAGTTTCGCCGCTTTTCGAAAAGACAAACCCTAAAAGATGTCTTCTCCACCGCCGATCTCATTCCTTTTAGCATCCTCTGTCCAACGACTCTTTTGACCCATGGGCCCCGCTTTAATTGCAGATATATAACATTCCTTTTACAAAAAAGTCTAACAGCTGGCCGTCGGCGCCATTAGTGGTGAATTCCAGCTTTCCCGCAATGAATTTGAATTCCGTTGATTTTTGCTGACGTCAGCATCTGTGGACTTGCCAAATTTTCAGATTCAATCCTGACGTTGAGTGCGTTGAGTGAACTGGCTTCGGTCAACGAATTTGGACTTAGCCAATTTCTCTGCATTTTAGGCGTTGAGAGCGTTGGGTGAATGACATTCACTCAACGAATTTGGACTTGGCTAATTTCTCTGCATCTCAAGCGTTGAGAGCGTTGAGTGAATGACTTTCACTCAACGCTTTTTAACTTGGCCAAACTTTCTGCGCTGCTAGGCGTTGAGTGCATTGAGTGAGCCTTCATCACTCAACGCCCCTGGACTTCGCCGCTTTATTGACTGTCTGTCTTCATGCTGCGGCGTTGATTGAATTGGCTTCACTCAACGCTTTTGTACTTAGCCCAACTCTGAAATCTGCCAGCTTGCTGAGGCGTTGAGTGCGTTGAGTGAATTGACTTCACTCAACGCCTCTGGACTTAGACAGATTTTTCTGTCTAACTTCATTAAGCTTTTAATGACCATAGCTCTGTCGACGCTTTCCTTTTTGGGCGTTGAGTGAGCCGACCTCACTCAACGCTTCTGAACTTAGTCAATTTTTCTGTCTCCTTCTTTGGCTTTGACAGAATTAGCATGCCGTTGAGTGAACCGGATTCACTCAACGCTTATGGACTCAGCCAAATTTCTTTAATAGATTCTCTGTGGCTTTGACTGAAGTAGCTTGATTCAACGCTTCTGGCTGTATGATGTTGAATGAGTTGACATCACTCAACGCTTGTGGATTTAGCCATTTTTTAGTCTTCCTACTTCTTAAGCTTTGACTGCATAGTCTTTCCTCAGCGCTTTTTGTTGTATGACATTGAGTGAACTGACTTCACTCGCCACTTTTCTTCACTGTCAAGGCAAATGCTTTGACTGACTGGTCTTTACTCGATGATTATGCTTATCTGGCGTTGAGTGAGCTGTCTTCACTCAACGCCCCTGGACTTAATCGATTTTTCTGCTTGCCAATGCCGAGGTTTGACAGACACAGCTTTACTCAGCGCTTGTTGTTGTATGACGTTAAGTGAGCAACTTTCACTCAACGCTTGTGAACTTAGCCTCAGAATTACTTTGCAGACTGCTGGGATTTGATTGTCCACACCTTACTCAACGCTTTTTGATATCTAGCGTCGAGTGAACTGATTTCACTCAACGCCTGTGGACTTAAGCGATTTTCAGCATTTCCAGCATCCTTCTTTGACATCTGGCGTTTAGTGAACTGGTTTCACTCAACGCTTGTGGAATTAGATAGATTTCTGTCTCTCCACTCCTCTATCTTGTGTCCACTTGTCACAACCACTTGGAATACCTGTCCAACCTGCATGCATGAACTTAAACATACATGAAATACAACTATGTGTATACCATTGACTTGTTTGACTTCTACAAATCTGGGACATTGTGAGCAATGGACCCAACAATCTCCCCCTATTTGAAGAAGTCAAAACCCTCAAACAGAATTCTTAGTCAATGATATACACTAACATATGCAGCAAATAAAACAATAAATTGCCAAACTTAACACCATATAATAAGATTGTCAAGTTATAGGTTACCACACTTCCTTTGCCTGCAAGGTGATGATGATCACTTGCAGCTCCCCCTGTTTTGCTGCCTGATGCTTGATCATTTCCTTCTTCCCAACAATCTCCCCATTTACCTTGCCTGCAGGGTGATCATTACTGGTTCCTGCTCCCCTTATTTTGCTGCATGTACTTGATCATTTACTTGATCACTTCCTTTCCTTCTCCCACTTTTTAACTTCTGTAAAATAGTCGGGGGGGGGGGGTGATGGCCTCTGATTATCTTCTCTCCCTTTTTGATTTCAGATAATCAATTGTTGCATCTTCTTGTTCTCTACAGGAAGCTGAACTTACTCCCCCTCAATTGGAGCATCTTCGATCATCCTTTCTGATAGACTCTAGAACCACTTGGAGAGCTTGATACCACTGAATGTATTTTCAATCTGCAAGAAGTTGTACAACCTGCAACAAAAACAACATGAGGAGCATCTGAAGCTAGATCAAGTTCAACATACCCAACTCAAACTTGAAGGTGTTGAACTTTGTTTCATCTAGTGGCTTAGTGAAGATGTCAGACACTTGCTTGTGTGTAGGGACAAACTCAAGACTAATATCTTCACATTTTACATACTCTCTTATAAAGTGATATCTAATCTCTATGTGCTTAGTCCTGCTATGTGAAATAAGATTCCTAGCTATAGAGATTGCATTAGTAGAATCACAAAATAAAGGACTTCTACTTATCTGGAGGTTATAGTCCTGGAGCTGATGCTGGATCCACAGCAACTGTGCACAACAGCTCCCAACAACTATATATTCTGATTCAGTAGTTGAAATTGCAACACTTGTTTGCTTCTTGTTGCTCCATGACATTAGTCTTCCTCCCAAGAACTGACAGGTGCCTGAAGTGTTTTTCCTGTCTTCTTTGCAGCCTGCAAAATCTGTATCTGAATTGCCAGTTAGTTCAAAATCCTTATTTCTAGGGTACCATAGACCAAGATCTGGTATGCCCTTTAGATACCTCAAAATCCTCTTAGCAGCAGAGTAGTGAGATTTTTTAGGGCAGACCTGATACCTAGCACAAACACATGTAGCATACATGATGTCTAGCCTATTTGCAGTAAGGTATAGAAGGGAGCCAAGTATCCCTCTATACAAAGTTTCATTGACAGGTTTTCATGGCTCATCTTTGTCTATAGACATACTTGACCCCATGAGAGTTTTCATAGTGGAGGCATTCTCCATACCAAACTTTTTGATCAATTCTCTGATGAACTTAGACTGGGATATGGACAAGCCATCATCAGTCTGTCTTAATTGGAGGCGCAAGAAAAACTTGAGCTCATCCATACTGCTCATCTCAAACTTCGCTTGCATAAATTTGACAAATTTTATGCAAAAGTTGTCATCAGTAGATCCAAAGATTATGTCATCAACATAAATCTGGACTAGCATGATCTTGCCTTTAGATTTCCTTAGAAATAAGTCTTGTCTATCTTCCCCCTTGAGAATTTCTTCTCAATGAGGAAGTTAGACAATGTCTCATACTATGCTTTAGAGACTTGCTTCAACCCATATAAAACTTTCCTAAGCTTATAAACAGAATCAGGTGAGTTAGGAACAACAAAACCTGGAGACTGTTCAACATAAACCTCTTTTTTTAAGTCACCATTCAGAAAAACTGACTTCACATCCATCTCGTAGACTTTGAATCATTGGTATGCAGCATATGCAAGGAACAGTCTGATGGCTTTCAATCTTGCTACATGTGCAAAGGTTTGATCAAAGTCAACACCTTCTTCTTGTTTGTATCCCTTAGCTACCAGTCTAGCCTTGTTTTTGATTATAATGTCATTTTCATCAAGTTTGTTCCTGTAAATTCACTCGACTCCAATGACATTATGCCTTTGTGGTTTGGGAACCAGCTTCCAGACCTTACTTCTCTTAAACTGGTTCAGTTCCTCTTGCATAGCTATAATCCAGAACTGATTTAGGTTGGCCTCTTCAAACCTTTTGGGCTCTACTTGTGACAAAAAACTTGAGTATAGTGCAGTGTTGATACTTCTGCTCCTGGTCACCACTCCTTGGCTAGCATCACCAATAATCAGATTTCTTGGATGATCCCTTAGATGCCTGATAGCTGGAGGCAATCTTGCTTCAACATCTTGTGCTTTAATGTCTGCATCTTGCTGACCTTCATCCATATCATTAGTGTCTGGTACTTCATCTGGAATATCCACTCCATCTTGGACAATTGAAGCAACTTCCTTGATGGTTAGCTTATCCATCAACAACTCTGCACCTGTAGGACTAGAAGAGGAGCTTGACAGCTCACTGTTAATCATAGTTGACTCATCTAAAATTACATTAACAGACTCTTCTACAATATGACTTTCCAAGTTGTAGATCGTATATGCCTTACTATGATTGTTGTACCCAACAAAAATCCCATCATAGGACTTGGCGGTAAACTTAGTCACATAGGACTTCCCATTATGAAGCACATAACACTTGCTATCAAAGATCCTGAGATAGCCCGGGTTTGATTTCCTGCCCTTCAAGTTCTCATAGGGAGTTTTCTTGTAGCTCTTGGTGATAGAGGTTCTATTAAGGACATGACATGGAGTATTAACTACCTCAGCCAAGAAGTATTTTGGGAGAGATGTGTCACTCAACATGGTCCTTTCAGTCTCTATGAGAGTTCTATTTTTCCTCTCATCAATCCCATTTTGCTGGGGTGTTTTTGGAGAAGAAAATTCTGGGTGAATCTCTTGCTCTTCACAGAATCTTGTCATGATATCAGACTGAAATTCAGTCTCATGATCACTTCTGATTTTGACCACAGTACTGTCCAATTCATTCTGAATTTTCTTGACAAATGTCCTGATGACATTAGGGGTTTCAGACTTTTTCTTCAAAAAGAAAACCCAAGCAAATCTGAAAAAGTCATCAACAAGCACAAAAGTGTAGATTTTCCTACCTACACTATAAACTGACATAGGACCAAACAAGTTTATTTGCAAGAAGTATATTCATCTCACAGAGTCCTTGATCTCAATGCTATTGAAATAAGCTTTGGTCTGCTTGTCCTTTTGGCATGCAGAGCAAATGTCTTCCTTAGTGCATTTCATTTTAAGACCATTCCTAACTAGCTCTTCACTAAAGAGCTTGTCAATTGTCTTACAGTTCAAATGAGCTAGTCTCTTGTGTCATTGGACATAGTATGAGACTTTCTCATTTGCAACTAGACATATAGGAGAGTCTATATCTAAACACAGAAAATTTAAACAATAGACATTCTCACTTCTAGTGTCTGCCAAGATGACCTCTTGGTCACTCAACCTCTTTATATGACACTTATCCTTGTGAAATAGTATGTCATAACCAAGATCACAGAGTTGTCTTATGCTTATCAGGTTGTATTACAATCCTTCCATATAAGTTACTTTTGTGATAGTGACTATGTCATTTGTGATCTTACCATAACCTCTGGTCATTCCTCTTTCTGAACCACTAAAGATCACTTTGAGTCCATCCTTCATTAGAGTGTACTCCTTCAAGTTGCTTCTTGTTCCAGTCATGTGCCTGAAACATCCACTGTCCAAGTACCATATGGGGGTATGGGCACTTGGACTAACCTGCAAGACATGATTTATTTTACCTTAGGACCCCAATATGTATTGGGTCCTAGGTTCTGATTAGTCTGAAAAGAGACTTGTCTACCAACAACTTTTCTTACTGGTGGACTAACTATTGCTCTAGCCATACTGGGATTATGCCAGCAATCTATGACATAGTGACCCACTTTACCACAGCACCAACACCCATGAATGTTGTACCTTTTTTTCTGAGCTGGTCTTGTAGTTGTGCTGACAGCAGCTCTCTGTCCAAAAGGAACAACAACAGTCTTTTTCAGGTTCATTTCAGCTAGGATTTGGCTGAAGGTGAGTCTTCCAGTAGACTTATTTGGCCTGCTCTGAATGCCATCAACAACATTCTTTTTTGCAAAAGACATGCTCTTGATAGCATCAGAAATAGCCAAATCAGGCTTGCTGATAAACTGACCCTTGGTCAGAGTCTTTGCTGGATGGCTCTGAAATTTAGCTGCAACCACATTCTTGAGAGTGGGGGCTGGTGCACCAAAGACAAATGATCCATGATGGGCCATTTGTATTTCTTCATGGGCTGCCTTGAAGGCACTTATCCCCATTCCTCTTCTCCTTCCATTGGAATGTACACTTGTATTCTCCCAGGAAGAATTCTCATTCTTCCAGTGACCATACATGGAGTCCTAGTCATACATGTTAGAAGAGAGTATTACCCTTTCAAAGGTAATGAGTGGCTGAACTGGAGCTTTTACCTTTCCTTTGAGAGGGGCAGCCCTTGTGTTTCCCTTGAATCCCAAGCCCTTCTTGTTTCTTTGAGAGGAGGAGTCAATGATGGGCAACACAGAATTGGGCTTAGAGTAGCTAGCCATAATCCTCTTCTCCCTCTGGAGTTTCTCTTCGAGATCTCTAATGAAACTATTCTTGTACTTGATGGTGCCTATTTGGATGAGAGTAATGTTCTTGAGTTGACTGACTTCCCTAACCTTCTGATTCAGCAAAGGTGTTGTCTCAGCCTGCTGGGAAGCAGCAAGCTGAAGAGAGGTTATCTCCTCAGCCTGCTTCTTAGTCAATTTTTTGCTTTTCTTGAAAGCATTCATCGGTGTACCATACTTGTCAATCAATTGATTGACATATTCCTCAAAACCTGAGCCCTCTTCATCACTGTATGAAGAAGCATCAGAATCTGGACTAGTCTCATAACCTCTCAGAAGAAGAACTAGATAAGGAATGTACCTTGCTTGGATCAGACTGATCCTGATTGAATTCTTCATCAGACCTGACCATTAGCCCATATCAGCTGATGGCATCTTCATCTCTTTCATCCTCCTCCGAGTCAATGTCTGACTGTGATAGAGGGGTCCTGATCCCTATCCTGGCAGCAGGATAGTCTTCAGCCTTTTCTGCCTCAACAACAACCAACCCTATGTAGGCTTCTTCATCTTCATCTTCAGACTATGATGAAGATGAATCAGTCCAGCTCTTTTCCTTCTTTGCAATGAAGGACTTCTCCTTCTTTCCCTTGTGCTGGTGAACCTTCTTCTCACCAGCTTCCTTTCTCTTGACTGGGCAGTCGGCTATAACATGCCCTGGCTTGCTGCAGCAGTAACACACAAATTTAGAAGAAATATGTTTACTAGTTTTAGAGTCATACCTGTCCTCCTTGGAGGGTTTCTTCTCAGTTCTGTAGTGATCCTTCCTATGATGAGAGGAGGAGGAAGGTCTGTTCCTCCACCCCTTCCTCTTCATCAACTTCAGAAATTGCCTAGAGAAGGCAACAAATTCTTCATCAGACATATTGCTTTCAGATGGGGTAGACCTTAAGCTGTCTGAATCAGCTGGCCTTCTTGGAGGTGAGGCAATCATCTCCTTGCTCCTCTTTGAGCTCTCTGCCTTGAAGGCCACTGCCTTCTCCCTGATCAGTGATCTGCTACTTTTCTCCTTCTCTTTCCTGGCAGTCAGCTGCATTTCATAAGACAGCTGCGTCCCAAACAGAGTTGGTGGTGGAGTATCAGCCAGCTTTGCTACCTCCATGATGACACAAATCTTGATGTCCCAGTCTCTAGTTAGAGACCTTAGGAACTTGTCATTAAGTTCATAATTGTTAAAGACCCGGTCATAGGTCCTTAGCTCATTTATTATTCTGAAGAATCTTTCATGACAACTAGTTATGCCCTCTTTCTTGAAATGTCTGAAAGCCTCATACTCTTGGTTGAGCATGGACTTCCTGTCATCTCTGACCTCTTCTGTGCCCTCCATGTATACCACCAAAGTGTCCCACATCTCCTTGGAGGTCTTGCAGTGAACCAGGTTTTGAAACGTAGAATCATCCACAACACTGATTATGATGCTCTGGGCTCTCTTGTCCAAGGTGGCAAAAATGACCTCATCCTTGGTCATCTCTGAATAAGTCTTTGGTGTCTGGATTGTTGCATCCAGAGCTGAGACTTTCATAGGGATGAAAGGTCCCTCTTTGACTGTGACAAAGATCCTTGGGTCAGATGCCTGCATGAAGAGTCAGACTCTTTCCTTCCAAATTTCAAAGCCTTCCTTTCTGCAGATAGGAAGCTTCATGGAATCAAGCTCCTTCTGGTTCTCTCTTGAACCCATAAGTATACTCTGACTGCTACCGTTGGAGATCTACTCAAACTGTTAAGTCTTTCTTGAGCAACCTCCCTCTGATACCACTTGAAAGTATTTGATTGCAAGGGTAGCTAACCACCTAGAGGGGGGGGGGTGAATAGGTTTTTAGGTATTTTTAAGATTTTATTTGACTGTGTGTTTTAGGGTCTGATGTGATTAGATTAGTTTTGCTTTCAAGAAGATCACACACAACACACACAATATTTATAATGGTTCCCCAGATTATGGGTATGTGCACTGTCTCTTATCTTTCTAACAGTTTGTTAGACAAGGCCCCTTCTCCAAAACTCGGCTCTTAAAAGCTTACAACACGATCTCGCAGGATCACTCAGTCTCCTCCAAGACCTACAACTCGGGCACAAAACTCTACAACTCAGTGATCAAAAGATCACCTACCTCGGGCCAAAAGGCCCCACCACTCATGTTAAGAGGATAGCCCTACCTCGGATCCAAAGGATCCTCCCACTCAGGCATAAGTGCCCTACAACTCAGGCCAAAACCCTACACTCAAATTCTTAACAGAATCCTACCACTCAGATCTATACAAGATCCCACACTCAGTCTTTATAAGTAAGCTTACAACTCAGTTCTAGAAAGATCTTACAGAAAAGTAGATTTGTTGATGTAGAATAGACAACAGAGAAATGATCTCTGTCTTCCTCCTTCTATCCCGAGAAAGTTCAGTTCACATTCCTTCTTCACAGCTCCAGAAAATTGTCTTCAGGATAAGCTCTGCTTGGGCTGTGAAGTAACAACAACAGGGGTATATGTGTGTGTGTGTGTGTGTATATATATATATGTATATGTATATATACGAGTGCCCGGCACGGGGCTCCGCCCCTATGACCCCGGGTGACGGTACCCGACCCGCGACGGCGGGCTTCGCCCGCCCCCGGCGGGGGAGGTGGCGGCGGGCTCCGTCTGCCCCCGATAGTTTAATTAAAGAGACAATATAAATATTATAATAATTAATAAAAACTAAAAAACAAAACTTTAAATAAAAACAGGCTGACGGGTTGTCGGGCGGCTGACGGGTTGACGGGCTGATAACGGGCTTTTAGCGGGCGGGTTGGCTTAGTCGATTTTGAAATATTTTATTTGGTAATATATGGGCAAAATTATACTTTTACAAAGCTTTAGAATGCCTCTAGTAGGTTTAGGAGCTCTACGAAAAAGTGGAGAGAGAGAGTGCGTTGATAAGATGGTTGCTGAATAATGCATTCAGATCGGACGGCTGAGATCACTCTAACGAATTTAAAATTCATGAACTATATATTTCCTTTATAGTGATTTAGATATATATATATACGTACACTCTATTGTTATGTAATAATGATAAATTGATTCATTCTATCATGATATCAGAGCTATCACCGATCTCCCGCATTCGCCGATCCTCATCCCGTTTTCCATAAGCGACAATCCTCATCTCGCTTCCATCGATCTCCCGCTTTTGCCGATTCCGATCCGCTTCCGTCGATCTTGATCTCGTAGCTGCTTCTGATCGACTGTTTCCACCGAACCTGATCCCGCTTTCGCTGATCGCTGTTTCTGATTGTTGCTTCCGCCAATCCCGATCCAGCTTCCTCCGATTGCTGCTTCCGATTACTGTTTCTAGCGATCCTGTTCCCGTCGCTAGTATCCCGATCGCTGCTTACGGGCTCAAGCGGGTTCACCATCCTGCATCCAATCGTTGCATCCAGCCGCTCCATGTTCTTGCTCCGATCCGACGTCGACATCGACGCTTTCCTCCTGAATCCTAACCGCCTACCTTGTTCTCCTCCAACTGATCCCACAACCCCGACCTCCTCTGCTGTTCTTCTTTTGATCCCGCAGCCCCGAACTCTTCGATTGAGTTTCTTGATGGCATCCGGTGCTCGTCCTCCTCCGACACCTTCTGCTACTCAGTCTGGTGCTTCTCGTCACCCTCCTATCAGCTGCCATTACTATCAGTATCTTGGTCATGTTAAATCTGAGTGTCGCAAGTTTCAGAGGGTTCAACAGTCTATTCAGCAGCGTGCTCTTGGTGCACCTTCCGCTCACTTTTTGGTTCTGGCGCAGTCTATATTTGTATCTGTGCTTGCTCGGCCGATTACCCTGTAGTTCTCCCAGTTTTTACTGCCTCGCACCTCCGCCTCCGTACTTCCACCAGATGCTTCTGACGCCTCTATCTGTCAGTCGGTTACCTCTAGAGCCTTCTTTTACATGACGTATGATGTCACCCACCTCTTGTCCTGTCATCTAGTCTCCTCTGACCTTTGTATCATGGTAGCATATGACACCATTCTCCCCATCAACAGTCGTGACCTCCTTCACACCAGCATTTTCCATGTTCTCGATGTTTCTTATATACCCAAGTTATCCATGAACCTTATATCCGCCAGCCAGATCACATCCCACAGTTGTCTTGTTATTTTTGTTGAGTTTACATGTGTGCAGGATCGTCTGACTTGGACACTTCTTGGATCTGGTCGTTGTCATAGTGGGGTGTACGTCCTTGTTCGTCTCCATCTTTCATCCACTTCATCGTCACCGATAACTTCCACACTTTGTAGTCCTTCAATGGGCTTCTCTCAGTGACATCATCGTTTTGGTCATCCCAGTGGTTCGCGTCTCGTGTCTCTCATTAGTCATGACTTCCTTGGTCGTGTTTTTGTAGATCGATCTCACTCTTATACTGATTGTAAGCTTGGTAAACAACTACAACTCCCCTATCCATCTAGTGAGTCTAAGTCTCAGCGTTCTTTTGATTTAGTTCATTATGATGTATGAGGTCCTGCACCTTTTATATCCAAGGACGGACATCAGTACTATGTTCTCTTTGTTGATGACTATTCTCATTTTTATTGGGTCTACTTTATGCATTTTGTTCTGAATTTTTTTCAGATTTACGTTACTTTTTCTGCTATGGTGTGCACCCAGTTTTTTGCTTCCATACGTATTTTCCATTTCGACTCAGGGGCAGAGTACCTCTCTCATGTTTTTCGCAATCTGCTAGCTACCCCCGACATTCCCCCTCAACTTGTCTGTTATGGTGCTCATGCTCAGAATGACACTGCCGAAAGGTAACATTGCCACCTTATTGATACAACCTGTACCCTCCTCATCTCCTCTCACGTTCCTCCTCATTTTTGGGTCGAGGCTGTTTTCATTGTTGTCTACCTTATTAACCTGCAACCTTTCACTTTTTTCCAGGGCCAGAGTCCTTGTGCGTGTCTGTACTCTTGACCCCCATGTCACACTCATCTTCATGTTTTTCGTTGTCGATGATATGTTTTACTCCCTCCACGTGAGCATACCAAACTCTCTACTCAGTTTGTTCCTTGTGCTTTCTTGGATACAGTACCGAGCACAAGGGTTATCGATGTTATGACCCTGTTGCACGTCGTCTTTGCATCTCACGTGATGTCACCTTTGACGAGTCTCACCCTTTCTTTGTGTCATATGTCTTGTTGACCTCACACTCATTTGTTACTTCCTCCGACGTGCAGTTTCTCACCCTTCCCATGTCCCCGTCTCATGTATCCTCTCGTCCAGTATGTCCACCTCCCCTTATATTACCGCAGTCCACACCACCTCCGACCTCTCTAGTCTCACCTCCGTCCTCTCCAATCTTACCTCCGACTTCTCCAGTCTCACCTCCTCACTCCTCCCCTTCGCCACCCACTTCTCCCTCTGAAGAGCTTGTCGTCCCCCTTTCATATCACTACACTCGTCGTCCCCTTTTTGTTCCCTTGCCTCTAGTGCCCCCAGACTCAGTGTCTGTCTCCTCCGGCGAGTGTTTTGTGGATGATCCTCCTGCGTGTCGCTACCCAATTCGTGAGAGACATCCTCCCGACTACCTTAGATTTGCTACACTACCGCTGGACCTGCCTTCCCTTCCTTCTACTGCCTGCGGTACTCCAGAGCCGACTTCCTACCGTGAGGATGCCGAGATACCTGAGTGGCAGGCTGCCATGTCTGCTGAGTTGGAGGCACTCAAGCACACTCGTACCTGAGAGTTTGTCCCTCTTTCACCCGATGTTGTGCCTATTACTTGCAAGTGGGTCTTCAAGGTCAAGACTCACTCAGATGGTTCTGTGGAGAGGTACAAGGCTCGACTTGTGGCTTGTGGTTCTCAACAGTAGTAGGGACGAGACTATGACTAGAGCTTTGCCCCAGTCGCTCACATGACTATGACTCCTACTCTTATTGCAGTTGCAGTTATTTGCCACTGATCTCTGTTTCAGCTCGACGTGAAGAATGCATTTCTTCACAACGACTTTCAGTAGGAGGTGTGCATGTTTCCTCCTCCCGATCTCTCCTATCCTACAGGCCTTGTCAGCCGCTTACAACGAGCTCTTTACGGGCTTAAGCAGACGCACCGCACGTGGTTTGCACGTTTCAGCTCAGCCATTACAACCACCGATTTCTAGCTGAGTTTACATGATCCAGCCCTGTTTAGGCACTCCTCCTCTCGTGGTCAGAATCTTCTGTCACTATATGTGAATGATATGATTATTACTGGTGATGATTCTTCTCATGTGGCCTTCATCAAGCATTATCTTCAGCAGCAGTTTCAGATGACTGATCTTGGACAATCAAACTACTTCTTGGGCCTTGAGGTCACCTCTACAGACCGTGATTTTTAGCTCTCTCAGCGGCGTTACACATCAAATCTCTTAGCTCGGGATGCTCTCTCTGACTCTCGCACCGTGGAGTCTCGTCTACCTGATCCTACTCACTATCATCACCTTGTTGGGAGTCTCGTCCACCTCACTCTTACACAACACGACATTGCCCATGTTATTCATGTGTTGAGCCAGTTTGTTGGCGCGCGTACCTCTGTGCATTATGATCATCTACTGCGGCTCCTGCACTACCTTTGATCGACGATTTCACGTGGTTTTTTATTCTCTAGTTGTAGTTCTCTGCAGTTCCGTGCTTACTTGGATGCTACCCGGGTCAGTGATCCTGTTAACCGTTGATCTGTCACTGTTTTTTGTCTGTTCTTGTGTTCTTTCCTTATTGCATGAAAGTCCAAAAAACAGACCTGTGTTTCTCGTTCCAGCACTGAGGTTGAGCTTCAGGCTATGACTACCACCGCTGAGGATATTATTTGGCTCCGTTAGCTTCTTGAAGATCTTAGTGTCTCTTCTCCAGATTCTACTTCACTCCACTGTGATAACACTGGTTTCATTCATATTACTCCGAACCTGGTGAGGCACTTTCTTTCCAAGCATATCAGGGTGAATGCTTTCTTCTTGCATGAGCAGTATGATTGTGGTACTCTTACTCATTACTTTGTTCATTCTGAGCAACAACTTGTAGATTTGATGACCAAACTATAAACGCGGCACCAACATACCTATTTATTGTCCAAACTCTCGATGTACGATTTCTCGTGAGAACACCCTCCCCGTGCAAATATTCGAATAAAAAACATCTACCGTTGATTTCATTTCTCGCGCGATTTGATCTTCTTCACGGTTCGTATTTTTTCCAGGACGGCGACCGGCGGCTGCGGGCTCGCCGGCCACCGGCCGCCCTTGGCTCGCCGACGTCCAGGGTGGCCGGTGGCCGCCGCCCTGTGAAAAAAATGTGCAAATTATTTTCCCGCAGCGGCGGCCGGCGGCCGCGGGTTCGCCGGCCCCCGACCGCCCTGGGCTCGCCGGCGTGGCCTCCGTGGACGCGCCAGCGTCCACGCCGGCGAGCCCAGGGCGGCCGGCGGCCGGCCAGCCCGCGGCTTCCCACCGCCGCTGCTGGGAAGAATATTCACAGTAGCGGATTCACAGCGCAGTCGACGGCGGCGACGGCCTCGCCGGCCACAGAACACGTATTTTTTACTGTAGTAGATCTAGGATCGAACGGCTTCTAAGGTTCATTCGCATATTCGCACAGATAGTGCATTCGTATATGATTCCGAGCCATATATACATACCCTATTGTTGTGTAGTAATGAGAAATTGATTCATTCTATCAAAGTCCTGGAATATATTAATGTCTGATCATTAATTTTGGTATAATAAATTTGATAGCTCCGATAATTGCCAAACAACAATGATTGAATAATTCAAATGAAAATACAAGATATCGAGACAAGCTCACGACAATCTCTTAATGGAAGGATCCCTCTAAGAGCCTACTCTCTAAGAAAACCCAAAATATTTAGTGATTCAAGATGATCCTCAAAGACTCACTACCATTCCCTTGTATAGGTGGGAGTGGGACAAATAATTATGGAAATGGTCTAATGCTACATAGGTAGACATATGGATGCGTGGTTGATCCGCGGAGTCGTCATGGTATCAACACTCCCCTTCCAAAAATCAGTCGTGGCTTCAAGTTCAAGTGTTGTAGGGGTCATCAACGAGCAGAAGATCCAAGTCAGCGAAGTCAAGATTGTCGTCTTCAATGCCGAGCAGCAAGCACGAGGCCTTGAAAGGGAATTTGTGGGTAGGCAAGTATTGTTAATGCAAGCGAAAACATAGGCCCTCAACGAAGCTCGAGGTACTATTGGTGAGATAAACACTGCGGTAGTAGGGGTACCGATGGAGGTAAGATCGATGGAACTGATGACGGTGACAACCGATGGATCGATGAAGGTCCAGGTAGATTCGGGTATCCAGACATGGAAGAAGGTGGTTAAGGTTTCGACGGTCGCAACGGTTGGTGGGATAGCTGTGTAGAGGATGATGGCTAAGCCGCATAGAGTTCCTCGTCGAGGCAAATGACTTATTCCATGACTCGAGAGAGAGGGAGTAGTTGGGTTGTGGAGACGAAAGCACGCCAAGATGTGGGACTGTAAACCCGAGAAAAAATACCCCAAATAATGACTAAAATATGGACTAGTGACGCTTGTGGCAACTTCGATGAACTCGGTGTTGGTGGTGACAGTGTCAGACTAGCTAATGGAGTTGTGACGCTTGTTGGCATTAATCGTTTGGCACGTGTCATTGTGTCAGAGGAGTTCCTCCTTCAATGTGATCCACGAGAGATCAGAGACATGTTGTCATGTCTAGCGCACCCAATGGAGCGCAGGGACCTCCATATGATTAGTCTCCATGGAAACCTTTTGGTTGGTGGGGGTATACTGGAGGTCAAAAAATTAGAGTAGGGGCGAGGATTATTCGACCAGGTATATATGTATAAGGAAGAGAATGAAAAATTAGAGTTCCAGTGTAACTTAAATTGAGCGGCAGGTTGGACCAGCTATTAGCTTTGGCTATCGTCGAATAACAATTATTGTTAATACGAATGAAGATACAAGATAATGAGACAAACTCACGATAAACTCTTGAGAGCAGGTTCCCTCTAAAAGCTACGCTCCAACAGAGCCTAAATTTCGTAATGATTCAAGATGATTCTAAAAGAGTCATTATCACCCCCCTTATATAGGTGGGGGAGTGTGACATACACAATTACGGAAATATCCTAGAGTTATATAGGTAGACAGGGGGCGTGTGTTTGGTCGGGGGAGTCATCTTTGTATCAATTTCATTTTTTTGCACCGAAGAGGTGCAATACCAACAACCTTGACTCCTCATTTTAAAGTTTTTGAAACTCTCTATTTATTATAGAATATATAAGAGTTGTAGTTTAAAACTCTAAAATGAACTGATTTGTGGCCGATATTAACTATAATTTTTGGTTATTTTGTTTCGCAGCATCTTGTGAAAGTTTCAAATTTTCCGCAACTTATTTAATATCCTTGAAATCTAACAACATTGTAGTCCTTGTAGTAAACCGAGCCGTAAACCGAACCGGAACCACAATCAAGCTTCTCCTTTTATGAAAAACCTATCAATATTACAACACTCCTTAAAATTGGTCAAAGATATTCATTAAGCTCATCTTGTCACAACGCATGATCAAATCCTCTGAATTGAGTCCCTTGGTCAAGTAATCTGCAACCCGACCCTTGGTCGAGATGTGACTCTACTCCAGTAGTCCACTATCAAGCTTCTCCTTTATGAAAAACCTATCAATATCTATGTGTTTGGTTCGATTGTGTTGGACTGGATTATTTGCAATACTGATGACTGACTGACTTTTACTCCACAGCTTCATATTATCTCTTTGATCCAACTTCAACTTCACAAGCATCTCTTTCAGCCGCAAGAGTTTTGTAACTCCTAATGCTATGACTCTATACTTTGATTCTGTTGTCGATCTAGCCACTACTGACTGTTTTTTGCTCCTCCAGGAGACTAGGTTGTCTCCCAAAAATATGCAATAGCCCGAAGTGGACCTCCTGTCATCCGCACAGCTTGCGCAGTCAGAGTCGCAATAACCCTCAATCTTCACGTGCCCGTTCCTTTTGAAGGTCAGCCCCTTTCCAGGAGCATTCTTCAAGAACCACAAAATCTGGTACACTGCATCCATATGGACCTTCCTTGGGTCATGCATATAGCGGCTCACCGCACTCACATAAAAGGAGATGTCCGTGCGAGCGTGGCTCAAGTAAATCAACTTCCCAACTAGCCTATGATACATCTCACGATCTACTGGTTTCCCGGCCTTTGCACCCAGTATGCACTTCTGATCAATTGACTTCGCAGCAGGTTTGCACCCCAACATCCCAGTTTTTATGAAGAGATCTAACACGTATTCCATTTGGGAAAGGACTATCCCCTCTGCCTCATAAGCACTCTCAATCCCAAGAAAATACCTAAGAAGAATCAGATCCTTCACCTCAAACTCCTTGTGCAGAGCCCCCCTGAGGCGGTCAATCTCCTGCTCATCATCCCCCGCGACGATCATGTCGTCCACATACACCGCAAACATGGTGATGTGATCTTCATTTTGCCTGAAAATACTGTGTGATCCACATTGATCTGGTGATATTCCATCCTAATCATTGCTTTTCTGAACGTGTCGAACCACGCACGAGGTGACTGTTTCAGCTTATAGAGGGACTTCTTCAACCTGCGGACTCTTTCTTCTGTCTTGACCGTGTCAAACCCTGGTGGTATCTTCATGTACACCTCGTCCGCTAGATCTCTGTGAAGAAATGCATTCTTAACATCTAGTCGGTGCAACATCCATCCACCATTCACAACCAGGTTGATCAGAGTCCTAACAGTGCTCATCTTCGCAACGGGTGCAAATATCTCGTCGTAGTCGATGTCATGGGTCTGGCTGTACCCCTTGACAACCAATCGAGCCTTGTAGCGCTCGACCTGTCCATCTGGGTTTTGCTTCACAGTGAACGCCCATTTGCACCCAACGTTCTTTTTGTCCTTTGGCAGTTGTGCCAACTCACAAGTCTTGTTCTTCTCAAGAGCCAGCATCTCCTCCTTCATCGCTGCCTTTCATTTCAGACTGTATTTGACAACCTACCAATTATTACGTAAAATAATATTATCTAAAGATGCAATGAATGTTCTGTGAGAAGAGGAGATATGATGGTAAGAGACAAAGGACGCAAGGTCTCAACCGCATCTATCTGGAGGATTTCCCGCATTGCTGCGAGTAGTCTTCCGTAATGTGAGAGAAAGAGAAGTAAGGGAAAGGATATCACCTGAGACTTATGGTGATGTATGTGTTACAGGAGTAGGGAGCGATGTAGCCAAGGGACTAGGAGCTTGACTGGGCACAGACACTGAATCTGGTACTGTTGACAACTTTCTCCTCCTGTATGTAAGCAACTTCCCCTGAGCCGTAGGTCTACCATCTCGCCTCTCCTCAATCTCCTTCTCCTGCTCCTCCATAGATCCTCCCTGCCATACTCTCAGATCTGTCACCAACCTATCTCTCTCTCGCCTCATATTTTTGGTATCTGACAAGTCTAATATGGGTAGGGATCCCACTTGTCAGTAATGCTGCTCTAGTTCTCTAAAGTGAACATATATGCTCATGAAACATGTTTTCTCCACTGGACTCCAGCACACGTATCCCTTCTGAGTACGAGAGTAGCCCACGACGAAACACTTGATTTCCATCGTATCAAGCTTACCAACACCCGACCGGTTGTCCTTCACGAAACACACACACCCAAATATCTTCAAGGGAAGGATCCCCCCATTATGTCCCTGCAACTGCTGACACAGAGACTTCCACCCCAAAACTTGTGATGACATCCCGTTGATCAGCTGTGCCGCTATCAACACCGTATATCCCCACAGACTCCGAGGAACCGTCATGTTAAGCATCATACTCCTTGCCACCTCTAGAAGGTGTTTGTTCTTCCTTTCCGCCACTTCGTTCTGTGTTGGTGATGCACAGGTAGACTGGTGCAATAGCCCATGGACTAATAATTATTCCTCCGTTGTCCTATTAGTGTATTTTGTCTCATTATCCAATGTTAGTACTTTAATCACCGCAGTGTATTGTGTCTGAACAAACTTATGAAAATTTTGGAAGCAGGTAAATACCTCACTCTTATTTTTCATCGAATATAACCAAGTAACACGAGATGCACAATCAATAAAGGTTACAAAGTACTTATAAAACAAGGTCCCCCATATATTGGAATGAATTACATCAAAAACAGAAGAGCTTCTTCGACCCATACTAACATATGAACTCCTAGTAAGATTGCCTAAATCACATGCATCACATACCGATTTTGTTTTATGCGCTCTTTCACAAATAGCAGGAAATAATCTAGCTACAGTTCTAAAAGTAGGGTTCCCTAACCGCCTGTTATGGAGTATCAACATATCTTCTGCACTCATCTTCTGTCCTCTAACTTCTATCTTCTCTACCACAGATACAAAAGCCGCATCCAATCCTTCTCGATCCAGAAACCACAACCCGTCATGCCAAGTCCCAGTCCCAAGTATCCGCCTTGTTCCTTTCTCTTGAAAAGTCACTTTAAGAATATCAAAAGAAACAACACATCTCATTTGACTGATCATTGAACTAATGGATAAGAGGCTAACTGGAAAAAGAGCATTCAAAACATTGCATAGTTTTCCCGAACCTGAACAAGTAACAATACCCTTACCGACCACTAGCTGAAACGTACCTTCTGCAGTCTGGATGCTATATGCAGTAGCTAGACGAGTGTAGGAGGAGAACTCGCCTGCATTTCCTGTTACGTGACGCGATGCACTTGAGTCGATGATTTGTCTGATGCCCTAGAGGAAAATATGGGTGTACGAGCGAGAGATCCATCAATTGGGTGGGAATACATAACGACCACCTAGCTCCATCCCTATTCCCCTTGCCCATCTGTTTCTTCTTGATGCCCTCCATCATGCTAAGTAGGGTATGCTCCTCCTCTGTATAGATAATGTCGACTTCCTCCGCACTGTCAGTCACACCTAAATTGGCTCAATAGCCTCCCCGGCCACCACGAGATCGGCCACGACCACGTCTCCGTCCACCACCCAAATCTCTCTCCTTTGGCGGCTTGGGGCAAACTTGCCTCAGATGGCTCACCTCCCCACAGTTGTAGCACTGTCGGGTTTCTTCCCTCTGTTATGTAACACCAGGAGCAACAACTGCTAGTGCTGACTTCGCAGTAGTGGACCCTCCTGTCCCTGCCTGAAGACGTCTCCTCCTGAATCATAGCAAAGATGACCTTGATAAGTGTAGGAATCGTCGTACCAGAAAGAAGTAGGGTTCTCCGTTGATCAAACGTGTCATCTAATCCCTTCAGGAACTTCATCGTCCTCTCCTCCACGATGATCTTGGAGGCCCAACACTGTGAGTCGCTGTAACACATCTTGTCAGAGGCGTGATCGTAATCCACCCATAGACGTTCCTCGGAGGTGTGCTCCCGCACTGTTTTCTCTCCCTGAACAGTGTCATCAATTTCTCCCTTCACCTGGAAGGCCCGCAGAGTGTTCCCCATGTCATCATATGTATTCTTCAGCTTGTCCCAAACCTCCATGACCATCTCAAGGCCATCTACCGTGGCGGCAATCGATGGGATGACTGAGTTGAGAAGCCACATAAATACCGTCATATGGGCCGACTCCCACTCATCTCTAGCCGAGTTCTTTTGTTTCTTCAACGTCCTTGTCAGGAAGCCCCCAACTGGTTTCGTTGCAAGGATTTTCTTCACGCGGCGTGACCAACTCAGGTAGGTTGTCGGTTCATCAAGCTTCAAATCAATCGGTGGAAGTTCCAACTTCGTCGGCCGTTGCGATGAACCCAACACCCTCAACAATGTGACCAACTCATCCGGGCCCAACATCTTGATGACGTCCGCCATCGTACCTTTGGCTCCATGGATCAACTTCCCCACCAATCACCACCTCTAGTACGGTATCAAGCAATACCTCTTCCTGCCCTAGATCTGATCACCACATCCTGAGATCCGCTAGGATGCGGACGTGTGGTCCGGCGGTGCTGAAGACCTGCCGCGGTGTGGTCATGCGGCGTGCAACATTGAAGGCCCGCTGGTTGCCCATTGCAGCCGGTCTAGCCGCAACCAGAGACGGCGGCAGCCGCTAGATGTGGCGGCGGAAGGGCCGTGCAATGCCGAGGGCCACTGGTTTCCCACTACGGCCTATCCAGCCGCAATCAGAGACTGTGGAAGCCGCTAGATGCGGCGGTGGAAGGGGCGTGCGGTGCTGAGGGCAAAAGAGGTGTGCAACGCTAGTTTCCCACTGTAGCCGGTCTAGCCGCAGTCAGGGACGGCGGCAGCCGCTAGATGCGGCAGCGGGAGGGGTTTGTCGAGCGCGGAGGCGGAAGTCGTTCGTCGAGCGCAGGCGGTGAAGTCATTCGTTGAGCACCGCTCGGTTTTCCCTCCCCCACTCTGATACCAAGTTGACAAAAGAATCACATTAAATTATTAGGGAAAACTACCTGGCTATTTATAGCCTACAAATAACACTTAATATTACAACAAGACACTCTTCAAAAATGTTTGTTTTATGGAGAAGTGATGTCTTTGACTTGGAAGGATACTCAAATGTTGACTACAATGGTTTCCTTTACTATATATTCTACTCGAGCGATTTTTTGTATTTATACTTGTGAAATGATTTTTCTTAAAAAGTTTATAGTCAAGTTGAGCTTCCCTATGGTTTGTGTCCTTCACGACTGTGGTGCGATGAGCTATTGACATTGGGAGCAATCCATATTTTCATGAGCGTACAAATATTGATGTAGTTTTTCATATGAGCTATTGACATTGGGAGCAATCCATATTTTCATGAGCGTACAAATATTGATGTAGTTTTTCATACGATCCCCGACAAGGTAGAAAGAAGGAAAGATAATCTCCCTCCACTTTAAGAAGAGTCCATATCAGCTTATGGATGTACACTAAGGTTCTGTTTGGGGGGACTTACTTTCACCGGTCAAGCGGTTACGACCGCATGAATCGGATCTTAATTATGATCCGATTCATGCGGTCGTAACCGCTTGACCGGTGAAAATAAGTCCCCCCAAACGAAGCCTAAGTCTTTGGGTGACTAATTATTCGGCATATTTATAACAAGTACACACACAATACCAGTTTGGCTTGTCAATTTGTATTTGGCCTATTTTGTTTCACACACACACACACACACACACACACACATATATGTATATATGTATATGCACACACACATACCTTAGAGCTAATATGGGCCCTAAGGTTTTCCTATTTATTTTACATTTTAATTTGTTTGATTATACTAATAGTATTCTTTATTTTGCCATGAAGAACATAGTTCTTATTCGAGATTGTGAAGATCATGGAAAGTTTTATCCTCGATTCAACCTCGAAGACACATCGAGCTTTCAAAAATTAGATGATCACAGGTATACCTATCTTTGTCATTTAAAAGGCTTAATCGTTCAACTGAATCCTATATTTATTGGGTTCCTTGTTGGTTAACCAACATTTTTTAAGACATGAGGCTAAAATTTTAATTCTTATAACCCTAACTGAATATTTCTTGCTTCAGTAAACATGTTCTCAAAAGATTATACTATGATTATTATTTCCACCGACAAGAAAATTTATGGCTTGAAAATGCGATGAAGACTCTACCGGCCCTGTTGAGCTCGTCAGATATGCTGGCATGTGGAGAAGATCTCGGACTTATACCTTCTTGTGTCCATCCTGTATGCGAATTATGTTTATGGAATAATTTCTTGATTTTCTCAACCACACAATGACCATGCTTCAAATTCAATTTTGCCCTCTTTCAGGTTATGCTAGAGTTGGGATTGATTGGCCTACGTATTCAGAGAATGCCAAGTGAACCAGGCCTGCAGTTTGGCATTCCCTCTCAGTATAACTATATGACGGTATATTTTCCGATCGACCTTTTCAAATATTGCGATCTATTACGGGTCCACCGTTATTTATCTTATTTTAATAATATTATGTTGTATAGAGTCTTTATTATGAGTATTTTAATATTTTGCATATTTTACTTGTAATGGGTATTTATGCCCCCGTCATTTGGGCCTCTTATATAAGGAGGCCTTGTCATGTATTTGGAAGATCAATGAATGAAGTAAAGTTCTTGTTCCTTCTCATCTCCCCTTGGTGTCTTCCTCTCCTTCTCTTCTCTTCTCTTCTCCAAACCCTCTCCTCTTAGGGTTTCTTCTCCCTCACCTCCACCCTCTCTCGGGTTTCTTCTAGGGATTTAATCCCTTGTATCCTCCCGCTGCCCCTCCACTGAATCCATCAAAGTAGGCACGTAACACGATCTCTTATTTGAAGCATGCTTACCAACTTGTGTACTAGTGAATTTTCTTATATTTAGATGTTATGTCTTGTTAAGATATCAATGCTATAACGTCAAATACCATTTGTTTTAAGCTCTGTTTGGCGCGGCATTTGGACAAAAATTCCACCGTTATAGAATGCATCCAAGAGTTCTCTCAAAATGTAGTTTCCATGTTTTCTGTGCTACTGCATGCCATGATCTCAGAGAGCCCATATACATGGCATGATGATCATGATCCCCACTAATGAAGCTACTGATGGGAGGTTTCTTGTCCATTCCAGGTTTGTGCGCCATCATGCCATGACTGCTCCACCATTCGAGCATGGTGGGAAGAAGACGAAGAGAGAAGATGCCGATTTTATAAAGATGTGATTGGCTCCAACGATGAACCCCCCTCACAATGCACTCCTGAAGTAGCCAACTTCATCCTCCATCAGCACTTTCTAGCTCCGTCAATGTGGGCAATCTTTCCACTTCAGGTGAAGAAGAAGACTTCCGATCATCTTCAACTGCTGTTTTCAAGTTTTTCATTCCATGAAGTGTCATTTACAAAGACCTCTTCTTCAACTTTGCATAATAGCATGGACCTCCTCTCGACTTTTTAAAATTACCAACACATCCCTTCTGAGTTTATATTGTTCACAATGTAACATAGAGGGGTGGTCTTGAAATTTTTTAAAAGTATAGGGGGTCTATGTAATTCTGCAAACTTGCAGGATAGTTTTTCGTAATTTATCCTTCCGTAAACTTCAATCTCGTTGTCCTCGCTTGTTTAGGATGTACTCGCACTGAAAGAAGAGTACACAGACAGACCGGCGAACGAGGAAACGATAAATGACCCTACAAATCCTAAACATTATTGGCGATTTCGTGAGTATTTCAGTCTCTTTGAAGATGAAAACCACTTCTCTCTAAACTTCTCATTATTAATCATTTTTGGAGAATTCTTGTCATCAGGAATGCATGTGACACTGGAATCACTTTTAGGGGATGAAGATCTAAAGATCACCATTAAGGATCTGGTGGCAAGTAGTGGAAGATCTTACCCCATTTCTGAATATGAAATGAAGAAGCAAGTGGAGAACATAGAGGATGAGTTATTCAGTAGGCTCCAGTTGAATGGGGATTAGCAGGCTTAGCTCATGCTCCACTTTTTGATTTCAGCACTGTAACATAAATAATGCATCCATATTAATGCTTATAACAGTCAAATAAAGTTGCTGTTCTTCCCCTCCAGTTCTTCTGTACTTGATTTGATAGTTGAATAAAAAATTGAAATTTGTCTTGGGATTTTTTTACTTGCATTTAATAAAAAGCCGTTTACCCAAAACCACCGGTGTAAGTTTGCAAAATTACAGATTACACCCCTCTATCTTTTGAAATTATGAAAATTGAAAATAGCTATGTGGAGGGGAGCTCTGGGGAGGTATTTTCGTTCATGCATGTTATGAAATATATTCAAAGGGGTGAGTTTTTGTGATTTTGAAAGATATTTGGCTCTGTTTGGGACAGCTTTGACGGATGGAAAAGCTATTTTTCATCTGCCAGAGCTATTTTATACCCGTTTGTTTTGTCAACTCTACGAAAAACGATTTTGTAAAACCAACTTTGTGTGATTTTTTGAGAGCTGCCCCTGCCAGCTTTTGCTCTCAGGAAATCGCGTTTAGGGCTCTGAAATCCCGATCCCCCTTCTCCCGAACCCGCCTCTCGCTTCTCCCGATTCTTGGTATCGCTGACGCCGCCAACCTCTGAGATGCCAGGCATAGCCGTCGTGACTGATGCCCCTCCTTTTCGGATTCCAGGCAGAGCCGAAGCCAACGACACCCGATTGCACTTCTTCCTCGACGTCGCCACCGCCTTTTACGCCGTCGACGATCCTCGACTTCCACTCTACTGATGTTGGTAAATTTCTTCCCCTCTGGGTTCGACCAAGTTCGATCTAGAGTATCATCCTTTTTTATTCGATCTAGGACCTCCACTGTACCGGTTCAGGAAAGTTCCTTTGCCTCCATTGTTGGCCGTTATTTATGATCATGAATTCATTCCTGGTTAAAAATGTCAATTGTTGATGCAAGGTAGAGAAAAATTAGAGAGCAGCTACTATTGAGCCACCATGTCCGGCAACGAGAAGCTCGCCATAGCCCGCCAAACAGCCTAACAGTTTTTCAAAAAAGTTTCTCAAAGAGCTATGTACAAATAGCTCTATTCGAGCAGTAGATTTTCAATCCCTCAGAGCTCTCTCAAACACAACCAAAATGGTGCAACATATAATTATGCAAACTCACATGGGAGCTTTTGGTAATTAATAGTCTAATGAAATTAAAATAAATTTCATTTTGGTGTTATATTTTAGGCTTTTCTCTTCGCTGCAGCAGGGGTGCCATTTTCTGGTATGCTTCATAAGATGGATGCTTATGCCATTGTCAAATTCTAGGTCATCCCGGATCGACCTTAGCTGCATTGGGCTTAAAAGGAAAATGGATGTTATTGTTATAATATAAATATTGCTGTAGACTATATATTCTTGCTATTTGCCCTAATGAAGGAAGCGGTCCTTTTGTGACTTTCTTAACTTGGTATCAGAGGGAGAAATAAACCGCCACACACATACAAATGCTCTCCCTTGACCTCGTAGCGGTGATGCTAGAGGTGCTCTCCAGTGACTGTGACTTCTGCGATGTCTGCAACTTCATCATACACGACAATCTCCCGCTAGCGGCGCTCACCCGAGACTGCGACTGCGACTTCAGCATACATGACGATCTCCCGTCAACAACGCCCTAGCGGCCACTTATAGCGGCTACTGCGTCTCTGGCTGTGGCCAGGCCTACCACATCAGGTCTTCGTCACCGCGGAACGACGTCCTAGCGGAACGCCCCGTTTCCCTCCCTCTGCCGCACGTAGTGCAACGAGCGTATGCCACTTACGCCTGAGCACATCCCACATACTACCACAGTCTCATGATGCGGTTACCAAATCTAGGGCAGGAGGCATGCCTTGATACGGTATGAGATGTAGTTATTGTTGAGGAAGTTGATCCATGGTGCCGGAAGAAGGTAGGATCGAGGATGTTTTTAAGGTGTTGGGCTCCGATGAGTTGACCACATTGTTGAGGGTGTTGGGTTCATCGCACCGACCGACGAAATTGGAAATTCCACCGATCGATCTGAAACCTGATGGACCGACCATCTACCTCAGTTGATCACAACGTGTGAAGAAAATCCTTGCAACGAAACAGGTTGAGGACTTCCTGATAGGGGCGTTAAAGAAACCAGAAAACCCGACTGGAGTAGATAAGTGAGAGTCGACCCACATGTTTATGTGTCTTCTCAGCTCGGTTGTCCTATCGATTACCATCATGGTAGATGACCTTGAGATGATCGTGGAGGTTTGGGACAAGTTAAAGAATATATATGATGGTGTGTGGAACACTCTGCGGGTCTTACAGGTGAAAAGAGAAATTGATGACACTGTTCATGGAGAGAAGAGGGTGCGAGAGTATTCCTTCGAGTTGGAACATATATGGGTGGTTTACGATCACGTCTTCGACGGGATGTGTTGCAGTGACTCACCGTGTCGAACTTACAAGATCATCATGGAGGAGAGGACGATTAAGTTCCTGAAGGGATTAGATGTCAAGTTTGATTAGCGGAGAGCCCTACTTCTATCTAGCACGAAGATTCACACGCTTATCGAGGGCATCTCTACCATGATCCAGGAGGAAACACGTATCAAACTTTAGGCAGGGACAAGTGGGTCGCAAAGTCAGCACTAGCGGTTACTGGCCCTGGTGTTACAGGACAGGGAAGAAAACCAACAGTTTTACAACTGTAGAGAGGTGGGCCATCTGCGACAAGCTTTCCCCAGGCCGTCCAATGAGAAAGATTTGGAGGTGGACGAGACGTGATCGTGGACGTGGTCAGGTTTGAGATGGCTGAGGAGGCTATCGAGTCAATTTGGGCATGACTAATAATGCGGAGGAAGTCAACATTATCTATATGGAGGAGCGGTCCTTACTAAGCATGTTGGAGGGCATCAAGAGAAAACAAACTGGTGAGGGGAGCAGGGATGGAGTTGTTGGGTGGGGGTGGGGGTCATTATGTATGCCTACCCAACTGATGAATCTTTTTCCCTCACATCCATATATTCTTCCATGTCATCAGATTGAATTATTGCCTCAGGAGCATCACGTCACGTGGTAAGGAATGCAAGCGAGTTTTCCTCTCACACTAGCCAGCCTACTACAGATAGTATCTAAACGGTGGATGGTACGTTCCAACTAGTGATCGGTAGGGCAACTGTTTATTGTTCAGATTCAGTAAAATTATACAATGTTTTGCATGCTCTTTTTTTTCTGTTAGCCTCTTATCAATTAGTTCCATAATCATTCAATTGCATGTGTTGTATCTTCTGATATTTCAAAGGTGACTCTCTAGGAGAAAATGACGAGACGAATACTTGAGACTAAGACTTGACATGACGAACTGTGGTATCTAGATCAGAAAGGATTGGACCTAGCTCTTGTATCTATGGTGGAGATGACAAAAGTTGGAGGACAGAAGATGAGTGCAGAAGATATGCTGATACTTCATCACAGGTGGTTGGTGAACCCTTCATTTGACACTGTAGTTTGTGATTTATGCAAGCTCATTAGAAGTTTGTATGTTAGTGCATGCTAGATAAGCTCTTCTATTTTTGATATAGTGAGTCTTGAGCTATAAATTTTTTGAACTGTTATTAGTACTTTGTATCCTTTATTGATTGTGCATCTCATGCTACTTTGTTATATTTAATGAATACCTATTTTCAAGACTTTCATAAGCATGATAATACATAATACACTGTAGTGATTAAGATATTAAGGTCAGATAATAAGAAAGAATACACTAATATGGCAATGAAAGTGTACTTATCTGCCAATGAGATATTGCACGAGACCACTTGTGTATGCACACAAACACAGAATGGAGTGGCAGAAAAAAAAGAACAAGCATCTTCTCAAGGTCGCAAGGAGTATGATTCTCAACATAAAGGTTCCTTAGAGTCTATGGAGATATGCACTGTTGACAGCGACACTGTTGATCAACAGGATGCCATCACATGTTCTACAGTCTTCTTGTCAGCAGTTGCATGGACATAGTTGGGGATCCTTCCTTTGAAGGTATTTGGGTGTGTGCTTCGTGAAGACAACATATTGGGTGTTGGTAAGCTTGATGCAAAAGACAATCAAGTGTATCTTTATGAGCTACTCTCGTACTCAAAAGGGGTGCACGTACTGGAGTCTAGTGGAGAAAAGAAGCTTTGTGACCATGAATGTTCATTTTAGAGAGCTGTAGTAGTACTATTGATAGAAGGGAGTCCTACCCACACTAGATTCATCAGATACAAAAAATATGAGGCAATAAAGGGAGAGGTTAGTGATAGATTTGAGAGTATAATAGGGAGGATCCGTGGAGCAGGAGATCAGTGATGAGGAGTATGAAAAGGCGATTAAGGAGGAGAGGCGAAATGTTTGACCTACGGCTCAGGATGAGCTACTTACATACAGTAGGAGGGGGAAGCTGTCTGCAGTACCAGTTCTAGTGTCTGTGCCTGATCAAGCTCCTAGTCATTTGACTACGTCGGTCCCTATTCTTGGAGCACCTACATCATTATATGGCTCAGGTGATATCCTCCCCTACTTTTCCTTCTCCAACTGTCACATACAGAAAACTAATCACACCAATGTGGGAAATTCTCCTGATAGATACGATTGGGACCTTGCTTTCTTTGTCTCTTATGATCATATCTCTTCTTATCATGGGGCATTTATTGCATCGTTGAGTAGTATTATTGTTCCTAACAATTGACAGGTTGACAAAGATGATCCAAAGTGGAAGATAACGATGAATAAGGAGATGAGGGATCTTAAGAAGAACAAAACTTGGGAGTTGACACAACTGCCAAAGGATAAGAAGGTCGTCGGGTGCAAATGGGTGTTCACTATGAAGCAGAACCCAGATGGACAAGATGAGCGCTACAATGGTCGATTGGTTGCCTAGGGATACAACCAGAGCTATGACATCGATTACGACATGACATTTGAACCAGTTGCAGAGATTAGCATAGTCATGACTTTGATAAGCTTGACGGTGAATGGTGGATGGAAGTTGAACCAACTAGATGTGAAGAATTCATTTCTTCATGAAGATCTAGCAGGGGAGGTGCAAATGGAGATACCACCAAGGTTTGGCACTGCAAAGACAGAAGGGAGAGTCTGCAGGTTGAAGAAGTCCCTTTATGGGCTGAAGCAGTTACCTCGCGCGTGGTTCGACAGGTTCAAAAAGGCGATGACTGAGATGAGATATCAACAGATAAATGTTAATCGCATTGTGTTTTTATTGAGAATGAATGTCACATCACTATGCTTACAGTGTATGTGGACGACATGATCATCTTTGGGATTGAGATTTCTTACGAGGTAGAGGGGATAATCTTTTCCTAAAGGAAATATGATTTATATCTCCTCACAAAAAATATGGATGTTGGGGTGCAAAACTGCTGCGAAACTAATCGCAAAAGTGCAAACTGGGTGCTAAGCCCGGGGAACCAGTGGATTGTGAGATGTATCAGAGGCTAGTTGGGAATTTGATTTACTTGAGCCACACTCTCCATGACATCTCCTTTATTGTGAGCGCGATGAGCCGCTACATGCATGCCCCCGGGAAGGGTCATATGGATGTGGTGTACCAGAATCTGCAGTATTTGAAGAATGTTCCTGGAAAGGAGATGACGTTCAAAAGGAACCAGAATGTGAAGATTGAGGGCTATTGTGACTCTGATTGGGCAAGCTTTGTGGATGATATGAGATCCACTTCAGGTTATTGCATGTTTGTGGGGGGTGACCTAGTCTCCTGGAGGAGTAAGAAACAGTCAGTAGTGTCTAGATTGACAATAGATGCAGAGTATAGAGACATGATATTAGGGGTTGCAGAGCTTCTGTGACTAAAAAGAATGCTAGTGGAGCTGAAGTTGGATCATGGAGATAGGATAAAGTTGTGGTGTGACAGTCAATCAATCATCAATATTGCTCAACAGTTATTCTAGAATAGTGTTGATATTCATGTGTATTATAATTAGATGTAAGGGAAGTGTATATCATTCTAGAAGAGTCATGTGAGAGAGTTTTAGAATCATCCTTGAGGACAAATATAGGACAACTTTGGAGGGAAAGCTTTATAGGTGAATTTTTTTGGGTGGAAAATGGTTGCTTGAGGCTTATAAAATGGGAGGATCTCCTCGTAATCCACCATTTTTGTATTATATTAGAACCAAAAAGTAAATAGAAGAAGTAGAAAAAAGAGATGAGCAACTATATAATTTTTTACCAAGATAAATTAGAAAAAATATATTCGAGAGATAAGAATGAGATATCGCAATAGATAAAACTTTTGTGGCAATTAATGATCTTGGCTCTATTTGGCACGATTGTAGCAGTCGTGAAAGTGGTGGTTACGAACCGTCATTTGTGAACGTCCGACCTCATCTAAAGAACTTCCTTCACTTTTATGTTCAAAATTAGTTTTCTTTTCTTGGTAGCGGTCATAATCGTTGTTACGATAAGCATACATTCTATGATTGTGACATTTTTGCCTAACAAACTGTATGATTGCTTCCTAATTGAATCACATGCGGCTTTACGACTAGTAACTATTTAAGCAATGCGACATTGCTTCATCAAGCCTAATAATTTTAACATGAGAATCACATAGAACATAACTTACAATATTAGAGATATTGTCTTCTTTAGCTCTGCACATCCCACATATGATGCAAGTTCAAAATAACTCCGACCAAAACACATTTAATTACTGAGTTCTAATGACAACTTCATCCCTTGCTCTGAAAAGAAGCTCTCACATTTGATGACTCAAATTATTACCAAAGCTCAATAATTTTTTTTATTCCAATGCATTATTCAGTTCATCACGCACCTTCTTTTTCCTAGAAGAGTTTTAAGAATTGTTTTTTATTTGAGCTATTCTGACCAAACACTTTTTCCACTTAAATAAAATTCAAAATATATCATCACATGTGAATGCATGAGTTTGCATATTTGAGTTCTCAAGGTAGAAGATAAAATTGGTTACTCAGCACAATGAAATTATGTAAGAAACTAAGGCTCCGTTTGACACAGTGTTTTTACTCTGGTGAGTTTGGAGAAAAACTTCACTGTCATATAATGCATGTGTGCCATGACAACAGTTATGACTGTCACCAAGAAAAAATTACTAGTTTCGAACATAAAAGTGAATGAAGTTCTTTAGGTGAGTTTGGACATTCATTTGCACTTTGCCGTGTTTCTGCTAAACTATATGCACCCCTCTATCTTATTTAGAAAGTGGAATAGAGGTATCAGAGGACTCGTCACTAACTCAGGAACATTAATGCTCCTCCTCACACCTTACACTATTTACGCTCACCCTCCTGAAATCGAACTCATTTCTCACTTTGTGAGGGGTAGACCACTCGGTTTGGAGTGAGTGGTTGTCAATTGCACAACATACGTGACATGTTCCAGATATGTGGGGGGGGGGGTTCTAAATTCAGAGTGATGATTATAACATGTTACACTATTACTGTTGAGTTGGGTTTGAATAGTCAAATCCATTTATTTTACCTTCCCTACCTATCTGTCATCAATGCATACTTTTCTCCAAGTTACTCATGTTCTTTGAATAGGCACATGCGAGAAAGCTTATAGGAAAGAGAGGTAAGGTAAGCTATGTGAAATGACTATAAAAGGAGGAGACAAGTTATGAAAGACACTAAAAGTCAAACCAAAGAGAGCTAAAATCTTGAAGAGGGGAGCGGTAGTGAGCGACCGAAGGCGACAGTGAGCGTCGAATTTCGATTGTAGACTGCATTGGCAACGAAGTGTGAAAGTGTGCAGGTAGTGACACGACATCAGATTCGCGGGTTGCGGCAAGATGTGCGATGCTCGATGGATGCATGCTTGTAGGCGGTAATGGTTGTGCACAAGTGGTCACATTGGCAATCTGCGCAATCACGACAAGGACAAGTACTGACTTTGATCTCTTCTCGGTGGTGGTGACGGTGGTTGGTCGTTTAACAACGATGAAGATTCATTCTGGTATGAATCTTGTGCATCCATTTTACGGATTGCTACTAAGTTCATATCACTCTTGCGGATTTTTGTAGTCCGAATTTTTTTGTAGTATATTTTCGGATTTGCTTATCTTTATTAGAGTACTTATTAATTTTTTGTGCTAATAAAATTGCGTGAAGTACTTATTTTCTTGTGATCGTGTATTTAGTTGTTTCTGGAGATTGCGTTTCCGCGACCGAAACTCCCAACAAATATATTATAGGTAGGTTTTGTAGGCGACTGATTGAACATTTTAGGGAAAAAAATATCTGTGTGGTGAACGACTATGTCTTCTTCTCATCCTTTCAAATACAACTTTGAATTAATAAGTATCCTAGTCATATCTGGGGATAGGTATGGTATGGAAGAATGTGAATTTTGCTCGGTACTCGGTGGAGAAGTTCGATGACAAAAAATTTTAGTCTGTGGCAAATTCGCGTCAAAGATATGTTAGTTGAGCAAGGGATGATGCAAGTTTTGTGGGGATGCAAAAATTGACTACTAAAGTGAAATATGACTAGTGGATTGACTTGGATGAGTTTGCCACTAGCGCATCAGGATGTGTATTTACGATAAAGTGCTCTTTAACATTGACGTCGAGGTGTCTGCAATCAAGCTTTGAGAGAAGCTTGAGCGATTATATCTAGACTAGTCATTGACCACAAAGTTGTTGTTACAACAATGATGTATGAGATGAAGATTTAAGATGGCGGTAACCTGTAGGAGCACGCTAATATGTTCAATGACCTTCGAAGCCAATTGCATGTGGTTGGTGCGAATATGAAGGAAGAAGATAAGGATCTATTACTTTTTACCTTGCTCTCACCGTCCTTTAAACTTATTGTAACCACACTCCTATATGAGAAAGATATAGTGGGGCTGGAGGAAGTCACATTGACATTACTATCCAGTCAGATGTTGAAGGACCCCACTCCTAAGGGTGAGCATATTTTAGCAATAGATGGATAAAGGAGAACATTTGATAGGGGGTTGAAGGGTACACATGCTCGGTCAACATCGAAGAAGGGTGTTTTTTGTTACCACTAAAGACAAAGTAGCCACATCAAGAGGAATTGCCTGCAGCGTGCACAGAGTTCTAAAGACATCTAGGATGCGGGTATGGTGACACTAGATCTGGGAGTGGAGAGTGATGGTCTTTATACTATCACTAAGAGTCGTGACTGTTGAAGCCAGGAAAATCCCTACTTCAAATATTCTGATCTACGTGTAGCCCGAGCTTACTGATGTCGCGATTCGACCGAACGATTTTGAAGACTAGAGCAAAGAAGAGAAAGAAAAAAACTAAAGGACCCCAGGCACTGCAGTAGGGGGTCTCACCACATATCAAGAAGTTTGGGAGAAACTTACCCTCCACAATAAAAATGGTTGACTAAGGTATGAGGAAGACACCACTTAGAGAATTGTAGTCTCAAAAGGGGGGGGACTAGATTTTTCAAGTGTCATTATTGATAACCCTGATGTACTATTTATAAGCAAATCATGTGGGGGGGGGGGGGGGTATGTTGCCATGCAGACGATAATACCCAGCCCCAACGAGATTGCTTTTCTAGACCTCACGATCTTATAACTTATTATCAGGCAACTCTTGAAGGAGATCTCACGCGCCTGGCGAAATACTACAGATAGTTACAAACTTGGCGAGTAACGCAGATGATACTCTCCGACATGGCGATGCTCGCCTACTTGGAGAGTATCCATGGTGCTCACGTCTAGCCAAAAACTACTCTTACGCACTACTTGCTGAATTAACTTGATATTTGACTTTGACCCTATCTTACGTGGTATAACTGGACCTATCCTTGACGAATATGGACGAAGGAGAGCATACGACATGGGTTCAAGGGGTGCACAAGCTCGGTCGACATCGAACAAGGGAGTTTTTTGTTACCACTATAGACAAAACAACCACATCGGGTGGAATTGACTGCATCATGCATAGAGTTCTAAAGATGTCCATGTTGTGGGTATAATGGCGCTTGATATGGGAGCGGAGAGTGATGGTCATTATCACTGAGAGTCATGATGACTTTGACATCGAATGGATAGTAGATTTTGGTGTATCACAACACATGCTTGAATGTGTTGATGTTCAATTCTCTGGAGGTGACAATTGGGCCGATCTATTTGGGTGACGACTAAGGTTGTGAGTTATAAGCATCAGGACAGTGGGTATACAAATGTATGATAGAGTGATGCGCAAGCTTGAGAGAGTATATCTAGTGCCCAAGTTGAGCAAGAATCACATATCGTTTGGTAGATTGGAGTCGGATGACTGCAATTTTACGACGAGAAAAGAAGTTTTGACGATGACAGACGGGGGTGTCGTGCCCACAAAGGCTGTGCAGTTCAGTAGTTTGTGTCGACTGATGGGGAACACAACGTGAGGTGGTTCGCCCATGATTTTTGTGGGTGACATGGTGGATGATCGAGCTGGTGTAGTGGATCGCCCTTTTGGGACTCATTTTCGACGAGTCAGCTTTTACGATCTGGGTGCGTCAACATCCCACAGGTGAACCAGAGCAGAGATGAAGTTCAACTTATGACAAGTCGGCTGACGCCTCAATCACGCGGTGGTGCTTTATGTAGATTGATGCTTCGTACAGGTTGGTGCTTTGTGCAGACAATGCTTAATGCAGACAGTTTTTCATGTAGATGATGATGCTTTGTGCATAATGTGGTGTTTGAAATTCAAACTAATGTGGTGATTAATTAGTTGGTTATGAATAATCAAACTCAAATGTTTCACCTTCTCCACCTACCGGCCACAAATGCAGACTTTTCTCCATATTGTTCATGTGCCTTCAATGAGGCAAATGCGAGGAAACTTCTAGAAAATGGAGGCAAACTATGTGAAACGACTATAAAAGGAGAGGAAGAGAAGCTATGAAAAATACATCAAAAGCCAAACCAAAAAGTGGTAAATCCCTGAAGAGCAGAGCGATAGCGCACGACCAAAGGTGACAGTGGGCGTCAACATCTGATTGCGAACTACATCTGCAACGAAGAGAGAAAGCATCGACCTAGGAACAGAAGTATTGTTAATGCTACAGATAAATGTTAGATCCGCACACTTTTCCTTGGTCTTAGGCTCTCTTTGGGACGTTAACACCCTTCTGGTGCGTTCCTTGCCAACACAACGCCGACGGCAAGAGGTGTTTTATTTGCCGCCTTCTCCACCTTTGTTCAAAAACGAAACAGAGGGAGAACGACAAAAAGACGTTGAACATGGCGAGCTCCCTTCAATCGCATTCTCCTTCGTGTCCAACTCCTTTCCCAACCGTCGCTGGCGTAAAAAAACATAGCCTTTTAATTTGTTATATTTATGAATCTAAGGACTGAAATAGTAGTGCACATTAGGACTGCCAGGCCGGTTCGCGACCGGTCTTTTAAAAGATCGATCTTTTGGCCTACCAGTCCCGGACCAGTCCGGGACTGGTTTTCCTCCTCTTGAGTAGGACCGCTGGGACTGGAGGACCGGTTCTAACCGGTCCCAGACCGGTCTTTTTTCATCTACCTCCACATTATGCTCAAGTGTAAAAGACCGGTCGTTAACTTTCAAATTTCCTCCTCTTGAGGACCAGTTCAATGATGAGGAGAAGAAGCAGTTCAAGACATTGAAGGTCACCTGCAACCTCAACAATGTCGCATGTAAGCTGAAATAATCAATCTTTTATCAAAGACCGGTCTTTTACGGATCCCGGTCCGGGACCGATCTTTGATGAAAAAAGGGGGATCGGTCCGGTCCTGACCGGGACCGATCCGTTTTTTTGTGCACGCATAGACTGAAATTATTGGCTTTTGATTTTTTTGCCATATTTTTGAAATTATATTTTTTTTTGACAAGGGGCAACATTTTCAAAATCGGACCGGAGCGGCCAGTTCAACCGGTCGGACCAGTTCACTGGCCGGTCCGGTCCTTAAAACCGCCTCTACCCCCAAACCGGTTAACCGACGGTTAGACTTGTTAACCGAAAATCAAGCCAGTTGCAACTGGGCGGCCTAATAAAATACCAAAAAAATGAGTGGGCTAGGGATCGAACCCAGGAACAATCTAATATAACAAAGATGTTCACGACTAAGCAAATAGTATTTGTTGCTTATATTCAAACTAAATTATATATATTTACTATCTAATAAATATTTACTAGATAGTTATTAAAATGTTTAATGCAATTATAACATTTATTATTATTTATGTCTAATTTATATTTCTTAATAAATATTTAAATATTTTATTATTTATATGAATTAAAGTATTTATTATATATTTTATAAAATTTGACATACAAGTTAATATTAAAATGAAATTTGATAAATCTAGATATTTTTACAAAATTTTAACTTCAATTTTGATAATATTTATACAAATTCTAAAAAATAATGAAATATTTTTAATATATATATATAATATATACATGACTTTCAAATACATATTTAAATTTTAAAATATTTTTTCTCTAATAAAATTATTATATATAGTTACATTTGAGTTTAATTTAATATTTACATTATATATAATATGAACTTATGATTGATAATTTTTTATTTGTTATTATCTAGCATCACTATTCGAACTCGTTCCAATCCATTATACCTTTAACCTTTGTTCTATCGATTCGTTCTCTACTCCACATTTTAAAACTTGGGGTATAAATGGAAGCGGCTAGGCATTTATAGATAGTCTCACTATTTACTATAAACCCCTAAAACCTAACGAAAGAAAGAGAGCTCCCTCTGCGTCGCTCTCCTCGTCGACATCCATGGCGCTCTACGTTCTGTACGAGTCGGCCTCCGGCTACTCTCTCTTCCTCGCCCACGGCCTCGACGAGATCGTCCAGAGTGTCGACGCCGTCCGAGACTCCGTCCTCGATCTCAGCCGCTTCGGCAAGGTCGTCCGCCTGGTAGCCTTCAGCCCCTTCTCCTCCGCCCTCGACGCCCTCAACCAGTGCAACGCCATTTCCGAAGGGATCATGAGCGAAGAGCTCAGAAATTTCTTGGAACTGAACCTCCCCAAGGCCAAGGAAGGGAAGAAGGCCAAGTTTTCTCTCGGAGTCGCAGAACCCAAGGTTGGTTCTCAGATCTTCGAGGTCACGAAGATTCCCTGCCAGTGCAACGAGTTTGTATTGGAGATTCTTCGCGGTGTTCGCCTTCACTTTGATCGATTTATTAAGGATTTAAAGGTTTGTTCTCTCTTTCATCTTGTAGTGTTATTTTTTGTGTTTAAATTTATCATTATAGTTTTCTCTGGGTGTAGCCAAATGATTTGGAGAAGGCACAACTGGGTTTAGGTCATAGTTATAGTCGCGCCAAGGTCAAATTTAATGTCAACAGGGTAGATAACATGGTCATTCAGGCAATCTTTCTCCTTGACACGCTTGATAAAGATGTCAACACTTTCTCCATGAGAGTGAGGTTTGTTTCCACTTTTTGATACAGTTATTTCTAGTACTTTTAGGGCCGTTCGTTTGCATCATTTTCATTTACGGTTTTTGTTTTGCTTCAAAACGAAAAAATTAAGTGTTTTCGTTTTGGGGCAAAATGAAAATTTATGTTCGTTTGCAAAATAATTTTTAAATGCGTTTTGAAGCAAAACAAAAACTTATGTTCGTTTGGCTCATAGTTTTCAGTTTGAGCTTCACCAGAAAAAATGAAGTTGCTATTACCAGGACGAAGACAGAAGAAGAGAAATGCACGAAACCTAAAAGTACACGAACTGCATCACCTACTGTTACAAGTAATAGCATGCAAAAATATAACTAAAAGAGTTAGTGACGACGCCATTAGAGCCGTAGTTGGAGTTGTTCTTCACTGCACAAGAGCTCTCTTTGATCTCCCTCTTTTGGGGCACGAAGAGCTGGCCGAAGCCGGAAACGGATTTGGCCTGGAGATTACAAACGGGAACGTTCACTACTGGTTTGACCCGAACGTTGCCCGAGTACGACTGCTGCACACCGGCAGGGCGAGGCCGGGTTCCGGCGATGAGAAAGCTTAAAAAAACAGTTCAATCGGCGCTGATAGAAGCGAATGGTCGGCAAAAAACTCACGTCAACGATCGGAAAAAAAATTGACGACATTCTAAAGCTCGTTCGACGGAAGAAAGCTCGCCCGCTGGGAAGAAGGGAAGAAGAGAAGAACCGTCTATTCTCAAAATCGCTCAAAACGGATCTCTACAGGTCTGTTTTGGGGGCAGACAAATTTAGAAGAAATGCAAACACAGTGTTTTCATCTCAAAACGAAAACGGTGCAAAACATAGCCAAACGAACGCCAACATTTGGTCAGTGAAAACTCAAAACAAAAACACTGCATGAAAACGGTGCAAATGAACGGGCCCTTCTAAATCTTCAAATGTGAAGTTTTATTTGGCTATTCTTTAAAAATGTATAAATTTGCATAGGGAGTGGTACTCATGGCATTTTCCAGAGCTTGTGAAGATCATCAATGATAATTATTTGTATTCCAAAGTCGTAAAATTTGTGAAGGATAAATCAAACTTGTCTGAGGATCACATTGCAGAATTAGCCGATATAGTCGGCGATGAGGAGAAGGCAAAAGAAATTTTAGAAGCTGCGAGATCATCAATGGGTAGAAGCTTGAAAATTGTGTCTGTGTTTTGATTAATTAAAATATCGTGGTTCTTATTGCTTGTTCTTGTGCATTTATAGGGCAGGATTTGTCTCCGATTGATTTGATAAATGTGCAGCAGTTTGCTCAGAGGGTCATGGACTTGTCTGAATACAGGAAGAAGTTGTTTGAGTATCTTGTCACAAAAATGAACGATATTGCGCCAAATTTGACATCGTTGATTGGTGAAATTGTGGGCGCACGCCTTATTTCTCATGCTGGAAGTCTGTCAAACCTAGCGAAATGTGCTGCCTCTACCCTTCAAATACTTGGTGCTGAGAAAGCTCTTTTCAGGTCTATAATTTGGACTTGCTGCTTGCCTCTTTTGACTGTGTAGCATTGATTATGATTTCACAAAATGATGATAAGATTTACTTATTTAACTGGCAAGTTTGATTTGTGATTTTGTTTTTCAATTTATCATTTTTATTACATTTTCCTTTTGTTTTATCAGTTACATGTGCATATTTTGATTCATTTTGTGTTATAGAGCTCTAAAAACGAAAGGAAACACTCCCAAATATGGCCTTATATTCCATTCTTCTTTTATTGGTCGTGCATCTGCTCGGAATAAAGGTCGTTTGGCCCGTTTCCTTGCAAACAAGTGTTCAATTGCATCTAGGATTGACTGTTTCTCAGGTAAGCAGCTTTTTTTAGGTATCATTATTATCTTCTTTCATGTTTATTTTTTAAATTGAGAGTTTACTGTTGAATTTTGCAGACATAAATTCCACTATTTTCGGGGAAAAGCTACGAGAACAAGTTGAGGAGAGGTTAGACTTTTATGACAAGGGAGTTGCACCTCGCAAGAATGTTGATGTTATGAAATCCGCCATTGAAACTACACGAATCATGATAGAGGGAGATGGTAAATCTTGTTAATATTCTTCAAGTATTACGATTTTGTTTCATTTTTAAATATTTTTTATAGGCGAGGCGGAGTACTCATTGTAGCTTTAACTTTGTAGAACCTCAAACATCTAATGTATTTTTGATTAAATGCAATTTACAGAGGAAATATTATATATATTTTATGGTTAGGCATATAAGTCTTGGGTTTAGTCACAACTCGCAAGCGAAAAGTGTGTTGGTGTATAAAAAAGTAGTGATTGGTTCTCTTCATTCATAATCTTAAGATTTTAGGTTGAAAATATGCTTGATTATTATTATTGTATCATGCCCAAATTTGGTCCCTCCCTTTAACAAGTACTGTGAGAGTTGAGTCGATTGAGAGAATACTTGTTGTGGTTGAGGTTCTCATGATGAGTCCACATGGTTGAGTTGACTTTTTGTGCATGATACTAGATGCCGTGGGAAACTCATCAGCTCTCATGTGAGGGGAATTATTAAGGAATATGAGGGTACTGGTTTAGTTGCTCTTTCACTCATTGGATAGGTGAAACTTATGATTGTTTGAAAATATTAATTGGTTGTTCTCTAACCCATGGAGTTAACATTTGTTGTCAAAATGAATTTCTCAATTAGTGTATCTAGCCCAACTGATGGTGATGGACACGTGATACTATAACCTTAGATGAATGCGCTCAATCACAAAATGCAAAGGGCTTATGAAAAACCTTAAAATGAAGATGTGGGGGAATGTGCACGCACGTAGTCCAATGGACTAATGATTGTTGAACATAAATCCTAATGCAATGTAATGCAATTATTCCCAACACAGTTAATTAAGCAATAAAATTTTAAATCACACATTTCATCACAATTAATTGCAAAAATTTTAGTTAGGCTAACAAGTAACAATTGCAACTAATTGAAAGTGCTGAAATTTAATGTGGGATAATGAGAACACACATTACGAGAAATAAAATAATCAAATTAATTAATCGTGATAATACCGGCAATAAACCCGCGATGCTCTATGGTTCTGTGTGTTGGGCAGTGAATTGTGTACATGAACAAAAAATGGGAGTTGCGAAGATAAGAATGCTTAGGTGGATGTGTGGATACACGAGATTGGATAAAATTAAGAATGATATATTAGGGATAAGACATGAGTAGCACCGATTGCAGAGAAGATGTGAGAAGCTCGACTAAGATGGTTTGGACATGTACAAAGGAGACCATTAGAGGCACTTGTTAGGCGTTGTGAGAGTCTAGTCACTAGGCATTTTGAACGAGGGAGGGGTGGACCAATAAAGACTTGGAAAGAAAGTATAAGGAAAGACATGATGTACTTAGGCATTAGTGGGATTATGACAAAAGATCGGGCACAATGACGACAAAGAATCCATATAGCCGACCCCACTATAGTGGGATAAAGGCTTAAGAGTTGTTGTTGTAATACTAACAATAAAAGTGAATCTATACAAATGTAAAAGACATGAAAATAGATGTGAGTCTCACCAAGTAAGGGGCCAAAGGAGATAACATGAAGATCCAATGAGGGTGTAGTGGCTGTCCGACGACTGACATGTTAAGAGCAGTTGTTTTGAGGAGATTGGGTGATGCAGGGCGAATCTATAAGCGGCGAAAAATCAATGACTTAACCCTACATACTATGCAAAGCCCGACGGATTATGCCACAGTTACATAATAAATTAAAACATCTCACGCAGATAAATTCACAGCAAGACACAATAATTAATTAAGGCAAAACAAGCTTAGACTTTCCTCCGTGTGGAGGGCCAAAACAAGAGCGTGTGGCGAATAGACCCTGCAAATCACAATATTAATCTAAACTAACCACCACAATATAATATACCCAAACAAATATGAGATCCAATCCAATATAAATATGCTTTAAATAATAATTCAATATAACAAACACTAACAAAGTAGTGGGCTGACCAAAACAATGAAGAATCCGGAGCCGGAAATGCGTATGCGATGATCCGAGGTGGAACCGACGACGTGGAAAATGATGTAGGCAGATGTCCCCGGCTGTGGAGGGTGGAATCAAGACGAAAATGGATATAGATCCGGCCATGTGTGGGTAGTTCCGGGTGGGGAAGAGTCGATCCGATATTTTGGAATCGGATCCGGGCTAGGGAATGAGTGGAGAAAATAACGGATCGGGGCTAGGCAGTCCGGATCAGGATTGTTTTGGAAAGGGGCGGTGGTGAGGAAGTGGATCCACAAAAAGGGATGATGGGGAAGGGCTGTAGGGTGGTCGGGTGGGGAAGAAACTGGGGAAAAGGGGGGGGGGGTCGGTGGGGCTAGCGGGCTGTGTAACAGCCGGCTGCTGCTATGGGGGAAGGCAGACAGCAGGGGAGGGGTGGCCTGAAGGCTGGCTTGCTGGGATTTGATGTGGCGGACAGTTGACAAGGAGAAAATAAACTATAGAACTTGAATAGTAAATTTCATGAATGAATAGTAAAACTTTAGTAGTGCAGGAATTTTTGGACAGCCAAACGGTGGCTGATTTGGGGGTTGTAGGGGCTGCGTGAGGGAGTTTGGGAGGGGGAAAAGAGGGCTTGGGTTAGGGGATACCTTTGGGAGGAAGATAGGCACCTAGAAGTCGTCACTTAGGGTTCCACTGAGTTGACACTGTGGCTTGATTACTGGAATCCGGGATTTGTTTCATCAAATTTTGCAATGCCTCTTTTTAGCCCATACATGATCTATTTATAATAAAGAGGAGGCTAGGGCATCCCACCACCGACGGCTATGATTGGCCGGAGGTGGGGCCACCCAAATACATCAAAATAAATGCAAATATAATAAACTATTATATGGAATTGATTCGCAACGCGAATCCGGACGCATCTGCGGAGTCTGATCGTCGATCCGGGCACACCATATATGAAAAGGCACCAATTGACCCTGAACGGGCCCAAAACTCGTAATCCACTGCAAGTGCTCGTCTATGCTTTGCATCATTGACTATGAGATGGAAGGGGCCCATATGAGAGGGGTGTCTGTTTGTGGACTAAATTTGGAAGGGAAGGGGGAATGGGATGCTCTACTAGGGTTAGGAGGTGCAAAGGGGTGTGACTAAGGGTGGGTGTGACCATGGAGAATGTAGAAGGGGACTGGGAGAGGGAAACACAGTTGTGGTGGCTTGGACAGACTACTGAAGAGTAGCAGGACACTGGTTGGACTTGGATTGGGATCAACAAAGGTAGGATTGACGGCAAACGATGGCTGAACAAAGGTTCTAGGTGGACAGATGACGTACATTGTGATTGGGAGAGGGTTGTGGAAGTGGACACGTGGCTGTCGGAGGTCGGAGAGGATTGTTAAGGAAGAGGGGAAGTCAAAGGTAGGCGGTTATAGGTTTTCTCGTGGAGGGGTAGATGGTGGGAGGTCGACTTGACGAGGAGATCGATGGTTGGGGTTCGGGAAGGCACGTCAGAGGCAGTGGAGGGCGGTGGGCTTGGCTTAAACACTAGCGATGGTGAGGAAGACCCGTGGAGTCATGCCACGAGAGTCGTCGGGCTTCAACACCCAACGAGATAAGGATCGTGCGGCTGTTAATAGAAAACCCCCAAATCCCCAAACCTAAAGTTCTAAAATCATATATATAGAGGACTTGTGGTAAATATATCTGATGGCTATGATCGAATTATTGGATTATATACCATAACTCTTAAAATATAGCTAAAAATGTGTAAAAAGTACATGAAATCGAGCAGGTCACAATCGCAGTATCCAATCATCTGTTTGATGATCCAAAAGTGACGATAATGACAAATTGCCTAATGTGGCGTGATATATCTCCATCAATTTCCCTAGCTCATAAACATTCATTTTCGGTGAAAGGAGATTACATACTCCTGATGCAAACAATGCAATACTCTTTGTCGCCCCAAACAGGAAGCGTCTTCAAAAAAGTTTGTGTCGTTGAAGTAACCTAGGGCTCCACACACAAAACAGGCCGCCATAGAGGTGCATGAGAAGGGTAAGGCTGCAGTTGAGGCTGAAGGTACAAAGTTCCTATGGTGACTGTGCAAGTTGAGGCTGAACAAGAAGCCTAATGGTCCAAAAGTAGTTGACTTCATATCTACAATCAAATTCTCTATATTGACTACCAGATAAATACCCATATTCCTAGTAATATCAAGATTATAGAATTTTTATTCAGACTCTCTCTTGATAGTGTGGACTTATCCACCTAGGACTCACATCAAAGCTCTCTTTAATGGAAACCTCTCAAATAATGTGTTAATCGTCACTCAGTCACTTTTTTTGATCATTTGCTTTCTCATGTGATTATCAACGTCAGTTTTAAAATGTTCATTATTTAATATAACTTTATGTCAGAGTATGATTTGCAAATCATGCAACAAGTGGATGAATGACAAACCCAACAGGCTCACTAAATGTAGACTTTATGTAAGTGAAGGGCCCGAAAGATGAGTGGTTTATCTGGTGATACCTTCAGTGGCGGTGTAAAAGTACTTATCAAGCGTGTGATTAACACACAAATGACCACATAAGACGTTGGTACAAAGATATAAGTGCATGACGTGTCAAATATCTTTCAAGGGATGTGATTGTTAGAAGGCTCACAAGGTGGTAGACAAATTTATAGCTGATGTGATGATTGCTCACATCCAATACATTCACACTTGGGCAAATGTTTCCTAAAAAGAACCATCAGATGGCTCACCTTGGGGGGGGGGGGGGGGGGGGCTCATCAAAGAGTTCAGTTGTACCAAAAAACCTTGGGATGAGTGTCATTGATATTAGTAGTGTCCTCGAGAGCAGGAGAGGCAACCACTACAAAAGTCAATACCATGCTCTCGATCCTCACTCGGGATATGACTCGCCACGATAATGTGGGGAAACTTAGCTGAACATGCACGCAAGGGCGAGTGTATCATCGGAGCAATAGTTAAGTCAACGCGGGGGTAGGGGTAGGACACATCATTATAGGATCATCAAGTTGCTCGTACTCCTTCGAGGACATTTTGAGTCACGCTCAAGTGTCAAACAACACATCGAGTCATCAGATAATGTGCTTTACTTGGGTGAGAGAATCAGTATCAAGTATCACATATATCGTGTCCGATGGGACAAGAGTACACATAGTGGTGATCTCATAATGGGAAGGACTCATACCGTGGAGGTCAAGGTTCGAATCCATCCGACTAACTTTAACGGATTACTCATAGTTAGTCGAGTAGTGTTACCAAATTGTAATACCTCGTGTTATATTATATTTGCAGGCTAGATAGTGTTACAATTTGGTATCAGAGATATGTTTTGATCCTAGGACCTATGTGTTCTGGGCCCACCACGTTCCACTACGGGCATGACACTATATTTTAGGTTTATGGATGTTATATGTTGCGGGGGTCTGTCCGGACCCATGCTATATTATATTTGCAGGCCATGGGTGTTACAATTTGGTATTAGAGATAGGTTTTGATCCTAGGACCTGTGGGTTATGAGCCCACCACGCTTTCACTGTGAATATGACCGCTTTAGTTTAAAATTATAACTTCGATTAGTTGTCGTAGTTTCTTTCCTGTGCCATTTAATAGCATTTTAGGTATGTGGATGTTATATGTCATGGGGGCCCGATCAAACTCATGCTATATTACATTTACAACTTACAAGACATATGTGTTACAATTTAGTATCGGAGCTGGATTTTGATCTTGGGATCTTCAGGTATGACAATTGTTTGACATGGTGCTTGGTAATGGGCACAATCCGAGCCACACCCACACTATGTGGTTTGACGTCTTATACTGACACATGGGAGAGATCATTTAATGACAAGTTGTGAGAACAAGCTGAGGGGAAGCCGAACCTGCATTGTTTGGTGTCACAATGATTTGAGCAACGAGAGCAGGCTGAACCGAACCCACACCGTGGATGTACAGCATGGGGTGGTTCCCCTTTTGTGTTGAGACTATTGAAGAGACTGTTAGTCTGGCTTGAGAGTCCAGACCGGTAAGAGGCTCAATGGACTCGGGGGTTATGTACTTGTTTTGGTTTGGGCACCTTGAAATTCACAATAGCCTACCACAACAAGTTTATGCGCAACCACTAATCATGAATCGTTCTACTATTATGTATTTAAATATAAAGGACTACCTTGTAAGCTCTAATTCATCAATCTCCAAACTCATGTCATATATAAATTTCATATCAACATGCAAACATTTCAATTTTGAAAATATCACCTTCAAGGCTTCAACCCATCTTGTTGTAGGTCAACAACTCTTCACAAGTGTTAGTTACCAAGTGATACGGATATCAATTTCTATCATTATTATGTTAGGATGTCAAATCCCTAGTCACAAGTAGTCCAAATAGTCCAGAACAAAAGAGGATAAACCTCCAAATAGAGGAGGATAAACCTCCAAATAGTCCAGAACAAAAGAGGATATGCGCTCAACACACGTACCAAAATGTTACTCATAATTGTAACTACATGCACACATTAACCTCTATTGCACGTTACCTTATACAAAAGGGGAGGAAACAACGGTCGTCACCACTGCCTCCTCGGGTGGCTATGATCGGCATCGACGAGCAATGTGAGAATGCCTACCACAATGAAAGCAAATAGTAGGTAACTTCTGTTTTTTCTTTGGTTCCCTTGAGCTAGTCTTAGACTCTTCATGGATTTGTGCTCCTTTTAATCTAATACCAAGCAATCTATTACTTTTGACTGTTTCTTACGCTTTGAATCATGAGAATGCAAAGCTCCAATTGTTGGTTGCTTGAATCAAAGTGGAGAAACTAATAGATGCCGCTGCGCACAAAAGGGGCCTTATAATCATCACACAAGCCTTTAAAGAAATATCGGGTTTTATCTTTATAACTCACTTGGACATGCTCTGCATAACCATTTAATCGTAAAAACTCTTGGGGATAAGACTCCACAAATAACTCCTCCTGCCTCAACATCAAACATTCTTCTCGCAGCATAAGGCGAGTAGTTGTCGGAACATGGCGCTCCCAAAATGCTACACTAAAATCTTCCATATGGATTTGGGACATAGGGCGACGAGCACAATGCCCACGACACTCCTCTTGCCACCACTTTTTAGCCTCCCCAAAAAGCGTAACTGAGACAAGAGGGACCATCTGCTCCAGCAGAATTCCTTAAGTCAACATGAGATCTTTAATCCATACCAGCCAATCCTCCGCATACACAAGTGTCTCGACATTGCTGAACAAAAGTGGATGACAACTCAAGAAGTAAATCACCAATCACGAGTCACATAAGTTATTCCTTCAATAGCAGACACATGCATATATGCCAAAGAGATGGGTGGCACACTAGATGCCGCATCAACACAATGTCCTCCCATCACAACTATTTCAGCTTCACTGATCACTTTTCCAAATAGTGCAGGTGATAGGTTGGCAACTTATAAGGGTCTTTGCTTCACTATTTGTGCACTCTCCTGCAATGGAGGGAACCACCATTTTCACCAATCACATTGCAAAATGGCAAATGAAGCTTAGCAAACATGTGCAACCATTATAAACCGCAAGCAAACAATCAACACGCGAAAGACACTCAGGTCCACAATAACCACATCTTATGCATGACTGCTACAACGATCGTAGGATTAAGCTCTACCGTTGATACTTTGGCGACAACAAGGTTCATCACACCACTATTAACGACCACGCCAAAAGTGATAACCACGCACATATTCTAGCATAGAACATACACAATAGTGTAAAATCCTTAAGTCAAGCATCAACCTTATGCCAAAATCAGTGTTGTTATGACAACATATGTCTAGAAACCCCACAATCACACCTAGGCATTTACTTGTCTTGACGACCACGCTAGACTTTCGAGCACCCAAATCATAGTCCATAAACTTGGAATACACGTCTGAGCATTTGCCGGTCCAGTCGCTCACGCTAGACTCCCAGCCTTTCCCATGGAGTCAACACACAAGAGAAGTTATCTCATACTGAACTGCATGGTACGGGTTTGGTTCAGCCTGTGCCCATTGCTCAGGTCTCTGTGACAACGATGACTTACCAAAAAGGCCTATGGCTTGCCAACTGCACAATGTGGGTGTGGCATTACCCTGTCCCATTTCTGTTTCCAAAATAGGAGCTACAATCCCAAGGCCTATCCATGGACCAAAACACAAGCTGCGTACAAGATATCCAAACCAAAACTAGGAGTACACAACCCAAAGTCCACGCAGCCTCTTACTGGTCCGGACTTTCAGGTCAGACTCACAGTCTCTTTCATGATATCAACACAAAAGAGGAGCCACTCCATACTGTCCATCCACGGTGCGAGTTTGGTTCAACCTGTTCATGTTGCTCAGACCATTGTGACGCCACATGATGCAGTTCAGCTTCCCCGGCCCGTTTTCAGAACTTGCCATTAAATGGCCTCTCCCATATGCCGGTATAAGACATTGAACCACATGGTGTGGGTGTGACTCGTCATGCGCTCATTATCACGCACCATATCAATCAACGGTCATACACGAAAGCCCTTTGCTACTGAACTGCACAGTGCGGGTGTAGCGTGGCCCATGCCCGTTCCATCAATCATAAATAAAAGCACATAATCAAAACTTAAGCAAAACATGCTACATGTGCAATCACATCTACCACACACTCTGGGTGGAGATCGAATCGACTTACATAAGATGCTACAAGATCATTCACAACTTCTAAGCCACTAGGTAGCGCCAATCACATACAAGATCAAATCCAATACCACAGGCAGTCACACCAAGTCTGCTCACATACCACGAGTGAAATCGGGGCTGCGAGAGGGCTGTGAAAGCGGACATGGGGCTGCCGGTGATCGAAGAGGACTGTGATGGAAGAGGGGCAGTCGAAGGTCGGAGGGGCAGAGGACGGGTGCTGGAGGTTTTCTCCTGGAGGGGTAAGTGGCCGGAGGTCGATTTGATGAGGAGAACGGCAGCTGGTGGTAGGGAAAGGCACGTAGGAGACGGTAGAGGGCAACGGGGCTGGCTTCGGCACCAATAGTGGTGAGGAAGATCAGTGGAGGCACACCACGGTAGTTGTCTGGCTTCAACACTTGACGAGAGAGGATCTTGTGTTTCTTAATAGAAAACCCCCCAAATCCCCAAACCTATAGTTCTAAAATCATATTTATAGAAGACCTAGGAGATGGGTATGATCCTTCAGACTATTTACCATAACCCTCGAAGTATAGCTCCAAAAATACACAATTGAACTGTTTGCAATCACGGTTTCGGATCTTTTGTCCGGAATGTGTGTGCTTCCTCAGCTTTTTATCCCATCTTATTTAATTGCTTTAGAATTAACTCAGATTATGAGCTTAATCTGCTTGAAATTAAACTGGTATCAAAAGTGCACTCGATAATAATTTTTATGAAACTTGTTACAGACTTTAGAGATTAAAAATGTTTATGTTTTATTTAGTGCAGTTAGCTTTCATCTTTTTTAATGTTGGCTTCTAAGTTTTTGAAAATATTCTTTATAGCTGGCGAGCAGAAAGATGGGAATGAGACTACTGCAAAGAAAAGAAAGAAGAAAAAATCAAAGGATGAGGCAGAAGAAATGGAGCTAGTTGCAGAAGTTAAGCCTTCTGATTTGGCTGACGGAGATGATTCTATTGAACCTGGACTGAAGACGAAGAAGAAGAAGAAGAAGCCAAAACACAACGAGGATATGGAGGTTGAGGCCACAGTTGCAGTGGATGTGACAAACCATCCTGAGGAAATTCCAAATGGGTCTTCTAAAATGAAAAAGAAGCATCAAGAAGAGATGGGCGGCCTTGAAACATCCATCAAAATAAAGAAGAAGAAAAAGAAGCTAAAAATTGGCGTGGATGAATGAGACATTTTTCTGAGGAAACTTTGAAATTCAGCCTGTTACTCAAGCTATTGAGTTATGGAGGCTGCTTGGATCGGTTTAATCACAATGCAGGCTGAAAGTGAAGAAGTTGACCAAATGGTAAATTTTGTTTGACTTTGAAGTTAGTTTATGTCTTTTGTGTTAAGGTTTTGTTATCTTTAAATTCCTTTGGAACTAACAAGATCCATCAGCATTTGCCATATGTTGTTATGTTCTGAATCACATGCTTATTAAACAGTGCTAGAATTTGGAGAGCATTTATCTATGAATTTTTAGTTAAACTATATTTATTTGTTTTTTTTAATTTTAAATAATATTAATTGATTTCTTATGGTAATATATTTATTGTTCAGTTCTCATTTCATCTACATTTTGCCTCTTACTTTTGCTATATTTAGATGCTAATTCAACTTCTTTAATCTGGTTATTGGCTTGTGTCATATAACTATATAAGTAGATAAAAATTGCATGCACTCATTATTAAACCCATCAATAAATAAATGTAAAGAAGTAATAATCACATATTTATTAATCGGATTTAGGGTCAACACAGTGGTTACTAACCATCATCCATTTAGCACAACATTTTTGCTCTGATGAGTTTGGACAAAGACGTCGCTGTCATGAAATATGTGTTTAACATGACAATAGTTATTACCACGATCATGAACATAAAAATGGATGGAGTTCTTTAGGTGAGATCGGGTGTTTACTAATGACAATTCATAACTGTAGAAATAGGCCCAAAACCTTGTATATCTTCATTCAAGTAATAGTTACAAGTATACACACACTTATATAGGAGAAGAAGGAAGGGAGAAATCCTAATACATGATGTGAGACTAATATAAGGAGAGAGAGAAGAAACAACATGGGCCCTTAAATGGGCTTTTCTAACACTCCCCCGCAAGCTGGAGCGTACAAGTCGTAGGCACCAAGCTTGGATAAGAACTGATAATATAGCGGCCTGGAGAGAGCTTTCGTCAGGATGTCCGCAACTTGGTCGGTAGCAGGAACATGCTCCAAATCTATCTTCTTTGACTGTACCTTTTCCTGGATAAAGTGACAGTCAACTTCGATATGCTTTGTTCGTTCGTGAAAAACCGGATTCTTGGCAATATGAATTGCTGCCTGACTATCGCAAAATAAGGTTGCCGGAGATGAGAGATGAACACCTAAGTCTCCCAGAAGGCCTTCAAGCCAGGTTAGCTCAGAGACAACAACATCCATAGCCCGGTACTCGGCTTCGGCAGAGGAACGCGCAACCACATTCCGTTTCTTGCTACGCCAAGTTATGAGGTGTCCACCAAAGCAAGTACAGAATCCAGTTGTGGAGCGCCTATCATCAATAGATCCTTTGTAGTCAGCGTCAGAATACGCGACAAGAGATAGAGATGTGGATGGCTTGTACACGAGTCCTTGTCCGGGGGCGATCTTGAGATATCGAAGGATGCGCTTGACAACTTGAAGATGAGATGTCCGAGGAGCGTGCATGAAACGGCTCACAACTCCCACAACAAATGAGATGTCTGGTCGAGTCACCGTAAGGTAGATCAGCTTCCCAACCAAGCGTCTGTAATATTCCGGATTTGTAAGCAGCTTGTCAGAGTCAGAGTTATGGGCCGAGAGCTTGTGATTTGCGTCCATAGTAGTCTCCGCAAGTTTGCACCCAGAATAACCTGCATCACGAAGGAGGTCCATACAGTACTTCCTTTGAGATAATACAAGACCATCAGGGCATCGGGCGACCTCAAGCCCAAGAAAGTACCGAAGGTTGCCCAGATCTTTGGTCTGAAAGGCAGAATTCAACTGTTCCTTGATCTGTTGTATTCCTGTCAGGTCGTCGCCAGTAATCAGGATATCATCGACGTAGACCAGAAGAATCACAGTCCCGGTTGACCGGTGTCGGGGGAAGAGAGAAAAAATAGCCGAGCTCCGAGTGAAGCCACTATCACATACCACCTTACTGAACTTTTCAAACCACGCACGCGGGGACTGTTTGAGACCATAAATGGATTTCCGAAGATGACATACCAAAGACTCTCCCGTGGTCTCAAACCCGGGAGGCTGCTGCATATAAACGGTCTCCGGTAGATCGCCGTTGAGGAATGTATTCTTAATATCCAGCTGATAAAGTGGCCAGTGACGATGAACAGCCAAGGAGAGAAGAACGCGGACCGTGTTCAATTGGGCCACGGGAGAGAAGGTTTCCTCGTAATCAAGGCCATGTTGCTGAGTAAACCCCCGTGCCACAAGACGGGCCTTCAGACAGTCGATAGTGCCATCCGCCGCATGTTTAATGACAAAGACCCATTTGCAGCTAACGGAGGTGTGGCCAGCAGGAAGAGAAACCAGATCCCAGGTCTGGTTAGCCCAGAGAGCCTGCATTTCATCGTGCATAGCAGCCCGCCATCATGGGTGGTGAAGTGCCTCCTGCACATTGTTAGGTATAGAAATAGAGGAAAGAGAGGTGGCAAACGCGTAGAGAGGCGGCGTTAGTCGATGTAGAGAGACGTAGTTGGCCAAGGGATGAGCTATAGAGACGGGAGCGTGATCTACCGTAGCCGAGCTATCGCTGGCAGCAGGGAGCTGGGTCACGGGAGCATCCTTGGATGGGCGACGAGAGTAGACGCGGATTAATGGTGGAGGAACCCGAGGAGGAACGGGGGGAGAGGAGGAAGAAGACGACACAGATGGCGTGACCGGTACAACAGGCCGGGGAAGAGAGGGAGCAGAAGACGAGGTGGTGCTGGGTAAGTGGAAGGGCTGGTCTTCGCAGAAGGTGACATCCGCAAAAATAACCAGCTTGCCGGTAGTAGGAGAGTAGCAGACGTACCCCTTTTTAGTGCGGGAGTAGCCAACAAACATATATTTGGCGGCCCGAGGAGCAAATTTGTCGGAAGGAGGGCCAAGAAGGTGGACATAACAAATACACCCGAAGATCCGTGGTGGGAGAGAGGTGAGGGGGATGGAGGGATAGAGGAGTTGGATGGGTGAGGCAAAATCAAGGACAGAGGAGGGAAGACGGTTGATGAGATGACAGACGGTGGAAACAGCAAAATTCCAATATTCGATGGGAACGTGCATTTGGAACATAAGAGAGCGGGCAACATCGAGAAGATGACGATTTTTGCATTCTGTCATCCCGTTTTGTTGAGGGGTATACGCACAGGAGTTTGATGGATGACACCAAAGTCAGTGCAGATAGTGAAAAAGGCACGACTCATATACTCCCGAGCATTATCAGTGCGAATGACTTTGAGAGGGGTGGCGAACTGCGTACGCATCTCAAGTAAAAAGGCGCAAAAGACAGAGGGAAGTTCAGTGCGATCATGTAGTAAATAGAGTCACGTGGTACGGGAGTAATCGTCAATGAACGTGACAAAATACCGAAAGCCAAAAATACTAGGGATCCTATAAGGACCCCAAACATCAGAATGAACTAACGATATGAGAGTACTACTCCTGGTAGAGGCAGGGAGGGAAAGAGGACCGATGTTGTTTGCCGTAGATACAAGATTCACAGGAGAACTCCTGTAAAGGTATATCAGGAAGAGCCCGCTTGAGAATCAAAAGGGGAGCATGTCCAAGGCGGCAATGCCAATCAACAGTGGAGATGACGGAGAGAAGAGTTGGGGGGATATCCAAGATGTACAACCCATTCACCAGCTGCCCCTTACCAATGGTACTCCGGGTGCGGCGATCCTGCATAAGAAAAGAAGAGGGTGAAAATGTAATACAACAATCAAGGTCGTGTGTGAGACGACTAACTGATAATAAATTGAAGGGAGACTCCGGAACGTGAAGAACCGAGTAAAGAGAAAGGGTTGACGTAAGCTGAAGAGCAGCGAAGCCAAAGACTGGGAGGGTGTCACCGTTGACCACAGTGATGCGAGCAGGATGAGGCGTTTGGAGATACGCTGGGGGCTTCGGGGAAGTGATATGGTGAGTAGCGTCGGAATCAACGATCCAACAAGGATTAGGAGAGAGACAGGTGATACCCTTCGTAGAGAAGGACACAACAAAGGTGACAGCGGAGTCATCAGGCGCCATGCGGTGAGCAGAAGAGAAGACCGGGCGGCTAGCAGATAGGAGGTCGGGCGGCTAGCAGAGTGGAGGTCGGGCGGCTTGCAGGGAGGAGGCCGAGCGGCTTGCAGGGAGGAGGCCGGGCGCTAGCAGGTGAGGAGGCCGGGCGGCTAGCAGAGAGGAGGCCGGGCGGCTAGCAGAGAGGAGGCCGGGCGGCTAGCAGAGAGGAGGCCGGGCGGCTAGCAGAGAGGAGGCCGGGCGGCTAGCAGAGAGGAGGCCGGGCGGCTAGCAGAGAGGAGGCCGGGCGGCTAGCAGAGAGGAGGCCGGGCGGCTTGCAGAGAGGAGGCCGGGCGGCTAGCAGAGAGAGACCGCGAGTAGGAACTCGAGCGGCTAGAGGAGAGAGACCGCGAGTAGGAACTCGAGCGGCTAGAGGAGAGAGACCGCGAGTAGGAACTCGAGCGGTTAGAGGAGAGAGGCCACGAGTAGGAACTCGAGCGGCTAGAAGAGAGAGACCGGGCGGTTAGAAACAGACAAACCGCAAGCAGCAAGAGGAGCCGCGTAGAGAAGTGGGGCCCACGGAGGAGAGGAGAGGCTATAAAAAAGGACAGAGGGGTGGATCCACGGGAGGGAGAGACGAAGAGGAGAGGTCAGCGGCTTAACAAGGAAGAAGCCGTTGAGAGAGGAGACGGGTAGAAACAGACCGCTACCCGTGCAAGTTAGAGGAACAACCACAGAGGAAGAGCGGCTAGGCGGAGGAGCCAAGCCGTGCGGTTAGGCGAAGGAGCCAAGCCGTGCGGTTAGAGAATGTGAAACCGCGAGGTCGGGAACCTGGCTCTGATACCATGTAGAAATAGGCCCAAAACCTTGTATATATTCATTCAAGTAATAGTTACAAGTATACACACACTTATATAGGAGAAGAAGGGAGAAATCCTAATACATGATGTGGGACTAATATAAGGAGAGAGAAAGAAGAAACAACATGAGCCCTTAAATGGGCTTTTCTAACAATAACCACTACGTTCACGACCATCACCATAGTGCCAAACGGGCCCTCAGAGGGAGATGAAGGGGTTAAAATGTGCAAACATGTCATGAATATGAGGTGAGAGTTAGCATGATTATAGGCTGCATCCTTTTATTTTAAAATTATTAAATCCTTTCTTGTAAGTTTTCATTTCATAAAGTGCATGCACAAAAATACACTCATGGGGATCCACTCCAAGGGTATTTTGGTGCATGCATAATATGAAACCTAAACATTTAGGGAAGATTTTTGTAATTTTGATGCAGCCTGTAATTTAACAAACCTGTGTCTCGCCCTCCCTCCCTCTCTTGTGCACGTGAATGGGGTAAGAAGGATATAAAAGGAGGGGTAAGATGAGAAAAATATAGGGTTTAAGCGAAAAAGAGACTCCCTCTCTTGTGCACTACATGTGGGTAAGAACTAAGAAGGATATAAAAGGAGGGGTAGAATGAGAAAAATATAATGTTTAAGTGAAAAAAGATTCCTCTTTTGGATAGTTAATATAGCTATATTGTTTTCCCTCAACGTGAAAATGAAAATTTGACCGTTTAGGCTTTGTTTGGGAGGACTTATTTTCACCGGTCAAGCAGCTACGACCGCATGAACCAGACCTTAATTAAGATCCGGTTCATGCGGTTGTAACCGCTTGACCGGTGAAAATAAGTCCTAAACGGAGCCTTAATCACACACTGGAGATGGTTTCTTATCTTTTTTTCTGATGGATTTTTATGAAAATAGTGTTGTGCTTCCACAGCAGCTCACATTTAGTACCACTCTATGATAAATGCAGTATAAAGCTTAATACACATGTATGGGTATTATGGAATAGTTATGTAGATTTCCTCTAAATTGTTGTGAACTGTGTTTTTTTTGTATTACAGTTGCAAATAGGCTTTATGAATCCTTTCTGTACTGTTTTTTCATGATGCTCCTTTGCAATGTATTTTACTATTGTTGTTGTGATTAAGAAAGAAATTTCTCATTTACACCTGTGAATGGGTTGGGTTCATCTGAACCTAAAATCTGGCTTAAATGAACGCGGGTTCTGTTCTAACCTTTAAACATTTTGCCCGTTGACGGCCCGGCCCTACTCTCGTTTGCAATTCATTTGGAAGCTCTGATTGATCTTTGAAGGGGGCTAGGTCTCTCTTGGTGTTCTGCTGGTATGATCTGCTAAAAATTGTAGCTTTGAATGGTGTCGACTTAATTAATACTCTGTTTGTGCGGTACCGCGGTATTAGAAGTCGTTCATTATGCCCCCAGTGCACAACTCCGGCGTGTGCCCCGCGCTCCCTGCCCGGGCGCGTGCCCCGCGCTCCCCGCCCGCCCGAGCATTAAGTATCTGAATTTGTAAATCATTGACAGCTTATAACCAGCAATTTAAGGGTTATTTATATAAACCTCTATTCTTTTTGAAATAGAGAATACTTTATAAAATATATACTATGCACGTAAGATGCTAATTTGCAAATAATGGATCAATAATCTAGCGTTATGCTAGCAGTCTATTTAAAAAGATTTGGTTTGGAAATCTAGTATTAAAATTGGAGTTTCTTACTATAGATTCTAGTGGTCACTGGTGCGAGACCCATGAAACATTATGGAAAGTTTTTCGAAATGGGCAAGTCTGAATTCTGGCAATGGCCCACCGTTGTGAGAAGCAGCCCCAAATTTGTGTTAGGGTCTGTTTGGCATTGTGGTGACGGTCGTGAATGCACGGTCATCATGAACCGTCGTTCGCAAACATTTGACCTCGCCAAAGACCACCCACAGCTTAAAACACAGTTTTCCAATACATTTTGCCACAACTGATTTCATCAAGTGCCTCAGCCACCCCAAACAAAGCCTAGCGTGCGAGCGCATATTAGCATCAATGACACATGATCCTGCATAAAATTTGACCCCCAAATTCAACGGACATCGTGCACGGACATTTCAGGCAAGTCTTAACAATTCCGAGCGAGCTAGTTTTCTTTAGGCCGCAAAATACTAATTTCACTCTCCAAATTTTACTTGCTTTAATATTTCAGTCCTTAATATTCTTTTTTTAAAAAAATTTGAGTCCCTAACATTTCTATTTCTTTTGATTTAAGGCCCAAAATCATCGCCCATTACTTTTCTCCTCTTTTTTTCCGTTTGCCCTTCCGTTTACTTCTCTGAGGCACCGTTTGTTTCAGCGATATCTCTCCGTTGAGTTCGCAACGCAACGCCAGGTTAGATTATGAACAGTTTGTTTGGGCGTTCCGACAATAACGCGTCTTCAATTTCTCCGTTCAATCGGAGCTTTATCAACAGCGGGTGAACTCTCCTTTTCAACGCTCCGGTGTTAACGCTCGGCAACCTGCAGATCCAGGAAGGCGTTGCTAACCATAGAAGGCGCTGCTTTGACGGCAGGTAACTCCTTCCCTCTTCCTCCTTTCTCCTCCTCCTCCGGCCGTTCACCATAGGCGCTGCTTTGACGGCGACGACGGCAACAGATCCGGTGCCGGTGAAGCTCGCCGGCACCGGATCTGTCCAGTCCCCTCTTCTCCTCCGGTCGTTCACCGAAGTCGACGCATTTGAAGACGACGCCGACCACAGATCCGGTGCCGGTGAAGCTCGCCGGCACCGGATTTGTTCATACCCCTCTTCTCCTCCTCCGGTCCTCTAACCTAGCACCAGATCTGGGCTTATGTTATCCACTAACAGGAGAAATGCTTATGCTTTCCCTAGCACCAGATCTGGAGCATTTCAGGACAATTGTGTACCACTGTTCATTTCAAATGCTGCTGCCATTTTTATTGTTAAATGTATGGATGGTTATAATTTCTTACACAAGGCCTTTGCTAATCTGTGAGTTGGAGTTTGTGAATGGCAAGTCTAATCACTCTTGCTCTCTTGCCCAAACTGCTTAGCTTTCTGATGGAGATTGAAGCTTCCTGAGCTGGGTAAGAGGGTAGTATGATATTGCTTTGCGATGAACAGATTAATTGCAATCTATAATCTACTTAATTTTCCTATTAGATTTAGATTTAGCTAAACATGTGTGTTTTTATGTTCGTCCGTAAGAGAGATCACGTTCATTTGGTGATTGCTTGTATAGCTCTTTCATTTTTATTCTTGCAAATGAAATAATGTTCATATTCAGATTTGAGAAATATGGGAAGAATTTGGTGAGTGAGTGGATCATTTAGTGATCTGTCATCTGAATCTTGGTGGTTGACGGTCAGTGCTGGTTCTTACCTAATTTTCATTTGTATATGAATGAATCACATGTGCTTAATGTGCTTAATGCATCCAGTTTACCACTTATTAACTCAATGGTTCTTACCTAAATTTCATTTGTTTAAGAAAGCCATGTGCAGATGTGCTTAGTCTACTTTAACACAAAATTTGTCCCATTTAATTTGACTTTCTGTTCATCCTTCAGTGGTTCCATGACAATGAAGACCTTTACTATTCCTTTTTTTGATAAAGAAGTTCTGGAAAGAATAGTGGAATTGTCACATGATCTATAACATACAGTGTTATATATCGTATTTTGAAATGCTATACATTAAAAACTGAGCACAGTACTATATATCGTATTTTTAATTAAATGTAGTTTTTTTCTTAGATGGGTAAACCTAAGGAAGGTGGAGTGTCGGCTACATGTGATGCAAATGAAGTTTTTACCTATTGTGAGCTTTGTGTGAAAGAAATTGAACTCGGTAATAGACCTACCACACACTTCAATAAAGTTGGATGGAATAATTTAGTAGCAAATTTCCAAGCACGCACTGGCAGACAATACGATCGATGACAAATGAAAAATAAATGGGATATGTTGAAAAAGGAATGGAAATTGTGGAAAGATCTTAAAGGAAAAGAGACCGGTTTGGGATGAAACACCTCAAGGAGGACTATAGATGCGTCTGACGAATGGTGGGATGAGCGACTTAAGGTTGTAAGCTAGTTCATCTTATTTCCTTTAATTTCTTGTCATATAAATTCTAATGAATTATATATTTGTTATTTTTTAGATTGTCCCCGCAGCTAAAAAATTTCGCTATACTGGCATCTCACCAGAGCTCGAAGAGAAATTGGATATGATGTTCAGTGAAGTAGCTGCGACCGGAGAACATTGTTGGGCACCAAGTTTAGGAAAGCGTCACTCTTCTACGGGAGATGATCGACTCATTGATGATGATGAGGAGGAGGTGGAGCCTATCTGTACTCCAATGAATGCGGGTGACTTTGGTTCATGTACCCGCCCGACATATAGTAATGAGGAAGATTCAAGTGACACGGTGAGAAAACGTATAAATAAGGGCAAAGCAAAAATTGGGAGAGAGAAGCATGCAGTACGTATAAACATTGGGTCTTTGGTGGAGGAAACAAGATCGGTTGGACTAGCTATTAGAGAAGCCACCAATTCTTCAAATCAATCATACAGTATTGCGGAAGTCGTAAAAGAACTCAATAAACACGAAGATATCATTGGAGATCATTTTCTATATGACTTTGCAACAGTTTTTATGATGCAAAAATCAAATAGGGAAATGTTCCTTTGTCTTGATGAAGACAAGAGGGTGTGGTGGTTGAAGAACCGTTATCGATGCATGAGCCAGCAGTTGGGTCCATGATCACTTGTTTAAGTTCATGTTTTATGTGTAGGGTTTATCTATGTTGTCTATGCCTCTTGGTTTAAGCTTATGTTTTATGTTTAGGGTTTATCTATGTTGTCTATGGAATTTGGTTTAAGCTCATGTTTTATGTTTAGGGTTTATCTATGTTGTTTATGGAACTTGGTTTAAGCTAATGATATATGTGGTGACTTTCTTTCATTAGTTTTGTTATTCAATCAAACAAAAATAGAACTTGGTCTTGCTGATAATTCTTTTCCAAATCATCAGATTGATATTCAATAATTAAAGTAGACTTTGATCTTGAATTTTGGACTTACTGTTCTCTTGCATACTTGATCTATTAACACATTTTTTATTGCAGTTTAGATTATGGATGATCAAAATCTTCAGTTAGAAGTTGATGAATTCACGGATAACATAATTGATGATTCTGAACAAATCCAGAATCGTTCGATAAATCTTCTTGGAAATGCTTACTACTTGATGCTTCTGAATACCAATATATGTTTGACGCATGAGTATAATACATTTTATCAAACTCAAACCCCATGCATGACATCATCACATACGAGACATAAATGGCTTGTGGAGTTAATGAGTGGCCATCCAGCTAGATTCCATAGTATGTTTAGAATGTCAAAAGAAGTTTTTATTGATCTCTTAACTTCACTTGTCGAAGAATATGGGTTGCGTGGCTCTAGCCGAACAACTCCACACGAGGTACTTGCAATTACCTTATACGTGATGGCACAGAATTGTACTGTCAGACAGACGTCAGAACAATTTAAACATTCGACTGAGACTATTAGTAAATTCATTTCCAGGGGTATCAATGCGCTAGTTGACATGTCGATAAAAACGATAGATGCAACCGACAGGGAATTCAAAAATATTCCGCCACAGATTTTTGAACGATTCTCGTTACATGTCATATTTCAAAGATTGTATTGGAGCAATAGATGGAACACACGTCGATGCTCGAATTTCTCCGGAAAATAAAGTTAGATATATTGGACGACATGGGGTGACAACCCAAAATGTTATGGCTGTATGTGATTTCAACATGTGTTTCACATTCGTCATGGCCGGATGGGAGGGCTCAGCGCATGATAGTCGGATTTATAAAAAAGCCACAAGAGAACCTTGTTGGAATTTTCCTCATCCTCCTGCAGGTAATTTAAAAAAAATCACATGAAAATCTTGCTAGCTTATAATTTGGAAATAAATTCTGTTTTACTGTTTGCAGGCAAGTACTATTTGGTTGATGCAGGGTATCCTCTGGAAAGAGGAATTTTGAAGTCTTACCCAGAAACACGATATCATCTAGCAGATTTTGCACGTGGCAATCGTCCTATTCAAGGACGTCAAGAAAGGTTCAACCGGGCACACTCATCATTGCGTAGTGTCATAGAGCGCACATTCGGTATCTGGAAAAAAAGTGGGCAATCCTTCGGGATATGCCACAATACAGTTTCGATAGACAGCGGGATATTGTTGTCGCTACGATGACAGTTCATAATTTTATTCGACGACATTCATCAAATGCGGACCCTGATTTCATTGCATGCGACGAAGATGATAATTTGATATATCCAGAGGCCAATGAAATTAGAACAGACCGACGTGGATCCATTGACATGCGTCAGAGTAGGAGTGTTGGTGTAGGGACAGCAGAGATGCACGCATTACGAGATGCAATTGCTGATCTAATACATTGTCCAAATAGGTATTTAAAATTCCCTTATTTCTCATAACTCAATTTAAAATTTTGTATTTTTGCATTTCTAATTGGTCGTAATTTACAGGTGATGCACAAATTTGCGAGTCGAAGGCAGAGATCTGCGATAATGTTTCTTGCTTTCATTCACGGGACATGTTATTTGTTTATGATATTTATGCTATTTTATTATTTCAGTAACTAAAAAACTTGAGCTTAACATGAGCGGTATATTTATCGTATATGAATTAAATGTTGAATAGGATCATACAAATTAACAGAAACGTCACCGCTGTTTTACCAAACTGTTTCTCCATTCTGAACAGCTCTGTCACCGCTGTTTTACCAAACTGTTTCTCCATTTTAAAAAACTCCATTCTCACAGCTCAATTCTTAAAGCTCCATTCTCACAGCTCCTTTTGCCAACGCCAACGCCGAAACAAACAGACCCTGAAAGGAAATCAGAGCTCAACCGAGAACGTTAAGCTTTCCCACCGGCAACCTCGATGAGCGGGCGGAATTTTTTGGTCCGCGTCCCGAACAAAGAGCATCGTCCGGAGCTGATTCTTACGCATGTCTTTTAAAAACTTGGCTGATTCTGAAGTGTAGTTTTTAGAATTTCTTCATTAGTCATTTTTTAAAGAAATTTTTACGCTAATCATTAAAATTTGCATGCATATTATATTATATATGTAGGTAGCTTATAGATTTTATTTCTCTCTCAAATATACAAAAAAAATAATTTAGAGATTGTTTTTTTATCCTGTATATTACAAAAAATAGCTAATACATTACAATTTAACACAGAATATTCATTTCAGTTAATGAAAAAAAATTAAACTCAGATATTTATTGAAGGATCCACCAAGATATTTGAGATTAATATGTAATCAATGTTCTGTTACAGATATTTCATGTTTTTAATCGGTTAAATACACTATAATACAACTAAAATTTCTAAGTTAAAACTATAATTGCTCAGATACAATATAACACAATTATAAGATACAACTATTTTAATCTCAGATACAATTTAAATCACTAAGCAAATACTATGCTCGCTCAGATACGCTATAGTATAACTTTTAGATACAAATTTATTCACCCAGAAACAACCGAAATCTTTAAGGCATGACTAAAATCACTCGGATACAACTAGTGCAATCTCGGAGAGAAAAAAACTATTTAGAATACAACAAAGTTTTCTCAGACGAAACTAGAACTACAAAGATGTTATCTCATAAACAAAATTGAAATAACTGAGAAATTATATTTTTCTCCCATATATTACAGAAAATAGTTGGCATAGAGAGATTTCCCAAAAAAAAATACAATCTCGTATTATTTGAGTAAAAAATATATTATCTTAGTTTTTTTGTATAATATCTGAGATAACAGTGTAATTTCTCAACATTTGTTTTTACTATTTGAGATAAAAGATAATCTTTCAATTATTTACATGAATAATATATATGCATACATAGTTTAACAGCTCGCACAAAGAGATTTTCCAAGGAAAAACAAAATAAGAACAAAGAAGCTGCCACACATCAGAATCAAGAAGGCCCCGGATGATGATCTTCATCCGGGGCCCGGACCAAAAAATTTCGCGATGAGCAGTGTCGATGCAGCAAGCGGTCACCCCGAACAACCCACCGGGAGCGGCGATCAGCAAGTGGTCACCACTTTCATTTTAATTGATCGAGAAAAAATGGAAAAGTTATTGCAACTCCGGATTCCTCTCTTTCTCCATCCACCAACGGATTCACCACTCTATTGTCGTTTCGTTTTGACTTTTGATTATGGAACGGAGTCATCCCAAAAATCTCTTCTAAAAATGAAAAAAACGGCGCGTGTAAAGCATCTTAGATCACGGCGCGTTACGCCGGAAGTTATTATGTCCGGATAATGGGCGATCAAAAAAGATCCCACGCGGTCATCAAACGGGTTGCCCACGTCCTTTACATTTTTAGGTTTTTCGCTATCTAGATCGCGACCGCTGATAGTTCCAAGCTGCAAAACCTCTGTTCACCCAACTCGTATAGTTTGTAACGGGCAATTTGCAAAATGCACCCTCGAAATATAGAGTTTTTGGCAAAATGCACCCCGAAAGTTTAAAATTGGCAAAATGCACCCCCCAAAGTGGGTTTTCTTGGCAATATGCACCCTCACTAGACAAAAAATGAAATGACCAAAATGTACACTTTAGGATGCACATTGACAAGAAAAACCACTTTGGAGGGTGCATTTTGCCAATTTTAAACTTTTGGAATGCATTTTGCCAAAAGTCTATATTTCGAAGGTACATTTTGTCAATTACCCATTTTCTAACGGTGTCAGGTTCTAATAATCACTCGTGTTACACTTATCTAATTATATAAATATTTCTTCTAAAAATGACGTACTTCATTTCCCCTGATAACGTACGGCGAATTGCGATATGCTCAAGCGCGCCCGAAATCTCCGAACCGGTCTCCGCCGCACTTCCAGTCGAAACCCACATCGCCGCCCAACTCTGCCGCGCCCCAAGCACCCCATCCCCGCCGTCGAAGACCTCAAATCCTCCGCCGCCGATGATCCTCCGGCCGCCCTCCGCCGCGTCCTCTCCTCCACCGACCCGGCCCTCCTCGACTACCCCGCCTGCTCCGCCCTCGCCTACCGGCTAGCCCGCGCCGGCCTCTTCTCAGAGCTCGACGAGCTCCTCCTGTTCCTCCGCTCCCGCCGCATCCCCTGCACCGGATTCCTATTCTCCGCCCTCATCCGCCATTTCTCCGGCGCCTCCCTCCCCCACAAAGCCCTCGACCTCTTCTTCTCCATCCCAAGCTTCAACTGCCGGCATCCCTCCCCCTCCCTCCACACCTTCAACCGCCTTCTCGACGCCCTCGTCGACAACGGCCGCCACGACGAAGCAAAACGCATCCTTTCCGGTTGCTCTCAGTTCGGGCTACGCCCGAATGTAGTCTCCTACAACATAATGCTGAAGGGAAGGCTAAGAACAGATGGGTACGAAAGCGCCCGGCAAATGTTCGACGATATGCGCAAGAGAGGCGTCAGCCCTTCGGTGGTCAGTTACAATATGCTTATCGGCTTTGCAGGTGAAGGCTTTTATTCAATTTTTACTTCTTTCGTTTCACATATACAAATTGCAAATTTTTTGAAACCGGGCTTAGGATCTAAATTTTCGTCCAGGTAGAAGATCATTTCGATCACCTAGGAGATCATCTCGTTCTCTTAATTTACTCACTTTCTCTTTTGCGTGTAAGCAGTTTAGGAGATCAAAATGATCTCTTTGGAGATCAAAAATTTGAATCAGGACGCTGTTTCACATATATCTCAACTTGCAAAATATTTGAAGTCCGACTTCGAATCTAAATTTTCGTCCCGGTAGAAGATCATTTTGATCTCCCTGGAGATCACCAAGTTCTCTTAATTCGCTCACTTACTCTCTTTTTCACATGAGCAAATTAGGAAATCAAAATGATCTCTTTGGAGATCAAAAAAAGGAGCCTGATTTCAAAATTTCCTCGAATATATGATCCCACATTGAGGTCTACTTTTGTAGGGAAAAATGGGGAGTTGAGCAAAGCCATGGGCTTGAAGGAGGAAATGATCAGGAAAGAGATATACCCCAACGCCACCACATACGCAATTCTGATGAAAGGGATGTGTTCGTCGGAGAACTATGTGGTGGCAAAGAAGCTCATGTTCGACATGGAGTACCGCGGCTGCAGGACGAAGGTTCTCAATTTCGGCGTCCTGATGAGCGATTGCGGCAGGAGAGGCGATTTCGACGAGATGAAGCGGCTCCTCGCGGAGATGAGGCTGCGAAAGATGAGACCCGATAACGTCACTTACAGCATTCTCGTTAACTATTTGTGCGGGAGCGACAGAGTGGACGAGGCGTACAGGATGCTGGTGGAGATGGAGGTGAAGGAGGGACGAAAGCCGAGCGCGGCGGTGTATCGGATTATGGTTGATGGGTTCTGCAGGGTTCGGGAATTTGAGAAGGGGTTAGGGATTTTGAACGCGATGATGGTCTGCGGGCACTGTCCCAGGCCGGAGACGTTCGGGCGTTTGGTCACGGGGCTTGTGGAAGGAGGGAGAGTTGATGAGGCATGGTTTGTGATGGGGGAGATGGAGAAGAGGAAGTTAGTGTTGGCGAGAGGAGAGTGGAGTTGTTTAGTAGAGATGATTTGTGGGAAATGTGAGGGCGGTGTTGAGCTATTGAGTGAGTTGAGCTATGGAGGTGGTGGTTGATTGTTCATCCACGGCAGCTTCTCCGGGAGCCGAAATTGCCGGCCGTGCACTCGGGGCTCAACAAATTGGATCTACAGACTTGAATATCGAAAATCACTATCAAATCATTCTACAGACTTGAGTTTGGCTAAGAGCTGTTGTTACCGCTCATACTTCGTCCGGCGAAGACTTGACCTCTTCATCCTTCGCGTAAGTGCTCACTCCTATCGACATGAATAATGGGGATGGTTTCTCATTGCCGCGATTCTGCGCTGAATCCATCTTCCCAAATCATGCTTCCAGTCGTCTTCTTCCTACGGAGTTGTTGCTGGAATCAAAATATCTGATGTGCTCGTGGAATCAAATCCTTCTGTTACAGCAGCAGCAGCAGCTTCTTTCATCCAGGCGTCCAGCTATTCATATCTCCTCCTATAGGCTCAATCATCTGCTCTTCCTAGCTCCTGATGGAAATGTACTTCCAGTTGGAAAATTTTATTGGTGTGTGACGCACTTTAGATCATCTTGCGTGAAATCACGTCGTATATTCTCGTCATCACGAATTTCTGTGCATGATTGATTTAAAATACAATCATTATTTCAATACGATCATATTGCACTAATATTGTCACAAGCAATCCACGCTATTGAATCACGGATAATACGACTATATTCAGGGGCGGATCCAGCGAGATTTTTCAGTGGGGGCGTTCAATAAAATAACGATAAAAAAAGGGTGCTGTTACTAGCAAACCCAATTTGGTTTCTAGCAAACCATTACTATTAGCAAACCCTCATTTTTCAAAATGGCTATTTGAAAACCATTTTGTTACTAGCAAACCAATATAAAAATTTTCGCGTCTCTTTGAACTGCGTTTTATGCGTACATTTTCATGAGAAGTGTTCAACATGAAAGTTGTAGATCTCGACGAGATCTACAACTTTTATGTTGAACATATTTTGATTTGAAACAATTTAGACCCCCGATTTGACCCCTGAAAAAAGTCACGCCGAACATATGTACATGCACCCGGGATGGCGTGACCTTTTTCGGAGGCCAAATCGGGGGCTTAAACGACTTCAAAATAAAACGTGTTATACATAAAAGTTGTAGATCTCGACGAGATCTATAACTTTCATGGTGAACACCTTTTGATTTGAGGCATATAGACCTCCGATTTGGGCCCCGAAAAAAGTCACGCCGAAAATCTGTACAGACGACTCGTTCCGTGCGTGTCTTCTTTCGGACCCAAATTTGAAGCCTAAACGGCTTCGAATCAAAAATGGTCAACATGAAAGTTGTAGATCTCGACGAGATCTACAACTTTCATGTTGAACATTTTTTGTTTTGAAGCAATTTAGACCCCCGATTTAACCCCTAAAAAAAGTCACGCCGAACATATGTACAGACACCCGGGATCGGCGTGACCTTTTTCCGAGGCCAAATCGGGGGCTTAAACGGGTTTAAAATAAAAAGTGTTCAACATAAAAGTTGCAGATCTCTACAAGATCTATAACTTTCATGTTGAACACTTTTTGATTTGAAGAAGTTTAGACCTTCGATTTGGGCCCCGAAAAAAGTCACGCCGAAAATCTGTACAGACGACTCGTTCCGTGCGTGTCTTCTTCGGGCCCAAATTGGAAGCCTAAACGGCTTCAAATCAAAAAGTGGTCAACATGAAAGTTGTAGATCTCGATGCGATCTACAACTTTCATGTTTATCACCTTTTCAAATAAGAAACATTTGAGACTCAAAATTCAAGAATACAAAAATTACAAAAAAACAAAATTGGTTTGCTAGTAGTAATTTTTGAGAAGAGAAAAAATGCAAAAAATGGTTGAATCTGATTTTTTTCTGGTTTGCTAGAAACGAAAGTGAGTTTGCTAATAACAGCACCCTAAAAAATTTTGCTACGTACGATTAAAAATGACTTCAAATTTGCAAAAAAAACTTTAAATTAGGACATTTTTAATTAACAAAATATGATTACATACTTGATTACAACACTCCTCTTCGATGCTTCATGTTCTGGAAACATTCCATGATAACTTTGTTGTCGATGGTGGAAAAGATATCTTTTTCAATATATGTTACTAGACAATCATTCATCCAATCATCACCCATCCGATTGCGTAATGATGTTTTTGATAATCTTCATTGCAGAGAAAGCTCTTTCTACACTTGCAGTTGCAACATGTAATAATAGTGCCAACTTTATGAGCAAATACAACAATGAGTATAGAACATCCTTCTTCAATTGTACTAACTTTTGAGCTAATCCTCCAAACTCTTTCACATTTGAGAATTCTCTGTCTGAGCGAACATCTAAAATATAATTTTCCAGTTGATTATCAAGTTCCATTATATTAATTGGAGAAAAATCCAACGGATAATACTCGGCAAATCGAATTATTTTTTGCTTATCAAAAGCCGAAAAGTCATTACTTGGATCTAAACATGCCATACATAGAAGCAATTTCGTGTTCACTTCATCAAATCGACAATTTAGCTCGGTAAGTTGTAGATCAATAACTGCATAAAATAATTCAACACGATAGAAGTGAAGGTTTGTATTGTCTTCTGATCTGCGTCTTGATCTCCCTCGAGCTACAAATTTGTCTCCCATACTTAGAACAATAATATCATTTTTTTGGCAAAAGGTAGTTACTTCATGTAGTATAGAATCCCATCCATTATCTCGCCTTCATCAAATCGACAATTTAGCTCGGTAAGTTGTAGATCAATAACTGCATAAAATAATTCAACACGATAGAAGTGAAGGTTTGTATTGTCTTCTGATCTGCGTCTTGATCTCCTCGAGCTACAAATTTGTCTCCCATACTTAGAACAATAATATCATTTTTTTGGCAAAAGGTAGTTACTTCATGTAGTATAGAATCCCATCCATTATCTCGCATTGCTTGTAGTCGTATTTTGGAAAATTCTAACAAGAGTCATAGCATTTACAAGATCTTGATCGTTCCTTTGTAATGCTTGCGACAATTCATTGGTAATCCCTAAGATAGTTTTCATTAAGTGAGTCAAAAATACAAATTGAAAACATTGCATAGCCTCCAGCAAATCACTTGCTTCAGATTTATGCTCTGAAAGGTTTCCATCCTTTTCAATGACTTCTAGAACATCAATTATCGAAGGGAACAAAGAAATTAAATTCAAGAGAATTCTAAAATGAGAGTTCCATCTTGTGTCCCCTGCCCTTGTTAGTACTCTTTCTTGATTCAAGCCTCTTCCTGTCAACAGTTCACCACTGTAAATCTCTTCAATAACTTTTGCATGTTGCTTCTCTCGTAGAATATCTCGACGCTTGCATGATGCGCCAACAATATTTGTTATACTTGATATCAAGCTAAAAAAAGAGCAAACTTTGTTGTGTTTTTTTGCGACCGCAACGAGTGTCAGTTGAAGTTGATGAGCAAAATAATGCACATAATAAGCAGATGGACTTTCAGCCATAATCAATGTTTTAAGCCCATTGAATTCACCTTGCATGTTACTTGCCCCATCATAACCTTGACCCCGCAAGCTTGATATACTCAACCCATTTTTTGCCAAAGAAGATTCAACGGCTGCTTTTAATGATGTAGCTGCAGTATTTTCTACATGCACTATCCCTAAAAAAACACTCTGTTACACATCGTTTTTCATCAACATAACGTAAAACAATTGCCATTTGCTCTTTGACCGAGGAATCCCGAGCTTCATCTACTAAAATAGAAAATAATTTTGCTTGGCTAATAGCTTTAATGATAATCTTGGTAGTCTCTGTTGCAGCAGCCTGCACGATATCTCTCTGAATGCTTGGTGCTACCAATTTAAGATTTTCAGGTGCATTTTGTAATACAACTTTGTTAATTTTGTCATTATGATCCGCGAGGAACTGAAGAAGTTCAAAAAAGTTTCCTCGGTTGCTTGATTCAAAAGATTCATCATGACCCCGGAAAGCTAAACCTTGCATTAGCAGAAATCTAATGCAATCAACCGACGCTTCTAAGCGTGTGTGATATTCCAGTCGAGCTTGGTCAGATTGAGTACACAATGCAACTTCAATATGTTGTTTTTGGTTCATCAAGTCTACACAAGCCTTCAAACATTGGTTGTGGACACTGTTATGAGTCCCAACATGAACATCTAATCTGTCTTTATGTTTCCAATTTGTGAACCCTTCACTAACAAAAGCGTCACCGCCACCTTGGTCACCATGCTCAGGCTTAAATAGATAACAACATAAACAAAATGCAGCATCTTTGACTATGCTGTACTCGAGCCAATAACTATATTCTTGAAACCAACCACGAATAAATCTGCGTGTCTCTTTTCCAAAAACCCTTGTTGGAAAATTATGATCTTTAGGTTGGAATGCTTTCTTCTGTAAATACCAACGTCTAATTTTTTCTCTATCATTTGGATCATAGTCATTAATACTCTTCCGCAATCCTGGGTCCGCGGGAAGGTCATCTACATTGAGCAGTCTTTGGGGAATTATATTCTGATTTTGCGGTGGATCTATGACTTTTCTTTTAAAATATCTATCCATGACTTTCAAAGGTACCTACAACTTTGGAAAAAAATTTATATAAATTAGGACACGTGCTCTTTAACAGTTTAGATCAGAAAACTAATCTTTATTTATAGAAACGTGCTCTTTAACAATTTAACTTCAAACAATACAAAAACATTCATTGATCTCAGTTCTTTCTAAATCTTAAGCTAAAGCCCCAGCGCTCTCAGAGGGCCTCCAAGGTATTGCACATATCAATTAAAATATTATGTACTTGTTAACAAATTATTAGTTAAAATTAAAAACAGTTAAGTCTAAACATAAATTAGACGAGTAAAGCCTTAATGTGGTTCATTTACCTATAAGTTCAACTGTTCAAGGCATCTCAATTTAATTTTGAGCTAACTTAGAATAAAGACAAAACATGCTCAATTTCGAACTGATTTAAAATCGAGTCATTTCAAGTCGAATCGGCTCCATTCAAAATTGATTTCAATTTTGAGCCAAGTTTGATTCAACAATTTTGATTTTGAGCCAACCCAAATTGCTTACTGAACACAATTAGTCATATACAGAATAATATCCACAATCATATGTTTTATCATCTTAAAACAAGGAGTGGTATTATATTCAAAATATGAACTTACTGAGTTACTGGAGAAATAAGAGCCCAAAGAATATGAATGGGGTTGTTGGAAGTGGCACACACAGGTACGCACATAATTATAGGTTGCACTCATCTATGTATAAGTCATAAAATAAAGAATGCAAAGAAAGTTAGTATTGATTTAGGCATTTCATCAAACATTTTGAAGACAGATAAGTCTTACAATCCAAATCCTAATTCAAAAAGGGATTATGTTTTACCAGAGAGAAAATCCAACGCTTGAACAAAGTGGAGCCTATGATTCACATTGTATAGCATTTGAAGAGTAGGCTTATAAAAAACTAGAGCCACTTGCGATAACCACTTGCTTATAAAAAACGATTTGAAATAACAACTGCTTGAGATAACCACTAGAGTCTAGAAGTAGTGAAACCACCAGAAACCCGAACGGAAGCAAACAGGAAGATCTCAACCTCTCCTCAATCAATAGAAAAACAAAACAAGCTACATGATAATAACCACGGAATCACAGATCTAGAAGCTCCAAGATAATGCAAGGAAGAACATAAAAGTATCAATAACAACCAAGGAAGAAGAAGAAGAATGAGGATCCACAATCACATACCATATTTTGCATCTGATTGACGATATCAAGGGTTACGTCAGCCGTAGAGCGGTAGAGGCGTAGTCGCGTAGAGCCACTTGCTAATGGGGGAAAGAGAGAACTCAAAGAAGGGAAGGGATGGACACCAACGTGGCACGGTGGCAGCGTACCTCTTCAGCTCTTCAACTGCAGCTGCTCCTCCTCCTCGATTATCTAATGAGGTTGAAAATGTGTGAGCGACCAGAGAGTGAGAGATGGAGGAGACAGAGAGAGAGAGAGAGAGAGAGAGAGAGAGAGAGAGAGAGAGAGAGACCTCGGCGTTTCGTCGATCCAGCGGGAGCGCAGAGGTTTTCGTCGATCCAGCGGCGTTTCGTCGATCCAGCGGGAGCGCAAAAGAGGCCAGTCGCGATTTAAGCAGCAAACCCTATTTTCGCGAAATAAAGTTGAGTGTGGGCGGCCGCCCACACTCGGCCTATAATAGGTCCGCCCATGACTGTATTTACTCTGGCATTTTGATCCATTTTGATCACCTTGTATTTATCAAATCCCTAATTTGATAGTTTTATTAAAAGGGGGCTAGTATTATGTTATTTTTTAACCGTGAATAACAAGAGTTTGGGTGCGGCTTATTAATTTATTAATCCAGTCACGAGCAGTTTAAAAATTTCTAAACTCAATCCAAATAGGACAAGTAAAACTGAACCTTAACTCATTTACTAGTTTATTATATATTTTTAATTCTATCTGTTTCAACATTACATTGTATTAATACATTTAATAAATTAACAATATAATATCTTTATTCAGAATCTTTTCACAGCGGCTCCTACCTCCTGATATCCCAGGTCCTCGACTCCAAATTTACGGCATTGCCTCCATCTGCATCTTCCATCCCTCCCTTTATCTACATTTCTAATGGCAACACTACCAAAACAGCATAGAACCGTTAGCGAATAACTAATGCTCCGTTTGGAGCGACCACCGGTCAAGCGGTTACGACCGCATGAACCGGACCTTAATTGTGGTCAGGTTCATGAGGTCGTAACCGCTTGACCGGTGAAAATAAGTCCCCCAAACGCAGCCTAAATGTTGGTTTAATTAACTAAATAAAATTCTCATCGACACCTTAACGATTTGGTGCACAAATTTAGTTGAATCCGAATCACAACATTAACTATTCGGTGCACAAATTTAATTGAATCGGAATCACAACATTAACGATTCGGTGCACAAATTAAACAGTTAAGAATCATAGAAGCTATATATATATATATATATATATATATATATATATATATATATATATATATATACAGACACACACATACACGAGCATCTTCGCACGAGTTACGTCCGTGCTCGATGCTCTCAGGCGGCCTTCGGCCGCATCCAGGCGGGCTTCGCCCGCCTCCGGACGGGCTTCTCCCGTGCATTATGCGTTGTTGCGGGCTGCGCCCGCATCAAAGCGGGATGCGCCCGGATCAATGCGGGATGCACCCGCATCAAAGCGGGATGCACCCGCATCAAAGCGGGATGCACCCACATCAAGACCTGCAGTGTCCGTAATATATACATATGAGTACTCAAACTGATCGTAAAAAAATATAAATCAATATTACAATTTTTATTTTATAAAAAAATTATGATTTGTCGTAAAAACATTAATTTCACTCAATCTTTCTCTCCATCTTCTTTCTCTCTCTTTCCCATCTCTCTCCCTCTCTCTCCTCCCCTCTCTCTCTCTCTCTCTCTCTCCCAACTCTCTCCCTCATCTCATGCTCTCTCTCTCATGATCCAATGGCTCTTATTTGATCTATGGTGTGCCTCCAAATACATATATTGCTTTATATAATAAGATATATAGAGGTGATATCAGGTACAGGCGGGTGTTAAATGCCGGTGTGCGGGCGGGTGTGCAGTGCCGTCCGATTAGGGGTTGATCAAGCCGGCGAATACTTGGCCTCCTTCCTCTCGACGAACGACGACCCGCCGCCCTACCTCATTTCTCTCGCCCGCCTATATATACACACACACAGAAAAGTGTAAATTTGCGGAACTCGGATATAGCTAAATCTGGGTTCCGCGCGCCTTTTGAAAATAAGTCTATTATATGACATTTTTAGGAAAAGTGTTCAACATAAAAGTTGTAGATCTCATCAAGATCTACAACTTTAATGTTGAACACTTTTCCTAAAAATATCATATAGTAGACATATTTTCAAAAGACGCGGAACTTGGGCAGAACTATGCGAATCGCATTGTTCTGCTCGGGTTCCGTTCCATTTGAAAATAAGCCTACCATATGACATTTTTAGAAAAAGTGTCCAACATGAAAGTTGTAAATCTCGGCAATATCTACAAGTTTGATGAACACTTTTCCCAAAAATGTCATATACTAGGCCTAATTTCAAAAGGCGCGTTGAACCCGGATTTAGCTTAAATCCGGGTTCCACAGATTTACATCAACCCCATATATATATATGATAGTCATGAAATATAAATTCATTGAAGTAATCAGGACCATCAAATTTGTCTATCTGCTCAATCAAACCAAGCCCTCTCCACTTTTCCGTAGGTCTCATAAACCTACTAGAGGTATCCTAAATCTACGAAATGACCTTTTTGACCTTACAACTCTCAAAATTATTGGCCCACCCAATATACCCGGCTGCATTGACATATGACCCGCCCAGTGGAGCATATATATTCAACAAACATTTAAAAGCTCATATAGTCATAATAGATGAAAAGTCAGCCACATGATATTTTCACAACACTTTTCAAGATTTTGGGTAGCTCAGGACCACCTCCAAAACTTAATTTAATTTTGGCATTTTAGGCACAGGAAAGAAGAAAGTCAGATTAGGCCTCAGTGGCCAACAGAGATGGGAGCAGTAAAATAGTTGCAGCAGTTAAATAAATTTGAACCCATTTATTTTATGCCTATTATAGTTGGAAAGGCTTTTTCTTCTTCTCCTTCTAAATTGATGGTATCTCAAATATCTTCAATAGAGACTACAGTATTTAACATCAGTAAAAGAAATGAGAGGATTGGGATTACAAGATCGACAGGGGCCCGCCACCCGTGTGGCTTTGACCTTGAAATAAAACTTTGCCAACAGGGCATCTATCCTTATATATACAGCATTCCATTAAAATTATAGGACGAGAGAGAGCCGTGATTATTCCGTGCATCTCGCCGCGTGCGGTGCAGAGGGAGGTTGCCGCTTACCTCCACAGCATCACAGTCCACGTGTGAACTTATTCGTCTCTTGTACCATCAGCTTTTCCAGCTAGTGAGAACCGTCTCTCAATAAACGGCCAGATTTGGGTTTGGAAGGCGAAAGGTTTCGGCTTATGCTATAACCATAGATAGAAACAGAGCAAGTGCAGTCGCCCAATGAATTTGCCCTGGGCCTGTCACAAATGCTGCACAATGGAAAAACAAATTTCTTTAAGCATTCAAACAGTTAACTTGATTTATTTGCAAAGAAACTATATATAGATGGGTCCAAGTTGACCTAAAAATTGTATTTTCAGCCATATCAATTAAGCCTCGGTTCTGCAAGGCGGCAGTGGTCGTGAGCATAGTGGTGATGAACCGTCGTTCGTGAACGCCAGCCCAAACACACCGAAGGAACTTCATCCACTTTCATGTTCAAAACTAGTTTTCTTCATAATCGTTGACACAAATTCAAGCATTCTACGATGGTAGTGTTTTTGTACAAAATCACGGAAGCAAAAAGGCCGGGCCAAATGGAGCCTAAGTTGACCTAAAATTTGCATCTTCTGCAGAAAATGAGCAAATGACCCCCATCCAAAAAATTCTCAGAAGAAACTAGCAGGAAACCACTCACAAGCAGTGATCCAAATTAAGTTTGAAGACGTGTTGCCCGAGCTTTTGAATCATCTTTTATTTCCCTCAACGTAGCTCATCTAACATCGACAACTGAGATGATGCATTACCAGTGTACCACCAAGGATAAATTTTTGGAATTGGAGAAGAATCCGTGCAGATTTAATGGCTTAGCGTAGTTGTTTACAGTCGTCTAACTAAAAAAATGTTTTTTTTTTTTGGAATCTGGGTGACTAAAGCCCACATCTCCCGCAACTGACAATCTATTGTAGCTGAATATCATATAAGATGTTGCGTGAATCCCGCATGTGCTACGGGTAACGTATCCACTTTTCCCATCATGATCGGCGAATGTGTTTCGTTTTCTTCGGACCCGATCAGCGATCTCGATTGGTCCCCAATGTTTTTTTTTGTTTTCTCAGTTTTATGTATATTTACGAGCAGTCTACCATGCGGAACCCCGTGCCCCGCACGACAATACCCCCGCCACTTGGCTTCTCATGTTTGCAGCATGCAGTGACGATCGGACCCCCAACCTCACTTGTCGTACTCTCACACGGAAAAAGATATGGACCGAAGACATTGAACGAGGCCAGAAGTTCAATTGTCACCACACGCTATAGACGGGAGAACACGAGCGGAGGGGGTACTGTCGCACGGGGTCCCTCGTGCCAGACTGCTCGTATAAGGAATGGTTCTGACTCAACTTACTAAAAATAAAAACTACCTAGAACTTTCCATGGCGGGTATATAGTGACCTTTCTCAGTTCTTCTATTAAATTTAACTCTGAATGCGGGTTATATTAGAAATATTGAATTTTTAAGGAGAAAATAAACCAAAAATGAATACATTTTTTTATTAGGAGTTTAAGGTAGGGCTGAGAATATTATTCGAAACTCGAAAGTCGCTCGAAAATCGTTCGAAAATTGAGCCGAATCGGAATAGGTTAAAATTGATTCGACTCAATTTGAGTCGATTCAATTTGACTCGAATATGATTTCGAGTCGATTTCGAGCTAGCCCTGAATCGCTCGAAATATAATTCGAATCAACTCGAATTAATTAAAATTGTAGAAATGGCCGCAAACTTATGTATATTGATTGAGTGTTTAAATACAAAGAGAGCATACAAATATATAAGAGAGAGAGAGAGGAAACAAATCCTATACAAGATGTGGGACTAAAGAAGAAGAAGCATAAATGGGCCAACAATACATGGGCCCAATACAAGAGTTATTCTAACACTCCCCCGCAAGCTGGAGCGTACAAATCGTATGCACCAAGCTTGGACAAGCATTGATAGAAGGATGCTTTGGGTACTAGGTAGAGCCTTTGTGAGGATGTCATCTGCAACTTGTTCCGTCCCTGGAACATGCTTTAAATCGAGCTTCTTCATTTGAACTTTCTCTCGAACGAAAGTGGCAATCGACTTCAATGTGCTTCGTTCTTTCGTGGAAGACTGGGTTCTTGGTGATATGTATAGCCGCTTGGCTATTACAAAGAAGTAGAGCAGGAGAAGATAATTTTACACCCAGATCAGTGAGAAGACTTTCAAGCCATGTGAGTTCGGATAAAACAGAGGCCATTGCGCGGTATTCTGCCTCAGCCGATGAGCGAGCAACGACCGCTTGTTTCTTGCTTCTCCATGTAACCAAATGTCCCCCAAAGTATGTGCAGAAACCACTAGTAGACCGCCGGTCATCAAGAGAGCCCGCATAGTCCGCATCAGAGTATGCCACTAAGGTAGGAGCAGACGAGGAAGTTTTCCGGTACACAAGTCCTTGACCCGGGGCTGTTTTTAAGTACCTCAGAATGCGTTCAACCGCCAAAAGATGAGACTTGCGAGGAGAGTGCATGTATCGACTGACAAGACCAACAACAAAGGAAATATCTGGTCGGGTAACAGTAAGATAGATCAACTTTCCAACAAGTCGTCGATAATATTCAGGGTTCTGGAGAAGAAGATCTGAGTCAGAAGCCTGAGCACACAACTTGTGGTTTACATCCATGGGGGTATCACATGGCTTACACCCTAAGAGGCCAGCATCATGAAGAAGATCAGTACAGCAATATTTCCGTTGGGATAGAATAAGGCCGTCTGACGGTCGTCTGGCAACCTCAAGACCCAGAAAATATCGCAGAGTCCCCAGGTCCTTTGTCTGAAAGACCGAGTTCAGATGTGCATTGACTGCATGTATCCCTTGTGAGTCATCTCCTGTGATGATGATGTCATCAACATATACTAATAGAAGGACCGTCCCTGATGGTCGGTGACGAGTGAAGAGCAATGAGAAGTCAGCCGAGCTTCGGCTAAAGCCGACAGCTCGAAGTACTTTACTGAATTTCTCAAACCAGGCCCGTGGAGATTGTTTGAGACCATATAGAGCCTTGCGAAGGCGGCAAACCTGAGACTCCCCCGTGGTCGCAAACCCGGGCGGTTGTTGCATGTAGACCGTTTCCTGGAGATCCGTTCATTTAAGAAAGCATTCTTAACATCAAGCTGAAAGAGAGGCCACCGTCGATGAACAGCGACAGAGATGAGGACCCGAACGGTATTGAGCTTGGCGACAGGAGAAAAGGTTTCCTCATAGTCGAGCCCCTGTTGTTGAGTGAAGCCGCGAGCGACAAGGCGAGCCTTCATACGGTCGATTGTCCCATCAGTAGCATGTTTGATGACAAAGACCCACTTGCACCCGACCGGTTTCTGACCCGGAGGGAGGGGGACAACAGACCATGTCTGGTTAGCCCAGAGAGCAGACATCTCCTCTTCCATGGTGGCCCGCCAGCCCGGATGTTGAAGCGCCTCCTGTACAGAGTTAGGAACAGAAACCGAAGAAAGAGAAGTAGCAAAGGTGTGCAGAGGTGGAGAAAGACGATGAAGAGAGACGTAGGCCTCCAGAGGATGGGCAGTGGAGGGCGTTACCTGTCAGAGAACACGGACGCGAAGTGTCCATGGCAGAGGTCGGCGGCAGAGGGGCAACGAAACTGGGAGGGCGACGAGTGTAGACCCGGATAACGGGCGGTTTGGTGGTAGAAGGAGTCAACGGGGGGAGGAGAGAGCGGGGGTGGTGGTGGAGTAGCAGGAATAACGGGACGAGGGAAGGACGACGGGAGAGGAGGCGGTGGGGGAGCAGTAGGGGAGGGAGCAGGAAAGAACGGTTCGTCTTCCCGGAAGGTAACGTCCGCAGAGACAGTGACCTTGCCGGTAGCGGGTGAGTAACAAACATAGCCCTTCTGGGTGTGGGAGTAGCCAACAAAGATGTGTTTCGCCGCCCTGGGGTCCAATTTATCGGAGGAGGGCCCGAGGCAGTGGACATAGCAGGTGCTGCCGAAGATACGGGGCGAGAGAGGGAAAGCCGGAGTGGAGGGAAACAAGATGCTGAAGGGAGTCGCATAATTGAGGACAGAGGAAGGGAGGCGATTGATGAGAAAGCAGGCAGTGGAGACCGCAAAGTTCCAGTAGGCTTTAGGAACATGCATTTGGATCATGAGGGAGCGGGCAACATCCAATAAATGGCGGTTCTTGCGTTCGGCAACCCCATTTTGTTGCGGGGTATACGCACAAGAGGTTTGATGGAGAATCCCGTATTCCGAACATAAGGTGGTAAAGTCGTGGCTGGTGTATTCACGAGCGTTATCAGTACGAAGAGTTTTGAGGGTGGTATGGAATTGTGTCCGGGTCGCGAGGACAAATGCCTGAAACAGCCGGGGAAGCTCGGAGCGTTCGCGAAGTAAGTAAAGCCACGTGGTGCGTGAATGATCATCAATAAAGGTGAGAAAATAACGATAACCACATATACTAGGAATCCGAAAGGGTCCCCAAATATCCGAATGAACAAGATCAAAAGGAGCCGCACTCCTAGTACAATGCGAAGGAAACGAAGAACGTGGTTGTTTGCCAAGAATACATGAATCACACTGAAAAGAAGTAAAAGAAAGGTCTGGAAGAGCCCGCTGGAGAACTGGCAGAGGTGCATGACCAAGGAGGCGATGTCAGGCAGTGGAGGAGACGGAAGACAAAGCGATCGGAGAGGCATCGAGAAGGTAGAGCCCATTCCGCAGCTGACCTTTACCAATGGTAGTCCGCGTCCGCCGATCCTGTATAACAAAAGAAGAGGAAGTGAATATAACAGAACAATCCAAGTCACTCGTAAGACGCCCAACAGAGAGTAAGTTAAAAGGGGAACTCGGAACATGAAGAGCCGAGCGAAGGAGGGATGGGTGGATAGAAAGATCGGCCGAGCCGGAGACAGGAACCAGCGCCCCATTGGCCACGATGATGGACTTCGGATAAGGAGAACCCGAGTACTCGGCAGGCCGTTGCGAAGTGATGTGATGAGTAGCGCCAGAGTCCATAATCCAACCCGGGCTGTGGGAGAGACAAGCAGTACCTGTGTGGGAGACGGAGGCGACGGAGGCCGAGGGGGGTTGAGCAGCCCCTGGAGATGCTGGAGCTGAAGACGGACGGTCTCGAGATCCGGAGGAGGAGCGTCAGTAACGGCAGAAGCCGTCGGGCGAGGGGGGTAGCCGAGTTTCTTGTAACAAACCGCCTCAAGATGGCCATCCTTGCCGCAGAAGGAGCATTTTGGCCGGCCACGGCCGCCACGGCCACGGCCCCGCGAGCCCGATCGTACCCCCGAGTAGAAGGGGGAGGAGAGGGTAAGAGCGGAGGGGCATGCTGAAGGAGAGCCGGTGGAGAGGGAGCTGGAGGATCTGGAGGAGGCGAGACCCGGAGAAGCATGGAGCAGACATCCGAAAAAGAGGGCGTAATAGGAGCGGCCAGGACCTGAGCATGAAGACTGTGAAGATGAGAAGGAAGTCGAGCCATAAGGATGGCAATGCAAGCAGCTTCCTTCTGAGCCCGCTGAGCAGCAAGATCAGTGGTCGGCGGCTGGTGCTGGATCCAGGCTTCAGCAAGCGTTTTAGCCCGAGCGACAAACGAGGTCATATCTGAGGCGCCGCCAGTGTCGAGAGTGAAGAGATCAGTGAGGATGTCATAAAGATGCTGGAGGCTATCGCGGCCAGAATACAAGGAATGGAGCTCATCCCACATAGCCTTGGCAGTGTCGTGGTACATAGCCATTTGATAGGGCTCACCATCCAAGGAGTTCAGAATCCAAGTCTGAACACGACCGTCATTACGAAGCCAATCATCCGTAGGTGTAGAAGGAGGTGCCTGAGTAAGGTGCGGGAGAAGGCCCTTAGCCTGGAGGACCCGCCGAACAGAATGTACCCAAGGAATAAAGTTCTTCTTCGCGGCAGCGGGCAGGAGCAGCCAGGTCGCGGCGAACTGGGGCAGGTCGCGGAGAGGTCGCGGCGATAGTGGAAGAGAAGAGCACAGTGATACAAGCAGAGCCCGCAGCCGGAGCTCGGAGAGAGAGAGTCACGGAGGTCCGCGAGCGACAGAACAGGCCGGGCGGTCTCCGGAGCGGGAGGAGGTGGGCCCCAGGCCGGATGGACAGGGGGCGGAGGGAGAGAAGAGGAGGGTCAGAAGGGCAGTCCGCACGAGACCGGGCCGCTCCGCACGAGACCGGAGCGGACAGGAACTAGCCGGGCGGGGAGAAGTCCGCAGGAGACCGGGCGGACAGAGAAGGGGCAGTCCGCGGAGGAACCTGGCTCTGTCATGGAGACAGGTATTATTTCAGTATGTAAATACAAGGAGAGCAAATATATAGGAGAGAAGAGAGAAGAATAAATCCCATGATGTGGGACTAAAGAAGGAGAGGAAAAATTAGCCTTTTACATGGGCTTTTCGTATCCACTTTTCCCACTAGGGATGTGTTTCGTTTTCTTCGGAGAAAGCCGCGGATAAAGAAAAGTCTACCATCGGGCGACAATACCCCGACTTGGCTTCTCTGAGACAAGTCGGACCCCCAACCTCACTTGCGACCAGGAGACGGTGAACGAGGCCAGAAGATCACCACACGCGCGAGCAAGATGCACGGGGTCCCTCGGCGGGAAGGAGGACTCAACTTACTAAAAATAAAAACTACCAGCCCGCGGGTATATAGTGACCTTTCTCGTTCTTCTATTAAATTTAACTCTGTCGGGTTATATTAGAAATATTGAATTTTTAAGGAAAATAAACCAGATCATTTTTTTATTAGGAGTTTAAGGTACGAATATTATTCGCCGGACTGAGACGGAATAGGTTAAAAGGCAATTTGAGTCGCGCCGGACTGAGACAGCCCTGGCCGAAATATAATTCGAATCAACTCGAATTAATTAAAATACGTATTTATTAATATGTTCTTATTTTAATATTAAAAATAACTGAGACTTACAAACTAAATCATAAATATGTTAAATACTACAAGTCGTATCCAAACCTATCTACCTTCGCCGGACGAATGAAAAAATTTTATAGTTTAGTTTTTTATGGTGTATTTGAGTATCAATTTACAAGATTATTATTCGCGCATAATAAGTTCAAATTAAAGAATATGAAGGCAACCCTAACTGCACAATTCTAAGACCCTACACAAGTCGCAACTTCCCGTATCAATCTCATACGACTAGGAGTCACCACCAAACCTAAGGCAGGATAATCCCCAAGATCGCGTTTTCTCACCAATATGCAGGCGAGAAGCTTAATTTTTAAAGAGACCTAAAAACAGAAAATAAAATTCTCTCCCCGAATTCTTCACGATTCCTTATACGTCAGGCAATACTCCTTAAGTAGGTAAAATAGATCGTGTGGGTGATCTCCAAACTCATTTTTTTCTACTTCACAGCAGCGGACAGAGAAGGCTCATATCAAGGCCGAATTTTAATATTTTATCTGTAATTTATTGAGTTTTGTTTGTGTGAGTTTAGAAGGTAATAATCGAGAAGAGAGCTCCTCCCTAGTTTATAAATCGAGATAGAAGGATCGCGGCATTGAGTGAAGAATCTCCCCTTCTGACATTTGGTTCCGAAGAGAGGCCTTGGAAAGAATCCTCCTCCCCCGTTTATAAACTAGGAGAGAGGAATCTCCCCGCATTTGGTTCCGCGGACAGGTAATCCTCCTCCCCCTCCCTTGCTCCCTTGGCTGACCCTCCTTTCCCTTCCAATGTCCGACCACCACGACCACCACGACCACCACGGTTCCGCCACCACCAACCACCACCTTTGGTGGCCTCGCCAACCATCCCTCATCACATTAACCTCATATAACTTCCATAACCCCGTAATCCCACAACATCATAACTTCCATAACTCTTCATTACCCACAACCCTTAATTATAGTCCATTACCCCACTCCCCCATAATTTCCTATTACTAGCTCATTTCCTAAAGGTTTATTCACCCCACCACTTCCCAAAAAAGCCCTTCCCCGCTATGAGGCCCAAAAGCCCCACTCTTTCCAGCCATAAACTCCAACTTTCAATCAACGAGATCCCAATCCTGAAATCTCTGGGGAAAACAAACATTGACCCCCGGAGGGCTACAACCCTCATTCCTGAAGGTGGCCACCTAAATCCACCGTCCCCGTTCTCTAGAGAGATTTCTTTCAATTCCCCGCACAAGCCTCTTACAGTCAAAACTCAAGCAGAGGGAGGCGGCACAATTTTATTACAACAAAACTGCCTTTATCCCACTATAGTGGGGTCGGCTAAGATCCTTTGTCGCAGCCCTATTTTTAGTCATAATCTCCGCAAGTCTTTCCAAGAAGTCTACCCATCACACCGAACTTCATCCACTTTCGTTCAAAACTAGTTTTCTTCTAGAAACAAAACAGGTACAAAATCACCGCGCCAAAAAAACAAACCGCAGAAAATGGGACCCCCATCCAAAAAATTCTCAGGAAGAAACCACTCACCGCAAATTAAGTTTGAGACGTGTTGCCCGAGAATCATCTTTTATTTCCCTCAACTGCTCATCTAACATGCGGTCAGACAAGGATAAATTTTTGGTGGAGAAGAATGGCAAACGTAGTTGTTTACGCGTCTAACTAAAAAAATGTTTTTTTTTTTTGGAGGCGCCCACATCTCCCGAACCTGGCTCTGATGTTGCGTACCATGTATCCACTTTTCCCATCATAGAAACGTTTTCTTCGGACCCGACCGTATTGGTCCCCAATGTTTTTTTTGTTTTCCCTTATGTATATTGATGCCCCGCACGACAATGAGCTTCTCATGTTTAAATACAAAGTACTCTCACAGAGTGGACCGAAGACATACAGAAGTTCAATCACCACATATAGACGGGAGAACACGAGCGGAGGAGACGGGGTCCCTCGTGAGAGAGATGGTTCTGACTCAACTTACTAAAAATAAAAACTACCTAGAAACGGGTATATAACCTTTCTCATCCTATTAAATTTATACGGGTTATAAGATGAATTTTTAAGGAGAAAATAAACCAAAAATGGGACTAAAGAAGAAGAAGCATAAATGGGCCAACGGAATAGGTTAAAAATACATGGGCAATTTGACCAATACAAGAGTTATTCTAACAAAAATAATTTTTGTATTTATTAATATGTTCTTATTTTAAGATTAAAAATAACTTTACAAGGAAAACTGACTTACAAACTAAATCATAAATATGTTAAATACTACATTTACCCGCCTTTTCCTAGAGGTATCCAAACCTATCTACCTTCAGTTTAGCCAAAACAAAGGTAAAATGTCGAATGAAACAATTTTATAGTTTAGTTTTTTATGGTGTATTTGTGAAAGAGTTGTATCAATTTATTTTTTCTTTATTTCAGATTATTATTGTAAGTCCTGGACCATAATAAGTTCAAATTAAAGAATATGAAGCACCTAACCCAACGCAACCCTAACCTCACGCACAATTCTAAGACCCTACATCTGATACCTCGAGTCATGCAACTACCCAGTTAGTATCAATCTCATACATGCACACTCAGTCTAGCAGTGTCACCACCCAAACCTAAGGGATCCCGATCACAAATGGAGATAATCCCCAAGATCCCGCTATAGTTTTCTCACACAAATAATGGACTGAATGATTTTTGCCATTTAGGTTCAAAGTATACACATTGGCTTAATTTTTAAAGATTTGACCTAAAAATTCAGAAAATAAAATTCTCTCCTCTTCCTCTTGTATCTTGAATTCTTCAAATTTTTTAAGTCTATTTGATTCCTTATACGACTTCCTTAGGTTGGGGCAATACTCCTTAAGTAGGTAAAATACTTGGATGGGCTTAGTGTGGGTGATCTCTAAACTCATTTTCTACTTCACATGGTCACTGGGCGACCAAGGAAACACCGATGACGATGAAGACCGCTCATATCAAGCGGGACGCCCATTTAAGAATTTTAATATTTTATTTGTAATTTATTGAGTTTTGTTTGTGTGAGTTTAGAAGATCGTAATAATCGGAGAATTAGGACCGCTCATTGCTCCTCCCTAGTTTATAAATAGAGATAGAAGGATCAGTTTCATGGCATTGAGTGAAGAATCTCCCCTTTTGAACATCTGGTTCCGAAACTGGAATCCGAGTGAGACGCTTGGAAAGTATCCTCCTCCCCCTCCCTTGCTCCCTTGGCTGACCCTCCATTCCCCTCCATTTCTCACTTCCGGCCACCTCCGACCACCACGACCACCACGAGTCTCCGCCACCACCAACCACCACCTTTGGTGGCCTCTAGGCCAACCATCCCTCATCACATTAACCTCCTATAACTTCCATAACCCCGTAATCCCACAACATCATAACTTCCATAACTCTTCATTACCCACAACCCTTAATTATAGGTCCATTACCCCACTCCCAAAATTTCCTATTACTATCCGCTCATTTCCTACAGAAAACTGTTTATTCACCCCACCACTTACCAAAATAAGCCCTTCCCCGCATCTTCCATGAGGCCCAAGACCAGGCCCCCACTCTTTCCATTGAACTGCCATAAACTCCAACTTTCAATCAACGTCCAGATCCCAATCCTGAAATCACTGCTGCAGGAAAACAAACATTGCAAACCCCCGGAGGTTGTCGCCAAGCTACAACCCTCATTCCTCAAGAACTGCCCGAACCATTCCACAAGCTGCCACCTAAACTCACCAAACCGTCCCCATGTTCTCTAGCAGTTACCCACATTTCTTTCAATTCCCCGCACATAGGCCTCTTACAGTCAAAACTCAAGCACAGCTAAATGGGATCAAGGGAAAACATGCACTTTGCACAATTTTATTACAACAAAACTCGGCTTTTATCCCACTATAGTGGGGTCGGCTATATGGATCCTTTGTCGCCATTGTGCCCTATTTTTAGTCATAATCTCACAAATGCCTAAGTAGATCATGTCTTTCCTTATAATTTCATTCCAAGTCTTTATTGGTCTACCCATCCCCCATTTATCATGCCTAGTGACTAAACTCTCACAACGCGCCTCTCCACTTCAACCAACCTGCTTGGATTCTATGTATCACATCTTTATTCGCACCTCCATCTTTTTGAACTATCGATCCCAGATATTTAAAGCACTCACTATGTGAAATATCTTGATCACCCAACTTAATATCAGAGTCATTCGTCCTTCTTGCATTGCTAAATTTAAGTTCCATATACTCCGTCTTTGCCCTGCCCAATCTAAAACCCTTCTTTTCTAAAGTGTCGCGCTAAGATTCAAGTTTTGAGTTTACACCCTCGCGTGTCACATCGACAAAAATAATATCATCCGCAAACAATAACCACCAAGGTATTGCTTGTTGGATGTATGGTGAGCTCATCTAAGATAAGGGTAAAGGGAAAGGGGCTTAATGCTGACCCTTGATGTAAGCCAACAGTGATAGGGAATTCATGTGTTAGTCCTCCAGATGTCCTCATCCTCATCATTGAATTTGTATACATATTTTTGATTATGACAATTTTCTTAGCACAATAAAATTAATCAATACTCAAATAAAGAGATACAAGTCCAAAAAATATACAACAACAACACTCAAGCCTTAGTGGGATCGGCTATATGGATCCTTTGTCGCCATTGCGCCCTATCTTTTGTCATAATCTCACTAATGCCTAAGTACATCATGTCTTTCTTTATAGTTTCATTCCAAGTCTTTATTGTTCTACCCCTCCCTCGTCTAACATGCCTAGTGACTAGACTCTCACAACGCCTAACAGGTGCCTCTAATGGTCTCCTTCGCACGTGTCCAAACCATCTTAGACGAGCTTCTCGCATCTTCCCTGAAATTGGTGCTACTCATGTCTTATCCCTGATACTTTCATTCCTAATTTTATCCAATCTCGTGTGTCCACACATCCACTTAAGCATTCTCATCTCCGAAACTCCCATTTTTTGCTCATGTACACAATTACTGCCCAACACTTAGAACCATAGATCATCGCGGGTCTAATTGCAGTACGGTAAAACTTGCCCCTAAATTTTAGTGGTACTTACGATCACATAAGATCTCTGACGCGCCTCTCCACTTCGACCAACCCGCTTAGATTCTATGTGCCACATCTTTATCAATACCTCAATCTTTTTGAACTATCGATCCAAGATATTTAAAACTATAAAAATTTGCAGGAGGGTAATAAAAACTTGATGCGCAAAAATGCAGTGGAGCTTGGCGGTGTGGTGTGGGGGCACTGGCGGTGGCAGTGGGGCTCTGTGGTAGTGGCTCATTGCAGTTAGGCGTAGTGCCGTTGGCAGATCTTTCTTTGGCCCACGTACAACAAGTGTTGCCCATCTCTGTATAAGGTGTTGTCCAACCATCTAGCTTGGTGGTTGGAGTCGTTGTGGCTCTGCCCCAATGGGGCGGAAGAGCGGGTTTCGTAAGATGCCATTTGATGATTCGCCAAAGCATGTTACACCAAAGCAACCTGCTGAGGAAAAAACTGTTGCAAGGATCGAAGCCTCCACTGATTCGTCCGCTCCAGGTGATGACTCAGTAAATGATAGCTCCTCATCTGTTCAGGTTGCTTCCCCAACTTCTAGTATGCAAAATACCATGAATGCCATGAATGCTGAAAGCATTCCAAAATGCATTCAAGGTTTTTGTGTAAATACCTTGGTGAATGTTGAATCCTGCTCGCCCAAATCCAGTTCAAAATCTGCACCCCAGCTTAACCATTCAGCTACGCCTTTTACTCCGAGTTCTATTGATGAGGTGATGATGGTTTGTGGTGTCCCGGCGAGGCCGCCTCCAGAGACAAATTCGTCGAAAGAGCCGGTTAACCTCCATCATAGCAGCAAGGGAGGCACTCATAATCCAGCTGATGTTGATACCTCCTCAGGTATTAAGAAAGCCCCTCTACCGCGTGTTTGGGCCCGAAATACCCCAGCAGAATTCCCCACTACTTTGTCACCGTTCCTGTCTGATGTAGCTTGTGCAAAAGAGCTTCAAAGTCCTCATACTCCGGTGGACCGAATCGTGCGGTGAATCCGTCCACAAAATCAGCTCAGGGCACATAGTCTCGGCCCCTCAGAAACCATTGCGTCCACTGAAAGGTGTCTTCCTCCAAGTGGAAAGACGCTAGCTGCACCCATTGGGCCTCCAGAACTTCTTGGTAACTGAAAAAAAGTTCGGTCTTCTGCACCCACTCGAAGGCGTCCCCGCCTTTGAACTTTGGAAAATTCATGTGTGTGAGCTTCAGAGGCATGTAAGCTAGCGGAGCGACTTGCCCTTGCCTGTTCCATGCCGGTCGCCTTTGCTCCATAGGGCCAACGTAAGCACTCGGGTAGCCATGGTGTGGTGGCCCCGGATACCCCTGATGAGGTTGGCCGCCCCAAGGAGCCCCGATTCAAATTCCCCTGGGACGTTCGACGCCATTAGGCGGGGGTAAAATCCCCCTCGCCCCTCCAGCTCCCGTGCCCGGCGGCTGTTCCACCCCCCTTGTTCTCCGCTGAATCGCCACCACGGCGGTGGTGCCCCGGTGCCGTCTGGTGGCCCGTAAGGGACGGATCCCCCTACTAAAGGAGTCCTGCACCCTCCCCAGGCTGCCGCCACTCCGCTGCCGCCCGATCCGGAGCCCGCGCGTCCCGCGCAGAACGGATCGGCCGATCCGGCCGTTTCCGCGACCGGTGGGGTCGGTTGCCGTGCCCCGCCGGTTTCTTCATGCGGCGGTGACTTCCCTTTGAGTAGGGTTTTGAGTTCTTCCATACGGACATCGATCCACTCTTCCTACCGTTGCGTGGACGCCCTCATCTCTTCTTCGATGGCGGCCACCGAATCCGTCAATCCGATGTGGTTTTCCTCTAGGGTTTCCAAACGATTGATTTCTTCTTGCGAGCGTGTGTTCACCATGATGAGAGTACGAATCCTCTGATACCAAATGATAGGAAGAAGAGGGAGGGGAGAAAGATAAGAAGAGACTTAGGAGAAATTAGGGTTAGAGAGGAGGAGAAAGAGAAGTACCTGGATATTGATATGCATGCCTCCAAGAGAGGGGGCCCCAGGTATAAATATACCAGGGCCCAAGAGGGGGCCGGCCGGCCCCCAATGGGGCTGAACCGGATCGGTTCAGCCCCCGCCGTCGCCTTTTAGATGGAGGGGGCTGAACCGGATGGTTCAGCCCCGTTGCCGCTTGCCGTCTTCTTTCGCCTACACGCGTAAGTGCGCCCAAAAAACTGTGCCATGTTCGGAAGCGTTACATTAAAGGTGCAGCCGAGAATGCTGACGCTTGTTTGGAGAGCGATTAATAACCTGATTCCAACTTTTGAGTGGCTGCATTCACACAGGTTTCGTGATGATCCCCTCTGCCCGTGGGAATGTGGGAAAGTCGAATCAACAAGGCACATCCTGGGAGATTGCAAATTCATCGCAAGAATCTGGCAGAAATGCTCCAGAATGCAAATAAATCTGGCCCAGCTAGCTTCCTCCCAAACATTTTGGACTACATCTGCACGGAATCGGACAAAAGCCAAGCTATTTCAAAATGGCTAATATCCATCATCTATAACATTTGGATGGCGTGCAACAACTACATCCATGGCGAGCCTTACATTCAGCCAGCTGCCATTGCCATCAATGTCGTCCGCGACTCATTGCAAAGGAACTTGGCTGTCCAAAGTAACCAGCAATCAACATGGAATCCACCCTCTGGATGGATCAAGGTAAACTATGATGCTCCATCTGTGAGAATGGAATTGCTAGGCTTTGTTGTATCTTACGCAACCATGTTGACACCTTTATTGTGGCAAGGGGCGTCAAGTGCGGCAGCCGTGCTGTGGCAATGACATAATTCCAAAGCGCATGCTGCGGGCTAAAGCCTGCCAAGACCTATTTCCGCGAGTGTGCTGGTATTATGCTTGAGGGGGACTCAACCGATGTTGCATCCATGATAAATCACATCCTCGATGGCTACCACATAGGTGATTCAGAAAATGCACTTGCTCTTCTATTAATGGATGCTCCGAAGATAATCCTATCCAAAGTTGACCGTGCAACCAATAAAGCGGTAGATTTCATCACAAAAATGGTTTGTAATGAAGACTTTATTTGGGAAGGAGGAATGTCTCTACCCCATGATTTCTCACATGTGCTTCCCTCGAACATGATGTTGTAATTTCCTTTTATTATTATATATAAATATAGACCCATGATTTCAAGAAAACAGATGCACACGGTTTGTGTCAAAATAAACCTTCATCAACGTCGGGCAACCCACCACCAACGAAAAAAGAATCCCACAGAGACTCGACTTCACCATGATTACGCAACCCGCCGCCTTGCCGTGTGCATCTTGTTGTTTCACCATCTCTCACAAGTCACAACACCTTCGCTCCCAGCCAATCCAAGAAATGAATATGAACTTTTTCATGATGTGTTTGCTCTAAACCTCAAACCCCTTTAAATATAATGATGATGAGTACGGAGGTAGGTGGCCATAAATTGGTTGGTGGTGCATTTTCTTGCATTGTAAGTAAGAGGTGTGAATCATATGGGGACTAGTTGACGGTTTGAAATTCCAAACCAACCTAATAATCACCATCTTGGTTTTAATTTCTTAACCACCACCTGCACAAAACATCATCATATACATGAAGCAATGTTTGCACGAGGCAGGGTTTGCGTGTAGCACTGCCTAAAGTCTGAAGAGACCGTCGACTTGTCGTAAGTCAACTCGATCTCTACTCTAGCTCACCTCCGGGATGTCGACGCAACTGGATTGCAAAAACTGGATCTCCGAATCCGAGTCACAAAAGGGCGATCTGTAACATCACCTAGATCATCCATCATGCCACTAGCAGAAATAATGGGCGTACCTCCTCGCACAATGGTCCACATCAATCGATACAGGTTACCAAACTACACAGCTCTCATAAGCATGATACACTCGCGTGCCACCTTTACGACTCCTCTTGCGACAAATTTGCAGCCACTTGAGTCCAATCTACCTAATGATATCAGATTTGTGCGTATCTTAGGAACGAGATGTACCCTCTCAAGCTTGAGCACCACCTAATCATGCATCTGTAAGTTCACCATATTTGTACCCGTGATCTCATAACTTGAGTCGTCACCCAAATAGACCCGTCCTTGTCGCCACCAACATAGAATTGAACATTGAAGCATCAAAGCAAATGTGTGATGCACCAGAATAGAAAATCTAATTGTTATCAGACTCATCATGACTCTTAGTGATGGTATAAAGACCATCACTCACCACTCCCAGAGCTAATGTTACCATACTTGCATCCTGGACGTCTCTAAAACTCTGCACACGTTACAGACAGTTCCTCCAAATGTGGTCGCTTTATCTACAGTGGTAACCAACAACTCCCTTCTGTGCACCCCTCGATCCCATGTTGATCACTCTCCCTCGTCCATCTATCGCCAAAATATGCTCACCCCCATGAACGGAGTCCTTCAACATCTAACTGGTATAAATTCGATGTGTCCTTCAGCATCTTATACAGGAGCTTCTCCCAAAGCTTAATTACATACTCCTTGCTGCTAATAATGAAGAGTACTTTGTCGTCAACACAGATGTGTTAGTGCACATTCATCCAAGTCCATCCACTCTACGGTCTTCACTTCAATGGGCAATTAACCCCATCTCAATTAGCATGTATTTGATACGAACCTACCACAGACAAAAGTTGTTGATGTCATCAAACTTTTCACTGAGTATCGAGTGAAAGTCGCATTCTTCCCTACCACAACTATTCTCCAACACGACTAGGAGACATGATTAATTCAAAGGTTAAATCTGACAAGATGGGAAACGGACCTAATCGTCACCCACCGCAATCAAACCTCTCATTGAACGTTCATTCATTAGTCTACATAATATAGCTCTGATACCACTTGAGGGGATTTCCGGTTGCGAAAGCGCAATCCCCAAGCACAACTAAATACAAGGTCATAAGAAACCACGTATTTTGCAAAATTTTATTAGCACAATAAAATTACTCGATACCCAAATTATGAGATACAAGTTCAAAAAATACACTGCAGAAAAACTCGAACTACAAAAATCCGCATGAGGGGAATATGAACTTGACAACAATCTGTAAAATACATGAACAAGGTTCTTTCCAGAACGAACCTTCGTCTACGTCGGACGACCCATCACCACAGGAGAAAGAACCCCACAAAGATTCGGCCTTGCCACCCTTACGCAACTCGGCGTCTTGTCGTGTGTATCCTGTTGTCGAGCCACCCTTACGCAACTCGGCGTCTTGTCGTGTGTAACCTGTTGTCGAGCCACCTCTCACAGCACCCCTATTCTCAATCACTCCAAAAAATGATTGGCTTTTTTGTGGTGTGTTTGCTCTAATCTCAAACTCCTTTAAATAGAATGATGGAGAGTAAGAGGGTAAGTGGTCATCAATTGGTTGGTGGGGTTGGTGGTGATTTTTCTTGCATGGTAGGTAAGAAGTGTGAATCATATAGGGAAGTTGAAGGTTTGAAATTTCAAACCAACCCAACACACTAACCCCCAGTCCCTGTCCAGAATTCAGCCTACAGCCCATTCAATCCACTAAAACTCAATTTCAGTCACTGGGAAATGAACGCCCCTCCTCCCTTCCCTTGAATACTCTCCAGAAAAATCCAAGGCTGCTGTCAGGCACTCAAATGCCCCTCATAGTAGCTCGGTACCCCTCCCAGTAGCCCCCATCCCACAAGAACTTCAACTATATATTTCACAGAACTTCAACTCCCACCTCTAACAGTACTCTTGCAAAGCTTCCAACTCCATAAACAGCCCGCTCCCTTATCTAGGAGGTCTGGGGTTCAAACCCAGCCTCAACAACCCGCCTTTGGAATTGGCGACTACGGCCAATCAGATCCGTGGAGATGGGTTGGGTTCACTGGTCTGCAGATCTGTAGTGCACCCACAGTAGACCAGGGTGTTAGTAATAGTGTCGCGGCGTGATGGCACTCCCTCCACTCGCATTATATATACATCTAGAAAGATAAACATAGCTAGCCTACTTATTGCATAGTTTCTTACTATAAATACTTTGGCAGGCTAACCCAGCCCAAAATAATTTTGAATATATGAATGACATATACCAGAAGATCTACGGTAGACTTTATTTCCCAATATGTATTTTTTTCTGGAGACAAATATGCAATTGTTAATCTTTGCCCATAAATCAAGGGCTTTAATGATGCTAACATCGTTTTTTCTTTTTTTTTCTTTTAGAAGCAAGATGAGCCACAGGCATATTTTTTATCACCAGATTTTTTTTAATGATAATCGGTCAACAAAATACTTGGCAATAAGTAAGAAAGTTGGAAGAAAATACTTACATGGAGATGATGAAGGTGCAGTTAATGGTACATTGTTCTTAGGTTTGATATGCGCCATACTTTTACTTGGAGGTCCTGCATGAGCAAATATAACATCTGGAACGTGTGATTTTGGAGGGAAATATGGTGAAGGCGCCGCTGTAGTTTTAATTGGCGGGGAGGCAAATACATGATGTGATTTAGCAGGTGCAGAAACAGGATTAGTTTGATGTTTCCTCTTGGGAATTCTTGAAAATCTAAAGTGACAACCAGATGGAGATGGAGCAAATTGAGTGATTATGGGTTTGGGAGCAGGTGCAGGTGCTTCATGAACATCAGAATGGGGTCTATTATGATGATGATGAGAATGATGGTGGCCATAGGGGCCTTCTTTAGGCTGTGGAGCCGGACTAGGTGATGGGGAAGAACCGGAGTTACTATTTAAAGAATGTTGAAGGAACGAAGATAGACGGATCTGTTTCACTCTGCCAAATGTAGTGTGGTTTAGGCCGAGATTTCCTGCAGACGAATTTCTGATATTTTGAGCCAGCTGCTTCAACCTTGGGACTGTAGGTAGATTATTCCCAACTGCGAACACAATGGATGTTTCAACAACTGTTGGTGGGGCCAATGTAGAGCCATTTATATTTGTTAATCTAACAAAGAGAATCTGCATTGAAAAGAAATATAACTGTGAATGTCTTGCAAATCATAGTAAATAAGAATATAGATTATAAGAACTCTGGTGCTTAAGCATAGATAATGAATGTTACTGCATTATCAATTCTAAGATATACCTTCCAGATGTTGGAAGTTGGAAAACTTGGATTATCAATTCTTAATGAGAGAGTTGAGATATGACGTACATGAACACAGAAAACTTAGCTTCATCTTCATCTCGCACAGAGCATCCCAGTAAATGTATAGATATACATATCTATACTATATACGGAGAAAAACTTTTGGCCTATGAAGCACGGGTACCGGTACGTGATACGGGTACGGTACGGGTACCGGTACGTGGTACGACAAAACTATAAAATAGCACGGTACGGGTACGTTTGGGTATGTGAAAAAAAATTAAAAAACACATATAACAAGTTAATTTGCAGCAAGAATATATTCAATGAAATGTTATCAGTTATCACCATACATGCACAAGATGTTAAGATTGTCCACATAAATAAAGAAATTAGACTATTCTAAGGAATGATGAAAGTGAGAATCATACTAAAAATATCCTCTAGGAAAAGGAAAACACAGTAAAAGAAATCCATCTAAAAGAAGATATAGGATTATAGTTCACCAAACACAAAAGAAATCCAATGATGATATATTCATATAGGGCATACATAGTTCAACAAAACAAATAAAAATCTTATAATGACTAAAGTTCTTGATTTTCAAGGTCATCGTTTTCTTCATCGTTAAATAACATTGCTTCCATCTCTGACTCATCAAGCGATAGGTTAGCAACTTCAAGAATACCAGCACCCTCCATAGAATCAAATGCATCTTCACTAATGTCCCATAGTTTGGTGTCTCCTTTAGTATAAAGTGGCGTCCTCCTTGAAAGAAGACGAATATTAGAATGCACAAAGACCAAATCTTCACATCGTTGTGGTGTCATCTTATTTCTCCTCATGGAATGAATGAAAGAGTAAGTACTCCAATTCCTTTCACAACATGAAGATGAACACGGTTGACTAAGCAGTTTTAGGGCTAATGATTGTAGCATAGGTGTTGAAGCACCATGAGCTAACCACCAAACTATTGGCTCCATTGCACCTCTATCAATCAATGAATCTGCATCCCCAAAATGTTCTAGACAGCCAGAAAATTTAGCATACTCAGTATTAACTAGCCTCCTTTCATCTTGATTTGGAAAATACTTCTTAAAGCACTTTATTCGCATAGCAGAAATTTCTTCATCCATGTGAGGAGGAATATGATTTGCTACAAGCCATTCCTCACTATAGTACCCGGCAGTACCGGCCCGTACCAAAAAACAATAAACGTACCGGGTATTTTTTTTGCCGTACCGGGTCGTACCAGTACCCGCAAACGTACCGTGTACGGGTACGGGACATTTTTTGGAGTACCCGTGCTTCGTAGCTTTTGGCCATACCGTGTAACCCTGGAGGGCCATCAAAGAAATCCCAGCCCTCCAACTCCTCCCCATTGCCATTAGGTCTCGCATCCCACCTGCTTCTCGCGTCTCCCTTCTCCATATTTCCCATTTGAAATCACGAGGTCCGAAAAATTGAAAATTAGGCTCTGAAATTTTCTTGGCATCTGATGCTTCACTTCTGCTGCTTCATGTCTGCTCACTAAAAGCCTGGGTGGGACCATACAGAGCAGTTCATCCCATCTCCCAAAACCCTAGCCTCTCCCGACTACGACGCAGTTCGCCTGTGGCGCTCCATCGGCGATTTTGAATGGTGCCTAAGTCCCAACATGTGCTTCTCTTCTCCTCCTACACATGGTTCTGCCTAAGCTGGGCAAGAATCGTCCTTCTTCAAGTCTGGGGCATCACGACCACATCCACCACATTTCAAGGCTGGGGTATCACAACTCTCACATCCCTTACTATAGCTCCTCGAGTTCTTCCTCTCCATTAAGGTACTATCTCAGACGATGCTTCCTATCACCTCTTCCTTTCTACATGCCACTTCCTCACTGTTGCAGAGCGTAACATTTCAAAATCTGCATGAGGGGAGGGTGAGTAGTTTGGTGATCTGAGGTGGCTTCCTCATTCTTAAGGTGGTGAGCATATTTTCTTCTTATTACATTTGTGGAGGTATATAACATCGAAATCCTCAAATCCCCAAATCAAGTCCTTTGCAGTTTACCCTCCATTCTACTCAAATCCATTAATATTGGATAAAATTTACTCTCAGGAAACCTTCCAAACTCATTGTCGAGACTCGCTGTGTACTTCTCTAAAATTGTCCCTTCAAGTTTTGGATTTGTCACGAAATCAATTTTTGGGCTGGTTTCCAATTTCCATTGGTAATCTCCAAGCTTTAGAAAAGCAAAACCTTTCTGAATGTGGATTGATAGGAAGTTTGCATGAATCTACAGGCAGCTGCCAAAGACTTTTGGATGCTGATCTTACTCTCAACTTCTGAAAGATTGTTTGGATGTTAATAAGAGAAGCACTATTCTTACTTCTGAAGGTGCGAGAGAAGGGAAACCTATAAGCAACATATTTTCAGTGCCCAAAAAGATGAGGTTAGATGGCCTATATGATTATTTCTTGGTTTGCATACCTCAATTTGAATGCATTTCTTGGTTTTATTTCTGTTTGTTTTAATTGTTGCCTGGTCTGAATAGTTAAATGTCAATTTCAATCCATGGTAGCATGTCTTATATCCTATTTTCATCAATCGAGTAATTACTTTAATTGGAAAAGTTTTGGACAACAACATAACATTTGTGTGAACCTCTATTGCAAACGGAGGTTCGCGAGCGGGGGTCAAAGCATCGCGCACGGGGGTTCGCAAGTGGTGGGATTGCTGTTTTGTTGGGGCAATGTCACCGTCCCCGACATATGGCGCTGCCCCCGAAGTATAGCGCCACCACCGACGAATGTCGCCGACCCCGCCGAATGCCGCCGCTCTCGCCGAATGTCGCTGCCCCGCCGAATGTCGCCGCCCGCGCCAAATGCCGCCGTCCACACTATCATGGTTGGGGTACTGTCACGCGGGGAACTGGAGGCCCCCGTGAACTGTCACTCGTATAATTACCTGTATAAATACGAGTGACAGCGCACGGGGCCCCCCATGCCTCGGGCACAGTACCTCAGCTCAACGACGCCCGCGCACTCGCAATCCCCCGAGCCGGTACTCCGTCAGTTGCCCCATTTCGTCGTGCACTCGGGGTATTGCGAGCGCATGAGCGCTTTTGAGCTGAGGTGTCGTCGTGTCCAGGGTATATCGTGCGGGGCACACGGGGCCCTGTTAAAATGTGTCCACGTATATTTTTAAACCTAAATTTGCCCATGAACTTCTTTTAGAAAAAATTAATAGCAGAAGATGAGAATAAACTTCCTTCGATCCCACTTATGCAAGAACATTCAAACAAACTCCCTCTTCAAGCACAAATATTATATTACGGACGCGGACGGCGGCACGGAGCACGAAGAGGTATCAACAACATGGCATGTCTACCCCAAAAGGGGCATGCGTCGGAGACACCGGCGTGATTTATGATGACCAAGGATAGGTGTTATCTTATTAAGTAGTATCTTTAATTTTGGTTGGGTATTTACGTTCATGCCACCATGATGGTTCTAATACCCCACCTTTATTGTATTTTGGTGCCACAACGAGGGTTCTAATACCCCAACTCTATTCTATTTTGATACGCTTGTTATTTTGAAGTGAAATTGGAGACTAGGGCTGGCCAAAGAGATTTTCCCTTTGGATTTCTCTCCTCTCCCTCATTCTTTATGTCCTGGAACCGTGAAACCCTAAGGGGTAACATTGGTCAGACCTGCCGCCCCTTCCGCTTATTCGTAAACCATCAAGATCTCGTCCTCTTGCTCTGCCGTGACGTCTCGATGGGTCCCGCAGTCATGCGTCGGTACCACGATAGACCCTCTTCCGCTGAGCCCATCTCGTTGTGGCGGAGACACCGTCGAGTCTACCCTAAGAGGAAGGGGCATGTGGTGGAGACACCGGCGTGATTAATGATTACCCAAGAGAAGCGTAATCTTATAAAGTTGTATCTTTAATTTTAGTTAGGTAATTACGCTTATGCCACCATGAGTGTTCTAATACCTCAACTCTATCGTATTTTGGTACACTTGTTATTTTGAAGTGAAATTCGAGACTAGTCCTGGCCCATTAGATTTTTCCTTTGGATTTCTCTCCTCTCCCTCATTTACTATGTTTTGGAATCGTAAAACCCTAATAGGTAACATTGGTCTGACCTGCCGCCCCCATCGGCTTATTCATAAGCCGTCGGGATCTTGTCCTCTCGCTCTGTCGTGCCGTTCTGCCACACCCCGTAGTCGTGCATCCGTCCCCCAACAGATACGCTTCTGCTAAGCCCGTCCCGCTGCGTTTGGCCTTGCTTGAGTCCAAGCCAACGTAACCACGCCCTGCAGTGCCTTGTTCCGCAGCACTGACCCGCAATGGCCATTCGTGAGCCTTTCTCCAAGCGTCACTGTCGAGATACCCCAGCATTCGAGCCATGACGGACGCCCGCCTCGGCGACCAAGTCAGTATCCTAGCCTCGATCCAAGCGAGTCTCCAGGGTTTAGAAGCTCGCGACTCCCGCTTGGACAGGTAATCCACTATGTTGCCACTTCTGGATGACCCGTCCTTTTTCAATGGGCAACCGGTCAGTCCCATAACGCCTTCTTCGCTAGCCATGCTTGCCATGAGCCCATGACACATGTGTCGTGCACTCTCAAAGTTTCCCATTTCAACAGGACCAATCCGCTTGAGTAGATTGTCAGGGTCAAACAATTTTGATCTCCAGGTCACCCTGGACACGCAGAAGGTCTCCTTGATGCTCCTTTTCATGGAGGGCTCCGGTTTGCACTGCGTTCATTGGCTTCGCCACTCCTCACTCCTCTCATGGACAAACCTCAAGCAAGCCTTGGTCAAGCGCTACAATTGACGCTGCTCCGACAATGTCGTGCAAAATCTATGTACCTTCTGTCACACTTCGTCGGTGGACAATTATATCGACGAGTTCGTCGAGCTCGTCAAACACATTCTCGGTCATCCTCCCGATCAATATATGGTCCTCCTTCAGGGTCTCCAACCCCACATTCGCTTGCGGCTACGTACTCATCATCCATGTGATATTACTGATGCTATGAAGGTCAACCGCTTGGTGGTGGATTTCTCGGTCAAGTCGATGAACCAGACTCGTTTACCTACGGTTGTACCCAACTCCTCGACTCACTCCAAGTTCATTCCTCAGTCCAGTCGCGGCTTCCCATGGGGGATCCACCACCTACAACCAATCTCCCCCCCCCCAAATCAGCCCTCCTCCCTCGGCCCCCAACCACCTCTCGACACAGGAGTATAATGAAATGCACAGTAAGGGTTTTGTTTCCGCTGCAAGAAACCCTAATCTCTGACGTGTGATTGCCCGCTTAAGAATCTAAGAGTTCTCATGTGTGACAATGGGGACGAAGCCACGACTGTCGCCTTCGACGCCCTTATCCTTGATGATGCCCCACCGGCAGACCAGGAAACGACTTCCTTCCATCATTTAGAGCTCTCGTTATTTCTACCAGGGGAATTTCGGGATCACGCACCATGAAGCTCCAGGGACTTCTGCAAGAGATCTTTGTGGTGTTTATGCATGATAGTGGTGTGAGCCACAACTTCGTCTCCCACGAATTGGTGACTCACTGACCCACTGACCCTACAACAAGGTTCTTAGTTTACCAAGTAATTTATTGTCCTCCAGCACGGAGTCCCCATCGCATCTCGGGGCACACCTGGGACCCTCTTCCGCCGTCAACGAGCTTCCCACCTCCACTTCGTTCGTTCGACGTCTCTTCATTCAATGATACCAACCCAATGAGATGGATTGCCCGGGCGGAACAATTTTTTGACATTCATCTGACATTGGAGCAACAAAAGATTATTAAGGCCCTCATTGGCATGGATGGGTCATCACTCCATTGTGTCGCTGGCTACGACAGAACCATTCGTTCTCTTGGGTGGAACTTCAATAATACCTTATCCTCGGCTATGATGTTTGTGATTCCAGGACAACAGTTGAATGTTTGTGTGGTGTTCGCCAATCATGCCTCCTAGGCGCCTACATCAGTGAGTTCAATGCCCTGGCGACGTACGTTACTGGCTTACCACTAGATCACTACTTGGGTTTCTTTGTGTAAGGGCTCCTTCCCCACATTTGGTCCCGTCTTTGAACCCAACACCATAGGACGATTATTGATGTCATGGATTTAGCCTGCTTGGTGGAAGCGAACTTAAAGATCACCTGCATCAATATCAGACAACCACCGGGGAGTTCTACACCACCACTGATTGCCTACCATCCCCCACCCTTACAACCACCACCCTAGTGGCATCCTGCGGCTCCTCGGCCGCCCCTACCGCGAAACATCCCTCGAATGATAAACCACGAGTACCACGATCTTTGCATTAGGGGACTCATGATTGTCCTCTAAAGGAGCTCTGCAACACCATTGGCGAGGACCCAAAAATCACCCTTGGGAATTTTGAGGCCTCAGAGGGTGATGATTCACCAGCTACCATGGGTACCTCTATACTTCTGCAACGTCTCGAACTTTTATGCTTTGCATGTGCGCCACTGCTGGCCCCCTTACTATGATGCTCACATGTTCCCTAGTTGGCACTCCCCTGACAGTGTTGATTGATAGTGGGGTCAACCACAATTTCATCTCCCCTCGTCTGACGATACAACTCGACATTTGCCAATTCCTTCCTCTCCTCTCGGCGTTTTCTTTGGTGACGTCTGATGCACTACCAATGGGGGCCTCTGCAAATACCTGCACATGACTGTGAACCCATGCCCTCTCCGCACAAATTTCAACTCTTGTAAGCTCAGTGGTTTTGATGTCATGCTCGACGTCGCATGGTTTCATACACTCAGGGACGCGCATCTCAACTGGGCAGGCATGACGATGCGCTTTTCTCAAGCGGAAGTCCTTTTCCCCTTGGATGGGGAGACGTCATTTTCCCATTTGTCAGAGGCACCCCATCCTCCTCATCAGCATGCACCAGTAAATTTTGTGCACCACTGGGGCACGACAAATGATCACCAATTGCACGCACGAGCTCAGTGCGCCCATAAGCTCTATATGTTATTATCACATTTGTATTTCAGACCGTGGGTTAATTACCGTTTTCCCTTGCGTATTTCAGAACTAGGTATTTTATATGCATATGTGTATTTCAGTGGGACTATCTTGGAATAAGATCACTTTTGGGAAAGCGCTAGGGGCTGAAATTCTTCTCTCTTCCTCTTCCTTTTTTCCTCTTGACTTCTCCCTTTTCTCCCCTCCAACCCTAACACCTAACATACATGACGTCGATACTCTGATTGGTCCAAGAATATCATTGAATCTTCTAGCAATGTAAAACTATCAACTACTCAAATTTATACAAGACTTAGCAAAATTTGAGTTCCAATCCAATATCAAATTCCAGATATTCTACGGAATTGTCCAAATGAACCTAGAGCAATCAGGCCTACGATCCGGTATCAATTTCCCGATATTCTACATAGAGCTGTCCAAGGGGATTCAAAGAAATTGGGGATCTGATACATGTATCAAGCTCTCAGTATTTAAGAAAAAGTCGACCTGATAAGATCGATCAAGGGCCCGAAACATCAAAGAAATCGACATAACTATAAATAGAAAAATTTAGGATTGACTTAAGTACCATTCCTGAGTCTTTCGTGATTGGTGCCCAAGAAAAATGGAGATGCTCTTGTTTGCATTGGAAAAATGAGAGATTTTTCAACGAAAAGAAGAAAAACTCAATCTTCATGCATATATTGATGTATCCAATTTCCATTGAGGAAGGACCTAAAAGCTCCAAGGATTCCTGCTCTCACATCTTTATACGGAGTTCTTGAATTGAAGATCGTATTGCGACCTCTTTGACGAAGACAAAATTTAAGCTCCACTGATTTCACTGAAGTCAACATGATACGATCCCAGAAAAGAATCCACCAAGGGGGAGCGCCGACAGTAGTGAGGGAGAGGAAGGAGGGAATAAGAAGAAAAACTAGGGAGCAACCCTAAATTCCATACCCTAAAAACCTAAGTACAACACAACGTACAACATAACAGAATGTAAATAAGATACTCATGCCATAGGCGCGTCTTTGGTCTATCCTCCTCTAGATGGGCCCGTCATCATCTTCTTTCGCATGTGGGCACGCCACAACGTCTTGTTTGCGTGCACGTGTCCCGTTGGCATACGCAATTGTAACAATGCCGTCGTCTAGAAAATATGCCTTGTCCCCAAGGCAGTAGTCAAAGGACTGACGACAGAAGTAATCCTAGGGCAGTCACGTAGTTTCGGGCCCCAGATGTCAGACGGTAAAACCCAGCAACAAGGCCCTCCTGCGAGCCAGATCCCCTCTGAAGATGGTGGTGGCGATCAAGTAGTTTGGCTGGGTAGTATGTCGCCAATTGTCGTCTTTCTTTCGGACCAGAAGAACCGGGCTAGAGAATGGGCTTGCACCAGAACGTGTAAGGCCCCCTATTAGCATCCTTTGCACCAGAGACTCGAGCTCATCCTTCCGCCCATGATCAGAGCGGAGAGCCTGCGCCAAGATTGCAGTGGTCCTAGTCTAGAGGGAATTTGCGCGGTCGGGCGGCCGGGTTGGTGGCAATCCTGACGGAGGCTAGATGACGTCGATGAGTGTAGTTGTAAGCTTTGGGTGGTCCGTCGGGAAAGGAAAAGGCACATCAGACGGGTACGAGAGGAGCCAGAGCCCCACAGAGAGGTCAATGTCTATGGTCAGCTACATCGTATAGAGGTAGACCGGAGAGCGTAGGAGAGCAGAGTTGTCGTCGAGGCAACATGGCTGGCCCGCTGTGGAGGAACTACATGGTCATAGTCGTCCAATTGACGCGTACATCGCCGATCATGCAAAGCCAAGCCACCCCTAAAATGGTGTCGATACTGCCTACGCCGAATGCGTAGAAATCCGCGGTCACGGAACAGGACCCACGGAGAGAGACACAGCAGTGCAACGGCCCTGAGTCGGTCGGCGGCGTCCATTGCCCAGACAGACCGCAACATCCGGAGAGGAAACCGAGGGAAAACAGAGCTGCTGCACCAGGAGCTCAGAGATGAGGTTGTGGCTTGCGTCACTGTCCACCATGATGATAATCAGGCAACCGAGGGAGGAAACCGCAACATCCGGCCAATCGCCCAGACGGACCGCAACATCCAGAGAGAAAACAGAGGGAAGACGAAACTGCTGCACCAGGCGCTCAGATATAAGGTTGTGGTTTGCGCCGCTATCCACAATGATGATGATCGGGCGATCCCGCAGCATGCCCGAGAGCTGCATGGTCTGCTGGCCGGAGATCCCACTCTTCGAGGCACATGATAACTCTAGGCAGTGGAACGTAGTTGCGGTGGGGTCTAAAGGTGTATCCCCCGCTGAGAGCTCGGGGCCTCAAAGTCGATCAGGGAAACCTCTGGGACGACGTCGCCGATTATGGCGTGAAACTCCTTCACGGAACACACATGGTTGAGGTAGTAGGGTTGGGGGCACAAAAATAGAGACCCTTGCTGCAAAGCTCATTGTAATCACTATTTGAGATGTGCTGAGGGGTCGATGGGCGGCCCAACCAGTTTCCACGAGGCGGCGGCCGCAGTGGAGGAGCCGTGGCTAGAGGTCGCCAAGGCGGTCAAGGCTGGAGGTGGTCGGCCGTAGGAGCAAGTGGTCGGGGGGCGAGGTTGGCTTCCACCAGACGTACCAAGTCCATGGCGTCAGAGACTGTTAGTGTTACCATTGTGATCTATAAGTGGTCAAACAGGTAGTATCACTGTCAACGCAATATGAGCCTATGGGGTCGCACATAAGAGTATTGAAGAAGTTGGAAAGGTTTGTGTTGACATTGCTCATATATGATATGAGTGAAAGGTCAAGCCTTTGACATTCTGGATTTGGAGGTGGTTCAACCCAGGACCTATGTTATGAATATAGAAAACCAGGTAAACCGTAGAGAAGTGTCTTGACGTTTTATGGACTGTTCTGTCAGAATTCGTCGAATGACTCCAAGTAGAATTCATCGAATTGTCTCTTGGTGTTTCAAAGAATCCGTCTGAATTCGTCGAGTATACTCTTGTAATTTCGACGAATTGGAATTGGATTCGTCGAGTATACTCTTGACATCTCGACGAATTGGACTTGGATTTGTCGAGTATAATCTTGACATCTCGACGAATTGGGTTGTTTGCATTTGTCGAGTATTTTCGTGTTATCTCGACAAATGGTTCCTTGATTCGTCATATATGTGTAATTTCGACGAATGTTGTTAACTCTGGTTCGTTCCTTTGAGTACGGTTCCGGTCTGGTATGCGGGTAATGGCAATTTCAGTATATATAAGTTAGATAATTGTTATCTCAAGACAGAGGCTTGACCTAATCGATAGAGAACGTGATTGCGGCGACTTCTTCCTCCCGACAGAACTGTTCTGAAACGTTTAAGTCGCCACCGCCGATCCGTTGTCGCCGACAATCCCGACTCGTTGTCGTCGCCGGAAATTGTTTCCTAAGCTTTGTCTTTGTCACCGCCGCCTTTCCTTTAACGGATCTAGCAATCCGTGGAGACGTTGAGGGCATTCATTTTTCCAACCTAGATCTTGTGTGATAAGAGTGTAAAGGTTCTTCTTGCTCGTGTGGATACCCATAGATGCGCGAACATACTTCTACGATTGGAACTCCAGCCGCAAGTGTTCGTTGGACTTCCTTGGAGCATCTTGGTTGAGTATTGACTCAATCCTGCTAAGGTATAACTTTTATTCAAAGTTGTTTTTACTTCTTGATCAATGATTATCGCAAGATTCATTTCGTTTCTTACTTATAGATTCTAGTATCCACTGGTGCGAGACCCATGAAACACTACGGAAATAACGCGAAATGGGCAAGTCCGAATTCTGGCAATGGCCCACCGTTGTGAGAAGCCACCCCAAATTTGTGTTAGGGTCTCTTTGAGTTTTTTTGTTTCATTGCGCTGCGCACATATGATGTGCATCCCACTTAAAAAACCCAACAGAGACTGTGTGAGGGTGGTGCGTGCAGAGAGGAGAGCGGATATGTGGCAGTAGACCCTGCATGAAGAAGCCCGGGTAATGATCGAGCAGTAGCCCGGGGACATGTGAGACCAGGGTGACGAACTCATCAATATAGTTGTCCAGGCCGGCTGTTTGGCGGATGCCGCAAAGACGCTTGATAGCGGAGCAGCGGGTGTCATACCGTCGGATCATCTCCTGCTTGAGCTTGGGCCAGGAGAGGCATGGGTTGGATTGGTGGAACCATCGAGCCCAGTGGAGGATTGAGTCGTCCAGGCCACCCACCGTTGTAGACACCTTGTCGTGCTCAGATGTGTAGTTGAGGTCAAAATATTGCTCCGCTTTGGCGATCCAACCAATCGGGTCAATGCCGACGAAGGAGAGAATGTCGAGGGAGAGGGCGGACTAGCCCAGAATGGACAGAGGAGTGGTCCCTAAAGGAATGGATGACGAAGCGGCTCCGAGGAGAGAGTCGTCGTCCGCGGGTGGGCCGGAGCCGGACGCGGCAGAGACGGTGGCGGAGGACGTCTGGAGGGAGTCAATCTTGGAGTGGAGGGTGAGAAGCGAGGCGTGCATGGAGGCGACGAGTTGCTCTTGAGCCTCCAAGCGACGGCTTAGGGCTTCAACGGCCGTATCTGGAGGAAGATCTCCGGTGGAGCGAGTGTTGGGAGCAATGTACTGGAATCGACGAACGAAAGGGAGCGATTGGAAGGGGTCGGCACTTGCGGAAATCCGGCAGATCGGGGCTGAGATTCAATGGAACTGGCGGATTGGGGATCGGATTCGGCGGAAATGGCGGATCTGGGTTGGGGGCCGGTGAAATCAGAGCTTGGGCCTTCTTGCGACGAATCGGGCGGAAAGGGTCGGATCAGCGGTCGCAACAAGGAGTGGGGAACGTCGTAGTCGGGTGAATCAGCGACCAGATGGCGGATCGGCGAATCAACGACCAGATGGCGTTGAGGCGGGTGCTAGGGCGGCGGATTTGTGGCCCAACGCAAGGAACTACAGAGAGGGGAACGTTGTAGTAGGGCAGACGTATAACATGCTAACAAAAACTGAAGGCGAGATCGCAGTCAGCAAAAACGAGCGCCACAAGCTGGATCGTAGACATGATGGGATGTCGTGGAAGCGAAAGTCGTGAAGAATATAGTGCATCAGAGGCTAGATGGCGGGCGATGAGGCAGGTCAGACCAAATTGATACGATCCCAGAGAAGAATCTGTCAAGGGGGAGGGCTGGTGGTGGTGGGGGAGAGGAAGGAGAGAACAAGAAGAAAAACTTGGGAGCAACCCTAAATTTCATAGATCCAAGCATAGTGAACCAAAGTACAACACAACCTCTTATAAGTGCGGAGTGCGGATAATAAAAGTACGCTGCCAAAATAAAGCGTACAACATAACATAATGCACATAAGATACTCATGTCATAGGCGCGTCTTTGGTCTCTCCTCCTCCAGGAGAGCCCTCCATCGTCTTCCTTCGCATGTGGGCTCACCATAGCGTCTTGTCAGCGCGTGCGTGTTCCGTCAGCATACGCAACTGTAACACAAAACCCACATTTATGAAGATTTTGGTTTAGGGGAGTTACTTTGTCAAGCTCATAGTTTAATTAATAATTTGATTTTCATTTTTTTTGTCGTGAATACATTATGGTGAATTTGTCCAAGTGAGACGTCTATATTGTTAAATCTAGGGTTGTGGAATTCGCTTTTGTGCGACGACAATATCTAGGGTAGAGAGGCATTTGTCCATTGGCGATGATTGGGTTTGGTTGAGCTGGGTTTGGATACATGCAGTATGCTTTCCTACTTGATTTGTGAAGAGTTGAGGGTTGAGTCAAGCCGACCGGATACAGTCATACATGTCGTTTATTGTGTAGCATATTCTTCCCATCAATCAGTGAATCCCAAAAAGCAGTCAAGCAATTGACGAACCAAATTAGTTATTGTATTGTGTTATGTATACTTACCTTCATGTATGGTGTGCTCCGCATTGATATATTATCATGTATTAAGGTTTTTGGATGTATTTCATATACTTTTGTCCTTTTGTTTTTGCACGCAAAAAGATTTTCAATTGGCTCATCCACAATTAGAAAGGAAGCCTTAATCGCTCATTCCTAAAGTTGCATATTGATCCTGCCAACCTACTAGTCATGAATCTCCCCTGCTATTTAAAGGTATAGATTATAGTTATTTGAAATCATGGATGCATAGTTTTTGAACTCTATAGGCTTAACATATGGGAAATGATTGAGCACCGATATATTATCTCATTATCATGACAGACTCTAGACTCTGTCACCACAATAAATTGACGAGTGGAGTGAAATTGATAAAAATAGATATGTTTTTAATGTTAAAACTGATGAACACTATACATTTTGCTTTAAACAAATCTACTCTTAATTGTGTTTCCATGTGTAAAATTGAATCTGCCATTTGGCGTATCCAAAAGTGTGTAGATAAACACAGGGACGTACACTACAGATATATAGCTGAAATAAATCTACTGCAAAGGAAGAAACATAACAAGTTAGCTTTGTTGAACACTTGAAATCATGTTCGAATGACAAAGTTCAGAAATCAACTGACATGTATGATTATCATAGAAAATAAAAAAATATATAAATAGGAAGTTTAAGAATATAACATGTCTACAACCGAAAGCTTTATGCTCACATAGTGAGAAACAACATTGGAGCACACATGCCAAAGTCGCTAATCGTCATCATCATCCACTTCTTTGTCACTTTCACCTTCATCTTCATCATCAATGTTCGGCGGTACATCAATGGTAGGTTGGCAGGTAAGTGTCCACTCAACTAGAACATATATCAACCAAGCACCCTCAGAGTACAGTCAATAAGATCAAACCTCTACAATATGAATTGCCTCAATGATCCATCAATTGCAATATTACCTCTCTGCATAGGAACTCTATGAGGAGCTATCCTAGGACCCCAGTATAGTTTAGTCAAATCAGTAGAAGAGAAGGGTCTAAGCACCATGTCACTCATATACGTCACAAGATCAAAATTAGCATACTTATCATCAATATCATGCGACCAAACTCAAAAGCTTATCAGGATACAAGCGCAATGTAGAGTGGATAATAAGAATTCAGGGATATCAAAAGGAAACTCTCTTTGGTGCCAGCTTTTGGGATTCGCATTTTGTCCCAAATATTCACGTGATACAATATCAAGATGGATTGACATAATTTTTCTACTACATTCCAACTAATTTCTAATTAAGCCCACAGAAGATGCTAAAAACTTGCTCCTTTTATTTTAATTTTATAAAATTTTAAATCATTACTTTCGCAGCAATATCAAGGGACCATTATTTTCAATCAGTAGATTGGTCGCAAAACAGAACTACTGTTTATATAAAGCCTAAAGCACATAAAAATTCTATTTTCATGTTTGGTTGCTGCCTTAGCTTGTGAAAGAGCTAAAAACATGGAAGAATGTGATTCCAAGGGTTTTGATCATCATTTGAGTTCAAAGGTGAGACATTTTTAGTGATTTTCTCTTTGCTTGAGTTATAATTGGTGAGTTTGTAAGTGTTCATCAAAGATCTTCCATTTGAAAGTTGTGAGTTTATCATGCATGTTTTATGAATCTCTTAGGATTCGACCATTTTACTCAAAAACCTCAGTTTTGTTTCATTCTAGATTATGTTTTGACGCCATAAACATTAGATCATGCCTCCTATAAGCATACGTCATAAGCATTGAGAAGCATCTTCGTCTAGGATTCCTCACATGACAAAAGATTAATATGTGTTGGATATTGCATATAATATTTGTATTGATTACGTTATTTGTATCCTAAATAGATCGATTCCTATTTAGTATTGGAGCATACGGATCAATGACGTGTCATATCGTTGTATTTGTATAAATACCCCCATGTGGATGAATAAACTCAATTAACTTTTCTCCTCCAACATGGTATCAGAGCCTTGGGGCTAAAATACCTCTCCCGTGCGTTTTTCTTCTTTCTCCCGCACGAACAACCCGCCGACCTCCGCCCGCAACTCCGCTCGCCTCTCCCGACCCTCTGGCTCCGGCGGCCCCTAGCCCCACCTAGCCACGACCGATCCCCCCTCCCACTCCTCCGCCGCACCCCGCACCCGCCTCCGGTCGCTGTACGCACGCCCTAAGTTATCAAAGGCACAAGGCGCACCGAGGCGCAAATGGCCCCTGGAGCCTAGGCGCAAGGCGCAAGGCGCAGGCGCGCGCCTGAGGCACGTGAGGCGCAAAATTGAGGGAAAAGGAAATGGAGCGAATTGGGCGCCCAATTCGACGAAATTGAGCGAATTGGGCGCCCAATTCGCCGAAATTGAGCGAATTGGGCGCCCAATTCGCCGAAATTGTGCGAATTGGGCGCCCAATTCGCCGAAATTGTGCGAATTGGGCGCCCAATTCGCCGAAATTGTGCGAATTGGGCGCCCAATTCGCCGAAATTGTGCGAATTGGGCGCCCAATTCGCCGAAATTGTGCGAATTGGGCGCCCAATTCGCCGAAATTGTGCGAATTCGCGGAATTTCAGCGAATTAGGCGCCCAATTCGCTCAATTTCAGCAAATTGGGCGCCCAATTCACTCAATTTCAGCGAATTGGGAGCCCAAGTGCTCCTAGGGGGTTACTCGGGTGCGTCTAAGATCATGTTTTTGCCCATATAAAAACTTTTTTTAAAAAAAATACCTTGAAAGGCCCGGGCGCGCCTTTGGCGCGCCTGGGAGCCTGTAAGGCGCGCCTGAGGAGCGCCTGGGGCACATCGCCCGCCTCAGCTGTGCTGAGGCGCGGTGGGCTGCGCCTGGTGCGCTCGGCGCCTTAGGCACGCCTAGGCGAGCGCCTTGATAACTATGCGCACGCCGCGCATCCCGCGCCAGCGACTGTCAGGCTTCGACCCTCTTCCAGCGGCCCTCGTCCACCGCCAGCACCTCCGGCCCCTGTCCTGCGTCGTCTCCTTGATACCGCACATGCGGTGCTCCTCCTAATGTCCTTTCCGGTGCATACACCATTTTTTTGGGTTCCTTCCTCTTTCTATGAGGCCGACCTAGTTTCAATCTAGGCCGTTCTTTGCTCTCCCGGGGGATCTTGATTGTATTCTTGCTCACCATGGCCGGGACCGATAGCTCCCCTATCGAATCTTCCACCACCAGTACACCCCCAACTACAGTGACGTCCAGCGGCTTCCCTTGCCCGGGACATGACCACAATATGCCTCAAATCACGACGATTCGTCTGCATGACACCAACTATCTCCCGTGGTCTGTGGTTGTTACTCTTGCTTTGAAGAGCAGGAGGCTGTTTGGATATGTCATGGGCACTACACTCATACCTCGTTCAGATTCCCCAGATTGGGTGCAATGGGAATCGGAGAACTCCCTCGTCATGTCTTGCCTGACTAACTCCATGGTCGAATCCATCGCTTGCAACTATCTCTTTCTGGATACGGCTGCGGACATTTGGCGAAGGACAAAAACTACCTACTCCTGTCGCGGCAACGCGGCCCAGATCTTTCAGCTACGACGAAAGATCTTCCTTCTTCACCAAGGAGATCGCCCTCCGTCTGCCTACTACCTCGAGTTCACCCAGCTATATCAGGAGTACGATCACTTTGACTCCATCACTTTGGCGTTGCCTGAGGATGAGCTCCTTGTTCGCGCACGGGAAGATCGCAACAGCGTTTTCGAGTTCCTTCATGGGCTACATAGGGATTTCGACCAAATCAGTGTGCAGATACTTGGCCGCTCACCCTTACCCTCTCTTCCAGCGGTTTTCAGTCTCGTTCAGCAGGAATTTGATCGGAGACAAAATTGGACTCCTGAGCCTCCTCCAGATGGTTCGGCCTTGACGGCCCCGGTTGGGCTACGAGCGGCCCGTGACTCTCGGCCGAAGTCAACTGACAAGGATCACCTACTCTGTGACTATTGCGGGAATAACCGTCATACCCGGGAGACTTGCTTTCGGCTTCATGGGTTCCCTACACCCTGTGGTGGCTCTTCCTCTCGTGGCGGTCGCGGTCCTGGTCGCACTTCGGGTCGCTCTACCCAGCCTCGCTCCGCACACCTGTCTGATGTTTTCGACGAGCCACGGCTTCCGACAACTCCGTCATCCCCCACATTGACTCTGACGCCTGATGAGGTCCTTGCTTTCCGACGCCTGATGCAGGGCCCATCACCAGAGCCACATGCCTCTTCGTCCTCATATGCCCATCAGGGGCCTTCCGGTGCTCATGCTGCCTCCACCCGTCCCTCTACTCACTGGATCATTGATTCTGGAGCAACGGACCATATGACCGGCTCCTCCTCAGGTTTTGTGTCCTACCTTCCGTTGTCTGGTCGGGACAAAGTGAGCATCGCAGATGGTTCCCTCTCTCCCATTGCCGGAAAGGGCTCCATCCCGTGCTCCTCCCTCACTCTTTCCTCTGTTCTTCATGTTCCGAACTTTACCCGAAATCTCCTTTCTATTAGTCATATAACCAATTCTATGAACTGCTCAGTAACTTTCTTTCCTTCTTCATGCATTTTTCAGGACCTGAAGACGGGAACGGTGATTGGAACTGGTAGTCTGGTGGACGTGCTCTATGTGTTCGATTCTTCCACCCCGGTCTCTCCTCCCCGAGCTCTCCATGTGGATCAGACAGCTACTTTGGAGTCCTGGCACTGTCGGTTGGGACATCCGTCGATCCATTCTATGAAACGCTTATTTCCTAATTTCCCGTCTGTGTTAGTTGATAAATTTCACTGTGACGCATGTGATCGTGGTAAAAATCATCGTACCTCTTTTAATCATATTTTTTCTCCAAGTACTGCTCCTTTCCATTTGATACATAGTGATGTTTGGGGTCCTTGCCGGGTTGCATCTCTTTCGGGTTGTTTTTTGTTTGTAACTTTTATCGACTGTTTTTCACGTACCACCTGGGTTTACCATATGAAAGCAAAAAATGAAGTCTTTCCCTTGTTCCAGCGATTCTACAACATGGTCTCTACACAGTTTTCGACCCCCATCAAGATTCTTCGCACCGATAATGGCCGTGAATTCATTGATTCCACTTTCGAGCAGTTCCTCGCCAATCGGGGGATTATCCATCAGACATCCTGCGCCTACTCCCCTGCTCAAAATGGGGTGGCTGAGCGTAAGAACCGCCACCTATTGGAAGTTGCTCGGTGTCTCCTCCTCCACATGCAACTCCCTAAATACTACTGGGGGGATGTTGTTCTCACCGCAGCGTACCTTATAAACCATATGCCATCTCGTGTTCTCGGTTTCAAAACTCCCCTCACCACACTTGGGGTGCCACCTACCACTCTCCAACCACGTGTTTTTGGGTGTGTTTGTTTCGTCCATATCCACCACCGCCCGAAACTTGATGCTCGTGCGCACAAGTGCATATTCATTGGCTACTCCCCTACTCAGAAGGGATATAAATGTTTTGACACAGTCCACAAGAAGGTTTACGTTACCATGGACGTTACCTTCCGGGAATCTGAAAGCTACTATGGGTCCTCACTTCAGGGGGGGGGGGGGGGGTCTCTTCCCACAACGGAAGTGAGTACCTTACCTTACTCTGACACCCCTCTACCTATTCCTCTGGTATATCATCCCTCTCAGTCTACACCTCCTACTCCTTGCGCCCCTCCTATCAAGGTCCCTGTTACTAAACCTCCACAGGTTTACTCTCGTCGACCCAAGGGATCGAACAGGCGGCCCAACATCTGGATATTAGACCGCCCACCTGACCCGTCGTCGGGATCCATCATCCCTATGGAAGGTACCTCCACTCGACATTCATTATCTCAGTTTGTTTCTTACTCATCCCTAACAACTTCCCATGGAGCATTTGTTTCCTCTTTGTCCTCTGTCTCTATCCCCACTTCATGGCAGGATGCCCTTTCCGACGACAGGTGGAAGTTAGCAATGCTCAAAGAAATGAGTGCCCTGGAAAAAAACGGCACATGGGACCTGGTACAACTGCCACCAGGTAAAAAGGTTCTTGGATGCAAATGGGTATTCACTGTCAAACAGAACCCCTCGGGCATTGTAGAAAGGTACAAGGCACGACTCGTGACAAGAGGCTATACTCAGACAGAGGACATAGACTACCAGGAGACCTTTGCTCCTGTTGCAAAAATGAATTCGATCAGAATCCTCATATCTTGTGCTGCCTGCAAGGATTGGCAACTCTGTCAATTGGATGTGAAGAATGTTTATCTTCATGGCGACCTGGAAGAAGAGATCTACATGGCTCTCCCTCTGGGACTCAGCCCTAGCGGATCAAAAGGGAAAGTGTGCAGATTACGGAGGCCACTCTATGGCCTGAAACAATCAGCCAAGGCCTGGTTTGGAAGATTCCACAAAGCCATGAACAGGTTTGGGTACCGTCAGAGCAATGCCGACCACACCCTCTTTATCAGAATCAACAAGGGGAAGTTAACCGTCCTGATTGTCTACGTGGATGAAATCATAATCACTGGGGATGACAATGAGGAGATTCAGGCACTGAAGGAGAAGTTGGCAAAAGAATTTGAAGTGAAAGATTTGGGAAATCTCAAATACTTTCTCGGCATTGAAGTTGCAAGATCAAAGCATGACATTTTCCTATCACAAAGGAAGTATGTGCTCGACCTCCTTGAAGCCACTGGGATGAGCGGGTGTCGGCCTGCCGACACCCCAATCGAAGCCAGTCACAAGCTAGGCAGAGAAGATGGCGATGTGATCGAAGATATTCCCAGTTAACAGAGGCTAGTAGGGAAGTTAATCTACTTATCTCACACTCGACCAGATATCTCTTATGCTATGGGAGTTCTCAGCCAGTTTATGCACTCTCCAAAGGCCCGTCATATTGATGTCGCACATCGTGTCCTCCGATACATCAAGTCCTCACCATGGAAGGGCATCCTGTTCTCACCAAATAAAGAGTTGATTATTGAAGTTTACACTGACGCAGACTGGGCTGGATCGCCCACCGATAGGCGCTCCACAACCGGATATTGTTCCATGATTGGTGGGAATTTGGTCAGCTGGAGAAGCAAGAAGCAACATGTTGTTGCTAGATCCAGTGCTGAGGCCGAGTTTAGAGCAATCACACATGACATTTGTGAAGGATTATGGGTCTCCACTATCCTGAAGGAACTTGGGCTTAAAGGAAGCGAGCCCATCAGATTGTATTGTGACAACAAGGCTGCAATCTCCATTGCCCACAATCCGGTACAACATGATCATACGAAACACATTGAGATTGACAGACATTTCATCAAGGAAAATATCGACCGAGGAACCGTTGTTATCCCATTCATACCATCTGACCAACAGTTGGCCGATGTTCTCACAAAGGGTCTAAGTTCCAGTATGTTCGCAGATCTTATTGGCAAGTTCGGCATGGCTGACATCACACGCCCAACTTGAGGGGGGTGTTGGATATTGCATATAATATTTGTATTGATTACGTTATTTGTATCCTAAATAGATCGATTCCTATTTAGGAATTTATGGGAGCACACGGATCAATGACGTGTCATATCGTGGTATTTGTATACATACCCCCATGTGGATGAATAAACTCAATTAACTTTTCTCCTCCAACAATATGAAATCATCAAATGGACTTCTTTCAATGTTTAAACAACAGGAACTCCTTCCCTATGCTTAGGGGTGTGCAAATATAACTAAAGAGACGAAAACTGGACCGGAACCGAACCAAACCGAAAGGTTTGGGTCGGTTCCAAATAGATTTGATTTAGGTCTGGATCACGTAATACCAGAACCAACAATTCAATTTGGTTCCCAGTTTCACAGGTCAGGTACCCGAAACCGACCAGAGAATCTGAAATCAAAGCTAAAGAAAATATTTTAAGACAACGGTTATAATCGTATGACTTAATATGTGAAAATAATTGAAAATATAGTTATATGACTTAAGAAAATAATTTTTGAACTCATGTAGTTGTACGGTTTAATATTATAGAGAGTCATGATTCAATTATTTTGAGACAATGGTAGTTGTATGACAAAGAATCATGGATTGAAAGAGTTATTTTTTAATTATTTTGAGACATGAGCAGAACCGAGAACTGAACTGGAACGAACCAAAGCGAACGGTTCAGATCCAGTCATATACTTGGGACCATGGGTCGGTTCCGGTTCCAAAAATTTGGAACGGAACTTATATGGGTCGGTTTATAGTTTTGGGTAGTGCCGAACTGAACTATCTGAGTTGCACCCCTACCCATGCTTATTCCATTTTTCTAGACATGGACATGAATACTATACCACAAATCATGACATTATTTAGTTTATGTATATGTATGATGAATAAATGCACATATGTAACATGGGGACTTCATTCATTGTACATTCTCTATTAAAGCACTAGATGGAGGCTTGCACATGTAAGAATAAATATAACAACACTCACGCCTTTATCCCACTATAGTGAGGACGGCTATATGGATCCTTTGTCGCCATTGTGCCCTATCTTTTGACATAATCTCACTAATGCCTAAGTACATCATGTCTTTCTTTACAGTTTCATTCCAAGTATTTATTGGTCTACCCCTCTCTCGTCTAACATGCCCAGTGACTAGATTCTCACAACGCCTAACAGGTGCCTCTAATGGTCTCCTTTGTATGAATAAAACACTTAATTTTTCATTATATCATGGTATCAGGGCCATGTTGCTTCCTTAGCTTTCACGAGCAACCTAGCTACTTTCTTTCCTAAAGAAATATCAAGTCACTTCTACTTTCGAGCATCTTTCCTTATTGGGTGCCCCTATCGAGTTATAAACTTGTGTGATCATGTACCCACCCTCCACTGCACTATCATTGCAATCTTTCCTCTTTTGCTAAAGAGAGTGATGGAGATCAGCAACTCACATACGTTTCTTCCTGCAGGAGGCGGTGATCAACTGCCTATTCAGACGATCTGAGTCCACAGATGCGCTTGGATGAACGTTTCGAGTCGATTTCATGTACTTATTTTTATTTTTCAAGTTGTATCAGATACCTGATCGGTTCAAACTGTTCGATCCGTGTTCCCTATTAGTTATGCCATTTTTATATATACAAACAACAGTTTTATGGGGGGGGGGGGGGTCGTGGTTTTGAGATTCATTCTCGGAAAGTCTTCATCCAGGTGCGACTCCGAGAGAACCTCTTGGTGTGACTCCTTAGTATCCCGTTCTTTCAACACCGCAAATCAAGCCTTCCCTGAGACTCTCGTTACTCCATTCGTCGACCAATTTTTTGTTCTCACAAGCATCCACGTCTCCCCTTCATTCCCATTATATTCACTTTTGATTCCCTCTTTACCCCCACCTCCATGTCACGCAGGTAACTCCCACACGCTTATCACAACCAAAAATTCCTTCCAGAAATCCAACGGTACTCACATTTCATGATCCCAATGCCTCAAGACTTTCTAATAGTCATTCTCATCCACTGCCAAAAATAAAAACCACGCCTACATCTCCAGATTAATTGAAATATCAATTTCTCCATATTAATCCAGCAAAATTGATACGAAGCAGCCGCCACATGCTATTTAGTTTATGTAGCCCATGGGAAGTGTTGTAATTTGTATTTCTGCCCACTCACTTATATATATGAGTGGTAGTTTCTTTAGGGAGACACTTTTGAAGTCTAGGGTTTTGGCTCTCTTGGAGAGTGGAGTGTCAAGGAGAGCCCTGCGCCTTCTCCGACGGCTTCTGCGGCCTTCCAGCGGCTTCTTTTCCTCTCCGCCGCTTATCGGTGGCCCCCTTGCAACGTTTCGACCATCGCCCCTCACCCTCGCTATCCTCCTGCTCTCCGCATCCTTCTACCAGCCCTCTCGCGCCTCCTCCCGCCTTCTGGCGGCCCTCCTGCAGCTTCAGCAGTCTTCCAGCGGTCTTCCAGCGGCCATTCCTCCTCTTCTCCTTCGGCCGTGTCGGGACGTCCTCCTTCAGCTATTGCAGCCTTCCGCTACTCCTAGCTACAGTTCATGCCCAAGACTCGGATCATGGCCCTCCACGCCGACGAGAACGCCTCTACGACTGCAAACTCGGACTCTCAGCGCATGGATCACATTGAAGCCCAGCAGACAGACCTCACGCTCCTCCTTCGAGGACTTACTGCGGCAGTTAATCATCCTCCGACCCCTCCTCCACCGCTACCAATGCCAACCGTTCCCGACCACATGGAGTTTTTGCACCCCACGGTAGATTGTGCCCTGGCCCACGACCCACCTCCATCGGATTGAAATTCCGGTGTTCGATGGGACCAACCCTCCCGGGTGGATCACCAGCGTCGAGCAGTTCTTCGACTTTTAGGCCACCCTCGCCAACCAAAATATCCCCCTCGACACTATTTATATGGAAGGCTCGGCGCTCCATTGGGTGCATTGGATGCGCCAGCAGGAACCTGACATTTCCTAGCCCACATTGAAGAAGGAACTCCTCCGCCACTATGACAGCCGCCAGGTGGGTAATGCCTTTGAGTGCCTCAGTTTTGTCCCCAATCTGACTCAGTGGCAACTTACATCGACGAATTCATCGTGGTCTATACGCATGTCCCCGATCTGGCCCCCGACCACTACTTGGGCTATGTTTTGGCGGTCTGCACCCGCACCTTCGGGCGCTCCTTCGAGTCCACAACCCGACTACTCTTTCCTGCGCAATGGAGCAGGCTAGGTATCTCGACGAAGAACTCTACCCAGCCCCACTATCCTCCTTGACACGGCCGCCCCCACCACCGCGGCCACTACCGCCACCTCTGTCGCGGCTGCTACTACTGCCACCTCTTCCGCCCGTAGACACTCTGCCCCTACCTGAGCCCCAGCTACCGACTCCGCCAGCGCATCCGCCAACTCCACGTCCACCAGCCCCTCGACGACCCCATCATCTGTCTTACCAATAGCAGGAAGAGCTTCGCCGCAAGGGCCTCTGCTTTTGCTGCCAGCAACCGTTCTCACTCACTAACGTCTGCCCTCTTAGGAACCTATGTGTATTGCTTGGAGCTGAACTTAACTATTAAAGGTGTGAGGCGCAAATGGGTCTTGGAACCTAGGCTCAAGGCGCAGACGCACGCCTGATGAAGGCAACGCGCAACCACATCCATTTTAAATAATCAGCATCAAACATCATTTTAGCTTCTTGATCAAATTTTTCATCTAGTCTACAAATTAATCATTCATTACTATCATTTATATCTCTTAAAAAATAAAATCAATGTGGTCACTTATAACACATCTAAGTCTCAATGCACAATTATCTTTCACAAACACTAAATAAATAAAAAATATATTAAGTTTTTGCATTATTTTTTTCATAGTTTTTGAAAAAAAAATTTACAACAAAAAATTCACTCAGATGAGCATTTTATATTCTAAAGGCGCAAATAAGGCGCACACCTCTGAGCCTGATGAGCCTGGAGACTTAAACCTATGTTGTCAAAGACGCAAGGCGCATCGAGGCGCAAAAGGCCCCTGGAGCTTAGGCGCAAGGAGCAGGAGCGCGCCTGAGGCACGTGAGACACAAAAATGGGGGAAAAAGGATATTGAGCGAATTGGGCGCCCAATTCGCTCAATTTCAGGGAATTGAGCGTCCAATTTGATCAATTTCAGGGAATTGGGGGCCCCCAATTCGCTCAGTTTCAGCGAATTGGGGGCACAATTCGCTCAGTTCCAGCGAATTGGGGGCCCAATTCGCTCAGTTCCAGCGAATTGGGCGCTCAAGTGCACCTAGGGGTGCGTCTGAGATCATGTTTTTGCCAATCTCAATTTTTTTTTTAAAAAAACACCTTGAAAGGCCAAGGCGCGCCTGGGGCACATCGTCCGCCTCAGCAGTGTTAAGGCGTAGCGGGTTGCGCCCGGCGCCTTAGGCGCGCGCCTTGACAACATAGCCTTAGACGCGACTTTAATAACATAGGTGCTAAAGATACTGATCCCGACTCTGGGGAACTGGACCCGTTGAAGCTTTCTGACAACCCACTTGGCCCCCACTTTGAGGACAAGGTTGTTTTTGGGCGGGACATGATGATACGAAGCAGCCGCCACGTGCTATTTTAGTTTATGTAGCTAATGGGCAATGTTGTAATTTGTATTTCCACCCACTCACCTATATATATATATATATGAGTGGTAGTTTCTTTAGGGAGACACTTTTGAAGTATAGGGTTTTGGCTCTCTTGGAGAATAGATTGTCAAGGAGGACTCAGCCTCCAGATGTTTAGCAAGAACTTGTTCTCGATTGTATCGTTTTGTTGTTCAATGCTATGTGATTTTCCTCCTCTATAAAAAATTCAGACGTTTCCATCTCAAAGAATATTCCAGAACCTCTCATTCCAGTCCACTGCTGCAGCCCTCTTCCAACCATAACCACATCCCCCCCCCCCCCCGCCCCGTACATCCACCGTCAACAATCATCACCCACTTGGAGCCAGCAGCCTCGGATCTCCACCTTTGCTGTATTTTGATGTCGCCTGCAGGAATAAGTCGTATTTTGGATGTTCTGTTTTTCTATTATTGTATGCTCATACCATATTTTGCGGGATACCATTACTATATGTGTAGTTTGATGTAAAACCGTTTGACTTGCAGGACTCATTCAGTGTGCGCTTAAAATACTTGCATCTCAATTGCTTGTGAAACTAAAACTTTTCCAATTCAATTTTTTGTGAATGAAATTTGGCTTTATTTTAATTAATCACTTGTTAATTTGTAATCTGGCTAATTTATTTGCATTTGCATTAAAATGGAAACTTATTTATTGGATTTGATGTATGATTTCACATCATCTTAGAGTTGGGAATGGATTCATAGCATTTACTAGTGATTGCTCGCATTCAACTAGTGTTAGGGGATCGAGCGTCTGCCACCTATAGATCCATCCTGCGACAAATCGGTATCAGAGCCCCACGTTCGGGCTTTATTTTGATACGCAGTAGTAGAGTTTACAAGTTCCTTCATGCCTAGTTATCGTTGTTATCTCTCATCTATTTGAGGATCTCGAGTTTGTCTATACCCCATCACATAGAGTCCCTTCAGAGAGATCTCTCATGTTATTACATTAGTTATTCTCGCACGCAGCACACCACTTTCAGAGATAGTGTCGACCCCTCGACGTTATTCTACTATGCTAGAAACAATCACTACGACGATTATCATCCCCATCCCCACGCATGAATGGATCATGCCGACCCTTCGACACGACTCAATTAGCTTAGGGATGAATATTACGAAGATCATCATTTTGAGAGAGATCTCAAGTGCAAATTTTGTGTTGTTACTCCACGTTTGATGAGTTGTCCAGTCCTAAGTTTTTTAGATACTGGCTCGTGGATGAAGGATATTATCTTGATTATTTTTTTTTATTCGGTGAGCGTTGCATCAAATTTGCTAAACTTAAACTTTTAGATCAGTAGAGAGCATATTGGACTAGCATTGAGAGGACACACAAGCAAGGTCATCTTCATCGCATCACTAGCTAGGTAGAGATGAAATGGAGACTGTGTCAAAGATATTTGTTAGTGTTATATCGGAGTCACATGCTCGATTAATTATTTACCCTTCAGCAAGGATCTTTGTTTGTCGCTGAGTATAAAGATCATTTTGATGAGTTAGTTGTGGGGAGTGGCATCCGAGAGGGGCCGATTATGACCACCTTCCGATTTCGGTCTGGACTTCAATGCGAGATATGTACTGAGTTGACACATCCCAGCTTAGAGTTTGTCAAGCATGTATTTCAGTTCGCCCTCCATCACAAGCAATCCTTAAGCTCAGCCAAAGTTAGTCGAGTATACTCATACCCGACTGGCCCATCATGAGAATCCTCCCCAGTCCACGGGCACCACCATGCCTACTTGTGTCCCAATGGACACAAAGGATGTGATACTTGATACCGATTTGTCACCCATGTGAGGCACATTATCTGATGAATTGCCTGCCACTTAGGCCTGACTCATACCCTATGGCCTCAAAAAAAGTAAGCGTGAGCAACTCAGTGATCATATATTGACATGTCCCACCCTCTGTCTACAAAGTTATTGCTCTAATCATAGACTCATTTGTGCGTGCATGTTCATCTGAGTGTCCCCACATTGTGATGGCAAGTCATGTTCCGAGTGAAAGTAGAGAGCATGTCATTGACTTGGTCGTGTTTCTTTTGCTCTCGAGGACACAATTATTTTTTATTACAATCATCTTGCTACGACTGAATTCTTTGATGAGCCCCCTGATGATCCCCCTAGTGAGTCATTTGATGAATCCTCTCCCTAGATAGCAATTTTCCTACTGCGGAGCTCTTAGATATTTGTTTGAGCAAACATCGTATTCACAACGAGCATTTTTATAGATCTCTGAGAGAACCACCAGATGAGTTTTACCCTTTGAGAGAATCAAATCATCTTTGAGTTCCATGACATGACTTTAAGATATAACATCGTCTACGATAATTTTTTCTATCAACCATCTGATGAGCCTCCCGATTATTTGAATTTCTTAGGAGACAATTGGTATGCCATGATATTAAAAATTAGTGTCGAAGCCCTAGGTAGTTATTTGGGTGTTCATACACGAGATGAATATTTCTACACCCCACCTGAAAAACCACCCATCTTTAGGAAACGTCACTACATGGAGTCTATATTTTGTTAAAGTGTCGTGTCTATCGTGTTTCGCATGCATCATTTAAATGAGTCTGACAAGTCTTTTGTCCGTCACTTGCATGCATCTACAAAGTCTTTTATTTAACATTTGCATCAATCCAATGAAGCAGTTCGAAAAACAATTCTGACAAGTAATAATTATTATAAAACTCAGACAAACCAACATAAAAGAGAGTAGAATTTTGATGAAGGGGAGCGAGTAATGATTCACATACAATTTGAAAGGTTCACCCAAGGAACAACAAAAAATTAAGCACTCGACAAAATTAAGCGCTTGGCTAGGAGGTTGGGGGCACGGAGGGTCGTATTAGTATAAGTTATCAATATAATTAATACAATTGAATCCTCATCCTAATAGTATATACATGTGAATATATATACGTATATATACGTGTATATACATATGTATAGATACGTATGTATATGTATATGTATATATACGTATATAAAGAGAGAGATGCACAATAAGAAGGAAAAATTAAGCGCTCGACAAAATTAAGCGCTTGGCTAGGAGGTTGGGGGAATGGAGGGTCTATACGTATATATACGTATGTATACGTATAGTCGTATACACATGTATACATACGTATAGATACGTATCGTATACATACGTATGCATACGATATGTATACGATAGGTATCTATACGTATGTATACATATATATACATATGTATATGTATATATACATATATATGCGTATATAAAGAGAGAGAGATGCACAATAAGAAGGAAAAACAGATCCCAAGTATTTTTCCTAGCAAAATTAAGCTATAGAAAGTAAATTTATGTGTTCCGATTTCAGAGATCTTTGAGATAAATATATTTTCAACTAAAGCATACAAGTAGAAAATCTATTATGACAATGGGATAATATTGAAGTTCGGTAAGGTAATCAGTAATGAAAGTAATATAATATAGCTGTGCATAATCAGGTAAAACAATAAAATGGGCAAACCTCATAAGACGTGAGACGTAAACCCAACTTCATCTGATCCTTCAGTTCATCAATTTTGTCTTGCACTTGATATATTGGAAAATTCAAGGAAAAATTAAAAATCATATGCTCTTTCTGCAGAAGAAAAGCATTTTGTGGTGGCACTATTGTAATCCCTCCAGGAAACTTCAAAATTTGGAAAAAATATGCACTTCCAAACAAGGGCGCTGTCAAGTGAAGAGTCGATTGTCTTAGAACCAAGGACACAAAAGAAGATTTCAGAATGCTCAACCCAGTTGATATATTTGAACTTTTTGGGAAAGGAAGCATGCCAAACACGACATTGGTCAAGTTTATGCCTAAAGGATCCATATCTATAAGGGCAACCTGAAACATGAATATTACTAGAATTAAGAATCAAACTAAGACATGTTTATTCAGTAAGAAAGTAAAAGAAAAGTACTGTGGTATTTGGAACACCGATCTCATTAAAGATATCATATTGAAGCTTCATAGCATTGGCATTTAGGAGATCCAGGGGCTTTTGTAGTTTGAAACTGGCAACAACATCAGCTACATAATAATCAAGCCACTTCATTAGAAGAATGATAAATATGAATAAAATGAAAAAAATACGAAAATATACATTCACTATAGCATCAGATTTTTCTGCAAACATGGATCACGTATTCATATTCGCTGGTTAAAGATATGCATTGAAATTACCTTACAATGTCATCATCAATATAATAATTCTTAGTCTTCTCACAACATGCATGTTCTATTGTAGATATATACCACGGGAAAATGTTGAATTCATGATAAAATACAAGAGCATAGAATAAAAGATGAATTGTATCTGAGTACTGAATGGATATTTCTTGCTGGTGAACAATAAATAAAATAATTCAGTTGGGCAGTTATGCTATCAAATGACTTCCCCTTCATGTCCCAAATCTCTTGATGCAACCCGAGTCACATCGTTTATTTTTATTTCTATTATTATTAAGGTACTTCGTTCCTTTGTTTTTGTAGTGCGTGCTTTAGCGCCCTTTTGGCTCGTTGCCAGTTATATCACGCATGTTATGAGCGCCTCTATGATATTTTGTATCACGCATGTTTATTTGGCTTGTTGGTGCGACCAGCCAACGAGACCCTGAATGCAAAGGTCTGTTAATTAGGAGATAAGTTAATTAGGACAAGCGGTGATAATTAACTATTTTAAATTAAAACTTAAATAAATATAATTGAGAAATATCGAAAGCCATGCCCTATTCCTACCACCAGCCCTTTTTATTTTCTAAGTTAAATCTCAAAAGACTATGGTATAAAAGCCCCCCAATATCTCCTCTTGAGGGCAGCTGGGAAAAGGATCGATTGAACCATTTTGGGTTTCGATTGGTTCTATCTATCCAGTGCCGCTCTCCTTCTCCCACGACGGAAACCCCCAGAAGCCAGCACCTCCAATCGGCCTTCTTCCTCGATGGAAACTCTTGAAGCCCGCACCTTCCGGCAGCCTTCTTCCCCTACGGAAGAATCCCGAAGCCACCACACCTCTCTTCTCGTCGTTGTTCCCTCACGACGATCCCTACTGAAGCCACGACAACCCATGTTTGCTGCCGACACCGACGCCTGAGTTCTTCAAAGGTACCGACGACCACTTCTACAGCTCCCGCTACATTTCCGTCTGTCCTTTTCTTCTAGTCACACGACGCCACCTCTCCAGTCCTCGCCACCCTCAGCCTCCTACTTTTTTGGTGACCTCCAGGATGACCCGAGCCCTGACTGAAGCTTCCTTGGAATCCCGAGCACGCAGCCACCTAAAGTTGTCTCCTACATCTTTTCAGAGGATTTGTTAGTTTCCGCCACTCTTCCCCGCGGTATACCTCTCAATGTCTATGCCTGAAAACCTTAGTTGTTTTTATGCTCAAATTATAAATGAATAGTTAGTTATTGGAGCTTGCCCAAATTAATTTTATCTTCCAATTATCGTGAATTTCTTATATTTGGTTTCCAATCACTTGAATAGGCATGTGGAATGTTGATTCGTGTCATCTTGTGTTCAAGCGGCATTCTTAAGTCTATTTGCAATTCCTAGGTCATTTTATTCGTTAAAATAGTCTGTGGAGTTCCTTACGCCACACTTACTTAAAGAGATCGCAACTTTATTAATTAAAATCTACAGCCCCCTAGTTTCAGTCCACATCAATTTGGTGTGGTTGCTTGAATATCTCACTTTTATTGTGGGATAGCCGAGTGGCGGTCGTTTTCAAAATTTTAAGTTTTAAGAGTTTTCAAATTATCCATGGAGTTAGGTGGTCATGGGTAAGCGTATGGAAGAACTCGTGGCTGCAGTCACCGCACTCTCTATCTCTGTGAGAGATACGAACCAAGTCATGTTAGGGTTACGCACCTCAGTCAATAATCTAGAAACACAATATCATCTAGAGGGTCCTCCTGCACAACCCCCTACATCTCTACCACCAGAGCCCCAACTAGAAAACCAAGATAATATGAATCCACCTAGGTGAGATATGGGTATTAAGTTAGATGTTGGGGATTTTGAGGACACACTAGAGTCTGAGGTATGTCTAGACGGGTGCGACCGATTAGAGCGATTCCTCAGCTGAAAACACACACCTGCCCACCAGCAGGTGGAGTATGTTACCTTGAAGCTGAAGGGCCCCACATTCACTTGGTGGGGGCAGGTCGAGCGGATGCGGTACACTATGTGGCAACCGCCTATCACCACTTGGGTTGAGTTCAAAGTTGAACTCAAGAGGAGGCATGTCCCCGCTGATTTCATGCAAACCTTGTATCGTAGGTATCACAACCTACGACAAGTCAAGCAGATCATCGATGAGTACACAAACGAGTTTTTTGTACTCCAGTCACAAATAGATCAGAGGGAGGAAGACAACATGGTCGTGGCCCGATATCTTAATGGGCTACGATATGCAATACGAGACCAATTGGAGCTTCATGATTTTCAGGACCTGGAGGAGGTCTCCAGCCAAGCACGTCAAGTGAAAGCCCTCCAGAAGAGGACATCTGGGCAGAGGTCTACTGGTAGACCTAGGTCTACTGATGGACCCACTTCGAGTACCACCACCACTGCATCCACATCAGATATTTTTGATCCCCCTCCTCCTTTTGCGGGCACCGACTCTTCACCCTGGCCCCTCCCGGGCTAAGGAGACCATGGGAGCTCAGTCCAACACTGGAGTATTCTGATGTTTCAAGTGTATGGAGCCTGGGCACACATCTTCTGAGTGTCTGTGACGCCACTGCAGTTATTGATTCTGCCAACGGGCATGAACCTGAGTATAGAGTCTTCCTTAGTGACTCTCATCCTGATCCCTTGCCCGAGGCTGATAGCATTATTGAGGTCGAGGTCGAGCAACCAGAACACTTAGTTTGTGTTCTCCACTCTAGTTTGGTTTCCTCTAGTGTCTGTCTCATTCCTTTGATCACCATGGGCGCAAGATTATTCTTCTTCCCCAAAAGAATGGTCTTATTCTTAGAGCACCATGGAGGACCTCGCCATCATCTGCTTCGCCTTCCTTAGTCACCACTACACTCCTATTTAGTGCTACGCTTCGGCCTGGACCACCGCTCCAAGAAGTTGTACCTGACTCTAGAGAGTCATCCATCTTGAGTGCTCTGGAAGCACCACATCTTATTGACTTCGTATTGGATGAGCACGTGTTAGTTCACATCACTTTCCTTTAGTTATAGGCGAGAAAGTGGACTAGTTGAGCCACCTCATCATTATCGTTTGATGTCTAAAATTTTTAGGTCGGGTCGTATTAGGAGAGTCGAGCTGATCCGTAGTCTTTTCACTCCTCATAGGGGCACTTGTTTCCATGGCTTCTTATGGAAGATTTTAAACGATAGACTTGGGATCTTTTTAAAGTTTTGTGACGCAAGTGGGGTTTCAACGGGTGAAATCATAGCGATAGCCAATCCTGATCTAGTCGACATTCGTAGGTGTCTATTGAGCGAGCGTATGATGTGTAATAAATTAATAATTCCAAAGGTTAATCACACTTGCCTCCTGCTTTGCTTTCTTACCTTATACTTGTCTCCCGCTTCTCTTCCTACCTTGTGTTCGCTCCCCACACCATCTCTGCCATCTTTTTCAAGCTCTAATAATTACTGATCATTTGAATGTTTGACATAAAATTCTGACTAATGAATAGAGAGCTTATTTGGAGCCTTATAATCTCATGGTTGATTTCATCAACAGAGATTATAATTTTCCAAAGGATATTTGTTTCTTGTCACTCTCAAGAATGAAAGGTTACCTCCAGGTTCTGGGTCGCAGCGACGACATCCGCAGGACAGCTATTCTGCATTTCTCCAATTGACATCTTGGCCATTATAGTGACTGGTTGCATCGCATTCTTGACAGGGTCGAGTTCTCTCAACTCTGGGGGAATTGATGCTACTCGAGTCGCATCGTTTATTATTATTATTATTATTATTATTATTATTATTATTATTATTATTATTATTATTACGGTACTTCATGTCTTTATTTTTTTAGTGTGCTTTAGCGCCCTTTTGGCTCATTGTGAGTTGTATCACGCATGTTATGAGCGTCTCTATGATATTTTGTATCGCGCATGTTATTCTCGCATATTTATTTAGCATGTTGGTGTGACCGACCAATGAAACCCTGAATGCAAAAGGTCTGTTAATTAGAAGATAAGTTAATTAGGACAAGTCGTGATAATTAACTATTTTAAAATTAAAACTTAGATAAATATAATTGAGAAATACCCAAAGCAATGCCCTACCTACCACCGGCCCTTTTAATTTCCTAAGCTAAAACCCTAAAGACTATGGTATAAAAGCCCCCAAATATCTCCTGTTGAGGGTAGCTCGGAAAAAAATCGATTAAACCATTTTGGGTTTCGATCGGTTTTATCCAGCGCCGCTCTCCTTCTCTCCTGACGGAAACCCCCTGAAGCCCGCACCTCCCAGCGGCCATCTTCAGTTCTTCCCCGATAGAAACTCCTAAAGCCCGCACCTTCCAGCAGCCTTTTTCCCCAACGGAAGACTCCCGGAGCCACTGCACCTTTCTTCTTATCGTTGTTCCCTCACGACGATCCCTCCTGAAGCCATAGAAACCCCTGTCTGCAACCGACACCGGCGCCTGAGTTCTTCGAAGGTACCGTCAACCACTACTACAGCTCCCACGGGCAATTCCAGCTACATTTCCGTTTGTCCTCTTCTTCCAGCCGCACGACGCCACCTCTCCAGTCCTCTCCACCGTCAGCCGCCTACTTTTCTGGCGACCTCCAGGCGGACCCGAACCCTGACTGAAGCTTCCTTGGAATCTCGAGCACTGCAGCCACCTAAAGCTATCTCCTACATCTTATCAGAGGACTTGCTAGTCTCTGTCACTCCTCCCCATGGTATATCTCTCAATGTCTACGCCCGCAAACCTTAGTTGTTTTTATGCTCAAATTATAAATGAATAGGTAGTTGTTGGAGCTTGATCAAATTAATTTTATCTTCCAATTATCGTGAATTTCTTATCTATGGTTTCAAATCACCTGAATAGGCCTGCGAAATGTTGATTCGTGTCATTTTGTGTTTGAGGGGTATCCTTACGTCCGTTTGTAATGTCTATATCGTTTTATTCGTTAAAATAGTCTGTGTAGTTCCTTCGTGCAACAATTATTTAAAGAGATCGCAGCTCTATTATTTAAAATCTGTAGCCCCCTTAGTTTCAATCTACATCACCCCTACTATAACTAAACGTTCTGTTTCTAAGATGATTATGTTAAAAACTTTATCAACTGCTGACAACACTACCTAAGACACTATTAGCAATCCCACCATCAGCCCAATCCAACTAAATTTCCATTGATTAGACAGACATTTATCCACATCCCTTCCTTCTCTGCCTTGATATTCTTAATCCAACTTAATCCCGCCTAAACTTGGTTGGGATTAGTACTTGTGACTAGCCAATTGAATTCAACATTACCCACAACTCAACCAAGTTATAATGTACTAAAAGATTGTGAAAAAACATAGGTCAACAAGTATGGTTTGGCCAACCCCAACATTAATCAGAACATGCTATTTTGTAACAAATGCATAAACATTATTGACTCCAGAAAAGAGAATAAACAAGCTCATGAATAGGTCTGATTTATACTCCTGTTCAGATCCATTAACATGATTGAGTAATTCATTGATCTTCCACTCATGAACCTTAACTAAAAGCAGCACAAACTATCAAATTTAAATGAAGATGACACACAATGTAGCATAGAAATGAGGCAAAAAGAAAACTAGAGGCTTCAATGAAGACAACTGTTTATCAAGCCAACTAGGGATTTACACCCAACACTGGCCAAAGCCCAAAGGACATGTCTGAATTCACTTCAAATTCAGATCCATCCATGCAATAAGATTTTTCCAAGCCTCGGACAGAAATCTCACACAGAAGTTTAAATTCGGAACACTTTTTTAAAATCTACAATCCACATTTAGCAGTGGGAACATGTAAACAGTAACTACAAATCAGCACACATGTCTGCCGTACATCTTCAGTAAGCGCCTACTAATCAGAAAACATCTACAAGTGAAAACATCAAATTATTTAACCCTAGAAACAGTTCAGAGTCAACTAAAATCTGCTGGAGAACAAAATGCTAAAAAAATGGCACTCCGACCCAAGATCCATGAATGCACAAACATTCCCGTCTCGAAGCACCGCCGTAAGATAAAATGTGAAGAAAATCAGCACGTCAAACTGCCTCACCTCCGTACTGATCATCAAGATCTGAAAATCCGCCGCCGTTCCCGCGCCGAAAGAACGGCGGCAGCCAGAAAACAGCCGACAGCAGACCGGCGAGTGCAACGAGCAGCACCGCCACACATCTGAGACTGACAATCTTCCCCACCGCCCGGCATGGAGGGCATATCCTATCAGCATTTTCCAGCCGCGGCTCCGGCGAAGCAGCAGGGTTGGGCACCTCCTCCACCTCAGTTTTCCCCATTTCCACCGATTCCTTCAGTCGCCATTTCTACAACCACTTCCCATTGCCGATGCAAGAGAGCAAGAAGAAAAGAGAAGTGGTATTGGCTCTGAGTTAGGATTAGGGTTAGGGTTTCGCTTTGAAGAAAAGCAGAGCGAAGGTGGTCAGATTTGGGAGACAGAGCAGGTCCCGGAGGATGAGGGAAAGGTAGACTACAAACATCCTCAGTTGTTGCACTGAGCTCCTATTTACATTATATTATATAGTGTACAAGTGAGGGGTCGTGCCAAGGGTTGGCATATTATTCGAAACTCGAAAATCGTTTGAAAATTGAGTTGAATTATAATCGGTTAAAATTGATTCGATTCAATTTGAGTTGATTCAATATGACTCGAATTTGATTTCGAGTCACCCCTGAATCGTTCGAAATATGATTCGAATCAAGACGAATTAATTATAAAAAATATGTATTTATTAATATATTCTTATTTTAAAATTAAAAATAACAAAATTTAAAACTAAATAAAAAAAGAAGAGTTTATGTGTTTCATTTTCTAAATTTATAGGTTGCCCAATTTTATTTTGAGTAAAGTAGGAATAAAACAAAAAATTGCTAAATTTCGAGCTGACTCGATTCGATTTTGAGCCGACTCGATTCGATTTTGAACCGACTCGATTCGATTTTGAGCCGACTCGGAATCGAGCCATTTCGAGTAGAGTCGTCTCGACTAGAAATCAATTTCGATTTCGAGCCGAGTTGGAGTCGAAAATTTTGATTTCGAGCCGTACCAAAATCGCTCGAACTCGACTCGATATCGACCATACTCGTGCCCCGCGAGACAGTACCCCACTCGAGGCAGGATTTGCCCGCTCCCGACGGGTTTCACCCGCCCCGATTATTTTTATGTTTTATTTGAAAATTATTCAGATTTTTTATTCTATTTTTATCAATTTTAAAAAATTTAAATTATTTAAATTACTTACATTTATTTTAATATTTTAAATTTTTTTTTAATGATTTCTAATGTCCGATGTTTTCATCTTAATTATCCGCCAGCTCCGCCTCCCTCCCCAGCCTCTCCCGCCTCTCTCTCTCCGTCCTCCTGAGAATGGCTTTTCCGTCCATGATCGAGAGCGAGTAGTTCTCATCAGCCTGGGTGAAGATTCTCACCGTCCTCTGTCGATTCAAAGCCCCGTCCCCCAGAGCTCTCATGGGTCACCATCTCAGAGAATCCCGGCCCGGAATCGCAAAAGAACGGGGGCGGAGGGGCAAATCCGGGACCAGAATTGTGAGAAATGTGTTGTGCTAGGTTTCTGGCGAACGATGAAATGGCATCGTAGCCTGAATTGTGGTGATTGTCGTCATCGCCGTCATCGTCACCGCGTGGGTGGTGGTGGTGGTGTCAATTTTTTTTAATCGGACGGCTAATCGAAGTGAATTGAACGGCTGAAATTTTTTTAATGGTCCACCGTGTTACAGTGGTATGCAAAATTTTTCTTTGTCTACAGTATAGATTTATAAATATATATGATTTGTCAGCACTATCAATCTCTAGGAGAAAATAGAAATATTTTATTTTTCCTTAATTTTTGAATAAATATAAAACATAAAGCGGTGAAGGAGCGGTGCGAATTGGTGCGGTTTTAACTTAAAAGTGCAACCACGTCATAAAGGTGAAGTTTTGCCCGAAGTAAATTTACATCGCTCAGCTTCAATTTGGTGTGACTTTGCAATGCGATGCAATGTAATGCAGCTTTTTATGCTATCTATTGGATGACCAGTAGGGGTGGAAATAGGTCACACGGCCTATCAGGGGCATGCGGCCTGACCTGTCATCGGCCTCACCTGATCTGACCTATTTTCTATTTACCATAAAAATAGGCCTATAATTGGCCATGTTTTTAAAACAGGCCCAGATCACTATTATTAAAGCCTGACCTGTAACCCTGCAGGTCGGCCTATATTATTTTTAAATAATAATTAATATAAATTTATTATATAAACTTAAAGATTAATCAAATATAAATTAATTATATATACCTAATTATTAATCGTATATTAAGACAGACTTTTGAAAAATGAATTATTAAAAAAATCTGTGTAGGCCTACAGGTCAGGCCAGACCTACAAGTTTTACAAAATAGGTCAGATCAGGCCTACCTTTTGGCCTACATCGGGCTAATAGGATAGATTCAAACCCAAAAATATTAATGTAGGCCGGATCTATTTTCCATAAAACCTGGTCTGATCTGGCCTATTTTCACCCATAATGGCCAGAGAAAAGACTTATAAGAGCATTCTCTAATCATTAAAAATCTTATCAAATCTTTTGAAGCCTTTAAATTCAAGTCCTCTTCCCGGGGAGCAATATTCTCACCTCTAAAAGCATGGGGCAATCGCCGAATCACTTTGTTTCCGGATCGACCGTCTTCAAGGTTTGTACACTACATCGTGGGCTCTTAGGGCACCTTTTTGTCGGCAAATTCTTCTCGACAAATAGGGTCATCTTAGCATACAATCGTATTTTTCGATTTTTTTGAATAATTTGCTAATAATAAAAATCTTTGTTAATAGTTATTCTCAAAATAACTGATTTGCTAATAGTGAAAAAAATGATACGATAATAACGTCCTAAAAAAATTTCTACATTTTTATATTATTTCATTAATTTCTATTTTATTCTCATCATTTTTATTAATTATATTTTTAATGTACACCTCACCTGCCAACCGCGGGTCCGCGGCCTACCTAAGGCTCTGTTTGGGATGACTGCGAATGTAATAAAAGTTGTGAAAAATCAATGTTTGGAAGGGAAAATTTTTTGATGCACCTGACGTGCATAGAGCTATGCACATCAAGCCTTTTTTACGCACTAAAACAATTATTTTGATCCCAATTTTTTTTTAAAAAAATAATCATAAATTATTAATGTTCATTTTATAACTGTAATGCATGATTTTATGGAGGTAATATGATACTTAAAATGAGCGTAAAAATAAGAAATTAATATTGTGTGATTATTTTTTTAAAAAAAATTATTTTAGAATCAAACTAATTATTTTAGTTGTTGTTGGGGATGAACTCCATTTTATAAGAAATAAGGGGCGCACATAGCCACACCCCATGATCTCTATCCAAAAGGAGTGAGATCATGGGTTTGACCACACAAGCGATCACCACACCCGATCCCCGCTCGTCGATCCCACTCAGCGTGATGAGGAAACCACCATACCTCGCCGGCGGCGGCCGACGGGCCTCCTCCCTGGACGCCGGCCGCCCTCCCCCGTTCATGCTGTCGAAGGGGACTGCCGTCGGGGCTACCCCATCCTCAGCCGCCCGAGCGGCCGAGGGGGCGGCCACCCGGGCCTTCGCCTCGCTCAGTCGCCGATGCGGCAAGGGGGGCGGCTGACCGGGCCGCCCCCCTCCTTGCCCGCCGGTGACCAATGGGGCTGCCGCCCCCTCGCCCGACCGCCCATACGGCCCAGGGGGGAGGCCGACCCCCCCCCCCCCCCCCCCCCCCCGCCTTGGTCGTCGGTGGCCAACGGGGCGACATCCCCCTCGCCCGGCCGCCCATACGGCCAAGGGGGACGGCCGACCAGGGCGCACCCCTCCTTGGCCGCCAGTGGCCAAAGGGGCGGCCGCCACTTGCCTTGGTCGCCGATGGCCGCCGCCCCCTCCCTCGGCCGCTGGTGCGCGACCCAGGAGAGCGGCCGCACCTCCCCAGCCGCCGTCGGCGGCCCTCCCTCGCCGGCGAACTTGTCGGCAAGTTCATCAGCCGCTCGTGGAGGCCCGCTCCCGCCGTCCGATTAGAGGGGAGCGTCCTCGGCCGTTCGATCCACGCGTAATGTAACACATCTCTTGTAATGACAGTATAATATGGGTCCGGTCGGGGCCCCACAACATACAGACACCACAACTTTAGTATTATAAGATGATATAACTACCCAAACTCAAAACTCATAAGAAAAACACAGCGGAAACATCAACCAAGACTAGAAGTTATCTACATCCACAAGAGTCTCGAAACGGCCTTATGGTCTTACAATAAAAGAGAGTCCAAATCTCCAACAATACATAAACATCAAAGTGCATATGCACTCCTAAGCTACCTCAGCATGCAAGCCGGAAGACAACAACATCAAACATACAAAATCACAAAAGCAAAGTCATAGCAAGGATGGTAACACTTCATGAGGCTTAGGCCTTTCTGGCCGGCGAGCTAGCTCCTGCTTGCGATCCTTGCCCTGTAAAATTTGGTTGTAACGTGGGTCAGCAAAGGCTGACCTCAAACTGTGTAACAAACACATCTCCTCCCGGCCGCCCCTAACGGACCCCGGGGTACCCCTCCAACCTCCAAGTCAGCACTTCGTATACAATATACAAAAACAAGTATAGCACTAATAAACAGGCTTGGATGTCTCAAACAACATGCATGTTCTCTGCTGTTAAGCATGTAAAGAAAAAGGGCCTACTATGCAACATGAATGCAAAACCCGGGCTTCACCCAAGGCGTCCTAACGCGTATGCATCTAGAACATCATCACATCATCTGGGTACTCATCATTTCCCCATTGGTATTAAGCCGCAAACAAAGGGGGCACTGCAATTCCCCCAACGGCATGCAAGCCGCCACACGGAACTCTTGCCAAGGCCCCACCCGCTCATGGTCTTAGACCCGGGCTTGCCTGCAAGCTCTGACTTCTCATGTCAGGATTCCGTCTAACACACTGACCGATTCTAAGAAGCCTTGCTGGACCCCACCCGCTCATGGCCTCATTGCCCGGGCTTGCCCCATGCTTGGCATTCTCGTCAGTCCAACAGAAGGAGACTAGTCTCGCCGGGACACTCTCTACACATGACTTGCACGTCACGGGATAGCCAGCTGACCACGGAGATAAAGCCACGCCTTAGCACATTACAATCCAAAAACCATTCCCACCCCAATCCCTCATTCGTACTGCAACGTCCCTGCGCACCAAGGAAACCATCTACCGCCAATGCGGGGCTAACCTTGTCCACAAAGGAAACCATCTACCGCCATTGAGGAGCTAACCTTGTCCAGTTCCGACTACACGTACTCACTCGAGAAAAGGGGGAAAACATCACAAACATCACAAACGGCATCTTGCCGCAATGGATCTCTACGAATCCTTAAAGCTCGTATGCAGCAACACCGAGTCGGACCAACGGTCGCGACTACGGCTTCACCACCATGCCTAATCCACTAACAGAGCGGATCTCTAATACAAAAATATGTCGGGGATGGACTCAATCGACCCGGAGGTCCCAAAAACTAGAAAGTAAAAGATGCTAAACATGCATCCTAAAACTAAGAGTAGAAGTGTCGTTACCTTCCGACCTCTCTTCTTAGCCATGTCAACTTAGCCGGATGAAAATCTTCGCAACGGTCTTGCCTCCACGGATCTGGACTCGGGTAGCGATTTGGAGCACCGAAGCTTCTCTGGCAGTCGGATCTCTCCTTCACCTTCTTCCTTGCTCTCCCTTCTCTCTAGATCTTAGAAAGAGAGTGTTTGAAGAATAATGAGGGTTTCTATACCCTATTCCCGAACTTAACTCAGCAAGGGCAGCCCTGGACCATCAGATCCCAAAAGAAGGAAATGAACGGCCACGATCCGAACTGAAAATCAAAACACCTGGGCCGAACACGGCTTGTGACACGCCCGTGTCCAAGGCCGCATCCCCCTATCGATGCCGAAACCGTCGCACCCAAAGCAGGACACGGGCTCTGAACACGCCCGTGTCATGCCGTACACGCCCGTGTGCCTGGGCGTGTTCCTCCATCAACACAGGACTAATCACAACCCGAGAAGGACACGGGTACTTGATACGCCCGTGTCACATTTGACACGGTCGTGTCCAACACGAACACGCATGGGCTCCAGGCCGTGTTCAATCCCCTTACACGACCCGTTTACAACCCGAGAAGGACACGGCCTGGGACACGCTCGTGTCTCAGGCCGTGTTCGAAGTCTCGACTATCGTCGACTGCCTCTTCGTCGACTTCGCAGAAAAAATTCGTCAAACACGCTCGACACGGCCTTGGACACGCCCGTGTCCCAAGCTGTGTTCACTGTCTCGACATATCGTCGAGCCCAGTTTCTCGACCACCGGGGCTCTCGACGAACCCGACACGACACGACCATGGACACGCCCATGTCCTAGGCCATGTTCCCTCTCTCGACACATCGTCGAGCGAAAATTGTCGAGTTCCCGGGCTCCCGACGAACCCGGCACGACACAGCCACGGACACGCCCGTGTCCTAGGCCGTGTGACCCTTACCAAGACCCAAACTTGGCTCTCGATGTTGCTCGTCCTTCTTTTGAATTTTGGGGCATTACAACTCTCTCCCCCTTAAAAGAATTTCGTCCCGAAATTACAAAAAAGCAAAAAGGGGTACACAAAACTTAAATGATACCTGAACGAAAAAACTCTGGATACTCCTCCAGCATGGTTTGTTCTCTCTCCCAATAGAGTTCCTCACGGCCGCAGTTGTCTCATCGGACTTTCACGAGTTTGACCTCTTTGTTCCGCAATCGCCGAATTTCTGAATCCTCTATAGCAATTGGACGGACTCGCTTCCTCAAGTGTTCCTCTATCGGCACCGATGCCGATTCGATCACCACACTAGCCTCTACCAAGGCTTTCCTCAAGACGGAGACATGGAAGACGTCGTGCAATCAACTCAGCTCTACGGACAATGCCAATCGGTACGCTGCTTCTCCCACCCGTTCAGCAACCTCGAAAGGTCCCAAAAATCTTGGACTCAACTTCTTGAGTCGGCGAATCCATGAAACACCTTTGAACGGCTTGATCTTCAAATAGACCCAATCGCCTACCGCAAACTCCAACTTCCTGTGGAGAGCATTAAAATATTTTGCTTGCTGATCATGAGCCCTTCATGCGCTCTTGAATGGTCCGTACCAACTCACAAGCATCAGCTACCACTTCTTTTCACAATAGTTTGGTGTCTCCCGCCTCTGTCCACAACATCGGTGTTCGACACCGCCTCCCATACAAAGCTTCGTATGGCGCCATCTTTATACTTGCTTGATAACTATTGTTATACACGAACTCCACCATGAAGAGATGATCCTCCCATTTCTTGCCGAAGTCAAGAACACACATCCTCATCATATCCTCCATAGTACGGTTTGTTTTTTCGGTTTGCCCGTCAGTTTGAGGATGGAAAGTCGTACTGAACTTTAGCTTCGTGCCCAGACTCTTCTCAATCAACCTCCAGTCCTTGGACGTGAAACATCCGTCACGATCGCTGACTATACTTTTAGGAATCTCATGTAGTCGCACAATGTTGCGAACATACAACTCCACCAGCTTCTCCACGCTGTCCTCCTTCCGATTTGGGATGAAGTGAGCCACTTTGGTTAAGCGATCCACAATCACCCAAATCGTGTCGTTACCCTGATGCGATCTACGTAACTCATGCACAAAATCCATGGAGTTGTCATTGAATTTCCATTCGGGGATTGGAAGAGGCTTCAGGAACCCGCCCGACTTCTGACACTCGGCCTTCACCAAGGCACAAGTTTGACATCGATTCACGTACAAAGCTACGTCCCGCTTCAGTTCAGGCCACCAAAAGGATCTCTTCATATCCAAGTACTGAAAGATATTGTACCTAATCACCTAGAGGGGGGGGGGGGGGGTGAATAGGTGACTTAAATCTTTTTGACTTTTTAGGCAGAATTCAACTTATAACACAGAATTAAATCTATTTTATCACAGCACACAATCAACAATCACAGAATTCCACAAGCACACAATAGACACACAGTTTTATAGTGGTTCCCCAAGGTTTGGGTACATCCACTTTCCCCCTTCGCCTATCTAGCAGTGTACTAGATTCGGCCAAACTCCTCCACTATCTCAGAACCCCAAAACAGGTTCCTACACCTCAGGCCTAAGGCCCTACAACTCAGCTTCTTCTCAAAGCCTACACTCAGCCACCAAGGCCTACACTCAGCCACCACGGCCTACACTCAGCCACAATAGGCCTACACTCAGAGATTCCAATCTCCTACACTCAGGCACTCAAGCCCTACACTCAGCCTTTATAATTACAGGCTTACAAAGACTCAGATCCCTAAGGATCCTACAAGATAATTTGAATACAAAATGTTTACTCAACAACTCCGAGACAAGAGAGAAGAATTGTGAGTTTCTTGATGAGTTCTTGGAAGAATTCAGCTGAGATCAATCTGACTTGGCTTTCTTCAAAGCTTCTTGAAAGTAGAACACAATAAGATTAATCTCTTCTGCAGTTGATCCTTGATCTCTGCTACTTAAGATTCAGAATAAATCTGAACCCTTCTTCTCAGCCTGGTTCCAACGGCTGACTTCTTGGATGCAGCACTCTCTCTCCAACTTCTTAGATCTTCACTAGATTCTTCAAGAAATAGCTAGATCTTCTTCTTGTTAATGATCACTTGAACATTAATTCAATCCATCTCTAACTGTTGATAGTATAAGCCTATTTATAGGCCTTCTTCATGGTAACCGGCTGGTCCGGTTCATAACTGATTTCTGACAACTCTGACAGGTGCAGTAGACCGGCTGGAATGACAGCTGTCAAGTCATCCAGTCAGTTCTTGAAAATTCTGTAACTGTCTGCAAGTGTCGAGACTGTCTGTCTTTAAGTGTCGACACTTATAGACCAAGTGTCGACACAAGTTGTCTAAGTGTCGACACTAGCCTACAAGGTGTCGACACAACTCCTTGTGTTGTAGATTTTATATCTCGACACTGCTTCTTCTTCATGTGTCGACACTGATAATGTGTGTCGACGCAAGTACTTGTACTTCAGTCTATTGCTGAATTCTTGTAAGTGTCGACACAACTCCTTTGTGTCGACACATCTTCATGTGTTGAATCTATTAAGTGTCGACACTTCTTCTTGGTGTCGACACAAGCCTTCAGTGTTGATACTTGCTGAGTGTCGACACTGCTCCATGTGTCGACACATTCTTCTTCTGTTGAGACTCTGGCTGAGTGTCGACACATCTCCTTAGTGTCGACACTTGTACTTAGAATTTTGCTGAACTTTGCTAAGTGTCGACACAGCTCCTTGTGTCGACACTTTCTTCAAGTGTTGAGTCTTCAGCTGAGTGTCGACACATTCTTTCTTGTGTCGACACTTTTTTTAAGTGTTGAGTCTTCTGCTGTGTGTCGACACATTGTTCTGGGTGTCGACACTTATACTTAGACTCTGCTGACATTTACTGAGTGTCGACACAGCCTCCAAGTGTCGACACTTGCTGATGTAGACACAGTTTCACTGGGTGTCGACACAACTGCTAAGTGTCGACACTGCTTCCCTGGTGTCGACACAATGACTCCAAGTGTCGACACTGCTTGTCTGGGTGTCGACACAAGTCTTCTTAAGTGTCGACACTTTCCCTCTAGGTGTCGACACATGGACTTAGAAACTTTTTCATCATTTCCTGCAAATACTTAACCTGCACAAGGTAACTCAAAATACATCAAATACATTTTGATGTATATCATTGAGTTGGGTGAGGCTTCTTCAAATCAGGTACATTAGAACCAATGTACCCAACAATCTCCCTCTATTTGGAGAAGTCATAACCCTTAGTCAATGATATACACCATTCATAATAAAATTACAAAATGATGTAAAGCAGGATTATCTATCAGGGCAAACATAAACATGTATCAATTAAACATGTATACATAGACATTATCTCAGAACAATTATGAAATAAATTCATCACACAGCAAATTTATCACACAACACATTGTTCTAATAACTTGTCATATTCAATTTCTAAAAGTTTACAGAATGTTTAACATCAAAAGATTACATAGTAAACTTAAGAAAATTTCAATTCTATTTCTGTTCAGCCTCCTTAATTACTATGCCCTTCCCAGATTGTACTTTGGCTTGTACTGAGGCTTCAGTGTCTTCAGCAGCAGGCTTTTTCCCTTTAAGCTCCTTCTTCTTTAGCTCTTCAGCTTTGATCTTTTGCCTCTCAAAATAATGATAAGGCTTGGGAAAGTACTTGCTAGGCTCCTGGGCAGTAGGAGGTAGCTTTCCCATCTTGGCCTTTCTTCTATATTGGACTATGGCTTCTTGCCTTGTCTCATGTTTTCTCCATTCCAATTCAGAAAACCATTTATTTCTGTCTTGAATGTTATCTTTTGCAGCTTTCCATGCAGTTAAGATTACGTTTCTTGAAGTGGGGCTCCACTGCTCAAAGTCAGGTCTTTGTTCAGCTTGCTCCCTGAACCTCTTCTTAGACAATCTGGTTTCTTCTTCTTTCTGCAGAGCTTCTTGCATAGCTTCAGAGACTGGCTGAACCACCTTTTCTATGATAACATTTTTCTTATCCTCAGGTGGGCTATACATTGTCTGGATATCAGCATGTATCATATCAAAATCTGGAGGAGGGTAGATGAATTGAGCCACTTCAGGTTGCTCCCCTCCTAGATATGCAGGGTTAATTCCAGATTCTGCCACATTATCAGCATCACAAAGAGGAGGATATCCAAGAGTAGCTCTGATAGAATTAGAAATCCATTTAGCATGATCAGAGCTGGCTTTGACTAACACTCTCTCCCCCTTTATGACTTCTCTAACCATGTGATCCCTCAGATCATCCTTTTGAAATCTGATTTGGGCATCCAAATAGTTGACTCCATCTTTAAAGTAAGGTTTCAACCTTTGGAGTTTGTCAGTTATGATCTTCTGAGAGTCTTGAATGGCAGTCTTAACAGCAGTTATTTCCTCTTGAAATGCTTTGTCAAAATCTACCATAGCAGTAGCAGTAGAAGTTGTCAGGCCAGCAGCAATGTTCTTCATCTCTGTGACAATAGCATTGTGAGTGTTGGGTACATTGGTCAAATGTACCTGATTTGAAGAAGCCTCACCCAACTCAATGATATACATCATAATGTATTTGATGTATGTTTGAGTTACTTGTGCAGGTTAGGTATTCACTGGACTGAAGCTAAAAGTTTCTAAGTCCATGTGTCGACACCCAGAGGGAAAGTGTCGACACTTGAAAAAGCTTGTGTCGACACCCAGACAAGCAGTGTCGACACTTAGAGTAATTGTGTTGACACCTGAGAAGAAGAGTCGACACCAGACAGAAAGTGTCGACACTTGGAGCTGTGTCGACACTCAGTGAAGAAGAATGCAGAAAAGCTGTGTCGACACTTAGCAAAAGTGTCGACACCTAGAAGAGCTGAGTCTACATCAGAAAGTGTCGACACTTGGAATTGTGTCGACTCTCAGCAAAATTCTGCAGAGACTAAGGACAAGTGTCGACACTCAACACAATGTGTCGACACTCAATCAGCAGAGTCAACATATGAAGAATGTGTCAACACTCAGCACAATGTGTCGACACACACTCAAAGGAGTCAACACTTAAAGTATGTGTCGACACTCAGCACAATGTGTCGACACACAACCAGAAGAGTCAACACTTGAAGAAAGTGTCGACACCCAGCACAATGTGTCGACACTTAGTTGAAGACTCTACACTTGAAGAAAGTGTCGACACAAGGAGCTGTGTCGACACTTAGCAAAGAACAGAAATGTTTACAAAATATTCTAAGTACAAGTGTCGACACTAAGGGAATGTGTCGACACTCATCTGAAGAAACAAAATTGAAGACTTGTGTCGACACCAAGAAGCAGTGTCGACACTTGACAGTTTCAACACATGAAGATGTGTCGACACAAAGGAGATGTGTCGACACTTAGAAGAATTCAACAAGTTACAGAAGATCAAGTACTTATGTCGACACTTAATTTCAGTGTCGACACTTGTAGAAGAATCTGTGTCGAGACATACAAGGAGTTGTGTCGACACCTTGTAGACTTGTGTCGACACTTACACAACATGTGTCGACACTTGGTCTATAAGTGTCGACACTTAAGAACAGAAAGTCTCGACACTATCTGACAGTTAGAAAATTTCAAGAATTGACTGGATGACATGACAGCTGCCGTTCCAGCCGGTCTACAACACTTGTCAGAGATCTCAGAAGTCAGTTATGAACCGGACCAGCCGGTTACCATGAAGAAGGCCTATAAATAGGCACAGACTATTTACAGAAACTGTTGTTGTTGTTGAAGCTATTTGAAGTAATTGATCAGATTATTCAAGTAATCAGAAAAGTGGTACACAGAGTATCAACACAAGAAGATCTTGCTGTCCAACAGCAGATCTAAGAAGTTGGAGAGAGAGAGCTCCAATCAAGAATTCAGTCTTTGGAACTAAGGCTGAGAAGAAGGATTCAGAATCATCTGGATCTCAAGAAGCAGAGGTCAAGGATTAACTGCAGAGGATTCAGACTAATTCAGTTCTACTCAAGAAGCTTTGAAAGAAGCTAAGTCAGTTTGGATCTAGCTGAGTTCTTCCAAGAACTCTTCAAGAAACTCTCAACTCCTCTCTTATTTTCTGAGTTGTAGAGTTAGTTATTGTAATTCAATTTTAACTTGTAGGATCCATTGGATCTGAGTGAATTGTAAGCCTAAATTATAAAGGCTGAGGGTAGGGCTTGGTTGCCTGAGTGTAGGAGTTGAAGAACTCTGAGTGTAGGCCTTGATTGGCTGAGTGTAGGCCTGGGTGGCTGAGTGTAGGCCTTGGTGGCTGAGTGTAAGGCTTTGGGCCTGAGGTGTAGGAACCTAGTTGGGTTCTGAGATAGTGGAGAAGTTTGGCCGAATCTAGTACACTGCTAGATAGGCGAAGGGGGAAAGTGGATGTACCCAAAGATTGGGGAACCACTATAAATTTGTGTGTCTGCTGTGCTGTGCTGTGCTGTGGATTAGCAGTTTATATTTTTGTTATTGCTGTTAGCTGTAGAAATCTGTGAGATAACTGTTTTGCTGCCAACAAAATTTCAAAAAGGTTTAGGTCATCTATTCACCCCCCCCCCCTCTAGGTGTTTAGGTACCATATCTTTCAAGTGGTATCAAAGCGAGGTTACTCAAAAAGGACTAACTGTCTGAGGAGATCCAGTTTGGCAGATTCAGTGTAAGTCAGAACACAGTTTCAAGAAAATCAAGAAACATGGGTTCTTCAGAGAATCACAAGGAATTGGAGTTCAATGAAACTGCCCATATGCAGAAAAGAGATCTTTGGGATCTGGAAAGAAAGGGTTAGGCTATTTATGGAGGCCTCTGACCCTAGAATCTACATCACAGTCAAAGAGGGGCCATATGTGCCCATGAAGGTCTCAGTATTGGATGAAAATCAGAGGACTCCAAAGGATTTCTCTGAGATGACCAAGGATGAAATTTTCCTAGCCACTATGGACAAGAGGGCACAAAACATAATAGTGAGTGCCATTGATGATGCAACTTTTCAGAACTTAATTCACTGTAAAACAGCAAAAGAAATGTGGGATACCCTCATTGTCTATATGGAAGGTTCTGAAGAAGTTAGGCAAGATAGGAAGTCCTTGCTTAATCAAGAGTATGAGAGCTTTAGGCAAGGAAGAGGAGATAGCATCACTGAATGCTACAAGAAGTTCTATAGAATTGTTAATGAACTCATGTCCTATGGAAGAGAGTTCACTAACTATGAATTGAATGATAAGTTCTTAAGGTCCCTAACCAAAGATTGGGACACCAAGATCTGTGCCATCAAAGAAATGGCAAAGTTGGGAGAAATTCCTCCTCCCACACTGTTTGGCAAGTTGTTGTCTTATGAGATGCAGCTGTCAGTAAGAAAAGAGGAGGAAAAATCAACAAGGACTGAGCACAGGGAAAGGACAGTTGCCTTCAAGTCAGAAGTACCTAGAAAGGGCAGGACTAAGTCATCAACTCCTCCTCCAGAGGTAGTTGAATCAGAATCTGATGAGTCTGTTAGCACAAAGTCTACAAGCAGTGAAAGTGATGAAGACTTTGCTGCATTCACCAGACATTTTCAGAAATTCCTGAAGAAGAAACAGTGGAGGTCCAGACCTTCATTTTCCAAAGGGAAAGAAGTCCAGTATCAGGAGAAGAAGCCTTCAAAGAAGGACAAGAAAAAGACAAAGACTAGCAAGGCAACTGGGTCTAAGATAGTGTGTTACTGCTGCAATAGACAGGGTCATGTTATTGCAGATTGTCCTGAGAGAAGAAAAGATTCCAGTGACAAAAAGAAGACTCACTTCAAAGGAAAGAAGGAGAAGTCCTTTGTTGCAAAGAATGAGAAGACTCTTTCAGACATTTCTTCTTCAGACACTGAGACAGATGCTGAAGCCTACATAGGGCTATTTGCTGAAGAAGAAGAGTTTATGCAGATCATGGAATCAATCTATGAACAAGAAGAGTGTCAGTGCCAAGGACTGATGGCATTGACTGAAAGTACCAAAATCCTGGAGCAGCCAGGACCTAGTCAGGTACAAAGTCCAACTCAAAGTTCAGATTCCAGTTCTAGTTCAGAGTCAGATTCATCTTCATCAAGTGATGGAAGTGTTTCTGAATCTGAGGGAGATATTCATCAGCTCTTAGATGAATATAAAGTACTGTTGCAAGCCTATAAGAAAAGCAAGACTCTAGCCAAAAGTCAGGCAAAGGAGATTGCTGATCTCAAGGCAGCTGCAACAGATTTTGAGAAGAAATTTGATCAAAAGCTCAATGAGGTAGCCAGGCTGAAACACATTACTGTGATTCAGATGGGAACTATCACCTATAAAAATGATCAAATTAAGAGACTGGAGATCAATCTTCAGAAGGAAAGAGAGCTAGTTGCTAGGTTTTCAAAACCTAAATCAGTGCTACCCTTGATTGATGAATTTGTTCATCATAAAGGAAAGGCTGGATTGGGTTTTATTAAACCAGCTAGGACTGTTCAGGATCAGTCCAAGTCCAAGGGCAAAGCCCCAACATTCAATAAGCCTGCTGTAGTCAAGACAGCCAAGTCTGTACCTAAGCAAAGGTACAACAAGTTTGAATGCTGGTGCTGTGGCAAAGTTGGCCACTTTGCCTTGGACTGTTGGCACAATGCACGTGCCAATGAGAGTAGCAAGCTACCTGGTGGAAAGCCAGTAGGTAGCTATGTCATGTTGCAAACTAACAATCACCAAGGACCCAAGTTTACTTTGGGTTCTAAGGTTCATTAATTTGTTTTGCAGGTGAATCCAAGTGGCCATACCCCAACATGGTACTTGGATAGTGGATGTTCCAGACATATGACTGGAACAAGGGGACTACTGAAGGACTACATTCCAATCAAAAATGGTCCTAAAGTGACCTTTGGTGGTTCTGAAAAAGGAATCATCAAAGGGTTTGGTAACATTTCTTCAAACCTTGTTACCATTACTCAAGTGGCTTATGTTAAAGGGTTGAAACACAACCTTATAAGTATAAGTCAGTTAAGTGATGTAGGGTATGACATCTCATTTGTTAAAAATGGTTGTCATATCAAGAGGTCAAGTGATCAAGAGATCATTTTGACAGGATATAGAAAGAGGAATGTCTACTGTCTAGACATCATGATTGAGAACAATGGTTCTCCTGTTTGTCTTGTAGCTGATGAGACAGTCTCTCATTGTGTCAAGTGGCACAAGAGGCTAGCTCATCTTAACTACAAGACTATTAGCAAACTCTTTAGCAAAGAGTTAGTGAGGAATGGTCCTCAAGTTAAGTGTGTTAAAGATGGCATTTGCTCAGCTTGTCAAAAGGGCAAGCAGACCAAATCCACCTTTAAAAGCATTGAGAACAAAGATGCTGTGAGGTGCTTATACCTCTTGCATATGGATCTCTTTGGTCCAATGCCAGTTCACAGCTTAGGTAGGAAGGTCTATACCTTTGTAGTTGTTGATGACTACTCAAGGTTTTCCTGGGTGTTCTTCTTAAGGCAGAAATCTGAAACACCTAGTGTCTTCTACAGCTTTGTCAAGCAAATTCAGAATGAACTAAATAGTACTGTGGTCAAAATTAGAAGTGACCATGGTACTGAGTTTCAATCTGAAAGCATGACAAAACTATGTGAAGACTTTGGGATATTTCAAGAATTCTCTTCACCTAGAACACCTCAGCAAAATGGCATTGCTGAGAGGAAGAATAGAACCTTGATAGAGGCTGGTAGAACCCTACTTAGTGATACATCACTGCCTGAGTATTTCTGGGCTGAAGCAGTTAACACTGCATGCCATGTGATAAATAGGGCTACCATCACTAAAAGGTTAAATAAGACCCCCTATGAAGTTGTGAAAGGCAGGAAACCAAACCTATCCTATTTCAGGATTTTTGGTTGCAAATGCTTCATACTTAACAATGGGAAGTCTTACTTAACTAAGTTTGCTGCCAAGTCCCAAGAGGGAGTGTTTGTTGGGTACAGCAATAATAGTAAGGCTTATAGAGTCTACAACTTGACTACACAAGTTGTAGAGGAGTCTGTGCATGTAGTTTTTGATGAGACAAAACTTATTAACAATGAGTTGTCTAGTAGTGTGTGCAGCCCCACAGGTCTTACTAAGAAGATGGACAAGCTAACCATAGAAGATGTACCTGCTGCAAGACAGCAAGTAGAAGAAGATGGCTTATGTCCAGGGGGAGAACTACATGTACCAGGAGCTGAAGAAGTACAAGGAACTCAGCATGATGAAGATGCTGAAGAAGTTCAACCAGAAGTAAGGATGCCTCCAGCCAACAGGCATCTAAGAGATCATCCAGTAGAGCTGATTATTGGAGATCCAAGACAAGGTGTTCAGACAAGGAGCAGAAATCAGAATGCTGTAGTATATTCAAGTTTTCTGTCTCAAATAGAACCAAAGAAATTTGAAGAAGCTATACAAGATCCACAGTGGACTGAAGCTATGCAAGAAGAACTTAATCAGTTCAAAAGGTGCAAGGTTTGGGAACTGGTTCCTAAACTTAAAGACCACAATGTTATAGGAACTAAGTGGATCTACAGAAATAAGTTAGATGAACAAGGGGTCATCATTAAGAATAAAGCAAGACTGGTTGCAAAAGGATATAGGCAAGAAGAAGGTATTGATTTTGATCAAACCTTTGCCCCAGTAGCCAGACTGGAGGCCATAAGGATGTTCTTGGCCTATGCAACCTATCAAGGATTCAAGGTATACCAAATGGATGTGAAGTCAGCATTCTTAAATGGTAATCTTAAGGAAGAAGTCTATGTGGAGCAGCCATCAGGTTTTGTTGATCCAACTCAACCTCATTATGTCTATAGACTTAGGAAAGCATTATATGGGTTAAAACAAGCTCCTAGAGCTTGGTATGAAACCCTATCTAGTTTCCTCATTGAGAACAAGTTCTCAAGGGGGAAAATAGATAAGACTCTATTCCTTAGGGAATCTAGAGGCAAAGTCATACTTGTCCAAATATATGTAGATGACATTATATTTGGGTCTACTGAAAGCAGCCTTTGCAAAAAGTTTGCAAAACTTATGCAAGGTCAATTTGAGATGAGTAGTATGGGAGAACTGAAGTTTTTCTTGGGTCTCCAAGTTAAACAGACTGAAAGTGGTCTATCCATATGTCAGTCCAAGTTCACCCTAGAACTCATAAGGAAGTATGGTATGGATTCATCCAGTACCATGAAGACTCCTATGGGGTCAAGTATGTCTCTTAGCAAGGATGATGCAGGGAAACCTGTAGATGAAACCTTGTATAGAGGGATAGTTGGCTCCTTACTATACTTGACTGCAAGTAGGCCTGACATTATGTATGCTACATGTGTTTGTGCCAGGTATCAAGCCTGCCCTAAAGAGTCTCATTTGACTGCAGTCAAAAGGATTTTGAGATATCTAAAGGGCACACCTTATCTAGGCCTCTGGTACCCTAGGAATGGAGATTTTGATCTAACAGGCTATTCAGATGCAGACTTTGCAGGATGCAAAGAAGATAGAAAGAGCACTACTGGATCCTGTCAATTCCTAGGTGGAAGACTCATTTAATGGAGTAGTAAGAAGCAAACCAGTGTGGCTATCTCCACAGCTGAGTCAGAATATGTAGCTGCAGGAAGTTGCTGTGCTCAACTTCTGTGGATTCAACATCAGCTAGAAGACTATGGATTTCAGGTAAGTCGAACTCCACTTTACTGTGATTCTACAAGTGCTATTTCAATAGCTAACAACCCTGTATCTCATAGTAGAACAAAACATATTGAGATTAAATATCACTTTCTTAGGGAGCATGTAGAAAGAAATGATATTGCACTTGAATATGTTAAAACTGATAATCAGATAGCTGATATGTTTACTAAGCCCTTAGAAGAAGCTAAGTTCAATAGGTTCAAAATTGAACTAGGTATGATAAACTTAGACTAAGTTTACAGAACTAAAAATTGGCTAAGTAAAAAGGTGTCGACACATAGACAAGTCTATGTCGACACAGAATAGTAAGTGTCGACACTTCAGGAAAATGATGTCGACACATCTAGAAAGTTGGTGTCGACACTTCAGAATGTTAGTGTCGACACATGTCGAGTTGGTGTCGACACTTCAGAATGTTAGTGTCGACACATGTCGAGTTGGTGTCGACACATCCAATGAGGTGTCGACACTTAAGTTTTACTCAGAATTTTCTAAGTAACGTCTCGACTACATGTCGAGTAGTGTGGTGTCGACACATAACCAAGTGTCGACACATAAAATCTGTTGACTAAACTTGTGTCGACACATGAGTGTCGAGACATTATAAGTCAGTGTCGACACTTATTGCCAGTGTCGACACATCTTTAGTAATCCATCCCGCCTGTTCGTCTTCAAACCAGAAAGGTATAAATAGGATTCTGTCTTTGTGTGTCGACACGCTTTCAGAGTTTCGAGACCAAACTACTGTGTCGACATTTCTCTTTTCTAAAGACTAATTCTACAAACCCTAATGGCTCCCAAGCTCGAGGAGAACGTCAATGAAGGCTATGAACTGGTTCGTGGCGCGTTCGACGATGGCGATCAAGAAATCAAATCGGTGGTAACCCTAGTCACCGATTCTGGATTGGAGTACTTGGTTTCAGAACCAACCAAAATATGGAAGAAGGAAGTTCTTGAATTCCTTACTGGAGCTTCTGTAGATGACTCAGGTTACAGAATCAAATCAAGAGTGCATGGAACCAAGGTCAAGATTTCACCCAAAACTCTGAGAAAGGTACTTCAGCTACCTAAAATTCAAGCAGAAGAGGAAGTGACTACATCTAAGACCAGGGAAGCACTTACCTGGTGTGGTCTAGATCCTAAGATGAAGATAGGATCTGTATTCAACAGGAAAGGAATGAATAACCAAGGAAAATTCCTGTCTGAAATTGTGGGGAAAGTTATACTCAGCAAGACTGGAGGGCATGACAGGGTGTCAGCCTCCATGTTCAGTGTTATGACCAGAATTATCTTCAACCTAAAAACAGATTGGTCAATGGTTGTGTATGAGAAAATTAAAGAAAGTCTGAAGAAGCCCAATCTGGGCAGAATACTAAGTCTCTACCTGGCTGGTACAATACCAGAGGTAATGAGCAATGCTGCTGGTAGCAAGATCAACCATATGAGAAGGATGGATATGAGGATATTTTCCAGGTGGGAAAGAGTGCTATCTAAGGAAATACCTACCCCAGAGAAGCAAGTTTCTAAGAAAGATTCACCTCCAAAGAAGAAGAGGAAGATAGCTCCTGTGACACCGGAGTCCTCCAGCAGTTCAGGTAGTGAAGAACAAGTTGTTTTCACTCCTAATAGTCAAGAGGAAGTGGCTGCAGAGAAGTCTCCTGCTCCTCAAGAGACAGCTGAAATCTAGGGGGAGCTGCCTCCAGCTAGCCCCAAGTATAAGGATCCAAGCCAGGGGGAGCTTCCAGCAGTAGAAGAACCATCTACTCTGGACAGTGAGCAAGCCACAATCATTATCCAAGAGGTACTTACTGACCTCAATACTTTAGATTTTCTGTAATAGATTCTGATTTGTCTGATGTCCATCAGCAAACTCAGCAAGCAAATCAAGAACCAGATGTTGTTCTCCAAGACACATCAGTTATCCTAGAAGTGGTTCCTGATAAAGTAGTTGATGAACCCAGTACTTCTCCTGCACAGTCACCTCCTGAATACACAATGGAAGACCTCTTTCTGAATTTAGATCAAGAGGATTTTGACATGGACAAGGTTGCTGCTGAAGAGAAGGGTGCTGCTGCTGAGGGGGAGCACATGGCAGTACTGGAAGAGCCTTTAAGGCTAGACACTGAGAAGGCACTAGATGTGCAAGCTGAAAAACCACAAAGCCCTAAGGATAGGGTTGAGATTGCCAGCACCTCTGCCTCTGAAGATGAGGAGAGTGCTAGGGCTAAGAAGAAGAAATTGTTTGTATTCAAGAGAAGAAGTCAGAGCTACAAGAAAGCCCTACAATCCATTGCCCCACAGCCCATAGTTCAGCAAGCTCCAACTATTGATTATAATGCTTTACTGATTGCATTGCAAATAAAGATGGATGAACAAAGGAAAGCAATAGAGACTTATGTTGATGAAGGGCACAAGACCCTACAATTTGATCTGGCACAGGACATCAAGTCAATATGGTTTGAAATGAACCTTAATAAAAAGGAGATGACTGACTGCTTCCACAAGGGTGGGAATGCAGTAGTCTATTTGGCTACTCACCAGGAGAAGATAAAGTCTCAAGTAGATGATATAGCACTGAAGCAAGGCTATGTGCTGGAGAATCAGTTGAGAATGAATGACAATCTGACAGCTTCACACAATGCTATAATCACTGAACTGAAGAATAAGACTGCTGAACCTTCAACATCATCTGCTGCAGTTAAGGCTGAATTTGATAAAGCTTTTCAAGATGAAATTGCTGTTGTCAAGATTGCAATCAAGGATTCACAGAAGGTCATTTCTGAACAGCTTACAAAGCTTAGACCTTATTTTAAAGATGGGATCAGGTATTTGGACAGTCAGATCAGATTCCAGAAAGATGATGTCAGAGACCATGTTGCACAAGAAGTTATAAAGGGGGAGATGATGTTAGTCAAAGCTAGCTCTGACCATGCCAAATGGATATCTAACTCCATCAGAGCTACACTGGGCTATCCTCCCCTGTGTGATGATGATAATGTTGCTGAATCAGGTATTCAAAGTGCATATCTTGGAGGTGAGCAACAGGAAGTAGCTCAGGTGATTTATCCACCTCCAGATTTTGACATGGTTCATGCAGAAGTCAGCACAATGTATAGTCCAACTGCTGGAAAGTCTAATGTTGTTCTGGAAAAGGTTGTTCAACCTATAACAGCAGCTATGCAAGAGGCTTTGGACAAAGAAGAAGATACAAAGCTGTCAAAGAAGAAGTTTAGGGAACTAGCTGAGCAAAAACCAGATTTTGAACAGTGGAGCCCTACTTCTAGGAACATCATTCTCACAGCCTGGAAAGCAGCCAAGGACAATGCTCATGAGAGGAACAAATGGTTCTCAGAAGCTGAATGGAGGAAGCATGAGATTAGGCAGGAAGCCATTGTCCAGTATAGAAGGAAGGCTAAGTTAGGAAAGCTACCTCCTACAGCTGTGGAGCCTAGCAAGTACTTTCCTAAGCCCTATCATTACTTTGAGAGGCAAAAGATCAAGGCTGATAAGAAAGATCTCAAAGGCAAGAAGCCTGCTGATGCTGAGCCTGCTGCTGCTGCTGAAAAGGCTAAAGTCCAACTGGAAAAGGAATTGTTATAAAAGAACCTGATCAGAACTAGACTAAGATTAGACTAAGAAACATTGTTGTAATCTTTTACATATGAAATATTTTTGTAAAACAATGGAAATGTATTAAAACAATGTTAGAACAATTTTTGATAAATATATCTCATGATTGTTCAGAAGCATGTGTCTATTTCTTGTTTGTTCTGCAATGTTTAATGAGTATACATGTGTGCTTTATTACATGTTTAAGTTTACCCTGTTGACATATACCTGCTTTACATCATTTTCTAATTTTTAATTATAAGTGGTGTATATCATTGACTAAGGGTTATGACTTCTCCAAATAGGGGGAGATTGTTGGGTACATTGGTCAAATGTACCTGATTTGAAGAAGCCTCACCTAACTCAATGATATACATCATAATGTATTTGATGTATGTTTGAGTTACTTGTGCAGGTTAGGTATTCACTGGACTGAAGCTAAAAGTTTCTAAGTTCATGTGTCGACACCCAGAGGGAAAGTGTCGACACTTGAGAAAGCTTGTGTCGACACCCAGACAAGCAGTGTCGACACTTGCAGTAATTGTGTCGACACCTGAGAAGAAGAGTCAACACCAGACAGAAAGTGTCGACACTTGGAGCTGTGTCGACACTCAGTGAAGAAGAATGCAGAAAAGCTGTGTCGACACTTAGCAGAAGTGTCGACACCTAAGAAGAGCTGAGTCTACATCAGAAAGTGTCGACACTTGGAGTTGTGTCGACACTCAGCAAAATTCTGCAGAGACTAAGGACAAGTGTCGACACTCAACACAATGTGTCGACACTCAATCAGCAGAGTCAACATATGAAGAATGTGTCGACACTCAGCACAATGTGTCGACACACACTCAAAGGAGTCAACACTTGAAGTATGTGTCGACACTCAGCACAATGTGTCGACACACAACCAGAAGAGTCAACACTTGAAGAAAGTGTCGACACCCAGCACAATGTGTCGACACTTAGTTGAAGACTCTACACTTGAAGAAAGTGTCGACACAAGGAGCTGTGTCGACACTTAGCAAAGAACAGAAAAGTTTACAAAATATTCTAAGTACAAGTGTCGACACTAAGGGAATGTGTCGACACTCAGCTGAAGAAACAAAATTGAAGACTTGTGTCGACACCAAGAAGCAGTGTCGACACTTGACAGTTTCAACACATGAAGATGTGTCGACACAAAGGAGATGTGTCGACACTTAGAAGAATTCAACAAGTTACAGAAGATCAAGTACTTGTGTCGACACTTAATTTCAGTGTCGACACTTGTAGAAGAATCTGTGTCGAGACATACAAGGAGTTGTGTCGACACCTTGTAGACTTGTGTCGACACTTACACAACATGTGTCGACACTTGGTCTATAAGTGTCGACACTTAAGAACAGAAAGTCTCGACACTATCTGACAGTTAGAGAATTTCAAGAATTGACTGGATGACATGACAGCTGCCGTTCCAGCCGGTCTACAGCACTTGTCAGAGATCTCAGAAGTCAGTTATGAACCGGACCAGCCGGTTACCATGAAGAAGGCCTATAAATAGGCACAGACTATTTACAGAAACTGTTGTTGTTGTTGAAGCTATTTGAAGTAATTGATTAGATTATTCAAGTAATCAGAAAAGTGGTACACAGAGTATCAACACAAGAAGATCTTGCTGTCCAACAGCAGATCTAAGAAGTTGGAGAGAGAGAGCTCCAATCAAGAATTCAGTCTTTGGAACTAAGGCTGAGAAGAAGGATTCAGAATCATCTGGATCTCAAGAAGCAGAGGTCAAGGATCAACTGCAGAGGATTCAGACTAATTCAGTTCTACTCAAGAAGCTTTGAAGGAAGCTAAGTCAGTTTGGATCTAGCTGAGTTCTTCCAAGAACTCTTCAAGAAACTCTCAACTCCTCTCTTATTTTCTGAGTTGTAGAGTTAGTTATTGTAATTCAATTTTAACTTGTAGGATCCATTGGATCTGAGTGAATTGTAAGCCTATATTATAAAGGCTGAGGGTAGGGCTTGGTTGCCTGAGTGTAGGAGTTGAAGAACTCTGAGTGTAGGCCTTGATTGGCTGAGTGTAGGCCTGGGTGGCTGAGTGTAGGCCTTGGTGGCTGAGTGTAAGGCTTTGGGCCTGAGGTGTAGGAACCTAGTTGGGTTCTGAGATAGTGGAGAAGTTTGGCCGAATCTAGTACACTGCTAGATAGGCGAAGGGGGAAAGTGGATGTACCCAAAGATTGGGGAACCACTATAAATTTGTGTGTCTGCTGTGCTGTGCTGTGCTGTGGATTAGCAGTTTATATTTTTGTTATTGCTGTTAGCTGTAGAAATCTGTGAGATAACTGTTTTGCTGCCAACAAAATTTCAAAAAGGTTTAGGTCACCTATTCACCCCCCCTATAGGTGTTTAGGTACCATATCTTTCAGTGAGATTCTGTCAAATTATCATTCATTCTGATTTGGTTCTCTAGAACATACCCCTGCTTCAGTGCTATGTCATCTACTTGAGCCTTGATTTTCTCTTGATGAGAAGCCAAATAGACTACTGCATTCCCTCCCTTGTGGAAGCAGTCAGTCATCTCCTTTTTATTAAGATTCATTTCAAATCTTATTGACTTAATATCCTGGGCCAAATCAAACTTTAATGATTTTTGCCCTTCATCCACATACTTCTCAATGACCTGTCTGTGCTCATCAAGCTTAATTTGCAGAGCAACCATTAGTGCACTGTAGTCTACAGATGGAGTTGGCTGTAGTGCAGGCTGTGGTGCTATGGTTTGCAAAGCCTTCTTATAACTCTGGCTCCTTCTTTTGAATACCTGAAATTTCTTTTTCTTAGCCCTTGCAGCCTCCTCATCTTCAGAAGCTGAGGTGCTAGCAATATCTACCCTCTCCTTAAGGCTTTGAGGTAACTCCTTCTGCACTTCTGATGCCTTCTCAGGCTCTTGCCTTGCAGGTTCTTCATGAATTTGCACTTGCTCCCCCTCAACTGGAGCATTCTCCCCCTCAGCAGCAGTTTCTTTGTCAAAATCAGTTTGATCCAGGTTAAGGAAAAGATCTTCCATTGTATATTCTTGTGGAGAATGAGCTGGAGAAATTCTTGGCTCATCTACCACTGGATCAGATATAATTTGAGCTGAAACAGAAGTGTCATTCATGACAACATCTGGGAGTTGACTATCCAGTTGAGTTTGCTGATTAACATTACTTAATGGATCAAATAAAACAGTATCCATTTTAAGGAAATCTAAAGCATTAAGCTCAGTGATTACCTCAAGAATGATGTTAGTAGCTTGCTCACTTTCCAGTGGAGTTGGTTCTTCCACTATTATTGACTCCCTCTGGACTGAATCTTAGTGTAAGGGGCTAGCTTGTGGTAGCTCCCCCTACTTCTCTGCAGCATGTTGTTGAACTGTTGACTTCTCAACAGTCTCTTCTTCATTCTCATCAGGTGTGAAGACAACTTGCTCTTCACTACCAGAGCTGCTAGTTGACTCTTGAGCCACTGGGGCTATCTTCTTCTTCTTCTTCAGTGGAGTTTCCTTCTCAGAAATTATTTTCTCAGGGGTTGGCATCTCCTTTGACAAAACTCTGTCCCATCTGGAAAATATCCTCATATCCATTTTCCTCATATGATTGATTTTACTTCCAGCAGCTTGACCCATAACCTCTGGTATACTTCCAGTTAGGTATAAACTTAGTATTCTTCCCAAATTGGGCTTTTTCAGACTTTCTTGAATCTTCTCAAAGACAATAATAGACCAATCTGTTTTCAAAGTGAAGATTATCCTTGTCATAATGCTGAACATATGGGCAGATACCCTATCATGCCCTCCATGCTTACTTAAGATGACCTTTCCAACAATTTCAGAAAGAAATTTACCCTGACTGTTCATCCCCTTTCTATTAAACACTGATCCAATTTTCATTTTAGAATCCAGACCACACCATGCCAATGCATCTCTGGTCCTGGAAGCAGTAACCTCTTCTTCTTCCTTAGTTCTTGGTAACTGAAGGACTTTCCTCAAACGTTTTGGTGAAACCTTAACCTTTTCACCATGAACCCTGGACTTGATCTTGAATCCAGTGTCGTCTAGGGTTGCTCCATTGAGAAATTCCAAGACTTCTTTCTTCCAGATTTTAGTTGGCTCTGAAACAAGATATTCTAACCCTGAGTTTGTGACTAGGGTTATCACAGTCTTGATCTCCGGGTCTGCATCAACAAACGCGTCTCGCACGAGTTCATAACCTTCATTGACGTTCTGCTCGAGCTTTGGCGCCATTAGGGTTTGAAGAATTTGAACTGAGAGAAGAGAGGTGTCGACACACAAGTTTGGTCTCGAAATTTTTGAAAGCGTGTCGACAGACAAAGGCAAAATCCTATTTATACCTTTCTAGGTTTGAAGATGAAAAGGCGGGTCAGCTAACTTAAATTATGTCGACACTGTCGATAAGTGTCGACACTGACTTATAATGTCTCGACACATATGTGTCGACACAAGTTTAGTCAACAGATTATATGTGTCGACACTTGATTATGTGTCGACACCACTCAACTCGACATTCAGTCGAGACTTTACTTAGATAATTATGAGTAATCACTAAGTGTCGACACCATCTTGGATGTGTCGACACCAACTTGTCATGTGTCGACACTAATTTTCTGAAGTGTCGACACCAACTTCCTAGATGTGTCGACACCTTTTTCCTGAAGTGTCGACACCACTTTTCTGTGTCGACACAGATATCTCTGTGTGTCGACACCTTTTTACTTAGCCATTTATATAAACTTATTCTAAGTTTATCATACCTAGTTCAATTTTAAACCTATTGAACTTAGTTTCTTCTAGGGGCTTAGTATACATATCAGCTAGTTGATTATCTGTTTTAACATATTCTAGTAAAATATCTTCTTTCTCTACATGCTCCCTAAGAAAATGATATTTTATTTCAATATGTTTAGTTCTACTATGGGAAACAGGATTATGTGCAATTGATGTAGCACTAGTAGAATCACAAAAGAGTGGAGTTCTACTTACCTGAATTCCATAATCCTCAAGTTGATGCTGTATCCATAGAAGTTGAGCACAGCAACTTCCTGTAGCCACATATTCTGATTCTGCAGTGGAGATAGCCACACTTGTTTGCTTTTTGCTACTCCATGAAATCAGTCTTCCACCTAGGAATTGACAGGTTCCAGTTGTGCTTTTTCTGTCTTCTTTACATCCTGCAAAGTCTGCATCTGAATAACCTGTTAGTTCAAAATCTCCATTCCTAGGGTACTAGAGGCCTAGATAAGGAGTGCCCTTTAGATATCTCAATATCCTTTTGACTGCTGTCAAATGAGACTCTTTAGGGCATGCTTGATACCTTGCACAGACACATGTAGCATACATGATATCTGGTCTACTTGCAGTCAAATATAATAGGGAGCCAACTATCCCTCTATACAAAGACTCATCTACAGGTTTCCCTACATCATCCTTGCTAAGAGACATACTTGACCCTATAGGAGTCTTCATGGTACTGGATGAATCCATACCATACTTCCTTATGAGTTCTAGGGTGAACTTAGACTGGCATATGGATAAACCATTCTCAGTCTGTCTAACTTGGAGACCCAAGAAGAACTTAAGCTCTCCCATACTACTCATCTCAAATTTCCCTTGCATTAGTTTTGCAAACGTTTTGCAAAGACTACTTTCAGTAGACCCAAATATTATGTCATCTACATATATTTGGACTAGTATTACTTTGCCTCTGGATTCCCTAAGGAATAGAGTCTTGTATATTTTCCCCCTTGTGAACTTATTCTCAATGAGGAAACTAGACAGGGTTTCATACCAAGCCCTAGGGGCTTGTTTTAACCCATACAATGCTTTCCTAAGTCTATAGACATGATTAGGTTGAGTTGAATCAACAAAACCTGATGGCTGTTCCACATAGACTTCCCCTTTTAGATTACAATTCAAAAATGCTGACTTGACATCCATTTGGTAAACTTTAAATCCTTGAAAGGTTGCATAGGCCAGGAACATTCTTATGGCTTCCAGTCTGGCTACTAGAGCAAAGGTTTGATCAAAATCAATACCTTCTTCCTGCCTATACCCTTTGGCAACCAATCTTGCTTTGTTCTTAATGATGACTCCATGTTCATCCATTTTGTTCCTAAAGATCCACTTGGTGCCAATTATATTGCGGTCTTTAGGTTTAGGAACAAGTTCCCAGACCTTGCACCTCTTGAACTAATTCAGCTCTTCCTGCATTGCCTCAATCTAATGAGGGTCTAGGATGGCTTCTTCAAACTTCTTTGGTTTAACTTGGGATAAAAAACTGGAGAAGAGCACTGCATTCAGATTTCTGCTCCTTGTTTGTACCCCTTGTCTTGGATCACCAATGATTTGTTCTGCTAGATGATCTCTAAGATGCCTATTGGCTGGAGGCATCCTTGCTTCAGGTTGAACTTCTTCAGTCTCTTCATCTTGCTGTACTCCTTGTACTTCTTCTGCATTAGGTACATGTAGTACTCCCCCTGGACATCAGCCACTATCTTCAACATGCTGTCTTGCAGTAGGTTCTTCTTCTATAGTGAGCTTGTCCATCTTCTTTGTTATACCTGTGGGGCTGCATACACTACTAGACAACTCATTGTTAATAAGTCTAGTTTCATCAAATACTACATGTACAGACTCTTCTACAACTTGTGTAGACAAGTTGTAGACTCTATAAGCCTTACTACTGCTGCTGTACCCAACAAAAATTCCCTCTTGGGACTTGGCAGCAAACTTAGTCAAGTAAGACTTTCCATTGTTAAGTATAAAGCACTTACAACCAAAGATCCTGAAGTAGGATAGGTTTGGTTTCCTGCCTTTCACAACCTCATAGGGGGTCATGTTGTGGCTTTTAGTTATTGTAGCCCTATTAATAACATGGCATGCAGTATTCACTGCCTCAGCCCAGAAGTATTCTGGTAGTGATGTATCACTTAATAGGGTCCTACCAGCCTCAATCAAGGTTCTATTCTTTCTCTCAGCAATGCCATTTTGCTGAGGTGTTCTTGGTGAAGAAAACTCTTGAAATATCCCAAATTCTTCACATAGTTTTGTCATACTATCAGACTGAAATTCAGTACCATGGTCACTTCTTATTTTGACCACTGTACTATTTAGTTCATTATGAATTTGTTTAACAAAGCTATAGAAGACACTGGGTGTTTCAGATTTCTGTCTAAGGAAGAACACCCAGGAAAACCTTGAGTAGTCATCTACAACTACAAAGGTATAGACCTTCCTACCTAGGCTGTGAACTGGCATTGGACCAAAGAGATCCATATGCAAGAGGTATAAACACCTCACAGCATCTTTGTGTTCAATGCAACTAAAGGTGGATCTAGTCTGCTTGCCCTTTTGACAAGCTGAGCAAATACCATCTTTAATACACTTAACTTGAGGACCATTCCTCACTAACTCTTTGCTAAAGAGTTTGCCAATTGTCTTGTAGTTTAGATGGGCTAGCCTCTTGTGCCATTTGACACAATGAGAGACTGTATCATCAGCTACAAGACATACTAGAGAACCATTGTTCTCAACCATAATGTCTGGACAGTAGACATTTCTTTTTCTATAACCAGTCAAAATGATCTCTTGCTCATTTGACCTCCTGATATGACAACCATCTTTCACAAATGAGATGTCATATCCTACATCACTCAATTGACTTATACTAATAAGGTTATGTTTCAAACCTTTAACATAGGCCACTTGAGTAATTGTAATATAGGAGTTAGATATGTTACCAAAACCCTTGATGATTCCTTTTTTAGAACCACCAAAGGTGACTCTTGGACCATCCTTGATGGGTGTGTAGTCCTTTAGTAAACCCCTTGTTCCAGTCATATGTCTGGAACATCCACTGTCCAAGTACCATATTGGGGCATGGCCACTTGGACTCACCTGCAAAACAGATTAGTGAACCTTAGAACCCAAAGAATTCTTGGGTCCTTGGTACTGGTTAGTTTTCTTCCTAACAAAGCTACTTGCAGGTTTTCCAACAGGCAGTTTGCTACTCACTTTGGCACTAGCATTGTGCCAACAGTCCATTGCAAAGTGGCCTACCTTGCCACAACACCAACACTCAAACTTATTGTACCTTTGCTTAGGTACAGTCTTAGCTGTTTTATTTACAGCTGACTTATTGAGAGTTTGGGCTTTGCCCTTGGACTTGGACTGAACAGTCCTTGCAGGTTTAGTAAATCCCAGTCCAGCTTTACCTTTGTGATGAACAAATTCATCAATTAAGGGTAGAACTGACTTAGGTTTAGAAAACCTAGCAACTAGATCTCTCTCCTTCTGAAGACTAATCTCCAGACTCTTGATTTGATCATTCTTACATGATATAGTCCCCATCTGAATCACAGTTATGTGCTTCAGTCTGGCTATCTCATTAAGCTTTTGATCAAACAACTTCTCAAAATCAGTTGCAGCAGCTTTGAGATTAGCAATTTCCTTTGCCTGACTTTTGGCTAGGGACTTGCTCTTCTTATAAGCTTGCAACAGAACTTTATATTCATCTATCAACTGATGTATATCCTCTTCAGACTCAGATGCACTCTCAACACTTGATGATGATGAACCTGATTCTGTACTGGCACAAGAAATTGAACTGGAAGAACAATGTTGTACCTTACTAGGTCCTGGCTGCTCCAGGATTTTGTCACTTTCTGTCAATGCCATTAGTCCTTGGCACTGTCTGTCCTCTTGTTCATATATAGAGTTCATGATCTGAATGAACTCTTCTTCTTCTTTCTCAGCAAACAGTCTTATATATGCCTCAGCATCTGACTCAGTTTCTGATGAAGAAATATCTGACAGGCTCTTGTCCTTTTTGGCAACAAAAGACTTTTCCTTCTTGCCCTTGTATTGAGTCCTTTTCTTGTCACTAGACTCCTTCCTTTTTTCTAGACAATCTGCAACAACATGGCCTTGTCTATTACAGCAATAACATACTATTTTTGGAAGAGTTGCTTTGCTATACTTAGTCTTTTTCCTGTCTTTCTTTGAAGACTTTTTATTCTGATAATAGTCTTCTTTTCCCTGTGAAGTAGATGGCCTTGTCCTCCACTGTTTCTTCTTTAAGAACTTCTGGAAATGTCTTGTGAAGGCAGCAAAGTCCTCATCACTTTCACTGCTTTCAGACTTTCTACTTGCTGACTCATCTGACTCAGTTTCAGGTACTTTTGGTGGTGGAGTTGGTGACTTACTTCTGTACTTTCTGGGGGCTTCTGTTTTGAAGGCCACTGTCCTTTCTTTATGTTCACTTCTTGTTGATTTCTCCTCTTCTTTCCTCACCATTAACTGCATTTCATAGGACAGTAGTTTACTAAACAGTGTTGGTGGAGGAATTTCTGCTAACTTTGCCATTTCCCTAATGGCACAGATCTTGGTGTCCCAATCTTTTGTTAGGGACCTTAGAAACTTATCATTGAGTTCATAATTACTGAACTCTCTGCCATAGGACATGAGCTCATTCACAATCCTGTAGAACTTCTTATAACATTCAGTTATGCTATCAGCTTTACCTTGTCTAAAACTTTCATATTCTTGGTTTAGCAAGGATTTTCTGTCTTGCCTTACTTCTTCAGAACCCTCCATGTACACAATAAGAGTATCCCACATATCTTTAGCTGTCTTACAGTGTATCAAATTCTGAAAAGTAGCATCATCTATGGCACTCACAATAATGTTTTGAGCCCTCTTATCCATAGTGGCTAGAACAATTTCATCCTTTGTCATTTCAGAGAAATCCTTAGGTGTTCTCTGAGTTGCATCTAAGACTGATACCTTCATGGGCACATATGACCCTTCTTTCACTGTGATATAAATCCTAGGGTCTGAGGCTTCCATAAACAGTCTCACCCTTTCCTTCCAGATACCAAAGATCTCTTTCCTACATATGGGTAGCTTCATGGATCCCAATTCCTTGTGATTCTCAGTGGAACCCATGGTTCTTGCTTTTCTTGATTCTGTAATTTGACTTAGACTGAATCTGCCAACAGGATCTACTCAGACAGTTATGTCCCTTTTTGAGTAACCTGACTCTGATACCATTTGAAAGATATTGTACCTAATCACCTAGAGGGGGGGTGAATAGGTGACTTAAATCTTTTTGACTTTTTAGGCAGAATTCAACTTATAACATAGAATTAAATTTATTTTATCACAGCACACAATCAGCAATCACAGAATTCCACAAGCACACAGTAGACACACAGTTTTATAGTGGTTCCCCAAGGTTTGGGTACATCCACTTTCCCCCTTCGCCTATCTAGCATTGTACTAGATTCGGACAAACTCCTCCACTATCTCAGAACCCCAAAACAGATTCCTACACCTCAGGCCCAAGGCCCTACAACTCAGCTTCTTCTCAAATCCTACACTCAGCCACCAAGGCCTACACTCAGCCACCACGGCCTACACTCAGCCACAATAGGCCTACACTCAGAGATTCCAATCTCCTACACTCAGGCACTCAAGCTCTACACTCAGCCTTTATAATTACAGGCTTACAAAGACTCAGATCCCTAAGGATCCTACAAGATAATTTGAATACAAAATGTTTACTCAACAACTCAGAGACAAGAGAGAAGAATTGTGAGTTTCTTGATGAGTTCTTGGAAGAATTCAGCTGAGATCAATCTGACTTGGCTTTCTTCAAAACTTCTTGAAAGTAGAACACAATAAGATTAATCTCTTCTGCAGTTGATCCTTGATCTCTGCTACTTAAGATTCAGAATAAATCTGAACCCTTCTTCTCAGCCTGGTTCCAACGGCTGACTTCTTGGATGGAGCTCTCTCTCTCTCCAACTTCTTAGATCTTCACTAGATTCTTCAAGGAATAGCTAGATCTTCTTCTTATTAATGATCACTTGAACATTAATTCAATCCATCTCTAACTGTTGACAGTATAAGCCTATTTATAGACCTTCTTCATGGTAACCGGCTGGTCCGGTTCATAACTGATTTCTGACAACTCTGACAGGTGCAGTAGACCGGCTGGAATGGCAGCTGTCAAGTCATCCAGTCAGTTCTTGAAAATTCTGTAACTGTCTGCAAGTGTCGAGACTGTCTGTCTTTAAGTGTCGACACTTATAGACCAAGTGTCGACACAAGTTGTCTAAGTGTCGACACTAGCCTACAAGGTGTCGACACAACTCCTTGTGTTGTAGATTTTATATCTCGACACTGCTTCTTCTTCATGTGTCGACACTGATAATGTGTGTCGACACAAGTACTTGTACTTCAGTCTATTGCTGAATTCTTGTAAGTGTCGATACAACTCCTTTGTGTCGACACATCTTCATGTGTTGAATCTGTTAAGTGTCGACACTTCTTCTTAGTGTCGACACAAGCCTTCAGTGTTGATACTTGCTGAGTGTCGACAATGCTCCATGTGTCGACACATTCTTCTTCTGTTGAGACTCTGGCTGAGTGTCGACACATCTCCTTAGTGTCGACACTTGTACTTAGAACTTTGCTGAACTTTGCTAAGTGTCGACACAGCTCCTTGTGTCGACACTTTCTTCAAGTGTTGAGTCTTCAGCTGAGTGTCGACACATTCTTTCTTGTGTCGACACTTTTTTTAAGTGTTGAGTCTTCTGCTGTGTGTCGACACATTGTTCTGGGTGTTGACACTTATACTTAGACTCTGCTGACTTTTGCTGAGTGTCGACACAGCCTCCAAGTGTCGACACTTGCTGATGTAGACACAGTTTTACTGGGTGTCGACACAACTGCTAAGTGTCGACACTGCTTCACTGCACTTTTCTTCATTGAGTGTCGACACAGCTCCTTGTGTCGACACTTTCTGTCTGGTGTCGACTCTGCATCCCTGGTGTCGACACAATGACTCCAAGTATCGACATTGCTTGTCTGGGTGTCGACACAAGTCTTCTTAAGTGTCGACACTTTCCCTCTGGGTGTCGACACATGGACTTAGAAACTTTTTCATCATTTCCTGCAAATACTTAATCTGCACAAGGTAACTCAAAATACATCAAATACATTTTGATGTATATCATTGAGTTGGGTGAGACTTCTTCAAATCAGGTACATTAGAACCAATGTACCCAACAAGTACATCTTTGTACTGCCCGGATGAATGGAGTACTTTGTGAAGTGAGCCTCAAATATCAACTCCTCACGGAGCTTGCCGAACTGCGGTACACAAATCCTTCCGTCCTTCCTCAGAATCCCGTCAATCATCTCCCAGGCACTGCTCCCGCCTTTTTGAGCTTCCACTACGAGTGGCTGAAACTCCACATCCAAACAAGTCGCTTCCCGAATACGATCGAACAAGTCGTTCTGCATTTCAATCCAGTTTAACCGAGCCACGCTAGACTTGCCCCTTGTTACACACTCCAAGCCGAGGGACTCATATTCCCGCACCAACCGCTCATCATGAGCTTCGATCTAATTCCCTTGCCCCGAGTATTTTCTACTCAAGGTATCTGCCACCACATTGTCCTTGCCTGGCATATACTGAATCGCCACCTCGTAGTCTCCAAGGAACTCGACCCACCTGCGCTGCCGCATATTCAAGTCCTTCTGATCTAGGAGATACTTCAGGCTTTTGTGGTCCGTGAAGATCTCCACCTTCGCACCATAAACATAGTGTCGCCATAATTTCAACGCGAAAATTACCGCCGCCAACTCCGAGTCATGAACGGGGTAATTCCTCTCGTGAGGCTTCAGCTGCCTAGACCCAAAGGCTATTACACTGCCATGTTGTATCAAAACGCAACCCAAACCGCATCCTGATGCATCACTGTAGATTTGAAATCCTTCGGTCCACATCGGTAGACTTAGGATTGGAGCCGACATCAGTCTTTCTTTTATTGTCTCAAATGCCCGACTGCACTCCTAAGTCCACACAAACTTCTGATCCTTACGAGTTAGTGACGTGAGGGGTAGAGCTATCCGCGAAAAGTTTTCCACGAATCTTTTATAGTACCCGGCTAGTCCAAGAAAGCTTCGGACTTCCGCCACGGTTCTCAAAACCGGCCAATCTCTGATGGCCTCCATTTTTGTTGGATCTACTGCCACCCCATTCCCACTAATCACATGGCCTAAAAATGCCACCTTATCGAGCCAGAACTCGTACTTTGAGAACTTTGCATAAAGCTGATTCTCCCTCAACACTTGCAAGACTACCCTCAAGTGAGTCTCATGCTCCACCTCCGATTTGGAATATACCAAGATGTCATCAATAAAGACAACTACAAAAGAGTCCAAGTATTTCCGAAACACTCGATTCATCAAATCCATGAATACGGATGGTGCGTTCGTGAGCCCGAACGACATCACCGAGAACTCAAAGTGACCATACCTCGTACCAAATGCTGTTTTGGGTATGTCCTCATCTCAAATTCGCAACTGATAGTATCCCGACTTTAAGTCCAACTTTGAATACACCACCGACCCCACCAGCTGGTCAAACAAGTCGTCAATCCGAGGAATCATATACTTATTCTTGACAGTCAGTTTATTCAAATCTCGGTAGTCTATATACAGCCGCATACTATCGTCTTTCTTCTTTACGAACAACACTAGCACGCTCCATGGTGAAGAACTGGATCTGATATACCCCTACTCCAATAGTTCCTACAACTGTACCTTGAGCTCAGCCAACTCTTTCGGTGCCATCCTAAACGGAGGACGTGACACCGGTCGTGCCTCTAACACCAACTCAATTGAGAAATCGATCTCCCGCCGAGGAGGTGCCCCAAGAAGATCTTCAGGAAACACATCCTCGAACTCTGCCACCACTGGCACTTCCCCAAGTGATAACCTGGAAAGGCGAACCTCCAATAATGCTATAAGCGCTACTCCACCCTGATTAACTGCCAGCGCCAACTGCAAGGCCGAAATCAGAGAACAGGCCACTCCATTAAGGCCCTCAAACTTGACCTCTGTCTGCCCTTCACTTCTTAGGGTCACCACCTTGGATAAGCAATCAATACTGGAACGCTGCTCCGATAGCCAGTCCATTATCAAAATCACATCAAACTCGACTAACGGTAGGACCGCCGCTATCAATACGAAGTCAACTCCGCCTAGCTCCCAACAAATGCGCCCTTTCTTCCCGTTGGTCATGAATGACCCATTGGGCATGCGCACCTTCAGCTCCGCGTCCACCGAAAATGATTCAACTCCAATCCGATCCTCCGGATGAAGTTTTCCGCAAGAAAGGAGTATGACGCTCCCGTATCAAACAATACCCTAGTTGGGTATTTGGAGACTAACACAAAGCCTAAAACATAGACATCAATCATAACGGTCTAAAAGCATGAAGCACAAGGTTAAACTTAAACTTCATCATACCTGTCACCACATAGGGTTGGCGGATCGCTTCATGCTGTCCAAGGTTGTAGGCCCTTGGTTGCACTGGTTGGAATCGAGAAGCGCTAGACTCCACCATCTTCCCTTTTTTGCGGCACTGGGGCTGGAGCGCACAGTTTGCTCCTGCCTTGCCTCCTGCTCTGCACCTCCTTGGTTACAAAAACGGGCAATGTGCCCCACCTTACCATAGTTGAAGCACGTCGGTGGCCCCTTAGAGTGAGACCCTCCGGACGCCCACTTACTTTTCTCACCGGACTTGTTCGGGCGAGGCTTCCTCCTCCATCTATTACCTTCTGACTTTCCTTGGGATTGAGAAGGTTTCCCCTCTCCTTGCTTGGGCCCAAAACCCTTGCGACGTTGGCTTCACTCTAGATCACTCTCCAACATCCTGGCTACCTCAACCAACTCATTGAAACCGGCTCTTTTCATGGCGATGAGGGGTTGCCTTAGATTCTCCCTCAGCCCCTGGTAGAAGAGGTTATCCCTCTGCTCATCGTCCGCCATGGTCGTCCCCGTGTAACGACCCAAACGAGTGAACTCCTGAACATACTCGTCCACCATCTTATCTCGCTGCATCAAGTGCAGAAATTGCCTCTGAAGGGCTAACCTTGTTGAAATAGGTATGTTGTTGGATCCCTAATTTGGATTTGGGCTAGGTTCACTGAGTTAGGATGTCTTTGACCCACCTTGTATAGTCAGGGTCATTGGTTGTGTCCTAGAGTCTAGGGTTTGTCCTTAGAACATCATCATGTGGACCAGCCATCCTCCAGACTGCCAGGAAAACTCAAGACTTAGAGATATTTTCAGCTCAAGGAAATCTGTTCGACGTTCGTCGATCTCAGCTCAACGAACCAGCGACGTTCGTCGATCTCAGCTCAACGAACCATATTCTTTGGTCAACGATTTCTGGTCTTCTATTTGAATCCTTCTCAGTCAGAGAATTCTCAGATTCTAAGTCCACAATCATTCTTCGGTCGGCGAATTTTGATCTTTGTTCGACGAATGATGATTGTCTCTTCGACGAATGATGATTGTCAGTTCGACGAAGATTGTAGCAGAATTGACAAGTTTCCCTTGAAGACAAATTGCTATTGTCTGGTCGACGAACTCATCAGCTCAACTCGACGAACTGTGAACTCAGCTCGACGATGTCTGTTCTTCGTTCAACGATTCCAGACTAGGTCTTCTCCAGTTTTCCGTCCCTTTTCTTGGCGATGATTCCTGAGTAATTAATGCTCAATCTTCTCGGGATGTTACCGTTAGAACGAGCATTGATCATGGATTATTACATGCCGTTTTTCCATGGGACAGTTAGGGAATTCATTGATTGTCGCTTCCTTCCCAGGCCGACTGCATTTACTGCTCAAGCATTCAAATTTTGAGTGTGTTCTTCAGTTAGTTTAACCGAAGAAAAGAAAACATTCAAGCAGTCCTGCTGATGTACAACCCCGTATTCGCCCCTGTACACGTTTTTAAGCTTTTCAGAGATTTTGCACTCTCGGTGGCCAATTTTGGCTCTAGCTTGGAAATATACTATTAGGGGGAGGAAAAATTGGCCTCCCCCAATGGCTCCTTTGTTGGGGGGCGGGTGCGACAAGTTGGCTAGCACCCGCCCCGGCCTGATGAGTCCGAGGTAGGGGCAGGCGAGACGGCCGGGGGCCGGTCTCGCCCGGACGGCCTGGTTCTCGCCCGGGCGGGCGAGATGGCCGCGACCTGGCTCTCGCCCGGGCGGCCTGCTCGCGGGCGAGACGGCCGGCGGCCTGGCTCTCGCCCGGGCGTCCTGCTCGCGGCGAGATGGCCAGCGGCCTTGTCTCGCCCAAGCGGCCTCCCGGCGGCCTGGAGCCGCCTCGGGTGTTTTGGGGCGGGGTGTTGGCGGCGTGCTTTTACCGCTGTGCCCCTGAGAGAGTTTTTACCCCTCTTCCCCTCGGTGTGGGCGTTTCTTATTGGCCCAAGGTATATTGGGCGTAAGGGTATTTTGGTCATTCTGGCCCATGGGATTTGGAAAACTATAAATAGACCCCCTTGGGTGCCTTTGGAGAGTATTCTTTTTTGGCTTCCTCCTCCCCTAGCTTCTTCTTGGTAGAGTAGAGAGAGCTCCGCCAAGGCACCCTAGCTCGAGCATTGACTAGGGAGCGGAAGTGCTCAGGTAGCCTTCCGGGTGTGAGGTGGGACCTCCGCGCTAGAGCCGAGAGTCTGTTCCTAGCTTCTTGATTCTTTGGTCCGTGACGTTCTCTTGAGTGTAGTAGGTGTGAGGTCACCCCTCTTTTGGGACCCCGAACTCCACAGAGGTCATTTTTGGATTCAACATTTTGGTGCGGTGAGCGTGGAGAGTGACTTGCACAGAAGATCTCGAGAGAGTGTCATGACGGGAGGTCAAGGAGGTGGTGATGATCACGGCGAGCTCCCCAGCCCAGGACCCTTTGTTGGGAGGCAAGAGTTCATGGCCTCCATCCAGGGCATCATGGAGATGCTGCGAAGCATTGCTCCTCAGGGTGGTAGCTCCACCCTGACCCCCCAGGAGCTAGCTCCCCCCCTCAACGAGTCGACTCCCAGGGGTCTAGGCGAGATGACCCCAGCAGGGGGAGAAGGAAGTGCACCAGGAAGAAGGCCAGGGAAGGAGAGGATGGGAGATGGGGTCGAGCGAGACCTCACCGTCCGAGAGTTGTTTTCTAGCCCTGCGAGTGCCAACCTCCCAGGCGAGCAGGTTGCGCGAGTGGAGGTGGCGAGACCACCCCTTAGGGGGTCACCCTTCAGCGAGCTGATCATCTCAGCTCCCGTTCCCGAGGGGTTCAGAGAGCCAGACGTGGCTTACTATACGAGGAAGGATGACCCCGTCCAGCATCTACAGTGGTTAGAGGATGCCGTCTCCATCAGGCCGATGACGGATGCCTTCAAGTGTCGCCTATTTGCGATCACGTTGAAGGAAAAGGCAAGGGACTGGTTTCATCAACTCCCTCCGAGGTCGATCTATGGGTTCGAGGACTTGAGCCGGAGCTTTCAGCTTCGCTTCTCCACCTCCAAGAAGCTGAAGAGGAGTCCTGAGTCCATCTTCCTGATAAGGCAGGGGGCCGAGGAGCCGCTAGCCCGGTACGTTGACAGGTTCCAAGAGGAGATCTTGGAGGTCCAGGAGATGTCAGGGTATGCTCTCCAGATGGCCTTCACCGTTGGGCTGAAGGAGGGCTTCTTCAAGATGAGCTTGACCCGGAAGGCCCCCCTTTCCTTCGAGGAGCTGATGGAAACGGCGGCAGAGGAGATAGCCATGGAGGCGGCCAACCCGGCATTTGTCAAGAAGTTGGCAGAGCTAACAGAGACGGAGCCAAAGAGCAAGGTGGCTCGAGACACCAGGAAGGAAGAAGGAGAGAGGAGCGGAGAGCTCAAGAGGGTCCAGAGCCAGGCTGGAGGCAGCAGGGAGGACCTGCCCAAGGTCCAGGAAGAGCCCTCATCCAAGGAGGGGGGATTTTCAGGGAGGCCAAGGGAGGTATAACTTCCAAAGGCAAGCCCCAAGGCAGCTCTTACCCTCGCCGCAGCAGGCCTTGGCGATAGGAAGAGGAAGAGGTAACAGGAGAGAACACCCAACCCGCTGAAGAAGGGGAAGAGCGCTACCGTACTGTGACTTCCACCAGGTGGAGGGGCACGCCACGACTACCTGCCCCGAGTTCTTGGAAGTGAGGGGGCGAGAGGCCATGCCCAGCCGCAGCCACCGGTGCGGGTAGAAGAGGTTCTACCCGGATAAGGGGGGATGATGTGTGCGAGGACCGGGTCGATGTGGGAACCCGAGGTGGTATAGGAGTAATCCACGGTGGAGTGGGGGTTGAGGCCATTCGGAAGGTAAGCCTCCATGTCATGTACCGAAGGAGCGTCGCCTCAACCTCCCAGACCCCACCCCAGGAGGAGAAGATCACCTTCTCGGTGAAGGACCTGCCGGATCATGAGGATCTGTTCTGCGATGCGCTGGTCATCCAGACGGCCATCGAAGGCTACACCGTATCCCGAATCTAGGTTGACAACGGAAGCTTCGTCAACGTCGTTTTCAAGAAGGCGTTTGACGAGATGAAGGTGGAGCCAAGGAGGGTGTTGGCCTCGGATGGACCCCTGTTCGGATTTTCAGGAGAAAGGAAGGAGGTCGAAGGCGGAGTAGGACTCCAAGTAAAATTGGGGGGAGTCTCAAGGAACTGTCGGTTCGTCATTATTGACGCTTCAAGCAGCTACAACGCCATCTTCGGGAGGCCCCTCATCAGCGCCTTTCGTTGCGTGCCGTCTTCTTTCCACCAATGCCTCAAGTTCAGCTCAGGAGGGATCCAGGTCAGAGTCAAGGGAGACTCCAGGATGGCAAGGCAGTGCTACGTCACGGCCGTCAACACCATCTCTTGGTTGGCGAGGGCGGAGGAGATGAAGAGGATCATGGAGAGCTTGAGCGAGATGGAGGTCTCTGAGGGGAAGGATGACGACGATCACACCCAGACCCCCTAAGGAAACCTCGCCCCGACTGAGTCATGTATGTTTCTTATGTTGTAATGAGTCCAGCCCCCGGCCAGTTGAGTCAGGGGGGGGGGTCATGTAACCCCTCTTTTTCCCCGTTTGAGGATGTTGGATTTGATAGAGTTCAAGTGACACGCCTGGTTCCCCACCCCCGAGAGGATCTCCTCAGCCAGGCTCCCACTAGCTGGTTGGGTCGAATGTGCCTCGGGGGGATCAAGTTCCACCCCCGAGAGGATCTCCTCAGCCAGGCTCCCACTAACTGGTTGGGTCGAATGTGCCTCGAGGGGATCAAGTCCCACCCCCGAGAGGATCTCCTCAGCCAGGCTCCCACTAGCTGGTTGGGTCGAATGTGCCTCGGGGAGATCAAGTCCCACCCCCGAGAGGATCTCCTCAGCCAGGCTCCCACTAGCTGGTTGAGTCGAATGTGCCTCGGGGAGAGTAAGTCCCACCCCCGAGAGGATCTCCTCAGCCAGGCTCCCACTAGCTGGTTGAGTCGAATGTGCCTCAGGGAGAGTAAGTCCCACCCCCGAGAGTATCTCCTTAGCAAGGCTCCCACTAGCTGGTTGGGTCGAATGTACCTCAGGGAGAGTAAGTCCCATCCCCGAGAGGATCTCCTCAGCCAGGCTCCCACTAGCTGGTTGGGTCGAATGTGCCTCGAGGAGAGTAAGTCCCACCACCGAGAGGATCTCCCCAGCCAGGCTCCCACTAGCTGGTTGGGTCGAATGTGCCTCAGGGAGAGTAAGTCTCACCCCCCGAGAGGATCTCCCCAGCCAGGCTCCCACTAGCTGGTTGGGTCGAATGTGCCTCGGGGAGAGTAAGTCCCACCCCCGAGAGGATCTCCTCAGCCAGGCTCCCACTAGCTGGTTGGGTCGAATGTGCCCCGGGGAGAGTAAGTCCCACCCCGAGAGGATCTCCTCAGCCAGGCTCCCACTAGCTGGTTGGGTCGAATGTGCCTCGAGGAGAGTAAGTCCCACCCCCCGAGAGGATCTCCTCAGCTAGGCTCCCACTAGGTGGTTGGGTCGAATGTGCCTCGGGGAGAGTAAGTCTCACCCCCGAGAGGATCTTCTCAGCCAGGCTCCCATTAGCTGGTTGGGTCGAATGTGCCTCGGGGAGAGTAAGTCCCACCCCCAAGAGGATCTCCTCAGCCAGGCTCCCACTAGCTGGTTGGGTCGAATGTGCCTCGGGAAGAGTAAGTCCCACCCCCGAGAGGATCTCCTCAGCCAGGCTCCCACTAGCTGGTAGGGTCGAATGTGCCTCGGGGGAAGTAAAAGTCCCTTTGCTCCGATGAGGATCCCGCTGTCAGGCTCTCACTAGCTGGCAGCGCCGGTGGTACCTCTCGTGGAGGCTAAGTGTTTTTTACCTGGAGGGGGTCTCGCCACCCAGGCTCCCATAGCTGGCATGGCAGGTTGACTCCCCGGAGAGGCGCGTAAGGAAATTGCACTCAGCGAATATGTTGGGTTGGACGTTTCTTTCCGAGCTTGTGCCAACCTCGAAAAGAGCGGGGATTGTGTACAACCCCGTATTCGCCCCTGTACATGTTTTTAAGCTTTTCGGAGATTTTGCACTCTCGGTGGACAATTTTGGCTCTAGCTTGGAAATATACTATTAGGGGGAGGAAAAATTGGCCTCCCCCAATGGCTCCTTTGTTGGGGGGCGGGTGCGACAAGTTGGCTAGCACCCGCCCCGGCCTGATGAGTCCGAGGTAGGGGTAGGCGAGACGGCCGGGGGCCGGTCTCGCCCGGACGGCCTGGTTCTCGCCCGGGCGGGCGAGATGGCCGCGGCCTGGCTCTCGCCCGGGCGGCCTGCTCGCGGGCGAGACGGCCGGCGGCCTGGCTCTCGCCCAGGCGGCCTGCTCGCGGCGAGACGGCCGACGGCCTTGTCTCGCCCAAGGGGCCTCCCGGCGGCCTGGAGCCGCCTCGGGTGTTTTGGGGTGGGGTGTTGGCGGCGTGCTTTTACCGCTGTGCCCCTGAGAGAGTTTTTACCCCTCTGCCCCCCGGTGTGGGCGTTTCTTATTGGCCCAAGGTATATTGGGCGTAAGGGTATTTTGGTCATTCTGGCCCATGGGATTTGGAAAACTATAAATAGACCCCCTTGGGTGCCTTTGGAGAGGATTCTTTTTTGGCTTCCTCCTCCCTTAGCTTCTTCTTGGTAGAGTAGAGAGAGCTCCTCCAAGGCACCCTAACTCGAGCATTGGCTAGGGAGGGGAAGTGCTCAGGTAGCCTTCCGGATGTGAGGTGGAACCTCCGCGCTAGAGTCGAGGGTCTGTTCCTAGCTTCTTGATCCTTTGGTCCGTGACGTTCTCTTGAGTGTAGTAGGTGTGAGATCACCCCTCTTTTGGGACCCCGAACTTCACAGAGGTCATTTTTGGCTTCAACAGCTGACATAGACAGATTACATTCAACAAGTCTTACAGAAATCAAAAAGTTACACTGCAATCAGCCTAGGCCAGAGAACATCATCATCAAGAAGAAGAAGAACATTCAATCTCTATCAAGAGTCTTCTTCTTTCAACCCTACAGGACAACTTCAGAAGGACAACAATAACTCTATCTGTCAAAGAAGTTCCTGAAGTAATCTCTGGTCAAGAGAATCAAGTTTTTGAAGACCTTTCACCCTGAAGCAGTGCTCCAGATATCCTGATCCATTCAAGAACTCAGGGGGAGCAATCTGCTGAAATCAATCCACTAGTCTTCTCAGTTGTTATTGAGAAAGAGAAGACACCATCACCCCTTTTTCCTTCCTCTGTACAGGGTTTTAAGTCCCTTCAAAATTATTCCTGGTTGCAAGTCTCCTACCAAAAGACTTGAGATTTTGGTTTTTGAGCACCTAAACAAAAGCTCATTGGTGTCAGACACCTGATCAAAAACCTGAGTGGATTCCTACCATGGTGGTAGAAGAGTGGATGTACCCAGGTTGGGGAACCACTATAATTTCTTGTGTCATCTGGTAGCCCTTTTTCTTTTGTTTTGGCTGTGTTCTATGATTTGTTAGGTTGATGTAATTATTACTTTATTTGCTAACCTGTTCACTAGCTTTACAACAAAAGTTGTAAAGATTTTTTAAGAGACCACAATACTCTATTCACCCCCCCTCCAAAGTATTCCAGATCTAATCTTCACTTTAAATTGGTATCAAAGCGAGGTTGGTTAAACTACCACACCTTAGCAGGTTGGCTATTTTTGGTTGCACAGGCTAACACCTGAACCATAAAGATCCCTCTTGTTAGATCTGATTGTTTTGTTTCTGTTATTAGATTTATTTCTTCACAGAATGGCTCAAAACAAAGATTATGCAAGCATCAAACCTACAGTATGCAATCTTAATAGATTTGCCATCTGGAAGGCAAGAATCAAATTGTATATGAACTCTATTGACGAAGATATCTACAATTCTATTTTGATAGGTCCCCCCCAAGTCTTCACATTTTCTGCAACATCTTCAAGCACAATAATAGTGCCACCACCTGAATGGACTGAAGCCGAGAGGAAAGCCAAAATTGCAGATGCAAAAGCAATGAACATCTTAGCTCAGACTATGTCAGATGATATATTTCAGAAGGTGGCTGAGTGCACCTCAGCCAAGGCCATTTGGGACTCCATCAACCAAATGGTAGCTGGTTCAGCTAATTAAAGGAAAGACAGGAGATCAAATCTCATATCCCCGTATGAGAATTTTAAGAAGGATGAGGCTGAATCAGTTGCTGAAATGTACAATAGGTTGAGCTCAATCATTAATGAGCTTAAAACCTTGGATAAAGATATCACCCTTACAGAGGTGAATGACAAAATCTTGATGTGCTTCCCTAGCTCCCGGGACTCAAGAATCTGGCCTATCAAAGAAGCCAGAAGCCTAAATGAGATATTAACTGAATCTCTACTAGGCAAACTAAAATCTTATGAGTAGTTGATTAAATTAAGAGAAGCAACTGAACAGAAATCAAACACTCTAGTGAGAAAAGATCACAGTATAACTTTCAAGGCATCAGAGGAAAGTGAGACCTCAACATCCAATGAGGAACTAATGAGCCTCTTTGCAAAAAGGTTTTATAAGATGGCTAGAAAGGACTTCAGAAGAAAATCATCCAGGCAGGATGATAAGCCCAAATATGACAAGACACCAACCAAGGAGGTTGTGTGCTTTGGATGTAGAAAGCCTGGACATTATATCTCTGAATGTCCAGAAAGCCAGAAGAAGAAGAAAAGCAGAGAAAAAGACTCCAGGAGAAAACACAGCAGCAGACCCTCCTCCAACAAATACAAAAAGAGAGACAAAGGCTTTGTTGCTGAAACATGGAGTGATACTGAAGAAGAATCATCCTCTTCCAGCTCAAGTGAAGAAGAGGAAGAAGCAAAAAACAAGGAGGTTTGCCTTATGGAAATTGGTGCCTCCAGGAGCAGTTCAGGATCAGAAAGTGAATCTGAAGATGAGCCAGCCTCAGAGTCAGAGGCAGATCAGGTTCTTTCAAGTTTTGATTTTAATTCTGATTCATTTAAAATTGAATTCAAGACTATGTGCTTAGATTTAATTAGTTCATAGAAAGAAATAAAAACCCTTAGAGAAAAACTATGAAACCTTGAATCTTTTAACTCAGAAAATCTTAAATTAAAAGATCAACTAACTTTAGCAAATGAGCAGATAATTAAATTAAAATCTGATTTATATGAGGCTAAACAACTTGAGCAATCTCTCAATGGAAGAAGTCTCAAGCTGATGGACATAACAAGCACAGTAAATGCCAGATTAAATGACAAGCTGGGCTTGGGTGCATCATCAGGTTTGCCCCCCATAATTAAGAAAAATATCCTTGTGACACCCATTAAATTTGTTTCTGCCAAGGGAAAAGAGAAGATAATAGACAAACCAATGTCTGAAAACAATCCAAAACCCATAGACAAGAGCAATAAAAATCAGAAAACAGCTAATAAAAACAAGATTCAGCAGCATTCGTCGAACTCAGATCGACGAAATGTGGCCCGTTCGTCGAACCTAGATCGACGAACGCTGAACACAAACTTCAGTAATAACAATTCATCTAACTGTGATCGACGAACTTTGTATGGTTCGTCGAGCAGAGGTCGACGAACATGGGGCACAAAAAATGACTATTGTCATTCTCTGAGCAGAGATCGACGATCTCAGCCCTATTCGTCGAACTCTGGTTGACGAACTTACAGAAACTCGTCGAACCCAGAAGGACCAAACATAAATCATTTCTCTTACAGAAATTCTAAGCCAACTAATAAACCATTCACTCCAGTAGCTGATTGGGTTATTCCACCTATGAGATATCACCCCTTAGGTTATAAATCTCAACCTACTTTGTTAGTTATATCCAGCTTTTCATTTCAACCAAATAAAGGACCCAAGGTAACCTGGGCAAGAACAATTAATTTTGTTTTTCATTACATGTGAAGAGCTGTCCAAGGGTGAGTCAGACCTGGTACTTGGACAGTGGTTGCTCCAAGCATATGACAGGCAGCAAGGACAATCTATCCAATTACAAGTCCAAGCTAGGACCAAAGGTGATCTTTGGTGATTCAAATAGTGGCCAGTCTGAAGGATATGGAGCAGTAAAGATTGGAACAGTTACCTTCAAGAGAGTAACATATGTAAGAGGACTCAAATATAACCTAATATCCATAAGCCAATTATGTGATGAAGGTTATCATGTACACTTTAACTCTACTTCATGTTCTATTATTAATAATGAAAACAAAACTATTTTAATTGGAACTAGACAAGGTAACGTATATCTAGTAGATTTTATTTCTGCCAAAACTGATGTTTGTTTACTCAATATCACTAGTAACCAAAATGAGTTGTGGCATAAAATATTAGACCATGTAAACCTTAAAAATATAGCTAGGTTATCTAAAGACAACCTTGTTAGAGGCTTACCTTCTGGTCCCTACAAGAAGGAAAACCTATGCAGGGCTTGTCAATTAGGCAAGCAAACAAAAACTAGTTTCAAATCTATTAATAAGAGTGATTCACCTAGGATTTTGTATTTGCTTCATGTCGACCTATTTGGACCCATTGCAGTACAAAGCCTAGGAGGGAAGTCTTACACTTTAGTAATTGTTGATGACTTCTCCAGATTCAGTTGGGTGACCTTTCTGAGAACTAAGTCAGATACATTTAAGGTTCTTACAGATTTTCTCAGGACCATACAGATTGAGTTCTCTACTCATGTTGCATTGATCAGAAGTGAATATGGTACAGAGTTTGAGTCTCTTCTTATGCATGAGTTCTGTGAGAAGGAAGGTATCAGGCAGTGCTTCTTAGCTCCTAGAACTCCCCAACAAAATGGGGTAGCTGAAAGGAAAAATAGGACACTCATTGAAGCTGCAGGTATATTATTGGCAGATACTTACATGCCTCTATCCTTTTGGGTAGAAGCTGTAAACACGGCTAACTATGTCCTGAATAGAAGCCTCATACATAAGCTGAAAAATAAGACCCCCTATGAATTGCTTAAAGGAAAGAAACCTAAAATCACATATTTTAAAGTTTTGGGTTGTATATGTTATATTCACACAAACAACAAAAGATACATTATAAAGTTTGAGGCTAAGACTGAAGAAGAAATTTTTCTAGGATACTCCCAAGTAAGCAAGACATATAGGGTTTTTAATAAATCCTCTCTTAAAATTGAAGAGTCAGTCCATGTGTCTTTTGATGAAGCTAACATGTCTTATAAGGAGAAAAAGATTTCTACCATAAGCTCTTTGCAGGTTTCATAACTGTGTGAGTTTATGGATGGACTAAACCTTACCCAAGAGGTGTCAACCCATCCCTCTCCACAGGTTGCTGAAGACAATGAAGAATAAACTCAAGTGGAAGTGGCTGAACTTCCCTCAACAGCTAATAACATTCCTCAAGAGGAATTAATTATAGAAGCTGTTGCTGAACAAACTCCACCCACTGATCTTGTCATACTTAGAGATCCCGAGATCTCAAGTGATTGGAGACATTTCAGCAGGTGTACAGACAAGACATCAACTCAACCAAGAATTGATGCATGCCTGTTTTCTCTCTTAGATTGAACCTCTCTCCATCCATGAAGCTGAGCAAGATCCCCACTGGATTATTGCAATGCAAGAGGAACTGAATCAGTTTGAGAGATATAGAGTTTGGGATTTAGTTCCAAGACCTCATAACTACCCAGTTATTGGAACCAAATGGGTCTACAGAAACAAGCTGGATGCTCAAGGAAACATTGTGAGAAATAAGACTAGGCTTGTTGCTCAGGGTTACAGGCAAGAGGAAGGAATTTATTATGACCAAACCTTTGCCCCTGTTGCAAGGTTAGATGCTATAAGAATATTCCTTGCCTATGCAGCTTACATGAGATTCAAAGTTTTCCAAATGGATGTCAAGAGTGCATTCTTGAATGGAGTGCTTCAAGAAGAGGTTTATGTGGAACAATCTCCAGGTTTTATCTCTCTTACTCAACGCTCTTTTGTGTTTAAATTGCATAAAGCTCTCTATGGTCTAAAGCAAGCTCCAAGAGCTTGGTATGAGACCTTAGCAAGCTTTCTTTTAGAGCATACATTTACAAGAGGAACCATAGATAAAACTTTTTCACTAGACATCATAAGGACCAAATATTGTTAGTGTAAATATATGTGGATGACATCATCTTTGGGTCTACTGATCCCAAATTATGCAAGAGGTTTGTTGACCTCATGCATTCCAAATTTGAGATGAGTAGCATGGGTGAGCTTTCCTACTTCCTTGGTCTCCAAGTGAAGCAGCTCCCTGATGATATCTTTCTCTCCCAAGCTAAGTATGCTAAAGAGCTTATTAAGAAGTTTGGGATGGGTGATGCTTCAGGAATGAAAACACCTATGACTACCAATGCTGTTGTGGATTCTGATGCAGCAGAGAAACCTGTAGATCAGAAGCTTTATAGGGCAATTGTTGGATCCCTATTATACCTAACAGCTAGTAGGCCTGATATCATATTTGCCACATGCCTTTGTGCTAGGTTCCAAGTGAACCTCAAAGAATCTCACCTTATTTTCTTAAAAAGAATTTTGAGATATATAAAGAGTTATCCAAATCTAGGACTCTGGTATCCTGTAGAGTCATAGTTTGAGTTAATTGGATACTCAGATGCTGACTATGCTGGATGTAGAGTGGACAGGAAAAGTACCTATGGAACTTGCCAGTTCCTGGGTATAAGACTTGTCTCTTGGTTTTGTAAAAAGCAAACATCTGTGTCTACATCAACTGCAGAAGCAGAATATATGGCTGCTGGCAGCTGCTGTTCACAAATATTATGGATACAAAACCAACTCCTAGACTATGGTGTCAACTTAAATAATTCAACATTATTTTGTGATAATACTAGTGCTATTGCTATAACACAGAATCCAGTTCACCATAGTAGGACTAAACATATTGATATAAGGCATCATTTCATTAGAGATAGTGCAAACAAAAAGAAAATTAACCTAATCCATATTCCTACTGATTTACAGAGAGCAGATATTTTCACCAAACCCTTGGATGAGAAAAATCATCTGTTCTTTATAAATCAACTGGGAATGATCAATGGAGAAGAGTTAAATTAGTTTCTGTCTGCACTCGACGAATTCTCTAGAGTTCGTCGAACAGAGTTCGACGAATTAGGGAAAGTTTGAGAGATGCTCGTCGAACGGAGATCGACGAATTCTCTGTGTGGAAACAATTTTCGTCGACTGGAGATCGACGAACTTTGCTTCAGAAGATATTTCGCCGAACGGAGTTTGACGAACTGTTTACGATTCTTCAGAATGAGATCGACAAATTATTTATCTATAATTTATTTCGTCGACCTCAGTTCAGCGAAATATTTTTTTCGTGGAACGGAGTTTGTCGATTCATATTCAGGAAAACCTTATATCTAGATTTTCTTCGACCTCCATCCTGCGCTTTCTGTTCCTGTTGCACTTGATCGCTGTTTGTTTCTCTTGCAGGTAATCAATGTCGATTCCAGCGAGCACCCTGGCTGCAATGAAATTCGATACAGGCTTTGATATGGACTTTGATTCATTTCAGCATTCAGATCCTATATTTCTTTACATTCTGGAACTTCTAGAAGAGCAGGGTCTCAAGGATTTCATGACCAGGAGAATCAAACTGCATGCAACAGAGATTAAAGAATGGGTATATGTCACAACCCGCATTTCCTCAACGAGTATATCGTATCAGAGCAAGAGGAACTACGGGTTATGATGCCACGTCGTGCAGGGGATACCTGCACACGCTCAGGCAACTCTTAACGCTTAACTTTATGAGTTGAAAATTCAATAGTGAAATGTAAGAAAACCTTTAGATTGAAGGGCCGTATCCCTCGGCCTTAAGTATCAAAACTGATTTGTACGCGGCGGAAATACGTTGTTTAGTTATGATGCGCTCCTATATGCGGTCTACAATGATACTACTATAAGAAATCCTCTTTGTTTACGTCATTTGGAAAATATGTCTTAGTTGCTCAAAACATGTATGCATAATATACAATAATAGGTTTTATGTAGCTTCAAAATACCTAATGCAACTTATCATAAACCCTTCCCAAGAGCAAGAAGACATCATCCAAATGAGTCACATAGCAGTCTATTATTCATATATCACAAGTAAAGTAAATCACCAATGGGCGCCAACAAGCTGACACGAACCCATTGGGGCACATGTATGTCTGTACAACAAAGGAAAGAACTACCTCACTAAGCAAGCTCGGCTAGTTCCCAAGAAACGCCTCCAACAAACCTAGCCGCTCAACTGGCTACAACCTGCACCTGAGGCATTCAAGAAAGAATACCTCAGCAATCAACCAAACTATACAAAAGAGAGCATGAATTTCATAATCAATAAAGAAGAGGCTTACCGACCCCATAGCAATGTTTTATATAAGTAAAAAGAGTACATAAAACAAATGCGTGCAAGTAGTAAACAATGTCATTCCAAAGTGTCAACCGCACCAAGTGCGTACAAGTTCAACAAGTCCTGCTCCACCTGCAGGAGGAAAAAGGGCAATACACATGCCCAAGTCATCATCGCTAGAACAAGAAACCACCAAACTAGTGAAACATAAGCAGCGGTTAAGTTCAATTCCGCAAGAGTCTTTCGGTGGCGGCCTTAAAGTGGAACACACCAAACAAAACCAGCCCAAATCGGGGCCAAAGTGGTCTCTCTAACCACAAAAAACCAAAACCCGGTGACCACAGGCTGAAACCACACCACCCCTTGCAGAATTTTCACACAAACGCTCCTGCCATGGTTCACAATTCGCCTCACAAAACACCCCATAACCCAAGCTAAACACGTTCCTTTCATCATTCTCATGCATGACGACAAGTTGATAGAAATGTAATTAAGTGTCTACATGAAGTACATGATGAGGAACAAGAACAAATCACATGCTTAGGCAAGAAAAAGGTTACATGAACATGCATAAATAGAGCTACATGAGTCACCTAGACAAGATGAATGACATGAAGCAATCTAACATGGACTTGCTAACTAAAACTAAGCATGAAAATCATAGTCATGGAGCATAGGGAAATTCAAAGGCATCAAGCTAAGAAATTGGAAAAAGAAAAACTAGTTAAGTTGGCACAATCCAAATCAAGAAAGAAGATTGGCAAGGGTGAAGAACACCGCTTGCCTGAACCGAGACGATGCCGCGACGGCTGCTCCTCTCTTTCCTTGCCTTACTTGCTCTCTTGCTCTCTTGCTTTCTCTTTGAGGATGAAGAAGATGATGAAGAGAAGATGAAATGAGAAGAACAATTCTCTGTTTCGGCCTTATTTCTTCCAGAACAGAGCTGGACCGTTAGATGCAGAATCAAGGAAATCAATGGCACAAAAAAACTGGAAAAAATCGATTTTCGGGCCGGTCACGCCCTATGTCACGCCCGTGACACAGGGCGTGTACCATAAGCGGCGCAGAAAGTCGGCAAAATCCACGTTTATCCACACGGTACACGGCCGGGTACACGCCCGTGACGGGTCGGTCACGCCCGTGACCTAGGGCGTGTAGCCCGTGTCTCGACACCTTGTCGACACAAAGTGTCGACACTCGACACAGCTGGACACGCCCTGTGACACGCCCGTGTCACAGGCCGTGTCCCCTCTCTCGACACCCGACACTCGACACTCAACACTCGACACTCGACACTCGACACTAGACACTGCGGGACACGGCCCTTGACACGCCCGTGTCACGGGGCGTGTACCCCATTCGTCGAGCTTAACTGGACACCAGAAAATCGTCGAGTCAAGGAGGTCACGCCCAGGTCACGGCCTGGGTCACGCCCATGTCAGGGGGCGTGTCTCACAAAAAACGACCATTTTCCCCTATTTTGAAAAATGTTCCTGTGTCGTCCTAGACCATTTTTGCCTTAAGAACTTTTTACCCTTTTTTTTTCCTGTACCAGCAACTCACTTTCAGCAATATTTCCCGGGCGCGAAAAAGTGCAAACATTCCCTAAGAGGCCTCACCGAGTCCCCAATTTGGACTCCGGTTTGCTGGGGAATCGTGCAACTCGGCAACCAAAACAGCCACTCGCAAGCCTGCGGGAAAAACCATGCTCGAACAACGTTCAAAGTCAACGTAACGCCATCATGCGTACGCAATCAAAATTCCGGGGCGTTACAATCACTCCCCCTAACAAAAAGTTTCGCCTCGAAACTTTTCCATTATTTGGATCTCCATCCAAAATATGATAACAAACCAAAAACACCAATGCAACAAAAACACCAATCCACATACCAGCTTGGTTACGGGAACAAATGAGGGTGAGCCGCCCTCATCGTAGACTCGAGCTCCCACGTCGCGCTTTCCACATCCTGATTTTTCCATAGCACCTTGACCATCGGAATCGTCTTTTTCCGCAACACGCGATCTTGGGAGTCCAATATCCGGATAGGCATCTCCACATAAGAAAGGTTTGGCGCCAACTGCGGCACCATATCCAACACTTGCTGATCATTCCGCACACATTTGCGAAGTTGGCTAACATGAAACACGTCGTGAACACCAGGAAAGTTCACGGGTAATTCTACTTTGTATGCGGATGCACCAACTCGCGCAAGAATCTTGAAGGGACCCACAAATCTTGGGTCTAGTTTGCGCTCTTTTCCAAACCTTTTAATCCCAACCATTGGGGAGACTTTCAAGAAAATAGAATCTCCCACCGCAAATTCTAATTCCGACCGTCGTCGATTGGCATACTTTTCATATCGCTCTTGGGCGATTCGGAGCTTCTCTCGGATATCTCGTACGACAACTTCCATGTCCTCGAGCGCCTCTGGGCCCAACAAAAGCCGCTCGCCAATCTCAGTCCAAAAGAGAGGAGTCCGACATCGACGCCCATATAAAGCTTCGAACGGAGCCATTTGCAAGCTTTCTTGATAGCTATTATTATATGCGAATTCCATAAGCCGCAAACGTTCATCCCATGCTCCGCCATACTCAAGAATGTAGCATCGAATCATATCTTCTACAATTTGATTTACTCGTTCTGTTTGGCCATTCGTCTGAGGGTGGTAAGCAGTGGAATACCGCAAATCCGTCCCCAAACCCTCTTGTAGACTCTTCCAGAAACGAGAAGTAAATCGGGAATCCCTGTCTGATATGATATCGACTGACACACCATGCAGTCGGATGATCTCGTTCAAATAGAGCTCCGCTATTGTCTTCATCGGGTAGTTGACCTTAAACGGTATGAAATGAGCACACTTGGTCAATCTATCCACGATCACCCACACGGAGTCATGTCCTCGTGGAGATCTTGGTAAGCCTGTTATAAAATCCATGGAGATGCTTTCCCACTTCCATGTTGGAATCTCCAATGGTGTCAACTTGCCACCAGGCCTTCCATGATCAGCTTTCACCCGCTTGCATGTATGACATTCAGCTACAAATCGCGCTATATCTCTTTTCATTCCATACCACCAGACAATTTGTTTCAGATCACGGTACATTTTTGTTGAGCCTGGATGGTAGGCCATACTTGAGCCATGTGCTTCCTGACACACCTTCTCGCGAATATCTCCAACTAAGGGAATACAAAAGCGACCACGATACTTTAACGTGCCCCCTTCATCAATAGAAAAATCCGGTAATTCACCCTTTTCAGTCCGAAGTAACAGATGTAAAAGATCAAGATCATCCTTCTGATGTTGTCTTGCAAGCACCAGCCATGAAGGTTCTTCTACTGCCGAATGACTTTGCGGGTCATATTTGCCCACAGAAATATCTATCAATAGAAATTCCTCCACAAGACGGTCGACGGAAAGATGAAATAATTTCCCCGTCTTCCGACTCAAAGCATCGGCCACAACATTCGCTTTCCCCGGGTGATACTGAATGTCCACATCATAATCAGCTACATATTCCAGCCATCGACGTTGGCGTAGATTCAGTTCCTTCTGTGTGAAGACATACTTTAAACTTTTATGATCTGTAAAGATTTTGCACTGCACACCATACAGTAAGTGTCTCCACAACTTCAACGCAAAGATCACCGCTGCGAACTCCAAATCATGCGTTGGGTAGTTCTTTTCATGACTTTTCAATTGCCGAGACCCATACGCAATCACCTTTTTGTCTTGCATTAAAACACATCCAAGTCCAACGTGCGACGCATCCACAAAAACGTCATAATCTATCCCTTCCGTCGGCAAGATTAACACAGGAGCGGTACATAACCTGTTCTTGAGTTCCAGGAATGCGGCCTCACACTTGTCATTCCACTCAAACGCCACATTATTCTGGGTTAAGCGAGTCGAAGGTGCGGCCAATGTCGCAAAACCTTCGACAAATCTGCGATAATAGCCGGCCAATCCCAAGAAGCTTCGAATCTCCTTGGGTGTCTCCAGTTTTCTCCATTCCATGACTGCAGCAATCTTTTCGGGATCCACGGAAATTCCATGTTGATTAATAACATGACCCAGAAAAGCAACTTGAGGCAACCAAAACTCGCATTTACTTAGTTTGGCGAATAATCGTTGGTCTCGCAAAGTGGCCAATACTAAACGCAGATGCTGTTCATGCTCCTCAGCACTGCGGGAGTAGACAAGAACGTCATCAATAAAAACCACCACAAACTTATCCAAGTAGTCCTTGAACACCCTGTTCATCATATCCATGAAAGCTGATGGTGCATTGGTCAACCCAAACAACATCACCAGAAATTCAAAATGGCCATGCCTTGATCGAAATGCCGTCCGCGGAATATCAGACTCCCGGACCTTGAGCTGATGATAGCCCGAACGGAGATCAATCTTCGAAAATACGGAACTGCCACGCAGTTGATCAAACAAATCATCGATTCTTGGCAGTGGGTACTTGTTCTTAATCGTCACCTTGTTCAATTCCCGGTAATCGATGCAAAGTCGCATCGACCCATCTTACTTCTTTACAAATAACACCGGTGCACCCCAAGGTGATGAACTCGGCCTGATAAACCCTTTTGCCAATAAGTCATCCAACTGGGTACGCAACTCTGATAGCTCACGCGGGGCCATTCTGTACGGTGCTTTCGCAATAGGCCGCGTACCCGGTTCCAAATCAATAACGAACTCGACATCACGATCAGAGGGAAGACCAGGAAGATCCGTAGGAAAAACATCTGGGAATTGACGCACAACAGGAAGTTCCTCCAAACGCGGCAAAACAACACTAGTCCCCACCACGGAGACTAAACAAGCAAAACAGTTGGAAACAAACAACGTCCGAACACATACTGTCACAACCCGCATTTCCTCAACGAGCATATCGTATCAGAGTAAGAGGAACTACGGGTTATGATGCCACGTCGTGCAGGGGATAACTGCACACGCTCAGGCAACTCTTGACGCTTACTTTATAAGTTTAAATTCAACAGTGAAATGTAAGAAAACTTTTGGATTGCATGGCCGTATCCCTCGGCCCTAGGTATCAAAACTGTATTTGTACGCGGCGGAAATACTTTGTGTATTTATGATGAGCTCCTATATGCAGTCTAGAGTGATACTACTATAAGAACTCCTCTTTGTTTACGTCATTTGGAAAGTATGTGTTAGTTAAACAAAACATGTGTGCATGATATACAATAGTAGGGTTTGTTAACTTCAAAATATCTAATGCAACCTACTAGAAAACCATCCCAAAAGCAAGTACATATCATTCCATCCAAGTGAGGTACAGTAGCAGTCTAGTTCATATTTACACAAAAGAAAACCACCAATGGGCGCCAACAAGCTGACACGAACCCATTGGGGCCCATGTATGTCTGTACAACAAAAAGAAGAACTACCTCGCTATGAATGCTCGGCTAGCTCCCAGGAAACGCCACCAACCAACCTAGCCGCTCAACCGGCTACAACCTGCACCTGAGGCATTCAAGAAAGAATACCTCAGCAATCAACCAAGCTATACAAAAGAGAGCATGAATTTCATAAGTGATAAAGAAGGGGCTTACCGACCCCGTAGCAATGTTTAAGTAAAAAGAGTGCATAAAACAGGTGCGTACATGTAGCAAACAATGTCATTCCAAAGGGTCAACTGCACCAAGTGCGTATAAGTTCATCAAGTCCTGCTCAAACCGTAGGAGCAAAAGGCAAAACACATGTCCATTCCATCATTCATAGGACAAGAAACTACGATACTAGTGAAGCATAAGCAGCGGTTAAGTTCAATTTCGCAAGGGTCTTATCGGTGGCGGCCCTAAAGTGGAACGCACCAAACAAAACCAGCCCAAATCGGGGCTAAAGTGGTCTCTCTAACCACAAAAACAAAACTCGGTGGCCACAGGCTGAAACCACACCACCCCTTGCAAAATTCTCACACAAACGCTCCTGCCATGGTTCACAAATTCGCCTCGCAAAACGCCCCATATCCCAAGGTAACACGTTTCCTTTCATCGTCCTCACACATGACGACCAATTGCCAACGTGGCGTTTGACGAACTTCATCACATAAAAAGGGTCACATGCTTTATATCAAAGAAGAATCACATGATAGGAGTTGATTAACTTAAGTACATAAATCACATGTTTAGAACCATATGCTATGATCAAGGAAACATCACATAAATGAGAAAGGCGAATATGCTACATGAACATGAATCAATTGAACAAGAGAACTACATGAATTAGCCTAGCATAGATTTGATAACCAACAAAACTAAACATAGGAGAGCAAAGTCAGCATAGGGAATTAGCATAAAGAATTAGCTACATAAACAAACAAGAGGATTGATCATAATTTGAATCAAGAAGAACAACTAAGCATTGGGGAATTGAAAAAAAAGCAATAATAAGGCTAATAAGGAAGAATTCAACACAAGCTCTAAAGCTAGGGAAAATGGAAAATTGAATCAAGAACGAAGATTGGCAAGGGTGGAGAACACCACTTGCCTGAACCGAGGCGATGCCGCGACGGCTGCTCTCCTCTTTCCTTGCCTTGCTTGCTCCCTTGCTCTCTTGCTTTCTCTTTGGGAATGAAGAAGAAGATGAAGATGAAATGAGAAACCCAAGTCTCTGTTTCGGACTTATTTCCTCCAGAACAGAGCTGAACCGTTCGATGCAGGATCAAGGAAATGAACGGCACAAAAAAACTGGAAAAAGTCGATTTTTCGGGCCGGTCACGCCCTGTGTCACGCCCGTGACACAGGGCGTGTACCATAAGCGGCGCCGAAAGGCGGCAATTCCACGTTTATCCACACGGTACACGGCCGGGTACACGCCCGTGACGGGTCGGTCACGCCCGTGACCTAGGGCGTGTAGCCCGTGTCTCGACACCTCGTCGACAGAAAGTGTCGACACTCGACCCATCTTGACACGCCCTGTGACACGCCCGTGTCACAGGCCGTGTCCCCTCTCTCGACACTCGACACTCGATACTCGACGCTCGATACTCGACGCTCGATACTCGAAACTCGACGAAGCGGGACACGGCCCGTGACACGCCCGTGTCACGGGGCGTGTACCCCAGTCGTCGAGCTCAACTCGACGCAAGAAAAATCGTCGAGTCAAGGAGGTCACGCCCAGGTCACGGCCTGGGTCACGCCCGTGTCAGGGGGCGTGTCTCGCAATAACGACCATTTTTCCCTTTTGTGAAAAATGTTTCTGAGACGTCCTATACCATTTTTGCCTCAAGCACTTTTTATCCTTTTTTTTGTTTCCTGAACCAGCAACTTATTTTGAGCTACATTACCCGGGCGCGAAAAAATGCAAGCATTCCCTAAGAGGCCTCACCGAGTCCCTCATATGGACACCGGTTTGCTGGGGAATCATGCAACTCGGCAAACAAAACAGCCACTCGCAAGCCCGCGGGAAAAACCATGCTCAAACTACAGTCAAAACCAACGTAACGCCCATCATGCGTACGTAATCAAAAAATCCGGGGCGTTACAATCACTCCCCCTAACAAAAAGTTTCGCCTCGAAACTTTCACAAAACCAATTAAAAACATGAATGCAATGAAACACCAAGTCACATACCAGCTTATCTACGGGAACAAATGAGGATGAGCCGCCCTCATTGTTGATTCGAGTTCCCACGTCGCGCTTTCCACATCCTGATTTTTCCATAACACCTTTACCATAGGAATCTTCTTTTTCCGCAACACACGATCTTGGGAGTCCAATATCCGGATGGGCATCTCCTCATAAGAAAGGTTGGGCGTTAATTGCGGCACAACGTCCAACACTTGCTTGTCATTCCGCACACACTTGCGAAGTTGGCTAACATGAAACACATTGTGAACACCAGGAAAGTTCACGGGTAATTCCAGTTTGTAGGCGGATGCACCAACTCGCGCAAGAATCGTGAAGGGACCCACAAATCTTGGGTCTAATTTGCGCTCTTTCCCAAACCGTTTAATCGCAACCATTGGGGAGACTTTCACGAAAACAGAATCCCCCACCGCAAATTCTAATTCCGACCTTCGTCGGTTGGCATACTTTTCATATCGCTCTTGGGCGATTCGGAGCTTCTCCCGAATAAGTCGTACTGCAACTTCCATATCCTCGAGCGCCTCTGGACCCAACAAAGGCCGCTTACCAACCTCAGTCCAAAAGAGTGGGGTCCGACATCGTCGCCCATATAACGCTTCAAACGGAGCCATTTGCAAGCTTTCTTGATAGCTATTATTATACGCGAATTCCATAAGCCGCAAACGTTCATCCCATGCTCCTCCATACTCAAGAATGTAACATCGAATCATATCTTCGACAATTTGATTTACTCTTTCGGTTTGGCCATTCGTCTGAGGATGATAAGCCGTGGAATATCGCAAATCTGTCCCCAAACCCTCTTGTAGACTGCGCCAAAAACGAGAGGTAAATCGGGAATCTCGGTCTGAAATGATATTCATAGGCACACCATGCAGTCGGATGATCTCGTTCAAATAGAGCTCCACTATGGTCTTCATCGGGTAGTTGAGCTTAAACGGTATGAAATGAGCACACTTGGTCAACCTATCCACGATCACCCACACGGAGTCATGTCCTCGGGGAGATCTTGGTAAACCAGTAATAAAATCCATTGAGATGCTTTCCCACTTCCAGGTTGGAATCTCCAATGGTGTCAACTTGCCACCAGGCTTCCCATGATCAGCTTTCACCCGCTTGCACGTATGACATTCCGAGACAAATTGTGCTATATCTCTTTTCATTCCATACCACCAGACCCTTTGTTTCAAATCACGGTACATTTTTGTTGAGCCTGGATGGTAGGCCATACTTGAGCCATGTGCTTCCTGACACACCTTCTCGCGAATATTCCCAATCGCGGGAATACAAAATCGCCCACGATACTTTAACGTGCCTGCACCATCAATCGCAAAATCTGGTAATTCATCCCTTTCAGTCCGAAGAAATAAATGTAAAAGATCAGGATCATCTTTTTGATGTTGTCTTGCAAGAACCAGCCATGACGGTTCTTCTATTGCCGACTGACTTTGCGGGTCATATTTGCCCACCGCAATATCCATCAATAGAAATTCCTCTACAAGACGGTCGACGGAAAGATGAAATAATTTCCCCGTCTTCCGACTCAAAGCATCGGCTACAACATTCGCTTTTCTCGGATGATACTGAATGTCCACATCATAATCAGCTACATACTCAAGCCATCGCCGTTGGCGCAAATTAAGTTATTTCTGCGTGAAGACATACTTCAAGCTTTTATGATCTGTAAAGATTTTACACTGTGCACCATATAGCAAGTGTCTCCACAACTTCAATGCAAATATCACCGCTGCAAACTCCAAATCATGCGTTGGGTAATTCTTTTCATGAATTTTAACTGCCGAGACCCATACGCAATCACCTTTTTGTCTTGCATTAACACACATCCAAGTCCAACGTGCGACGCATCCACGAACACTTCATAATCCTTTCCTTCTATTGGCAAGATTAACACAGGAGCGGTACATAACCTGTTCTTGAGTTCTAGGAATGAGACCTCACACTTGTCATTCCACTCAAACGCCACATTATTCTGGGTTAATCGAGTCAAAGGTGCGGCCAACGTCGCAAAACCTCCGACAAATCTGCGATAATAGCTGGCCAAGCCCAAGAAGCTTCGAATCTCCTTGGGTGTTTCCGGTCTTCTCCATTCCATGACCGCAGAAATCTTTTCGGGATCCACTGAAATACCATGGTGATTAATGACATGACCCAGAAAAGCAACTTGCGGCAACCAAAACTCGCATTTGCTTAGCTTGGCGAATAACCGTTGATCGCGCAAAATGGTCAATACTAATCGCAGATGCTGTTCATGCTCCTCAGCACTGCGGGAGTAGACAAGAACATCATCAATAAAAACCACCACAAATTTATCCAAGTAGTCCTTGAACACCCTGTTCATCATATCCATGAAGGCTGATGGTGCGTTGGTCAAACCAAACGACATCACAAGGAATTCAAAATGACCATGTCGTGATCGAAATGCAGTCCGCGGAATATCAGACTCCCGGACCTTGAGCTGATGATAGCCCGAGCGGAGATCAATCTTCGAAAATACAGAACTGCCACGCAGTTGATCAAACAAATCATCGATTCTTGGCAGTGGGTACTTGTTTTTAATTGTCACCTTGTTCAACTCCCGGTAATCGATGCAAAGGCGCATCGACCCATCTTTCTTCTTCACAAATAACACCGGTGCACCCCAAGGTGATGAACTCGGCCGGATAAACCCTTTTGCCAATAAGTCATCCAACTGTGTACGCAACTCTACTAGCTCACGCGGGGCCATCCTGTACGGCGCTTTCGCAATCGGTCGCGTACCCGGCTCCAAATCAATAACAAACTCGACATCACGATTAAGGGGTAGACCAGGAAGGTCAGTAGGAAAAACATCTGGAAATTCACGCACAACAGGAATCTCCTCCAAAAGCGGCAAAACAAGCACTCGTCCCCACAACGGAGACAAAACAAGCAAAACAGTCGGAAACAAACAACGTCCGAACACATACCGCCGAAATCCCTGGAGAATCCTGACAAGAATCACCATACACACTTCCTGGCTGACCATCATCCTTAATAAAATCCAAGCGCTTTCCTCTGCACTGGATGACGACATCATAACGGGCTAACCAGTCCATGCCCAGAATGACGTCAAAATCGTCCAAATCGATCACCTTGCAATCAACTCTTGCTATGAAATCCCCCAACAAAATGGGACAATCAAGAAGACCCCAGTCAGCCACCACAGAAGCGCCGGAAGGAAATTTCACCAAAAACGCATTCCCCACTCGCTCTGGTGTCAAATGATATCGATCCAGAAAGGTTCGAGCCACAAATGAATGGGTCGCGCCAGAATCAAAGAGAACACGCGCCCAACGGTTCTTTACCTTAAAGTTTCCTATAAGGTATATATGCTATGCTAAGAACTACACATAAAAGGCATACACAAAACGAGAACCAGAGGACTGAATCGAACCTGAGATAACCTGCGGTGACATCTGCGCTTCCTCTGAAGAGACCACATTCAACTTCCCTTTGCCTTTGTCCAAGCGCGGAGGCGGAGGCAGAGCCTGGAGTGGTGCGGGTTGCAACACAGCTTGAACCTGTGGGCACCTTGCGCGAAGATGTCCTGGTCTGCCACACTGGAAGCATACCTTGTCTTTGGCCCATCAGCGGCTCACATAATGACCTCTTCTACCACAAAATGTACACTCCAAGTCTCTGGTTGGCGCACCCTGAATGGCGTGCACCTGCTCCTTCTTTTGCATCCCCAGCCGCTTGAAACATTTTTCAAACGGGTGACCGGCTCGGCCACAGAAGCTACATAGTTCCTTCTTCTTCTTTACGTCTGACTCGTGGGACATTTTCTCTCCCACCAGCTGTCTCTTGCCCTGCCTCATCTGCTGCCCTCTTTGTTTGGCATTTTCGATAGCTTCTACCTTCAACGCCGCCTCAACCACCGTAGTGTAACTTGTCGCTCCATAAGCACTTGCGAACTGCTGCACGTCGCTGCGGAGTCCGCCCAAAAATCTCTTGACTCGATCAGCTTCCGTAGTCACCAAGCTCGGAGCGAACCGACTTAACTTGCTAAACTCAATTTCATACTCACTAACTGTGAGTTTCCTCTGCTTCAAGTATAAGAAGTCATTCATCAGGCGGTCCCTTTCCACTGCCGGTAGAAACTTGCGCCGTACCATTTCTTTAAACACTTCCCACGAACAGCCCGCCCCTAGGCCTTCCTTTTCTCGTAACCACCAACCTTTCGCCAACCCTTTAAGTTGATAGGCAGCAAGCATAACCTTCTGGTCCTCGGTCACACCAGCATACACAAACATTTCTTCCAACGTAATCACCCAATCATCCAAGATCACGAAGTCTGCTTTTCCATCATACGTCGGTGGTCCAAGTCGCTGAAACTGCGAGATGAAAGTCATCGCAGGAGGAACTACAACTGGGGGTGTTACTGCTACTGAAGGAGTCGAACTAGTGGGGCCTCTAACCGCCTCTTGTCCTCTTGGTGCCAGCCCAGACATCGCGGATGACATAGCTTGGAGCTGGGACTGGACCTCCTGCACCTGCCTCGTCAAAGCCTCATTACTTTGGCGAAGACTATCCATCAGCGCATTATTCTGCGCACCCGAAGACTCGCCCTCGGATTGGGGAGTTTGCCTTGTCACTGGACGCTTCGATCCTATTAACACGTTCACTCTTATCAAGCTCAAACCCAACAAAACACACAACGGCTAAGTACAGACCATACATAAAGAAATATGAACATCAACTGCTAACTTGCTTTGAGAGTTTAAGAATGATGGTATGTCTAGCCTAAAGATGACTCACCGTCATCCCACTAACTTGTGCATACCAATGAATGCATGACTTTATTTGACCCAAAACCATGAGTGTACAGGTGTCATCATGTAAATCTTAGCTTGGCACGTTGTGCTATGAAATGTTATGTTATGCGTGTTGTGCAATGCATTCTAGAAAAGACCTTAATGCATGCCATGAGCGGTCGTACGCATCACAATGCTATGCATCCCATACTACATAGCATTGTATGCAACAAAGAAAAGAAAACGTGCTAGTCGCATCCATGTGGTGAGGTTATGCATCCCATACTACATAACCCGCACATGTTGCCCCTATGGTGGATCCATATACAACCACATATTATGCATCCCATACTACATAATATGCCACGTATACTTCTTATCATGCCATGAGTGTAGTGTGCGTGCGTCGACCAAGACATACTGATGGCACCTCGGTGTGTGTATATGATATGATGCTTACAACCAAAACAGAAAGTTTGCCCGACCAATTGTCAAGCAAACCTCCCTCTGATACCAACTGTCACAACCCGCATTTCCTCAACGAGCATATCGTATCAGAGTAAGAGGAACTACGGGTTATGATGCCACATCGTGCAGGGGATAACTGCACACGCTCAGGCAACTCTTGACGCTTACTTTATAAGTTGAAATTCAACAGTGAAATGTAAGAAAACTTTTGGATTGCATGGCCGTATCCCTCGGCCCTAGGTATCAAAACTATATTTGTACGCGGCGGAAATACTTTGTGTATTTATGATGAGCTCCTATATGCAGTCTAGAGTGATACTACTATAAGAACTCCTCTTTGTTTACGTCATTTGGAAAGTATGTGTTAGTTAAACAAAACATGTGTGCATGATATACAATAGTAGGGTTTGTTAACTTCAAAATATCTAATGCAACCTACTAGAAAACCATCCCAAAAGCAAGTACATATCATTCCATCCAAGTGAGGTACAGTAGCAGTCTAATTCATATTTACACAAAAGAAAACCACCAATGGGCGCCAACAAGCTGACACGAACCCATTGGGGCCCATGTATGTCTGTACAACAAAAAGAAGAACTACCTCGCTATGAATGCTCGGCTAGCTCCCAGAAAACGCCACCAACCAACCTAGCCGCTCAACCGGCTACAACCTGCACCTGAGGCATTCAAGAAAGAATACCTCAGCAATCAACCAAGCTATACAAAAGAGAGCATGAATTTCATAAGTGATAAAGAAGGGGCTTACCGACCCCGTAGCAATGTTTAAGTAAAAAGAGTGCATAAAACAGGTGCGTACATGTAGCAAACAATGTCATTCCAAAGGGTCAATTGCACCAAGTGCGTATAAGTTCATCAAGTCCTGCTCAAACCGTAGGAGCAAAAGGCAAAACACATGTCCATTCCATCATTCATAGGACAAGAAACTACGATACTAGTGAAGCATAAGCAGCGGTTAAGTTCAATTTCGCAAGGGTCTTATCGGTGGCGGCCCTAAAGTGGAACGCACCAAACAAAACCAGCCCAAATCGGGGCTAAAGTGGTCTCTCTAACCACAAAAACAAAACTCGGTGACCACAGGATGAAACCACACCACCCCTTGCAAAATTCTCACACAAACGCTCCTGCCATGGTTCACAAATTCGCCTCGCAAAACGCCCCATATCCCAAGGTAACACGTTTCCTTTCATCGTCCTCACACATGACGACCAATTGCCAACGTGGCGTTTGACGAACTTCATCACATAAAAAGGGTCACATGCTTTATATCAAAGAAGAATCACATGATAGGAGTTGATTAACTTAAGTACATAAATCACATGTTTAGAACCATATGCTATGATCAAGGAAACATCACATAAATGAGAAAGGCGAATATGCTACATGAACATGAATCAATTGAACAAGAGAACTACATGAATTAGCCTAGCATAGATTTGATAACCAACAAAACTAAACATAGGAGAGCAAAGTCAGCATAGGGAATTAGCATAAAGAATTAGCTACATAAACAAACAAGAGGATTGATCATAATTTGAATCAAGAAGAACAACTAAGCATAGGGGAATTGAAAAAAAAAGCAATAATAAGGCTAATAAGGAAGAATTCAACACAAGCTCTAAAGCTAGGGAAAATGGAAAATTGAATCAAGAACGAAGATTGGCAAGGGTGGAGAACACCACTTGCCTGAACCGAGGCGATGCGGCTGCTCTCCTCTTTCCTTGCCTTGCTTGCTCCCTTGCTCTCTTGCTTTCTCTTTGGGAATGAAGAAGAAGATGAAGATGAAATGAGAAACCCAAGTCTCTGTTTCGGACTTATTTCCTCCAGAACAGAGCTGAACTGTTCGATGCAGGATCAAGGAAATGAACGGCACAAAAAAACTGGAAAAAGTCAATTTTTCGGGCCGGTCACGCCCTGTGTCACGCCCGTGACACAGGGCGTGTACCATAAGCGGCACCGAAAGGCGGCAATTCCACGTTTATCCACACGGTACACGGCCGGGTACACGCCCGTGACGGGTCGGTCACGCCCGTGACCTAGGGCGTGTAGCCCGTGTCTCGACACCTCGTCGACAGAAAGTGTCGACACTCGACCCATCTTGACACGCCCTGTGACACGCCCGTGTCACAGGCCGTGTCCCCTCTCTCGACACTCGACACTCGATACTCGACGCTCGATACTCGACGCTCGATACTCGAAACTCGACGAAGCGGGACACGGCCCGTGACACGCCCGTATCACGGGGCGTGTACCCCAGTCGTCGAGCTCAACTCGACGCAAGAAAAATCGTCGAGTCAAGGAGGTCACGCCCAGGTCACGGCCTGGGTCACGCCCGTGTCAGGGGGCGTGTCTCGCAAAAACGACCATTTTTCCCTTTTGTGAAAAATTTTTCTGAGACGTCCTAGACCATTTTTGCCTCAAGCACTTTTTACCCTTTTTTTTGTTTCCTGAACCAGCAACTTATTTTGAGCAACATTACCCGGGCGCGAAAAAGTGCAAGCATTCCCTAAGAGGCCTCACCGAGTCCCTCATATGGACACCAGTTTGCTGGGGAATCGTGCAACTCGGCAAACAAAACAGCCACTCGCAAGCCCGCGGGAAAAACCATGCTCAAACTACAGTCAAAACCAACGTAACGCCCATCATGCGTACGTAATCAAAAAATCCGGGGCGTTACACATACCGCCGAAATCCCTGGAGAATCCTGGCAAGAATCACCATACACACTTCCTGGCTGACCATCGTCCTTGATAAAATCCAAGCGCTTCCCTCTGCACTGGATGACGGCGTCATAGCGGGATAACCAGTCCATACCCAGAATGACGTCAAAATCCTCCAAATCGATCACCTTGAAATCAGCCTTTACTAAGAAATCGCCCAACAAAATGGGACAAGCAAGAAGACCCCAGTCTGCCACCACAGAAGCACCAGAAGGAAATTTCACCAAAAAGGCATTCCCCACTCGATCTGGTGTCAAATGATACCGATCCAGAAAGGTTCGCGCCACAAATGAATGGGTCGCGCCAGAATCAAAGAGAACACGCGCCCAACGGTTCTTTACCTTAAAGTTTCCTATAAGGGTATATATGCTAAGAACTACACGTAAAAGACAGAAACAAAACAGGAACCAGAGGAATGAATCGAACCTGAGATAACCTGAGGTGACGTCTGCGCTTCCTCTAAAGAGACGACATTCAACTTCCTTTTGCCTTTGTCTACATGCGGAGGCGGAGGCAAAGCCTGGAGTGGTGCGGGTTGCAAAACAGGTTGGATCTGCGGGCACCTGGCACGAAGATGTCCTGGTCTGCCACACTGGAAGCACACCTTGTCTTTGGCCCAGCAACGACCCATATCATGACCTTTTCTCCCACAAAATGTACACTCCAAGTCTCTCGTTGGCGCACCCTGAATGGCGTGCACCTGCTCCTTCTTTTGCATCCCCAACCGCTTGAAACATTTCTCAAACGGGTGACCGGCTCGGCCACAGAAACTACATATTTCCTTCTTCTTCTTTACGTCTGACTCGTGGGACCTTTTCTCTCCCACCAACTGTCTCTTGCCCTGCCTCATCTGCTGCCCTCTTTGTTTGGCAGTTTCTATAGCTTCCACCTTCAACGCAGCCTCAACCGCAGTGGTGTAACTTGTCGCTCCATAAGCACTTGCGAATTGCTGCACGTCGCTGCGGAGTCCGCCAAGAAAGCTCTTTACGCGGTCAGCTTCCGTCGTCACCAAGCTCGGAGCAAACCGACTCAAGTTGCTAAACTCAATTTCATACTCACTCACTGTGAGTTTCCTCTGCTTCAAGTACAAAAAATCATTCATGAGGCGGTCCCTTTCAACTGATGGCAGAAACTTGCGCAGTAACATGTCTTTGAACGCTTCCCACGAACAGCCCGCCCCTAGGCCTTCCTTTTCTCGCAACCACCAACCTTTCGCTAACCCTTTGAGTTGATAGGCGGCAAGCATCACCTTCTGGTCCTCAGTAACGCCAGCATAACCAAACATTTCTTCCAATGTGATTACCCAATCATCTAAGATCACAAAGTCCGCTTTGCCATCATAAGTCGGTGGTCCAAGTCGCTGAAACTGCGAGATGAAGGTCATCGCAGGAGGAACCACAACTGGGGGTGCCACTTCCACTGAAGGAGTCGAAATCGTGGGGCCTCTGACAGTCTCTTGCCCTCTTGGTGCAAGCCCCGACATCGCTGATGACATAGCTTGGAGCTGGGACTGCACTTCCTGCACCTGCCTCGTCAAAGCCTCATTACTTTGGCGAAGATTATCCATCAGGGCATTATTCTGCGCACCCGAAGACTCGCCCTCGGATTGGGGAGTTTGCCTTGTTACTGGACGCTTCGACATCCTATAAACACATTCACTCTTGTCAAACTCAAACCCAACAAAACATACAACGGCTATGTACAGACCATACAGAGATACATATGAATATCAACTGCTAACTTGCTCTGGGAGTTTGAAAATGATGGTATGCCTAACCTAAAGATGACTCACCGTCATCCCACTAACTTGTGCCTAACCAATGAATGCATGACTTTATTTGACCCAAAACCATGAGTGTACAGGTGTCATCATGTAAATCTTAGCTTGGCACGTTGTGCTATGCAATGTTATGTTATGCGTGTTGTGCGATGCATTCTCAAAAAGGCCTTAATGCATGCCATGAGCGGTCGTACGCATCACAATGCTATGCATCCCATACTACATAGCATTGCATGCAACGAAGAAAAAAAAACGTGCTAGTCGCATCCATGTGGTAAGGTTATGCATCCCATACTACATAACCCGCACATGTTGCCCCTATGGTGGATCCATATACAATCACATATTATGCATCCCATACTACATAATATGCCCCGTATACTTCTTATCATGCCATGAGTGTAGTGTGCGTGCGTCGGCCAAGACATACTGATGGCACCTCGGTGTGTGTATATGATATGATGCTTACAACCAAAACAGAAAGTTTGCCCGACCAATTGTCAAGCAAACCTCGCTTTGATACCAACTGTCACAACCCGCATTTCCTCAACGAGTATATCGTATCAGAGCAAGAGGAACTACAGGTTATGATGCCACGTCGTGCAGGGGATACCTGCACACGCTCAGGCAACTCTTAACGCTTAACTTTATGAGTTGAAAATTCAACAGTGAAATGTAAGAAAACCTTTAGATTGAAGGGCCGTATCCCTCGGCCTTAAGTATCAAAACTGATTTGTACGCGGCGGAAATACGTTGTTTAGTTATGATGCGCTCCTATATGCGGTCTACAATAATACTACTATAAGAAATCCTCTTTGTTTACGTCATTTGGAAAATATGTCTTAGTTGCTCAAAACATGTATGCATAATATACAATAATAGGTTTTATGTAGCTTCAAAATACCTAATGCAACCTATCATAAACCCTTCCCAAGAGCAAGAAGACATCATCCAAATGAGTCACATAGCAGTCTATTATTCATATATCACAAGTAAAGTAAACCACCAATGGGCGCCAACAAGCTGACACGAACCCATTGGGGCACATGTATGTCTGTACAACAAAGGAAAGAACTACCTCACTAAGCAAGCTCGGCTAGTTCCCAAGAAACGCCTCCAACAAACCTAGCCGCTCAACCGGCTACAACCTGCACCTGAGGCATTCAAGAAAGAATACCTCAGCAATCAACCAAACTATACAAAAGAGAGCATGAATTTCATAATCAATAAAGAAGAGTCTTACCGACCCCATAGCAATGTTTTATATAAGTAAAAAGAGTGCATAAAACAAATGCGTGCAAGTAGTAAACAATGTCATTCCAAAGTGTCAACCGCACCAAGTGCGTACAAGTTCAACAAGTCCTGCTCCACCTGCAGGAGGAAAAAGGGCAATACACATGCCCAAGTCATCATCGCTAGAATAAGAAACCACCAAACTAGTGAAACATAAGCAGCGGTTAAGTTCAATTCCGCAAGAGTCTTTCGGTGGCGGCCTTAAAGTGGAACACACCAAACAAAACCAGCCTAAATTGGGGCCAAAGTGGTCTCTCTAACCACAAAAAACCAAAACCCGGTGACCACAGGCTGAAACCACACCACCCCTTGCAGAATTTTCACACAAACGCTCCTGCCATGGTTCACAATTCGCCTCACAAAACACCCCATAACCCAAGATAAACACGTTCCTTTCATCGTTCTCACGCATGACGACAAGTTGATAGAAATGTAATTAAGAATCTACATGAAGTACATGATGAGGAACAAGAACAAATCACATGCTTAGGCAAGAAAAAGGTTACATGAACATGCATAAATAGAGCTACATGAGTCACCTGGACAAGATGAATGACATGAAGCAATCTAACATGGACTTGCTAACTAAAACTAAGCATGAAAATCATAGTCATGGAGCATAGGGAAATTCAAAGGCATCAAGCTAAGAAATTGGAAAAAGAAAAACTAGTTAAGTTGGCACAATCCAAATCAAGAAAGAAGATTGGCAAGGGTGAAGAACACCGCTTGCCTGAACCGAGACGATGCCGCGACGGCTGCTCCTCTCTTTCCTTGCCTTGCTTGCTCCCTTGCTCTCTTGCTTTCTCTTTGAGGATGAAGAAGATGATGAAGAGAAGATGAAATGAGAAGAACAATTCTCTGTTTCGGCCTTATTTCTTCCAGAACAGAGCTGGACCGTTAGATGCAGAATCAAGGAAATCAATGGCACAAAAAAACTGGAAAAAATCGATTTTCGGGCCGGTCACGCCCTATGTCACGCCCGTGACACAGGGCGTGTACCATAAGCGGCACAGAAAGTCGGCAAAATCCACGTTTATCCACACGGTACACGGCCGGGTACACGCCCATGACGGGTCGGTCACGCCCGTGACCTAGGGCGTGTAGCCCGTGTCTCGACACCTTGTCGACACAAAGTGTCGACACTCGACACAGCTGGACACGCCCTGTGACACGCCCGTGTCACAGGCCGTGTCCCCTCTCTCGACACCCGACACTCGACACTCGACACTCAACACTCGACACTCGACACTGCCGGACACGGCCCGTGACACGCCCGTGTCACGGGGCGTGTACCCCATTCGTCGAGCTTAACTCGACACCAGAAAATCGTCGAGTCAAGGAGGTCACGCCCAGGTCACGGCCTGGGTCACGCCCGTGTCAGGGGGCGTGTCTCACACAAAAACGACCATTTTTCCCTGTTTTGAAAAATGTTCCTATGTCGTCCTAGACCATTTTTGCCTTAAGAACTTTTTACCCTTTTTTTCCTGTACCAGCAACTCACTTTCAGCAATATTTCCCGGGCGCGAAAAAGTGCAAACATTCCCTAAGAGGCCTCACCGAGTCCCCAATTTGGACTCCGGTTTGCTGGGGAATCGTGCAACTCGGCAACCAAAACAGCCACTCGCAAGCCTGCGGGAAAAACCATGCTCGAACAACGTTCAAAGTCAACATAACGCCATCATGCGTACGCAATCAAAATTCCGGGGCGTTACAGTATATACTTCTTCTGCTTCTGAGGACAACACCTTGACAGGGAATATCGGGGGTAATGTGGTTTCTTTATCCCCCACTGTTATTTCTGAAATTTTTGAGTTGGTCAATGAAGAAGAAGATTTGGAAATAGATTCTGATGAGTTTAGTTAGATGCTGAAGCTGATGGGGTTTACAGAGAGTAACCCTAACAAGCTGTTAAAGAAACAGCTTTCTGTCACCTACCAGTTCTTGGCGGATGTTGTGGGAAAAGTATTGATGGACAAGCACTCCGCGCACGATTACATAACAAGATACCAATTCCTTGTCATGTGCGCGGTAGTCAACAAGAGTCACGTTGATTGGGGGCAAGATCTTCTTCGGTTTGATCAAGAAGAAAAACAGTAAGAAAGAGGTATGCTTTGGAAGAATCCTGGGGATTTTCCTTCAAGCAAAAGCTGGTGAATTCATGGTCTCCCCGACCATATTCATCAATGCCAGCAAGCGCCTCACATGCGCTTTGTTTCGCAGATGGGAGAGGACGATCTCTAAGCCATCTAAGGCTTCTTCCTCCTCCATCCCAGCTTCTGAGAGCACAAGGGCCGTGAAGGCCACTCCCCGCCCTGCAGAAGAGGCAATCCCATATCCACAACCTCTTCCAGCAACCCATCTTCCATCTCCTCCAGCACCCCAATCACAATAACATTCTCATGTCCCTACTCCTCCTCCATCTCCACCACTTGACATCACTGATAGTCCATCTACCCCCCTTCAAGAGAATCCACACCCAACTCCTCCACCTCATCTGTCTAACATTCCACCTTTTGATATACCATCCCTTTCTCCACCTCCACCAGACACCATCATGATAGATGCCATCCACCTGTATTTCATCCATCTGTTCCCCTCACTTCATCTACCTCTCTACCTTCACCATCTACCTCTTCATCTTTGGATCCCCCCTCTGTATCTACCATCATAACCCTGCTTACTCCCCTCCTCAAATCCCTAATCACAGAGGCCATTACACCTCTTGTAAATTCTATCAATTCTTTATCTGCCCAAGTATCTCTTCTTTCTGCTACCCCCTCTTCCTTCAGGGGCCTGGCTCCAGGTTCTCCTGAAACCAGGCAGGGGGAGATGCTCTGTGATGAAGTAGCAACAGATATAGCTACAGCAGTTTCAGATATAGCTACAGTAGTTTCAGTTATAGCTACAGCAATTTCAGATGCTACAGTAGTTCCTTCTACAGCAGTTTCAGATACAGAAGCAGCAATTGTGACAGAATTTATTCAAATTTGATTGAATTAATTCATTTCATGGATACTAACATTAAATTAGATAAGTCAGTTCCAGAGCAGATCCAAACTATTGGTGATTTCCATTTGAATCCCACAGTTGATTTGACTGTTTTGTTGAGATCTTTTGATACAGTTTATGTACAGTTTCCTTCTACTAAGCCATCCTTGGCTATCATTCCTGTCACCTCTCCAATAAGTCCTCCAGTTGCTAAGCAACTTAGTGACAGTTTTGCTGTTAAAGAGCAAGCCATCTCTTCCACTCCCCCAGTAGAGATTTTTGCCCCAATTTTTGTTATGGATGATTCCCCAATGCCTGACCTGGATGCATTGATTCTGGCAGATATTGAGGAAGAGAATAAAGCTCAAGAAGAGTGCTCAGTCTTAATCAGCTCTCCAACTCCAGCTATTGAATCTTCTGGCCCTACTACAGAAAAGACTGCTATTTCTGATAAAGCTTTGAAAGCATTGGATGCTCTGTATGATAATCCTCAGGGTTCTGCAAGTGATGATGATGAAGATGATGATGAAGATGATTCAGATGAAGAAGCTGCCAAGAAGAAGAAGCAAATGCTGTCAAAGAAGAGGAAAGCCCCTCCTCCTCCTGCTCCTAAGCCCAATCCAACAGCTGACACTCCCTACTACATCTTGCATAATATTACTCCTTATAAAGGGATGCCATCATGGATGTGGCTATCTAAAAATCAACAAAAGGAGAGGAAAAGATGTAGGAGATATTCTCCACCACCAGTTCAGAGATACAGGAGAGATCCTCCTCCTCCTCCTCCTCCTCCTCCTCCAGCTACTGATACTTCCAGTTCCTCTATTCCAAAGCCTTCTCCTGTACAAACCTACCAAAGGCATCAGAGCATGTCTTCAGGAGGTTACTAGCAGAGGCAATAATTTTCAGGCAAACAACAACCTCAGCAGCAACAACAAAATGTATCTATAGAACAAAAGGCAAACAGTCCTGAAAGACCACCTTCACCTCCTATTCCTTTTGAGGATCCTGAAACAGCTAATACTGCTAAAATGGTCAGATTCCAGGAGCTGATTGGTCTCTCATTGATTAATAAAGCAAAAGCTGAAGGAAAGGACATTTCAGGATATTCAACAATGTCAAAATATAGAAAAGAAGAACTTAAAAGGTTTGACAAAGCAAACAAACTTTTCAATGTTGATGATTATATGAAGCTCCATCCAGAGGCTGTTGTTCCCAGAGCCTCTTCTCAGAATATGCTTGGTATAGCTGATATGACAATGACTATGGCTCAGGCAGCTAATCCAAACAGAGTGATCAGATTCTCAAAGCCCGGAGCTAGCAGCAGCAGCAAAGAGAAAGACAAAGACAAATTCAAGAAGAGTTAGATCATATCTAAGTTTTTCTTTCTTTTCCTGTTTTTGTTTTATAACTCTCTGGTTATGTTTCTGAACAAAGCTTTTATATATCTGCTACATGTGTTATAAATTCTCTGTCAGATATATGCTTTTACTGCTTTGTTTTAGTCTGTGTCTTCACTTAGTGAGCTCACCCAAATAGGGGGAGATTGTTGGATCCCTAGTTTGGATTTGGGCTAGGTTCACTGAGTTAGGATGTCTTTGACCCACCTTGTATAGTCAGGGTCATTGGTTGTGTCCTAGAGTCTAGGGTTTGTCCTTAGAACATCATCCTGTGGACCAGCCATCCTCCAGACTGCCAGAAAAACTCAAGACTTAGAGATATTTTTAGCTCAAGGAAATCTGTTCGACGTTCGTCGATCTCAGCTCAACGAACCAGCGACGTTCGTCGATCTCAGCTCAACGAACCATATTCTTTGGTCAACGATTTCTGGTCTTCTATTTGAATCCTTCTCAGTCAGAGACTTCTCAGATTCTAAGTCCACAATCATTCTTCAGTCGACGAATTTGGATCTCTGTTCGACGAATGATGATTGTCTCTTCCACGAATGATGATTGTCAGTTCGACGAAGATTGTAGCAGAATTGACAAGTTTCCCTTGAAGACTAATTGCTATTGTCTGGTCGACAAACTCATCAGCTCAGCTCGACGAACTGTGAACTCAGCTCGACGATGTCTGTTCTTCGTTCAATGATTCCAGACTAGGTCTTCTCCAGTTTTCTGTCCCTTTTCTTGCCGATGATTCCTGAGTAATTAATGCTCAATCTTCTCGGAATGTTACCGTTAGAACGAGCATTGATCATGGATTATTACATGCCATTTTTCCATAAGACAGTTAGGGAATTCATTGATTGTCGCTTCCTTCCCAGGCCGACTGCATTTACTGCTCAAGAATTCAAATTTCGAGTGTGTTCTTCAGTCAGTTTAACAGAAGAAAAGAAAACATTCAAGCAGTCCTGCTGACATAGACAGATTACATTCAACAAGTCTTACTGAAATCAAAAAGTTACACTACAATCAGCCTAGGCCAGAGAACATCATCATCAAGAAGAAGAAGAACATTCAATCTCTATCAAGAGTCTTCTTCTTTCAACCCTACATGACAACTTCAGAAGGACAACAATAACTCTATGAAAGATATTGTACCTAAACACCTAGAGGGGGGGGGGGGGGTGAATAGGTGACTTAAGTCTTTTTGACTTTTTAGGCAGAATTCAGATTATTTCACAGAGTTATAACTACTTTTTCCAAGCAATCAAAATAGCAATCACAGAATATTACATGCACACAGTGAACATACAGGTTTATAGTGGTTTCCCAAGATTTGGGTACATCCACTTTCCCCCTTCGCCTATCTAGTAGTGTACTAGATTCGTCCAAACTCCTCCACTATCTCAGATCCTCAGATCTTACACTCAGAACCCCAAAACAGGTTCCTACAGCTCAGGCCCAAGGCCCTACAACTCAGTCTTCTTCAAAGACCTACACTCAGCTTCTTCACAAAGCCTACACTCAGCCACAACAGGCCTACACTCAGCCACACCAGGCCTACACTCAGAGATACAAATCTCCTATACTCAGGCACACAGGCCCTACACTCAGCCTTTATAATTGCAGGCTTACAACTCAGATCACTATGGATCCTACAAGAAATTAGAATACAAAGTTTATACCTACAACTCAGAGAATAGAGAGAGGAGTTGATAGGTTCTTGATGAGTTCTTGGAAGAACTCTGCTGAGATCAATCTCACTTGGCTTTTCTTCAAAGCTTCTTAAATGTAGAACACAATATGATTGATCTCCACTGCAGCTGATCCTTGATCTCTGCAACTTAAGATTCAGAACAAAGTCTGAATCCTTCTTCTCAGCCTGGTTCCAACGGCTGTCTTCTTGGATGGAGCTCTCTCTCTCAAACTACTTAGATCTTCACTTGATTCTTCAAAGAATAGCTAGATCTTCTTCTTATTCAATTACTTGATCATCAGTTTCTGTAGACAGTATAAGCCTATTTATAGGCCTTCTTCATGGTGACCGGCTGATCCGGTTCCTAACTGATTTCAGACAACTCTGACAGGTGCAGCAGACCGGCTGGAATGGCAGCTGTCAAGTCATCCAGTCAGTTCTTGAAATAACTGTAACTATCTGAAAGTGTCGAGACTGTCTGTCTTTAAGTGTCGACACTTATAGACCAAGTGTCGACACAAGTAGACTAAGTGTCGACACTAGCCTTCAAGGTGTCGACACAACTCCTTGTGTTGTAGAATTCACTTCTCGACACAGCTTCTTCATCATGTGTTGACACTGATATTCTGTGTCGACACAGCTTCTTTTTCTTCAGCACTTTGTTTAATTCTTGTAAGTGTCGACACAACTCCTTTGTGTCGACACATCTTCATGTGTTGAACTTGTTCAGTGTCGACACATCTTCTTGGTGTCGACACATGCCTTCTGTGTTGATACTTGCTGAGTGTCGACACAGCTCCTTGTGTCGACACATTCTTCTTCTGTTGAGACTTTGGCTAAGTGTCGACACAGCTCCTTGTGTCGACACTTGTACTTAGAATTTTTGTTGAACTTCGCTGAGTGTCGACACAGCATCCTAGTGTCGACACTTTCTTCATGTGTTGAGTCTTCTGCTATGTGTCGACATATTCTTCATTGTGTCGACACTTTCTTCAAATGTTGAGTCTTCTACTGAGTGTCGACACATTCTTTATTATGTCGACACTTATACTTAGACTCTGCTGACTTTTGCTGAGTATCGACACAACCTCCAAGTGTCGACACTTTCTGATGTAGACACAGTTCCTCTAGGTGTCGACACTGCTGCTAAGTGTCGACACTGCTTCACTGGACTTTTCTTCATTGAGTGTCGACACAGCTCCTTGTGTCGACACTTTCTGTCTGGTGTCGACTCTGCATCCCTGGTGTCGACACAAGTACTCCAAGTGTCGACACTGCTTGCCTGGGTGTCGACACAAGTATTCTTAAGTGTCGACACTATGCTCCTGGGTGTCGACACATGGACTTAGAAACTTTTTCATCTTTCCCTGTGAATACTTGACCTGCACAACTGAACTCAAAATACATCAAATACATTTTGATGTATATCATTGAGTAGGGTGAGACTTCTTCAAATCAGGTACATTTAAACCAATGTACCCAACAATCTCCCCCTATTTGGAGAAGTCATAACCCTTAGTCAATGATATACACCATTCATAATAAAATTACAGAATGATGTAAAGCAGGATTATGCAATCAGGGAAAACATAAACATGTATTAAACAAACATGTATACATAGATATCATCTCAGAATAATTATGAAAAAGATTTATCACACAGCACATTGTTCTATCAACTTTGTCATATTCATTTTTCAAAAGTTTACAAAGTGTTTAAAATCAGAAGATTACATTTGTAAACTAAAGACAATGCTATTCTATTTTTGCTCAGCCTCCTTGATCACTATGCCTTTCCCAGTCGTTATCTTGGCTTGTACAGGGGCTTCAGCATCTTCAGTATCAGCAGGCTTTTTCCCTTTCAGCTCCTTCTTCTTTAGCTCTTCAGCTTTAATCTTCTGCCTCTCAAAGTAATGATAAGGCTTGGGAAAGTACTTGCTAGGCTTCTGGGCAGTAGGAGGTAGCTTTCCCATCTTTGCCTTTCTTCTATATTGCACTATAGCTTCTTGTCTGGTCTCATGCTTCCTCCATTCCAGTTTAGAAAACCATTTGTTTCTATCTTGAATATTATCTTTTGCAGCCTTCCATGCAGTTAAGATAATGTTTCTTGAAGTGGGGCTCCACTGCTCAAAGTCAGGCCTTTGTTCAGCTTGCTCTCTGAACCTCTTCTTAGACAACCTAGCTTCTTGTTCAGCTTGTTCTTTCAGAATAGCTTCCTGTAAAGCTTCAGATACTGGCTGAACCACCTTCTCTATGATGACATTTTGCTGACCCTCAGGTGGGCTATACATAGACTGTATATCAGCTTGTATCATATCAAAATTTGGAGGAGGGTAGATTACTTGAGCCACTTCAGGTTGCTCCCCTCCTAGATATGCAGGATGTATCCCAAATTCTGCTACATTGTCATCATCACATAAAGGAGGATAACCAAGAGTTGCTCTGATAGAATTAGAAATCCACTTGGCATGATCAGAGCTGGCTTTGACTAACACCCTCTCCCCCTTTATGACTTCTCTTTCCATATGATCTCTTAGATCATCCTTTTGAAATCTGATTTGGGCATTTAGATAATTGACTCCATCCTTGTAGAAAGGTTTTAACCTTTGGAGTTTTTCAGTGATGAGCTTCTGAGAGTCTTGTATAACAGTTGTAACAGCAGTTAAGCTCTCTTGCAAGTGCTTATCAAAAGTTTCTTTGGCTGTGGCACTTTCTGCAGACTGTGCAGTGGCTATATTCTTTATCTCAGTTACAATTGCATTGTGAGAAGCAGTCAAATTGTCATTCATTCTGATTTGATTCTCCAGTACATAGCCTTGCTTAACTTCAAGTTCATCCACTTGAGCTTTTATCTTCTCTTGATGTGTAGCCAAGTACACGACTGCATTCCCTCCCTTGTGGAAGCAGTCAGTCATCTCCTTCTTATTGAGTTTCATTTCAAATCTTATAGATTTTATGTTTTGGGCTAGATCAAACTGTAAAGACTTATGCCCCTCATCCACATATGTTTCTATGGCTTTCCTGTGCTCATCAAGCTTAATTTGCATAGCAACCATCAAAGCACTGTAATCTACAGTTGGTGCTGCTTGTAGTGCAGGCTGTGGTTCTATAGTTTGCAAAGCCTTCTTATAATTCTGGCTTCTTCTTTTAAATACTTGAAATTTCCTTTTCTTTGCCCTTGTAGCCTCCTCATCTTCAGAAGCAGATGTACTTGCTATTTCTACCCTCTCCTTAGGTAGCTCCTCAACTTCCTTTGTCTTCTCAGGCTCTGTCCTTGCAGGTTCTTCAACAAATACTACTTGCTCCCCCTCAATATGAGCATTCTCCCCCTCAGCAGCAGCACTTTCCTTCTCAAAGTCTGTCTGATCCAGATTAAGTAAGAGATCTTCCATTGTATACTCTTGTTGAGGTTGTGATGGAGATTCTCTTATCTCATCAGTTACTTGATGAGGTTCCACTTGATCTGTAACAGATGTGTCCTCCATGACAACATATGTGGGTTGACTATTAATCTGAGGTGGCTGATTAACATCAGATAAGTTGTCAATTATAACTTCACTCTCAATAAGGAAATCTAATTGATTGATTTCTGAGATTACCTCAAGGATAGTGTGGGTTGCTTGCTCACTCTCTAGTTGAGTTGGCTCTTCCACTACAAGAGGCTCCCCCTGGATTGTATCCTGATGTACTGGGCTAGCTTGAGGTAGCTCCCCCTGGCTCTCTGCAACATCTTGTTGAGCTGGAGACTTGCCAGCAGTTCCAGGTTCTTGTTCATCATCTAGTGTAAAGACAACTTGCTCCTCAGAGCTACTTGATGATTCTTGAGCTACTGGAGCTATCATCTGCTTCTTCTTTTGTGGAGTTATTTTCTCAGGAGTAGGCATTTCCTTGGTCAAGACCCTATCCCATCTGGAGAAGAGTCTCATGTCCATCTTCCTCATATGATTTATTTTAGATCCAGCAGCTTGGCTCATTACTTCTGGTATACTACCAGCAAGGTACAGACTGAGTATCCTACCCAAATTGGGCTTCTTCAAGCTCTCTTTAATCTTATCAAAGACTACTATAGACCAATCAGTTTTCAAAGTGAAGATAATCCTTGTCATGAGATTAAACATATGGGCTGATACCCTGTCATGCCCTCCAGGCTTACTCAATATCACTTTGCCAACAATTTCTGAGAGAAATTTTCCCTGGCTGTTTATGCCTTTCCGATTGAATACAGATCCAATTTTCAGCTTGGAATCTAGACCACACCAAGTTAATGCTTCTCTGGTCTTAGCAGCAGTAACTTCATCCTCTTCTTTTGTCCTTGGTAGATTTAGGACCTTTCTCAAACTTTTTGGTGAGACCTTCACCTTTTCTCCATGTACCCTTGACTTGATCTTGAATCCAGATTCGTCTAGGGTTGCTCCATTCAGAAACTCTAGAACTTCTTTCTTCCAAATTTTAGTTGGTTCTGACACAAGAAAATCTAACCCTGAGTGTGCGACTAGGGTTACCACATTCTTGATCACTGGATCTGCATCATCAAATGCATGCCGCACCAGTTCATAGCCTTCGTTCACGTTCTCCTCGAGCTTTGGCGCCATTAGGGTTTGAAGAATTTGAATTGAGAGAAGAGAGGTGTCGACACACAAGTTTGGTCTCGAAAATTTTGTGAGCGTGTCGACAGACAATGACAAAATCCTATTTAGACCTTTCTAGGATTGAAGATGAAAGGGCGGGTTAACTAACTTAAAATTATGTCGACACTGATGCAAAGTGTCGACACTGACTTATAATGTCTCGACACCTATGTGTCGACACAAGTTTAGTCAACAGAATATATGTGTCGACACTTGTTTATGTGTCGACACCACTTAGCTCGACACATAGTCGAGACTTTACTTCACTAATTCTGAGTAAAGCCTAAGTGTCGACACCATCTTGGATGTGTCGACACCTACATATCATGTGTCGACACTAATTTTCTGAAGTGTCGACATCAACTTCCTAGATGTGTCAACACCTTTTCTCTGAAGTGTCGACACCAATTTTCTGTCTCGACACAGACAACTCTGTGTGTCAACACTAATTTACTTAGTCATTTCTATAAACTTATTCTAAGTTTATCATACCTAGTTCAATTTTAAACCTATTGAACTTTGTTTCTTCTAGGGGCTTAGTATACATATCGGCTAGTTGATTATCAGTCTTAACATATTCTAGTGAAATATCTTCTTTTTCTACATGTTCCCTAAGAAAATGATATTTTATTTCAATATGTTTAGTTCTACTATGGGAAACAGGATTGTTTGCAATTGATATAGCACTGGTAGAATCACAAAACAGTGGTGTTCTACTTACCTGAATTCCATAATCCTCAAGCTGATGTTGTATCCATAGAAGTTGAGCACAGCAACTTCCAGCAGCCACATATTCTGATTCTGCAGTGGAGATAGCCACACTTGTTTGCTTCTTGCTACTCCATGAAATCAGTCTTCCACCTAGGAATTGACAGGTTCCAGTTGTACTTTTTTTTGTCTTCTTTGCAGCCTGCAAAATCTGCATCTGAATAACCTGTTAGATCAAAGTCCCCATTCCTAGGGTACCAAATGCCTAGATAAGGTGTGCCCTTTAGATATCTCAGTATCCTTTTGACTGCTGTCAAATGAGACTCTTTAGGGCATGCTTGGTACCTAGCACAGACACATGTAGCATACATGATATCTGGTCTACTTGCAGTCAAATAGAGTAGGGAGCCAACTATCCCTCTATACAAAGTCTCATCTACAGGTTTCCTTGCATCATCTTTTCTAAGAGACATACTTGACCCCATAGGAGTCTTCATGGTACTGGATGAATCCATACCATACTTCCTTATGAGTTCTAGGGTGAACTTAGACTGGCATATGGATAATCCATTCTCAGTCGTCTAACTTGGAGACCCAAGAAGAACTTAAGTTCCCCCATACTACTCATCTCAAATTGTCCTTGCATTAGTTTTGCAAACTTTTTGCAAAGACTACTTTCAGTAGACCCAAATATGATGTCATCTACATATATTTGGACTAGTATTATCTTACCTCTGGATTCCCTAAGGAATAGAGTCTTGTCTATTTTCCCTCTTGTGAATTTATTCTCAATGAGGAAAGTAGACAGAGTTTCATACTAAGCCCTAGGGGCTTGTTTTAACCCATATAAAGCTTTCCTAAGTCTATAGACATAATTAGGTTGAGTTGAATCAACAAAACCTGATGGCTGTTCCACATAGACTTCTTCTTTTAGATTACCATTCAAAAAGGCTGACTTAACATCCATTTGGTAAACTTTAAATCCTTGAAAGGTTGCATAGGCCAGGAACATCCTTATGGCTTCCAGTCTGGCTACTAGAGCAAAGGTTTGATCAAAGTCAATACCTTCTTCCTGCCTATATCCTTTAGCAACCAATCTTGCTTTGTTCTTGACAATTACTCCATGTTCATCCATCTTATTCCTAAAGATCCACTTGGTTCCAATTATGTTGTGGTCTTTTGGTTTAGGAACAAGCTCCCAGACTTTACATCTCTTGAACTGATTCAGCTCTTCTTACATTGCCTCAATCCAATGAGGGTCTAGGATGGCTTCTTCAAACTTCTTTGGCTCTACTTGGGATAGAAAACTGGAGTAGAGTGCTGCACTCAAATTTCTGCTCCTTGTTTGTACCCCTTGTCTTAGATCACCAATGATTTGATCTGCTGGATGATCTCTTAGATGCCTATTAGCTGGAGGCATCCTGGCTTCAGGTTGAACTTCTTCAGTTTCTTCATCTTGCTGCACTCCTTGGACTTCTTCTACATTAGGTACATGTAGTACTCCCCCTAGACAACAACCACTATCTTCTACTTGCTGTCTTGCAGTAGGTTCTTCTTCTATAGTGAGCTTGTCCATCTTCTTAGTTATACCTGTGGTGCTGCAAATACTACTAGACAACTCATGGTTAATAAGTCTAGTTTCATCAAATACTACATGTACAAACTCTTCTACAACTTGAGAAGATAAGTTGTAGACTCTATAAGCCTTACTGTTGTTGCTGTACCCAACAAAAATTCCATCTTGGGACTTGGCAGCAAACTTGGTCAAGTAAGACTTTCCATTGTTAAGTATAAAGCACTTACAACCAAAGATCCTGAAATAGGATAGGTTTGGTTTTCTGCCTTTCACAATCTCATAGGGGGTCTTGTTGTGGCTTTTAGTAATGGTAGCCCTATTAATTACATGGCATGCAATATTAACTGCCTCAGCCCAGAAATATTCTGGGAGAGATGTGTCACTTAATAGGGTCCTACCAGCCTCAATCAAGGTTCTATTTTTCCTCTCAGCAATGCCATTTTGCTGAGGTGTTCTTGGTGAAGAAAACTCCTGAAATATCCCAAATTCTTCACATAGTTTTGCCATACTATCAGACTGAAATTCAGTACCATGGTCACTTCTTATCTTGACCACTGTATTGTCTAGTTCATTCTGAATTTGTTTGACAAAGCTATAGAAGATACTAGGTGTTTCAGATTTCTGTCTAAGGAAGAACACCCAGGAAAATCTTGAGTAGTCATCTACAACCACAAAGGTATAGACCTTCCTACATAGGTTGTGAACTGGCATAAGACCAAAGAGATCCATATGCAAGAGGTATAAGCACCTCAGAGCATCTTTGATTTCAATGCTACTAAAGGTAGATCTAGTCTGCTTTCCCTTTTGACAAGCAGAGCATATTCCATCTTTAATACACTTAACTTGAGGACCATTCCTCACTAACTCTTTGCTAAAGAGTTGGCCAATTGTCTTGTAGTTGAGATGTGATAGCCACTTGTGCCATTTGACACAATGAGAGACTCTCTCATCAGCTACAAGACACACTGGAGAACCATTGTTCTCAACCATAAAGTCTAGGCAATAGACATTCCTTTTTCTATAACCTGTCAAAATGATCTCTTGATCATTTGAACTCCTGATATGACAACAATTTCTAACAAATGAGATATCATATCCCAAATCACTCAATTGACTTATACTAATAAGGTTATGTTTCAAACCCTTGACATAAGCCACTTGAGTAATAGTTATATGGGTGCAAGAAATGTTACCAAAACCCTTGATGATTCCTTTTTCAGAACCACCAAAGGTGACTTTTGGACCATCCTTGATAGGTGTGTAGTCCTTTAGCAATCCCCTTGTTCCAGTCATATGTCTAGAATATCCACTGTCCAAGTACCATATTGGGGCATGACCACTTGGACTCACCTGCAAAACAGATTAGTGAACCTTAGAACCCAAAGAATTCTTGGGTCCTTAGTACTGGTTAGTTTGCTTCCTAACAAAGCTACCTGCAGGTTTTCCAACAGGCAGTTTGTTACTCACTTTGGCACTTGCATTGTGCCAACAGTCCATGGCAAAGTGGCCTACCTTGCCACAGCACCAGCATTCAAACCTATTGTACCTTTGCTTAGGTACATCCCTAGCTGTTTTATTTACAGCTGGCTTGTTGAGGGCTGGGGCTTTGCCCTTGGACTTGGACTGAACAGTCCTAGCAGGTTTAGTAAACCCCAGTCCAGCTTTACCTTTTTGATGAACAAATTCATCAATTAAGGGTAGAATTGACTTTGGTTTAGAAAACCTAACAACTAAATCTCTCTCCTTCTGAAGACTAATCTCCAGACTTCTGATTTGATCATTCTTAAAAATTATAGTCCCCATCTGAATCACAGTTATGTGCTTCAGTCTGGCTATTTCATTTAGCTTTTGATCAATCATCTTCTCAAAGTCAGTTGCAGCAACTTTGAGACTAGCAATTTCCTTTGCCTGACTTTTGGCTAGAGGCTTGCTCTTCTTAAAAGCTTGCAACAGAATTTTATATTCATCTATCAATTGATGAATATCCCCTTCAAACTCAGATGCACTCTCATCACTTGATGATGATGAATCTGATTCTGAACTAGCACAAGAAATTGAACTTAAAGAATAATTTTGTACCTTACTAGGTCCAGGCTGCTCCTGGATTTTGTCATCTTCTATTAATGCCATCAGTCCTTGGCACTGACTGTCCTCTTGTTCATATATAAAGTTCATTATCTGGATGAACTCCTCTTCTTCTTCCTCAGCAAACAGTCCTATGTATGCTTCAGCATCTGACTCAGTTTCTGATGAAGATATGTCTGACAGGCTCTTATCCCTTTTGGCAACAAAAGACTTTTCCTTCTTGCCCTTGAATTGAGTCTTCTTCTTATCATTAGACTCCTTCCTTTTCTCAGGACAGTCTGCAATAACATGTCCTTGTCTGTTACAGCAATAACATACAATTTTTGATAGAGTTGCTTTGCTAGACTTGGTCTTTTTCCTGTCTTTCTTTGATGACTTCTTGTTCTGATAATAGTCATCTTTTCCTTGGGAAGTAGATGGCTTTGTCCTCCACTGTTTCTTCTTTAAGAACTTCTGAAAGTGTCTTGTGAAAGCTGCAAAGTCCTCATCACTTTCACTGCTCTCAGAATTTCTGCTTTCTGAATTATCTGACTCAGTCTCAGCAACCTTTGGTGGTGGAGATGGAGACTTACTTCTGTATTTTCTGGTGGCTTCTGTCTTGAATGCCACTGTCCTTTCTTTATTCTCAATTCTGGTAGTTTTCTCCTCTTCTTTCCTCACCATCAACTGCATTTCATAGGATAGCAATTTTCCAAACAAAGTTGGAGGAGGAATTTCTGCTAACTTTGTCATTTCCCTTATGACACAGATCTTGGTGTCCCAATCTTTTGTAAGGGACCTTAAGAACTTATCATTAAGCTCATAATTACTGAACTCTCTTCCATAGGACATTAGCTCATTCACAATCCTATAGAACTTTTTATAGCATTCTGTTATGCTATCAGATCTACCTTGCCTGAAGCTTTCATATTCTTGGTTTAATAAGGATTTTCTATCCTGTCTCACTTCTTCAGAACCCTCCATGTACACAATAAGAGTATCCCACATCTCCTTAGATGTCTTACAGTGTATTAGATTCTGAAAGGTAACATCATCAATGGCACTCACAATGATATTCTGAGCCCTCTTGTCCATTGTGGCTAGAATTATCTCATCTTTTGTCATTTCAGAGAAGTCTTTAGGTGTTCTCTGATTTGCATCTAAGATTGAAACCTTCATAGACACATATGACCCTTCTTTCACTGTGATGTAAATTCTAGGGTTTGAGGCTTCCATAAATAGTCTCACCCTTTCTTTCCAGATGCCAAATATTTCTTTTCTGCAAATGGGTAACTTCATGGATCCAAGTTCCTTATGATTCTCAGTTGAACCCATGGTTCTTGATGTTCTTGATTCTGCAATTTACTTAGACTGAATATGCCAACAGGATCTACTCAGACAGTTATGTCCTTTTTTGAGGAACCTGGCTCTGATACCACTTGAAAGATATTGTACCTAAACACCTAGAGGGGGGGTGAATAGGTGACTTAAGTCTTTTTGACTTTTTAGGCAGAATTCAGATTATTTCACAGAGTTATAACTACTTTTTCCAAGCAATCAAAACAGCAATCACAGAATATCACATGCACACAGTGAACACACAGGTTTATAGTGGTTCCCCAAGGTTTAGGTATATCCACTTCCCCCCTTCGCCTATCTAGTAGTGTACTAGATTCAGCCAAACTCCTCCACTATCTCAGATCCTCAGATCTTACACTCAGAACCCCAAAACAGGTTCCTACAGCTCAGGCCCAAGGCCCTACAACTCAATCTTCTTCAAAGACCTACACTCAGCTTCTTCACAAAGCCTACACTCAGCCACAACAGGCCTACACTCAGCCACACCAGGCCTACACTCAGAGATATAAATCTCCTACACTCAGGCACACAGGCCCTACACTCAGCCTTTATAATTGCAGGCTTACAACTCAGATCACTATGGATCCTACAAGAAATTAGAATACAAAGTTTATACCTACAACTCAGAGAATAGAGAGAGGAGTTGATAGGTTCTTGATGAGTTCTTGGAAGAACTCTGCTGAGATCAATCTCACTTGGCTTTTCTTCAAAGCTTCTTGAATGTAGAACACAATAGGATTGATCTCCACTGCAGCTGATCCTTGATCTCTACAACTTAAGATTCAGAACAAAGTCTGAATCCTTCTTCTCAGCCTGGTTCCAATGGCTGTCTTCTTGGATGGAGCTCTCTCTCCAACTACTTAGATCTTCACTTGATTCTTCAAAGAATAGCTAGATCTTCTTCTTATTCAATTACTTGATCATCAGTTTCTGTAGACAGTATAAGCCTATTTATAGGCCTTCTTCATGGTGACCGGCTGATCTGGTTCCTAACTGATTTCAGACAACTCTGACAGGTGCAGCAGACCGGCTGGAATGGCAGCTGTCAAGTCATCCAGTCAGTTCTTGAAATAACTGTAACTGTCTGAAAGTGTCGAGACTGTCTGTCTTTAAGTGTCGACACTTATAGACCAAGTGTCGACACAAGTAGACTAAGTGTCGACACTAGCCTTCAAGGTGTCGACACAACTCCTTGTGTTGTAGAATTCACTTCTTGACACAGCTTCTTCATCATGTGTCGACACTGATATTCTGTGTCGACACAGCTTCTTGTTCTTCAGCACTTTGTTGAATTCTTGTAAGTGTCGACACAACTCCTTTGTGTCGACACATCTTCATGTGTTGAACTTGTTCAGTGTCGACACATCTTCTTGGTGTCGACACATGCCTTCTGTGTTGATACTTGCTGAGTGTCGACACAGCTCCTTGTGTCGACACATTCTTCTTCTGTTGAGACTTTGGCTAAGTGTCGACACAGCTCCTTGTGTCGACACTTGTACTTAGAATTTTTGTTGAACTTCGCTGAGTGTCGACACAGCATCCTAGTGTCGACACTTTCTTCATGTGTTGAGTCTTCTGCTATGTGTCGACACATTCTTCATTGTGTCGACACTTTCTTCAAATGTTGAGTCTTCTGCTGAGTGTCGACACATTTTTTATTATGTCGACACTTATACTTAGACTCTGCTGACTTTTGCTGAGTGTCGACACAGCCTCCAAGTGTCGACACTTTCTGATGTAGACACAGTTCCTCTAGGTGTCGACACTACTGCTAAGTGTCGACACTGCTTCACTGGACTTTTCTTCATTGAGTGTCGACACAGCTCCTTGTGTCGACACTTTCTGTCTGGTGTCGACACAAGTACTCCAAGTGTCGACACTGCTTGCCTGGGTGTCGACACAAGTCTTCTTAAGTGTCGACACTATGCTCCTGGGTGTCGACACATGGACTTAGAAACTTTTTCATCTTTCCCTGTGAATACTTGACCTGCACAACTAAACTCAAAATACATCAAATACAATTTGATGTATATCATTGAGTAGGGTGAGGCTTCTTCAAATCAGGTATATTTAAACCAATGTACCCAACACTCTATCTGTCAAAGAAGTTCCTAAAGCAATCTCTGGTCAAGGGAATCAAGTTTTTGAAGACCTGTCACCCTAAAGCAGTGCTCCAGATTTCCTGATCCATTCAAGAACTCAGGGGGAGCAAACTGCTAAAATCAATCCACTAGTCTTCTCAGTTGTTATTGAGAAAGAGAAGACACCATCACCCCTTTTTTCTTCCTCTGTACAGGGGTTTAAGTCCCTTCAAAATTATTCTTGGTTGCAAGTCTCTTACCAAAAGACTTGAGATTTTGGTTTTTGAGCACCTAAACAAAAGCTCATTGGTGTCAGACACCTGATCAAAAACCTGAGTGGATTCCTACCAGGGTGGTAGAAGAGTGGATGTACCCTGGTCGGGGAACCACTATAATTTCTTGTGTCGTCTGGTAGCCCTTTTTCTTTTGTTTTGGCTGTGTTCTGTGATTTGTTAGGTTGCTGTAATTATTACTTTGTTTGTTAACCTGTTCACCTAGCTTTACAGCAAAAGTTGTAAAGATTTTTTAAGAGACCACAATACTCTATTCACCCCCCCTCTAGAGTATTCCAGATCTAACCTTCACTTTCATATGTACTTCTTTAGGAAAGAATCCCCAAATTCTTCCATGGACGGGGTGCGTCAAGGAAATTGGCGGCCGCTATGGCTCACCCACCACAACTTTGAGTCTCCCTCCAACATGAAGGCCGCAAACTCAGATTTCTTCTCCTCTGGCGTCTCTGCCGCCCTCAAAAGCTCTTGAATCCGTGCCCACCAATCCTCCACATCAGTCGGAGTACCGACTCCTTTGAACGTCGGGGGATGGAAGCTCAGAAAGTACTTCATCTGCCGGTCTCCATGCCCGACAACTACCCTTTCTGGCAAAGACTCTACTCATTTGGCTTCTCCGCCCAGCATGACCGTCGCCATATCTGGTGTAGCAGGGGTTGCTACCTGAGCTGTCGCTGCAGCTTGGGCTGCCACCATTGCTTCTGCTAGCATGCGACAGAAGTCGGTCGGGTTTACATGCATGCCTAAAGGACCTTGAGCAGCGGCGCTGCTCGCCGAAAGCTCTTCTCTTGGTCTTAACGTACCCGCCTCGTTGCTCGCACTCTTAAGAAAAGCAAGAAATCAAGGATTCAGTCTCTAATCATAAGACTCAAGCATAAGGACACTCACGGTCCCGCATTACTCTTATGTGGATAACTTCTATACGCATCGACGTTGAATCCAACCTTGCTCTGATACCAAATTGTAACACCTCCCCTGTAATGACCGTATAATATGGGTCCTGCCATGGCCCCACAACATACAGACGCCACAGCTTTAGTATTATAAGATGATATAACTACCCAAACTCAAAACTCATAAGCAAAACACAGCGGAAACATCAACCAAGACTAGAAGTTATCCACATCCACAAGAGTCTCAAAATGGCCTTATGGCCTTACAACAAAAGAGAGTCCAAATATCCAATAATACATAAACATCAAAGTGCATATGCACTCCTAAGCTACCTCGGCATGCAAGCCGCAAGACAACAACATCAAACATACATAATCACAAAAGTAAAGCCATAGCCAGGATGATAACACTTCATGAGGCTTAGGCCTTTCTGGCCGGCGAGCTAGCTCCTGCTTGCGATCCTTGCCCTGTAAAATTTGGTTGTAACGTGGGTCAGCAAAGGCTGACCTCAAACTGTGTAACAACCACATCTCCTCCCGGCCGCCCCTAACGGACCCCGGGGTACCCCTCCAACCTGCAAGTCAGCACTTCGTATACAATATACAAAAATAAGTATATCACTAATGAACATGCTTGGATGTCTCAAACAACATGCACGTTCTCTACTGTTGAGCATGTAAAGAAAAGGGGCCTACTATGCAACATGAATGCAAAACCCGGGCTTCACCCAAGACACCCTATCGCATATGCATCTAGAACATCATCACATCATCTGGGTACTCATCATTTCCCCATTGGCATTAAGCCGCAAACAAAGGGGGCACTACAATTACCCCAACGACATGCAAGCCGCTACACGGAACTCTTGCCAAGGCCCCACCCGCTCATGGTCTTAGACCCGGGCTTGCTTGCAAGCTCTGACTTCTCATGTCAGGATTCCGTCTAACACAATAACCGATTCGAAGAAGCCTTGCTGGACCCCACCCGCTCATGGCCTCATTGCCCGGGCTTGCCCCATGCTTGGCATTCTCATCAGTCGCACAGAAGGGGACTAGTCTCGTCGGGACACTCTCCATACATGACCTGCACGTCACGGGATAGCCAACCGACCATAGAGACAAAGCCACGCTTTAGCATATTACAATCCAAAAACCATTCCCACCCTAATCCGTCATTCGTACTACAACGTCCCTGCGCACCAAGGAAACCATCTACCGCCAATGCGGAGCTAACCTTATCCACCAAGGAAATCATCTACCGCCATTGAGGAGCTAACCTTGTACGGTTCCGACTACACGTACTCACTCGAGAAAAGGGGGAAAACATCACAAACAGCACAAACAACATCTTGCCGCAATGGATCTCTACGAATCCTTAAAGCTCGTATGCAACATCACCGAGTCGGATTAACGGTCGCGACTACAGCTTCACCCACCATGCCTAATCCACTAACGGAGCAGATCTTTAATGCAAAAACATGTCGGGGACGGACTCAATTGACCCGGAGGTCCCTCTTGAACCTTGGCGACCCAACCCCCTATCATTTGAGAGTTTGGTGCCCAAAAACTAGAAAGTAAAAGATGCTAAACATGCATCTTAAAACCAACAGGAGAAGTATCGTTACCTTCCGGCCTCTCTTCCTAGCCATGGAAACTTAGCCGGATGAAAACCTTTGCAACGGTCTTGCCTCCACGTATTTGGACTCGGCTCGCGATTTGGAGCACCGAAGCTTCTCCGGCAGTCGAATCTCTCCTTCACCTTCTTCCTTGCTCTCCCTTATCTCTAGATCTTAGAAAGAGAGTGTTTGAAGGAGAATGAGGGTTTCTATACCCTATTCCTGGACTTAACACAACAAGGGCAGCCCTGGACCATCAGATCCCAAAAGAAGGAAATGAACGACCACGATCCGAACTGAAAATCAAAACACCTGGGCCGAACACGGCTTGTGACATGCCCGTGTCCAAGGCCGTGTTCCCCAATCGATGTCGAAACCGTCGCACCCAAAGCAGGACACGGGCTCTGAAAACGACCGTGTCAGAGCTGACACACCCGTATCATGCCGTACACACATGTGTGCCTGGGCGTGTTCCTCCATCGACACATGACCAATCACAACCTGAGAAGGACACGGGTACTTGACACGCCCGTATCACATTTGACACGGCCATGTCCAACACGAACACGCCTGGGCTCCAGGCTGTGTTCAATCCCCTTACACGGCCCGACTCATAACCCGAGAAGGACATGGCCTGGGACACGCCCGTGTCTCAGGCCGTGTTCTAAGTCTCGACGATCGTCGACCGCCTCTTCGTCGACTTCGCAAAAAAAAAAATTTCGTCAAACACGCTCGACACGGCCTTGGACACGCCCGTGTCCCAAGCCGTGTTCACTGTCTCGACATATCGTCGAGCGCAGTTTGTCTACCACCCGGGCTCTCGACGAACCCGACATGACACGGCCATGGACACACCCGTGTCCTAGGCCGTGTTCCCTGTCTCGACACATCGTCGAGCGAAAATCGTCAACTTCCCAGGCTCTCGACGAACCCGGCACAACACGGCCACGGACACGCCCGTGTCTTAGGCCGTTTGACCCTTACCAAGACCCAAACTTGGCTCTCGACGCTGCTCGTCGTTCTTTCGAATTTTGGGGCAGTACACGTAACCACCCACTCACCACCAGGTCAGTGGGGGAATTTAATAAATAATTTATTATTTATTAATGGCGGTCTCCAAATAGCGGAATACGCACATCTAAAACTATAGTAAAAATATTTATGATGGTAGTTACGGTGTGCGGATAGCCTCAAAACCACCGTAACCACCTCCCGACGCCTATACAAGGAGCCTCAGGCCTACTCATCTTCTTCTGATTTTCACTTCGGAGCATTATTCTTCCTCATGTCGAATCTCTGTCTGTTTCCTTCTATGAGCCACCGACGAGCCACCTTCGAGCTGCCTCCGAGCCACACCTGAGCCACGAGCGGGTCAAGTTACAACCACCCGGCAAAACCAAATTGTCCAAGTCCCAAGCGGCTCAGCAACTGCAAGACCAAGTGTTCTGCTTCCCATCCAGAATCAGCAAGTCGCTATCTGAAGACCACCAGTGTGAAGCGCAATCTATAACAACTCCCGGCGTGATGACATGTCGTCCACTACGTGCAAAGTGTTCTCTCACCTCATGATTGTAACGAGAGGTGGCCTGTCACCCTCGACTTCATGAATCAGCTGTAACCTCCAAGAAATAGTGGATTTTGACTGACACAGATATGATCACGTGGTTTTTTTTATCAAATTGAGTGGTTTTCCACGTTAAAACTGCTTGTGTACAATCAACCCACTCCTTTGGCTGTGTGCGCGCTCGACCGTCCCGAGAGCTAAGACGGTCCAAGAATTCCGGCCCGACCGAGACGTCGAGTTGGTCTGCAACAGTTTGACATCATTTGTGGGAAGCAAGTTCCCAACATCTTTAGAAGATTGTACCCTCTGTATAGCGGTACGAAGAGATAGAATCTCCAATCTGATAGCTTCTAAGGAGCAGCTTTAATGGCAAAAAGAAGCATCCATCCCAGGGGGCACACTGAGACTGCCCACTCTCATCTACTCGTAGACGTGCCTCCCAAGGCAGAAATGTTTCTCACCCCAGTAACAGCTTTGGAGGGATGAGTTCGTCAGATGGAGAAGCAGAAAACCGAGATGCTCACTCAGCTCAGGAATATGGGGGCACCTCCCACTCAGCCGCCTGCACCGACCAATCTCCCACCTCCAATAAGCCATGGCCAACCAAGGGAAGCTCCGCAAAGAGAAGCGTCAAAAGAATTCTCTGATGCCTCTAGTTCTACTCACCCGGTCCTCAGAGTAGCTGGAACTGGTCGTCACAACCGAGTCTTGGAAGAAGAACCCCGTTTACCCTTGCACGAAAGATTTACTCGGGAAGAGATACATGAAGTGATCGCCGAGGAGTGCAGATAGGTTGGCCGCCGAGATATTCACCCCCTTCGACCCCTTCACCAATGCTCCCTATTTGCGCCCCAGTTTTGGCCCATCAAATCTCGCTTGGATTCAAAGTGTCGAATATCGAAACCTTTGACGGGACGGACGACCCACTAGAACACATCAACCACTTTACCATGATCATGAGGATCTATAACGCACTTGATCAGTTACTCTGCCAAGTCTTCCCAGCCACTCTCAAAGGTCAAGCTCGGACTTGGTTCCATTCTCTGAGGGAAGGAACTATCACGAACTTTACAGAGCTTATTAGGCAGTTCACCGACCAGTTCATCGCCAACCGAAGAATCGTCCTGTAACACCCCAGTTTTTGAGAGAGGGGTCGATTTACGTTTCTGGACTTTCTTTTGGTTTCTGGTAGGGGGCGCTCGACGATGTGTCGAGTGAGGGCACACGGCCTGCGACACGGGCGTGTCGCAGGGCGTGTCGAGCCCGTGTCGACACTCGGCCCGGGGTGTCGACATTTTCGCTCGACTTTATGTCGAGACAAGGCACACGGCCTAGGACACGGGCGTGTCCAAGGCCGTGTGGGTCTGTCGACGATCTTTAGTCGACGATGTTCACTCGACGAGTATCGAGTGTCGAGTGTCGAGACTGGGGCACACGGCCTGTGACACGGGCGTGTCACAGGGCGTGTCCCGCTTGGTCGACGATCTTCGCTCGACGTTTTTCCGCGGTGTCGACACAAAGGGTGTCGACGAGTGTCGAGACTTGGCACGCGGCTTGGGATACGGGCGTGTCCCAGGCCGTGTCACCTCTCGGGATATTTTCGGGGCCGTGTAAATGGAGGCACACGACCGGCCACACGGCCGTGTCATTGGGGACACAGGCGTGTCGGATCGAACACGGGCGTGTCAGATGCCATTTGCTATTCCAGGCACGTCGATTTGAGACGGTGAATGAGGCACACGGCCCTGGACACGGGCGTGTGCCAGGCCGTATTCGACCCAGGTGTTTTATTTTTCAGGCGGATCGTGGCCATTCTTTTCCTGATTTTAGGATCTGATGGTTTAGGACTGTTCTTGGGGAGTTAAGTCCGAGAATAGGGTTGGAAACCCTCATTCTTCTTCAAGCTTTTCTCTTACTAATTTCTAGAGAGAAGGGAGAGCAAGGAAGAAGGTGAAGGAGGGTTTGGGCTGTAGGAGAAGCTTCGGTGCTCCAAATCGCGAGCCGAGTCCAGATCCGTGGAGGCTAGATCTGTGCGAAGGTTTTCATCCGGATATTTTGCCATGACAAGGAAGAGGAGTCAGAATGTAACGACACTTCTCCTCTCGGTCTTAGGATGCATGTCTTTAGTATCATTTTTCTTTTCTAGTTCTTGGGCACCAAAGTCTCAAATGAGAGGGGTTTTGGGTCGCCAAGGTTCAAGAGGAACCTCCGGGTTGATTGAGTCTGTCCCCGACATATTTTGCATTAGAGATCCGCTCCATTAGTGGATTAGGCATGGTGGGTGAAGCCGTAGTCGCGACCGTTAGTCCGACTCGGTGATGTTGCATACGAACGTTAAGGATTCATAGCGATTCCGTTGCGGCAAGACGTCGTTTGTGATGTGGTGATGTTTCCCCCCCCCCCTTTTCTCGAGTGAGTACGTGTAGTCGTAACCGGACAAGGTTAGCTCCTCGTGGCGGTAGATGTTTTCCTTGGTGGACAAGGTTAGCTCCGCATGAGTTGGAGATGGTTTCCTTGGTGCGCGGGAACGCTGCTGTACAAATGAGGGACTAGGGTGGAATTGTCTTGGTTTATGATGCGCCAAGGCGTGGCTATGTCTCCGTGGTCAGCTGGCTATCCCGTGACGTTCACGTCATGTGCGGAGAGTGTCCCGGCGAGACTAGTCCCCTTCTGTGAGACTGACGAGAATGCCAAGCATGGGGGCAAGCCCGGGCAATGAGGCCATGAGCGGGTGTGGTCCGGCAAGGCTTCTTAGAATCGGTCAGTTTGTGTTGTTGGAATCCTGACATGAGACATCAGAGCTTGTAGGCAAGCCCGGGTCTAAGACCTTGAGCGGGTGGGGCCTTTGCAAGAGTTCCATGTGGCGGCCGGTCTGCCGCTAGGGGAAATGGTGTGACCCCTTTGTTTGCGGCTTTATGCCAATGGGGAATCGATGAGTACCCATATGATGTGATGATGTGCTAGATGCATACGAGATAGGATGCCTTGGGTGAAACCCGGGTTATTGCATACATGATTGCATAAGTAGGCCCTTTTATTATATGCTCAACCAGTAGAGAACATGTATGATGTGTGTGACATCCAAGCCTGTTTCTGTAGTTGCTTTTCTTGCTTATGATTATTGCATACGAAGTGCTAACTTGCAGGTTGGAGGGGTACCCCGGGGTCCGTTAGGGGCGGCCGGGAGGAGATGTGTTGTTACACAGTTTGAGGTCAGCCTTTGCTGACCCACGTTACTAATAAATTTTACAGGGCAAGGATCGCATGCAGGAGTTGGCTCGCCGGCCAGAAAGGCCCAAGCCTCATGAAGTGCTTTTCTTTTTGTAGCTCTACTTATATGATGTTGTATGTTTGAGACTCATGTTGTCCGGCTTGCATGCCGAGGTAGACTAGGAGTGCTAAGCACATTCTTGACTGTTGTATTGTTTGATTTTGGACACTTGTTGTAAGGCCATAAGGCCATTTGTTTTACTCTTCTTGTAGTGGATAACTTCTTGTCTTGCTGGTGTTTCCGCTGTGTTGTGTAAAGTGTTTTGAGTGTGGGTAGCTATATCAACTTTTAATACTGAAGATGTGGCGTCCGTATGTTGTGGGCCCCCGGCCGGACCCATATTATACGGTCATTACAGGAGAGGTGTTACAATTTGGTATCAAAGCGAGGTTAGATTCAAGGTCAATGCGTAGAGAAGTTATCCACATAAGAGTAACGCGGGACCATGAGTGTCCTTATTTTTAAGTCTTGAGATTAGAGATTGATTTCTTGCTTCTTGTTTTCTTGAAGAGTGCAAGAAATGAGGCGGGTACGTCGAGAGCAAGAGAGGAACTCTCGGGGAGCAGTTCCACTGCTCCAGGTCTGTTGGGCACGGGTCTAAACCCGGCCGACTTCTGCCACATGCTGGCAAAAGCGATGGTAGCAGCCCAAGCTGCAGCAGCAGCTCAAGTAGCAACCCCTGCTACACCGGATACGGCGACGGCCGTGCCTGGAGGAGAAGCCAGGCGAGTGGAGCCTTTGGCGGAGAGGGTAGTTGTCAGATATGGAGACCGGCACTTGAAGTATTTCTTGAGCTTCCATCCCTCGTCATTCAAGGGAGTTGGTACGCCAACGAATGCGGAGGATTGGTGGGTTCGCATTCAAGAGCTTATGAGGGAGGCAGAGACGCCAGAAGAAAAGAAATCTGAATATGCAGCGTTCATGTTGGAAGGAGACGCCAAGTTGTGGTGGTTGAGCCATAGCGGCCGCCAGTTCCCGGGACGCACCCCGTCAGTGGAGGAGTTTGGGGATGCGTTTCTAAAGAGGTATATTCCAGTTTCTACACGATTGGCCCTTCAGAGGCAGTTTTTGCATTTAATGCAGCGAGACAAGACAGTGGATGAGTATGTGCAGGAGTTCACCCGTTTGGGTCGTTACGCGGGAACGACGATGACAGATGATGTAGAAAGGGATAACCTCTTCTACCATGGGCTGAGGGAGAACCTGAGACAACCCCTCATCTCCATGAAGCGAGCGAGATTCAATGAACTTGTTGAGGCTGCCAGGATTTTGGAAAGTGATTTGGAGCGAACCCAATGCCGTAAGGGTTTTACTCCCAAGCAAAGGGAAGGGAAGCCTTCCCAATCTCATGGAAAGTCTGAAGGGAGTAGGTGGAGGAAGAAGCCTCACACTTCCAGATCCGGTGAGAAGAGCAATTGGACGCCTGAAGGTTCTCACTCTAGGGGACCGCCGACATGTTACAACTGCGGTAAGGTGGGGCACATAGCTCGTGTTTGTCCCCAAGGAGGAGCGGGGCAAGAGACAAGGCAGGAGCAAACTGTGCGCTCCGGCCCCAGTGCTGCAGAGAAAGGGAAGATGGCAGAGTCGAGCGCTTCTCGGTTCCAACCGGTACAACCAAGGGCTTACAACCTTGGACAGCAAGAAGCGATCCGCCAAACCGATGTGGTGACAGGTATGAAGAAAATTTAAGTTTAAATTTTGTGCTTCATACTTTTAGACTTTTGTGTGATGTCTATGTTGTAGGCTTCGTGTTAGTTTCTGGATACCCTGCTAGGGTATTGTTCGATACGGGAGCATCACACTCCTTTCTTGCGGAGAGCTTCATCCGGAGAATAGGAGTTGAGTCTTTCGCGGCGGACGCGGAGTTGAAAGTGCGTATGCCCAATGGGTCATCCATGACCACTGGGGCCAAAGGGCACATCTGTTGGGAGCTAGACGGAGTTGATTTCGTTTTGGTAGCAGCGATTTTACCATTGGTTGAGTTTGATGTCATTTTGGGCATGGAGTGGCTTGCAGAGTAGCGCGCCAGTATTGATTGCCTATCTAAGGTAGTCTTAAAGAGCGAAGGGCAGGCGGAGGTCAAATTTGAGGGCCTTTGTGGAGTGGCCTGTTCCCTGATTTCGGCCATGCAGTTGATGCAGGTGGTTAACCAGGGTGGTGTAGCGCTTGTAGCGTTATTGGAGGTTCGTCTCTCCCAGTTGACTATTGAGGAAGTGCCCGTTGTGGCAGAGTTCAAGGATGTGTTTCCGGATGAACTTCCTGGAGCACCTCCTCGGAGGGAGATCGATTTCTCGATCGAGTTAGTGCCGGAGGCTAGGCCGGTGTCACGTCCTCCATTTAGGATGACACCAAAGGAGTTGGCAGAACTCAAGGTGCAGTTGCAGGAACTGTTGGAGCAAGGGTATATCAGACCTAGTTCTTCGCCGTGGAGTGCGCCAGTGTTGTTTGTAAAGAAAAAAGACGGTAGCATGTGACTGTGCATTGACTACCGAGAGCTGAATAAACTGACCGTCAAGAATAAGTATTCGATTACTCGGATAGACGACTTGTTCGACCAGTTGGTAGGGTCAGTGGTGTATTCAAAATTGGACTTGAAGTCAGGCTATTATCAGCTACGAATTCGGGATGAGGACATACCCAAGACTGCCTTTGGTACAAGGTATGGACACTTTGAGTTTACGGTGATGCCGTTCGGGCTGACGAACGCACCATCCGTGTTCATGGATCTTATGAATCGGGTATTTCAGGAATACTTGGATTATTTTGTGGTTGTCTTCATTGATGACATCTTGGTGTATTCCAAATCGGAAGTGGAGCATGAGACCCACTTGAGAGTGGTCTTGCAAGTGTTGAGGGAGAATCAGTTGTATGCAAAATTCTCCAAGTGCGAGTTCTGGTTAGAGAAGGTGACATTTTTGGGCCACGTGATTAGTGGGGATGGGGTGGCAGTGGATCCAACAAAGGTGGAAGCCATTAGAGATTGGCCGGTTTTGAGGACCGTGGCGGAGGTCCGAAGTTTTCTTGGACTAGCCGGGTATTACAGGAGGTTCGTGGAGAATTTTTCACGGATAGCTCTACCCCTCACCTCACTCACTCGTAAAGATCATAAGTTTGAGTGGACTCAAGAGTGCAGTCAAGCATTTGAAGCATTGAAAGAGAGACTGATGATGGCTCCAATCCTAAGTCTACCGCAAGGGACCGAGGGATTTCAGATTTTCAGTGACGCATCGGGATGCAGTTTGGGTTGCGTTTTGGTGCAACATGGCAAGGTGATAGCTTTTGGATCTAGACAACTGAAGCCTCATGAGAGGAATTACCCCGTCCATGACTTGGAGTTGGCGGCGGTAATTTTTGCGTTGAAAATATGGCGGCATTATGTATATGGTGCAAAGGTGGAGATCTTCACGGATCACAAAATCCTGAAGTATCTCTTGGATCAAAAGGACTTGAACATGCGACAACGCAGGTGGGTTGAGTTTCTTGGAGACTACGAAGTGGCGATTCAGTATACGCCAGGTAAAACCAATGTGGTGGCGGATGCCTTGAGTAGAAAGTACTCAGGGCAAGGAAATTGGATCGAAGCTCATGATGAGCGGTTGGTGCGGGAATGAGAGTCCCTTGGTTTGGAACGTGTTACGAGAGGCGAGTCCAGCGTGGCTCGGTTGAACTGGATCGAAGAGCAGAACAACTTGACCGATCGCATTCGGGAAGTGACTCGGTTGGATGTGGAGTTTCAACCTTTTGTGTTGGAGGCTCAAGCGGGCGAGAGCAGCACCTGGGAGATGATTGATGGGATTCTGAGGAAGAACAGAAGGGTTTGTATACCGCAGTACGACAAACTCTGTGAGGAGTTGATGTTTGAGGCTCACTTCACAAAGTACTCCATTCACCCAGGCGGTACAAAGATGTACTTGGATACGAAGAAATCCTTTTGGTGGCCGGGGCTGAAGCGGGACTTAGCTTTGTACGTGAATCGTTGCCAAACTTGTGCCTTGGTGAAGGCTGAATGTCAGAAGCCGGGCGGGTTCCTGAAGCCCCTTCCAATCCCTGAATGGAAATTTGATGATATCTCCATGGACTTTGTACATGGTTTGCCTAGATTGCAGCAGGGTAATGATGCTATTTGGGTGATCGTGGACCGCTTAACCAAGGTGGCCCACTTCATCCCAATTCGGAAAGAGGACAGCGTGGAGAAGCTGGTGGAGTTGTATGTTCGCAACATTGTGCGACTGCATGGGATTCCAAAGAGTATAGTCAGCGATCGAGATGGACGGTTTACGTCCAAGGACTGAAGACTAGTTCAAAAGAGTTTGGGCACGAAGCTAAAGTTCAGTACGGCGTTCCATCCTCAAACTGATGGGCAAACTGAAAGAACAAACCGTACTATGGAGGATATGCTGAGAATGTGCGTTCATGACTTCGGCAAGAAGTGGGAGGATCACCTCTTCATGGTGGAATTCGTGTACAATAACAGTTACCAAGCGAGTATAAAAATGGCGCCATACGAAGCCTTGTATGGGAGACGGTGTCGAACACCGATGTCTTGGGCAGAGGCGGGAGACACCAAAATTTTGGGAAAAGAGGTGGTATTGGACGATTGTGAGTTGGTACAGACCATTCAAGAGCGTATGAAGGTGGCGCAGGACCGGCAAGCAAAATACTTTAATGCTCGTCACCGGAAGTTGGAGTTTGCGGTAGGTGATTGGGTCTACTTGAAGATCAAACCGTTCAAAGGCGTCTCACAGATTCTGAAAGATATGGTACCTAAACACCTAGAGGGGGGGGGGGTGAATAGGTGACCTAAACCTTTTTAGACTTTTGTTTGGCAGCACAACAGTTTTTCACAGATTACTACAGCTAACAGCAAATACAGAAATTAAGCATTCAATTCACAGCACAGCACAGAAGACACACTAATTTTATAGTGGTTCCCCAATCTTTGGGTACATCCACTTTCCCCCTTCGCCTATCTAGCAGTGTACTAGATTCGGCCAAACTTCTCCACTAGCTCAGAACCCAACAAGGTTCCTACCTCAGGCCCAAAGCCTTACACTCAGCCAAAAGGCCTACACTCAGCCACCCAGGCCTACACTCAGCCAATCAAGGCTTACACTCAGCCAATTAAAGGCCTACACTCAGAGTTCTTCAACTCCTACACTCAGGCACCAAGCCCTACCCTCAGCCTTTATAAAATAGGCTTACAATCACTCAGATCCAATGGATCTTACAAGTTTAAAATAGAAATTACAAATGCTAACTCTACAACTCAGAAAGGATGAGAGGAGTTGAGAGTTTCTTGAAGAGTTCTTGGAAGAACTCAGCTTGATCCAAACTGACTTAGCTTTCTTCAAAGCTTCTTGAGTAGAACTGAATTAGTCTGAATCTTCTGCAGTTGATCCTTGATCTCTGCTTCTTGAAATCCAGATGACTCTGAATTGTTCTTCTCAGCCTTAGTTCCAAAGACTGAATCCTTGGTTGGAGCTCTCTCTCTCTCCAACTACTTAGATCTGCAGTTGGACTGCCTGATCTTCTTGTGTTGATCCTCTATGTATCACTTCTTGATTTAATCTGATCAACCACTTCAATTATTCTCACAACAAGTAATGATTGTGAACAACTTAACCACTTAACAACTTTTCTTTCCATTCTGTAAACTGTGGGTGCCTATTTATAGGCTTCCTTCATGGTAACCGGCTGATCCGGTTTATAACAGACTTTTGACTTCTCTGACAGTTGCTGTAGACCGGCTGGATTGGCAGCTGTCATGTCAACCAGTCACTTCTTGAAATCTCACTAACTGTCAGATAGTGTCGAGACTTTCTGTTCTTAAGTGTCGACACTTATAGACCAAGTGTCGACACATGTTGTGTAAGTGTCGACACAAGTCTACAAGGTGTCGACACAATTCCTTGTATGTCTCGACACAGTTTCTTCTGCATGTGTCGACACTGAAATTGAGTGTCGACACAAGTACTTATACTTCATTCTTTATCTGTATTCTTCTAAGTGTCGACACATCTCCTTTGTGTCGACACATCTTCATGTGTTGAAACTGTCAAGTGTCGACACTGATTCTTGGTGTCGACACAAGTCTTCATTCTTGATTCTTCAGCTGAGTGTCGACACATTCCCTTAGTGTCGACACTTATACTTAGAATATTTTACAACTTTTTTGTTCTTTGCTAAGTGTCGACACATCTCCTTGTGTCGACACTTCCTTCTAGTGTTGAGTCTTCTGGTTATGTGTCGACACATTGTGCTGAGTGTCGACACATTCTTCAAGTGTTGACTTCGCTGATTGAGTGTCGACACATTGTGTTGAGTGTCGACACTTGTACTTAGTCTCTGCAGAATTTTGCTGGGTGTCGACACAACTCCAAGTGTCGACACTTTCTGATGTTGACTCAGCTCTTCTAGGTGTCGACACTTCTGCTAAGTGTCGTCACAGCTTTTCTGCATCCTTCTACACTGAGTGTCGACACAGCTCCAAGTGTCGACACTTTCTGACTGGTGTCGACACTTCTTCCCAGGTGTCGACACAATGACTCCAAGTGTCGACACTGCATGTCTGGGTGTCGACACAAGCTTTCTCAAGTGTCGACACTTTGCCTCTGGGTGTCGACACATGGACTTAGAAATTTTCAGCTTCAGTCCAGTGTATATCTAACCTGCACAAGTAACTCAAACAAACATCAAATACATTCTGATGTATATCATTGAGTTAGGTGAGGACTTCTTCAAATCAGGTACATTTGACCAATGTACCCAACAATCTCCCCCTATTTGGAGAAGTCATAACCCTTAGTCAATGATATACACCACTCATAATTAAACAATTACAAAATGATGTAAAACATATAAATGACAACAGGGTAAACTTGAACATGTAATAAAGCACACATGTATACTTATTAAACATTGCAGAACAATTAAGAAACACACATATTTCAGAACATTCATACTATATTTATCATATACTGTCCCAATAATGTTCCTTATACATTTTCAATGAAGTATTACAATGTTTATCACTTAACAGATTACAACAAGCATCAAGTTAATTCCTAATCTAGTGCTGATCAGGTTCTTTAATAACAATGCCTTTTCCAGCTTTAACTTGAGCTTTCACAGCAGCAGCAGCAGCAGGCTCAGCTTCAGCAGTCTTCTTCCCTTTAGAGTCCTTCTTCTTCTGTTCTTCAGCCTTGATCTTTTGTCTTTCAAAATAATGATAGGGCTTAGGAAAGTACTTGCTAGGCTCCACAGCTGTTGGAGGTAGCTTTCCTAACTTAGCCTTCCTTCTAAATTGGACAATTGCTTCCTGCCTACTCTCATGCTTTCTCCATTCAGCCTCTGAGAACCACTTGTTCCTCTCATGGGCATTGTCCTTGGAAGCTTTCCAGGCTGTGAGAATTATGTTTCTAGAAGTAGGGCTCCATTGTTCAAAATCTGGCTTTTGCTCAGCAATTTCCCTAAACTTCTTCTTTGACAGCCTAGTTTCTTCTTCCTTGTCCAAAGCCTCTTGCATTGCAGCTGTGATAGGTTGAACAACCTTTTCCAGAATAATATTAGGCTTGCCAGCAGGTGGACTATACATTGTGCTCACCTCCAAGATATGTTCCTTGAATACCAGATTCAGCTACTTCATTGTCATCACACAGGGGAGGATATCCAAGTGTAGCCCTGATAGAATTGGAAATCCATTTTGCATGCTCAGAACTGGCCTTGACTAACACTCTCTCCCCCTTTATGACTTCTTGGGCCACATGATCTCTCACATCATCTTTCTGGAATCGGATTTGGCTATCCAAATACCTTATGCCCTCTTTAAAGAAAGGTCTAAGCTTTGTAAGCTGTTCTGAAATGACCTTCTGTGAGTCTTTTATTGCAGTCTGTACAGCAGCAATCTCTGCTTGAAATATCTTATCAAAATCAGCCTTGGCAGCAGCAGTGGAGGTTGATGGTTCATCAGACTTTTTCTTGAGTTCAGTGACTATGGCATTGTGAGATGCAGTCAAATTATCATTCATCCTGAGTTGATTCTCCAGCACATAACCTTGTTTTAGTGCTATATCATCAACTTGAGTCTTTATTTTCTCTTGATGTTTGCCAAATAGACTACTGCATGAGCACCCTTTGTAAAACAATCAGTCATCTCTGTTTTATTAAGGTTCATTTCAAACCTTATTGACTTGATTTCCTGGCCCAGATCAGATTGTAGTGCTTTGTGCCCTTCATCAACATAAGTTTCTAAAGCTTTCCTTTGTTCATCCATCTTGATTTGCATGGCAAGCAATAGAGCACTGTAATCAGTGGATGGAGCTTGTTGAACTAAGGAATGTTGAGCAACTGTTTGGAGAGCCTTCTTATAGCTCTGGCTTCTTCTTTTGAAAACAAAGAACTTCTTTTTCTGAGCTTGCTCAGCTTCATCATCTTCAGAGTCTGATGTACTGGCTATATCCACCCTATCCTTAGGGCTGGATTGTTTTTCAGTATGCACATCTTGTGCCTTCTCAGTATCTAGCCTTATAGGCTCTTCCTCAACTTCAATGTTCTCCCCCTCAGCAGCAGCATCCTTCTCTTTATCTGCAGCAGTCTTCTCCATATCAAAATCCTCTTGATCTAGATTTAGAAAGAGATCTTCCATTGTGTATTCTGGGGGTGACTGTGCAGGAGATGTACTTGGTTCAGCAACTTCTTTATCAGGATAACTTCTTGTACAACAGATGTGTCAGGAAGACCAACATCTGGTACTGTACTGGCTGGCTGATTTTGCTGATGGTCATCAGACAAATCAGAATTTATTATAGAAAAATCCAAAGTATTAAGGTCAACAAGTACCTCTTGAATGAGGAGGGTGGCTTGCTCACTCTCCAGTGTAGATGGTTCTGCTACACCTGGAAGCTCCCCCTGGATGTCAGCTGCCTCCTGAGGAGCAGGTGTCTTCTCTGCAGCCACATCTTCTGGACTTTCAGGAGTGAAGACCACATGTTCTTCACTGCCTGAGCTGCTGGAGGACTCTTGAGGCACAGCAGCAGTCTTCCTCTTCTTCCTGGGAGGAGAGTCTTTCTTAGAAGCTTGCTTTTCAGGGGTGGTCAATTCCTTTGACACCAGCACCCTTTCCCATCTAGAGAATATCCTGGAGTCCATTCTCCTCATATGATTGATCTTAGATCCTGCAGCAGTGCTCATTACCTCTGGAATTGATCCAGCCAGGTAGAGACTTAGTATCCTGCCCAGATTGGGCTTTTTCAGGCTTTCCTTCACTTTTTCATAAACCACCATTGACCAGTCTGTTTTCAGATTGAAGATGATTCTGATCATGACTTCAAACATGGAGGCAGACACCCTGTCATGTCCTCCTGGCTTGCTCAGTATTACCTTGCCCACTACTTCAGACAAGAACTTGCCTTGAATATTCATACCTTTCCTGTTAAAGACTGATCCCACCTTCATCTTTGGATCCAGTCCACACCAAGTAAGAGCTTCCCTGGTCTTAGAAGCAGTTACTTCCTCTTCATCTTGAACTTTAGGTAGCTGAAGTACCTTTCTCAGTGACTTGGGTGAAATCTTGACCTTGGTGCCATGCACCCTTGACTTAATCCTGAAGCCTGAGTCATCTATAGACGCGCCAGAAAGGAATTCAATGACTTCCTTCTTCCATATTTTCGTTGGTTCTGAAACCAAGAACTCCAAGCCTGAATTGGCAATTAGGGTTAGCACTGATTTGATTTCTTGGTCGCTGTCGTCAAATGCGCCGCGCACAAGCTCATAGCCTTCGTTTACGTTCTCTTCCAGCTTGGGAGCCATTAGGGTTTTGAGAATTAGTCTTGAGATGAGAGAAATGTCGACACAAGAGTTTAGGTCTCGAAACTTTGAAAGCGTGTCGACAATCAAAGACAGAACCCTATTTATACCCTTCTTGTTTGAAGACGAACAGGCGGGATGAATTTCTAATGATGTGTCGACACTGTCAATAAGTGTCGACACTGACTTATAATGTCTCGACACTCATGTGTCGACACAAATTTAGTCAACAGATTTTATGTGTCGACACTTGGTTAAGTGTCGACACCACTATACTCGACATGTGTCGAGACTTTACTTAGAAAAATTCTGAGTAAAACTTAAGTGTCGACACTTTATTGGATGTGTCGACACCTACTCGACATGTGTCGACACTAACATTCTGAAGTGTCGACACTAACTTCCTAGATGTGTCGACACCATTTTCCTGAAGTGTCGACACTTACTATTCTGTGTCGACATAGACTTGTCTATGTGTCGACACCTTTTTACTTAGCCAATTTTTGTTCTGTATACTTATCTAAGTTTATCATACCTAGTTCAATTTTGAACTTATTAAACTTAGCTTCTTCTAAGGGCTTAGTAAACATATCAGCTATCTGATTATCTGTTTTAACATATTCAAGTGCAATATCATTTCTTTCTACATGCTCCCTAAGAAAGTGATATTTTATCTCAATATGTTTAGTTCTACTATGAGATACAGGGTTATTAGCTATGGAAATAGCACTTGTAGAATCACAATAAAGTGGAGTTCTACTTACCTGACATCCATAGTCTTCTAGCTGATGTTGAATCCACAGAAGTTGAGCACAGCAACTTCCTGCAGCTACATATTCTGACTCAGCTGTGGAGATGGCCACACTGGTTTGCTTCTTACTACTCCATGAAATGAGTCTTCCACCTAGGAATTGACAGGATCCAGTTGTGCTCTTTCTATCTTCTTTGCATCCTGCAAAGTCTGCATCTGAATAGCCTGTTAGATCAAAATCTCCATTCCTAGGGTACCAGAGGCCTAGATAAGGTGTGCCCTTTAGATATCTCAAGATTCTCTTGACTGCAGTCAAGTGAGATTCTTTGGGGCAGGCTTGATACCTGGCACAAACACATGTAGCATACATAATGTCAGGCCTACTTGCAGTCAAGTATAGTAGGGAGCCAACTATCCCTCTATACAAGGTTTCATCCACAGGTTTCCCTGCATCATCCTTGCTTAGAGACATACTTGACCCCATAGGAGTCTTCATGGTACTGGAGGAATCCATACCATATTTCCTTATGAGTTCTAGGGTGAACTTTGACTGACATATGGACAAGCCACTTTCAGTCTGTTTAACTTGGAGACCCAAGAAAAACTTCAGTTCTCCCATACTACTCATTTCAAATTGACTTTGCATAAGCTTTGCAAACTTTTTGCAAAGGCTACTTTCAGTAGACCCAAATATAATGTCATCTACATATATTTGGACAAGTATTACTTTGCCTCTAGATTCCCTAAGGAATAGAGTCTTATCTATTTTCCCCCTTGTGAACTTGTTCTCAATGAGGAAACTAGATAGGGTTTCATACCAAGCTCTAGGAGCTTGCTTTAACCCATACAATGCTTTCCTAAGTCTATAGACATAATGTGGAAGAGTAGGATCAACAAAACCTGAAGGCTGCTCCACATATACTTCTTCTTTTAAATTACCATTAAGGAATGCTGACTTCACATCCATTTGGTATACTTTGAATCCTTGGTAGGTTGCATAGGCCAAGAACATCCTGATGGCTTCCAGTCTGGCTACTGGAGCAAAGGTTTGATCAAAATCAATACCTTCTTCTTGCCTATATCCTTTTGCAACCAGTCTTGCCTTATTCTTAATGATGACTCCTTGTTCATCTAACTTGTTTCTGTAGATCCACTTTGTTCCTATCACATTGTGATCTTTAGGCTTAGGAACTAAGTCCCAAACCTTGCACCTCTTGAACTGGTTTAGCTCTTCCTGCATAGCTTCAGTCCACTGTGGATCTTGTATTGCTTCTTCAAATTTCTTTGGTTCTATTTGAGACAGAAAACTTGAATATACTGCAGCATTCTGATTTCTGCTCCTTGTCTGAACACCTTGTCTTGGATCTCCAATGATCAGCTCCACTGGATGATCTCTTAGATGCCTGTTGGCTGGAGGCATCCTTACTTCTGGTTGTACTTCTTCAGCATCTTCATCATGCTGAGTTCCTTGAACTTCTTCAGCTCCTGGTACATGTAGTTCTCCCCCTGGACATAAGCCATCTTCTTCTACTTGCTGTCTTGCAGCAGGTACATCTTCCATGGTTAGCTTGTCCATCTTCTTAGAAAGACCTGTGGGGCTGCACACACTACTAGACAACTCATTGTTAATAAGAAGTGTCTCATCAAAAACTACATGCACAGACTCCTCTACAACTTGTGTAGTCAAGTTGTAGACTCTATAAGCCTTACTATTACTGCTGTACCCAACAAACACTCCCTCTTGGGATTTGGCAGCAAACTTAGTTAAGTAAGACTTCCCATTGTTAAGTATGAAGCATTTACAACCAAAAATCCTGAAATAGGATAGATTTGGTTTCCTGCCTTTCACTACTTCATAGGGGGTCTTGTTTAACCTTTTAGTGATGGTAGCCCTATTTATCACATGGCATGCAGTGTTTACTGCTTCAGCCCAGAAATATTCTGGCAGTGATGAATCACTTAATAGGGTTCTACCAGCCTCTATCAAGGTTCTATTTTTCCTTTCAGCAATGCCATTTTGCTGAGGTGTTCTAGGTGAAGAGAATTCTTGAAATATCCCATAGTCTTCACATAATTTTGTCATGCTTTCAGATTGAAACTCTGTACCATGGTCACTTCTAATTTTGACCACTGTACAGTTCAATTCATTCTGAATTTGCCTAACAAAACTGTGGAAGACACTAGGTGTTTCAGATTTCTGCTTTAAGAAGAACACCCAGGAAAACCTTGAGTAGTCATCAACAACTACAAAGGTGTAGACCTTCCTACCTAAGCTGTGAACTGGCATTGGACCAAATAGATCCATATGCAAGAGGTATAAACACCTCACAGCATCCTTGTTGTCAATGCTTCTAAAGGTGGATTTAGTCTGCTTGCCCTTTTGACAAGCTGAGCAAATGCCATCTTTGACACACTTAACTTGAGGACCATTCCTCACTAACTCTTTACTAAAGAGTTTGCCAATAGTCTTGTAATTAAGATGAGCAAGCCTCTTGTGCCACTTGACACATTGAGAGACTGTCTCATCAGCTACAAGACAAACTGGAGAACTATTGTTCTCAACCATAATGTCTAAACAATAGACATTTCTCTTCCTATAACCTGTCAAAATGATCTTTTGATCACTTGACCTCTTGATATGACAACCATTTTTAACAAATGAGATGTCATACCCTACATCACTTAATTGACTTATACTAATGAGGTTATGTTTCAAACCTTTAACATAAGCCACTTGAGTAATGGTAACAAGGTTAGAAGAAATGTTACCAAACCCTTTGATGATTCCTTTTTCAGAACCACCAAAGGTCACCTTTGGACCATTTTTGATTGGGATGTAGTCCTTCAGTAGTCCCCTAGTTCCAGTCATGTGTCTGGAACATCCACTATCCAAGTACCATGTAGGGGTATGGCCACTTGGATTCTCCTGCAAAACAAATTAATGAACCTTAGAACCCAAAGTAAACTTGGGTCCTTGGTGATTGTTAGTTTGCAAATTGACATAGCTACCTGCTGTCTTTCCAACAGGTAACTTGCTACACAACTTGGCACTGGCATTGTGCCAACAATCCAAAGCAAAGTGGCCAACCTTGCCACAGCACCAACATTCAAATTTGTTGTACCTTTGCTTAGGTTCTGACTTAGCTGTCTTAACTACAGCAGTCTTGTTGAATGTTGGGGCTTTGCCCTTGGACTTGGACTGATCCTGAACAGTCCTAGCTGGATTAACAAAACCCAGTCCAGTCTTTCCTTTATGATGAACAAAATCATCAATCAAGGGTAGCACTGATTTAGGTTTTGAAAACCTAGCTGCTAGCTCTTTCTCCTTCTGAAGATTAATCTCCAGTTTCTTAATTTGATCATTCTTAAATGTAATAGTACCCATCTGAATCACAGTAATGTGTTTCAGCCTGGCCACTTCATTCAGTTTTTGATCATAATTCTTCTCATAATCTATTGCAGCTGCTTTGAGATCAGCAATTTCCTTGGCCAAATTTTTGGCTAGGGTCTTGCTTTTCTTATAGGCTTGCAATAGTACTTGATATTCATCTAGGAGTTGATGAATATCTCCCTCAGACTCAGATATATTCTCATCACTTGATGAAGAATAATCTGACTCTGAACTAGAACTGGAATCAGAACTTTGAGTTAAACCTTGTACCTGACTGGGTCCTGGCTGCTCCAGGTTTTTGGTACTTTCAGTCAAAGCCATCAGTCCTTGGCTTTGACAGTCTTCTTGCTCATAGATAGATTCCATGATCTGCATAAACTCTTCTTCTTCTTCAGCAAATAGCCCAATATAGGCTTCAGCATCTGTCTCAGTGTCTGAAGAAGACATATCTGAAAGAGTCTTCTCATTCTTTGCAACAAAGGACTTCTCCTTCTTTCCTTTGAAGTGTGTTTTCTTTTTGTCACTGGATTCTTTCCTTCTTTCAGGACAGTCTGCAATAACATGGCCCTGTCTATTGCAGCAGTAACAAATTATCTTGGATCCAGTTGCCTTACTAGTCTTGGTCCTTTTCTTGTCCTTCTTTGAAGGCTTCTTTTCCTGATACTGAACCTCTTTCCCTTTGGAAGATGAAGGTCTAGACCTCCACTGTTTCTTCTTAAGGAACTTCTGAAAATGTCTGGTGAATGCAGCAAAGTCTTCATCACTTTCACTGCTTGTAGATTTTGTACTTTCTGACTCTTCAGATTCTGATTCAACTACCTCTGGAGGAGGAGTTGATGACTTGGTCCTGCTCTTTCTGGGTACATCTGACTTAAAGGCAACAGTCTTTTCTCTGTATTCAGTCCTTGTTGACTTTTCTTCTTCTTTTCTTACTGACAATTGCATCTCATAAGATAACAACTTGCCAAAAAGTGTGGGAGGAGGAATTTCTCCCAACTTTGCCATTTCTCTGATGGCACAGATCTTGGTGTCCCAGTCTTTGGTTAGGGACCTTAAGAATTTATCATTCAACTCATAGTTTGTGAACTCTCTTCCATATGACATGAGTTCATTTACAATTCTATAAAATTTCTTGTAGCATTCAGTGATGCTATCTCCTCTTCCTTGCCTAAAGCTCTCATATTCTTGATTAAGCAAGGACTTCCTATCTTGCCTTACTTCTTCAGAACCTTCCATATAGACAATGAGGGTGTCCCACATTTCTTTTGCAGTTTTACAGTGAATAAGGTTCTGGAAGGTGGCATCATCAATTGCACTAACTATTATATTCTGTGCTCTTTTGTCCATGGTTGCTAGGACAATCTCATCCTTGGTCATTTCAGAGAAATCCTTTGGAGTCCTCTGATTTGCATCCAATACTGAAATCTTCATGGGCACATATGGCCCTTCTTTGACTGTGATGTATATCCTAGGGTCAGAGGCTTCCATAAAAAGCCTAACCCTCTCTTTCCAGATCCCAAAGATCTCTTTTCTGCATATAGGTAGTTTCATTGAACCCAACTCCTTATGATTCTCTGAAGAACCCATGTTCTTGATTTTCTTGAAACTGTTTCCTGTTTCCTGACTTATACTGAATCTGCCAAACTGGATCTCCTCAGACAGTTAGTCCTGATTTTGAGGAACCTGGCTCTGATACCACTTGAAAGATATGGTACCTAAACACCTAGAGGGGGGGGGGTGAATAGGTGACCTAAACCTTTTTAGACTTTTGTTTGGCAGCACAACAGTTTTTCACAGATTACTACAGCTAACAGCAAATACAGAAATTAAGCATTCAATTCACAGCACAGCACAGAAGACACACTAATTTTATAGTGGTTCCCCAATCTTTGGGTACATCCACTTTCCCCCTTCGCCTATCTAGCAGTGTACTAGATTCGGCCAAACTTCTCCACTAGCTCAGAACCCAACAAGGTTCCTACCTCAGGCCCAAAGCCTTACACTCAGCCAAAAGGCCTACACTCAGCCACCCAGGCCTACACTCAGCCAATCAAGGCTTACACTCAGCCAATTAAAGGCCTACACTCAGAGTTCTTCAACTCCTACACTCAGGCACCAAGCCCTACCCTCAGCCTTTATAAAATAGGCTTACAATCACTCAGATCCAATGGATCTTACAAGTTTAAAATAGAAATTACAAATGCTAACTCTACAACTCAGAAAGGATGAGAGGAGTTGAGAGTTTCTTGAAGAGTTCTTGGAAGAACTCAGCTTGATCCAAACTGACTTAGCTTTCTTCAAAGCTTCTTGAGTAGAACTGAATTAGTCTGAATCTTCTGCAGTTGATCCTTGATCTCTGCTTCTTGAAATCCAGATGACTCTGAATTGTTCTTCTCAGCCTTAGTTCCAAAGACTGAATCCTTGGTTGGAGCTCTCTCTCTCTCCAACTACTTAGATCTGCAGTTGGACTGCCTGATCTTCTTGTGTTGATCCTCTATGTATCACTTCTTGATTTAATCTGATCAACCACTTCAATTATTCTCACAACAAGTAATGATTGTGAACAACTTAACCACTTAACAACTTTTCTTCCATTCTGTAAACTGTGGGTGCCTATTTATAGGCTTCCTTCATGGTAACCGGCTGATCCGGTTTATAACAGACTTTTGACTTCTCTGACAGTTGCTGTAGACCGGCTGGATTGGCAGCTGTCATGTCAACCAGTCACTTCTTGAAATCTCACTAACTGTCAGATAGTGTCGAGACTTTCTGTTCTTAAGTGTCGACACTTATAGACCAAGTGTCGACACATGTTGTGTAAGTGTCGACACAAGTCTACAAGGTGTCGACACAATTCCTTGTATGTCTCGACACAGTTTCTTCTGCATGTGTCGACACTGAAATTGAGTGTCGACACAAGTACTTATACTTCATTCTTTATCTGTATTCTTCTAAGTGTCGACACATCACCTTTGTGTCGACACATCTTCATGTGTTGAAACTGTCAAGTGTCGACACTGATTCTTGGTGTCGACACAAGTCTTCATTCTTGATTCTTCAGCTGAGTGTCGACACATTCCCTTAGTGTCGACACTTATACTTAGAATATTTTACAACTTTTTTGTTCTTTGCTAAGTGTCGACACATCTCCTTGTGTCGACACTTCCTTCTAGTGTTGAGTCTTCTGGTTATGTGTCGACACATTGTGCTGAGTGTCGACACATTCTTCAAGTGTTGACTTCGCTGATTGAGTGTCGACACATTGTGTTGAGTGTCGACACTTGTACTTAGTCTCTGCAGAATTTTGCTGGGTGTCGACACAACTCCAAGTGTCGACACTTTCTGATGTTGACTCAGCTCTTCTAGGTGTCGACACTTCTGCTAAGTGTCGTCACAGCTTTTCTGCATCCTTCTACACTGAGTGTCGACACAGCTCCAAGTGTCGACACTTTCTGACTGGTGTCGACACTTCTTCCCAGGTGTCGACACAATGACTCCAAGTGTCGACACTGCATGTCTGGTTGTCGACACAAGCTTTCTCAAGTGTCGACACTTTGCCTCTGGGTGTCGACACATGGACTTAGAAATTTTCAGCTTCAGTCCAGTGTATATCTAACCTGCACAAGTAACTCAAACAAACATCAAATACATTCTGATGTATATCATTGAGTTAGGTGAGGCTTCTTCAAATCAGGTACATTTGACCAATGTACCCAACAGATTCGCCGACTCAAAAAGTTGAGTCCGAGGTTTTTGGGGCCTTTTGAAGTTGTTGAACGGGTGGGAGAAGCAGCATATCGGTTGGCGTTGTCCGCGGAGCTGAGTGGATTGCATGACGTCTTCCACGTCTCCGTTTTGAGGAAAGCCTTGGTGGAGGCTAGTGTGGTGATTGAGCCGGCATCGGTGCCGATTGAGGAAAACTTGAGGACGCGAGTCCTTCCAATTGCTAAAGAGGATTCGGAGACTCGGCAGTTGCGGAATAAAGAGGTTAAACTCGTGAAAGTCCGATGGGACAACTGCGGTCGAGAGGAGTTCTCTTGGGAGCGAGAACATGCCATGCGAGAAGAGTATCCAGAACTCTTCATGTCAGGTACAATTTAAGTTTTTGTCCCTTCTGTTTTGTAATTTCGGGACGAAATTCTATTGGGGGGGGGGGGCGAGTTGTAACACCCCAGTTTTGGAGAGAGGGGTCGATTTACGTTTCTGGACTTTCTTTTGGTTTCTGGCTGGGGGCACATGGCCCGGGACACGCGTGCCGGGCGTGTCCCAGGCCGTGTCGACGACTTGGCCCCGTGGTCGACACTTTACGCTCGACGATGTGTCGAGTGAGGGCACACGGCCTGCGACACGGGCGTGTCACAGGGCGTGTCGAGCCCGTGTCGACACTCGGCCCGGGGTGTCGACATTTTCGCTCGACTTTGTGTCGAGACAAGGCACACGGCCTAGGACACGGGCGTGTCCAAGGCCGTGTGGGTCTGTCGACTATCTTTAGTCGACGATGTTCACTCGACGAGTGTCGAGTGTCGAGTGTCGAGACTGGGGCACACGGCCTGTGACACGGGCGTGTCACAGGGTGTGTCCCGCTTGGTCGACGATCTTCGCTTGACGTTTTTCCGCGGTGTCGACACAAAGGGTGTCGACGAGTGTCGATACTTGGCACACGGCTTGGGACACGGGCGTGTCCCAAGCCGTGTCACCTCTCGGGATGTTTTCGGGGCCGTGTCAATGGAGGCACACGGCCGGCCACACGGCCGTGTCATTGGGGACACGGGCATGTCAGATCGAACACGGGTGTGTCAAATGCCATTTGCTGTTCCAGGCGCATCGATTTGAGACGATGAATGAGGCACACAGCCCTGGACACGGGCGTGTGCCAGGCCGTGTTCGGCCCAGGTGTTTTATTTTTCAGGCGGATCGTGGCCATTCTTTTCCTGATTTTAGGATCTGACGGTTTAGGACTGTTCTTGGGGAGTTAAGTCCGAGAATAGGGTTGGAAACCCTCATTATTCTTCAAGCTTTTCTCTTACTAATTTCTAGAGAGAAGGGAGAGCAAGGAATAAGGTGAAGGAGGGTTTGGGTTGTAGGAGAAGCTTCGGTGCTCCAAATCGCGAGCCGAGTCCAGATCCGTGGAGGATAGATCTTTGCGAAGGTTTTCATCCGGATATTTTGCCATGGCAAGGAAGAGGAGTCGGAAGGTAACGACACTTCTCCTCTCGGTCTTAGGATGCATGTCTTTAGCATCATTTTTCTTTTCTAGCTCTTGGGAACCAAACTCTCAAATGAGAGGGGTTTTGGGTCGCCAAGGTTCAAGAGGAACCTCCGGGTTGATTGAGTCCGTCCCCGACATATTTTGCATCAGAGATCCGCTCCGTTAGTGGATTAGGCATGGTGGGTGAAGCCGTAGTCGCGACCGTTAGTCCGACTCGGTGATGTTGCATACGAACGTTAAGGATTCGTAGAGATTCCGTTGCGGCAAGACGCCGTTTGTGATGTGGTGATGTTTTCCCCCCCTTTTCTTGAGTGAGTACATGTAGTCGGAACCGGATAAGGTTAGCTCCTCGTGGCAGTAGATGTTTTCCTTGGTGGACAAGGTTAGCTCCGCATGAGTTGGAGATGGTTTCCTTGGTGCGCGGGAACGCTGCAGTACAAATGAGGGACTAGGGTGGAATTGTCTTGGTTTGTGATGCGCCAAGGCGTGGCTATGTCTCCGTGGTCGGCTGGATATCCCGTGACGTTCACGTCATGTGCGGAGAGTGTCCCGGCGAGACTAGTCCCCTTCTGTGAGACTGACGAAAATGCCAAGCATGGGGGCAAGCCCGGGCAATGAGGCCATGAGCGGGTGGGGTCCGGCAAGGCTTCTTAGAATCGGTCAGTTTGTGTTGTTGGAATCCTGACATGAGACGTCAGAGCTTGTAGGCAAGCCCGGGTCTAAGACCTTGAGCGGGTGGGGCCTTTGCAAGAGTTCCATGTGGCGGCCGGTGTGCCGTTATGGGAAATGGTGTGACCCCTTTGTTTGCGGCTTTATGCCAATGGGGAATCGATGAGTACCCATATGATGTGATGATGTGCTAGATGCATACGAGATAGGGTGCCTTGGGTGAAACCCGGGTTGTTGCATACATGATTGCATAAGTAGGCCCTTTTATTATATGCTCAACCAGTAGAGAACATGTATGATGTGTGTGACATCCAAGCCTGTTTCTATAGTTGCTTTTATTGCTTATGATTATTGCATACGAAGTGCTAACTTGCAGGTTGGAGGGGTACCCCGGTGTCCGTTAGGGGCGGCCGGGAGGAGATGTGTTGTTACACAGTTTGAGGTCAGCCTTTGCTGACCCACGTTACTAATAAATTTTACAGGGCAAGGATCGCATGCAGGAGTTAGCTCGCCGGCCAGAAAGACCTAAGCCTCATGAAGTGCTTTTCTTTTTGTAGCTCTACTTATATGATGTTGTATGTTTGAGACTCATGTTGTCCGGCTTGCATGCCGAGGTAGACTAGGAGTGCTAAGCACATTCTTGACTGTTGTATTGTTTGATTTTGGACACTTGTTGTAAGGCCATAAGGCCATTTGTTTTACTCTTCTTGTAGTGGATAATTTCTTGTCTTGCTGGTGTTTTCGCTGTGTTGTGCAAAGTGTTTTGAGTGTGGGTAGTTATATCAACTTTTAATACTGAAGTTGTGGCGTCCGTATGTTGTGGGGCCCCGGCCGGACCCATATTATACGGTCATTACAGGGGAGGTGTTACACGTCCGAGGCCCCTCACACTTGTCGGGAATCTGATAAAACGAGGGGGAATCTTTGAAGGAATTTTTCCGTCGATACACCGCGGAAGCCCGTCTGATCTCTGGAGTTGATCCAGAACTATTAAGAGGAGTATTTCTTAGAGGTCTTCGCCCCAGTGGATTCTGCTCCGCACTGATGAGAGAAACTGTCTCAAGCTACCTAGACCTTATGCACCGCGTGGAAGCAAAGATAGTACTAGATGAAGTTATCAAAGCCCATTGTCATTAGTTCGACGGAGACCAGAAGCACAAGAGGGATAAAGAACAGCCCTCAAAAGCCCAGGAAGGAAGATTTCAAGAAGAACGCTGAAATGGCTAGCGACGACGTGATTTCCAGAGGGACCAGCCATCCCGAGAATACACTCCGTTGAACACCACTCGCACGAATGTACTTTATGCCATCCATAACGAGCCGGCTCTATACCGTACCAAGCAGCCTACCACGAATCTCAGAAGCGATAAATCAAAGTATTGCGAATTCCATCGGGGAACTAGTCACACCACAGAAGAGTGTGCAAGACTAAAAGACAAAATCGAGAGCCTAGTTCGCCAGGGACTCCTAGGCAGATTCTTGCAAGGGTGCCAATAAGATTAGCAAGCTCCCCATAGGCATGTAAGAGATCAGCACGATGCCCAGCAAGGAGGGGCCATTGGCAGGAAGATAATTGGAAACATCGAAATTATCGCCGGGTCGCCAATTGTCTCTACCCAAATATTTTTGATAAGTGCCCGAGAGGATGTACACGAAGATGGAGGACACAAGCAAGACTCCACCATAGACTTTAGGGATGAGGATCTTGAGAAAATCTAGATACCCCACCAAGACCCTCTTGTGATCAGCGAAGGAATCAGAGATCCCTGCTACAAGGTCGGAAGGATACTCGTTGACAGTGGAAGTTCAGTCAACGTATTATTCTTCTCCACTCTTCAATGTATGAAACTTACCATTCAACATCTCACGCCAGCAGCCGGACATGTTTATGGCTTTGACAACCATCCAGTCTTAGTACAAGGGACGATAACTCTACCAGTCACCATGGGAGAGTTTCCAAGGCAAGCTATGCACGAAATCCAGTTCGTCGTAATAGACTCAAGCTCGCCCTACAACGCGATCTTCGGAAGACCCATCCAGTCGGTCTTCAAAGCCATTCCTTCGATCCCGCACCTCGCCTTGAAATTCCCCACTAGTGGAGGGACAGAAATTGTGCGTGGGAACCAAGAAGTTACCAAAACGTGTTACTCTAAGCAAGCCGAGCTAAAAGAAACTGTAGCCATGAATATCAGTGACTCTTTATTTTGAACTTCCTCAAATATGCTTTTATCATATTTGAACTTTATGTCAAGTAATAACCACAAGATTGGATACGTATAGACAATCAGTTATTCAAACATAATGTTTTATTTGTAACAATGTCCAACTAATTTGAGGTAAGATTAAGCCGCAGACGATCCTCGTGCGAACTAAGTCGCGGGCGATCCCCGTGCGAACTAAGCCGCGAGCTATCCTCGTGCGAAAGGTAAGACTGCGCATACGGTTTGAATACAAAAACTATTCATCGAAACTGCCTTTCTATGCCAGGACGTCGTCAGGGCACGCCCCCCTCACGACCAAGCCGCAAGTGATCCTCGTACGAACTAAGCCGCTGGCGATCGCCGTGCGTACTAAGCGGCGAGCGATCCTCGTGCTAAAGGAAAGACTGCGCATGCGGTTTGAATACAAAAGCTATTCACCGAACCTGCCTTTCCATGCCATGACGTCGTCAGGACCTGCCCCCTCACGACCAAACAACGAGTGATTCTCGTGAGAACTAAGTCGCGAGCGATCCTCGTGCGAACTAAGTATCTAACCAACTAGAGGCACAATTATAAGCCACCACAAAGAAACACTACGAGCCAAATAGTGCTCAGGCAAGAGAAAGAACATAGTCCTCATCACAACAACATACAAGTACATGCGCAAATGCACCAGTCAACAGCTGTCAAATAGCAACAACGACCACTGAAAAAGCAAAAAATGCAAACACACTAATACAAGAAAACAACGCTGCTACACGTCGGTCGCGTCAACATCAGAGTCCTCTTCACTAGAGATATCATAAAAGCTAAAGGACAGATACATCGCATCTCAAGCTCCAACCAACAAGATGAAAAGCCTTTGAGACTCCGCGCATAAGGGCAAACTCTCGAACGTCTTCCATCTGAGGTTCCACCTCCTTGCTCCATATCTCCTCGCGGACTTCTACACTGATCAAGCACTGATCCCGTATGTAATCTAGAGTCTCCATATACTCCGTAAGGCCAACAGCCTTCAACTCCGACACATGACTATAGGAAGACAACGCCTCCACCTGGGTCTTCGCCGCAACAAGCTCTATATCCAAACGAGAAGTCTCCTCTTGAGCACACTTCAACATCTACGTAGTCCTCTCCACCAGAGACTTCTCCACTTCTAGGGAAGCCCGAGTCTCCTCCAACTCCGCCTTCTGCTCCGATTCCATCCGGCGGAATCGCTCAGTCGTGATCAACCTTCAAGGCGATAAGAGAACCCGTCATGGCTTGAAACTTCTCCTGAAGGGCCAGGTATCCGTCCTTCAAGCTCACATAATGGTCATTCTAGGTAACGATAATCTGAACCTGGGACTCAATCTGCAAAATAAAAAAGACGGAGAGAAGTTAGTGCAATGCAACGATAAAAAGAGCCAAAAATGATCAAGCTCAATTACCACTTCATTCATCGCCTTCAAAGAAGAAGATAACCTCAGAGTCGTTGCCTCTGTAGGGAGAGACTGGGGGCAGACGAACCAAGCACATGTACCTCGGGTGGCGAACCGACACGACCACCAGAAGGAGAGTTATCACTCGGAGAAGACGAACAAGACATAGAGCTAGCGCCACCTCGAGAAACTGCAACGACCTTCCATTTCCGACTACAACCCAAAAATGTCTCAGCGATCCGCCCAGAGATCGAGAAAAGCCACACCGCAACAAACGCTTCTCTTCCACGAACGAAGAAATTCAGAACAGATGGTTAGCCAACCCACGAGACTCCAAAAATCCAAGTACTGAAGAAAACTCCCGCTCCTTTCCTTTTTGACGACAACAACAGTCGGGCAATGCATTCCACAGTTCTGGCAAGCCCCAAGAATTCGTGACATAACCGAACAAAGTATTTTCGTTGTGGCGGTCCGTCCGGATCTCAAAATCAAGCCAACTCTTGTTGCTGCAAATCTCCACCCGCTTGACACCATCAGAGCGAAAATCACACCAGTCTCGGAAGCAATCCAAAGAAAGTTTCTCGCCATGCTCACGAAAGAAGACAACCAACCGTATGAGACGCACTATACTCAAGGGAGTGAACTGGGAAATCGGCACGCCGTAGAACTTCAGAATCTCAACCACTTCCTCGCATGGGGGGAATCGAAATCCCGATCTCAAGATAGTCTCGCAGATCGTCAACCAGCCACGAGGAGAATTTTGCACCCTCTCCCCAGCACGCGGTATCCTCACTTCAAAGTTGGCAGAAAGGCCGAATCTCCTCCTCCAAATTGCAACTTGGTATTTGGTAAGAGAAGTGCGAAGACGCATCGACCGAGCAGTACGTTTTGGGCCCTGTCACAAGGAATAAAAGTTCAGGCTAAAAAGTCTGGCCAAAAGCCATCCGCAACACGCCCGAAAGCATACGTGTGCCCCGACACGCACGGAAAGCCCATGTACAAACATCTGCGCATGGCTATAGACGTGCGCGTAAGCCAACACGCACGTACGCCCAAGAGCGCACGCTAGGACGAGCACGACCTGGCATGCACGACCAGGACCGCGCGCAGCCTCACTCGCGCGCTGCCAAGGCCCCCGCGCGGCCTGGCCTGTGCACGGCCAGGCATGCACCCCGCGCTCGGGGTCGGGCGCGCGCATACGCATGTCCTCGCGCAAGATCGGGCATGCGCACGCGCACTCCCGCGTGACCAGGTATGCACCCGCATGCGCACGAGCACACGCGCGCGCACGCACGTGCGAGATCGGTACCATGCACACGCGCGTGCCCGCATAACCAGGCGCGTGCCCACATGCTCACGCGCGAACTGGTGCGCCCTCACGAGCCCACACACACACTCGCGCGCGCGACGGCGCGCGACGGCGCGCGACAGCGCGCAACCACACGTGCGTTCTAGTGCGTGCCTACCAACACGACTAGCCGCACAAGTTTCGACGCGGGTATGACCGCCCACAACTCCACGGGGGCGCCCACATGCCCTCTTGCATGTGTCTACGCAGTGTGCTCGCGCATGCCTGTACGCGACCCCGCGCACCGTCGCGACCACAGAAGAAATAACTTCCTCCCCATGCATGATTATCATTTCTCCTATATCATAAAATTGATGCTAACATTTTTTACCAGAGTTTACAGGGCGCAACCACTCGCCTGCGCAAGCCTGTCACCGTTTGCCACCATCGCCGCAATGAAAATGAACAGAGCAAGATCCTTGTTTTTCTTCGTCCGAAGCGGCCTCGTGCAATAAGGATCTGGGGGCAATTGTTGGGGATGAACCCCATTTGATAGAAAATAAGGGGTGCACATAGCCACACCCCCATGATCTCCACCCAAAAGGAGTGAGATCATGGGTTTGACCGCGCATGCGATCACCACACCCGATCCCCCGCATGTCGATCCCACTCCGCGTGATGAGGAAACCACCACACCTCGCCGGCGACGGGCAGCCGGCCTCCTCCCCGGACGCCGACCGCCCAACCCCGTTCATGCGGCCGACGGGGGCGGCCACCCGGGCCGCCACTCCTCAGCCGCCCGAGCGGCCAAGGGGGTGGCCGCCCGGGTCGCCCCCTAGCTCGGCCGCTAGGCCGCTCGGGCGGCTGAGGGGGCGGCCAAACGGGAAGCCCCCTCCTTGGCCGTTGGCGACCAATGAGACGTCCGCCCTGGCCGCCCCCTCGCCCGACCGCCCATACGGCTAAGGGGAGGCCGACCGGGCCGCCCCCTAGCCTTGGCCGTCGGTGGCCAAAGAGGCGGTCGCCCCCTCGCCCGACCTCCTGTGCGGCCAAGGGGGACGGCTGACCAGGCCGCCCCCACCACCCCTCTTTGGCCGTCGGTGGCCAAAGGGGCGGCCTCCCCGGCCGCACCCTCTCTCAGCCGCCGACGCATGGCCAAGGAGGGCAGACGCTCCTCCCCGGCCTTCGTTTGCGGCCCTCCCTCGCCGGCGAACGTGGCGGCAAGTTCGCCGACCGCCCGTTGAGGCACGCTCCCGCCGTCCGGTTATGGGGGAGCATCCTTGGCCGTTCGATCCGCGCGTAACCACCCACTAACCACCAGGTTAGTGAGGGAATTTAATAAATAATTTATTATTTATTAATGACGGTCTCCAAATAGCGGGATACACGCATCTAAAATTATAGTAAAAATATTTATGATGGTGGTTACAGTGTGCGGATAGCCGCATAACCATCGTAACCACCTCCCGGAGCCTATAAAAGAAACCTCGGGCCTCCTCATTTCTCATATTCTTCTGATCTTTCTCTTTGGAGTCTTCTTCTTCCTCAAGTTGAAGATCTGCCAGTATCCTCTTACGAGCCACCTACAAGCCACCTTCGAGTCACCTCCGAACCACACTTGAGCCACGTGCGGATCAAGTCACAATCACCCGACAAGGCAAAATTGTCCAAGTTCCAAGCGGCTCAGCAACTGCAAGACCAAGTGTTCTGCTTCTCATCCAGAATCAGTAAGTCGCTATCCAAAGACCACAAGCGTGAAGCGCAATCTATAACGTGCAAAGTGTTCTCCCACCCCATAATTGTAACGAGTGGTGGTCTGTCACCCTCGACTTCACGAACCAGCTGTAAGCTCCAAGAAATATTGGATTTTGACCGGCACAGATGCAGTTACATGAGTTTTTACCCAATTGAGGGATTTTCCACGTTAAAACTGATTGTGTACAATCAACCCACTCATTTGACTGTGTTCGCGCTCGACCGTCCCGAGAGCTATGACAGTTCAAGAATTCCGGCCCGACCGGGACATCGAATTGACCCGCAACAGTTGTTAAAATGCTCTTGGCGTGCATAGCTCTATGAACATCAGACGCATCAAAAAATTTTCCGTTGGGAGGAGTTTTAAAAAAATATTTGTAGAAAAAACAATAAAAGGAGAATGAAGAAATTAAAAATGAGAAGAAAAACATGAAAATTGCAAAAAGCTCCTTAAATTTTTTTTTCTAAAAAGGAGAGTTCAATGTTTTCCAAAATATCTTGAAAACTCCTATTTTTAACACAAGCATTTTATCAACAACTAGAAAACCAAATGCCTACAAAACAGTAATGATGATGAAAATAGAACTTTTTGCATCACCAAAGTTCTCCCAAAGAGAGCCCTAATAATGTTCTATTCCACTATTTCAACCACTTGATTATTTTCATCCTAAAAACTCATTTACAATGCTTATGGCTCCGTTTGGCAATGCGGTGGCGGTCATGAACACGGGGTGAAATTGTCATTTGTTAACCCTCGTCTAAGAAACTTCATCCACTTTTATGTTCAAAGAGATGATGTTTGTTAGGTGATCATTAACGAATGACGTTTTAATCCATGCGTTTTCGACCATCACCATCGTGCCAAACAGAATCTATGAAGGTGCTCTATCACCCAGCTCAGCTGGACCCCAAAGCCCATGTTCGTTTTGATTTTGTTTATACATATCTGTAACAAATCTTTCAAACATGGAGGAGTTGGAGATTGGGGAGGGCGAGCGGGTGCAGGAAAGGTGCGTGACGGGACAAATCTTTCAAAATTGAAAAATATCTTTGCCCGTTCGGGGTTGCTACACTCAAACTCGCCTGCACTTGCTTGCGAACATTCAAGAAGAGTCGCTCATATTATGAAATTCAAACATATGATAAGTTGTTCACCAGACCATCATATAAAATAAAAGAACTTGATTATATATAATTAGTATACATGGGAATACATACTTCAGCAAGGGTGAATGAGATAAACAACTAAACAAAGGAACAAAATATATCACAAAGGTTCCTAAACAGAGGAACAAAATATTTTGGTTATATACCTTAAAGGAGAATAACTTGACAGTAAGCTTATCTTTGAGGCTTACAAAATCATTATGTATAACATAATTAATTCAAAATGAAGGAGAAAGTTCAAGATTTTTAGATTTTTTAGTGCATGAGATAAATAATTAAATTCAAATAGTAATATTAAAAATTAAAGAAAAGAAAATAGGAGGTGAGTTATGATAAGATGTTTTGTGGGTCATCCGATTTTTTCCTGGTCCGGAGAATGATAGTCTTGGCTCAGAGTCAAATTGGGCGCACAAACAATCAAAGAAAAACATCAACAAATAACGAAAGGTTTTTTTTTTGACATGAAAAATCCGGAAACGGTGAAAAACCACATGGCCGGATCTGTGTTGGGCCAAAATCCACTATCTCGTTGGAGATTACAAGAGTATGAGCTGATTTCTCGGAGGGTGACATCTCACCTCTCTGTAATAAGCACAAAGTGTGAAAAAGAAACTAAGTACTTGGAGCCTCGATTGAAGCACCCCGACCTAGAATTTGGGTTATGTCCACGGAACCTAGATGAAAATGTTCCGGCCAGGAAATTTGGCTAAGTCCGCGGAATCTCGATGCAAACGTTCCAGCGGCGCGGAATCTCGATGCAAACGTTCCAGCGGCGCGGAATCTCGATGCAAACGTTCCAGCGGGGAGAAATCTCTAAGTCCACGGGGCATTGAAGCTTGTGGGGCCTTTGCGCTAGGAGAAGAGCGGAGCAAATTCCTGAGTGGAGGATCGACCCAAGTCCACGATCTCGTCGGAAAACCTCAGAGCTGGTTGTAGCCTCTGGAGTCGCTTGGCTTCAAATGAAGGCATGTGGTCTATTTATGGTTTTTTGGAGGGATACGTCGACAATTGCGGCATGACGGAATTTGTGTTGGCGAATGACATCGCTTCGTTTCAGCCACCTAGATCACCAAATTTAGCGAAATGACGAAATGCCCCCCGAGCGGCCGGAAGCGACGGCAGCGACCGGCGGCGGCCGGAAGTGGCGGCGGCGACCGGAAGAGGCGGCGACGACCGGAGGAGGAAGGGCCTGCCGGCGGGCGCATGCGCGCAGGGCACGCGTGCGCTTGGGGTGCCCGCACCAGCGTGTTGCTTGCGCGAGCAGGGAGCGTGCGCACACGGGGGTGCATGCCTGCACATTGCGTGAGCCTGTGTGCCACACAGACGCAGGGAGCGCACGCGCTCACGCACGGAGATCATGCGTCTGCGTCTGGTTGAGCCCCTTCTTCCGGGGTGGTCCTTCCTGTGAGGTTGCTTGAGTGCACGTGCTTCGTTTGGTTCCCCCCTTTAGGGATGCTTTCTGGCCTTTAAGGTGAGTGCGTCTTGAAGCAGGCGACTCGCTTGGTCGGGTCGGCTTGTTGAAATTTCTCAAGATGGTCAAAAGATAGCTCTGATACCAAGCAAAACTTTCAGAGCTATCAAGATGACAACTTGATCAAGCGGAAAGCGGGAACCAGGCGCAAGAACACTCCAACCATAAACTGAGCTAAGTAAATCAGAGATAACAAAAGACAACAACAAGTCTTGCAATATCAACTATCTTCTTTACAAGGCTAGACATACACGGCGAGACATGATTCGCCAAAGTACAAAGGAGAAGCATACAAGCAAACAAGAAATTGAAGCTGGGCGAGATGCCTCAGAGACCGCCAAGTCTGCTGAGACTACCAAGCCGCTGCTGCACCAAACTAATCTACGGAGTCCGCGAAATCCGCAGACAACCCGTTATTCTGCTGAACACCTTGTATGCTCTCTGCAAGCCTCCTGACTGCAGAAGTCGACTAGTTGTCAGAGTTCGCGAACAAGCCGCTGCCGAACTAAATGAATAGACCGCCTAGACCTCCGAGACCGACGGACTGGTTATTGAACTAGAATTGCTGAATGAGAGAAGACTGGCTGGCCGCAAATGCAGCCCGCTGCAAACCGTCGGTTGTTAACCGCAAGCTCCACTGATCCCTGACCGCAGTCAGAACCAAACTCCTGGCTTCTCAGTGCTAGCCGCACAACCTGCAAACAACAACCAGTTAAACCTTCTCAATCTGTGCGGACAGAAAATCTGAGGCCGCAACAATTAACCCACACTCAACTTACTGTTCATTCAGTTACTTTGATGTGATGAGGGGTCCTATTTATAGGCGCGGAGAGGAGTGTGCTTACCGCCCTAGTGAATAAAATCACCACCCCAGCTCGCAGCTAGCACCAAGCAGTCCGCCAAGTTTGCAAGGACAATGCCGGACACCAGCCAATCCGCCAGGCACCAAGACAAGAAGCCAGTCTGCAACCCGGCAGACATCGCATCAGTTCGCACGCTGCAGCAGACACATCACCAGCCCGCACAGCCCGCGAACAACGCACCAGCCCGCAACAACAAGTCCACAACCAACAGGCACAAACTGCCCGGTCAACTAGTGGACATTGTGGACTCTGCGATCAACCTGGACTTGTTACAGATTGTGACCAAGTCCAGCAACCAGTGAACCTCTAACGCGAGCTCCACGGGCATGAACTCTCAATCCGCTCGGTCCTCTTAGACCGCCAGATCCAAGCCAGTTTGCCAAACCACGAACTCCGTGATTACCTCCTAACCGCATCAACAGATCAAGGGCACAAACTAATGTCGATCTCGCGATCTCCAAAGCAGTCTGCATCAAGCGGGCTCCACGAACTCAGAAAGAGTCTGCCCCTCCCGCGGACACACCACCTATCCACACGGTTACACCGGGGAACAGCCAGCTACAGAACCACAAGCTGAATAGGCTGATTGCCATCACCAGGACGCACCATCAAACTGCCCAGGCCGCACAACCAGTCCGTCAGACTGTCCCCCCACTGTCACTTTCACTTCACAATCGAACTCAGAAAGAGTCCACCCCTCCCATCACTTCACAATGTGATGGGGGGGTCCATTTTAGGGATGCTTTCTGGCCTTTAAGGTGAGCGCGGCTTGGAGCACGCGACTCGCTTGGTCGAGTCAGCTTAGCTTCGTGTCCTTGGATGAGATATTTTTGGTTTGACTCGAGGATTTTAGGGGAAACCCCATCGAGATATTTTTTCACTTAAGTGTGAAAAAACTATCTGATATTTGTTCTTAATTATGAAAAGAGATTAAACACTTTTGATCATGAAAAATAGCATGTGTTTCATGCCAATTTTCAACTCTCACCTACCTGTCTACCTCATGTTTACTACAACTACCCCCCAAGGATTTGACAATATAAATAGTGATGATGGGAGATGAGAAAGACATTCACTTCTCTCCAAACACTAGTAGAAGAGTTTCTCTTATGAGCCATTTGTGAAAATCAGTCTTAATTTGAGTGAGCTTTCAGATGATGTTTTGCGACATCGATGAGGAATACTACACTATACCGATTGAATCTGAAGCAGATTTGGTCAAGTATTCTAAGAGAAATCTTGGAGAGAATTTGTGTAATCCATCTCGTTCACCAATATCAGAAACTTGCAAATTATTTTGCTGTCATTTATTGTGTAATATTAACTTGTGCAAAGTTGATGAAAATCCGGTGTGAATTGAGGAGGGAAATACTTGTATTTATCTATTTATTTTTCATACTACTTTAGCATCAGTTTTTCGGGTTGCACTCTGATCATCCCGTGATTTTCATTGTAAGGCTTCGCCCTCCCGGGAGATTAGCACAGTCGAGGGAACTCTAATGCCCAGAACAGCCGCCTTTGCAGTATTGTCAGCACTCAGACATCAAATAATAATTACTGTAGTATCAGCAATTACCAGACAACACAATGACAATCTACAATGAACGTGAAGAAATGAAAGCATGAAGTCCATATATCACAACTAGTATATAAATTGTCATATGTTTATACAAAAATGGAAGTGTGCATAGGGCAACACTAGTCCTCTACATGACTCTTAATAATACATCAAATAATAATTGTAAACTCTCAAAATCTCATAGCATCCACGAGAGGAGGAATCCATACATGCTCTTTCAACGTGTCTTGTCATGTCTCCCTACCCTGGTTGTCCTCCTGGATGGGGTGCTGCTGCTCTGATTGGATGTGCTACTAAAATTATATGGTATGACGACCGTTAGTCAAAAATGCTAAGTGGTTTCACATCCTCTCTCCCAACACTCCTAGGCATCGAGCGGAAGGAAGAAAAATGAAGCTACAAATTAGTAGGTATACAAGCAAATGACATGTCAGAATTTATGTTTAATGAGCAGTTATATTATAATCAAAGTTGTGTATAAGCAAAGTCTAAGGCTTGCAGTTATAATAAAAGAACAAGTACAATAACATGTATAAAGGAGCATGAATACGCTGCATAAAAAAAGATCATATTATATAAATGATTGAATTTAACTTAAACTATAAAAATATTCATTCAAATTTATAAGTTAAGTATCTTGCATATAAGTACAATAAATATCTCATTGTTAAAAATATTCGTACAATTTTATATGATAAAAATCTTTTTATGTGGTGCAATACAATGTGTATGAATGCTAACTTATTCCTGATTTGCTCATACACTCACACAACCCCTCTATATCAATATAGATTATAGTTCCCACTTTTCGAGGGTAATTAACCTCAAGCACTTTCTGTCATGGCCAGACAGTGATAGTGGAATGAGCATCTCCAATACTTGGAGGGTATGATCATTACTATACCTACGCCTTACGTATGGCTCGACGCTAAACCCCGCGGAGAATTCCATACTATTTGTTTGGCTAAACTAGCGGAGTCTTAATAGCTAGCGGAAGGGTTAATTGAAAAAGTCACCAAGACACCAGCTAAACTGACTCACAAGACCACAAACCCAATATCCTAGAGTCTATCCCTCAGCTACCGTTAGTGTGCTGAACGATCGAGCTCATATACCCATCACAAGCAATCATATCAACCAGGATCAATATGCAAATAATGTATGACAACACTCACAAATGTACACATGTTTAGTACTCGTGCTAACCAACACCCAAGGACTACATACCAAGTCCTCAATACAATAAAATTATCAAATAATTGTATCCTTCAAACTACATCAAATAACTACTACCACCATTATCAAATTATCATTACCCTAAACCCTAGAGTTTTACTCTGGTGTAGCAAAGTGTGTAAAACTTGTGAATAACTTCTCATGATCCTAAATGGTAATTTGTGTGTCAAGTGATGTAATTAAAGTCTCTAAATAAGGTTTCACCATAAACCTCATTTCACCTTACTTAGAGTTTACTAGGGTTAATATGGACCCATACTAAACCAACAAGCCCCATCCACACCATCTCACACTATAGGGCACCCATTCTCCAAGTAACCTATGCTAAGTACAAGACCTAGACTTGAGAATGAACTTGTCATCCAACTATGACCCTCTTATTGTCATAAAATGTGGTGGCCTTAAACATATATAAGTAAGGTGAATGATAGGCTCTCTAGGAGATCCTCCATTTGTTACTTATGAATCTATACCCTTGGGTGAAAAGGAGTTTGTACAATCATAAGTATTCATCAAATGTCTCTACATGACTAGTATAAACATGAGTGTACATGCTTCTACATTGTTCAAATTTGATCCTCTGCATGAGTGACAACTTGCAGGTCTTACAAGATCAACAAGGGTTGACATGATTAAGTATATAAACATTTGGTTAAAATCAATAATTAACATGATTCTAGTGCCATTAAGAATCAACCTCGAAGAAAGATGTTTATTTGTTATAAATTTTCAATTATGGTCAAGTTGCATCTTCTCATCATGTGAGCATGTACAAATGGTGACCAAACAATAAGTGAGCATTAAAATATCTAATTTTTACGAGTATCAATTGGTAGCAATGTCCAAAATAATTTTCAAGTGTAATAAATTATATATGTTATATGAATAAGGGCAAGATTGGCAAAATTATAAACTAATTCAAAACAATTCCACATGCTCTAAAATATTTTCCAAAGATAAATTATAATATGGTTTGGACACAATAAAAAATTGGGATTTTATTTCACCTAAAAAGCTATATTAATTTCATTAATATCATAATGCAACAAATATCTAATTAACTCTCAAACCTTAGGAAAAATGTGCTACAAAAAAACTATACTTTTTTGTAGCTCTTCTTGAGGTTGTCGTACTATTATATTTTAAATTTCAAATCATCTGAACAAGTATTGACAAAGATATTTCAAAAGTATTAAAAGATATAAGTTATGTGTTACATGTAAATCCCCTAAATTTAGCTCAAAGGGCATTCACCCCCAATTTCAACTCCAAATGCTAACAAATTATTATTAAAAATCGTCTATGACCTAGTTAGACTATCATTAAAATTTGGCCATTTAACTAAATTATTTACCCCTTTTTAATTTTGAAAGTGCAGCTAAATCTGATATACTCTAGAGGGGGGTGAATAGAGTATATGATGCTTTGAAACTTTTTACAACAATTGTTGTAATAAGAGTGAGCAGGGAAGCAGTTGAAAATCTAATCACAGAACTAAACTATACAAAAACTAATCACAGAAAAAATCAAGGCCAGAAACAAACATAAAAACAAGCAAAACCAGAAGACACAAGGAAATATTGTGGTTCCCCTAAACTTGGGTACATCCACTCTTCTACCACCCTAGGTAGGAATCCACTGCAGGATGAGTTGATCAGGTGTCCTGGGCACCAATGAGCTTTTGATAAGGTGCTCAAAAACCAAAGCAGATTTTTTGATCAGGTGTCTTGCCACCAATGAGCTTTTGACAAGGTGCTCAAAAACCAAGCTCAAACTTTTGAAGGGAGTTTGAGAAACCCTTTACAGAGAGGGGCTGAGAGAGTGATGACAGTCTTCTCTTTCTCAAACAACTGAGAAGACTATGTGGATTGTTGATGTCAAAGCTCCCCCTGAATCCTTGAGATCTTCAGGAAGAAAAGCTTTGCTGAGGGTGATAGGCCTTCAAAGATTGAACTCCAGCAAAAGATGATTTCAGCAATAGCTGAAATGTTGAATGTCTGGAGTCTTGAAATATGTTGGCCTTGAACACTTTGAAACTAAAGAGATCTGAAGGTTTCTGAAAAGATTGATCTCCTTGGATGAGTGTTCTTGAGAATTCTTTGAGACAGAAGATTTTGTTGAAGATTATTGATGTCTGTCTGTGTGTCTGTGAATCTCTTGGTAATTCAAAAAGAAATTCTCACTTTTATTCTCTGGTACTGAACAAAACATTCTCTCTGAGAAGAATAGCCGTTGGCCAGCATTAATTGCATCCTTAATTGCAAAATCTCTTCTGGAGGAAAGTCCATAGAAATATTCCTTGAAAAATCCCTTGAAACTTGGTCCAGAAATGAATGAAAACGGCTAGGAAATCTCTGAATTAATTGCAGAATAACTCCTTAACTGATTTGAATTTGAATCTAGAAACATCCTTGAAGTTATCTGAAAACGTCGAACTGAGCTCTGCTATCGTCGAACTGAGCTCAGCGATCAGGAAATATACAGCAGCAGAATATCGTCGATCTGAGCTCAAAGATCGTCGAGCTGAGCTCAGAGATAAAGATCCAAAGCAGAGTCAAAATCGTCGACCTGAGCTCACCGATCGTCGAACTGAGTTCGACGATATGATGAAGTTGAGCTCAGCGATCGTCGAATGGAGTTCGACGAACTGTCGAAGTTGAGCTAGACGATCGTAGATCGGAGTTCGACAAATCGTCGTGCTGAGCTCGACGATATGACTTAGTCTCCAAACAGAAAATCTTGGTCTCCAGGGCAGCTTCCAAATCTAGACTTCTAACCCTTAGACTCAATTCTAATTGACCTATTGAGCTATACAGGAGGTCAAGCATTGATTACTAGAGACATAGTGATCCTGACCCAAATTAGTAATAGGGTGTTACAACAATCTCCCCCTATTTGGGTTAGGATTACTATTTACAAACTTTGGAAAACATTTAAATAACGTCATACAAGTAGTAAAACAGAAAAACAATAAGCTAGACAAGCAGAACCACAGAGATATATATCATCCAGATAGCAATCAGAAATCACAGAGAATGTCACCTTACAATATCATTTCTTTTCCTTGCCCTTAACAAGTTTGATCTCTCTGTTAGGATTGAGGGCTTCTTTGTTTGATCTGGTGTCATCTGCTGCACCTAAATATGTTTGCTTTTTAGGCCTGGGAACTACAGCTTCAGGATGTAATTCCATATACCTGTCAGCATCAAAGAACTTGCTTGATGCATATCTTTCTAGCTGTTTCTGTCTCTGTTCAGACATTGTTGAAATGTTAGATGAATCTATTCCTTGCTCTCTAGCCTTTTTGATCTGATCCAGTGCAGCTAGTTCTTTTAATCTGGCAGTCCAAGCAGCTGGATTGTTTTCAGGATCCTCAAAAGGTACAGGTGGCTCATATCTGTTAGAGGGATTGTCCTGTGGAGGCCTGGAAGACACATTTTCTTTCAGCTTATAAGGGAAAGGACCAGATGTTGTATCAGAAGAAATTTGTCCTCCCCTAGAATATGGGTGTTGCCTGGAATAACCTTTGGAGTAGACTTGAATATCTCTTTGATTTCCTCTGTATCCTCCTCTCCTGGATTGAGATCCCCTGGATTGGCTTCCCCTATTATAAGATCTAGCATGAGGCTGATAGGGAGCCTGACTTCTGGCTGGGGGTGGAGGAGGATGAGAGTGTTGGAATTGGGAGGAGCCCTTCTCATATTTTCTCTTCTTTTTCATTGCCTTCAGCTGATTCTTAGAGTATTGCATCCAGTGCTCAGTAATAGGACAGTCATGTAGAATGTAGTATGGAATATCATTGTTGTCCTTAACCTTGGCAGGAGGTACCCTCTTCATAGCCTTGCTCCTTGCCTTCCTTTTCCTAGCAATGGTAGCAGAAGAGTCATCAGAGTCTGTTCTAAATTCATCACTTTCAGAACTCTGGTCATCATAGAGAGCATCAATTTTCTTCATTAAGTCCTTCTTGAGCTTTACAGAAGCAGATGAGGCAACAGATGGTGTAGCAGCAGTTGTTGAAGCAGAAGCAGAACTGACAGCAGCAGATACAGTAGAGGCAGTAACAACAACAACAGCAACAGTAGGCTCTGGAGAGGTGGCAGCAGCAACAACTTCACTAATAGCAACAACAACAGGAGGAATATCATCAGAAACTGCAGAAGGCTCAATTTCAGGTGCCTCTGACATAAGAATTTCCTTGGAAATAGGCTCAATAACAATGACAGAAACTTCAGCAGCAGTATCAGGAAGTTCAGCAGTAGCATCAACATTTTCAGCAGCAGCATACACTGAATTGACAAAGGAGGTGATAATGCTTGGGTCACAGCAAGAAAATGGCACAAGTGCCTTGGATAGATCCTCTAGAGGCTGGACAGCATTGACCTCTGGCAGACAGCTGAAGTAAAACTGATCAAAATCTGATAGCAAAGACCTTAGGTCTATTGCAAGGACTGCAGCAAGAGGACTTGGTGCTTGAGGCACAGCAACAGCAGTAAGAGGAGGAGCTGAAGAAGCAGCAAAGACAGTAGCAGCAGCAGACAGGCTTACAGAAGCAGTCACAGAAGCAGCAGAAGCAACAACAGCAGCAGCATGAAGACTCACTTCATATGGCATCTCCCCCTGCCTAGATTCAGACAAGTCTGGATTAAGGCACACTGCTGTAGGAGCTGCCTGAGGGAAGAGGGAAGAGAGCCTGGCAGAGAGAGCTGCCACTGACAGGTGTAGTGGAGCCAAGGAGGTCTCCAACAGCAGAGAGAGCCTGGGGGCAAGCAACTCATACAGTCTGTCAGCAAGGGTTGGGAGGTCTACTTGCTCAAGGGCTGGAGCAGAGGTAGAAGATATAGGAGCAGCTGATGGTGAGGGTTGTAACGCCCCGAAACTCAAAGGAGCAAAAGGGGAATAATTTGGGCCAGTTTGAGTTCTGGCTGCAGGCACACGGCCTGGGACACGGGCGTGTCCCAGGGCGTGTCAAGCCTGTGTCGACACTAAGGCGTGAAGTCGACACTTTGGTCTCGACATTGTGTCGAGACTGGGCACACGGCCTGCGACACGGGCGTGTCGCAGGGCGTGTCGACCCGTGTCGACACTTAGCCGTGAAGTCGACACAGTGCTTTGATGTTGTGTCGAGACACGGCACACGGCCTGCGACACGGGCGTGTCGCAGGGCGTGTCAACCCGTGTCGACACTCGTCCCGCGAAGTCGACACTTTGGTGTCGACAGTGTGTCGAGACCTGGCACACGGCCTGCGACACGGGCGTGTCGCAGGGCGTGTCGACCCGTGTCGACACTTAGCCGCGAAGTGCCGAGACCTTGTACACGGCCTGGAGCCCAGGCGTGTCAAGGTGACACGGGCAAGGACACGGGCGTGTCCGAACCCGTGTCAGCGCTCGGGTTGGAAACGGGAGAAAATCATGGGGGTACACGGCCAGATACACGGCCGTGTCAGTTGGAACACGGGCGTGTCAGATCGAACACGGGCGTGTTCGATGCCCGTGTGAGGTTCCAGGTGATTTGATTTTGACGGCGAATGAGGCACACGGCCCTGGACACGGGCGTGTGCCAGGCCGTGTTCGGCCCAGATTGGGCATTTCAGTCCCGAATCGAAGCCGTTCATTTCTTTGACTGAGGATCCAATGGCTGGGGGTTGTTCCTGAAGGGATATACCCGGGTTTTGACTTAGAAAACCCTCACTTTTTCCACTTGTTATCTCTCCAAACCCTTGGAGAAAGAAAAGCTAAGGCAAGAAGAAGAGGAGCTAGATACGCCATTGGAGGAGCTTCGGAGCTCCGAATCGCAAGCCAACTCCGGATCCACGGAGGCAACGCAAGTGCGGTGATTTCCATCCGATTACTTTTCGATGACGCCAAAGAGGACCGCAAGGGTAACGATCCTCATCTTGAGCATGAGTCGCTCTTTTCTTTGCATAGGAAGCCCGCTCTCGCGAGTTTGCGGAGAGTTGGAGGCGTTCCTTCGGGTAGATATGTAAAGTCCCCGTTGTTTAGCGTCCGTATGCGAGAACGGATATAGGCATTTTGGTTGAAGCCTACCCGGACATGTTAGTCCGGATCGGTGATGTTGCATTGCATAAGGCCGGAGAAGACTCCGTGCTATTTGGTGTTTTCGGGTTTTCTACGCGGTAGATTGCAGCAGGGAGCCTTGGGGACTAACCCAAAGGTGCACCCGGAAAACTGGGCGGACACGAGGTCTTGCCAACTTGGTGGCTTGGAAGCCAACTTGAACATAACGAGGTTATGTGACTTGCGGTAGAATGGGACTCGGTGAAAGTTTGACCCGCGTATATGGCTTAAATTGCCGTTGCGATGTGAGCACGGGTTAGATGGAGCCGTACCCGCTCTATGTCGTTCGGGTTAGAGAGACCTAAAGTACATGGCACTCGCCGTTGGCATAGATGTGAGTCTTCGGTGGTCGATGGCTTAAATTGACGTGACCAATACCGTGAAGACGTATTGCTCATAGGAATGGCCGTCCAAGTGGCGGTGGTGAGTCCGGAATGTTAATGGCTTAAATTGACGTAACATCGATCGGTTCACCGAGAATGTGCCCTGAGTGCACGGGACGTGTGGCCGTACGAGCCAACGTCTGTGATGAAATGGCTATGGTTATATGCATTGCTCGCTTGTGCTAATGAAATGCAGGGAAGGAGCATCGCCGCCCCGAGTTGGGGGCGGGATCGTTATAATTTGGTCAGCATTGCTGACCGTTGCTTTGTTTGCCACCGTGCGGTGGTTTGTTTGCTTGCAGGTACAGCTGGACCAAGCGGTCAATAGCGGGCTAAAGCCCTTTTTGCGAAGCTGGCCCTCGAAGGCCCGAATGGAAATGTTTTATGTTTTGTTCATGTATGGCCGGCCTGCGTGCCGAGGTTTGGAAATCATGTAAAAGTCAAGTGAAACATTTTGTAAGGCCTTAAGGCCGACTTTTGAGTATTTTGTAATAACATTCCTATTATCATGTTAGTGGACATTCATGCTTATTGCTGGGTTCTTATTTTGCATCTTATATAAACTGCTTCCGCTAGAATGCTCTGTGTAGGACGTTGTGATTGGTTGGATGGTTTCCATAAGTAACCACCCGGTCTGTCTGTGGTATATGGCGTCGGGCCCCGGCCGGACCTACTGCTATATGCTATGCGACGGATAGGGGGTGTTACAAGGGTAGTGGAGAGCTGGTGAATGGTGGAAGGGATGGCTGAGGTGTTGGTAAGGTGGAAATGGAGGACAGGGGAATGAAGATAGATGGGGTGAATGTTGGTTGGTCAATGATTTGGTGTAGAAGGTCTTTAAATGAAGTGGAGGATGAGGGTAGCTCAGGAGAAGATGATGGTGAATCATCCATAAAGGAATCATCAATAAGGGTGAAGGATGGATGGGAGAGAGATGAGGTGACATCTGGTGGAGGGTAGGAAAAAAGTGGATGGAATTGATCTTTTGATGTTGGAAGAATAGGTGCTGGAGATGGTGTGGATGTTGGAGAAGGACTGGATATGATGATGGTGGATGGAGCTGGAATGGTAGATGGTATGGACATGGATGGAATTGGAGGAGGAGGAGGAGAGGCAACAACAGCAGGCAGGTCATCTGCAGGGGCAGAGACCTGTGGAGGAGTGACTCTTAGAGTCCTTGTGCCTGAAGGAGTGCTGGAGGAGGGCCTGCTGGGCTTGCTGATTTGTCTGTCCCACTTTCCAAAGAGGGCACAAGACAGTCTCTTGGAGGCATTTATATGAATTCCAGAGGAGACCAGCAAGGCAGGGCACCTGTGCTGCAGAAACACCCCAATGATTCTCCCAAAGTTAACAAAACTTTTGTTGATTTTCTTCTTGATGAGGTCAAAGAAGATTTATCCCCAATTCAGATTCTTTCTGTCCACAAGAGCTCCCATGAGGCAGAGCTGGTACCTTGAAATTGTATCATGGGCAGAGTGCTTAGCCAGTAGCACTTTCCCAACAACATCTGCCATAAATCTGTATTCCACAGATAAGTTCCTTTTGAAGAGCTTGCTAGGGTTTCCCTCTGAATGACCCATTCTGGCAAGCAGTGCAGAATACTCTTCTCCAGATAGGTCAGCAGTATCTTCACCATTCCTTAACTCAAAAACTTCTGTTAAAATTGCTGGGGTTAAGGGTACCTGAGTTCCAGATATAGACCCAACAATGGTGTTGTTATCTTGATTTTTTGTAGTGTAAACTCATTCCTTTATCTCATCAGATGCCAGCTTGATCCTGGTGGTCATTATTGCTGTCAGATTCTGATCTTTGAACAATCCCAAAATATCTTGAAAAACCTGGTCAGTTGTGCTGAATGATTCCATATCGATGTCAAAACCAGCATCAAACTTCATAGCAGCAAGAACAGCAACTGACACAGCCATGAGTACCTACAAAAATTCAACAAACAAAACGACCAAGTGTAGAACTGTTTGGAGGGAAAGAAAATTCTTGCAGAGAAATCGAAAGCGCAAAAGAGAACGACGGCGAAAAATGAATTTTATATTAGGGTTCGACGCAGAATTGGAAAGATCGTTGAACTCAGTTCGACGATCGAGGCTTCTAAAGGAATCTAAAGAGTCTTCAACATCGTCGATCTCCGTTCGACGATATTGGAGAGCGTCAAGCTCCGTTCGACGATCGTTCAGGGAACAAAATCGTCGAGCACCATTCGACGATCGTTGACCGGAAGAGATAGTTCATACTATCTGAGAGACGCTGAACTCAGTTCGACGATTTCGGAAATCGTCGATCTCCGTTCGACGATCTTGGGGCAAATCGTCGAGCGCAGTTCAGAGACCAGAAATACACTCTAGATACTGGGAAAGATCAGAATGTTTGCCTAGTCTTGGTCAATTTTTAAGCTTTCAAAATCTTGGATATTATTTAAGACTTCCTCCATCTAACATTCCTAACTGATTTAGGAAGAAAGTGTGTTTCTTTTCATCCAAGGGCTTGGTGAAAATATCTCCCCTTTGTAAATTAGTTGTGATATATTGTAGTTCAATTTTATTCTTTTCAACATTATCCCTTAAGAAATGATGCCTAATCTCTATGTGTTTTGTCCTACTATGGAGGACTGGATTTTGAGCTATAGAAATAGCACTGGTGTTATCACAAAAGATTTTAGACTTCTCTAAGTTGTAGCCATAGTCTAGGAGTTGGTTTTGAATCCACAAAATTTGTGAACAACAACTGCCTGCAGCCATATATTCAGCTTCAGCAGTTGAAGTTGACACAGATGTTTATTTCTTACAAAACCAAGAGACAAGTCTGTCACCAAGGAACTGACAAGTTCCACTGGTGCTTTTCCTGTAAATTCTGCATCCAGCATAGTCTGAATCAGAGAATACAGTTAACTCAAATGCTGAGTCTTTTGGATACCAGAGACCTAGATTAGGACAACTTTTAACATACCTAAGAATCCTCTTTACTAGTGTTAGGTGAGACTCTCTAGGGCTTACTTGGAACCTAGCACATATACATGTAGCAAACATTATATCTGGTCTACTAGCTGTAAGATACAATAAAGAGTCAATCATTGCTCTATATGTTGTCTGATCAACAGGTTTCCCATGTTCATCAGCATCCAATACAACATTAGTAGGCATAGGTGTTTTCATACAAGATGCTTCAGACATACCAAATTTCTTAACCAATTCATTTGCATACTTGGTTTGAGAAATGAAGATGCCTTCAACATGCTGTTTGACTTGCAATCCTAGGAAGAAGGATAGCTCACCCATGCTACTCATTTCAAATTTAGAATGCATCAAGTTAGAAAACCTTCTGCACAATTTGGAGTCAGTAGAACCAAAGATGATATTGTCTACATAAATCTGTACTAGTAGGGTATGGGACTTATGAGTTCTAATGAAAAGAGTTTGGTCTACTCTACCCCTTATAAAACCATTTTCCAAGAGAAAGCATGCTAGGGTCTCATACCATGCTCTAGGAGTTTGCTTGAGACCATATAATGCTTTATTCAATCTAAAAACATAATCAGGATAAGTTGGAGAGATAAAACCTGGAGGTTGTCTGACATATACTTCCTCTTTGATGTCTCCATTTAAAAATGCACTTTTGACATCCATCTGGTATACCTTGAAGCCTTTGTGTGCTGCATAAGCTGGAAATATTCTGATGGCTTCTAATCTTGCAACAGGTGCAAAAGTCTGGTCGTAGTCTATTCCTTCTTCTTGAGAGTATCCCTGAGCAACTAGCCTTGCCTTATTTCTTACAATTACTCCTTGATCATCCAGTTTGTTTCTGAATACCCACTTTGTTCCAACAATGGAATGATCCTTAGGCTTTGGCACTAGTTCTCATACTTTGTTTCTCTCAAATTGATGCAACTCCTCTTGCATTGTAATGATCCAGTGTGGATCTTGCTCTGCATCTTGAATGGACTGAGGTTCAATTTGAGATAGGAAGCAGGTGTGCAACAGGTTTTGGTTGACCTGATTTCTGGTTTGCACACCAGCTGAGATTTCTCCAATTATTTGGGAAATTGGATGGTCTCTTGATGTTACTAAATCAACAGTGGGTGTTGATTGTTCACCAACCTGTGTTGTTGTTTCCTCTTGTGGTACAACAACTGGCTCTTCAAGTTGTTCTTCAATATGTTGAGCATTTCCTTCATCTTCACTGCTTTCATCCTCTTGAGTAACCTGTAACTTGTTCAAGTCTTCAACTAGAGAATGTTCCTGCAAAGGTTCTATGGTAGAAGAAATCTTCTCCTTGAAAGACATGTTAAATTCATCAAAAGATATATGAACAGATTCCTCATTTTTTAAAGATGATTTATTATAAACCCTATAAGCCTTGCTGATCATGGAGTATCCCAGAAACACTCCTTCATCAGCTTTAGCTTGAAATTTTGCTAAATATTTCTTGTCATTATTATGAATGTAGCAAATACAACCAAAGAATCTAAAATAGTCAACTTTAGGTTTCTTCCCTTTGAGTAATTCATAGGGAGTCTTTCCCTTTAGTTTATGTATCAGACTTCTATTCAGCACATAGTTGGAGGTGTTCACTGGCTCTGCCCAGAAGGATAGAGGAAGGTGAGCATCTGACAACAATGTAGTGGCAGATTCAATAAGGGTTCTATTTTTCCTTTCAGCTACCCCATTTTGTTGAGAAGTTCTAGGAGCTGAGAAAGTATGCCTGATCCCTTCACTCTGACAGAACTCTTGCATAATAAGAGAATCAAACTCTGTCCCATGATCACTTCTGATCAGGGCAATGTGAGTATTGAACTCAATCTGTATACATTTGAGAAACTCTATCAGACACTTAAAGTTATCAGACTTCTTCCTTAGAAAGAACACCCAAGTGAATCTAGAGAAGTCATCTACAACTACTAAAGTGTAGGATTTCCCTCCTAGGCTTTGTACTGTGATGGGTCCAAAAAGATCCATGTGTAACAGATACAATATCCTAGGTGAATCACTCTTATTAAGCGACTTAAAGCTGTTTTTAGTTTGCTTGCCTAATTGACAAGCCCTGCAGAGTCCTTCCTTCTTGTAGGGGCCAGAAGGTAGTCCTCTAACAAGGTTGTCCTTGGATAGCCTAACAATAGTTCTAAGGTTTAGGTGTCCTAGTCTCTTATGCCATAAGATATTTGATCTACATACAGAATTAAACAAGCAAATATCTACATCAGTTGAAAGAAAATCTACTAGATAGATGTTACCTTTTCTTTTACCTGTCAACACAGTTGTGTTGTCCTCTGACTTGATTTTGCATAAGGCTTTGCTGAAGGTCACCTGGTAGCCTTCATCACACAGCTGACTGATGCTAAAAAGGTTGTGCTTCAGTCCTTCCACATAAGCTACCTTCTTGAAAGTTACTGATCCAATCTGGACTGCCCCATATCCTTTAGTCTGTCCAAAGTTTGAATCACCAAAGATAACTTTGGGTCCAAGCTTGGCTCTAAAGGAAGTGAGGTTGTCCTTGTTCCCTGTCATGTGCTTAGAGCACCCACTATCCAAGTACCATTGCTGGTTAGATGTTGGATAGGTCTTCACCTGCACATAAGACAGTTCATTTGTTTTTGACCCAGTTTACCTTGGGCCTAGGTTGATAACCTTTAAATTCTGAAATGAAAGACATCCCAGGTTGACTATTGTATCATTCAGGATGATATCTCCTTGGAGGTATAATCCATTCAGTATAAGGGTTAAAGATTTGGGATGAAGGACCCTTAGGATTCAATTTTGATTTGCCTTTGAAAAATTTTCCAGAGCTCTGACCTCTGTTCGACGATCTTGGAGCTGCGTTCGACGATCTTGGGTCAGATCGTCGAGCTCCATTCGACGGTCGACTATGGCTGAGGTCAGGTATTTGAGATCGTCGACCTGCGTTCGACGACTTTGGCTGAGATCGTCGATCTGCGTTCGACGATTTTGCCTGAGATCGTCGATCTGCGTTCGGCGATCGTCTATCTTCATTCGGCGATGGTCGATCTCTGTTCGACGATTTCTGCTGGGACTTAGTTTTCTGAGGCAGATCAGAATTTTTCCTAGCAACCTCTACAACTCCCTTTCCTTTGTCAGAAATGAATTTGATTGGAGTTGTTAGAACTATGGGTTGGCTGGATGAAGCACCCAAGCCCAGTGTACTATTGAATCTGGAGTTCACTGTGCTTGTGATGTCCATCAGCTTGATGCTTCTCCCATTAAGGGATTCTTCAAGCTTCTTGGCCTCAGAGAGCTCACTTTTCAGTGAAGCTATCTGTTCCCTACAGCACTCCAACTCCTGAGAGAGTTTGAGGTTTTCTGACTTTAAAGTATTGTGTTCAGATAATTGATTTCTGAGAGAGATAATTTCTTTCTCAGACTTTAGCAGGTCTAAACACAGTGCTTTAAATTCAGATTTAAAATCCTCTGAACTAAAATCAAAAGAACCTATTACCTGATCTTCTTCAGGTTGAGTCTCTGAGTCTGACTCTGACTCCTCTTCTTCTGAATTATGCTATGAGGCATTGATTGTCATCATGCAGAACTCTTTTTCTTCTGCATCATCTTCATCATCACTAGAGCTGGATGAGGCTTCCGACTCTTCTTCAGTCTCACTCCAGGATTCAGCAACAAACCCTTTTCTTGTATGTTTGTTTTTGCTTGATGAGGGTTTGCCATTGCCATTCCTCTTGGAGTCTTTCTCCTTTCTTCTTTCTTTCATGTCCCTTCTGTCCTTGTTCTTGTTCTCTGGACAGTCAGGAACTATGTGCCCTGATTTCCTGCAACCAAAGCAGATAATGTCTTTATTATTATTATTAATGAACTTGTCATACCTTGGCTTATCCTGATCCTTGTATGATCTCCTTCTGAAGTCCTTTCTGGCCATCTTATAGAATCTTTTGGCCAACAAACTGAGTAGTTCATCATTGTCTGTGGCTTTGTCTTCAGGCAGATCTTCAGTTGCCTTGAAGGCTATGGTCTTCTCTTTTCTTGTGGCTGGTGAGGCAGCCTTCTGTTCTTCCTCTCTATTTTTGATGAGTAGCTCATAAGATTTGAGCTTACCCAATAGAGATTCAGTGGTGATCTCATTCAGACTTCTGGCATCCTTAATTGACCAGATTCTTGAATCCCAGGTGCTAGGGAAGCACATTAGGATCTTGTCATTGAGTTCAGTTAGAGAGATCTCTTTGTCCAATGTCCTGAGTTCACTGACAATTAGACTTAGCCTGTTGTACATGTCTCCCACTGACTCAGTTTCTCCCTTCTTGAAATTCTCATATTGAGAGATGAGATGGGATCTCCTATCCTTTCTCTCATCAGCTGAGCCTGAGACTATTTCTGAGAGTTTGTCCTCAAATTTCTTTTGCTGAATTGCATTCAGCCACCTTTTGAAATATGTCATCAGACATTGTCTGAGCCAAGATGTTCATAGCCTTGGCATCAGCTACCTTCCATCTCTTGATATCAACATCTGTTCCTGATGGAGGTGGAACAGCATTTGTACTTGTGTTCTCTGGGGGTCTTGGACACACTGTCAAAACAGAGTTAAAAATATCTTCGTCAATAGAATTCATGTACAGTCTAATCCTTGCTTTCCAAAGTGCAAACTTGGATAGATTGCACACTGGAGGTCTGGTGCTAGCATAATCTTTGTTTTGGGCCATGATTTGTGAAAGCAAAATCTAACAATAAAATACAAAAGAAAAACAGATCTAACTTGGGATCTTTGGGTTCAGGTGTTAGCCTGTACAACCAATCAGGTATGGTATGTTTAACCAACCTGGCTCTGATACCAATTGAAAGTGCAGCTAGATCTGATATACTCTAGAGGGGGGGGGGGTGAATAGAGTATATGGTGCTTTGAAACTTTTTACAACAATTGTTGTAATAAGAGTGAGCAGGGAAGCAGTTGAAAATCTAATCACAGAACAAAACTATACAAAAACTAATCACAGAAAAAATCAAGGCCAGAAACAAACATAAAAACAAGCAAAACCAGAAGACACAAGGAAATATAGTGGTTCCCCTAAACTTGGGTACATCCACTCTTCTACCACCCTAGGTAGGAATCCACTGCAGGATGAGTTGATCAGGTGTCCTGGGCACCAATGAGCTTTTGATAAGGTGCTCAAAAACCAAAGCAAATTTTTTGATCAGGTGTCTTGCCACCAATGAGCTTTTGACAAGGTGATCAAAAACCAAGCTCAAACTTTTGAAGGGAGTTTGAGAAACCCTTTACAGAGAGGGGGTGAGAGAGTGATGGCAGTCTTCTCTTTCTCAAACAACTGAGAAGACTATGTGGATTGTTGATGTCAAAGCTCCCCCTGAATCCTTGAGATCTTCAGGAAGAAAAGCTTTGCTGAGGGTGATAGGCCTTCAAAGATTGAACTCCAGCAAAAGATGATTTCAGCAATAGCTGAAATGTTGAATGTCTGGAGTCTTGAAATATGTTGGCCTTGAACACTTTGAAACTAAAGAGATCTGAAGGTTTCTGAAAAGATTGATCTCCTTGGATGAGTGTTCTTGAGAATTCTTTGAGACAGAAGATTTTGTTGAAGATTATTGATGTCTGTCTGTGTGTCTGTGAATCTCTTGGTAATTCAAAAAGAAATTCTCACTTTTATTCTCTGGTACTGAACAAAACATTCTCTCTGAGAAGAATAGCCATTGGCCAGCATTAATTGCATCCTTAATTGCAAAATCTCTTCTGGAGGAAAGTCCATAGAAATATTCCTTGAAAAATCCCTTGAAACTTGGTCCAGAAATGAATGAAAACGGTTAGGAAATCTCTGAATTAATTGCAGAATAACTCCTTAACTGATTTGAATTTGAATCTAGAAACATCCTTGAAGTTATCTGAAAACGTCGAACTGAGCTCTGCTATCGTCGAACTGAGCTCAGCGATCAGGAAATATACAGCAGCAGAATATCGTCGATCTAAGCTCAAAGATCGTCGAGCTGAGCTCAGAGATAAAGATCCAAAGCAGAGTCAAAATCGTCGACCTGAGCTCACCGATCATCGAACTGAGTTCGACGATATGATGAAATTGAGCTCAGCGATCGTCGAATGAAGTTCGACGATCTGTCGAAGTTGAGCTAGACGATCGTAGATCGGAGTTCGACGAATCGTCGTGCTGAGCTCGACGATATGACTTAGTCTCCAAACAGAAAATCTTGGTCTCCAGGGCAGCTTCCAAATCTAGACTTCTAACCCTTAGACTCAATTCTAATTGACCTATTGAGCTATACAGGAGGTCAAGCATTGATTCCTAGAGACATAGTGATCCTGACCCAAATTAGTAATAGAGTGTTCCAACAAATTTTAAAATGCTTTAATGTATGTTTTATTAAATAATTCATAAAACCTTAGGAAAATGTGTTCCAAAAATTGTGAAACTTTAGGAAAGGGTTTCTTATGTCACATGTTACACGTGCCTAGGGTTTCAAGTCAATCACATGATTTACCAAAGAGAAATACAAGTTCTAAGATTTTTGCTATTGGAACACCATGCATGTATGGCCCTTACTAGGGTCAAAAATTTTAATGTGTATAACTATCATGTTCCATTCTCTAAAGACTCAAGATTTATCATGGGCCTTACATATCCTAAGAATGAAGCCATACAAAATTTGGCCCTTTATAAAATGACTTGTGTTGAGACCGGAACCCGGTCCCAAGAAGAGTTTGGACCCAAAAGGGGTGCCTGCACTTACTCATCCTGAGCTAGAACTCTTGGCCAAAGACTTAGAACAAAGGAACAGATCCTGAGCTGTAGCGGAAAGGTCCCGCCACACACCCAGAAGATCTAAGATAGTTTATATAACACCTCCATCCATCACATGGGATATAATATAATGTCCGGTCGGGACCCCATGCCATATTCCATGGATAGTCAGCAGAGTTACATATTAATACCAAAATACTATGATACCATAATGAAACCTAACACAAAACATTCTAGCGGAAGCTTTTAAATAAGTTAGAAGAACCCATCACACAACATGAATGTCCACTATAGCCCAAAGCAGAAATGGAAGAACAAATACACAGAGAGTCTTGGCCTTATGGCCTTACAATGTTTTCTTAAATAAAAAGTGTTTTACATACTTCGACACTTAGGTCGGCCATACATGAAAATAGTAAAAGTAAAACACTTCGCTCCGGCCTTCAAGGGCCAGCACTGCAACAAGGGCTTCAGCCCGCTACTTGTCACTTGGCTCGTCTGTTCCTGCCTGAACAATCCACCGCACGATGGTGAAACAAAGCAACGGTCAGGTAAAGCTGACCAAATTATAACGACCCCGCTCCTTGCTCGGGGCGGCAGAGCTCCTTCCCTGCAAGGTATTAGCAAAACCAAACATATCAATGAAAATGCAATTTAAGCACACTTAACCACAGGTGTAGGCACGACGACCACACACCTTGTGCTCTCAAGACGCATTCTCGGTGTCCGGACAAAAACCAGGGGCGCACCACCGTTCTCCAGATGATAACAACATGAGCATTTTGGTAGTCTTTACGACCTGCGCAAGGCCTAAGACACATAACTATGTCAACGACAGGCATCACTACCCACAGACGCTCCACATAGCTACTGGGTAGGTTCGACCCTTTCCCGTTGAACACATCGTCGGGCAAAAACTACCACGACGCGGGTCGACCTCCTCATTCCAATTTCTCCAATCAATATATAACCCTGTTATGATTCACAGGTGGTTCACAGACCACCTGGATGGGATCCCAGAGCTCTCAGAACCACATCTCAGGCCCCAGGTCTCCACGACATAGGCCACAAACAAGCTCTCAAGGAGCTACCGCCTGCGGTATCACTGCCGACGTGCAGTATCTGATAGAAATGCGATTCTACCCAGTTTTCCGGGTGCTCCTTGGAGTTAGTTCTCAAAGTTCTCTGCTGCAATCTAACATGTAGAAATCCCGAAAAACAAACATCACGGAATCTTCTCCGGCTAATACAAGCATAATGAAAACATCACCAATCCATACCAACCTGTCCAGATGGGCTTCACACACCATGCCTATGTTCGTACTTCGATTCTGAACTCTATATGCAAAAACTACAGGGATAGACCGTATCTACCCGAAGGAAAATCTCACACTCACTGTACACTCATGGGAAGAGTTTCCTATGCAAAAGGAAGAGGACTTCACATGTCCAAGCCGAGAATCATTACCCTTTGCGTTCTCTTTGGTGTCATGCCAAAGATCTAGACGGATGAATGCGACCGCAATGATCATGCCTCCACTGATCCGGTCTTGTCTTGCAAATCGGAGCTTCGAAACTCCAACGACGGCGAGATTTACCCTTCGGAGCCGCTACACCTCCAGGAAAATCAGGCCAACTCCAAATCCAAAAGAAAATGAAGTGAAAACGGCCAAAACAGACATATAAATAAAGCTACCGCCTGTTAATCATGAAATCGGCGATCCTTCCCAAGGCAGCCAACTCGCTCGTCACGACCTGCCCCGAGTTCCTCCTGGAGGCTGTGATGCTTTAGGGAGGGCGGACAGAATTCTCTGTCCGCTCAGGCCGCGCGGCTTGCGCGGTCTCAGCGGTCTGATCGACCAGGCCGCGCGCCTTCCCTTGGTCGGCAGGGTCCGTGGACTGCTTCCGCAGTCCGCCTCTGCAGGCCGCCCCCTTTTTCAGCTTAACCGCAAGGATGTATCCGTAGGTCTCTCTCTGCTGGACTCAACTCCCTATCCGCCCCAGGACGGCAACAGGTCGCATATCCCTTCACCCAGCCGCATGGGCAGCTGACTCCTCCAGCCTGCCTACAGAGCACAGACTCCGACTCCGGCTACCCGCCAAGACCAGCGGAAACCTCCAAGTCCCTCGCGAGCTGGGCGGACTCGAAGTGCGGTCAAGACTTCCAGTCCGCCTTCAGAGGTGAACCCCAACAGCCTCAACAGCCAGGCTCTCCATCTAAAGCGCAAGCGGAATCAGCTTTGTAGTAGCCGCAGACTCGACGAACTTGGCGGACTCTCTATGCAGTCCGCCCTTTCCTTAGCCAGCACCAGCTTCTCGGCAGTAGCGAGGTCAACTCCTCCTCACTCCGCAGGCTTTTCACAGGCTCAGCCAGTAGTAGCAGACTACCTCCTCAGTCCGCGGCCTTGGCGCAGACTCAGTCAGTAGTGGCGGCCTCCTTCCAGCCCGTCGGGCATCAAATCCTCCAGAAGGCAGTCCCAGTCTGCATAACCTCGTGCGGACTCGCCAGACTCCGCGGGTACTCTGCTGCTCGCACCCCTTGCAGCTCGCTCAGTTCAGCAGCGGCGAACTCAGCGGATTCTCCTTGCAGTCCGCCGCTTGTCCTCCAGAATCCGCCACCCCAGTAGTAGGCGGACAGTCCCAGCTCAGCAGTGATGGACTCGCGAACCCACATCGCAGTCCGCCACTAAGTCACCCATTTTGCCGTCAGCAACACCGGCTTCAGTACCAAGCCCCAGTCCGCGCGGTCTATGGCGGGCTCGGCGGACTCCGTCTCCATCTCGCTCAAGTTACCGTCTCACCGGGGTAACGTCACTGCAAGCCGTTACCTCCTTGGGCCTATAAATGGCCCCCATGCCTCTCATAAAAGGCACGCGCTAGAGGTCTCTGCATCATTGCTAAGGTGCTCACGCCCGAAGTCAGCCAACAAGTCCTCCTCCCGCGGACTCCGTTTCTCAGACCGCACCCGTCTCTGCGCCTTTAGTCGCGTGGCCTGCCAGCCTCCGGTTCTCCAGTCCGAGTGGTCTCCCATTTCCATTAACCGCGCGGCCCGCCAGCTTCGCTCTTCAGTCCGCGCGGCCTCCTCTGGCATTCTTCTTCCTCAGCCGCCAGCTTCCTTCTTGTACCCTTTATTGCTTTGTTGTAAAAGTGTATTGCCAAGCTTGTAACTCTCACTATTAATAAAAGGAAAGCCCGTCACAAGAGTGGTATTTAAGCCGCGGCGAGCAAAGTCTGCTGTTGCCGCTACTAGCGGCCCTCTCTCTCTCTCTCCCTTCTTCCTAGCTCAGCTCAGCTCCCTCAGCAACCAACCTGCAAGCACAACTGTCATAGTAACCGTCTGCTCGATAGCTCCTGATCAACCTCCTCTTCTCTTCAGCCTTCCTGGCTGCTCTCAGCGCCCTCTCCTCTATCCCCGCAACTTCCTTTACAAGCGCTTGCTCCACTCTCGAGCTCTCAGAAGCTTCCTTCCTTCCTCTTCCCATGCAACCTTCATCCTCTTCCTCTCCTAGCTTGTGAGACCGAACACCCCCCCTCCGTGTTAGCTGCTCCGGTGCCGTTCTCGCGCATCAACAGTTAACACGCGACCTTCAGATCCGAACAGGCGGTGAACAGCGACAGTTAACCATGTCATATCATCACTCAGCCAGGAACCTTGCTCCAAGTGCCAATGAAGATCCTCTCTGGGAAGCCTTCGAGCAATCGCGCTGTGAGAATGCTCAGCAGTTCCAAGCGATCAACCAAATGCTCGCTATGATCACGCAACGACTAGACTCTCAACCAGCAACAAATCCAGTTGCTTCAGCTGCTCCAATCAGCCCAGCACCAACTTTGGAGCATCAGCAAGCCTGTCCTCAAGCTTGCTCGCCGTTCTACCCTCCTTACACAACAACCTACCCGCAAGGTCCTGCAGCTCCTCTGCGACCTCAAGATGAAGAATTTGTTGCTCGCCAAAACTTCTTCCGGGAAGTAGCCCGGGGGAGTCCTGCTAGATTTCTCAACTTTCAGGGAAGTCATCCCTACCCTGCAGCTCCTGCACCGGAGAGACTGATCCGGTAAAGCACCTTCAAGCTTTTGAGTCAGTCGTTGCTCTCAAAACCCTTTCAGATGCAACCAAATGCAAGCTTCTTGTCACTACTTTTGATGGGCAAGTGAGGGACTGGTTCTATGGCCTCCGTCCTCACTCCATCACTTCCTTCGTTGATCTATGAAGGGAGTTTCTTCTCAGATTCTCTACCTCCACCAAGAGAAAGGGCGGTCCTGAAGCCCTCTTTGAGATCAAACAGCACAGCGATGAAACTTGGTCTCAGTTTGTTGATCGATTCCAAAGAGAGATTTTGGACATCGAGATTGCTGATCAAGAAATGTATCGAGTGGCTCTTATCCACGGTCTTCGTGAAGGGCCTCTCAAGTTTGAAGCCAATGTCCGTGCTCCGAGAACATACCAAGAGTTGATTGCCTTAGACAACTCATACATCCGAGGCGAAAAAAGCAACCTAGGCTTCGTCTCCAAGCTCATATCAGAGAAAGATCCTTTTCACAAGCATCCTCCTAGGTCTCCTCACAATCATTTCCCATCTCACTCAAGAAAGGAGAGAAGGTTTCAACGCCATCGATACTCCTTCCCGAGCCATAATCGTACTCAAGATTCGTTGCTACCACTAGCTCCGTCTTCGCAAATAGTAGCAGTTCATCAGCAGCAAGACAATGACTTGCATGAGTCTGATCTCGACGAGACCATGCAAGAAGTAATCCAAATTATGAAGGATAGGGCCAGCTACAAGAAGCCCTATCGGCCAACCGATCAAAGGTCTAGAGACTCAGAGCCTTACAGTGAATTCCACAAAGAGCCAGGTCACCTAACAGAAAACTTTCAAGCACTCTGCCAGCTTGTGCAAAGGATGCTCCGACAGGGTAAGATGCGTGACCTGCTTCCTAAAGAAGATCGCCCTGATCCATCAACCGCAAAGGGCAAAGAAGTTGCAGATGTTCCTTGATCCTCAAAAGGAGTGAATCTAATCGAAGAGCCCCCTCTCCTCGTTGTTAACAAAGCTGTCGAATGCTTCGATGCCGATGACGAGGGTGTGCTTGGAAGGCTATTCTAAGCAAGCAAAGGACTTCACAGTCCTCCAAAGTCTCTCATAACCTTGATGGGTTATCTCAACTCTTGCCCTTATTCTTTTCAGACATTTTAATTTCAAAGCACTTCTTAGTGTTCATTGCTGTTTTTCAACAAAGCTTTTATCTGAAATCTTATACTGACACAGTTCCCTTCTTGTGATGCTTCCTTATCTATCTTTTCTCTTTGCCAAAGAGATCACTACACCAATGAGATATCGCCAAGTCTGAAATGCTCCCTCCGTAGTTTGTTCTCTGGCACGACCGCTTCGACCACATATGGCGGGAGTATACCCATATGTGTAGTGGGAGCCATTCAACCTACGATGTTGGGCTTCAGACTTAGGATCCTAGCCAGCATCTGACACAGAGTGTGTGCTAGGGGAGCCCCATGTGTCAGCTCTGCTGTGCTTCGCAAAGGATACATTACAGTTACGGTGATCTTTGCTTGACAAGCAATGGCGATCAAGCGTAGCCTTGTCTCTTTGATCATCTCCCAACTGTGATGGCCAAACACTCTTTGGTACTCTCGATCCGTGCCTTTGCGGGTTCCCACAACTTCACTGATCAATCCACAAACAAGCAATAGGCCACTTGGCGTAACTAGTCTCATTGATCAGTGATGCTTGTACCCAAGGCAAGAGAGCAGTGCATCTATCGATCCTTCTCAGGATTTTTCCCTTGCTTTTCTCTTTTGTGCCCTCCTAGAGGATGCGCGGCCAGCCCGCTTTGAGTAGGACTATACTCGGGATGATTTCCTCAGGCAAGCGATGCATAAGGCCCACGGGGAACACCTGTGGCAGCATCCAGCCATCTTTAGTCACTTCCGAGTATAGACCTCTTTTTGTCAACTGCCTTCTTTCACAGGTGAACATGTTAATCTAACCTACCAAAAGGATTTCCTGCATTCACTTTGCTTATGCTCATCTTATATGCATCGCTTGCTCAAGCTCTATCATATGATGGTTCACAGAGCTATTCATTACTCTTATCAAGATCTAATGGTATCAAACATTGATCAAAGAATCTTACTCTTCTCGATCATCAAGCCATGCTATTGCAATCTGGTTAAGATTGACAGAATTCGTAAAGTTCCTTCTTTGCTGATCTAATCATGTCCATCAAGCCATATCAACAGTTAACGCTCGATTTATTGATTTGGGCTTCATGATAAAGAGTTCATCAGGCATTTTCCTTACTATTTGGTCATATCGGCCTTATCTCATCAACAGTTAACACTTGCAAGCCTTCTCCACAGGTACTTGCAAGCTTCTTTCAAATATATATGTCTGCTTTTAACTCTTTTCTTGCAGAGACTAGCAGACACTTGCAAGCCTTCTCCCAGGTACTTGCAAGCTTCTTTCGTATATTGTCTGCTTCTAACTCTTCTCTTTGTAGAGATCAACAGACACCTGCAAGCATCTTCCAGGTACTTGCAGTTTAATTCATTATTCTATGTCTGCTGCTCACCCTTTTCTTAGCAGTGGTTAGCAGACACCTGCAAGCCACTTCCAGGTACTTGCAGCTTATTTTTTGTATACAATACATGCTCCTAACCCTCTTCTTGCAGAGATCAGCAGACCCTTGCAAGTTTCTTCACAGGTACTTGCAAGCTACTCACATATACCATGTTTGTTCCTAACTCTCATTTTGCAAAGATCATCCGATACTTGCGAGTTTCTTCACAGGTACTTGCAAGTTACTTTTATATACTGTGCATACCTTTAACTCTTCTTTTGCAGAAACCAGCAAAAACTTGCAAGTTCCTTCCAGGTACTTGCAGCTCATTTTTCTTTCTTGTATACTCTTCATCCTTCCTTTTTTTGCAGAGGATAACATGTGCTTGCAAGCCTCCATCAGGTATTTGCAAGTTATTATGCTTTTATGTTTTCCTCTCACTTTCATTTTGCAGAACTTAGTGGAAGACACACATTCTTCATTTTGTAAAGGCAAACTCAGGTACACACTCGATGTACCACCCATACATGCCTACCCTAACTTTCCTCTTGCAGGAAAATAGACAGGCAGCACCAAACTCCTAAGGAGAGGCTTCAGGTTCTATCTCTCCTTGCCCCATTTTCTTTCCATTGGGGTGGATCACGATTTTCGTGGGTCTCTAACTTTTTCGAAGTTCTATTCGGAACTTAAAAAAGTGCGGGGATTATGTTAACCCCGAAATCAGCGATCCTTCCCAAGGCAGCCAGCTCGCTCGTCACAGCCTGCCCCGGGTTCCTCCTGGAGGCCGTGATGCCCTAGGGAGGCCGGACAGAATTCTCTATCCGCTCAGGCCGCGCGGCTTGCGCGGTCTCAACGGTCTGATTAACCAGGCCGCGCGCCTTCCCTTGGTCGGTAGGGTCCGCGGACTGCTTCCACAGTCCGCCTCTGTAGGCCGCCGCCTTTTTCAGCTTAACCGCAAGGATGTATCCGCAGGTCTCTCTCTGCTGGACTCAACTCACTATCTGCCCCAGGCCGGCAACAGGTCGCATATCCCTTAACCCAGCTGCATGGGCAGCCGACTCCTCCAGCCCGCCTACAGAGGACGGACTCCGACTCCGGCTACCCGCCAAGACCAGCGGCAACCTCCAAGTCCCTCGCGAGCTGGGCGGACTCGAAGTGCGGTCAAGACTTCCAGTCCGCCTTCAGTGGTGAACCCCAACAGCCTCAACAGCCAGGCTATCCATCTCAAGCGCAAGCGGACTCAGCTTTGCAGCAGCTGCAGACTCGACGGACTTGGCGGACTCTCTATGCAGTCCGCCCTTTCCTTAGCCAACACCAACTTCTCGGCAACAGCGGGTCAACTCCTCCTCAGTCCGCAGGCCTTTCACAGGCTCAACCAGTAGTAGCAGACTTCCTCCTCAGTCCGCGGCCTTGGCGCGGACTCAGTCAGTAGTGGATGCCTCCTTCCAGCCTGCCAGACATCAAGTCCTCCAGAAGGCAGTCCCAGTCCGCATAACCTCGTGTGGACTCGCCGGACTCCGCGGGCACTCTGCTGCCCGCACCCCTTGCAGCTCGCTCAGTTCAGCAGCGGCGGACTCAGCGGATTCTCCTTGCAGTCCGTCGCTTGTCCTCCAACATCCGCCACCACAGCAGTAGGCGGACAGTCCCAGCTCAGCAGTGACGAACTCCGCAACCCGCATCGCAGTCCGCCACTAAGTTGCCCATTCTGCCGTCAGCAGCACCAGCTTCAGTACCAAGCCCCAGTCCGCGCGGCCTATGGCGGGCTCGGCGGACTCCGTCTCCATCTCGCTCAAGTTACCGTCTCACCGGGGGTAACGTCACCGCAAGCCGTTACCTCCTCGGGCCTATAAATAGCCCCCCATGCCTCTCGTAAAAGGCACGCGCTGGAGGTCTTTGCGTCATTGCCAAGGTGCTCACTCCCGAAGTCAGCCAGCAAGTTCTCCTCCTGCGGACTCCGTTTCTCAGACCGCACCCGTCTCTGCGCCTTTAGTCGCGTGGCCTGCCAGCCTCCAGTTCTCCAGTCCGCGCGGTCTCCCATTTCCCTTAACTGCGCGGCCCGCCAGCTTCGCTCTTCAGTCCGCGCGGCCTCCTCTGGCATTCTTCTTCCTCAGCCTCCAACTTCCTTCTTGTACCCTTTATTGCTTTGTTGTAAAAGTGTATTGGCAAGCTTGTAACTCTCATTATTGATAAAAGGAAAGCTCGTCGCAATAGTGGTATTTAAGCCGCGGCGGGCGAAGTCTGCCGTTGCCGCTGCTAGCGGCCCTCTCTCTCTCCCTTCTTCCTAGCTCAGCTCAGCTCCCTCGACAACCAACCTGCAAGCACAACTGTCATAGTAACCGTCTGATCGACAGCTCCTGATCAACCTCCTCTTCTCTTCAGTCTTCCCGGCTGCTCTCAGCGCCCTATCCTGTATCCCCGCAACTTCCTTGACAAGCGCTTGCTCCACTCTCGAGCACTCAGAATCTTCCTTCCTTCCTCTTCCCATGCAACCTTCATCCTATTCCTCTCCTAGCTTGTGAGACCGAACACACCCCCTCCGTGTTAGCTGCCCCGGTGCCGTTTTCGCGCATCAACACCGTCGCGCGGTAACTAGCTACCACCTTGTAGTAACTAGGTACCGCTGCATGGTACCTTAATTCAACGCCTCTTTTCGAGCGCAACAGCCCAAACCCTCCAATCACAGGCTGACACGTGGTCACATTATTTCGGATTTGCTACCGCCGCGCGATAGGACGCTAATGCCACATGATAGAGGACATTAGTTACGACACGCCACCAGTCGCTATCGCCGCGCGATAACTTCTACCGCCGCGCTGTAGGATCCCGAGAACCATAACAATTAAATTGAACCAGCTATTGCCGGTGATAACACTATCACCGGGTGATAGCTTCCCGAGAGGTCTACCAGATTAATTCCCCCGTACCGCCCCGTGGTAACAACTTTCCGCCGCGCGGTAACATTCTTCTCGAGAACTCGACACTTTCTCGAGAACTCAACGCTCTCGACGCAAATCCTGGAGCTACTGCCGCACGGTAACTAGCTACCGTTGAGCGATAACCCCTAGAGAAGCATCTCCCGCCTTAAGAAATTTGGGCGTTACAGCTTCCCCTCCCAAGCCAAGGCTGAGCCGGGTACTTTGGAGGGCACTGTATGCCAGCCAAAGTAAATCAAAGAAGGAAGAAGCCAAGAAAAAGATCCCCTCCAAAGGTTCCCTTAATGGTCTATTTATAGTTTTTCTGTCTTGCCCTGCAAATAGCACAATACCGCCTTTTAGAAATGTTATACACAGTCCAAATGAGTCTGTCAACAACCAAACTCCGCTGTTTGGAGGGGCTATTAGCAGGCTAATGGGGCATTCTGGTAAAAATGATGTTAAGCGAAGCGCATTCTCTATTTCCACTCGCCCGGGCATGCGAGTGCCTTTGTTGAGATTAGCACTCGCTACCGACCGAGGGCACCGTGCGAGTGCGAGCGTGGTGGACGTACTCGTCGCTCCCTCAACCTGGTCTTAGGGTGAGTGCGGGCCCACGTGACCCACTCTCTCCCCCGCGCCCCGGACCGTATTGGCGTACACGAGTCGGGGAGGGGTCCTACCCCACTTACCCGAACCCCAACTTTGATCTTGTTCTGAGGGACCCACTCAGTAAATACGGGGTTGTATATAATCCTCACTTTTTGGGAGATTGTCCCAAGCTCGAAAAGAAAAGTTCAACCTCAGGTATTCAGCGAGTGGAGGCTACTTCTAAGGGAATCTTTTGGTGGGACCCCCATGGAGTTATAAATACCCCCGGAGGGTGCCAAGAAAATATCTTTCCAGTCTGTCCTTTCTCTCTTGTTTTCATCCTCCTGACTTTGAGATATCTCTTCCACAAGACGTTCGCGATCGCATGACAGCCGTACGAGAACAAAATAAATTTGAGATCGCACAAATAATGTCATGGCTCTCTCGCAAGTCTATACACACTCCCTCTAAGCAGAAAGAGGTCAAGAAAGCCAAGACCGTCAAGGCGCCAGGCGAGTCTGTTCCTCTGAACCCAACACCCCCAGCTAGAGCTGTCACTTAAAACAGAAAACCGTGAACCAAAACCAAACCAGAACCACTAAGAACCAGACTGAACCGTTCGCAAATTATTCAGAGTCCGATTTGATGTTATAACAGGGATCGCCGATTCCTGCACTGATCACGAGTGGGTCTTGGTGAGGTGATCGCAGCCCATCGAGGTCTTTATCTACAAATATCACGGTGGAGTCTTGCCTGAATCTCTTATCTTCACGCCTTCTCTCTGGCACATCAACTAAGAATATCTGGGCAGAAATGATCAGGGACTCGGCGATAGTCTCAATGTTCCCCGCCATTTGCCTTCCTCTGGCTGCTCCCTGCGGAGCGGCCTGTTGCTCTTTTTCTTGTCTAGGGGGTTCCTGCTGATCTTGCACATGCCCTTACAAAACTCTTTCGAGGAGCCCTTGTTAGACAATGCGCTCAATTTTGTCCTTCAACCTGGTACATTCCTCGGTGGTGTGCCCAGTTCTGCGGTGGAATCCACAGTATTTCGACTGGTCGTTCCTAGGATTTTGTGGCGGTATTTTTGGTCGATGGAGCGCTGGATTATCCTGAATCGCATAAAGCACATTAGTCTGCATGATGTTTAATGGAGTGTATACTTGAGGCAGCCTCTGTCTCAGATCCCTCTGGGAGTCGCATAGACGCTCACCATTATGATGCTCTTCACTACGTATTTCTTCTTGCACCCTGGGGGTCTTCTCCTGGCCCGTTCTTCTCGTTTGATCATCTTCAAATTCCTGGCGGTGTGCCTTGGTAGCTTCATCAGTAGCTATTTGTGCCTCAACCTGATGGACAAGGTCCGGATAACTAGACACAATTTCTCTTATCAATGCTGAATAAAGTCACTTAGACGTAGACGTCCAAAGAAAACACCCTCAAAAGCTCAAGGTCAACTCACAGAATTTGTCGCGCTTCAGTAGTGAATCAGTGAAAAAGTCCTTCAGGGACTCCCCTTCATTCTGGTGAATACCTGATAGATGTGAGGGATCTCGAACGATTCTACGGTTGACGACAAACTGGTCGGTGAATTGTCGCGCCAATTCCGCGAAGTTATCTATGACCCCTTCTCTCAAGGATTGGAACCAAGTACGCACTTGTCCTTTCAACATTGCCAGAAATACTTGGCAGAGCAGCAGATCTGGAGCAGTGTAGATTCTCATGATGGTAGTGAAATGGTTGAGATGTTCCAATAGATAATCCGTCTCATCAAATGTCTCGATATTTGGGATCTTAAAGCCTTGCGAGACCGAATGAGCCAGAACTTGGAATGTTAGCGGGGAGCCTTGGCGAAGAGAATGGTGAGCGAAAGCATCCCGTCGCCTGATATGCATGTACTCTTAAGCAATCACCTGGCATATCTCCTCACGGGTGAGGGCTACCTCTTCCGGATAATGACGACAAAGGTCGGCTCCAGTTCCCCTATGAAAAGTATGAGTGGAACTAGCCGCGTCAGAGAATTTTTCAGATATCTTCTCTATGGGGAGCTTCTTGTGCCGGAGCATGATTTGGTACAGGTGGCATGGGGTTGACCGGTGCAGGAGAGCCATCATCTCGATCTGTTGCTCCTCCATTTGTCGCATGTGCCTTTCCAAAGCTGCTACGTGCGCGAGCACAGCCTCTGCCTTGAGAGACTTGTTGATGAGTGAATGAGAGAGAGTCAGCTCAATGCGTCCCCCCTGAGATGGATCCTTCGGTGGTACGAACGCTCCTCCTTACCATTGCGGGGAGTCACGAGTTTTGCTGTGCGGGCGGTACCGTCTTCTAATTCTTTGTCGAGGTTCGAGGGAATAATTAATAGTGTAAGTGAGCGAGCTAAATTTAGATTGCCACTATGCATAGGTAGTTGAGGGTTCCGCTACCCGGTCAGCAGATGGGGTCAAGGAGGCAACACCCCTTGCACGCAAGGTTCGGGGGCAGAGCATATGATGACTTTTTTTGTTAGAGCAACAATACTATAATTAAGAAGAAAGCATCTCTGCAATTAAAATCTGTTAAATACCCGAAATTATTTTACAAATAAATATATATGGAGAGTACAGATTGAGTTCAAATTAAAACAGAACAAAACTAAACAAGGATATATGTTACCTAATCGCAACATAATGCAGAGTAAAATCAAGAACCTGATAGGAGACCAACATAGAAATAATGGAACCAGAAAGAAGTTCCAAATCCAGAGTAGATATAGAGGGTTGACGATTAGTGGAATGATGCATGCCCTAAAGATCAAAGGATGATGTCGCTGACCCATAGATCCCCATGGACTTGGGCTCCGTTTGGGGGGACTTATTTTCACCAATTAAGGTCTGGTTCATGCGGTTGTAATTGCTTGACCGGTGAAAATAAGTGCCCCCCCCCCCCCAAAAAAAAAAAAAAAAAAACTGAGCCTTACATAAATAGAAGACATGGTTAAGATGCTTCAAGACATCGACGATGTTGAATTTTCTCAAAGTGGTCAGCAAGATAGCTCAAGCACCAAATTAATATTCTCAGCACTACCCAGTTCACATTTTGATCTAGCGAAAACCCAAGGAAACAAGGTTAACACCAACAACCAATGGAAGCACAAACAGATCTTTCATTCATTTACACTTCTTTACAAGGCGAGATATACGTAGCGAGACATGATTTCGCTAGTACACAAGCTATAACAGAAAGCACCAAACACAAGCCGGGCGGACAGCACTGGAAACCGCCGAGACCGCCGAAGTCGCCAAATCTGCCGAACCCGCCCGAGCTGTAGCTGCAACACGCCGAATAGACACGGAGTCCACCGAAGCCGCGAGGCTGCGCGAACACACCGTTATTCGCCTACTGCTGAAGAACTGAAGAATAGACCGCCTACCCGCCTGCGCCTGGCGGACAGGTTATTGGAACTTGCAAATGTTGAAGCAGAGAACTGACAAGCCGCAGAGCGATCTGCTGAAACCGCAGAGACCGCACACTTCCAAGTACTTGACAAAAGTCAAAGCCAAACTCCTGGCTCCTTGAAGCTACCCGCACGACCTGCACACAGCAAACTGTCAGCTCTACTCAACCCGCGCGGACAGAAAACGCAGACTGCAGCAATTTGCCCAAGCCCCACTTACTGTTCACTCAGTTACTGTAGACGTGTCGGGGGGTCCTATTTATAGGCGAGGTGAGGAGTGTGTTCACTGCCCTAGTGGATATAGACACCGCCCCAGCCCGCGCGCTAGCAAAAACTCCGTCCGCTGAGTCCGCAAGGACTTAGCCGCATTCCAAGAAATAACCCACCAGGAGCAAGGCACAGGTCCAACAAGGCGGACTTGCCTCACACTATGAGGATAAGGCACAATCCGCACAGTCCGCACAGTCCGCAGCATCACCAAATGGACAGCCACCCCTTCAGCAACAGTCCGCACACAAACAGAGGCAGTCCGCATAATACAAGGCCCAAGCCTCCATCCGCCACGAGTCCACGACCAAAGGCAGAGTAACAACAGTCCGTCCGGTCAACAACGGACTTGGCGGATACGACGGACACACTGGACTTGTCACAGAATGTGACCAAGTCCAGTAAAGCACCAAAGGGCCTAACGTGAGTGCGGCGGACACAAAACCCCGTCCGCCAATCATCCAAGCAAAATCGCCAACACTCCAACAGAGTCAAGGCAGAGTCTGCAAGCAATTCCCGCACGGCTACCCAAACGGTCAACTGCCGGACTCCACACACCAATCCGCCATAGACCTCCACAGCAGTGCACCTGCTGTACCACCAGAGCTCGACAGGGCCACAGCCAAGCTCTAAGGCCAGTCCGCAACAGCGAATACCGCGAACACGCCAGTCTGCAAGCCTCCCGCGGATAGGAACCAATCTGCCGGTTACACACAAGCTTGCAATACGGCCGCTGAACAGCGTACTGCCTTCAGTCCGCGAACTGCTATCCGCTCAGGCCGCTCCTTCCTCAGCAAAGCCACCAGGACAGCCAACACCCTATCCGCAGACAACAGTCCGCCCAGGCCGCGAACTTAGTTTGCACAAGCCGCACAGAACTGCCAGCTTCCACTAGACCTATCCCCAGGCCGCATAACAGCAGTCCGCCCAGTCCGCCGGCTATGTCCGCCCAGGCCGCCCGGCCTGCCCATCAACCACTTCCACTTCACAATTTTCAACAGACGATGTGGAGTCAGTCCGTGAAATACTTCTACTGGATAGGGCGTCGATGATCAAGATGAAATAAGATGAGGAAATACCTAAAGAGGAAGTGGGGGACAGATTTCCCGCAGTAAAATTGTAGATTTTCGGCATGGACGCCATGAGAGCACGATCGACGTGGAGCCCCGATGATGATGATGAATCAATGCAGATTAAGTATGAACGATGTAGATTAGGTTGATGGGCTTTTATTATGACCCTAGCCCATGCCCAAGTTTTTCTTTTTAAAATTGTAAAAAAAAATTATTTACTACTCATTCTTTAAGTATTAATACAAACTACATAATTTTAGGGTGTTATTATAAGCAAGTCATTTTTTGGCTATTAGCAAACCTTGGCTATTATACAGTAAACCGTCTTTTTTACAAATGATTATTAGCAAATATTTTTGTTGTTAACAAACTATGACAAAAAGTAATAAAATCAAAGTAGTTATACAAAAATAGGACCTATAAAAATTGATGTTTTTAGACATTTTTGTGGAATATAATATAACAAACACTGTCTAAAAAAGTTGGAATGATATGAAGGGCTTTTCCACTATGTTGATATGAAACTCTTCTACCTCTCCAAAATAGTTTTGTATTCTGCAAAAAGTAGACAAGAAAATTGTGAACAAATAGTTAATAGACTTACAAATCAAATATGAACTTTTGACTCACCTTTAGTGTCTTTAACATTGTAAACGTGAAGCGTAAGCACTGTCCTATGAACTTGTAAGTGAATGATGAAATCTCTTCAACGGAGAGTAGATTTATTGTTTCATACATCTATCTTTCATGTATAGCCCCACAAAATTAATAATAATGATAATAAATATGATGAAAACGAGCTTATGAATGGAAGGTGTTAGTGAATCAATGAGAAAAGGTTATATTTTGAGCTTTTGATACAAAAAATCTCCAACATTGTAGCATGATGAGATAATTAATCACATGTCTAGCGTTGACATCCACTTCTCTGTGGTACGGGAACTGTAACACAATGTAGTGAATCGATAAATTCTTTGCATCTTGAGTCTCCCAAAATATAACCATAAAAAGTTCTTTTGTACTCAACTCATTAAAGAGATCTCTTATAACTTTAATTCATCCATAAAAAATGTTCAAAACTTCAATAATAACATCATAATCACAATGTCCATCAGAAGCAACATTAAAAATATCTACCACATTTTTGGGATTTGTAGTAAAATTTGATGACGTACTCAGTCAAAAAATTGTTTATTTGTCATTTAAATGACTTTTCAAGCTTTTAGCATTTGAGAAGCATCTAAAAACACATGTTCAAAAGGAAAAGCTCACACCTTGTACTTCTTAAATAGTCTATAAACTTTTGTGTACTTTATTTGATCTTTCTTTTAATTTAATAGAAAAATACAACTCCATTGTTAGACTTAAACCTGATTCCATGATTTCACGTAATTTTTTCTTTATCTTCAAGTGTTGATGTTGAAAGGTGCTTTGGTAAATTCTTTTTATCCCCTCAGTCTCAATATTTATGCCACAGTTTCTTTTAACTTATTTTGCTTGAGCATGGAACTCAGTGTCGATATCTTGTATACTAATTTGTTTTCAATTCTTATGAATTAACCATAAAAGGACAAACCATTTTTTGAGTGACATAAAAAATCAACTCATGAGCACATGGTAGTCCTAATATGTATCGAGTTGTGTGTATGCATTCCTCTTCATGAGCGTACTCATCACGGTAAAATTGTTTTCTTCCTTACATACATAAACTTTTCACATTATTTGTCTTCTTTGAAAAACTTCATATAATTTGCTAAAAAATTTATATAAATGTGCATTTGACATAAAATATTTAAAATTTGAAAAATTGAATTTTATTACATTTAACAATGTCAAATCTCTATTGATTACATGCAAGCACAAACTGTAGTGGTTTTTAATTTAAAATGCTTTTAAAATGATCAAGTTCCCACCTATAATTGTCATCAGTTTCATCTAGCAAAAGCAAAAAAACTGAGAAAATATTTGTTGAGTTGATGTCATACAAACAATAGTTAATAAGGACAATCTATGCATATTTGTCTTGCACATGCAATTAAGTAAAAAAACATTTGAAAATATTTTGCTTAGTCAAATTGCATTCGGATGGGCAAAAACATGCTCTCTAAAATTTGTGAGCTTTCATTCACCTAGTTGAAGCTGACATGATCACTTTTATTTATACATTTATATATAAGTGCATGGATCTACCATCTTATAGTTCTTTCTCACACAATCTGAATCTTTTACTATATATTTCTTATATATATATATTTTAAAATAATATGCATATTTGAAACACATCATATTTTTGATTGAGACCATATGATCAAATCTGATCATTAAGATGAAGTGAGAGAAAAAGAACGAAGAGAGAGGGGAAGAGTAGTTAATATTTTAAAAAAAATAAAGGTGAGAGAGGGCAGAAGAATGGGGGAGATAGAGAAAGAGGAGGAGGGGGGGGGGGAGAAGACACATAAATTAAAGTTTTTATGTAAGAACGTGAAATGTTCTATAAAATAAAAAACAGAAATATTAAATCATATTTTTTACGGTCATTTTAAGTACTCATATGTATATGTTTTGAATAAAAGTAAGGGTGCAAACGAATCCCGTTCATAGGCGGGCGCAACCTACTCATAAGCGAGCGCAACTCGCTCGAATGTGGGCGTAACTTGCTCGAATTTGGACGAAGCCCGCTAAGAGTCAACGAGCATGGGCGAAGCCCATGCAAATGCGGGCAAATCCCGCCTGGATGCGGCCGAAGGCCACCCGAAAGCATCGAGCACGAGCATAGCCCGTGCGAAAATGCACGGGCAAAGATGTCGCATGGGGCACGGTGTCCCCCCATATAATGTCACATTTGTCGGGGGGGGGGGGGGGGGGCGAAGCCCGCCGTCGCCGGCCGGGTACTGTGGCACGTGGCTATAGGAGCAGAGCCCCGTGTCGAACACTCGTATATAAACACACACACACACATCTCATAATTTTGTTGTTTCCTGCACTTCTCTTTTTAGTGTTCAAAGTATTTTTTCTAGATTTCATATTAGATGTATACATGTCTTGGATTTTTTTTTGTTCTTCACTATTTAGTCTTCATGTACCAACTCATGATTGTGAATTTCACACTATACTTGAAGTTTTCATTCTTCACATAAAGTTTTTTTTGACCTATTAATTAAAATGGACAAGCATCATTTAGAAACGAGATTTCTTGTGTTATTTTTAACCCAATCTTTTTTGCATTGGATTTCACGATAAAATTCAGCTCTATCACAATCCAATAATACATGCGGTCAAGCTTTATCATCACACAATTTATTAGAACTTTTTATAATAACAGTAAAACTAAGATATCTAGCGACATTACACAATCAACTAACTCTTCTCATAATTGAAACATGGTATTGGTGTAAAAGTGAGCTTCTGTAAGACCCCCCCTTTTTTTTTCTTTTTGGACACCGGGTCTTAGGCCCAGAACCGCCGTTTTGCGGTGACTCCTTCACGCCCTGAAGAGTCGTCACCACAAAGCGCCGATTCTGCCGGTCATTTCGATTACAGAAAAGTAGCACAAGAAGTAAATGTAAACTATTAGTCCACAGAGAATCACATGTCATAATAAATATAACTCCACGATGGGAGTGTCCACAAAAATATAACATCAAAGTAGCAAAAACGGGCTTATGCCCGGTACATCAAATCCTCACTACAAAGATCACTCATGCGGAAGCAGAAAGACTACTCAAGGTCGAGACTCACGGTCCCGGCTGTGTGAACTCCGAAGCTAGACTGCCCCACCTCCAAGCGCACCGGTCTCTGGGGCTGCTCCTCCATGCTGGTCTCCACGATCCCCTAAATGATGCGGTTCGAAAACCGTTAGTCTAAAAGACTAAGTCCTATCATCCCCCGCCCCTTCCCCCACGGCTCCTAAGCACCGAGCGGAGAGGAAGAAAGGGGAGGACTTGAAGGTGGAGAATATCAAAAGCAGATGGCAGCGGTCCTATTCTAGCAAACTCTATAACATGTAAAGACAATAAACTGAAATATGAAAAGTAACCTTTACTTATGTGAAAACACATAAGCCAAGGGGTCTTCTGCAAGGCTCCCATCGTATAAAAAGTCCCATACCGATTTATACGTTGGGGTGTCGGTGGTCAAACATCAGCAACTGTACATATCAAAATTAACCTTAATTTATAAACTTGCCCACACAAGCTTATAAATTAAGGGGTCGTGTAGCAGGTCCTAAAGTATAAGCGTCTCATTCCACTTATACTTTAGGTGTCAAGGTTAAAGGTAACGAATATGCTATGACATGCAAGTGGATATGATGGACATGCAAGTGCAACACACACACCCGACTCTGTGCACACAGACCTTTAGTTCCCCCTTTTTGGAGCCGTAACCTCCCAGGATACCTCCGTAGTGGCATACGGAAGCGGTGGGTTGGGCCTCGCCCACCTCTAAACCAGTAAAGCACTACCGGTCAGACCTATCGTACGCCTCAACGCTTGGTGCACGAAGCGGACTCCTGCGCACTCTTGCCGGCTGGCGCACCGGACTTCTGTTGGCGAAGTGCTAACCACACTCGCCGAGTCAGCGTATTGGCGTCGGTGCATCGACCCTCCAATACCGAAGACCCGCCACCTTAATTTCCTTTCATGTTATGCACATGCAAATTAGCGTAATCAAGAACCGAGCCGAAGCTTCCCGGACCAACACGTCCGTCTCAAACAATCGAGCCGAAGCTCCCCGGACGCAAAGTCCGCCTTTTAACCATCCGAGCCGAAGCTCCTAGCTAACATCCGGTGCCATCAGTGTTGTGGAATGTGCAACCCTAATTACTAAGTTACTCTTTTCAGCTTGTTAAAACAGTTTACGTTAACCCAGGACTTCCCCCGGTATTCCCTGTGAAGGGCTCTCAAGGGGCACTAGGAACTGTGTTGGGATTACGGCCAGCGTTCCCTTTCGCAAGGTACTTATTTTATTATTGGTTGATTCCCTTACCCATTATTTCTCATATTTCGATATGCTAATCCTAGGGTAATTTGACTCCAACTCTCCTTGGGTAGGACGATCTTTCGTCGGACCCGAACGCCTATAAACCTAGACAAAACCACACCCTACTCACTCATCTTCCATAGATGCAGCCCATTCCACTTGTCCTTACAACAAACCATCAAGACCCATCATACGTGCCCTAATTCACATCCAAATGAAATCCTGCAGTTTTGCTATATGCAGACCACTTAAGCTACATGACCCGTAAAAAAGGAAGTACATGAAATACTCATCCAGTACCCTTAAGATAATTATTAGAGGGCTAAAAAGACATTTGAAGCATAAATCCAGAAATCCATAATTTTCCTAATTTGTCTGATAATTAATTTATTTATTCTAGTGTCCCAAAAGGCTCAGGTTTGAACATGAAGTACCATTTTCAGACAAGATAATAATCCACTAAATTTATGATAATTACAAAATGCCTAATCAACTCTAAGTCCTAAGTCTTCCAATTTTTCAGCAAGGTTTAGGCCTTTAAATTTAATATCAAAGATGCCCCATAAAAAGTCATTTTAAAAGATTCTATAGTAAATATACCTCCAAAAATTCAGAGAAAATTCAGGGATGATTGTGATGGACTACAAGTACCCTAGAAAACGTTTCATAATTTATCATTTGGAAATAAGGCTATATTTGATTTTCTTATGAACTTTCTAATTTAAGGGTTAATGAACAAAGTATGCTAATCAGTCATCAAATATTTCCACAAAAATTCCCACATGATAACATTGAGCTAAAAACACTATGCAGAAAGTTTCATGATTTTTCAGTAAGTAATGGGCTCTGACAAGAATTATTTAATATGTAATCAAAATAAAGCACTTGTGAAGTAGATGCCCTAAATAGATATCCAAAAATTCTAACAAACTTCATACAAGATTATTATAGCCTAAAACCAACTCTGCCCATGTTTCATACCCTCTCTATGGGCAGTGAGATCACAATAGCCAAATTATTAATTAGGGCAATACCGTTGATTACAAATGAAGTGCTACAAATATTGATCAAAATTCCTCAAGTAAATTATCAGAGGCTCAAAATACCCTAATACCCTCACTACCCAAATTTAGTTAAGTTTCAGAATGTTTAGCTAACCTAAACCTACACCACAAGTTTTAGGTCCTAAGCTAGGATTAGGGTTTTGGGGCCCCTATCCTTTTCAAAATTAGCTAATATTTTTAACAGAGGGTTCTATATATCCTAGAAACCTCCTTGCAAAATTTGGAGTTCATCCAAGGTGTTTAGGACTCATACCCTTCACAAGGCCAAAAGGTCCCTCCTTAGGGTTTGACCTAGGAACTTAGGGCAAATCTATTCCTCTCTATCCCATATTCCATGGGGAGGTGATAAGTGCCATAACAAGCCAGTGGCCCAAATTTCAGCCTCTGTTGAGGTGATTTGGTCACTCAAAACCAAAAGTGCACCTTTTGACCAAAATGCCCTTATTAAGGTATAGTTAGGGTTGGGTCAAAACCTATTCCAAACACATCCAAATTAAATGAAATTTTATACAGATACCTAAATTGAAGCCAGGGACCACTCAACAAAATTTGGGAGGGTTTGGAGGTGTTTAGGGCACCTATTTAATTTATTTAATAATTATTAAATATTTACAAAAACTATAGAAATATTTCCTCCAAAAATTCCCATTTTTGCTCAAGCACTAGGTATAGCTAGGGTAGACTCTCTGCCAAAGTTTAAACTAATGTGGGCTAGGGATGAAAGGTGGACACTCAATTTAATGACTGTCTAGCCCTATGGGTATGTCCCACCAAAATGGGTGCCCTGGTCAGACCTTGCACCCAAATGGGTTCAAACCAATTTTAAAATAAAGTAGACACCAAGGACTACAACTTTCATGTTTAAGGATTTTCCACAAGATGAGCCTAAGTATTTTTAAAGTTTAAAACCAATAATATCAAAAACTATGACAAAATTTCATTAATATAAAATATTTCCTATAGTTTAATCTCAGGCCCGCACGAATCTTGAAGCAAAAAGGGACGGAATCCCTTCATCTTCTTCCTTGAGCCGACGGCCAGGATTCATCCCGCCTGGAGCCACTTCCAAGCCCTGCCGCCGGCGATCCAGCCCCTTCCCCGGCCGGCCACCGCCACCAACACCTCCGTTGAGGTGGTGGCTATCGCCAGGCGGCGGCTCTGCCGCCGGAGAGGCGTTTTCCGGCGGTTATAGCAAGAAGATTTCTTGCCGAAACCATGAGAAATCCTGGATTCGATCGGGCTCAATTGAGCCCGAACCTAAAACCTAAAGAGTCCTATGATCTACCCGCGAGTTAAGGAGAGGAGGAGGACCTTCCTGGCGGCCTGGATGCGAGAGGAGCGGCGGGATGCCATTGACGACGACGGCGGCGCTCGGCTTCTGCAACAGCACAGTGGAATGGCTCGTCTCCTCCAGGTAAACGCTCTAAAGTGATCCCCTTGGCCCCCTGAAGGTGTTTAAATGGCAAATTGGGGAGAAGGGAGGCTGGTTCTTCAATGCCATTAACACCATTAAAGGTGTGGCTCGGGTAGAGTGGAGGGGGGCTGAACCCATCCCTTGGTGGCCGGGAAACGGCTGGAATCAACTCCTCTCCCCTAGAGGAGTTGATTGCAGCCATAAATGGTGGCTGTTAGCCTCCCTTGGCCGGCCTCTCACTTCCCCTTCCTCTTCCTCATTTTCTCTCTCCTCCATTATCATGGAGGGGAGCTCCTTTCTCTCTCCTAGTCACCTCTGGTTGACTAGTAAACCTCACAAGCTAAATGCAGCCCACTGGATTATGATGGTCATGGGAATGGGTTTAGCCTAAGGGAGAAGTGGCTTGGGCTTGGGTTAGCCCCTTTGGGCTAAGTTTGACTTGACCTAAATGAGGGTTGACCTGGTCAATTTGACCATCTGGGTTGACCCCATTTGGGTTTTTAGTGGCTCATTGGACTCCCTTAAGGTCTAGGGTTACTTGAGTAGGGTTGGTTGGGCCTCTTGGTGGTCTCCTGTCCCTTGGCAATGACACTTTGACCATCTAGGACTAGAGTTGACTTGGGTCAATCATGACCCATTGGGTTGACCCCTATGGTTCCTGGGTGACCCATTGGCTTCCCTTAGGGTCTAGGTAGGGTTATGTAGGGTTACCCTACACTTTGGAGGTCACATACCCTTAGTAAGGGTACTTTGACCAGATTAGGGACTTGAGTTGACTTGGGTCAACCTGGCCTCTAGGGCTGACCCCAATGTATCCTTAGTGACCCATTGACCTCACTTTAGGGTTAGGAGGGCATAGGTGGGGTCCTATAGGCTAGGAGTAGGTCAGTTGGCCCTAAGTAGGCTAGTTTGACCCATTTAGGGCTAGGGTTGACCTTGGTCAACTGGGCCTCTTGGGTTGACCCTAATGGGTCCTTTTGGCTCTAATGGGCCTCCAAGGTATTAGGGGTGTTGTGGTAGGGTCTTGGGGTTAAGGTGTAGCCCATGGTCATCCTAAACCATTGTTCAGAGTTCTACTATTTGCAGACCATGATGATTTTCCACATTTTGTCCCCTATCTCTTGGCCCATTTCTGGCTTCCTAGGGTTTGTCATGACCTAGTCATGGACAAAACCACTCCTAGGGGTCTAGTTGAAAATGGGATGTTACAACTTCAACATTGACTTGTAATTAAGCAAAAAAAACATGTGCAATGCTAATTTATGAATTTGTTTATACACCTGAGCTAAATTAATTGTAAGAAATTTGTTAATCAGCATATAAACTCCATTACAATTTGACTGTAATTATAATGATAAACAAAACAATATAATGATTGACTCATTTACTATTGTATAACCCGTAATTCATCGAGATCAGAGATGACCAAGGATGGCCTAGAGGATCTCGTCTCCCTAGGACGAGTGCAGAAGAAGCCCCCCCTTAGGAGCGAGTCCAGGCACCCAGGGGCAAGTCCAGGCACCCAGGGGCGAGTCCAGGCACCCAAGGGAGAGTACTGGCACCTGGGGGAGAGTCTAGGCTCCCAGGGGCGAGTAAAGGCTCTCAGGATACCTCTTTAGGTCTGCTAATAGCCTCTTCAAACAATGGAATTTTGCTGTTGGCAAACCAATTTGGGTTGAGTACAGTAAAATCAAAAGGCGGGATTCTGTTATTTGCAGGCCAGACCTGAAAAACTATAAATAGACCCCAAGAGCATCTTTGGAGGGGATCCAATTCTTTGGCTTCTTCCTCATCTGGTTAGCTTTTGTTGGCTTCCAATGCCCTTCAAGGTGCTCAACTCAGTATTGGCTAGAGAGGGGAAACTCTCTTCGATCTTTCGTGTGTGTGGCGGGACCTCCTCGTTGCAGCATGTTGCCTATTTCTTAGCTCCACGCAACCGGTTAGTTGCTTTCGCTTGAGAGAAGTAGGTGCAAGCTACCCCTGGGTCTGAACTCTTCTTGGAGTCAGGTTCTGGTTCTAACATTTATGATGCGGTGAGTTTGGACTATAGCTTGCACAAAAAATTTTGAGTAAGTCTCGTGACCGGAAGTGAGGGGCAAGTGCTGGAAGAGGTGAGGTCCAGCTAGACGAGAGCTAGAAGAGGCGACTTCCAGCTGGGCGAGTACTGGAAGAGGTGAGACCTAGGTTGGGCAAGTGCTAGAAGTGGCGACTTCTAGCTAGGTCAGTTCCAACTTAGGCAAGTTCCAGCTCAATCAATTCCCAGGTACCCACTCACTTATGTCCGAGTCTTATGTGCTCTACTCGCAAGATGCGAGATGAAATTTAGCTAAATTTGTGATGATCTTGAGATCGGGTGAGCACTGTGAGTTCTAGGCAAGTGCTCAGGGTGTCAGGTGAGAGCTACGAGAGTGCTCAAGGTGCCAGATAGGCGATCCTTTGCCTGTGCAAGTACTCAGGAGACCCAATTCAGGCGAGTCATCTAAGGGAAACTTGATGTACAGCGAGATGAAATCGGGGTCAAGTCTTGGAACCCCGAACCCTATGCGTGGAGGGGGGCGTCATAAGGTCGTATGAGGCTCTCAACCCGCCAGATTTCCCCACATTTTGGTAGAAACTATCATCTTGCCATACATGATGCATGCTAGTACCCACAGGAACTTTTGTAAAGCCCGCAAGTATTTTCATATGGCACGTAATGGTATCGTCTTAGTGGTTCAAGCCATAGGGGCGAGCACTACAGAGGGATGGACGCAAGGTGTATATTTGGTAAGTATTGACATCTACCTACGAGGGTGATGACTTTGTCTTATGTAGGTATCCGGTTATACCAGCAAGATAATCTTGTCGGCGGTTTACACACAGCGAGTTCATGTTCACATGCCCTATTCAAAAACTTATCTGTTCCAATGCTTTATGTCTCCGAGGTGCTCCTACCCTCCTCTATTCCACGAGTTCTCTTCTCGCATGGTTTCAAGTTGGCAAGTCCTCTCCTCCTCTACTCCAGGAGTTCTCTTCTCGCAAGGTTTCAAGTTGGCAAGTCACTCCTCCTCTAATCCACGTGTTCTCTTCTTGCAAGGTTTCAATTTGGCAAGTCCTCTCCTCCTCTACTCTGCGAGTTCTCTTCTCGCAAGATTTCAAGTTGGTAAGTCATCTCCTCCTCAACTCCGCGAGTTCTCTTCTCGTAAGGTTTTGAGTTGGCGAGTTCCCCCCTCTTATGTTCCGCGAGTTCTCATCTCGCAAGATTTCATGTTGCTGAGTCCTCTTCTCCTCTACTCCGCGAGTTCTCTTCTTGCAAGGATTCGAGTTGGCGAGTTCTCACCTCCTATTTTCCACGAGTTCTCCTCTCACAAGGTTTCAAGTTGGCGAGTCTCCTCCTCCTCTACTCTGTAAGTTCTTTTCTCGTAAGGTTTCCAGTTGGCGAGTTATCCCCTCCTATGTTCCGCGAGTTCTCCTCTCGTAAGGTTTCAAGTTGGCGAGTCCTCTCCTCTTCCACTCCGCGAGTTATTCTCTTGTGAGGTTTTGAGTTGGCAAGTTCTCCCCTCCTCTTTTCTGCGAGTCCTTCTCTCGCAAGGTTTCAAGCTTGCGGTTCCACTTTCTCAATTCCGGGAGTAATCTTCTCGCGAGATTTCAGCTTGCAAGTCCATTTTTACTCTGTCTCAGGAGTTCTCTTCTCGTGGTGTCACGAACATCCCTACTTAGTATAATCATGCACAACAGATCGTACTTGAGGTAGGGAATCAATGAGCTACTATACATCCAGCTTCCCTCGATCCTTTAAGCTCTAAGAAAGAATGTAGAAAGACTAAGGGGTAATAAGGTGGAGCAGCTCCTCTCTGTCCTTTGGGCCCTTACAACTACACCCAATGCATCTACAGGGGAAACCGCTTCCAAGCTTTCCCATGGTTCCGAGGCAGTGCTGCTAGTAGAATTCAGGGTCAAGTCGCCACGAGTGGTGGATGCAGGAAAAGGAGACAATGAGTGGAGAGTGGAAAATGAAGATGGGTTGCGACTCCCATTGGACCAGGAGGAGGAACTCCACGATCTAGCCGTCATTTGTCAAGAAGAGGTCAAGCGCCGAATGACGAGTTACTTTGATAAACATATTTGTGTCAAGCGCCAGGCTCCTGGGAGGTGTTGAGTTTCCTCCACCTCTAGTTGAGCCGGACTCCTGAGAGGTGTTGAGTTTTCTCCACCCCTAGTTGATCCAGGGACTTGGGATCTCGACTCCCTAGTATGAGTGCAGAAGAACTCCCCCAAAGGTGAGTCCAGGCACCCAGGGGTGAGTCCAGGCTTCCAGGATACCTACGGAGTTTAGCTGTTGACAGATCAATTTGGGTTGCGTATAGTAAAACCGAAAGACAAGATTCCGCTATTTGTAGGCCAGACTTGAAAAAATATAAATAGACTACAAGAGTACCTTTTGAGAGGATTTGATTCTTTGGCTTCTTACTCCTCTGGTTAGCTTTAGTTGGCTTCTAGTGCCCTCCAAGTTGCCCAACTAAGCATTGGCTAGGGAGGGAACGCTCTCTTCGATCTTCCGGGTGTGTGAGAGTGTAACACCCCCTATCCGTCACATAGCATATAGCAGTAGGTCCGGCCGAGGCCCGACGCCATATACCATAGACAGACCAAAGGGTTACGCAATGAAACAATCCTGCCAATAACCAACGTCCTACACAGAGTACATTCTAGCGGAAGCAATTTAAAAGTTGCAAATAAAGAACCCAGCTACAACATGAATGTCCACTACAAAAACCCAGCAGGAATGAACTTACAAATATACAAGTATTTGGCCTTATGGCCTTACAAGAGTTTACTCAAATAAAAGTGTCTTCAAAACCTCGTCACGAAGGCCGGTCACACATGAGAATAAAATTAAACATGCATAATTAGGCCTTCGAGGGCCGGCTCAGCAACAATGACTTTTGCCCGCTATTTGCCACTAGGTTCCGCAGCACCTGCAAACAACAATCCACCGAAGCTTTGACAAATAAAAGCCACGGTCAGCTAAAGCTGACCAAATTATAATGACTCCGCCCCTAAACTCGGGGAGGCGATGCTCCTTCCCTGCACTTTATTAGCATAGCTTAACAGTTGTGAAATTTCACATCATCACAGACGTAGGATCGCACGGCCACATACCCAATGCTCTCAGGGCACATTTTCGGTGAACTCAGTCAAAGTACGCGGTCTCAGCACCGCCTCTTGGACGGTAATTCTCGTGAGCATTATGGTCTTTCTGGCCAAAGCCTAAGACCCTCCATCTATGCCAACGGCGAGTACCACGTACCTTAGGTCTCTTTAACCGAACGACATAGAGCGGGTACGGTTCCGTCTAACCCGTTGCTCACACCGCAACGTCAATTTAAGCCGTCTGTGCGGGTCAAGCTTCCCCGTGTCCCAATCCGATCACACACTATACATAACCCAGTTATGTGCAAGTTGGCTCCCAGGCCACCATGTTGGTAGAATCACACAACTGCACAGTTTTCCGGGTGCACCTCAGAGTTAGTCCCCAAGGTTCCCTGTTGCAATCTACCGCATAGAAAACCCGAAAAACACCCATCGGCGAGGAGTCTTCTCCGGCCATACATGCAATGCAACATCACTGATCTACACCAACTTGTCCGGGTAGGCTTCACACATCATGCCTATGCCCGTTTCTCGATTACTGACTCTACATGCAAAACAACTGGGACTACTCATGTCTACCCGAAGGAACACCTCACACTCTCCGCATACTCGCAAGAGCGGGCTTCCTATGCAAAAGGAAAGAGGACTTCACATGTCCAAGATGAGAATCATTACCCTAGCATTTCTCTTTGGTGTCATGAAGATCTAGACGGATGAAAAGCACCGCAACGTGCTCGCCTCCGTAGATCTGAACTCGGCTAGAGATTTGGGTCTCCGAAGCTCCACCGGCGGCCGAAACTCTCATCCTTCTTCTTTCTTGCTCTCCCCTCTCTCTAAGACTTTAGAAAGAGAAAGCTTGAAAGAAATGAGGGTATCCAAACCCTATTCCCGGATTAAACACTGCCAGGACAATCCAGAACCTTGGATCCCAAAAGAAGGAAACGGATGACAACGATTCGCACTTAAAATCAGATTCCTAGGCCGAACACGGCTTGTGACACGCCCGTGTTCAAGGCCGTGTGCCTCAATCGACGCCGAAACCGTCGCTTCCAGAACAGGACACGGGCTCTCGACACGCCCGTGTCACACCTGACACTCCCGTGTCATTCAGTTCACGCCCGTGTTGTGGGGCATGTTCCTCCATCGACACAGGACCAAAACCATCCCGAAGAGAACACGAGTCCTCGACACGCCCGTGTCGAATTTGACACGCCCGTCTCAAACCCGAACACGCCGGGGCTCCAGGCCGTGTCCCTCCACCGACACGGCTCGACTAACAACTCGAGCAGGACTCGGCCTGGGACACGCCCGTGTCTCAGGCCGCGTTCGCTGTCTCGAGTACAATTCTTCGACCACTCGAGACGCTCGTCGAACCCGAACACGACACGGCCCTGGGACACGCCCGTGTCCCAGACCGTGTGACCCCTACCAAGTCCCAAACTTGGCCCAAAACGCTACCCATCCCTCTTTTGAGTTTCGGGGCGTAACAGACAGGACCTTTTGCTGCAGCTCAAGACCTGTTTCTTAGTTCCACGCAATCGGTCAGGTGCTCTCGCTTGAGAGAAGTAGGTGCAAACTACCCTCTTAGGTCCGAACTCTTCTTGCAGCCAGGTTCTGATTCCAACAACTATGACTATGTTTGATTATAAATTGATTTTTTTGACGCAATTGTGGATCTCTTCATAATATAGACTGAACAAAATCATCAACAATAGACTCATAAGTGAAACATTGTAAGTTAAAAGATTTTTCTTTAGTTCATAATAAGATAAAGTAAGACGAGAAAACTGGAATTATATAACCAGTTCACAGAAGAGGCATGCCTATTGAATGACTCATGTTATAGATTCATGGAAGATGAATTGGAAGAAAAGTAGAAAGTGGGACAAAAACAGTGAGCTGCTCAAGAAGCATCCCTTATGAAAATAATAATTCATAGTTTCTGGTTCATATTCCTTTGCATTTGCTGCAAAATGTACTTCTCTTGGCAACACTTTAAGCAATCCTTCACTGGTGAGTTTTTCAAAATTATCAAATTGATTCCTAAATTTTGGGGTTTTTTTTTTTCAAATTAGTCACTAAATTTTCAAATGATTCAAATAGGTCCCTAAACTATTAAAACCACTTCAAAGTAATCCCAAAGTGATTTTTCGTTTCCTTTTTTTTTCTTATTTAATTAAATTTTCATTTCACTATAATATTACTAATACTAGATAATTCTAAAAAAATGATTATAAAATTATAAAAAATAAAGCATTTTAATTTATTCAAACAACCCAGTATATTCATTTTTGGGGTAGGAGTAAATAATATATTAAAAAAAATAAAATATTATAATAATTAAAACCCCTTTGGATTACTTTGAACTGGTTTTAGTAGTTTAGGGTCCTATTTAAATCATTTGAAAGTTTAGAGACAGATTTGAAAAAGGTCACAAAGTTTATGTACCAATTTGATAATTTTGTCCATTGTAAAATTGACCTGGAGAGTAAATTGTAGTGCCTATTATTCACAGAGACAATCTTCTCCCGGCCGACGATAAAAATGCTAAATATTAGAGTAAAGATCTTCAAAATGGATGAAGAAAACTAAATGTCCAACAAAGAGGGCGCTAATGTCCACACATCGAGCATGAATCCCGACCGAGAATGGAGAATGGGAAATGCGAGTAAACTGGCCTATTGAGATCCTTTCGTGCCAGTAGTGAGCACAAACCTCCTTCCATTCCGACACCGAGCACCGTCGACCTCCAATCGCCCTCCTTTTGTCCCAACAGAGAGCTAGGAGATCCCTCATGAGCTTGCAAAGAAATCGCCAACCTCCTTTCAGTCCCAACAAAGAACAAGGAGAGCCCTTGTGTGCAAAGAAAGTGCACACCTCCCTTCCCAAGCAAAAATCACCAAGGGTAGGACTTTTGAGGGCACGTGACCTGTTTATTTGGTTTGCTAATAGAATAAGTCGAGCCTTACGAAAATAGACAGTCATCTTAAACTGGGCTTTTGTTTAGCTGCTAATAGAGACATACAAGATTTGTATATAATAACACCTAATTTTAACCAAATAATTAATTACAATCCCCCATGCAATTTATGCAAACATAATAATTGTCATAAAATTCCTAAATATTACTCACGTAGTCACGTGATACCCAATACTTAATTTACAAATATACCATTTTCTTCTATTTCTTTGGGATTAAAGAAAAACCAATTTGAGCCGAAGAATTTTTTATGTAGACTGTGCGTATATGAGATCCGGCCGAAAATTCAGGGCTTTTTAAATTTGTTTCTTCAGCTGGTTGTCCGATCGGCAGATCGAACGGCTAAGAACTCACCCGCACTAATCAAATATATGCTTAGCCTACACAAAAAATAAACCAATCTGAACCGTCAAATTCAGAACTTACAGGAAAACCCACGCCTCTGCTTCATCTCCCTGTGCTTCCTCACCTCCAGAACTTCGGGCAAAAGCTGCTCAAATTTATCCAAAAATAATCTCCACTCCCCCTCATTCATCCTCACGAAAGACATCGCCTTGTTCCCATGAATCCGGCGGCCATTCGAGCTCAAGTCTCTTGCAGAGAAACTCGAGCTTCTCTTCATAAACCATGTTCCCAATTCCTTTTCTCTTTCTCCCCTTTCATTGTCTTCTTCTCCATCGTCCCTCTCCTTTTCCTGCAACATGTCCAAGGAATTATTCCGCTTGATTCTCAGAGGCAGAGATACTTCGACAACATCTTCCTCCCCCGCCCCTGTAATGTCGCCTTTCTTCTTCCTTTCGTCTTCCCCTGGGATGCAATTGCAACCTCCCTCAATCTCATAGAGATGGCTGTCGCCAGCCATTGTTTTTTCTGCCTTCTTGCAGAGGTCTTCAAGCACGCTAGCTGTTTTCTCCAGCTGGGAGAAGTCTCTCGTCATCATGCTTCCGATGTCCGCGAGGCAGAGACCCGCGCCCACAGCTTTTTTTAGGAAGATTGTGCAGAGAGTGAGGATTCTAATAGCCGGCTCCCGGAGAGACGGCAGCTCAGAACGGAGAAGCTCGGCATCTTTGAAAGGATTCAGCTTTGAAACATACTCTGTTTCGATGTCGGAGAACGGAACCGAGGCCTGCGGCCAATGCAGCCACTCGAAGTAAGGATCACCCAATAGCTCCGGCAAGCAGAGGCCGTGGTCGATTGGGACAAGATCGACGATTTCCTCTCTGTAATTCTTGGACATACTCTGTTTTTGTACAAGGAGGTTCCCCGCGTGGCGATCGGTGTTGAGCAGCCTGACATCAAGGATGCCGATTCGGTGGACGGAGGCTACGGAAAATCTCGATGGGCCGAGGTCCCCTGCGTCGAATTCGTGGGGAATGAAGCGTTGGATGGAGGCGACGCGGCTCGACGGATGAACAGAGAGAGCAGGGTGGGATATTCTGATGAGTGCTGTTGGCGGGACGCCGGCGAAATTGGCATGGTCGAGAAGGTAGGCGGCGGACTCGCGGATGCATATATCAATGGCCCGGACGCAGAGGCGGGAGGCCGGCCGGCCGAGCACGAAAACAGAGAGGGGCTGCTCCATGACGGGCTTGACGACGGCAAGGCAGTTGCCGGCGGGTCCGCGGAGGAAGTATGCTCCCCCAAGGCCTCTGTTCGCGGGGGCTAGTCTGGCGCCGAACGCCATGGCGAGGGCAGCTTCTACAACGAGGGCGTGGACGATTGGAAAGTTGCGGCTGCCGACAATCTCAACGCGGGATCTCGGATTGACGTCGGAAGCAGAGGAGGGGAAGCATGGGGTGGAGCGGCTGCGTTGGAACAGGGGAGGGGAGAGAGAGGGGAAATCGGGGAGGTCAGGGTGAGGGAATGAACGGATGCGGCAACGGCAGCGGTGGATGACGCCGGATGGCCGCTTGAGCATACCGCCGGGAAGATGGTTTCCGACGGCGACCGCCATGATGAGAGCTGTCAAAAGATGGGTTTATTGGTTGGCATTCATGTAATGGCGACGCCTTTGATTTTTCACCCGCCTTTTTCTTAAACTCTCTCCCCGAATCCATCTACCTGACAATTGAGGAAGACGAATGAAACAGGGGAGTCGAGGGGAAGGTGGTGGTTCATGGCCGGAAAGAGTTTACCGTCGAGAGAGGATCGGAGGGCCAGGATGCGACAAGGTGGGCCCTGCCGGCCGGAGAATGAATCCTGGCTCTGCGGAGTGGTGTCTCTCTCTGTTCGGGGCACCAGCGTAGACGGCGCCGTTGGCCGGTTTAAAAATGCCGGGAGAGTGTCTATAAATGGAAATAAATATGACCGTTAGTTTCTCCAACCAGAATTTGATATATATGGCATAGTTTAATTTCCTCCTCAAATGAGTCCTACGGTGGCTAAAAGGAGTCAAGAATATTGGTTGAGAGTCATCCGAAAATGCGTTGAGATTCGGGCAGTTATGGTCTGAAGCTATGAATGGCAAAGGGTGTTGTGTACAATCCTTATTTAGCGAGTACGCCGAGTAGGTGGATACGGAGCGGAGTAAACCTGATGTCCCTACTCGCCTACCGACAAAGGAGTAGAAAAAGATGAGTCTACACAGACAATGTACTTGCCCCCATTAGAACAAAAAAAATTGTTGGTGTTGCAGGTCGCCCGGTCTTTCCCCGATCCGGAGAAATCGAACCGACTTACCTCGAAATCGGACCGGACGCACAAACAGAAAAAATGAACCACAACAAATGACAAAAACCATTTTTACGTGGAAAATCCAAAAAGAGTGAAAAACCACGTGACTGGAACCGTGACGAGCAAAAATTCACTATCTTTTTTGAGTTTTACAGAGTTTGGTTTGATCTTGGATGACGACAAACCGCTACTCCATTACAGATGCATGAAATGAGGAAAAATGGCTAAGTCATTGGAGCCTCGATAGAAGCGCTCCGATCTTGTAGCGTTGTTGAGTTCGCGGAACTTGGGTGGGAGTGTTCTCGCCGAGAAATTCTCTAAGTACACAGAGCTTTTGAGGGGAGAGCTCTCGTTGACGCGGAGTCTTGATGGGAGCGCTCTCGTGGAGACGATTGACGTGACCTGGGCGTGTTGGAGCCTGTGCCCAAGGAGGAGAGCGGAGTGAAATCCTGAGCGAAGAAGCGACCTAAATCCACGATCTCGCTGGAAAACCTTAGAGCTCTTTCTCGCCTCTGGAGTTGTTTGTCTTCAAATGAAGGCTTGCTGAACTATTAATAGTTTTCTGCAGGGTCATGGTGGTAATTGCGTCGGGGTGTGATTTGTGCTGCCAAATGACGTTGCTCTGTTTCGATTACTTAGATCACCATTTTTTGCCAAAATGATGAGAGTACCCCCTTGTTGAAGTCAGGAAAATCCCAACCTCAGAATTCAGATCAAAGCCTCCTCAGGTTACTGGCTCGAAAGCTAGATCAGACGGCAACGATGTCTAGAACGAAGAATCAGGTCAAACAGGACCCCAAATGTTGCGGCAGGAAGGTCCCACCACATACCCGGATGCTCGAAAGGAGCAGCCCCTTCTCAATCAAGGATGACCGAACTGGGTACGAGGGAAGCTAGCTGGCAAGGTCGCAAGGTTGCGACTTGCTCTCCAAGGAAAAGGAATCCAAAGATTTAGCTAGCATCCCGAAACTGAAGCGCGCGAGTATCCTGCCGAGAATTTCAAGTGCTCCACCTTGTACCCCTGGTGTCCTATTTATAGGCAAATGCAAGGGGAGGGGGGGGGGGGTCATATTTATACCCCACCCTTGGCGACTAGGCGACTTCCAGAGGAACTCGCATGGGCTGGGCGAGTATCTCGCCTAGTCGCCTACCTGGCGAGTATGCGAGGGGAGCTCGCCTATACTCGCCCCGTCCTTTCGCGATCTTGAATGCTGACTTTGACTCCTGCCTTAACTTGTTGACCCTGACTTCTGCTGACCTAGATGTGGTAGGGCCCGCTCTCGACGAATACGAGTTGTACACAATCCTCGCTCTTTCTGAGCGACATCAGAGCTCGGAAAGAAACATCCAACACTTATTCGGCGAGCTGCTCTGCCGAGTATCTGGGTTGCTCGCCTCTTGTGACTGCCTGCCGATCTCTATAAATATGGGGGGGGGGGGTTAGTTTTTTAGTCGGATCTCCATAACTCGAGCATAATGTTGAACGCTGAGAAGTTTCTTCATGATAGTCTCGCCGCGCTGACTAGTGCTATTGGCGTCACTAAGCCGAAACGGCCGCGCGAGGAGAACGTCGTTGCCGACTTACCCCCCCTCAAGAAGAAGAAAGTTAAAAAGTCCAAGAAGAAACCCGTCTCTGGTGATGACAACTCGCTGCCACCTCTTTATCAAACCGCGACTTCCACTAGCAACCCAGTGCGCTCTGCTAGCACGCAGGGACTGCTCAGCGACCTGGGGCTTGACGACATCCCCAATATTGCCACATCTGATGCGTGCCTCCTCGACTTGCTCGACATTCCTGAGCTTGCCATGACCTTGGCCCCAGAATTCGCCTCCACTCCGGCGCCACAGCAGGTTGAAGTCGTCGACCTACTAGGTTGTATTTTTTGCCGAGATGATTTCCTGTTCTGACGGCTGTTTCCATTGCTTGCTAACTTGACCATGATACTCACAGATTCTCCTTCGAGGGGCGTTGGTGCGGTTTTGAATGTCGCCCCGTTGAGCTCCGCGCCGCTGGCCGCCCTTCCCGCCGGAGACAAGTAAAGACCGCGCATATGGTGCTGATCAATATTGGCGGCAAAAGGACATTTGAGGCCTCGGTTCCCTTGGAGAGCAAGGAACTACCGTCGAAGGATCCGCCGCCGAGGAAGACGACCCAGGCGAGCAAGGATCCTTTGCTGAAGGATCGTCAGCACAAGAAGGATCCTCCGGTGAGTAAGGGTCTCCCGGAGAGTTCTGCGCTGCCTGCGAGGAGTTCTGCTCCGCCCGCCGTGAGTTCTGCACTGCCTCGAGCGAGGACTTCTCTGTCCGAGGCAAGCTCTTCTCTACCTCCGCCGCCGCCTCTTTCAAATGTCGCCACCATCCAGTCGGTGACTGTATCCTTGCCGCGCCTACCTAGAGCTGGAGAGCTATGAATCCCGCTTCCACATGGTAAAGGAGAATGATCGTCAGCTGGCGATTAACAACCATCGCCTCTAGCTTGTCCTTGAGGAGGTTGTCGGCATTCGCGCGAGTATGGGCTCCGTCGGCCAGTTGAAGAGGATGGAGGAGCAGTTGTGGCTCGGTGATGATGCGATAGCGATAGCGACGGAGCACTTCCGGTGGGCGCGCAAGATGGGTTGGGCGGGGCGACATCCCCATCCCCCAGAGAGGCCTAGGCCTTAGATTTTATTTCTTCTTATTTGAAACTCGCCAAGTGCGACTTTGTGGACATTTACTGATTTGTAATAAGCGAGCTTCGATCTCACACCATTATATACTTTTCTCTGTTTTCAGTGTGATATCTTGTCTGGATTGTGCCGAGTTTGTTCTGCAGGTTGCGGTAATGCTTTTTCTTTTTCGCGCGACCTATGCAATCGGCATCGGATTACTCGCTCAGGGAGCGACTTGGTCTGATACTCGCTATAAGGAAGATATACCCCCCTGATGCCTATAAATAGAGGGGGTAGGTAGGACATAAGTACGCTGTTGCGATTTCGAACCCCTAGCTCGCGAGTATCTTTACGTGCGCGCGCGCTGTGACTTTGCTTTGCTTCTCGCTCTTCTTTCTTCTCCCTTATTTAGAACTCGCAAGATGGTTGGAGATGATGCCAGTGATTGCCGCCAAGCCCACGCCGCCAATTTCGCTGATGCGGCTTTCAAGAAGTCCATTACAATAGAGCGGGACTTAGAAAACTTTAGGGAGCGACTTTTGTCGGAGGGATACTCGGCCCGACTTCCTAGTCGCAGCGAGCGACTAAACACATGTATAGAGGGCGCGCTTGTCCTCCCCCTTTGCCACTTTGACGCTGGTCTGCGACTTCCACTGTGGCCAGATTATTTCGATATTCTCCGATACTTCGGCATAGTCCCCGCGCAGATCAACCCCAACGGCGTCGCCATCATCATGGGGTTCCTTTGCTACATGCGCGAGGAGAGGATCATCTTCGATCTTTCCGTCTTCCGCAAAATATTCGCCTTCGCCGCGACTGCCGAGGGCGTGGTATATTTCAGCAGCCATGTCTGTACCCTGCTAGGGACGGCGAATAAGGTACATTGCTGGAGCGAGATGTTAGTCGTCATCGAGGGCGACTTTGGTGACGTCCAGGGAAGGCCGCACCAACCTGCTGATGTCGCCTTCCTTCCACCGATATTGGAGGGTGTGCGCGAGCAGCTCGTCGAATCGTTCCGAGGTCGTCGGTTCGATGTTATTTTTTGGCGACTAAACGTCAACACACTGTTCGAGGTCCATTATAATGAAGGTAAGTCTTAGCGAGGAACGTCTTTTGCATAGTCGTTGCGATAGCTGTTTGTTTACAATATTCGGCTTTTTGCAGAGTCGAACGAGCTCTCGGTGAGGCCGCTTCCTCCAGCCAAAGAAATCGCCACCTCGCTCCTTGACCCCCACTCGCCGGCTGATATCGGCGAGAAGAAGAAACTCACCAAAGGCAAAGGCAAAGCTAGGTAGCCGGGCCCTGCGACCAAAAACAGAAGGTGTCGTCGCCGCACCTCGATGACCAGGATTCGCCGCTCCATGCTCGGCTTCCCCATTTCCACCCCAACTTCAACCTGTGGCTGGACGCGGTGGACGCCTATGGTCTCCCGTTGGTGACCTGGTCGGCGTACGAGCATCTAGTGACGTTGAGCACCAATCTCCCCTCCTAGGCGGAGGAAGGGGAGGATAAGGGGGAGGCCTTTGCTGTTCTCCATGCGATATATGGGCGAGGTGACGCCGAGTCAATGCTGAATCTGAGCGAGGAGAAACTCGCCCAGCAGGCGGCCTGCTCTCTCGCACGAGCCGTCGAACTAAATTATTTCGCGGCGAGGAGGATGCTGGAGATGACTAAAGCCTTGAAGATCGTCAGTAAGAAGGCAATCGATCTCGGCATGGAATCTACTCGCTGGAGATATTATGAGGTAAGTCACCTTTACGCGCAATATCAATGTCGCCACATGTGATTCTTTTTGCTGACTCCGTTCTTTATCACAGGCTGCCGAGATGGGAACCGCCAAAAAGCTCTCTGAGTATGAGGCGGAACTCGCTAAGTCTCGGGCTGATCTAGAGGCAGCCCAAATCCGCGCCGTCGAGATGGAATCTCGTCTGGCTATTTTAGAAGCCGGCGCGATTTCCACTGCTCCTCAGCCGCGGCCGAAGGACGATCCTCACTACGCCATCAAGCGATCTCACATCTTGTGGGAGGAGAGGTCATCGGTTCACCGCGAGATAGACCGCGCGACAGGCAATGTCGTCCTCGCGAGGCTGAGGATTAGTGGGAAGCTCGACGAGGGGGAGAAGGTGTTCACAGTTGACGAACTCATCCCTGAGCTACTCGCCAAGACAGTCTCGCCAGATCGCCTGCCTTCACCATTGTCGGGCTCTGGAAGCAGCGACAGCAGCAGCGGCAGTGGCAGCGGTAGCGGCAGCGGCGAGGAGGAAAGTGATGAAAGCGGCGAGGAAGAGGACATCGACATTGAAGATGAGGAATATCGGCTTGATACTGGCGACGATGAGTCTTAGTTGCTCGCTGATATTCCTCATACTCACATGAGATATTTAGCATCTTTTTTTGTACCATCTTTTGTAACATGTAATTCTGAAAGAGAAATACATATACAAGTTTAAGTTTCCAGGTTGTTGATTTCTTACTCGCTTGTCTGCTGATAATACTCGCTAGGCTCGTAGGCTCGGGGAGGACGAGTGTTCATGATGTTTTACTCGTATGTGGGCGTTATTCATAATCGCGTAGTGCACGACCGTTGTCGCTCTTCATAACTCGCACCCCGGTACTCACCCGTAGCTACTCGCCATATCATACTCGCACTTTGCTATGTCGTACTCGCATATTCGCCGATGCCTGCGCGTATACTCGCCCCAATGCTGCTCGCATCATCCCACCGAGAAACTTGGTCTAACTCGAGGGGGTCGTTGGCCAATACACAGGAGAGGGGCTCGTGCAAGGATTTGGACTTACTAGGAACTGCCACTCGAGGACTTGAGCATTTGTTGGAGTCGATAGCTCTAAGGAGCCTTGCTCGACTGGAGTGGTGTAGGTTGACTCGAGGAGGCAAGTAGTCGGTCTGCAGGAGAGGAGCTCGTACAGAGGTCTCGGACTACGACATCACTCCAGCGAGGATCTCGATCTCACTCGAGGAGGTCTGTGGCCAATATGCAGGAGAAGAGCTCGTGCAGGGACTTGGACTTACGGGGACCTACCACTCGAGGACTTGAACATTTGTTGGAGTCGAAAGCTCTCAGGAGCCCTGCTCCACTAGAGTGGTGTGAGTCGACTCGGGGAGGCTAGTAGTCGGTCTGCAGGAGAGGAGCTCGTACAGAGGTCTCGGACTACGACATCACTCCAGCGAGAATCTCGATCTCACTCGTGGAGGTCTGTGGACAATATGCAGGAGAAGAGCTCATGCAGGGATTTGGACTTACGGGAACCTACCACTCGAGGACTTGAACATTTGTTGGAGTCAACAGCTCTCAGGAGCCATGCTCAACTAGAGTGGTGTGAGTCGACTCAGGGAGGCAAGTAGTCGGTCTGTAGGAGAGGAGCTCGTACATAGGTCTCAGACTACGACATCAGTCCAGCGAGGATCTCGATCTCACTCGAGGAGGTCTGTGGCCAATATGCAGGAGCAAAGCTCGCGCAGGGACTTGGACTTACGAGGACCTACCACTCGAGGACTTGAACATTTGTTGGAGTCGACAGCTCTCAGGAGCCATGCTCAACTAGAGTGGTGTAAGTCAACTCGGGGAGGCAAGTAGTCAGTTTGTAGGAGAGGAGCTCGTACAGAGGTCTCGGACTACGACATCACTCCAGTGAGGATCTCGATCTCACTCGAGGAGGTCTGTGGCCAATATGCAGGAGAAGAGCTCGTGCAATGACTTGGACTTACGGGGACCTATGTAACGACCTAGGGAGGACCCCTAGCGCCGCCCGGCCCACGAGCAGCCCATGGAGGACCCATGGCACCACGGTGGTACAGCCGGAATCTACAAGGCCTGCAGGCCGTACACCCCAAAGTATCTCCGACCTGTTTATCAGCACGGTGCATTGTTGCCATGGGGTCTCGAACCCGCAATCTTGATAAGAAGCCTTTAATACCACTCCTTAGTTGGTGATGAGGAGTGGTATTAAAGGCTTCTTATCAAGGTTGCGGGTTCGAGACCCCGTGGCAACAATGCACCGTGCTGATAAACAAGCCGGAGATGCTTTGGGGTGTACGACCTGCAGGCCTTGTAGATTCCGGCTGTACCACCGTGGTGTCATGGGTCCTCCATGGGCTGCTGGTGGGCCGGGCGGCGCTAGGGGTCCTCCCTATGTCGTTACAAAAAAGTGCACTTTTTTGTAACGACCTAGGGAGGACCCCTAGCGCCGCCCGGCCCACCAGCAGCCCATGGAGGACCCATGACACCACGATGGTACAGCCGGAATCTACAAGGCCTGCAGGTCGTACACCCCAAAGCATCTCCAGCCTGTTTATCAGTACGGTGCATTGTTGCCATAGGATCTCGAACCCGCAACCTTGATAAAAAGCCTTTAATACCACTCCTCATCACCAACTGAGCTGCAGGCCGGAGATGCTTTGGGGTGTACGGCCTTCAGGCATTGTAGATTCTGGCTATACCACCGTGGTGCCATGGGTCCTCCATGGGCTGCTCGTGGGCCGGGCGGCGCTAGGGGTCCTCCCTAGGTCGTTACAACCTACCACTCGAGGACTTGAATATTTGTTGGAGTCGATAGCTCTCAGGATCCCTGCTCAACTAGAGTGGTGTGAGTCGACTTGGGGAGGCAAGTAGTCGGTCTGCAGCAGAGGAGCTCGTACAGAGGTCTCAAACTACGACATCACTCCAACGAGGATCTTGATCTCACTCGAGGAGGTCTGTGGCCAATATGCAGGAGAAGAGCTCGTACAGGGACTTGGACTTACGGGGACCTACCACTTGAGGACTTGAACATTTGTTTTTTCCTGCTTTCTTCAAGAGTTTGAAAATGGATTAAGCGCATCGATATCTTTGAGGAAGAAGAAAACAGAAATCAAACGACGATCCTGTCGATATCGAGTTGGGAGGTTGGCGTCCAGCCCTGTTCCTAATAGTTCCTCCAGTCGGAGGAGAGATGCCATCGAGGGTAGCTAGGCCGATATACAAGGAGGGAGCTGATCTTGGCCGTCAATGCAGGGGTCCGGTCTTACAAGGGCGCTTGTATCCCGAGGCATTGTCCCAACATCCGAACTGGGCTATCCACGAGAAACAGGCTGAAGGCATGTTTCCCAATCCAACCGCTGCGATTACTCTCAGCTCTGCCAACTGGCTATAAGTGCAAATGCAAGAGCGAGGAGTTATGTCTTTCTGAGGGTCCTCCAGGACGTACTCGCGACTAACATATTCCCTCGGGCCTATCATGGCTCCCTGGCTATTGGAGGGAAATCCTGGCCAGGTTGATCCTTCCTCAAATCCGAGGGGTTGGGGTCCAGACCTGTTCCCGCTAGTTCCTCCAGTCGGAGGAGAGATGTAGTCGGGAGTAGCTAGGCCGACATGCAGGAGGGAGCTGATCTTGGCCGTCAATGTAGGGGTCTGGTCTTACAAGGATGCTTATATCCTGAGGCATCATCCCATCATCCGATCTAGGTTATCCAGGGGGAACGAGTGGACTGCCAGCTTCTCGGATTGATCTTGAAGAAAAACCTTGAGTTCTCAGAAAACTTGCGATAAAAAACAGGATGAACAGAAGAAGAATTGTTACCATTGCATATATGTAAAAGTATGTACAAACAAAATACATCATTGGCCGCTAAGGATAGAACCTTTTCAGGTCATCCCCGCTCCAAGTACCTCCCAGCCGCTCTCCAACCTGATCCTGGAGATAATATCCCCCGGTGGCCAAGGCTTCCTGGACAATGAAGGGACCTTCCCAATTTGGATGTAACTTGCCCACTGTTGCTCCTCTTCCTGCGGCGTCCACCTTCTTCATCACCAGATCTTCGGCGAGAAAATGCTTTAGGCGGACATTTTTGTCGAAGTGCTTCTCCATGCGCCGCTTGATCTCCTCTTGGCGGATGGAGGCAAAGTCACGAAGCTCTTCCATGAAATCCAGTGAGAGTATTTGGGCGTACTCATTCTCCAAGCGCCACTCTTCGCCACCATCTCCTGCTGCTATAACTCTCGGGCTACGAACCTCGAATTCCACTGGGATTAGTGCCTCGAACCCGTGGGATAACTTGAAATGAGTTTCCCCCGTGGCCGAGTTTGGAGTTGTTCTCAAAGCCCAGAGAACCGAGGGGGGCTGCTCCGCCCAATTGCCCTTCAAGTTGGTGACTTTTTTCTTCAGAAGGTTGATGATCAACTTGTTGGCTGCTTCCACCTGTCCGTTGCTGCGAGGATGATGCACAGAGGCAAATCAGAGATCCGTCCCATAGTTGCTTGCAGAAGTCCTCTAACTCCAAACTGGAGAATTGTGGCCCATTGTCGGTGACGATGGCTAGAGGAATCCCGAACCTGCATGCAATTTCCCCCCAAATGAAGTTCTTCACGATTTACGATGTGGTTTTGTCCAGGGCCTTTGCCTCAATCCACTTTGATAAGTAGTCGATCATGGCAAGCACGAACTTCCTCTGCCCGCTGGCCTGAGGAAAGGGGCCTATCAAGTCCATCCCCCAGATGACGAAGGGCCATGGAGCTGTGATCGAGCGAAGATGCTGAGCTAGTTGTAGTTGAAGGGGTGCGAAGAGCTGGCACTGGAGACACTTTTTGGAGAAGGACTCTGCATCCTTCCTGATGGTTGGCCAGAAGTACCCATGCCTTAGAATCCTTTATTCAGGAGTGCGAGTTCACGAGTGACTGCCACACTCTCCTGAGTGAATATCCTCCAGGATACGAGGTATTTCAATCTCTGACAGGCACCGAGCCAGAGGACCTGAGATGGTTTTGCGATAGAGTTCCCCTTCTTGAAGCAAATAATAGGCGGCTTTGTAGCGAAACTTCCTCTTGTCTCCTCCGCTGGCGGGTATCTGACCCATTGTTAGGAAAGAAACAAACGGATCCCTCCAAGATGCCCTCTGCTCGATTTCCATCATCTCTTGAGTGAATCTCCTTCTGAATTCTCCTCTCAGGGCACGTGCTCGACGAAGAAAGATTGAAAACCCTCAATCAGACCTTTCACTTTGATCAAGTACCGGTGTAAAATCGGATCGTTCACCTCGAACTCGCCTCTGATTTGGGACGCGACTACCATCGAGTCAGTGAAGGCCCTTATATCTAGAATTCCCAACTCCTTGGCGAGACGCAAGCCAGCCACCATGGCTTCATACTCCGCCTGATTGTTGGTAACTGGGAAGAGGATCTTGACTGCTTGCTCGATCCTGGTTCCCTGAGGGCTTACGAGCACGACTCCGGCTCCCACGGAATATCTGCCCGAAGCCCCGTCCACAAACATCTTCTAGGACACCGTGCTAGAAGAGCCTTACTCTCCCTCCACCTCGGACGAGAAGTCGACAAGGAAATCCGCCATTACCTGCGCCTTGATTGCTACCCTTGGACAGTAAGAAATATCGAACTCGCTAAGCTCCACCGCCCACTTTGCCAGCCTGCCAGAGTGCTCCACTCCATCCAGGATACTCCGTAGAGGATGATAGGAGATGACCCTGATAGAGTGAGCTTGAAAATATGGACGGAGCCTTCGAGCCGAAACCACCAAAGCGAACACCAGCTTCTCCAAAATAGGGTACCTCATCTCCGCCTGCCGCAACACTCTAATAACATAGTAGATAGGAAGCTGCCTCTTGCCTTCCTCCCGGACCAGCACTGAACTAACTGCTTCCGCCCCGAATCCCATGTAGAGGAAGAGATCTTCATTACCCTGCGGCCCCTGGAGGAGAGGAGCTTGGGTTAGCTGTTGCTTGAGCTTTCCGAAAGCCTCCTCGCACTCTGCCGTCCACTCAAACTTCTGAGTTCCCCGAAGGGTCTTGAAGAACGGAGAGCACTTCTCCCCTGCTTTGGACAAAAAATGGTTGAGGCCTGCCAGCCTTCCAGTCAGCCTTTGAACTTCCTTAGGATCCTTTGGTGACGCCATCTCCAGAATGGCCTTCACCTTGTCTAGATTAGGTTCCACCCCCTGGGAGTGAGGAGGTGACCTAGACATTTTCCCCTTCCTGCACCGAAGACACATTTGGCTGGGTTGAGTCGCATCTTGTACTTCCTCAGGGTAGCAAAGGTCTCCACCAGATTAGTTATGTGCTCTGCGATGCTTTTGCTCTTGACGAGGAGGTCATCCACGTAAACCTCCAAGTTCCGCCCCTTCTGCCCCTTGAAGATTTGATCCATCATACTCTGGTAAGTGGCGCCTACATTCTTGAGCCCGAAGGGAATCATCTTGTAGCTATAGCAGCCGTCGCTGGTTATGAAAGAGACGTCCCGACAGTAGGGGGGATGCATCCGGATCTGGTGATATCCCGAAAAAGCATCAAGAAAACTCATCATAGGAAACCCGATGACGGAATCAACCAGCGCATCGATTTGAGGCAAGGGGTAGCAATCCTTCGGGCAAGCTTTATTTAACATTGAAAAATCGATACATAAATGCCAACCCCCTCTAGGCTTTTTCACCATTACAACATTGGAGACTCAGCCTGGATACTGGATCTCCGAGATAAACCCCGCCTTCAGCAGCTTCTCCACCTCTTCCCTGATTGGCTTGGCCATTATGGCGGCGCTCTTCCTCTACTTTTGTCGAACTGGGGCCACCGCGGGATCCAGGTTGAGTCGATGACAAGCAACATCGGCGTCCACCCCTGGCATCTCGGCGACGCTCCATGCAAAGACATCAACATTGTCCTGCAGGCAAGTAGCAAGCTCTATCTTCCCCACCAAGCTTCAAGGATCCTCCCACCTTCAGCAGTCCCGGCTCTCCCCCTCGAGAGACTACCTCTATCTCCTCCACCTCCTCAGCAGCGCACAACCCTTTCTCTTTCTCCAACAACTTCTCAAGCTTTTCCGCATCACCCATCCAGCTGATGGTGCTGACGACATTCAAGTAGCACTCCCTAGAAGCCTTGGGATCTCCCCTGATCCTGATCTGCACATCTCTGCGGTAGTACTTCAGGCACTGGTGGTACGACGATGGAACGACCCTGAAGTAGTTGATAAGAGGCCGCCCGAAGATGGATTTGTAACTGCTTGGTGCGTCGACGATGATGAAGCGGCATCGGATCGACGTCCCACCGAGTGTAACCAGTAGCTCCACTGCTCCCTCCACCTCTTTATTCTCTCCTGAGAAGCCAAAGAGCGGTCCATCTGCAGCTTAGACCCGGGACGCTTCCACTTGAAGCCCGATGAAGGTTCTTTTGAAGATGACGTTCACCGAGCTACCGTTGTCCACGAGGATTCGGTCGACTGTGAAGTCTTCAATGGCGGTTTGAATGACCAAGACATCATGGAAGAGATTCTCATTCCCCAACATATCTTCCTCCGAGAAGGTGATTTCCTCCAATGGCGGCGGGGTCTATGACGTCGAGGCGACGTTCTTTCAATAGATCTGGTGGAGACTCCCCTTGCGGGAAGCTCCAAGACCGGCCCCTCCATTGATCACTCCTACATGCCCGCCTCCTGGGCCATGTATCACTTCCCCGTGAACTCCCAGGTCGACACGGTCCTCATTCCTCCTTGCTGGAGCTTGGAATGCCATCTGCCCCACCGGGGCCTCCTGCCTCTGTTGCTCTCTTTCTGCCACTCCGACTTCCAGCCTCCTCCTTGCTTCCCAAAACTCGCGACAAACTAAGGTCCCGTGCCCCTCTACCTGATGAATATCGCAGTAAAGGGGAATCTCTGCCTCCTAGCGCATCGCTCGCTGCTCCCTCCGGCACCGCTTGTTGTCTTGGCGAGCGATGGCCATTCTCCATTCTTCCTCCTCCTCGGCCTCCCTCCTGCCGATTTCCATTCCTCCTCTCTTCCTGATACTACTGCCTTGCTGGTCTCCATTGGGGGCGATTCTATGGATACTGGAATCGCCTCTCCCACCTCCTTCTTCCCGAGCTTCCGCCGACCTTCTCTCTTCCTGTCTTCGAGGCCTCTCCTGCCTCCTTTCTTCAACCCTCCTGGGTTCCTCTCTCTTCCTTCTCTCTTCCCTCCTTGGCTCTTCCTTCTTCTCCTCTCGCCTCTCCGGCGTCCTCCTTGACTTCGACCCCGAAGGTCCTGCTCCCCTCCTTTCCGTCATAATCTCCCCATCCAACCTTGCTAGAAAGTCCCTGCTCTTCTCCCCCCCGAACAAAGGTGTTCGCCTTCTCTATCATTTCTTCAAAAGATCTCGGGGGATTGGACCCCATCTCCAGACTGAACAAACCTTGCTTCAACCCGAACTTGAGGGCCACCATCAAGGTAAAACTGTCCACTTCCTCTACTTCCAAAATCTTCTCCTGAAAACGGTCGATGTAATGACCCAAACTCTCCTGCTGCCCTTGGACGATTTTGAAGAGGGCTGTCGCCTCCTTCTTCCTCTTCTTCGAAGTCGCGAACCTTGCCATAAGGCCCCGACACAGATATGAGAAGTAGTACACGGACCCTGTCGGTAGCTGATGGAACCAATCCCTGGCGTTCCCCTTCAGGGTGATGGAGAAGAACCTACACTTGAAGGCATCAGACATGTTGCGGATGGAGACGACGTCTTCAAACCATTGGAGGTGTCTGACAGGGTCGTCTCGGCCGGAGTAGTAAGTGAGAACGGGTTTCCTGAACCCTTCCGGAACTGGTGCTGGCAAGGATCTCGTCACAGAAGGGGTTCCTCCCTCCATGGAGGTGACGAGTTTCATCCTCGCTTGAGATGTCGTACTCGCCATAGTGCCGAGTATCCCTGCACCTTGCCGGCGACATTGGATCCCGAAAACGGACCCCCTGGCTACTCGTCGGGTAATGACGCGACTGCATCGGTCGCTCTTCCCTCGCCCAAGCGGGCTCCTTTCTAGCTCGCCTCGGTGGCGCTTCCTCTTCTAGTGGCGTCAGGCGACGGGGAGAAGTCGCCGTGACCTCTGGACGCTGAGTGAAACCGGCGAGAATGGTTTGCTCGATCTTCTTCGCGAACTATTCAAACGCAGCCACTGTCACAAACTCGCCACCTCGCGCGGCGTCTCCTCCTACTGCCAAGTTGCCGACCAACTCTCCTTGCTCGCCTCACTATCCACGCTCACCGCACCAAGTGTTGAAGCCAGGAAAATCCCAACCTTAGAATTCGGATCAAAGCCACCTAAGGTTATTGGCTCGGAAGCTAGATCAGATGGCAATGATGACTAGAACGAAGAATCAGGTCAAACAGGACCCTAGATGTTGCGGCAGGAAGGTCCCACCACGTACCCGGATGCTCGAAAGGAGCAGCCCCTTCTCAACCAAGGATGACCGAACTGGGTATGAGGGAAGCTAGCTGGCGAGGTCGTAAGGTCGCGACTTGCTCTCTAAGGAAAAGGAATCCAAAGATTTAGCTAGTATCCCGAAACTGAAGCGCGCGAGTATCCTGCCGAGGATTTCAAGTGCTTCACCTCGTACCCCTGGGGTCCTATTTATAGGCAAATGCAAGGGGGGGGGGGGGGGGGGGGGGGGGGGGGGTCATATTTATACCCCACCCCCCGACGACTAGGCGACTTCTAGAGGAACTCGCATGGGCTGGGAGAGTATCTCGCCTAGTCGCCTACCTGGCGAGTATGCGAGCGGAGCTCGCCTATACTCGCCCAGGCCTTCCGCAATCTTGAATGCTGACTTGGACTCCTGCCTTGATTTGTTGACCTTGACTTCTGCTGACCTGGCTGTGGTAGGGCCCGCTCTCTACGAATACGGGTTGTACACCCCCGAGCAGTTCGGGCGGCCCGGGCAAGGTGCCTGGAGGCGACGACGGCTTGAGGTGGCCGATGGCGAAGGAGGCGGCAGAAGATTACTATCGCCCACGCGGTGCGCGACCGCGTGGCCGATGGCGGGGCGGTCGTGTGGCGGCGGGGTCCTGCGGCTGCGCGGAGGCGCGTCACTACGGTCGCGCGGGCTGGCCGTGCGTGACCACGTGGAGTGCGGACCCACATTTTGGTAGCACGTGCCTGGGCGCATGCCGGGTGCGCTTGCACCGCCCTACCGTGCGCGTATGCGGGTTCGACTCCTCTTTTTGGAGCTTCTGGGGCCTGCGGTTTTCCTGTGCGTAATCAGTTCAGCCAGGTTAGCGTGTACTCGGTCCGAGTTTTGCTGTTTTGACTTGGACATTTCATGGGGGACCCTATCAAATGCCTCCAAATTTTCACGAGTTATCATCCGTGAAGCGATTAGCGCGAAAATTTCCTGCTTCTTCAGAAGCACTCCAATCGTTGTGAAATTATCTTCCATGTTTTGCGAGATAACGGTCAAAGATTGATACTTATTTGCTGCCCGTTTGAGATAGGGAAATCTGACAAGAAATGTCTTGCAAATTTGGTGGCCTTCTTTTATGAGCCTTCCCTCTAGCACTTATAAATTAGAGGGGGTCATTTTGCTCTTTCCTCATGTTGTTATATAGATTTTGGAATACGTGGAGCTTCTGTGGTCTTCATGTCTCCCTCGAAAAAGGTTAGTATTTTTCTTGTTTTGAGGGTGAGGAATGAAGTTAGCGGGAGAGGGCACTGATGACAGTTTTGCTCCGAAGGGCGCCGGTGCGGAGGATGACGGAAGAGCCAACAAGCGTGGAGGCAGCAGATGTAGTGGTGCACAGAGGGGGCACTCGTATGCATGATAGGCCGCGCGAGCATGAGGAGGCCAACGCACGGGCGAGGGGCTGCCCGTACGGTGGTGTAGCCGCGTGCGTGGGGCTAGTGCGTTCGCGCGGCCGGGGCGACCTGTGCACGAGTTCACATGCGCTTGTGCTCGAGGGCCGTTTTCGTGATCACGCCGTCCTCCATGCATGTTGATTCTTTTTCTGTCATGCTTTAGTGCTAACACCCGTTTATTTTGTAGGTGCCAAAAGATGGTGTTCCGTAGAGATCAATGAGCATTCCGTCGTCCTTTACCTCTACTCCCGTAGGCAGTTGGAGGAAGCGCTTTGGGATTCTGAAGGACGTCGAGATCGTAATCCCATCCCCATTAGAGCGCATTCAGCACCCTCCTGCGAGCCACTTTGTGATTGCAGAGGGGTGCTTGGGGGCGGGTTTTCGGATCACTCCCACTGAGGAGGTGATTGCCGTACTTAAGTTTTGCGGCGTTCCGGTGATACCATTTTCTCTAGTGGGGCTGAAGAGAATCATGGGGTTTTTTTGCTTCTTTCAGGAGAATGGCTCTCGGATGTCAGTCCGCCTCTTTTGCGAATGGTGCGAGGTTTTCCCCAGCCCAGGAGATCGGGTCGAAGCCCGAAGCAACAAGAGGTGACTGTCGTTCGAGGACAAGATTGACTATCACCATGGATGTACGTTTTATAGGTTCGTCAAGAACCAGTGGGAGCTGCCTGCGACTTTGCGACATCCTCATGACCGCTGTCTCCGTCTTATGAGGAAGGATCATGACTTTACTCCGTTGTTGGGCTTTGAGGATCCGCGCAAGCTGAGAGCTGTTCTTTATAAGATCAACGCTTTTGTTATCAAGAATCAGCTAGTTCTAGCAGGCCCTTTGACGGATATAGAGCGAAGCTGCGTCGTGCAATTGAAGCGAGACAAAAAGAGGAAGATGAACTTTTTACAGCGGCCGGGAGAAGGCGGGTCATTCTCTGCTCCCACCGAGGCTGTTATTGACATTGCTGATGACTGCCCAGATGATCTAGTTGCTAATCCGCCGCCCGCGAAGACTGAAGATGTACCAGAGATTCCCACAATCATTATAGCCTCTCGAGCAGTCCCTGAGCTACCAGAGGATACGTTGGAGACCGGAATACTGTGCTAACCAGGCACTTATCCGGAGTCTTGCATTGTGCATGCGAATTATTTGTTTTTCGTGCTTGCAGCTTGAAGAGGCTCACAATATTACGCTCTCGTGGAACGGTACCTATGTGACCATGAAGGGCGATTTTATTTCTCTATGGGCGAAACTGTCCGCTTCTGAGGACTCGCTGGCGAAGGCCAGGAGGAAGAAGGAGGTCATTCGTTGACTGGTTAATGCGGAGTCCCAACTGCCTCCTTCTCAGTCCGAGGTGGAGTCTCTTCGGGCCGAGCTGAGCACCACCGACTCTAAGATCAGGGCTCTTTGTGGGAGGTTGGCTTCTGCTGAGGTGGCTCTTGCGGAGGCGGTCCGCCGCACCAAGTCGATTGATGCTGCAATGCGCCAGCATGAGGGGGAGGTCGAGCAGCTGAAGGAAGAGAACACTCGGTTGATTTCTGAGCGGGACGAGTTCGTGGCCATACGTGTAGATGCTGTGGCCGAGTACAGAGCTTCCCCTGACTTCGAGGTGGAGTAGTCTCGTATTATGGAGGAGGCGCACTCCGAGAAGATGGCGACGGAGGTTGATCCACTCATAGAGGATAAGCGCGAATCTGCATACTACTTAGGCTTCAGTAAGGGATTTTGAGCAGCTCGGAGGTTTCCAGAGTGCGATACATTGGGTGTGGAGGATGCCTCAGACGATGATGCTGATATTCTCATAGAGGGATGATCCTTGGGACTTCTTCTTCGCAAGCTTATTATGATTTGCCTATTTTTTGTTGTAGGCATGCTTTTGCTTTTTATCATGATGTAGCCCATGCTTCGCCTTTCATTCAAGTGGAGACATTTTTTGCTTTTGGATCTATTTGCTTTGATTGTGTTTTAGCGCACATATTATTTTTGATGGAGTAGTGATTTTCTTGAGCATTGCTTGATTACTAGCATTTTCGAGAGAGCAGTGGACCACTAAGGGTTGGGAGGCGACGTGCCCTCACCTACTCATACCTTGAGCGGGGATGGAGGAGAACCTTTATCAATGCCTTTAAGGGAACCAAAGTTTGTTCATGCAGAGGGAGAGATAAGCCTTTGTTCGCCTATGCCATAGGAGGACCGGGGTTCATCCAAGTGGATGTAGCAAAGAAACTTTGTTTGTTCGCACCTTCGAAAGATCGAGGTCCGTCCGGGTGGAGGTTACAAGGAATATTTGTTAGTTCGCACCTCAGGAGGACTGGGGTCTGTCCGGGTGGAGGTGGAAAATAACCTTTGTTCGTTCACAGCTCAAGAGGAGTGGGGTCCGTCCGGGCGGAGGTTGCGAAGAACCATAGTTTGTTCGTGCCTCAGGAGGACCTGGGTCCGTCCGAGTGGAGGTGACAAAGAACCTTTGTTCGTTCGAGCCTTAGGAGAACTGAGGTTCGTCTAAGTGGAGGTGGCGAGGAACCTTTGTTCGTTCGCGCCTCAGGAGGACCAGGGTCTATCCGGGTGGAAGTGTCAAAGAACCTTTGTTCATTTGCGCCTTAGGAGGATAGGTGGAGGTGGCGAAGAAACTCTATTCTTTCGTGCCTCAAGAGGACCGGGGTCTGTCCGGGTAAAGGTGGGAAAAAACCTTTGTTCGTTCGCGTCTCAGGAGAACCGGGGTTTGTCCAAGCGGGGGCGGCGAAAAACCTTTGTTCATTTGGGCATCAGGAGGACCAGGGTCCGTCCGAGTGGAGGTGACGAAAAACCTTTATTCGTTTGCGGCTCAAGAGAATCGGGGTTTGTCCAAGTGAAGGTGAAGACGAACCTTTGTCCATCTCACTTGGGAGGTGCAGACGGACCTTTGTCCGTCTCTCCTAAGGTGTAGAAGGGCTTTCACGATCTCGCCTGAGATGTAGAAAGATTTCCGCTAATCTCGCTTGGGAGGTACAAAAAGGCTTTCGCTAATCTTTCCATGCGATAACTCGTTTGTGATGAATGGGAAAAAAGATGATGCATTGCTAAAATAAAGATACATGTACTATGGAGTCCACCCTCGCGACTTATTCTTCAAGATAGAAATAGGGAAAGTAGCAAATAGTAGGGCGCGTGCCGGCTTAGACCTTGCCAAGACTTCCTTATACCTGGTCCTAACTAGGGTGCGTCTGCTGAAGGTAGCAGAGTCGTGACACCTCCTGATTACCTCGTGCGACAACTATCCCGCCCGAGGTGATGAACTTCAGTGTTAAGTGCAGGCTGGAGGGGATTGAATCAAAGAGTGCTTGGAGCGGACGCCAAAAAATCGTGTTGTATGCCGAGCTGGAGTCGACTACTACGAATAGGACGTCCCGAGTTTCTTGACTTGGGAAATCCCCAAGAGTAATGGGGAGGGTGATCGTTCCCCGTACGGGTACGAGCACGTTGTCGAAGCCATACAATGACCCAATTGCTGGTTTGAGCCGCTCTCGAGGGACCGTCGTACTGAGCAGTGTGGATTTGAACAGGATGTCTACTGAGCTCCCACTCTCGACTAATATTCGCCTGACCCTAAATCATGGATCGCCAATTCCAGCGCTGATGACGAGGGGATCTTGGTGTGTTGTGCGCACGCCATTCAGGTCTTCATCCCCGAAGCTGATGGAGGTATCCGCTTGTGGCCTCGGGTCTTCTGGGCTCTTCTTGTGCTGAGCGATGGAAAGGATCTGGAAGGTATCCCCGACCATTTGCATGCCCCCTGCGTGCCTTGTCATGGTGGGGGTTGATCGTCCTACATGGTGCGGTGGGGGTTGATTGGGTACTTGATTTTGCAAGTACCTTCCCAAATGCCCCTGCCGGATGAGGTGCTTTATCTACTCCTTCAGCAGGGTACAATCCTCCTTGTTGTCTCCATTTCAGCGATGAAACTTGCAGTACTGTGTTTGTCTCTTCGGTTAGGTGTCAATAACTTAAGGCATCGAAGCATGCCAGAGTCTTGGATGGGCATGAGCACCTATGTCCGGGCAGTATTTAGCAGGGTGAATTCCCGGTGCCTGCGGGGGCCTTGGTCCTGATGAGAAGTGCTATGATGGTCGTCATTCTGATTGCGTGTTGTAGGTGCGGGTTTCGACTCCTTTTTCTGCTTGGAAGACCCTTCAAATTACTAGCGGTGGGCTTCGATGGCCTCGTTGGATGCGATTTATGCCTCAACCCGGTGAACGAGGTTGGCATAGCTGAGGACCGTTTCCCTCATCAGGGAAGAGTAGAATCCACTAGGGCAGAGCCTTTCGAGGAAGACACTGTAAAGAAGATCCAGTTCGATGTCTGGGATCTATCGCGCCTCTGAGGCAAATTAGTGAAAGAAATCCCTGAGAGATTCTCCTTCGTTTTGGCAGATGTTGAAGAGGTGTGAGGGATCTTCGACGATCTGTCGATTGGCTATGAACTGGTCTATGAAGAGATGGGTGAGCTATCCAATGTTTTTGATTGCCCCCTCTCACAGGGAGTAGAACCACGTGTGGGTCTGCCCCTTTAAAGTCACGGGGAACACTTGGCATAGCAATTGATCGGGTGCACTGAAGAAGTGCATGATTTTCTCGAAGTGATTTATGTGTTACAGGGGGTCCTCTACCCCATCGAATGCCTTAAAGTGCGGTAACTTGAAACCGTTTGGTATAATGTGCGCCAAGACTTGATGGGTGAACGGGGACCTATGGTGGAATGGGTGTCGTGCGTCCATCCTATGTAAGAGGGTGAGCATTTCAGTCCGGCGCTCCTCTATTAGCCAGACATGCTCTTCTGCCACATTAGTGGGAAGGGCGGTGATGGTTTTTCTGTTGGGCAGTAGAGTGTTTCAAGTGGGTGGATTTACTGTAGCCGTTTTGGGGTGCTATTATAGGGCCATGCCGTTAGTAATACACGTGCTCCTTCTTGCCATTGATGTTGGTCGGAGAATGCTGAGACTTGTTAGAGTTTTTGGAAACGCGTTACTATAGATAGCTCCAAACTGTTGCGGGTCACCCAGTGTTGGAACACCCTATTACTGATTTGGGTTATGATGGCTATTCTATGTTTAGGAGTTTTATTTTGACCCAGTTTGTATAGACTAGGGTCATAGGTTATTTTCAGGGTTGTTATTTCAGAAGGAATTCCAGAGAAGCTCAGCTCGATAAACGCTGAGCTCAGTTCGACGAACTCAGAACTATAACTTTAAGTTTAGTTCGACAAACGCAGGGCTCAGTTCGACGAACTCAGATCTTAACTCAAAGCATAGTTCGCCAAAAGCCAGTCTCAGTTCGATAAAATGTTTGTTGAGTTCGACGATCAGACAGTTCTATATACAGAAGGTAGAATGATTTCAAATGCTTGGTAACAGTTAGTTACAACTCTGATATTTAATGCTAAATATTATAAATGAATTTAGTTGTTTTGGGCAGCATTAAATATGGATTTATCATAGAGTTTTAATTGTAATTAATTCCAAGGCAGTTACATTCTCTAGGGATTCTTCAGGCGTTTCAAAATTGTTTAATTCAAATATTTGAATTCTTCTCAGACTATATATATATATATATATATATATATATATATATATATATATATATATATATATATATATATATATATATATATATATTCAGAAGATTGCTGCTTCAAATGGTTACACACATATATAGACACAGATATATAGAATGATACAAATATATAGATCTACACATATACAGATACAGATAGATATATTGGGATATACATACTTGCTGCTTCAGACTCTTCTAGTGAAAAATCTTCAATCAATCAGATACAAGAAGGCCTACACCCTGAAGAAAAGTTCCCTCTCCCGATCATAATCTCTATTCAAATCAGGGGTAACTCTTGGTTCCTAAGTCACCTGATCGAAAGACTTAAGTTTAGTTTTTTGGGTACCTGGTCAAAAACCCAAGGGTTGCTAGATCTCCCTTAAAAAATAGATCTTCTGGTGACAGAGTACCTGATCAAAAATCTATAGTGTATTCCTACCCGGGTGGTAGAAGAGTAGACGTACCTAGATTTATTGGGGAACTACTATAAAATTCTTGTGTCGTCTGTGATTGTTTTCTTTTTATTTGTGTGCTGTGATTTCCATATATATATATCCCTAATTTTTAAAACTGCTCTAAAGAAAAATTAAAGTTTTAATATACACTATTCACCCCCTCTAGTGTAAAGTTAGATCTATCCCTTCACTTTCAATTGATATTAGAGGGAGGTTGGTTGTTTTATAGGCTAACATCTGAACCAACAGATCCTGATAGATCTTATTTTACCTAGAAGTTTGATTTTATCATGACACAAAATAAGGAGTATTCAAGCACTAGACCTCCTGTTTGCAATCTTAATAAGTTTGCACTATGGAAGGCAAAAATTAGATTATATATGAATTCTATTGATTAGGATATCTATAATTCAATTTTGGCAAGCCCACCTCTACCTCTAGCAGCACCAAGTACCAGTGCTACACCTCCACCAGAATGGATAGAAGCTCAAAGAAAAGCAAAAATTGCTGATGCAAATGCTATGAATATACTAGCCCAAATAATGCCAGATGATATTTTTCAGAAGGTTGCTGAATGCACCTCAGCAAAAGATATCTAAGACTCCCTCACTACAATGATAGCTGGATCAGCAGATGAAAGAAAAGATAGAAGATCTTACCCGATTTCTCAATACAAGAATTTCAAAAAGGGAGAAACTGAATCTGTTACTGATATGTATACAAGGCTCAGTCTTATAATCAATGAACTTAAAACCTTGGAAAAAGACAATACATTGACATAAGTCAATGAAAAAATTTTCATGTGTTTCCCTAACACATGAGATTCAAGAATTTGGCCAATTAGAGAAGCTAGAAGTGTAAATGAGATTTCAACAGAAACCTTGTTGGGCAAGCTAAAATCCTATGAGCAGTTTATCAAAATAAGAGAAGCTGAACAAATGACCCTATTTTCAGTAAAGAAGGACAAAAGTATTGCCTTCCAAGCAACTAAAGAGGAAGAACAACTTCTAGAGAATAGAGATCTCATGAGTCTTTTGGCCAAAATATTTTACAAGATGGTCAGGAAAGACTTAAAGAGAAGATTTTTCAGAATCAAGGACAAGCTAAGGTATGACAAAACACCCACTAAAGAGATTGTTTGCTATGGTTACAAGAAAGCAGGACACATTCTTACAGAATATACCGAGAGTCAAAAGAAAGAAAAGAAAAAGGAGAAAAACTTCAAGGGACATTCAGGCAAACCCTCTTCTAGTAAACACAAACAAAAAAGGAAAAGCTTTGTTGCTGAAACATGGAGTGAGATAGACACAAAATTTTCATCCAGTTCAAATGAAGATGAAGAATAATCAAAGGCTAAAGAAGTATGTTTGATGACAATCAATGTATCAAACAACAATTCTAATTTTGAATCTGAGACAGAAGAAGATCAGGTAATCTCAACTTTTGATTTTTCATCAGAACAATTTAAAATAGATTTTAAACTGCTGTGTAAAGATTTGATAAAATCTGAGAAGGAAATAAAACTTCTCAGAGATAAGTTAACTGAATTAAATAACTTATCTTCAAAAAACATTAAACTTAAAGAAGAATTGAAAATATCTAAACAACAAATAGTTTCTCTTAAAAATAAATTATCTGAGGCTAAAAAGTTTTAAGAATCTCTTGATGGGAGAAATATCAAACTGATGAATATTACAAGCAAAGTCAATGCCAGATTAAATGGCAGACTAGGCTTGGGAGCTTCATCCAGTCAACCTCTAATGCTTAAGAAAAATATTTTAACTACACCTGTAAAGTTTATTTCATCTAAAGGAAAAGAAGCATTAGAAATCACAGATAAAGATACTGAAGTTTTTCAATCAAAATCTATTCTAACACAGAATGAAAATTTCAAGAAAAATAATGTTCAACAGAATTCGTCGAACCGAGATCGACGAAATCACTATAATTCGTCGAACGACGATAGACGAACGCTGAACACAGGAAATGAGTATAACTATTCACTGAATGGTGATCGACGAAATCACTATTATTCGTCGAACACAGATAGATGAATGCTGAACGCAGGAAATGATCATAACTACTCAGTGAATGGTGCTCGACAAAATCACTATAATTTGTCGAGCGGAGCTCGACGCAATCAGATTAATACGCCAAATTCAAAATTTTCAAACAGAAAATTTAATTCTTTTAATCATACTCAAAGGTTTATAAATCCTTTTATTGAGTGGATCATCCCTCCCAGGAGATATCATCCACTTAAATATAAAGATCAACCTGAATTTTCTTATATTTCTACTGATTATGTGAGAAAAATAGGACCCAAAGTAATCTGGGTCAAGAACACCTAACTTATTTTTATTACAGGAAGAGAACTATCCCACCACAGAGGAACAACGGGACTTGGATAGTGGGTGCTCAAAAACATGACAGGTGGAAAAATAAGTCAAAAAGACTTCAAAACAAAGCTTCGACCAAAAGTCATATTTGGAGACTCCAATTGTGTCCAGACAGAGGGCTATGACAATGCCAAGGTTGGAGTGGTTACTTTTAGAAAGGTAACTTATGTGAAAGGTATTAAGCATAACCTAATCAACATCAGTCAACTTTGTAATGAAGGTTATCATGTATCATTTAATAAGTCTTTATGCTCTATTATATCTAGGGACAACAAAATTGCTTTATTTAGGGATAAACAGGGTAACATCTATTTAGTTAATTTTAACTCTGCTAAATCTGAAATATGCTTGTTTAATCAGTTAAGCAAAGCAAATGAACTTTGACATAAAAGATTAGGACATGTAAACCTTAGAACTTTATCTAAATTGTCTAAGAACAACTTTGTTAGAGGACTACCTTCTGGATCTTACAAGAAGGAAGGATTTTACAGGGCTTGTCAATTAGGTAAGTAAACTAAAAATTGTTTTAAATCCATATCTAAGAGTGATTCACCCAGAATTTTGTATTTGCTACATATGAACCTTTTTGGACCTATTGCAATACAAAGTTTGGGAGGAAAATCATACACTTTAGTTATTGTTGATGCTTTTTCAAGATTCTATTGGGTGTTCTTTCTTAGAAATAAGTCTGATACTTTCAAAATTTTTACAGACTTTCTCAGGAACATCAAGATTGAGTATTCTACTCAGATTGCATTGATCAGAAGTGATTATGGTACTGAGTTTAAGTCTCTTCTGATGAGAGAATTCTGTGGGAAAGAAGGAATCAGGCAGTATCTCTCTGCTCCTAGAACTCCTCAACAAAATGGGGTGGTAGAAAGGAAAAATAGAACCATAATTGAATCTGCTGGAACATTACTTGCAGATGCTCACTTACCCCTATCATTTTGGGCAAAGTCAATAAGCACAACAAATTATGTTCTTAACAGAAGTCTAATTCATAAACTCAAGGGTATGACTCACTATGAATTGCTTAAAAATAAGAAATCTAAAGTAAGTTATTTTAAATTTTTTGGGTGTAAATGTTATATCTATAATAATGACAAGAAACACTTAAGAAAATTTGAAACCAAAGTTGCAGAATGAATATTTATTAGATATTCTCTTGTCAGCAAGGCTTATAGTGTTTATAGTAAATCTATCTTTAAAATAGAAGAATCTATACATGTATCATTTGATGAAACTAACATGTTTTACAAGGAGAGGAATACCTCTACCATAGATACTTTTCAGGAACCAATACTGTGTGAGAAACTAGGTGAATTAACCTTAAAATAAGAGGATACATTGCATCATTCTCAACAAACTGCTGAAGACAGTGATGAAGATAATTCAAAAATTTATGTTGAAAGAGTTACAGCTGATGAAATTCCACAAGAGGAATTAACAACACAAGTCATTGAAGAACCAATTCCACTTGTTGATTATGTCACTCTTAGAGATCACCCTAGATCTCAAGTGATTGGAGACATATCAGCTGGTGTGCAAACAAGACATCAACTTAATCAAGATCAGATGCACACATGTTTTCTCTCTCAGATTGAATCTCAATCAATAAAAATATGCAGAACAAGATCCTCAATCAATTATTGTAATGCGAAAGAAACTCATTCAGTTTGAAAGAAGTAGAGTTTGAGAATTTGTTCCAAAACCTAAATATTATCCTGTAATTAGAACCAAATGGGTCTTCATCAATAAATTGGATGCTCAAGGAGTTATAGAGAGACATAAAGCTAAACTGGTAGCTCAAGGTTATTCACATGAGGAAGGAATAGATTATGATCAAATATTTGCTCTTGTTGCAAGATTAGAAGCTCTCAGAATATTTCTTAATTTTGCTGCATTCAAGAAGTTCAAAGTATACTAGATGGATATAAAGATTGTATTCCTGAATGGAAACATCAAAGAGGAAGAATATGTGGAACAACCTCCAGGTTTTATCTCTTCAACTTACACTTCTAATGTTTTTAAACTTAATAATGCTCTTTATGATCTTAAACAAGCTCTAAGAGCTTGGTAAGAGACCCTTGTTAATTTTCTAGTAGAAAATAAATTTTGTAGAGGCAAGATTGATAAAACTTTATTTTTTAGAAATCATAAAACTGAAATTTTACTAGTTCAAATATATGTTGATGATATAATTTTTGGTTCTACTGATTCCAAACTATGTAAAAAGTTCTCTGACCTAATGCATTCCAAGTTTGAAATGAATAACATGAGTGTATTATATTATTTTATTGGTTTATAAGTGAAGCAAACATCTAATGACATCTTCATATCTCAGTCTAAATATGCTAAAGAGCTAATTAAAAGATTTGGTATGTCAGATGCTTCCTTTATGAAAACACCCATGTCTACTAATGTTGTAGTTGATAATGATGATCAAGGGAAATCTGTTGATCAGAAAACATATAGAGCAATCATTGGGTCTCTATTATATTTAACAACAAGTAGACAAGATATTATGTTTGTAACCTATATTTGTGCTAGGTTTCAGGTTAATCCTAAAGAATCACATCTTACTTTAGTTAAAAGAATTTTGAGATATATAAAGGGTTGTCCTAATCTAGGACTCTGGTATCTTATTGAGTCAGGATTTGAATTAGCTGGATTCACATATGCTGACTATGTTGGATGTAGAGTTGACAGAAAAAGCACATCAGAAACTTGTCAGTTTTTTGGTGATAGGCTTGTGTCATGGTTTTGCAAGAAGCAAACCTCTGTGTCTACTTCAACTGCTGAGGCTGAATATATTGCAGGAGGTAGCTGTTGTTCACAGATTTTGTGGATTCAAAATCAATTACTAGATTATGGCTACAACTTAAATAATTTTATAATATACTGTGACAATACCAATGCAATTTCAATTGCACATAATCCAGTTCTCTATAGTAGGACTAAACGTATAGAAATAAGTCACAACTTTATCAGGGACAATATAGATAAAAATAAAATTAACCTTGTATTTATACCTACTTATTTACAAAGAGCAGTCATTTTCACAAAACCATTAGATGAAAAGAAACATAATTTCTTTTTAAATCAGTTATGAATGATTGATGGTGAGACACTAACTTTATTTTGAACGGAGATCGACGAATTTCAAATTTTCGTCGAACGGAGATCGACGAATTGTGAACTGTTCATCGAACAGAGATCGATAAGTTCTGAACCTTTAGTCAAATGACAAATTGTGAACTTTTCATTGAGCAGAGCTCGACAAATTGTGAACTTTTCATTGAGCAAAGCTCGACAAATTGTGTAATCTTTCATGAACCTTTCATCACACAGAGATCGACGAATTATGTACCTTTCGACGAATTGTTTTTCGTCCGTTCAACTTTTGAAAAATTATATTAGGTTTTCATCGAACTCCGTCCTACGCATTCTCCATTTCTCTTGCACTTGATCTTTCTGTTTTGCAGGCCAATGGCAGTGTCATAAACAATTCTCTCTGCAATGAAGTTTGATGCAGGTTTTGATATCGACATGGAATCTTTTTGTCATTCAGATCAATTTTCCAGGACATCTCACAACTCTTTGAGGCACAATATTTGAGAAACTTTATGACTACCCAAATAAAGCTTTCAGCCGCAGAGATTAAGGAATGGATTCATACTGCTAAGATTCAGGATACTTCAACCATTACTGGTTCAATCTCAGGACATCTGGTTTCTCTTACACCTGAAATTTTATCAGAAGTTTTTGGTTTGGTTAATGGCGAAGATAATATAGAATTATCTAGTACAGAATTTTATATTATGTTAGATAGAATGAGTCACTCTCAAGAAAACCCTAACCATTTATTGAAAAAGAATTTTTCAATAGAATATAAGTTTTAGCCGATATGGTTGGAAAAGTACTTCTGGGCAAACATTCAGCCCATGATTATGTTACCAGGCACCAATTTCTGTTGATGTGTGCCTTGGTTGATCAAAAGAACATTAACTGGGGGACAATTCTATTTGATTCAATTAAAAAGAAGATCAACAACAAATCTGGAGGTTATGGCAGAATTCTTTGAATTTTCTCCGGGCTAAATGTCCAGATGTTTTGGTATCTCAGACCATACACATCAATGCATCCAAGTGGATAACCTCTGCCCTGTTTGGAAAATGGGAGAGGGTGATTCCTAAGCATTCCAGGGCTGCACCCTCTATGGCAGCTTCTAAAAGCACTAGGGCTGTCCCAGCCACTCTCCCTACTCCAGAAGAAATTTCTCCTCTTGTTTCTTCCACTCCACATTCTCTACAACGTTCACTTAGACCTTCCACACCACCTTCTCAACAGCCTACTTTATCTGAAGATGTTTCATTCATATCCTTCCATACAAATTCCCCTATTCTTTCATTTCCACCACATTCATCTCCATCTCACTTATTTACACCTCATTCATCTCCACCACATTTAGCTCCACCTCACATATCTTCATCTTATTTATCTCCACCTCACTCACCCATCCAGGAACTAATTTCTGATGACATTCCTCCTGTCATCAATCTTCCATCTGTACCACAGAATGTCTTTCACTACATCAACTATGCTAACAGATTAGCTCTCTCCTCTTCCAATCCATCCTCTGCATCTACTCAGAATCCACCTGAGTTTATGTATCTAGATTTCTTTACTATTTCCACTCAACTTCTTAATTTCATCACTCCTTCCCTCAAATAGTTGTTGGATATAACTTTGGCTCTTATTGTGTCCTCCATTACTGAACTCTCTTCTAAAATAGCCTCTTCCCATTCTGTCCCTTCTTCTGGGGGCCTATATTCACTTATCCCTAGATTTAGGCAAGAGGAGATGCTTGATGAAGAAGCTCCAGTTGCAATAGCATCAGAAGCTCCAGTTACAGTTGCAGCAGCAAAATCTACAATTACAGTTGTAGAAGCAGTAGAAGCTCCGGTTCCAGCTGCAGTAGATTTTGTTGAAGTTCAAGATTTAAAAATAACTGAAGTCATCTCAGTTGAGGAGGAGTTGACAGTAGTTCTAGAAGTTATTACTGTTGGTGATGTCATTATTAATCCCACAGTTAATTTATTTTCCTTATTAATAGATTTTGATTTACTATACAGTTATATTCCTAGCCTACCAGTCTTTGAAGAAGATCTCTCTAGAGCATTAGTGTGTTACACTGCTCCTATTGATCCCCCTATTTTATAACAACTTAGATCCAGTCTTAGAGCTACTTCTTCCAGTGTTAATCCAATCTGACAGACTATTGATGATACAATAGATATTATGGAGCAGGATTATTCCCCTCATGTATGGGATGAAACTCCTATGCCTAATTTTGATGATCTACTTAATGAGGACATGGAAAAGGAAGATAATTTATATAAATAGCCTGAGGATCAGTCTGTTGATCATACTAATTTATCTAAGCAAATTGATGCATTATATGGTCAGCCAGAGGACCAGTCTGATGTCCATACAGATTCTGATGATTCAGAAGATTCTAATTCTAAGAAAAGAAAATATAGGAAAAAGGCTCCAGTCAAGGTTGCTTATCAACCTTCATCTACAACTGATATCTCTTATTATATTCTACATGGGATTGCTCTTACACCAGATCATTCACATTGGATGAGGTACTCTAAAAATGAGCAGAAAAGGAGGAAGAAAATGAAGATGTATCATTCACCTCCAAAGTCTTGGAGAGGTCCTCCTCCTCCTCCTCCAACAGCAGGATCAACAGGTAGTTTATCTTCTTCTCAAAGGCCCTTTTCACATTATTCTAGACCAAATTAGTATAGGTAGGACATACCTACAAGGTCTGAGTCTTATAAAAGTCAGAGCAGTCAACAACATTCAAGTCAAGACAAGCCAACTTCTCCTGTGATAGAACAAAAGCTAGATCTTGTTTACAGGATGGCTAGGTTCAAGGAACAAGTTATAATTGCTCAGATAAAGAAAGCAAGGACTGAAGGTAAGGGCACTTCCCAATTTACTACAATGTCCTCTTACATGCAACAGGAACTGGAAAAATATCAGAAGAAAAGCTTGTTCAATATTGACAAATACATGAGCTTGCACCGAGAAGCTGTTGTTCTTATAGCCTCTTCCCAGAAAATTATTGGTGTTCAAGATCTAAAGCTAAGCAAAAAAGAGTCTGAAGATCCAACAAGAAAACTGATTTTCACCAAATCTTCTTCAGCTACACCTCAGAAGGACTCGTAATTTTTGCCTTTGAACTTTGTCGTTATGTTTATAAACTTTCTCAAAGCACTTTTTATATCCGTTGAAAATTTATAATTCGGTTATATAATTATGCTTTGTGTTTTTCATTTTTGATAGTATCCTCACCCAAATAGGGAGAGATTATTGGAACACCCTATTACTAATTTGGACTAGGATTACTATTCTATGTTTAGGATTTTTATTTTGAGCTAACTTATATAGACTAGGGTCATAGGTTATTTCCAGGGTTGTTACTTCAGAAGGAATTCCAGAGAAGCTCAGTTCGATGAACGCTGAGCTCAGTTCGACGAATTTAGAACTCTAACTTTAAGTTTCGTTCGACGAACGCAGGACTCAGTTCGACGAATTCAGATCGCAACTCAAAGCTTAGTTCGACGAAATCCAGGCTCAGTTCAATGAAATGTTTGCTGAGTTCGACGATCAGACAGTTCTATATACATAAGGCAGAATGATTTCAAAAACATGGTAATAGTCAGTTACAACTCTGATATTTAATGATAAATATTCTAAACGAATATAACCGTTTAAGGCAGCATTAAATATGGATTTATCACATAGTTTTAATTCTAATTAATTTCATGGCAGTTACATTCTCAAGGATTCTTTAGGCGTTTCAAAATTATTTAATTCAAATATTTGAATTCTTCTCAGACATTATATATATATATATATATATATATATATATATATATATATATATATATATATATATATATATATATATATATATATATATATATATATATATATTCAGAAGATTGCTGTTTCAAGGGTTACACACATATATAGACACAGATATACAAATGTCCGAGTCGCGTTGGTTTGTATTAGAAATTTCAGGGGAAATCTCGTCAATCATGTTTAGTAAAACAAGCCGAATCTTTCTTCTAATTTTGATATAGCTAGCCAGGGATTGAGGTTTCCCTAAGACCATTTCCACTATTTTAAACATAAATTATTTTTATTACTTAGGCTCCGTTTGGCAAGGTGATGGCGGTCATAAACACGGGTTAAAACATCATTCATTAAGAATCACCTAACAAACATTATCCGTTTAAACATAAAAGTCGATGAAGTTACTTAGGTAGGCATTAACAAATGACAATTTAGTCCCCGTGTTCATGACCGCCACCACCATGCCAAACAGAGCCTTAAGAACCAAACAACATTATTGGAATTGGTCATCAATGTCAATTCCAAGTCTCCAATTTAGTTCAAAAGAACAGACCATTATGGATTTGATGTAAGAAAATATTAATAAATGCATCTGAAGGAGAAAGTAACTATTGCGGCTTCTGAACAGTCTTAGCCCACTGAGTGGTCGAGCGCGCATACAAACAGAGATTCACTAGGTGGTGAGACGAAGACTTGATTATGTGGACAACCCGCAATCGGGGTGAAAATAATGCAGTCAGTACAGTGTGGACGTAAATTTTACTATTTAAGAGTTTATTACAAGGATTTGGTGGGGAGAGTGAGGGTGACAAGCCACTCCTCGTTACACTTAGAGAGATGAGAGAAGGGCGAACATTAGGCGTGACGAGCCACTATACTCCTTTGACAATCTTACTTCACTTGCTTCCTGGAGAGCAGGTGTAACCCGACCTTCCGAGCTGATCTGGCATGTCGATGGAGATTATCAACTTGTCCCATCTTCCCTTGTTTGTGAGTGGTTGACGGTTTGAGGCATTGTCTGGGAGTTTGCGTGTGTTATGTGTTCGACTTGTTTCTTTGCAAACTTCACCTTACTTCACCGGCTTTTGTATAGTTTTGCAGGAGAGGACTTGGGCGGAGATCCTGTAGAAAGAAGGGGAGGAGGAAGTGAGTATGTTGTAAGAGTTAGAGAATTCTCTTAACCGACAAAAGACCTCTAATAAAGTAAAATTGGGTATATTTATATATTTTAAAGGGGCGGTTTGATAATTTTACCTAAAAAAATACCGTACCGTCCAATAGGTGCATCCGGATTCAAGCACGCAGTTCATAATTTTAGGAAAATGATGATACTAGCCCTGGGATGAAAAAAGGCCCTCCTACGATGACCAGTGCCTGACGACGATGGAGGGAGTAGTGGTCGCCCCTCCCATACATGGCGGGTGCCTGGGATGGGCGGCCGACTATAGTGGGGTCGGCCGCGGCAAGTCACTCGAGAGAAGTCCGGGTTTGCTAGCCAAAGTTTACTGATATAGTGGATTTGGTCACGAGTTTGTGATAAGTCCGGGTTATTGCCTAGTTCGCTGAGACCGCCTGTGTCAAGCTATCTCCTTCTGGAGTTTGCTGAGTTCGACAAGTCGGCTAGACGGATTTTGTTTTAGTCATTGGTTGCAGTTTGCGCGGAATGGTTGCGGAGACTGCTACTCAATGCAGCCTGGTGGCTGAGTCCGGCAGTCCACCACTGGCGTGATTGGATCAAGTTGCGTGGATTGGTTGCTGTGATGAGCTGTCTGGATTAGAGACCGCTAAATTGCGCAGTTTTGTATCGGTGTCCACTGAACTATGTGGTCTGGTTGCGGAGACCGACGGTTTGTCATTGGCACGATCGTTCAGGATGCGTGGCTGGATTGATCAAGTACATGCGGACTAGTTTTGTTGTCCGCTCAGTTTGGCAGATTGGTCCTTCTTTCCACCTATGCAGATGGTTCCTTGTGGCGGACTAATGTTGTGTCCGCATTTTGTGCGGACAGGTGATGCTAGTCGCGGATTGACAGGTGGTTATCCTATCATTATGGGCGATGATGACACTTCTCTTCGCTCTTATAAATAGGAGTCCCCAACTCATCACAAATAACATGAATAATGAGAACTTTGCTCGCACTGTAATCTTGCGGTTAAGATATTTTAACTAGTGTGACTAAGTGAAGTTGACTCTGTGCAGGCTGTGCGACTAGCATCAGGTGGCTAGGCAACTGGTGGAAGCTTGGTGTGCAACGGTTCGTAGTTAACAGTAAGCAACAAACAATAGGTCGCGGTCTCAGCGACATGAAGTCACTTTCTCAGGGTTGCGGTTAAGTCAAGCAGTTCGCCTGGTCTATCAACAGGTTCTGTTCAAATTCATCAACATTCAATAACAAGCAGTCCGCGCGACTAGTTGCGGTTTGAAGACTTGGTCGGTTTCGGCGGACAGGGCTCGCGGTTAGCAGTTGTGCGGCCTAGGAGGTTAAGTTTTGCAGACCGCGCGATTACTCTTGCTTGTACTTTTCCGCTTCCATTGGATACATTGTGAAATCATGAAGAAATTAACTTGTACAGCCAATGTTAAGTATAAAGAGCATTCAGGAAATGTTATAGTAATTTCAGAGCAATTTTTGCTGAAAATTGGACAGGAAAATATTTGTTGCAACAAATTTGCGAATTTGAATTTTTGAAAGTATTCAAAAATGGCAGTTATGAAAATGAAAGGAGACTTCCTTTCAGAAATCCTGGAGTCCATATAGGGCGTGTACAATCATAAATAGAGGTGGAGAAGTAAAATAAAGCATCGTTTTGTCATTTGGAGAAGAAAGGAGATTGCAGCTAGGGTTTCTGGACTGGAGGATATGCGTTTCAGCCACTAGAGAGGGTAGATCCGAATTTTAGACGTCATGTACTGTAAGATCACTCTAGTTTTGCGATATTTTATCTTTGTTATGAACTAAACTCTCCTAGTCTTGTATGGAGAGAGTACTATGTGTGTTTTGGTGGTGAATTTCTTTTATGTTTGAATTTTTTTGATCATTTATCTTGGTGGAACTTTTGAATTTGATATTGAAACTTTTTGGTTATGATTTTATCTTCTATTGCACTGTGAGAATCGCTAGATGAGTGGCGTAATATTGGTATAAAGGCTACCTTATCGCATCGCAAGAATCGAGAGACGAGTGGTGTAAATTTTTAACTTAGAGTTTCTATTATTATACAACACTCTGAGATTTGAGATAGGAGAAATGTAAGTGCTCTTAAGTTCGCTATGGTTTAGAAACGGGAAAGAGATTTCCCTTCCTGGCTAGCAATTATGATTTTAATTCTTCGTAATATCCTCCATTCTATCTAAGTTAGAAATGACTATAGGAATATAAGATATCAAGATTTTTGAGATTCGAGAGATGAAGATTTCTTCTATAAAAATCATTGCAAGATAACTTGATCAGATATTATTACAAGATATTATTTTCATACATCGCCTCAACGCACATAGTAAATCAACAATACAAGATTATTTCTTTTCAACTGATAAAAAGTATCTCTTTAAATAGTATATTTATTTTAAGTCATTGTTTAGAATTTTTATTACTCTCTAAAATCACCTCATTAGATCTGTTTAAATTTAAAGAAACAGAGTATCTAGTATTTCCAAGATTTAGATTAACCACTTCTCCGAGAAAACGATCTCTACTCACACTTTATTACTTGATCTGGCACGTGCACTTGCGGTAATATGTATAACCATTTCGAGTGTATCAAGTTTTTGGCGTCGTTGTCGGGGAGTGACGATTGATCTATTGTTCTATTTTCTTACAATATTAGTAATTCCTAGTATTTAGAGCTCAAACTTTTAGTTTTGTTTTATTTTAATTTGTTTTTACTGTCATTTATTGATATGTCAGTATATGTCCAGATTTTGATCTGCTGAGCTATTACCATTAAATTTAGAGATTGAGCGAATGTGTAGGAAAAATCATAAAACCTTTCGGATAGAACAAATCCATTCTTCAACAATGAATCCGGATGAGAATCATTAGGAAGGCCAGGATTTAGGAGGTCAGGTAGAACATAATGGGCACCCCATTGAACAAAGAAAAACATGTCATGACTATAATATGCATTTACAGGGAGGTTTGCAATTTAATATCGCTAGACCCACTATCGAAGCTAATAACTTTAAAATTGATTCTACTATTATACAACTTGTTCAAAATAATAAATTTGGTGGCCTCAATCATGAAGACCCCAATTCTCATTTAAGGACGTTCATGGAAATCTGTGATACGTTCAAGATTTATGGTGTAACACCCCCTCTCCGTCGCATAGCATATAACAGTAGGTCCGGCCGGGGCCCGACGCCATATACCACAGACAGACCGGGTGGTTACTCAATGGAATCCATCCAACCAATCCAACGTCCTACACAGAGCATTCTAGCGGAAGCAGTTTTATAAGTTGCAATAAAAAGAACCCAGCAACAAGCATGAATGTCCACTAACAAGCCAAATAGGAATGAAGTACATACACAAGTACTGGCCTTAAGGCCTTACATATGGTTTACTCAATATTATAAGTTTCCATACCACGGCACGTAGACCGGTCATATATGAACAAAACCAAGTAAAACACTCCAATTAGGCCTTCGAGGGCCGGCTTCGCAATTTGGGCTTTAGCCAGCTATTGACCGCTTGGCCCAGCAGCACCTGCAAGCACAATCCACCGCACGGTGGCAAACAAAAGCAACGATCAACAATGCTGACCAAATTATAACGATCCCGCCCCCAACTCGGGGCGGCGTTGCTCCTTCCCTGCATTTTATTAGCACAACCAAGCAGTATAAAAATACATTGCATCACAGGCGTTGGCACGCACGGCCACACGCCCCGTGCTCTTAGGGCACATTCTCGATGATCACAGTCTAAGTCCGCCGACTCACCACCATCCCCGGGACGGCAATCTCTCGTGAGCATTTGGTCTTTCTGGCCACTGCCTAAGACCCTCAATCTATGCTAACGGTAAGTGCCAAGTAACTTTAGGTCTCTTTAACCAAACAACATAGAGCGGGTACGGTTCTGCCTGACCCCTTGCTCACACCGCAACGTTAATTTAAAACATATGCACGGGTCAAACTTTCCCGAGTCCCAAATCGTTTACACACAACACATAACCCAGTTACGTTCAAGTTGGCTCCCAGGCCCATATATTTGGCAGAATCACGCATCTTCCTAGTTTTCCGGGTGCACCTTTGGGATAATCCCCAAGGCTCCCTGTTGCAATCTACCACGTAGAAAAACCCGAAAACAAACATTCACACGGAGTCTTCTCTGGCAATTTATGCAATGCAACATCACCGATCCAGACCAACATGTCCGGGTAGGCTTCACACATCATGCCTTCGTCGATCCGAAGTCGGCTCACAATTTGGAGCTCTAAAACTCCTCCAAGGACTGGATCTAGGTTTCTTCTTCCTCCTTTGCTCTCCCCTCTCTCTAGGATTTAGACAGAGAACCAACAAAAAATAATAAGGGTTTTGAAACCCTTATCTCGGGTATAACCCCCTTTAGGATAACCACAGCCATCAGATCCTACAAAAGAAACACACGGCTATGATCCAGGTCTGACCTGGACGAATGGGGGCTAAACACCGCATGGTTCACCAACCAGAGCAGGGCACGTCCGTGACCAATTAAATTGTGTCAGGACATTTAGTCAACTCCCGCCAAAACCCCAGCGTCAACACACCACGTCGACCGAGTCAGACATGCCAGAAATAGCTCCACACTCGACGATCGTCGAACCAAGATCGTCGATCGCTGCAAGATCGTCGAACGGATATCTATAGCCCGATCGTCGAACGCACAACTCTTGCCAAATCGTCGAACGCATGGCCCGATCATCGAACCCACGGTCCAATCGTCGACCGCTTCTCGACGATCGTCAAACCCAGATTTCTGCCTAATCGATTGCCAGATCTTTGAACTACCCCGACACGCCCTGGGACACGCCCGTGTCCCAGGCTGTGTTCTCTGCTCGACGATCGCCGAACCCAAAATCTTCAACCACATGACCAAATCGTCGAACCATCTCGACATGCCCTGGGACACGCCCGTGACCTAGGCCGTGTACCTCCTGCCAAATTCCAAATTTGGCTCGGAACGCCTCCCGTCGCTTTTTTGAGTTTCGGGGCGTTACAGCTCTCCCCCTCTTAAAAGAATTTCGTCCACAAAATTACATAAAGAAAAGATAAGTACAAAATTAAATTGTACCTGAGCGGAACAACTCCGGATACTCGTCAAGCATAGTCTGCTCTCGTTCCCAAGAGAGCTCCTCTCGACCGCAATTGTCCCATCGGACCTTGACCATCCTGATCTCTTTATTGCGTAGCCGCTTGACTTCCGAGTCTTCAGTATGCACGAGCTTGACCTTTGTCATCAACCCACTATCAATCGGCACTTGATCGACCGCGATCACTTGCGTAGGCTCTTGCACCGCCTTCCGTAGCACCGATATATGGAATACATCATGTAGACCACCAAGCTCCACCGATAGCTTCAACCGATAAGCCGCTTCACCAACCCGCTCCAGAACGTCAAACGGCCCAAGGTACCTCAGGCTTAGCTTTTTCAATCGCTGCACCCGCGAGACACCCTTGAACAGCTTGATCTTTAAGTACACCCAGTTGCCCACAACGAACTCCACGTTCCTGTGCTTGGCATTATAGTACTTCTCTTGCCGGTCCTGAGTGATAAGCAATCTCTCCCGAATGGTTCGCACCAGGCACCAATGAAGTAGCATCCTTCACCTCTTGATGCTTGTACAACTTTGACTCACCCGTTTCCAACCAGGACAACGGCACGCGACATCTTCTACCATATAGGGCCTCAAAGGGCGCCATTTGAATACTCGCCTGGTAGCTATTGTTGTATGCAAACTCCACCAAATAAAGATGGTCTTCCCATTGCTTTATAAAGTCCAAGACACACATGTGGAGCATGTATTCCATAGTCCTATTGACCCTCTCGGTCTGCCCATCTGTTTGCGGATGGAAGGTTGTGCTGAATTTTAACTTTGTTCCCAACATTTGCTGCACTAGCCTCCAATCATTGGACGTGAACCGCCCATCTCGGTCACTCACGATGCTGCGGGGCACACCGTGAAGCCGCACCATGTTATCCACATATAACTTTGCTAACTTCTCCACCTGATCATCCTTCCTATGCGGAATGAAATGCGACACCTTCGTTAGCCGATCTACGACCACCCAAATGGCGTCGTTCCCCTTTTACGACCTTGGCAAACCGTGCACAAACTCCATAGTGATGTCATCGAATTTCCACTCCGGAATAGGCAAGGACTTCAGAAATCCTCCCGGCTTTTGACACTTCTCCTTCACCAAGGCGCAAGTTTGGCACTTCGCCACGTAGAGCGCCACATCCTTCTTTAAACCCGGCCACCAAAACAGTTTCTTAACATCGCAATACATCTTTGTGCTCCCTTGGTGAATCGAGTACTTGGTATGGTGCGCCTCGTACAACAAATCCACCCGCAAATTTCCCACACTTGGGACGCAAAGACGACCATCTTTTCAAAGTAATCCGTCCTCCACAATGAATTGGGAATTTGACCCATCCAGAGCCTCTACCATGAACTGCTTCATGTGGTCAACCATATCCAATGCCTGTCGAATCCGATCAGCCAGGTCATATTGAACTTCAGTCCAATTCAATAGTGCTTCAGCACTTGGCTGCTTATCCACGCAAGAAATCTCCAACACCTCCAACTCCCGAACCAACCGCTCGTCATGGATCGACAACCAATTGGCTTGAGTTGGGGCCCGATGACTCAACGCGTCCGCAACTGCATTACATTTACCAGGCACGTAGTGGATCTTGAATTTATAGTCCCCTAGGAACTCCATCCATCTACGCTGCCGCAAGTTCAGATCTTTCTGATCAAACAAATACTTCAGGTTCTTGTGATCGGTGTAGATATCAATCTTCACACCGTACAAATAATGTCTCCACAGCTTCAAGGCAAAAATCACGGCCGCTAACTCCAAGTCATGGACCGGATAATTCCTCTCGTGCACTTTCAGCTGTCTCGAGCCATATGCTATAACGCTTCCATGATATAACAACACACAACCCAAACCACTGCCCGAAGCATCGCTATAAATCTCATAATCTTCGGTCCCACTCGGCGAACTCAGCACAGGCGCCGTGGTCAACCGACATTTCAACTCCTCAAAAGCTCGCGCGTACTCCGGCGTCCAAACGAACTTCTGCTCCTTCCTCGTCAAAGTAGTGAGAGGTAACGCTATCCGTGAGAAGTTCTCTGTGAAGCACCTATAATAGCCGACAAGCCCCAGAAAGCTCCAGACTCCCGCTACCGTAGAAAGCTCAGGCCACTCCCGTATCGCGACAATCTTCGCCGGATTCACTGCAATACCTTACCCACTCACTATATGACCGAGGAACTCCACTGAGGATAACCAAAACTCGCACTTCGAGAACTTGGTGTACAATTGATTCCTCCTTAGAGTCTCCAAAACCAAACGAAGATGCCTGAAGTGATCTTCCTCACTTTGCGAGTACAACAAAATATCGTCGATGAAGACGAGCACAAAATGGTCCAAGTACTCCCTGAAGGTTCTGTTCCTCAAATCCATGAGTACTGACGGTGCATTAGTCAACCCAAACGGCATGACCGTAAACTCATAATGTCCGTATCTTGTACTGAACGCTGTCTTATGGATATCAGTCTCCCTTATCCTCAGCTGATAATAACCAGACTTTCGATCCAACTTAGTGTACACCATCGACCCGACCAACTGATCAAAAGATCATCGATCCTTGGGATTGGGTACTTGTTCTTTTCCGTTAGCTTGTTTAACTCCCGATAGTCAATACAGAGTCACAAGCTCCCGTTCTTATTCTTAACAAAGAGGACCGGTGCGCTCCACGACGAAGAACTTGGACGCACAAACCCTTGCTCCAACAACTCTTGAAGTTGCACCTTCATCTCTGCCATCTCCTTAGGTGCTAGCCGATATGGAGAGCGTGACACAGGCTTCGGACCTGGCACTAGCTCTATCGTGGAATCTATCTCCTGTTGAGGCGGGGCTCCAGGAAAATCGACGGGGAACACATCAGGGTACTCAGCTACCACTAAAATACTATCCAACGTAGGCTTCGGCTTTGTAATCTCCAATAGTGTAATGGACAGCTCTGCACCAGCACGAACCACCTTCACCACCTGAAGAGCGGACACCAACGTCTTGCTCGACCCTTTCAAGCCTGTAAAAGTCGTCTCACGACTTGCTCCCAACTTGACTTCCTTGCGACCGCAATCAATATAGGCTGGCTGCTCTGAGAGCCAGTCCATGCCAAATATCATGTCGAGCTCCCCTAACAGTAGTAACGACACTTGTAAATCAAAGTCTTGGTTCCCTGACCAAACCTAAGCGCAACAGATTCTACCCGCGCGCATTGAGCACCATTGGACCATAGCGCATCCAATTTATCTCTTACCATCGAAGGAGGTACTCCGATGCGTAATATAATTCCTAAATAAAGGAATACGAAGCTTCGTTTACACGAACGGTGCTCTCGCCGGATAAACGAAAATCAGAACAAAGCTTAACACAAGTAGTTCTAAGCTAACATGCACAAGGGCGACAAGTATTTAAGTTTAAACTGCCATAACTTTAAACCATACCTGTCCTCACGGCGGCGTGCTTTCTCTCGGACTTTAGGCACCCACGGGCATAATGCCCCGACTCCCCACAGTTGTAACATGCACCCGGGGTTTGGCCTGTAGATGCCCCCGAAGCACCGAAAGGAGGGACTAGACCCCAAGTCCTAGTCTTCTTATACCACCTACGATATCCAGACTTTGAGGTGTTCGACATTTTGAATGCCGTTTCCTTTACACTAAGGTACTCAACTGCTCCTGGCATAGCTTTCTTAGCCTTCTGAGCACCATTCCGACATTCTCGGGCAAAGTACCCTTTCTTTCCACAAGTATGACAAGTGTAAGTAGCTTTGCTAGGCGATGTCGTAGCCCCTTTCTCCAGCATTCTACCTGATGCAACTCTTATGGGGCTGGCATAGTTCGATACCATGGACGCTGACATCGGGTGAGTCTTCCTCAAATCTGCCTCCAAAGATCTAGCTGATTCCACCAATGCTCGGAATCCCAATAACTTTGGTCCTAGCAGTAGAACTCGTAACTCGGCGCACAGGCCATTATAAAATCTATCGACCGTAGCTTGCTCATTATCCAACTCAAAGCATGGGTAGCGGCTTATCATAAGAAATGCTTGCAAATATTCATCAACTGTGTGCGCTCCCTACAGTAAATGCATTTTCAGCTGCTGCCCCGAGGGTCTACCAAAAGTCCTCTGCTCCATCACGCCACCCGACGTTGAAGCCACAACAGGGGCACAGGGTTGTACATTTCTTCCATGTTGTACATTCGTCATAAAGAACACCGCTTCAACGATCCTTCTTACGGTTTCATACGAAGGAGGGGTCTCAAACACCTCACCGGGCACACTATACTCCTCAGAAACCGGACATTCTGGCGGCCCAGCACCACCTCTGGTCACCTATAGTTGCACAAAACACCGATAAGCGACGAGATAAAATTGTAAACAGTAATTATAGGAACACGCATGTTTCCCAAACACGTGTATTTTCATTCCTAAGTGGACATTCACGGGTTCTTTGGTTGTTATAACGATGACACACATACATGTGCTCACCACCCCTTAAAAAGAATTCACCCACGAATTCAATTTAAGCCCGCCCAAAACCAGTAGTCTGCTAACAAATTGTAACACCCCCTATCTATCGCATAGCATATAGCAGTAGGTCCGGCCGGGGCCCGATGCCATATACCACAGACAGACCGGGTGGTTACTCAATGGAAACCATCCAACCAATCCAACATCCTACACAGAGCATTCTAGCGTAAGAAGTTTTATAAGTTGCAATAAAAAGAACCCAACAACAAGCATGAATGTCCACTAACAAGCCAAATAGGAATGAAGTACATACATAAGTACTGGCCTTAAGGCCTTACATATGGTTTACTCAATATTACATGTTTTCCATACCACGACACGCAAGCCAGTCATACATGAACAAAAGCAAGTAAAACACTCCAATTATGCCTTCGAGGGCCGGCTTCGCAATTTGGGCTTTAGCCCGCTATTGACCGCTTGGCCCAGCAGCACCCGCAAGCACAATCCACCGCACGGTGGCAAACAAAAACAACGGTCAGCAATGCTGACCAAATTATAACGATCCCGCCCCCAACTCGGGGTGGCGATGCTCCTTCCCTGCATTTTATTAGCACAACCAAGCATTATAAAAATACATTGCATCACAGGCATTTGCACACACGACCACATGCCCCGTGCTCTCAGGGCACATTCTCGGTGATCACGGTCTAAGTCCGCCGACTCACCACCGTCCCCGGGACGACAGTCTCTCGTGAGCATTTGATCTTTCTGGCCACTGCCTAAGACCCTCAATCTATGCCAACGGTAAGTGCGAAGTAACTTTAGATCTCTTTAACCGAACGACATAGAGCGGGTACGGTTCCGCCTGACCCGTTGCTCACACTGCAACGTTAATTTAAAACATATGCGCTGGTCAAACTATCCCGAGTCCCAAATCGTTTACACACAACACATAACCCAGTTACGTTCAAGTTGGCTCTCAGGCCCACATATTTCACAGAATCATGCATCTACCCAGTTTTCCGATTGCACCTTTGGGTTAATCCCCAAGGCTCCCTATTGCAATCTACCACGTAGAAAAACCCGAAAACAAACATTCGCACGAAGTCTTCTCCGGCCATTTATGCAATGCAACATCACTGATCCAGACCAACATGTCCGGGTAGGCTTCACACATCATGCCTATATCCGTTCTCGATTACGGACTCTAAACAACGGGGACTTTACATATCTACCCGAAGGAGCGCCTCCAACTCAACGCAAACTCGCGAGAGCGGGCTTCCTATGCAAAAGAAGTAGAGCTTCACATGCTCAAGTAGAGAATCATTACCCTAGTGCTCTTCCTTGGCGCCATGGAAATGTACGCGGATGAAAAGCACCGCAATCTCCTTGACTTCGTAGATCTAAAGTCGGCTCGCGATTTGGAGCTCTAAAACTCCTCCAAGGACTGGATCTAGGTTTCTTCTTCCTCCTTTGCTCTCCCCTCTCTCCAGGATTTAGACAGAGAACCAGCAAAAAATAATAAGGGTTTTGAAACCCTTCTATCGGGTATAAGCCCCTTTGGGATAACCACAACCATCGGATCCTACAAAAGAAACGCACGGCTACGATCCAGGTATGACCTGGATGAATGGGGGTTAAACACCGCATGGTTCACCAACCAGAGAAGGGCACGTCCGCGACCAATTAAATTATGTCAGGACATTTAGTCAACTCCCACCAAAACCCCAGCGTCAACACACCGCGTCGACCGAGTCAGACACGCCAGAAATAGCCCCGCGCTCGACGATCGTCGAACCAAGATCGTCGATCGCTGCCAGATCTTCGAACGGAGATCTATAGCCCGATCGTCGAACGCACAACTCTTGCCAAATCATCGAACGCGCGGCCCGATCGTCGAACCCATGGCCCGATCGTCGACCGCTGCTCGACGATCATCGAACCCAGATTTCTTCCTTAGCGATTGCTAGATATTTGAACTACCCCGACACGCCCTAGGACACGCCCGTGTCCCAGGCCGTGTTCTTTGCTCGACGATCGCCAAACCCAAAATCGTCAACCACACGACCAAATCGTCGAACCAGCTTGACACGCCCTGGGACACGCCCGTAACCCAGGTCGTGTACCTCCTGCCAAATTCCAAATTTGGCCCGGAACGCCTCCCGTCGCTCTTTTGAGTTTCGGGGCGTTACATATGGTGCATCAGAAGAAGCCATTAAACTACGGTTGTTTCCTTTCTCTTTGGAGGGAAGGGCAAAGGATTAGATGATCTCTTTACCTAATGGATCCATTACCACTTGGGCCCTTTTGATAGAAAATTTTTAGCCAAGTGAAAGTGACAGTTAGATCTGATATACTCTAGAGGGGGGGGGGTGAATAAAGTATCTTTAAACTTTTAATGCTTTTTGCTGTAACTAAAAACATAGTCCTAAAATAAAATAATCTATCACAGACACAATAAATACAAACTAACTATCACAGACACAATTAATACAAACTAACTATCACAGACACAAAAACCTAATTAGCACAACCACAACAAGAGCTAAAGAAAAATTACAACTAGACAACATAATAATTTTATAGTGGTTGCCCAACCTAGCTACATCCACTCTTTTACCACCCTGGTAGGAATCCACTCAGGTTTTTGATCAGGTGACTGCCACCAATGAGCTTTTGATCAGATACTCAAAAACCAACCCAAGTTTTTTTGGTTAGGAGACTTGCAACCAAGAATAACTTTTGAAGGGAGTTAAGAACCCTTTTTATAGAGGGGGTGAGAGAGTGATGATGTCTTCTCATTCTCAAATACAACTGAGAATACTTAGTGGATATATGATGTTAGCAAAAGCTCCCCCTGAGATATTGAACTTAGGAAGATTTGAGCCTTGCTGCATGGTGAGTAGGCCTTCAATATTTTAGCCTTGACCAGTAGGTATCCAAGAGCTTCTTGACAGATAGAGTGTTTGTTGTCCTTTGAAGAATAATCCTGAGATGAAAAAGACTCTTGATTTAGATGTATGTTCTTCTTCTTCTTCAGCTTACTATAATTTCTCTGGTCAAGGGCTAGGGCTTCTTGTATCTTGACTGTGTTATTGCGCTGCGTATCTTGTTCTCTATGTTCAGTCGAGAAGGAAGAAGAAAATCCTTGTTCACTGTGTTGTAGAAGAAAGAAGAAAAATCCTTTTTATATTTTCCATGAAATCTTCCTTCTGGATTTTGAATTTCTTCCTTCATTCAATGTTGACGGCCTAGAGAATATTTGCATTGATTGATTTCCCCAACTGTCCCATTGAAAAATGACAAGCAATAATCCTGATGAAGTCCATAATCAATGCTGCATCTAACGGTAATATTCAAAGAATATTAAGCATTGATTACTCAGGAATTATCGCAATAAACTAAGGACAGAAGGAGGAAAAATCCATGTCTGGAACTGCACAGAAATCGTCGAGTGAAGAACAGAATTCGTCGACCTGGGTCAAGAGTTCGTCGAGCTGATAAGTTGTGTTCGTCGACCATATAATTGATGTTCGTCGAGCTGAGATCCAAGATCATCGACCTAAGAATAGATAACTGCTTTCTCTAGAACCTTACCAATTCTCTGCATCAAGATCGTCGAGCTGAGATTCTAACTTCGTCGACTAGAGTTCAATGTAATGTTTCTTGGACTTAAGAATGTTGAAGAAAAGTGTCCAGAAATTGTCGACCTGAGAACTAGGTTCGTCGACCTAAAAACTAGTTTCGTCGAGCTGAGAAATTCTAACTGGTACTTGATAAATCTTGTCAAGAATGTGGTCTAAGTTCATCGAGCTGAGAAGATGAATTCGTCGACTGGAGTAAGATTCTGGACTTAGAATATTTGAGATGATTTCTGAACTTTAGAATGTTGAAGTAGATGATCCAGAGATCGTCGACCAGAGAACCAAGTTCGTCGAGCTCAGCTCAGATAATTATCTCTGAGTTCGTCGAGCCGAGCACGACTTTTGTCGACCTGAGTTCGACGAACGTCGAACTCATTTTCTGAGTCTTTGAAATTTCTCTAAGTCTTTGAGTCTTTTGTAGTCTATTGATGGTTGGCCCAAGCAGTGTTGATTCTAAGGATATTGCCTAGACTCTAGGACACAAACATGACCCTGGCTATACAGGTTGGTACAAACATCCTAGCTTAGTAAACCTAGCCCAAATCCAACTAGGGATCCAACAATCTCCCCCTATTTGGGTGAGGTCACTAAATACAAACATACATTAATAACAAAGCAAGAAAGATATATCTGGCAGGAATTTTAACATATGCAATAGATATATATATATATACAGAGAGCTTTGTATCAAGACATAAATAATCAGTTTTAGAATAACAGAAAGACTAAAAATAGTTCAGAATGTTTATTTCTTATCCTTGGGCTCCTTTGACTTAACCTCCTTAGCTTTGTCTCTAGGCTGAGTAAACTTAATTTCCTTATTAGGGTTTGCTGCTTGAGTTTTAGTCATTGTCATGTCAGCAGCTCCAATGATATTAAGGGAGGTAGCCCTTGACACTATAGCTTCTGGATGCAGTTTCATATAGTCATCAATATTAAAAAATTTGTTAGCCTTCGCAAACCTGTTAAGTTCTTCCTTCCTGTATTTGGACATGGTTGAGAATTGAGAGGGATCCTTCCCTTCAGCTTTTGCTTTGTTAATCATGAATAGGCCAACCAATTCCTGGAACCTGACCATCCTAGCAGTTGTAACTGTCTCAGGATCTTCAAAGGGTATAGGAGGGGAAGCAGGTCTCTTGGGGCTTTCAGCCTTTTGATGTTCAGTGAATTATTGTTGTTGATGTTGTTAATGCTGCTGCTTGCCAGATGAATAATGCCTTTGCTGGCTGCTTCCTGAAGATGAGAACCTACCCTGCTGTCTTTAAGAGGTTTGAATTTGGGAAGACCTTTGAGAAGATGTGCCAGAAGCACCTGTTGCTGGTGGAGGAGGAGGAGGAGGGTATTTTCTGAATCATTGAGGAGGAGGTGAATATCTCCTACTTTTCCTTCTTTCTCTACGTTGGTTTTTGGATATCCACATCCATGCTGGCATGCCATTATAAGGTGTGATCTTCTGAAGTATATAATAGGGAGTCTCATTTGCTGGATTTGGTTTTGGGGCAGGAGGTGGAGGAGCTTTCCTCTTTTTAGATACTTTCTTTTTCTTAGGCTCATCATCAGAGTTCTCTTCATCATCCTCATCATCATCAGAAGAATCTTGAGGATTATCATACATTACATTTATTTCTTTTAGAGCCTCAGCAGATATTAAAGGTTTCTCTGCCTGAGAGGGAGCTGGAGGAGGAGCTGGAACTAGAGCAGGAGGGCTATACACAACAGTGCTTTCAGCAACTATTCTATTCTCTTCTTCTTATCAGCCATGATCAATGCATCAAGATCAGGCATTGGGGAATCATCCATAACAAAAATTGGAACAAAAATGTCTTTTGGAGGAGATGAGGTAATGGGGGAAGCAGCTTTTGGTGGAGATGGAATGGCTGGAATCTCTGTTATAGCAAAACTAGCCTTTAGTTATTTGGCAACCTTGGGGCTTATTGGAGAGGTATATGAGACTATAACCATGGATGACTTAATACTGTCTGCTGGCAGAGAGTTTAAATGAGCTATATCAAAAATACTCAATAGATTTAACAGATATACTGTGGGATTTATAATATAATCACCAGCAATATTTATAGTCTCTGAGACTGTCTCATCTATTTCCATATCAGATTCAATAAAATGAATGAAATCAAATAACTCATCATCAGCATCTGCATCTGCTGTTGCTTCTGCCTCTGCTGCTACTTCTTCTGCGGCTGCTTCTACTGTTGCTACTTCTTCATTGAGTATCTCCCCCTGCCTGGTTTCAGTGGATACTGGAGCCAAGCCCCTAACTGAAGAGGGAGGAGCAGAAAGAGTAGAAATCTGATTAGTAAGAGAGGAGATGGATGAAGTAAGAGGTAAAATAGCCTCTGCTATAATTATTTTGAGGAGGGGAGTAAGAAGTGCAATAAGAGATGGAATAATGGATGGGTCCAATGGTAGAGATGCAGAAGGTGTTGGTGTTTCAATGGAAACAAAGGGAGCGATGGAAGAAGATGGTGGAGGAGGAGGTAGAGAATCTTGCATGTGTGCATCCTGAGGAGGAGTATGGATGGGTGATGTAAGAAGATTGAAGGATGGAATATTGTCCAGATGGTGGGGTAAGGGAGATGAAGTTGGTGATGTAATGGGTGTGCCATGGGGAGAGGGAGTATGAGTGTGGTATGGAATTTGTATATCATGTTGGGATGAAGGGGAGGTATGCAAGGGAACATAAGTTGGAGATGTATGGATTGAGGATGATGGAGGTGTGGGAGTATGGATAGTGGTGTGGACTGTGGAGGGGAGTTGGTGTAGGCTGGGAGAATGAGTTTGGATTGCTGGAAGTGATGGAGATGGAGGAGGGAGATCTTTAGTAGGGTGGGGAGTGGCCAAACTAGCCCTGGTACTCTTAGAAGGCCTAGTGGAAGAGGAAGAAGCCTTGGAGGGCTTGGTGATGCTCCTCTCCCACCTGCCAAAGAGGGCACAAGTGAGCCTCTTGGAGGCATTTATGAATATGGTCGGGAAGACTAGGGATTTAGTAGCCTTTTCCTTGAGGAAGATTCCTAGAATCCTTCCAAAACAGATTTCCTTTTTAGTGTTCTTTTTCTTGATCAATTCAAACAGAATCTGAGCCCAATTCACCTGCTTCTTGTTCACCACAGCACACATTATAAGGAATTGGTGCCTGGTTATGTAATCATGAGCAGTGTGCTTGCCCAGCAACACCTTGCCCACAATATCTGCTAGGAATTTATACTCAGTAGAAAGGTGTTTCTTCAGCAGTTTATTAGGGGTTTCTCCAGAATAATCAATCTTACTCAGCATCTCATCAAATTCATCATTATCAACTTCTATTCCTCTTCACCATTAGTTAATCCAAAAATCTCTGTTAGGATGACGGGAGTAAGAGAAACAACATTACCCGATATGGTGCCTGTCATGGTGTTATCATCTGTGGTTGAGGAAGTATAGACCCACTCTCTAATCTCTGTGCCAGCTATCTTGATCCTGGTAGTCATCAAAGTTTTTAACTGCTGATCTTCAAGCAGTTGCAAGATGTCCAGGAATATTGGATCTGAGTGTTGGAAGGAATCAAAATCCACGTCAAATCCTGTATCAAATTACATTGCCGCAAGACTTCCTGCTGGAATCGCCATTAGTTCACCTGCAAGAGAAAAACGAAGATCAAGTGCAATGGAACTGAAAGCACAGGACGGAGGTCGAAGAAAACCTAGTTATAAGGTTTTTAGAATATGAATCGACAAACTCCATTCCACGAAAAAAAAAATCTTCGATCTGAGGACGACGAAAGATTTTGTAGTTAAATAATTCGTCGAGCTCAGTCTGAAGATTTGAGAACATTTCATCGAGCTCCGTTTGACAAAAGTTTTCTGAAGTTGATTCGTTGATCTCCGTTCGACGAAAATAACTGCACTCACTGAGAGTTTGTCGATCTCCGTTCGACAAATATCTCAAGAACTTTTCCCAGTTCGTCGAACTCCGTTCGACGAACTCTGTTCGACGAACTCTGAAAAATTCGTTGAGTATAGACAGAAATTAAACTAAAGCTTCTCCATTGATCATTCCAAGCTGATTTATAAAGAACAAGTGGTTTCTTTCATCTAGGGGTTTGGTGAAAATGTCTACTCTTTGTAAATCAGTGTAGATATAAACAAGTTTAATTTTATTTCTGTCTACACACTCTCTAATGAAATGATGCCTAATGTCTATATGCTTAGTCCTACTATGATGGACTGGATTTTGTGCTATGGATATAGCACTCGTGTTATCACATAAGAGAGTTGAATTATTTAAGTTGAAGCCATAGTCCAGGAGTTGGTTTTGGATCCACAGTATCTGGGAACAACAACTGCCAGCTGCTATATATTCTGCTTCAACAGTTGATGTGGACACAGATGACTGCTTCTTGCAAAACCAGGACACTAATCTCATACCAAGAAACTGATAGGTTCTTGAGGTACTTTTTCTGTCCACCCTGCATCCAATAAAGTCAGCATCTGTGTATCCAGTTAACTCAAATTCTGACTTAGTGAGATACCAGATTCCTAGACTAGGACAACTCTTTAGATATCTCAAAATCCTTTTTAGAAAAACTAGGTGAGATTCTTTAGGGTTCACCTGTAACCTAGCATTAAGACATGTAGCAAACATTATGTTTGGTCTGCTTGCTGTAATGGATAGTAGGGACCCAACAATGCCCCTATATAACTTCTGGTCAACAGGTTTCCTATGTGGATCAGAATCTATTACAACATTAGTGGCCATAGGTGTTTTCTTTGCTGAGGCATCAGCCATCCCAAACTTCTTAATAAGCTCTTTAGCATATTTAGCCCGAGAGATGAAGATGTCATCAGGTATCTGCTTCACTTGGAGACCAAGGAAGTATGAGAGCTCACTCATGCTACTCATTTCAAACTTTGAATGCATAAGGTCAGAGAACCTCTTGCGTAGTTTGGAATCTATAGACCCAAATATAATGTCATATATATATATATTTGTACTAACAATGTTTGATCCTTATGGTGTCTAGTGAACAATGTTTTATCTATAATGCCTCTAGTGAATTTATGCTATATCAAAAAGCTAGATAAGGTCTCATACCAAGCTCTTGGAGATTGCTTTAGACCATAGAGGGCTTTATGCAATCTAAATACATAAGAAGAATGAGTTGGAGAGATAAAACCTAGAGGTTATTCAACATAAACCTCTTCTTTTAGTATTCCATTTAGAAAGGCACTTTTCACATCCATCTGGTAGACTTTAAACTTCTTGTAGGCAGCATAAACAAGAAAAATTCTAATTGCCTCTAACCATGCAACTGGTACAAATGTTTGGTCATAGTTTATCACTTCTTATTGCCTATAACCTTGAGCAACAAGCCTAGCCTTATTTCTCACAATTACACCTTGGGCATCTAGTTTGTTTCTATATACCCATTTAGTTCCAATGACTGGGAAGTCTTTGGGTCTTGGAACTAAATCCCAAACTCTACATCTCTCAAATTGGTTGAGTTCCTCTTGCATAACAATGATCTAGTGGGAATCTTGCTCAGCATCTTTTATGGATTGAGATTCAACTTGAGAGAGGAAACAGACATGCATCACATCTTGGTTGAGTTGATGTCTTATCTGTACACCTACAGACATGTCTCCAATTACTTGAGATCTGGGGTGATCCCTCAGTGTGACAAAGTTAGTGGGTGGAGTTAGTTCAGCAACAATATTTGGAATTAATTCCTCTTGTGGAATTATGTTTGCTGTTAAATGAGGTTCAACTTCTTCCAAAGGTTCTTCTTCACTGTCTTCATTAACTTGTGGAGAAGGATGTGTTGGAGCCTATTGGGTGAGGCTTAGTCCATCCAAATTCTCACACAAGTGAGGTACCTGTAAAGGGTTACTGGTAGAAATTTCTTTCTCCTTGCAAGACATGTTAGCCTCATCAAAAGTTACATGTATAGATTCTTCAATTTTCAAAGAGGACTTGTTAAATACCATATAATCTTTGCTTACTTGGGAATATCCTAGAAATATTCCCTATTCAGCCTTAACTTCAAACTTTCTAATATATTTCTTGTTATTATTATGTATATAACATACACATCCAAATACTTTAAAGTAAGTGATTTTAGGTTTCTTTCCTTTAAGCAATTCATAGGGAGTACTACTCTTAAGTTTATGTATCAAACTTCTGTTCAGTACATAATTTGCTGTGCTTACAGCCTCTGCCTAAATGGATAGTGGCATATAGGCATCTACAAGTAATGTGCCTGCAGCTTCAATCAAGGTTCTATTCTAACTTTCAGCTACCCCTTTTTGTTGGGGAGTTCTAGGAGCTGAGAAGCAGTTCCTGATACCTTCTTTCTCACAGAACTCATGCATAAGAAGAGACTCAAACTCTGTACCATGATCACTTCTGATCAATGCAACATGAGTAGAGTACTCAATCTGTATGGTCCTGAGAAAATCTATAAGAACTTTAAAGGTATATGACTTAGATCTCAGAAAGAACACCCAAGTGAATCTTGAAAAGTCATCTACAATGACTAGAGTATAGGATTTCCCTCCTAGGCTTTGTACAACAATGAGTTCAAAGAGATGCATGTGTAGCAAGTATAAGATCCTAGGTGAATCACTTTTATTAACTGACTTAAAGCTAGATTTAGTTTGCTTGCCTAGTTGACAAGCCCTGCAGAGACCTTCCTTCTTGTAGGGACCAGAAGACAAACCTCTCACAAGGTTGTCTTTAGATAGCCTAGCAATATTTTTTATGTTAACATGTCCTAGCCTTTTATGTCATAGTTCATTTTGATTGCAAACAATATTAAGCAGACAAATATCTAAATTGACAGAAAGAAAATTTACTATGTATATGTTACCTTGTCTATTTTTAATTAAAATAATTTGTTTTTCTTTATTTGAAATAGTATAAGATGTTGAGTTAAAGTGTACCTGATAACCTTCATCATATAATTGACTCATGGAGATGAGGTTATGCTTGAGTCCTCTTACATAAGTCACCTTCTTGAATGTGACTGCTCCAATCCTTACTTCTCCATAGCCTTCTGACTGGCCACACTTTGAATCACCAAAGATTACCTTTGGTCTCAGCTTGGACTTGTAATTGTGTAAGTTGTCCTTGCTGCCAGTCATGTGCTTGGAGCATCCACTATCCAGATACCATAGTTGATTAATAACTGGATAACTCTTCACCTACAGAGAAAGTAATTAATTATTCTTGACCCAGGTTACCTTGAGTCCTTTGTTTTGCTGATAGGAAAAACTTGAAATCACAGAAAATTCAGGTTGTGATTTATATCCTAATGGGTGATATCTTCTAGGTGGAATTATCCAATCAGCAAGTGGGTTAAATGGTTTCCTTGTTTGATTAGAGTTGTTGTCATAATTATGATTTTTACTAAGTCTGACTGGTTTCGACGAATAGTTGTGAGTTCGTCGATCAAAGTTCGACGAAATGGGATGAGATCGTCGATCTCTGCTCAGAGAATGAACATAGTCATTTTCTATGCCCCAAGTTTGTCGACCTCTGCTCGACGAACCATACACAGTTCGTCTATCGTAGTAAGATGAATAATTATTATATAGATCTGCGTTCAGAGTTCGTCGACTTGAGTTCGACGAACTGGCCATATTTTGTCGATTTGAGTTCGATGAAATCTGATGAACATTGTTCTGCATATTAATTTTCTTATCCTTTCTTCTTTCCTTATTTTTGTGTTTAATTTCAGGTTGATTGGAATTGTTACTATCTACTTTTTCTTTACCCTTAGCAGATATAAATTTTATTGGTGTGGATAATAGGTTTTTCTTCAGTATAGGGGGTAAACTTGATGATGCACCCAAGCCCAGTTTGCCATTTAGTCTGGCATTGGCTGTGCTTGTAATATCCATCAGCTTAAGGCTTCTCCCATTGAGAGATTCCTCAAGTTGTTTGGCCTCACATAGTTCAGTTTTTAAAGCAATAATTTGTTCATTAGCTAGTGTAAGTTCTTCTTTTAACTTCGTGTTTTCAGCAATCAGAGTTTCTTGATTAGCTAGTTTTACCTGAAGTGTTTTGATTTCCTTTTCAGAATCTGTTAAGTCAATACATATAGTCTTAAATTCAATTTTGAAATTATCAGAATTATAGTCAAAAGAGAACAATACCTGATCAGCTTCTGATTCAGAAGCTTCTTCATTGTCAGATGCATCTTCTTCATCTGATTGACTTCTAGAGGCATCAATGGCCATGAGGTAGACTTCCTTGGCCCTTGCCTCTTCTTCTTCACTGGAGCTAGAGGATGTGGATTCATCTTCAGTTTCACCCCAGGATTCAGCTACAAAGCCTTTCTCCTTCTTTTTATATTTGTTGGAGGAAGGCCTGCTGCTTTGCTGTCTTCTTGAATCCTTCTCTCTTCTTCTTTCTTTCTTTTGATTCTCTGTACACTCTGAGTTGAAGTGTCCAGGTTTCCTGCAGATAAAGAAACTACCTCTTTAGTAGGGGTTTTGTCATACCTTAGCTTGTCATCTGCCTAGATGACTTTCTTCTGAAATCTTTCCCTGCCATTTTATAAAATCTCTTGGCAAAGAGACTCATCAACTCTTCATTGACTGTTAAGGCATCCGATTCTTCAACGACCTTAAATGCCAGGTTGTGTTCCTTCCTTGATGGTGGAGGTATCCTTTGCTCTGCTACTTCTTTGGATTTAATGAGCTTTCCCAAAAGAGATTCAGTGGAAATCTCATTTAAGCTTCTGGCCTCCTTGATTGGCCAGATCCTTGAATCCCATGAGCTTGGGAAGCACATAAGGATTTTGTCATTCACCTCAGTGAGGGTGATGCCCTTATCCAAGGGCTTCAGCTCATTGATAATTGAGCTCAGCCTGTTGTACATATCTACAACAAATTCTGCTTCCTCCTTCTTGAAGTTCTCATATTAGGATATGAGATTGGATCTTCTATCTTTCCTCTCATCAGCTGATCTAGCTACCATTTGGTTGAGAGAATCCCAAATGGCCTTAGATGATGTGCATTTAGCCACTTTTTGAAAAATATCATCAAACATTGTTTGGGCCAGAATATTCATGGCTTTGGCATCAGCAACCTTTGCTTTCTTCTGGGCTTCAGTCCACTCATGTGGTGGAACTGCATGAGTGCTTGAGGTTGCTGTAGAATTAGATTGTTGAGGAGGACCTGTCAAAATGGAATTGTAGATGTCCTCATCAATTGAATTCATATATAATTTGATTCTTGCCTTCCAGATGACAAACTTATTTAAGTTACTTACTTGAGGTTTGGTGCTTGCATAGTCTTTATTCTGTGACATGCTGTGTATATAATCCTAATAAAGATAAAGTAGGAAATCAGATCTAACAGAGGATCTTTTGGTTCAAGGGTTAGCTTGTACAACCAAAGAAACACCCTCTGATACCAATTGAAAGTGAGGGTTAGATCTGATATACTCTAGAGGGGGGGGGGTGAATAGAGTATCCTTAAACTTTTAATGCTTTTTGCTGTAACTAAAAACTTAGTTCTAAAATAAAATAATCTATCACAGGCACAGTAAATACAAACTAACTATCACAGACACAGCAAATACAAACTAACTATCATAGACACAGCAAACTAACTAGCATAACCACAGCAAGAGCAAAAGAAAAAGTGCAACCAAACAACACAAGAATTTTATAGTGGTTCCCCAACCTGAGTACATCCACTCTTCTACCACCATGGTAGGAATCCACTCAGGTTTTTGATCAGGTGACTGCCACCAATGAGCTTTTGATTAGGTACTCAAAAACCAACTCAAGTCTTTTGGTCAGGAGACTTGCAACCAAGAATAACTTTTGAAGGGAGTTAAGAACCCTTTTTACAGAGGGGGTGAGAGAGTGATGATGTATTCTCTTTCTCAAATACAACTGAGAAGACTTAGTAGATATATGATGTTAACAAAAGCTCCCCCTGAGATATTGAACTCAGGAAGATTTGAGCCTTGCTGTAGTGTGAGTAGGCCTTCAATATTTCAACCTTGACCAGCAGGTATCCAGGAGCTTCTTGACAGATAAAGTGTTTGTTATCCTTTGAAGAATCCTGAGATGAAGAAGGAAGAAGACTCTTGATTTGGATATATGTTCTTCTTCTTCTTCAGCTTGCTGTAATTTCTCTGGTCAAGGGCTAGGGCTTCTTGTATCTTGACTATGTTATTGCCCTGTGTATCTTGTTCTCTGTGTTCAGTCAAGAAGGAAGAAGAAAATCCTTGTTCACTGTGCTATAGAAGAAAGAAGAAAAATCCTTTTTATATTTTCCATGAAATCTCCCTTTTGAATTTTGAATTTCTTCCTTCATTCAATGCTGACGGCTTGGAGACTATTTGCATTGATTGATTTCCCCAACTGTTCCATTGAAAAATGACAAGCAATAATCCTGATGAAATCCATAATCAATGCTGCATCTAACGGTAATATTCAGAGAATATTAAACATTTATTACTCAGGAATTATCGTAATAAACTAAGGATAGAAGGAGGAAAAATCCATGTCTGGAACTGCACATAAATCGTCGAGTGAAGAATAGAATTCGTCGACCTGGGTCCAGAGTTTATCGAGCTGAGAAGTTGTGTTCGTCGACCATATAATTGTTGTTCATCGAGCTGAGATCCAAGATCGTCGAGCTAAGAACAGATAACGGCTTTCTCTAAAACCTTGCCAATTCTATGCATCAAGATCGTCAAGCTGAGATTCTAACTTCGTTGACTGGAGTTCAGTGTAATGTTTCTTGGACAAAATAATGTTGAAGTAAAGTGTCCAGAAATCGTCGACCTGAGAACTAGGTTTGTCGACCTGAGAACTAGTTTCGTCGAGCTGAGAACTTCTAACTGGTACTTGATAAATCTTGCCAAGAATGTGGTCTAAGTTCATCAAGCTGAGAAGATGAATTCGTCGACTGGAGTATGATTCTGGACTTAGAATATTTGAGATGATTTCTGAACTTTAGAATGTTGAAGTAGATGATCCAGAGATCGTCGACCAGAGGACCAAGTTCGTCGAGCTCAGCTCAGAGAATTGTCACTGAGTTCGTCGAGCTGAGCACGACTTTTGTCGACCTGAGTTCGACGAACGTCAAACTCATTTTCTGAGTCTTTGAAATTTCTCTAAGTCTTTGAGTCTTTTGCAGTCTGTTGATGGCTGGCCCAAGCAGTGTTGATTCTAAGGATATGACTTAGACTCTAGGACACAAACATGACCCTGGCTATACAGGTTGGGTCAAACATCCTAGCTTAGTGAACCTAGCCCAAATCCAACTAGGGATCCAACACCAAGTATTTTCCTCCATTTAAGACTGCTAAATTTAAGCGAGATATCTCTACATTTATGCAAGAGAATGGAGAGACCCTTTACGATGCTTGGAAGCACTTTAAGGAATTATTGCGGAAGTGTACTCACCACGACTTAGCTATTCGTTAATAGGTGTGGAACTTTTATAATGGCCTCCAAATATCTATGCTGATCCAAGTAGATGGAGCTGCAGGAGGATCACTTATAAATAAATACCTAGAAGACGCCTATGCAATATTAGATGATTTATCCTCTAATAATTATCAACTCATCGATCGACAAGGATCTTCTGCCACGACTAGGATATATCAAGTAGATCAGTTAACTTAATTTGCTGCACAAATGACATCCCAATTTAATTTAATAAATAAGAGACTAGATGCGTTAACATTACACCAAAATCAAATGACTGCACAAGTTAATAGCATAGTTACTCCTTCTACCGTTAGTCCTACTTTGACCATTTAGCAACTTGTTCACAATGAAGAAGCTAACTATATAGGTGGGCAATATAAATCAAATCATATTGCTTATGCAAATAATTATAATCCTGAATGAAGAAACCACCCTAATTTGTTGTGGAAGAACAATTCTGGATCAACCCCTTCACATTTATTCAACTCAAGTTGTAATCCTTCTCATCAACACCATAATCCTAATCAAGCGGGACCTTCAAGGAAGTTATCCGATGAAGCCATCATAAAATCTTTACAAAAGAATAAATCTCGCTTCTCTAGTTTAGAAGGTTCTGTACGCTTAATTGAATCCCAATTTGGGACAAATTGCATTCGCTGTGAACATTAGACCTCAAGACACATTACCAACAGATACACCACCTAATCCTAAAAGTACAATAAATATTGTAAGGTTGTCACATTGTAGAGTGGAAGAGAGTTAGTAAGTGGTTTTGTTAACAACCAATTTGAAAATAATAATGTTCAAGATAGAGTGGAAAGCAACAATCTTAATAGGCCTATTGAAGAACTAAATCAATAACTTAGTAATAGTGGGGAGCAAGAATTAGAAGTAATAAATGAAGGTAAGATTGAAAAGAATGTAGAGTTGTCTAAAAAGAATGAAAAAAAATATTGTATACCCACTGATGAGTTGTAAATATACGTATTTTATGTACATTAATTAAGTCGTTTTCATTTATTTTCGTCATTTTTACATAATTTTGTTCAATAAAATGCTCCTATTTTTGTAAATTCTATTCTAACTTAATTTATTTTATTTTTCTAAAATTTTCCAGAAAATGCTCAAAATTAGCATGGTACCCGCCCGTGTACTTTGAGTCACGCCCGTGACCTGGGCATGTACATTCAATCCCGTGAAACCAGCCACAATTGAAGAAAAAATCGTGACACGCTCTAAGACACGCCCATGTCAAATGTGACATGCCCCGTGACCTAGGCCCGTATCACGCCATCGACGAATTCATGGTCGACGTTCGTCGACCCGACCCGACACGCCCGTGTTAAGATGCGACCGGGCGTGACTCCTCCACCTGGCCCGACAAGACGTCGCCGACGACTTTTTGATACGCCGCGCCCAGATCGACCTCCTCGACACGTCCACCGACACGCCCGTGACCTAGGGCGCGACCTCCACGTGTACAGGCGCAAAGTCAAACAACCATCAAATTGCCGGATCACCTCATGAATAGTGCTGACAGCCCCCCTACACGCCTGTGTCAGAGGGCGTGTACTTTGAATTTTTTGCTTATAAATTGAAGTTCTTTGTTTGAGCTGCTTTTCTTTTTTTGAACCATTTTGGTTAGGGAGTTGACTGGTTAGATGATTCCAAAGTCTATGTAAGTGAATTTCTCCCCCTCTCCTTTATTTTTGTTTTAGCTTTGTAATCTCTTTTTTAGATTAATAAAGTTGTAGATTTTCTCCCTTTCTATGGATTTGGATTTCATCTATGTGCCCACTCTCTAAGCAATCTTATTTTTTCTTTGTTTTATTTTTATTTTTCTGTCTTTAAAATGCATGTGTGTGTATGAGTATAGCTTTATATTTTTATGTTTTCGTTATTTTTTACTTAGATTTGTTTAGATTTAGGATTTTATAGATTTTTATTCATTCCTATAGATTCGTAAAAATTTTTTCAAAGTGATTTTTATTTTTCACTAACTTAGATTTTCTTTTTTAGGTCGTAAAACTTTTCGTTCTTTTTACTTTATTTCCACTTTTTTTAGCACTTTTGCGGAGTTATAAAAATGAATATATAGTTGTTTTAGTTTTTCGAGCACTTTGATTTTCGTTTTAAACTTTTGCTCGTTTAATTTTTCCGTCTTCTTTTTATGTATTCTAGCGGTAGAAATGTATTCATTTTAATTTTCCAATTACTTTGTTTTTCGCTTTTATTTGCAAAACTTTTTGCTCTTTTAAATTTTATTTTGTCTTTTTATGCATTTCTACCACATTCCAGCGGTAGAAATGCAGTTGTTTTAATTTTTACATAACTTTGTTTTTCTTATTTTTTTTGCTCGTGTGCGTGCGTGTATGAGTTAATTTTTACCACTTTATTTCATTCCAGTAGAGTGCGTGTGCATGATTTTACTTTATGTAGAGTGCGTGTGTTTTCTTTTCAGTAGAGCGTGTGGCGTATTTTATTTTCAGTAGAGTGTGTGGAGTATTTTATTTTCAATAGAGTGCTGGGTGTGTTTTTCTGTCAAGTGTGTGTGTTTTTAATTTACTGTCGACTGCATGCGTGTGTGCATTTATTTTCTCATACTCGTTTGAGCAGGACTCACTTTAATTTTTCGCCTACTCATTTGAGTAGGACTTTCGTGTGTGAGTTTTTTTTATTTCAGTAAAGTGCGTGTGTGCGTTTTTATTTCCGTAGAATGGGTGCGTGGGTGCATTTATTTTCTCCTACTCCTTTGAGTAAGATTCACATTAATTTCTTGCCTACTCATTTGAGTAGGACTTGCAATTTCTCGCCCACTCGTTTGAGTGAGACTTGTCATTTACTGCTTTCATTTCCCGCATACTCGTTTGAGTAGGACTCGTAATTTACTGCTTTCTTTACAGCTTTCCTTTACTACTTTCCTTTTACTGCTTTCCTTTTATTGCTTTCATTTTCTCGCTTTATTTCCGCAAGCCGTCCCCATTCCGATGAGTGGCTAACTGCTCTTAGCCCTCAGTATCGAAGAGCATTGAGACAGATAAAATCCCTTTAAATAATTAAAGGTCATGTTTTTCTAATTAATTACATTACTTAAGGTTTACCCCGGGTCTACGATGCGTAGAACCACATATCGATATATGGGCTCTATTTCTGTAGTGCATACACTAGCTAGCCGAGAGACCGTGTGTATGGACCGATCATCGCTGGGTAAAGGGAGTGCACACTAACCCTCGAGAGAGGAGGAGCATAACTATACCAGATTGGATTCCCCACCCAATAGCACAGTTCTTAGCGGAATGCGGACATTAAGAGGAATCCTTCGTCGGACGAGAGCCCGGTCGAATAGTCTTAATGTTCAGGTGAGCGATAGTCCTAGAGATAGATGAGCTCATTTTAGTGGAACCTCCACGGCCAAGTCTCCGCCTTAATTAATTTGAAACTTATGATCTCTTTTTATTAAAAATTTATTTTAGTTCAAATTTTATTCGATACGGTTGCGCTAAGCTGTTCATCGGCTCCATCTTTTAAAAGCTTTTATTTTCTGCCTTTTTTATATATATAAAAAATCCCAACAAGATAATATCGGTAAAATAATAGTCCCCTCCAGGGAAGAATAAAAATAATCAACACGACCCCGAGAACAATACGACCTCGATATTCCACACCGGAATATTCTGTACTACACGCGATAGGTGCACTTGCCTCCTTTCGTTAAAACTCAGTTTCAACTTTTTATACTTAATAAATCTGCGCGCTCCATCCTTCCGAAATAAAGATCTAAACCGCACCTACTAAATAAAACCCGCGGGGCGCCACGAGTTTTAACCATCAAGTTTTTGGCGCCGTTGCTGGGGAATATACGTGTTGTTATTTCGAACTCTGGAAATCTATTAATTTTACCTATTTTTATTTATATATATACAAAACAAATAGCCAACACATAATAATAATTATTATTATAATAAAACTACTTAAAAAAACTTAAAAAAGTGAGTTTATTTTATACTTATTATTTCATATATATATTTATCTAAAAAAAGCACAAAACTGAAATAGCGCTGTTTTAAAAAAAATTAAAACCTATAAAACTAAAAACTTGAAAACACTATAAACCAAAAAATCTAGAAAATGAACAAACTTAAAAAAAATTTCATTATTCTTATGAACGAAACTACAAACCATAAAAAAAAAATCTAATAAAAAAAGCTAACAAAACTAAAAATCTAAAAACTAAAAAACTCTAAAAAATCTAAAAAAAACTAACAGCAAAAAATCTAAACAACCTAAAAAACTTAAAACTCACAAAAAATCTAAAAACCAAAAACCACAAAACATCTAAAAAACTAAAACCCAAAACACTAAAAATTTCTAAAAATCTAAAATAAAACAAAAAAAATCTAAAAAACCTAAAAACTAAAAAACAAACAAAAACACAAAACTAATTATGAAAAACCCTACTTAAAAACACAAAAAAAAGATATATATAAATAATATTTTGTTTTTTCAAATATATATCTATAGTCAAACAAAATCCCCTCCTAAAAACCACAAAAAAATTCTCGTATTAATATTTTGTTTCAACTTCTTTTATTTATTTTCAAAAAACCAAATTATTTTTAAAATTTTTTACTAAACATTGGAAATAAAACTTTTGTATTATTAAAAATTATATATCGGTTTTTTTTCGCTTCAACGCACTTCACACTATTGTGCGCATTAAGGGAACACATTTCTGTCGCACTCATATAGCTAAGACGTTAGCTTACGAGTCACACACACACTTGCCCCCTACCGCCCGCAAACTTTTGGCCGAATTTATCTTTTCCATTTTTTTGTTATTTTTCTTTCTTTTGTTATTTATAATGTAGGGTTTCAACCCGAGCCTCTCCGAACTCGTTTTAGGGAAGCTTCTACTCTCTCTTTTTATTTTTGTACATACTTTATTTTGTCTATTATTGTTCCGCATACTTAAATTGCAACATTGGGGACAATGTTGGGTTTAAGTATGAGGGTGTTTTCTTATTTTTACATTCTGCAATAATAATAAAAACTCATCAAAAATACAAACAAAATTGCAAAAATTAAAATCTTCAAAAATATTTTGCTTGTTTTTATCATCAAAAACTCAAAAAAAATTCATAAATTTTTTTTTACATTGTAAATATTTTTGTAAAAAAATCTTTCTCTTTCTCCCCTCTCTTCTTCTTTGTAAAAAATCTTTCTCTTTCTCCCTCTTTTTCATAAATAACACTTATTTCTCATCATTTTCTTTTAAATAACTTGATAAAAATTGTCAAAAAATAAAAAAATTTAGAAAAACCAAAAATCCTAAAAAGAGAATAACTCTAAAAAACCAAAAAGATGATAATCAAAATTCCAAAAAAAGATAAAAACCCTAAAAATTCAAAAATAGATAATAAATAAAAAAAATAAAAAATGATAAAAACCCTAAAATCCCTAAAAAATTGAAATTATGTAACGAATAAATCGAATATCTCATTCTTAACCCTTTTCGCTCTCCAAAAATTTAGTTGCGAGTTTATTTGTAAGCGAATTTTATTAATTCTTTGTTTACTATTCGTTTACTAATTAGAGATCGATTGATTTAGATATCTGGGGTTAAGTTTTAAATAATTTTGTATGTTTTTTTATTTATATAAGGTACCTGTTTTCAGCATTACTTCTAACTTATCTAAATAGTTACACATTTATTTTGTTAGAAAATAACAACCTTAGATTTCATATTATGTTTACTCCAAGTTTTTTTTGAAATATAGGAACGTTTAATTTATAAAGGTTGCTCTCAAATTTTTTTTATTAAACCTAGTTTTCTTTCTGAAAGACCTATCTCCTTTTTTTCATGTCTTACTTGACATGATTTTGATCCTTAAAAGATCCTATGTTAATGTGAATAAGATTTCATTCCGTAAATATAGACATCCAATATTTGAAAAGATTATATGTTATGGAGTAAGATGATAAAATTCATTACTCATATACATATACATTGAGTTATTATGAAGTTGTTACAAAAAATATTATATGTTATGAAAAATAAGATTTCGTTTTCCTAACATCCACATTCAAACAAACAAAAATTCATTAGAGGTTCGAGCAAAAAAAATATACCAACGCCTCTAAACAAAAGTCTTCTTCATATACCACGACATCCCCCTCCGGCAATTTCAAATGATTCTATATTTAATTTTAAAATATTTTTGAGAGCATAATTTGTAAATTATATTATTTCCCATAATTCTTACAAGCTAAAGTTTTCATAATCAAATCTACTTTTGTTAAACTAACAAATAAATTTTTTGATATCTATTTGATTATATCGAGAAGTTTTTAGTTGAAACTCTTCCCTTATTTAAATTTTTGTCATAATTTAGGACTTAACTCTTATACCCCGAATGTTTATTTAGATCTTTCTTTCAATTAAGTCGAGCGGTAGCTGAACTTAGGATTTCTTTAATTCCTTATAAGTTCATCTCTAACTTTTGCTCTGTAATAACAAAACCTTAAGTATGAGGGTATTTGATGAGTTGTAAATATACGTATTTTTATGTACATTAATTAAGTCGTTTTCATTTATTTTTGTTATTTTAACTTAATTGTGTTCAATAAAATGGTCCTATTTTTGTAAATTTTATTCTAACTTAATTTATTTTATTTTTCTGAAATTTTCTAGAAAATGCTCGAAATTAGCATGGTACACACCCGTGTACTTTGAGTCACGCCCGTGACCTGGGCGTGTACATTCAATCCCCTGAAACCAGCCGCAATTGAAGAAAAAAGCGTGGCACGCCCGTGTCAAATATGACATGCCCCGTGACCTAGGCCCATATCACGTCATCGATAAATTCATGGTCGACGTTCGTCGACCCGACCCGACACGCCCGTGTCAACATGCGACACGGGCATGACTCCTCCACCTGGCCCGACAATACGTCGTCGATGACTTTTTGACGCGTCGCGCCCAGATCGACCTCCCAAACATGCCCACCGACACGCCCGTGACCTAGGGCGTGACCTCCACGTGTACAGCCACAAAGTTAAACAGCCATTAAATCGCCTGATCACCTCATAAATAGTGCTGACACGCCCCCCCTACACGCCCGTGTTAGAGGGCGTGTACTTTGAATTTTTTGCCTATAAATTGAAGTTCTCTGTTTGAGCAGCTGTTCTTTTTTGTAAACCATTTTGGTTAGGGAGTTGGCTGCTTAGATGATTCCAAAGGCTATGTAAGGCAATTTCTCCCCCTCTCCTTTATTTTTGTTTTAGCTTTGTAATCTCCTTTTAGATTAATAAAATTGTAGATTTTCTCCCTTTATATGAATTTGGATTTCATCTATGTGCCCACTCTCTAAGCAATCTTATTTTTTCTTTGTTTTATCTTTATTTTTCTGACTTTAAAATGCATGTGTGTGTGTATGAGTATAACTTTTTATTTTTATGTTTTCGTTATTTTTTACTTAGATTTAGGATTTTATAGCTTTTTATTCATTCCCATATATCCATAAAAATGTTTTCAAAGTGATTTTCATTTTTCACTAACTTAGATTTTCATTTTAGGTCGTAAAATTTTTCGTTCTTTTTATTTTACTTCCACTTTTTTAGCACTTTTGCGGAGTTATAAGAATGAATATATAGTCATTTTAATTTTTCGAGCAATTTGATTTTCGGTTTAAACTTTTGCTCGTTTAATTTTTTTGTCTTCTTTTTATGCATTTCTATCGCATTCTAGCGGAAGAAATATATTCATTTTAATTTTCCAGTTACTTTGTTTTTCATTTTTATTTGCAAAACTTTTTGCTCTTTTAAATTTTATTTTGTATTTTTATACATTTCTACCATATTCCAGCGGTAGAAATGTAGTTGTTTTAAATTTTAGATAACTTTGTTTTTCTTATTTTTTCGCTTGTGTGCATGCCTGTATGCGTTAATTTTTACCACTTTATTTCATTCCAGTAGAGTGCGTGTGTGGGGTTTTACTTTATGTAGAGTGCGTGTGTTTTCTTTTCAGTAGAGTGTGTGGAGTATTTTATTTTCAGTAGAGTGTGTGGAGTATTTTATTTTCAGAAGAGTGTGTGCATTTTCATTTCCGTAGAGTGTGTGCGTGAGTGCATTTATTTTTTCCTACTCGTTTGAGTAGGACTCGCTTTAATTTCCCGCCTATTCATTTAAGTAGAACTTGCAATTTCCCGCCTACTCATTTGAGTGAGACTTGTCATTTACTGCTTTCATTTCCCGCCTACTTGTTTGAGTAGGACTCGCAATTTTCTGCTTTCTTTACAGCTTTCCTTTACTACATTCCTTTTACTGCTTTCATTTTCTCGTTTTATTTCCGCAAGCCATCCACATTCCGATAAGTGGCTAACCGCTCTTAGTCCTCAGTATCGAAGAGCATTGAGACAGATAAAATTGCTTTAAATAATTAAAAGTCATGTTTTTCTAATTAATTAAATTATTTAAGATTTACCCAGGGTCTATGACACGTAGAACCACATATCGATGTGTGAGCTTTATTTCTGTAGTGCATAGGCTAGCTAGCCGAGAGGCCGTGCGTATGGACCGATCACCCATAGGTAAAGAGAGTTCCGCATTAACCCGCGAGAGAGGAGGCACACAACTCTACCAGATTGGGCTCCCCACCTAATAACGAGGTTCTTAGTGTAATGTGGACATTAAGGGGAATCCTTTGTCGGACGAGAGCCCGGTCAAATAGTCTTAATGTTCAGGTGAGCGATAGTCCTAGAGATAGGTGAGCCCATTTTAGTGGAACCTCCACGGTCAAGTCTCCACCTTAATTAATTTGAAACTTAGAATCTCTTTTTCTTAAAAGTTTATTTTAGTTCAAATTTTATTCGATACGGTTATGCTAAGCTCTTCACCGGCTCCATCTTTTAAAAGCTTTTATTTTCTGCCTTTTTAATATATAAAAAATATCCCGACAAGATAATATCGATAAAATAATAGTCCCCTCCAGGGAAGTTTAAAAATAATCAATCGACCACGAGAACAATACGACCTCGATATTCCACACCAGAATATCCTGTACTACACACGTTAGGTGCACTTGTCTGCTTTCGTTAAAACTCGATTTCAATTTTTTATACTTAATAAATCCGTGCGCCCCGTTTTTCCAAAATAAAAGATATAAACAACACCTACTAAATAAAACCCGCGGGGCACCGTGAGTTTTAACCATCACCCACCACGACCATTTCCCCAAAGGCTAAGAAAAAGTAATTAGATAATCAATTTCAAAAATTTCTAGAGATATTTTAAAAAATACAAATTAACATCCCTTTTGCCGAAACCTTAGAGCAAATGCCAAGGTACGTTAAATTCATGAAGGATATCTTAAATAAAAAAAGAAAATTTGGTGTGAATTAAACGGTGCCGCTTACCCATGAGTGTAGTGCTATCCTCCAAAAGAGACTTCCACAAAAGTTGAAAGATCCTGAAAGTTTCACGATTCCATGTTCTATTAGATATCAATTTGAAGGAAAGGCTCTGTGCGATTTAGGGGCAAGTTTTAATTTGATGTCACTTTCTATTTATAAGAAATTGGGGTTGAGTGAAATTTCTAAAACATCACTAACTTTGCAGTTGACCGATAAATCACTTACTTTTCCAAAAGGAATTATAGAGAAGGTTTTAGTTAAAGTAGAAAAATTTATTTTTCTGACAGATTTTGTTGTGTTGGATATGAAAGAAGATAAGGAGGTGCCAATTATTGTAGGTAGACCCTTCTTGGCAACTGTAAGAACTCTAATCGATGTTCATAAAGGGGAGTTAACCATGAGGGTTAACAATTAACAAGTAACCTTCAATGTACTCAAAGCAATGAAATTCCCATATAGAAAAGAAGATGAAATGGAGATTGTTAATAACATATCACTTTATGATTATGAATTAAATGCTGCGTGGGATAGCTCAGATGAAGTTGCAACAAGTATAATAACTCACGATGAAGAATCTGATGATGAAGAAGAGTTTCAAGACTGTTTGCAAGTGTTTGAGCATCGACCGATATCATTCCGTAATCCAGAACCACTTGATATGTCGGAAAAGTCATTGGCAGTAAGCCATCTATTGTTAGTCCTCGCATTTTGGAGTTAAAATTACTTCCAGAGCATCTATCATATGTATATTTGGGAGAGAATAATACAATACCAGTCATTATTAACTCTAAATTTTTACCGGCTCAAAAAAAAATTATTAGATATTTTAAGATAATATAAACTAGTCATAGGATGGACCATCGTGGACATTCGGGGAATTATCCCTTCTTTATGTATGCATAAAATCCTTTTAGAGGAATCTTATAAAGGGTCCGTAGAGCCTCAACGTTGCCTTAGTCCACTGATGCGCGAGCGGTAAGATTACCGTTCACGGCCAAGTAATAAAAGGGAGGAGTAGCTTCCCCAAGTATCGATCTCACGTGGAGTGCAAGTAGGGAGCATGGATTCCGCTTTCAGAGAAATGAATGAAAGTGCTAAGTAAAAACGAGGGGTTTGATTTTGTGTTTCCTACACTAAGCAACATTAATCTAGTGCGGGTCGCCGTCACCGCGTCGCCAGGGTGAATTACTCCAAAGAGTAATAACGGAGACAAACAAACTATCGAGGTTCCTAAACACCTCTTCGCAACACGCGCATCTAGTAGTTGCTAGAACGGCTCAAACACGACTTTCTCTAACAAAGGTGAAGCTCATCAACACACATAATGATCCAGAAATCACTACACAAAACCATAGCAAGACCTTGAGCAAAACATGGTTATTAAACCTCAAGCATACTAGCACAAGTTCAGGTTAAAGCAAATCCAAGAAAATACGGGGAGAAACACAACCAAGCACTGAAAGGCTCTCCAAGATTCACAGCTAGAAGCGAGGGTTGTCGAGCCTCGTCCTTGCTCGGTCTTTGGAAGGTATCCGGGATCCCGAAGGGCTGTCACGTCCTTCTTCAGACACGTCTTCTTCGTGTTGTGGTCGTTGATTCGGATCAGAGCGAAACACTTTACAAGTTCTGCAACTAAGAACTCAAACAGTAGCTTGGAGGTCGACCATGGCGATGGCGGTCGGAGACGAAGCTTTAGCAAGCTCTTTGGAGGAGAATGGGTGGCCGAATCAACCCTCCAAGTAGGAGAGAGAAAATGACGGCTGGAGGGACGAGTTCTCGCTCCAAGGGGCGGAAATGGCAGGGAAAAACGGAGATGTCCCGGTCCAGAAGAAATCTACGTCTTAAATAGTAAAAGTCAGAAAAAAATGGTCACGCACAGTTTGACACAACTATGCGTGAACCATGCGATATTAATATCCTGATAACGCCCGAGGATGAAGAAGCGTTGACCCGTGCATTTCCTTCACGCACGGTTTCGAAGAAACTGTGCGTCAACCGTGCATTAAGATCGTTGAGCTTAGTTCGTCGAGCTCAGCTCGATGTTTCTCCTATACGAACAAAATGCACGATCACCAAAGACCGTGTGCTAAGAAAACGCACGATAGTGCGTTTTCGTTGAAATAGAATTCCTGCCTTGGGGGAAAACGCACCACCTGCACAAAAAATAAACTCACAAAGGAGGACCCTCCAACAATTAACAAAATGCAGTAAAAACAACTGGAACGAGCCCTGGGGAGCACCAAGTGCATACCCCCAGCAATCGAATGCGCAATTGTGCACCCACGGGCTAGAAAAGTGCACTAAATGTGAAACGCAGTAGGAACGAAATATCAATGAAAACAACCGAAAAGTGAAGTGCAAAGCTATGAAAACCATCCTAGATGAGTCCGCAAAACCCTATATAAACGGGACTCATCACACCCCCAGACTTACCTATTTGCGCGTCCCGAGCAAAAAAGATCCTTGCAGGCTAGAAAAAGAACTAACTAACATAGTAATTATGATCCGGAGTACCGTGCGAAGTCGCATGCTTGCGGGCGTAAAAATACAGTAGAGAAAATTTCTAAGCATAAAAAATAATTTATACTTTTCAACCTGCGTAACAAAAATTCTATGACTACTCAAAAGCAGAATCGCGGTGAATCCTCCAGTCACGGGTAGGGAGAAAATAGACTAACCGCTAAGGAGAGTATTGCCAAAGATCGAGATTCGGGACAACCTCCAAAGGAATCCACCAATGTCGGTGACCATATGCTTGTCCGTTCACACTCTCTTCACGGCGCTAGTTTGCTTTAAGCGTGAGTCTGTAGGACTTCGGGTAGTAATGGGGCTTGGGTTAAGGCGAGGTAATCAAGGATAAAAACGAAGGCTATGCACAAAACCCCACTGAGCTAGCACAAAAAGAGTCTATCCTCTACCCACAAAACACGCGGGTACACCATACCCCCAAACTTAATTTTTAAAATACGGGTGTGCGTACTGCCTACTCCAAAAAAAATATATTAACTCAAATCAGATTTTCAGTTATACTTTTCCTTTCTCTTTTTCTTTCTTTTTCAAATTTTCTTTTTATAACTTTTCTTCTTAATTCTTCTTTTTCTTTTACATAATTTCAGCAAATAAATTCATGGGAGCACAACCACAAATTTCACAAAGAACAACACCACATCAACACCCCCATCCTGAAATTAGAAAACGATAAAGCTAGACTTGGGTGTGTGACTAGGGTCAGTTACTAGGCTTTGGTGAAATAAAAGAGGAGCTGAATAAAAGGAGGGGTAGACACAACGGGGCTAGTGAGGATAAGATGTTTGGTATAGGTACAAAGCACAACCGAGCTAAAATGATGGCCTACATCATGCTAATGCTTAACTAACCATGCACCAATGCTTCGAGAGTAGATTGGGGCAAGTTCTTCGCCAACGAGAAAGACTATCCATCCTCCCGACTCGAGCAATATGAATCTAACGGTTGTCTACACACATCCCTAAGCTACCGTCGGATTCACACTGGATTCAGCAATTTTTGAGTAGAATAAAAAGAATTTACGCAATTAGAAAAATATAAAACTAAAAGCATGCAGAAAAATTAATTCTACTCTAATTTCTACACGAGACGTGAGCACTCGACTAGGAGCACAGCAAGGTCAACATTTTACCCAGTCTCAAAATCCTATGTTAGCAAGGTAATTTTCCTAAATCTAACGAAAGAAACAAGTTTGACCCTCCGTGCGCAAAAAGTTAAGTACGCGCTCACGTGGGTGCAACGATGCGCAATGCAATGAACTAAACAAATAAATTAAAAACAGCTACTGGTATGCAAATGAAGTGCACATGCAAAGGTAGCATCGACAAGCTCTCCCCAGACTTAAGCTAAGAAGCACAACAAAATATGTTAAAGTTAAAATCAAAATGAGATAAGGGGAGAAGTTACCCAATGCTCAGATGATGAGCATACCAGAAGATTGGCTTTAAACTTGATCAATAAATCCACGGCCTAGACAAAATCACCTGCAAGAAGCACATCTCCAACCAAGCAAATAATAAGCATGCACACTCAAAAAGCTAAACAAACAAATTAAACGCAGCTAAATTGGGTTGTCTCCCAGAAGCCCTTTTCTTTACCGTCCTTAAGGTGGACCAAATACATGTATTAACAGTTTTATATAATGTTCAAGTAGCAAAAGTTTAATACGCAGAGAAAGACAATTCAAAGTCACACATAACATTAAACAAATAAAACGCAAGCAACAATAAGATAAATGGAGACAACCCCGGAGATCCCTCACTTTTCAACTAAACGCTGATTTGTGATAGATCCCCCCAGACACATGAGATGAGGGAGAGGGGAGAGCTTTTGGGCCCAAGGAAGACAAGTCTCCTATAACACCCCCTATCCGTCACATAGCATATAGCAGTAGGTCCGGCCGGGGCCCGACGCCGTATGCCACAGACAGACCGGGTGGTTACTTATGGAAATCATCCAACCAATCTCAACGTCCTACACAGAGCATTCTAGCGGAAGCAGTTTATAAAAGTCGTAACAAAGAACCCAGCATTAAAGCACGAATGTCCACTAATACAAAATAGGAATGTTATACAAAATACCCAAAATAAGCCTTAAGTCCTTACAAAATGTTTCACTTTAAAGTACATGTTTTACAAACCACGGCACGCAGGCCGGTCACACATGAATACAGCAGTAAACATTTCCATTTGGGCCTTCGAGGGCCGGCTTTGCAAAAAGGGCTTTAGCCCGCTATTGACCGCTTGGTCCAGCTGCACCTGCAAGCAACAAACCACCGCACGGTGGCAAAATAAGGCAACGGTCAGCAATGCTGACCAAATTATAACGATCCCGCCCCCACCTCGGGGCGGCGATGCTCCTTCCCTGCATTTCATTAGCATAAGCGAGCAATATAAACATATAGCCATTTCATCACAGACGTTGGCTCGCACGGCCACACGCCCCGTGCTCTCAGGGCACATTCTCGGTGAACCGGTCGATGTCACGTCAATTAAAGCCATAGACATTCCGGACTCACCACCGCCACTTTGACGGCCAAACCTATGAGCAATTTGTCTTCCTGGCCTGGGTCACGACAATTTAAGCCATTGACCGCCGAAGACCCTAATCTATGCCAACGGCAAGTGCCACGTGCCTTTAGGTCTCTTTAACCGAACGACATAGAACGGGTACGGTTCCATCTAACCCGTGCTCACATCGCAACGACAATTTAAGCCATTTGCGCGGGTCAAACTTCCACCGAGTCCCATTTCCATCACAAGTCACATAACCCAGTTATGTTCAAGTTGGCTCACAGGCCACCAAGTTGGCAAGATCTCGTATCCGCCCAGTTTTCCGGGTGCACCTTTGGGTTAGTCCCCAAGGCTCCCTGCTGCAATCTACCGCGTAGAAAACCCAAAAAATAACCAATAGCATGGAGTCTTCTCCGGTATTATGCAATGCAACATCACCGATCCAGACCAACATGTCCGGATAGGCTTCACACATCATGCCTATATATGTTCTCGCTTACGGACTCTAAACAACGGGGACTTCACATATCTACCCGAAGGAACGCCTCCAACTCTCCGCAAACTCGCGAGAGCGGGCTTCCTATGCAAAGAAAGAGAGCTACTCATGCTCAAGATGAGGATCGTTACCCTAGCGTTCCTCTTTGGCGCCATTGAAAAGTAATCGGATGAAAAGCACCGCACTAGCTTTGCCTCCGTGGATCCGGAGTCGGCTTGCGATTCGGAGCTTCGAAGCTCCTCCAATGGCGGGATCTAGCTCCTTCTTCCTCCCCTGGCTCTCCTCTCTCTCTAAGGTTTTAGAAAGATAACACTTAAGAAAAGTGAGGGTTTTCTAAGTCCAATCCCGGGTATATCCCTTCAGGAACAACCCCCAGCCGTTGGATCTCAAAATAAGGAAACAAACGGCTTTGATTCGGGACTGAAATGCCCAATCTGGACCGAACACGGCCTGGCACACGCCCGTGTTCAGGGCCGTGTGCCTCATTCGCCGTCAAAATCGGCTCGCCTGGAACCTCACACGGGTATCGAACACGCCCGTGTTCGAGCTGACACGCCCGTGTTCCATGTGACACGGCCGTGCAGCCGGCCGTGTACCCCCATCATTTTTCGCCGAAAACAACCCGAGCACTGCACGGGTTCTAGGACACGCCCGTGTCCTTACCCGTGTCACCTCAACACGCCTGGACCCCAGGCCGTGTACACGGTCTCGACACTCGACACTTCATCGAGCGAAGATCGTCGACCTACTGACACGGCCTTGGACACGCCCGTGTCCTAGGCCGTGTGCCTTGTCTCGACACAATGTCGAGACCAAAGTGTCGACTCCCCGGGACGAGTGTCGACACGGGTTGACATGCCCTGCGACACGCCTGTATCGCAGGCCGTGTGCCATGTCTCGACACTTCGTCGACCGCAGAGTGTCGAGTTCACGGCTAAGTGTCGACACGGGTCGACACGCCCTGCGACACGCCCGTGTCGCAGGCCGTGTGCCCAGTCTCGACACAATGTCGAGACCAGAGTGTAGACTTCCCGTTTCAGTGTCGACACAGGCTCGACACGCCCTGGGACACGCCCGTGTCCCAGGCCGTGTGCCTGCTGCCAGAACACAAACTGGCCCAAAACGTCCCCCTTTGCTCCTTTGAGTTTCGGGGCGTTACAACTCTCCCCCTCTTAAAAGAATTTCGTCCACGAAATTACATAAAGGAAAGACATGTACAAAACCAAAATTTGTACCTGAGCGGAACAACTCCGGATACTCGTCAAGCATAGTCTGCTCTCGCTCCCAAGAGAGCTCCTCACGACCGCAATTGTCCCACCGGACCTTGACCATCCTGATCTCTTTATTGCGTTGCCGCTTGACCTCCGAGTCCTCAATCCGCACGGGCTTGACCTTTGTCGTTAGCCCGCTATCGACCGACACTTGATCGACCGCGATCACTTGCGTAGGCTCTTGCACCGCCTTCCGAAGCACCGAAATGTGGAATACATCATGTAAACCACTAAGCTCCACTGAAAGCTTCAACCGATAGGCCGCTTCACCAACTCGCTCCAGAACCTCAAACGGTCCAAGGTACCTCGGGCTTAGCTTTTTCAATCGCCGCACCCGCGAGACACCCTTGAACGGCTTGATCTTTAGGTACACATAATCACCCACAGCGAACTCCACGTTCCTGTGCTTGGCATTATAGTATTTCGCTTGCCGGTCCTGAGCGATAAGCAACCTCTCCCGAATGGTTCGCACCAAAGAAGTAGCACCCTCCACTTCCGATCGCTTATACAACTTTGACTCACCCGTTTCTAACCAAGACAACGACGTGCGACATTTTCTACCATATAGGGCCTCAAAAGGCGCCATCTGAATACTCGCTTGGTAGCTATTGTTGTATGCGAACTCCACCAAATAAAGGTGGTCTTCCCATTGCTTTCCGAAATCCAAGACACACATGCGGAGCATGTCTTCCATAGTTCTATTGACCCTCTCGGTCTGCCCATCCGTTTTCGGATTTAAGGCTGTGCTAAATTTCAGCTTTGTTCCTAACATTTGCTGCACAAGCCTCCAATCATTGGACGTGAACCGCCCATCTCGGTCACTCACAATGCTGCGGGGCACACCATGAAGCCGTACTATGTTATCCACATAAAGCTTTGCCAACTTCTCCACCGGATCATCCTTCTTATGCGGAATAAAATGCGACACCTTTGTTAATCGATCAACCACCACCCAAATGGCGTCGTTCCCCTTTTGCGACCTTGGCAAACCGTGCACAAAGTCTATAGAGATGTCGTCGAATTTCCACTCCGGAATAGGCAAGGACTTAAGAAATCCTCCCGGCTTTTGGCACTCCGCCTTCACCAAGGCGCAAGTTTGGCACTTCGCTACGTAGAGCGCCACATCCTTTTTCAAACACAGCCACCAAAATAGTTTCTTCACATCACGATACATCTTCGTGCTCCCCGGGTGAATCGAGTACTTGGTATGGTGTACCTCGTACAACAACTCCACCCGCAAATTGCCCACACTTGGGACGCACAGACGACCGTCTTTCCAAAGTAATCCGTCCTCCACGACGAATTGGGGATTTGACCCATCCAGAGCCTCTACCATGAACTGCTTCATATGAGCATCCATATCCAAAGCCTGCCGAGTACGATCAGCCAGGTCATATTGGACTTCAGTCCAATTCAGAACTGCTTCAGCACTTGATTGTCTATCCACGCAAACAATCTCCAATGCCTCCAACTCCCGCACCAACCGCTCATCATGCACCGATAGCCAATTGGCTTGAGCTGGGGCTCGGCGACTCAACGCGTCCGCAACCGCATTCCCTTTGTCAGGCACGTAGTGGATCTTAAATGTATAGTCCCCCAGGAACTCCATTCATCTACGCTGCCGCATATTCAGATCCTTCTGATCAATAAGATACTTCAGGCTCTTGTGATCGGTGTAGATATCAATCTTCACACCGTACAAGTAGTGTCTCCACAGCTTCAAGGCAAAAATCACGGCCGCTAACTCCAAGTCATGGACCGGATAGTTCCTCTCATGCACTTTTAGCTGTCTCGAGCCATAAGCTATTACACTTCCGTGTTGCAGTAGCACGCAACCCAAACCGCTGCCCGAAGTATCGTTATAAATCTCATAGCCTTCATTTCCACGTGGCGAACTCAGCACAGGCGCCGTGGTCAACCGACAGTTCAACTCTCAAAAGCTCGTGCGCACTCCGGCGTCCAAACGAACTTATGCTCCTTCCTCGTCAATGTAGTGAGAGGTAACGCTATCCGCGAGAAGTTATCTACGAAGCGCTTATAATAGCCGACAAGCCCCAGAAAACTCCGGACTTCCGCTACCGTAACAAGCTCAGGCCACTCCCGTATCGCAACAATCTTCACCGGATCCACAGCAATACCCTCTCCACTTACTATATGCCCGAGGAACGCCACTGAGGATAGCCAAAACTCGTACTTCGAGAACTTGACATACAACTGATTTCTCCGTATCGTCTCCAACACCAAATGAAGATGCTTGAAGTGATCTTCCTCACTTTGCGAGTACACCAAAATATCGTCGATGAAGACGATCAGGAAATGGTCCAAGTACTCCCTGAAAGTCCTGTTCATCAAATCCATGAACACTGACGGCGCATTTGTCAGCCCAAACGGCATGACCGTAAACTCATAATGCCCTGTATCTCGTACTAAACGCTGTCTTCGGATATCACTCTCCCTTATTCGCAGCTGATAGTACCCAGCCTTGAGATCCAAACTTGGAGTACACCGTCGACCCGACTAACTGATCAAAAAGATCATCAATCCGGTGGATCGGGTACTTGTTCTTCTCCGTCAGCTTGTTGAGCTCCCGATAATCAATACATAGCCTCAAGCTTCCGTCCTTCTTCTTAACAAAGAGGACCGGTGCGCTCCAAGGCGAAGAACTCGGGCGCACATACCCTTGCTCCAACAACTCTTGCAGTTGAACTTTCAGCTCCGCCATTTCCTTAGGCGCCAGCCGATAAGGAGATCGTGACACAGGCTTTGCACCTGGCACTAGCTCAATCGTAAAATCTATCTCCCGCTGAGGCGGGGCTCTAGGAAGATCTGCGGGGAACACATCAGGGTATTCCGATACCACTGAAATACAATCCAACGCGGGCTTCGGCTTTGCAACCTCCACTAGTGTAAAGAACAGTTCTGCTCCGGCACGAACCGCCTTCACCACCTGAAGAGCAGACATCAACGTCTTGCTCGACCCCTTTAAGCCCGTAAAAGTCATCTCACGACTTGCTCCCAGCTTGACTTCCTTGCTACCGTAATCTATATGGGCCTGCTGCTCCGAGAGACAGTCCATGCCAAATATGACGTCGAACTCCACCAACAGAAGTAAGGACGCCCGCAGGTCGAACACCTGCTCCCCAATACGAATCTTAACATCGCAGATCCTATCCGTTCGCATCGAACACCCGTTGGGCAACAACACATCCAACTTATCCTTCGCCATCGAAGAAGGGACTCTGATGCGTGATGTAAATCCTTCAGACAAGAAGGAGTGGGAAGCTCCCGTATCGAAGAGTGCTCGTGCCGTATTTTCACAAATCAATACAAATCCTAAACAAGTTGTGGTAAGGTAACATGTGCATAACAAGTATTTAAAGAAATTGACTTGCTGTAAATTAAACCGTACCTGTCACCACATCAGCTTGTTTGATGGCCTCCTGTTGGCCAAGATTATAGACCCTTGGTTGGGCCGGAGCATAATGGGATGCGGTCGACTCCACCTCCTTTCCCTTCTCTTCATAAGTAGCTCTCAGCTTTCTCTCAGACTTAGGACGTCCGCTCTAACAGTCACGGGCAAAGTGCCCCGTCTTTCCACATGTAAAACACGCGCCCGGGGTCCGACTCGTAGTCGCCCCAGAAGCACCAGAAGAAGCTGGACCCGAAGTCCTATGCTTCTTGAAAGACCTCCGATAGCCGGACTTTGAAGTAGTCGGCACTTTAAATTCAGATTTTCTATCACCCAAGCCTTTCTTTGCTTGTACATTCTTCATGTCCTTCTCCAAGGACCGGGCAGTATTGACCAAGGTTAAGAAACCCTGCGTCATTGGCCCCGAGAGTAGTAATCTCAACTCATCTCTCAACCCTTCATAGAAGCGATTAGTCTTGCGCTCCTCATCCACGATGGTGGAGCTAGCATAACGACTCAAACGAGTGAACTCATGGAGATATTCATCCACGCTCTTCTCACCCTGAACCAACTTCATAAATTCGTTCTCCATCGAAATCCTCTGAGTAGAAGGGAGGTATCTTGCCAAGAACAATCCCGAGAACTCTTCCATCAGAACGTCTATAAGTTGTCTACCTCTCAAATGATGCAGCTCCAATCCTTCCCACCACATTCTCGCTTCACCGTCCAAAAGGAACGTAGCGATGGTGGTCATTTGCCACTCCTCCGTCTCCGTTGCTGTCATGACTCTCTTCACCCTGGAGAGCCAGTCTTCAGCCTGAGATGGGGTTCCCAACCCCGAGAATAACGGAGGGTTAAAGCTCATTACATGCTTAAGCTGCCTCTCAGTTGCCCTCCTTGGCACTACCGGTTCCACAACCACTTGATCCACTCTCCTCGGCTCAGCCTCTTGAAGAGGTTCTTGCTCCATCGCAGGAGCGGGCTGCTGCGCCTGCCTTGCAGGCTGCGCATTTATCACAGCCAAAACCTCTTCAACCACCAATCGTATGTTCTCAGCCGACAGAGGTGTTGCAGGAGCAACATCCGGTGCACTACTAGCCCCAGAAACTCGGCGTTCTGACGGTCCAACACCACTTCTGGTCACCTATAGTAGTACAAAACACCGTTAAGCGACCAAATAAATTGCAAACAGCAATTATATGAACACGCAGGTTCCTCAAACACGAGTATTTTCATTCCTAAGTGGACATTCATGGGTTCGTTTACTATTATAACGATGACGCACACAATGTGCTCACCACCCCTTAAAAAGAATTCGCCCACGAATTCACCTTAAGCCCGACCAAAACCAGTTGTAACGCCCCGAAACTCAAAGGAGCAAAGGGGGACGTTTTGGGCCAGTTTGGATTTTGGCAGCAGGCACACGGCCTGGGACACGGGCGTGTCCCAGGGAGTGTCGAGCCTGTGTCGACACTGAGACGGGAAGTCGACACTCTGGTCTCGACATTGTGTCGAGACTGGACACACGGCCTGCGACACGGGCGTGTCGCAGGGCGTGTCGACCCGTGTCGACACTTAGCCGCGAAGTCGACACTCTGTGGTCGACGAAGTGTCGAGACATGGCACACGGCCTGCGACACGGTCGTGTCGCAGGGCGTGTCAACCCGTGTCGACACTCGTCCCGGGGAGTCGACACTTTGGTCTCGACATTGTGTCGAGACAAGGCACACAGCCTAGGACACGGGCGTGTCCAAGGCCGTGTCAGTAGGTCGACGATCTTCGCTCGACGAAGTGTCGAGTGTCGAGACCGTATACACGGCCTGGGGTCCAGGCGTGTTGAGGTGACACGGGTAAGGACACGGGCGTGTCCTAGAACTCGTGCAGTGCTCGGGTTATTTTCGGCGAAAAATGATGGGGGTACACGGCCGGCTGCACGACCGTGTCAAATGGAACACGGGCGTGTCAGCTCGAACACGGGCGTGTTCGATACCCGTGTGAGGTTCCAGGCGAGCCGATTTTGACGGCGAATGAGGCACACGGCCCTGGACACGGGCGTGTGCCAGGCCGTGTTCGGTCCAGATTGGGCATTTCAGTCCTGAATCAAAGCTGTTTGTTTCCTTATTTTGAGATCCAATGGCTGGGGGTTGTTCCTGAAGGGATATACCCGGGATTGGACTTAGAAAACCCTCACTTTTCTTAAGTGTTATCTTTCTAAAACCTTAGAGAGAGAGAGGAGAGCCAAGGGAGGAAGAAGGAGCTAGATCCCGCCATTGGAGGAGCTTCGAAGCTCCGAATCGCAAGCCGACTCCGGATCCACGGAGGCAAAGCTAGTGCGGTGCTTTTCATCCGATTACTTTTCAATGGCTCCAAAGAGGAACGCTAGGGTAACGATCCTCATCTTGAGCATGAGTAGCTCTCTTTCTTTGCATAGGAAGCCCGCTCTCGCGAGTTTGCGGAGAGTTGGAGGCGTTCCTTCGGGTAGATATGTGAAGTCCCCGTTGTTTAGAGTCCGTAAGCGAGAACATATATAGGCATGATGTGTGAAGCCTATCCGGACATGTTGGTCTGGATCGGTGATGTTGCATTGCATAATACCGGAGAAGACTCCGTGCTATTGGTTGTTTTTCGGGTTTTCTACGCGGTAGATTGCAGCAGGGAGCCTTGGGGACTAACCCAAAGGTGCACCCGGAAAACTGGGCGGATACGAGATCTTGCCAACTTGGTGGCCTGTGAGCCAACTTGAACATAACTGGGTTATGCGACTTGTGATGGAAATGGGACTCGGTGGAAGTTTGACCCGCGCAAATGACTTAAATTATTGTTGCGATGTGAGCACGGGTTAGATGGAACCGTACCCATTCTATGTCGTTCGGTTAAAGAGACCTAAAGGCACGTGACACTTGCCGTTGGCATAGATTAGGGTCTACGACGGTTAATGGCTTAAATTGTCGTGACCCAGGCCAGGAAGACAAATTGCTCATAGGTTTGGCCGTCAAAGTGGCGGTGGTGAGTCTGGAATGTCTATGGCTTTAATTGACGTGACATCGACCGGTTCACCGAAAATGTGCCCTGAGAGCACGGGGCGTGTGGCCGTGCGAGCCAACGTCTGTGATGAAATGGCTATATGTTTATATTGCTCGCTTATGCTAATGAAATGCAGGGAAGGAGCATCGCCGCCCCGAGGTGGGGGCGGGATCGTTATAATTTGGTCAACATTGCTGACCGTTGCCTTGTTTTGCCACCGTGCGGTGGTTTGTTGCTTGCAGGTGCAGCTGGACCAAGCGGTCAATAGCGGGCTAAAGCCCTTTTTGCAAAGCCGGCCCTCGAAGGCCCAAATGGAAATGTTTACTGCTGTATTCATGTGTGACCGGCCTGCGTGCCGTGGTTTGTAAAACATGTACTTTAAAGTGAAACATTTTGTAAGGCCTTAAGGCTTATTTTGGGTATTTTGTATAACATTCATATTTTGTATTAGTGGACATTCGTGCTTTAATGCTGGGTTCTTTGTTACGAGTTTTATAAACTGCTTCCGCTAGAATGCTCTGTGTAGGACGTGGAGATTGGTTGGATGATTTCCATAAGTAACCACCCGGTCTGTCTGTGGCATACGGCGTCGGGCCCCGGCCGGACCTACTGCTATATGCTATGTGACGGATAGGGGGTGTTACATCTCCCTTGCCCCTACCCTCCTCCATCATGTGCCTGCGGGCAAAACTCTGCGCTTTGCGCAGAAGCAACTCCTTTCGTTTTAATTCCATAGAAGAGGAGCGCTAGAGCGGTAAGGTCACACCTGACTCTTCAGCAGATAGATTAACATCCAAAACTGGGGGCATCCTTTCTTCACCCACTGAGGATGAAATATCAGCCCATGTTACCTGTTTCATAGTTTTACAGACTATTGCTAAACAATTTGCAGTTTTTAAATCGAAATTCTGCACGCCCACATCCGACGTGCACATCACATCCATCTTTGCAGCAGCATCATGCATCACATCAAGGACTTGTGTCACTTCTTTCCCTTTAGTTGTCATTGGCATTTCAGAAACTTCCTCAATCTGTTCTTGTCCCGTCGATTGAAAATCTTCCTTGACACCACTAAAAACATCATTAAATGACACGATAGTTAAGTTCTCTGGTTTTACGAGGTCAACAAAAATTAATTGAGGAGGCAAAGATGGTAAAGGTGCATTAGCTTTGGGCACAATAGTGACGCCACTAGAATCAAAATGCAACGTCGTCACACTGGCTTTAAGGATGGGGACCCCAAGGATGGGTTTTGACGTGTTGCCCCTGGGTCCAAGCACCTGAAAGTCTGTGAAGACAACCGCCCCTTTCAAAACCACTTCTACACCCTTCACCTCTCCATTGGTCTCAACCACAGATCCATCATCTAGCATTAAGGATTTCCTTCCATCAGATTCGATATTCAAATTCAGCTTTTCAACATCTTGCAAAGCAAGAATGTTGCAAGATGAATCAGAATCACATAGCGCAAGAGTTTCTATGGCATTAATCTCATATTTAACAGTCGTTTGACGGGAATTACATTCCCCCACATCCTCAACACTCTTCCCCTGCTCACGGGGATTCTTTGCCGTGTCGCTAGGAAGAGTGCCGCAGATGCGCTCAAAAAATATGTGGGCCAATTGTCCCAATTGCGTTTCCAAATTTCTCATGGAAGCAGTCTGAGTAGCCATATTCGACTGGGCCATTTCAACAAACTTTTTCATCATCTCCTCTAACGCGCTCTTGCGCATCCCTTGCAAATTCTGATTATAACCCGACTGAGACGGCCGCGGCAGGCTACCAGAAGCCAGAGCACTTGCGGTAATGGGGTATCTAGTATTTGCAAACTTTAGATTAACCACTTATTCGAGGGAACGATCTCTACTGACACTTTATTACTTGATCCGGCACGTGCACTTGCGGTAATACACATAACCATTTTAGGCGTATCAACGCTCATCCCTTTACAACAGACCAACCTCCAAAGAAGTCATCTCGGAGTACCCCTAACACTCTGACACTGTTCCCCTCAAAGGGTTTGTTGTCATGGAAGCTTGACATACTAAGGCGAGAACGTCATCCTCCTCCTCCTCGAACGACACCAACTCGGCATCTGCCTCGAGCGCGACCATGCGGGGAGCAATTGCTGGGAACCCAGCCGCGCGAGGGCATGGCCGCGCTGGGTTCGGCCGCGTAGGGACGCAACCCTGCGACCGCACATGCTAGCTAGCCGCGTGCGGCTGTGTGGAGTGCGACCGCGCTCGTGTTGGGCCGCACAAGCCGGGACGCGCGCACTGGCTATGCGGGGAGCGGACGTGTGCACTGGCAGTGCGCGTTTGCGCGTAGGCCGAACAGGTCTACATGGCCTTGCCATGCGCGTGCGCGGGCTCGACCTCTTCTTTTAGGGTTCCTGGGCCTTGCGGCTTTGATGTGCATAATTGGATCGGTTGGGCCCAGGGAAACAATGTCTGAGTCGCGTTGGTTTGTATTAGAAATTTCAGGAGAAATCTCATCAATCATGTTTAGTAAACCGAGCCGAATCTTTCTTCTGATTCTGATATGGCTAGCCAGGGATTGAGGTTTGCCTAAGACCATTTCGATAATTTTAAACATAAATTATTATTATTACTTAGGCTTCGTTTGACAAGGTTTTGGCGGTCGTAAACACATGGGTTAAAACGTCATTCGTTAACGATCACCTAACAAACATCATCCGTTTAAACATAAAAGTCGATGAAGTTACTTAGGTAGACATTAACAAATGACAATTTAGCCCCCGTGTTCATGACCACCACCACAGTGCCAAACAAAGCCTTAAGAACCAAACAACATTATTGGAATTGGTCATCAATGTTAATTCCAAGTCTCCAATTTAGTTCAAACGAACAAACCCATATGGATTTGATGTAAGAAAATACTAATAAATGCATATGAAGTAGAAAGTAACTGTTGCGGCTTCTGAACCATCTTAACCCGCTGAGCGATCTAGCGCCCAAACAGACAGAGATTCATTGGGTGGTGAGACGAAGGTTTGATTACGTGGAAAACCCGCAATCAGGGTGAAAATCAATGCGGTCAGTACAATGTCGACCTAAATTTCACTATCTAAGAGTTTATTACAGGGATTTGGTGGGGAGAGTGAGGGAGACAAGCCACTCCTCGTTACACTTAGAGAGATGAGAGAAGGGCGAACATTCGGCGCGACGGGCCTCTGTACTCCTCTGACAATCTTCCTTTGCTCGCTTCCTGGAGAGCAGGTGTAACCCGACCTTCCGAGCCGATCTGGCGCGTCGATGGAGATTATCAACTTGTCCCATGTTCCCTTGTTTGTTAGTGGCCGACGGTTTGAGGCATCGTCTGAGAGTTTGCGTGTGTTATGTGTTCGACTTGTTCCTTTTCCAACTTTGCCTTACTTCACCGGATTTTGCAGAGTTCTACAGGAGCAGACTTGGGTGGAGATCCTGTGGAAAGAAGGAGAGGAGGAAGTGAGAATGTTGTAAGAGTTAGAGAATTCTCTGAACTGGCAAAAGACCTCTAATGAAGTATAATTGGGTATATTTATACTTTTTAAAGGGCACGGTCCAATAATTTTACCTAATAACTACTATACCGTCCAATAGGTGCGACCAGATTCGAGCACGCGGTTCACAATTTTAGGAAAATGACGATCCTACCCTTGGGACGAAAAAGGGCCCTCCTACGACGACCAGTGGCCTGAAAGCGATGGCGGGAGTGGCGGCCGCCCCTCCTATACATGGCGGGCGCCCGGGATGGGCGACCGACTGCAGGGGGGTCGGCCGCAGCAAGGCGCTCGGGAGAAGTCCGGGTTTGCTAGCCAAAGTTAGTTGATGTAGTGGACTTGGTCACGAGTTTGTGATAAGTCCGGGTTGTTGCCTAGTTCGTTGAGACCGCCTTGTTAAGTTGTCTCCTTCTGGAGTTCGCCGAGTTCGACAAGTCAGCTAGACGGATTTTGTTTTAGTCGTTGGTTGCAGTTTGCGCGGAATGGTTGCAGAGACCGCTACTTAGTGCAGCCTGGTGGCTGAGTCCGACAGTCCTCCGCTGGCGTGATTGGATCAGTTCATGTGGATTGGTTGTTGTGATGAGCGATCTGGATTAGAGAAATTGCGCGATTTTGTATCAGTATCCACTGAACTGTGCGGTCTGGTTACAGAGACCGACAGTTCGGCATTGACACGATCGTTCAGGATGCGTGGTTGGATTGATGAAGTTCACGCAGACTGGTTTTGTTGTCCGCTCAGTTTGGCGGACTGGTCCTTCTTTCCGCCTATGCAGATGGTTCCTTGTGGCGGACTAATGTTGTGTCCACGTTTTGTGCGGATAGGTGATGTTAGTCGTGGATTGACAGGTGGTTATCCTATCGTTATGGGCGATGACGACACTTATCTTCACGCTTATAAATTGGAGTCCCCAACTCGTCATAAATAACAAGAACAGTGAGAACTTTGCTTGCACTTTAATCCTGCGGTTTAGATTATTTAACTGGCGTGACTAAGCGAAGTTGACTCTGTGCAGACTGTGCGACTAACATCAGACGGCTAGGCAACTGGTGGAAGCTTGGTGTGAAACAGTTCACAGTAAGCGACAAACAATAGGTCGCGATCTCAACGACATGAAGTCACTTTCTCAGGGTTGTGGTTAAGTCAAGCAGTTCTCCCGGTCTATCAACATTCAATAACAAACAGTCCACACGACTAGTTGCGGTTTGGAGACTTGGTCGCTTTCGGTGGAGAGGGGTTGCGGTTAGCAGTTGTGCGGCTTGTGCGGTTAAGTTTTGCAGACCGCGCAATTACTCTTGCTTGTACTTTTCTGCTTCCATTGAATACATTGTGAAATTATGTCTCACAATGTATGTCTCGCTCTGTAAATCAGATTTGTGAATTTCAGATTAAGACTGTTGTGATTTTGTTATGCTGAATTTTACTTGGTTTTGGTTGTGAATTTGTATTCATGCGACCTCTTTCTCAGCTTCCCATAAATTTTTACATATATGTGGTACAATTTTACGGGCTTTTTCCTTTCATTATGTTTATTACTTCTCTGTGATTTGTGGTCGATGTTTATTGTTCACTTGTTTTCTATTATACCCAATGTGTTGGACACGCTATCAGTTTTTTGTATGTTGAAGCTGAGATTTCCTCCAGCAATGCGCTCAGGTCTTGACTCGTAAAGTTTGGACTATAATTTGACTGAAAGTTAGTGTTCGTGAATGACCACAAAAGCAAGAAGTAGAGAAGATGACAAAATGCTATTTTCTTGTTTGATGAGGTAATCGTGTTACAATGTGTAGTTGTCGTTGCATATCCATGAATGTATATGAACTCCCGCTCTTAAATCAAGTGTTGTGCGATTTCTAGAAAAGGAAAAAAGTAGCGCAATCTTCAAATGTTTGACCTTCCTAGGGTGTGAAATGCTTTCGACCCGTTACAATGCGCTCATTTTTATAGGCAAATATAAGAGGAGGGGCACTTTGTTGTTAGAATGTGTACCCCATCCCCATTCGAGATCAATAGCGCTCGATGAGTTGACCTGCTGAGCACGATGAGGTGACATACTGAGCACGCCAGATGACCATTCGAGCTTGCCAAGGTACCCTGTCTTCATGTTTTTCAAGTGTAATTTTGATTTGTATGAATATGGGTACTACAATTCAAGGGACTAAAGCTTCGTTTGGTTCGGCGTTTCGCCGCTTCCGAGCAAAAGCCGCCGGACGGCAGGTAAACAAAAGAACGTCGGCGACATTTGCTTCGTTTGCACCCATCCGACAGAAAAAAAAGCCAACTCCAGTCAAGTTTGCAATGTAGATAAACAGAGCCTAAAATACTCGCACAACTACGAAGTGGATTCATACTTAAAAAAAAAAAAAAAAAAAAAGACTATTGCAAACATCTACGAAATGCCGCCAGCCACTCACACCTATACCGCCGGGAAGCACTGCTTTTACTACGGCCACCGCCGGCCTTCCAGAAACCGCCCAGTCGTCTTCGGCGGTCTTTTCACCAATCGCAAAACCCTACCCTCCTCCACCGTCGAAGGCGACACACTCTCCGGCAGCCGCCAAAGTAAGCCCCGCCCCTCCACCACCATCCACTTCCGCGACTGGGATCCCGATCTTCCATCCTCCTCCTCCTCCTCGGCTCCTCCATCCCTCACTGACTCCGACCGCCGCCTCTCCCCTCTCGCCCGATTCATATGCGACTCTCTCCGCCGCAACCACCGCTGGTGTCCCGCCGTCCTCTCCGATCTCAACAAGCTCCGCCGCGTTACACCCGATATCGTCTCCGAGGTACTCCGATCCCGCCCCTTGCTTCCCGCCTCCATCTACACCCGCTTCTTCCGCTGGGCCGGCCGCCAGAAGGGCTTCTCCCACACCTTCGCTTCTTATAATGCCCTGGCTTACTCCCTCTCCGCCTCAGGCCTCTTTCGCGCCGCCGATCAGATCCCGGAACTCATGCTCGCCCACGGAAAATCTCCCTCCGAGAAGCAGCTCGAGATCCTCATCCGCTTCCACGCTGATGCTCGGCGTCCTCTCCGAGTGTTCCACCTCTACCAAAAGATGCGCACCGAGTTTGGCGTCTCCCCTGGCCGCACTTTCCTCTACAATCGAATCATTGATTCCCTGGTAAACTGTGGTCGGCTGGATCTTGGTCTTGCTGTATACGACGATCTCCGCTCCGATGAAGGTCTCAAGGAGGACGCCGTCACCTTCACCATAATCTGCAAGGGTTTCTGCCGCGCTGGCCGGATTGACGAGCTTATCCATCTCCTTGATCGGATGCGGAGCGAGGTCTGCCGGCCGGATCTATTCGCCTACACAGCCATGATTAAGATCTTAACAGCCGAGGGAAATCTGGACGGCAGCCTTAGAATTTGGGATGAAATGGCGAAGGATGGCGTCGAGGCTGATGCGATGGCTTATTCGACTCTGATCGTCGGGTTGAGTAAAGCTGGGAGGATGGAGAAGGGGGAGAAACTGTTTCGGGCCATGAAACAAAAGGGTTTTCTGATTGAACGCTCTGTTTACGGCGCTTTGGTGGAAGGGTATGTCGCCGGAGGCAAGGTTGAATCTGGGTTTCAGATCTTCAAAGAGATGGTAGACGATGGCTACCGTGCAGATTTAGACATTTACGATTCTCTGATTAGGGGTTTCTGCACCGCTGGCAGGTTTGACAACGCATTCAAACTGTTTGAACTTGTAATCACAGAAGGCATTGATCCGGAGTTCACCACAGTATCGCCATTGTTGGTTGGTTATGCTGATGCGGATCAAATCCACAACTTCTTCCAATTCCTCGATCGTCTTTGTGGATTAGGCCTGCCTGCCATGGATTTTCTCTCAAGCTTCTTCACCGTGTTTCTGGAGAGAGGTGGGAGGGAAGCGAAAGCACTGAAACTGTTTGCCGAGTTAAAACTCAAAGGTTTTTCCAGTGTTTCCATCTACAACATCCTTATTGAGGCACTCCACAAGATCAAGGAGGTGAAGAAGGCCTTAACATTGTTCTATGAATTGAAGTCTTCGGATCACTTGAAACCAGATTCATGCACATACAGCCTCGCAATTTCTTGCATTTCAGACACTGGAGATGCTGATGAAGCCTGCTCATACTTCAATATGATGAAGGAGAACTCATGGACTCCTGCTGTTTCTGCATATGTCTCCCTCGTCAGAGGGCTCTGCGTGGCCGGAGAAATCGACGCCGCCATGATCGTGGTGAGGGACTGCCTGGGAAATGTGACCTGCGGGCCTATGGAGTTCAAGTACTCGTTGAGAGTGGTGGATGCGTGTCGCTCAGGTGAACCGGAGAAGGTGGTGGAGGTTTTGAACGAGATGGTGGAACTGGGATACCCTGTGGAAGATGTTATATATTGCGCGATCATTCATGGCTTCTGCAAGCATGCGAGCTCAGGGGAAGCGCGGGCGGTGTTAGATGTCATGAAGGATCAGAATATACTGAGCGGTGCGAATTTCGTGCTTTATGAGGACATTGCTCAATGAGCATTTGAAGAAGGTGGCAGCCAGCTTGGTTATCTCAGGGTTGAAATTCTTCGGGTTGGAGAAGAAGTTGAGGTGGAGAACAAGTTTGGATGATTCTTCTTCCTAAGGAGCTTGTCGGGTATATATCTTTTTGGGTTTAAATTAAATGTTCTAACTTAAAATTAATTGATTGCAGATGAAAAGGTTTATGATTTGTATTAAGTGCACAAAATTATGTTAGGTTTTTTTTGGATAAAGTTTATGTGATATCCCTAGAATTTATAGAAAAGACATGTAATCCCTACAGTGTTTAAATAGAAAATTGGAACCTTTGTATTTCTTTTGTGTCTATTTAGGGACTTAGTTGGAGATAGCAGTGGAGGTGGAGAGACATGAGGCTAACTCTGGAATGATGATGAAGAGGAGAGAATTAGAGAGAAGTAGAAGAGTTAGAGAGAGAGAGAGAGAGAAATTTGATTTCACTCCATATCCCATACATGATGACCTGAGGGGGTTGTATATAACTATATATGATCTTTGATGGCATGAGCGTAAATACCCAATATAAAAAAATGCGCGAAACATTATAACACTGAGACACTAATAACATGTAACAATGACTCGACTCCTAACCTTGGACTCATGATGTTAGTTCAGATCTAAAGTTCTCATTTCGAAGGGATGCATAAATATTCAGTTTTTGACAATCATCTCGGCTCGAAACAGAATCAAGTTTGAGTAGATTGCAATCTGAGCAAAGCCAATTTTTTTAATTGCTTTAGCAATTTTATACACTTTATGTTCAAAACTAGGTTTTTTTCTTGGTGGCGGTCATAACCGCTGTCTTTTCAAAATATATATTTTTTGACGGTGATGTTTTTGTTCAAACTCATGAGAGCAAAAATGCCGCGCGGAGCCAAAATCTTCTTGCATGCACAAAATGACATGAAAAATGTTGTTGATGTTGGCTCAACTTGGGATAGCAAAGAGGTTTTAAATCAAACTTCCAACTCTATTGGCAGTATGATTGTATAACCAGAAATCGACGACTCTGGGCATGCTAACAAGATACCCGCTGAGGATAGTTTAGTGGGCTTGGAGGACTTCCCTTGAAGACTATCAGGTCGTGTTCTCGTCGAGGCCGACAGAGTAATAATCATACAAGTTTAGTACTTCAATAGATCTTGCCTGTTCTCGCCGACACCCAAGCATTGTTAGATTTCACATATATAAGTAAGCTCAACATGTTATCTTTACTCATTCTCTCTCCATTCCGTTATGTTTTTAGGACTACAAAATGTAAAACAGAGGAAAAATAAGAAAAATTGATTCTAAAGAAGAAAAATAAGCTTTTTTTATATATTTTCTTTTGAATGCATACATTGTAGTTTAGTATATACTCATTTCATTATGTTATTATTAAATTTAGTTATGCACATGATGCATAACTTGGACATACCAAGTAATATTGAGTATTTAGGGTTATTTAATGGGACCTTTCCTGTATGTTTACAAAATTATAGGTTGCACCCCTCTTCAACAACACGTACGCCTTTGCGTACAGCTCTTCTTCAACTTGAATAACGGGTAGTCCGCGAGACCTCGCGGTCTCGACGGACTTCACTGTTCAGTTCGGCAAGGGCGGCGGCCTCGGCGGTCTCGGATTCTGTCCGCCTGGCATCTTGCTTGTTTTCTGCTTCCTTATTTTTACTTGACAAAATCATGTCTCGGCATGTATGTCTCTTGCTGTAAAGAAGTGTGTTAATACATGACCTGCTTGTTACTTTCCTTGCATCTGGTTTATTGAGCTCAGTTTATGATTGGAGTGTTCATACGGCTGATTCCCATTTTCCGCTATATGAAATTTTAACATGGTATCAAAGGGAACAGGGGCTTGAGCAGTGATCAACCATCAGTTGTGCTTGATGCTTCTGGAAGCTTATAGATCAGTGGTTGCTGCAATGGAAGGTGGTTATTGTTAAAATTCAACAAAACCGCAGAGGCCTCCTCAGATACCCTGTTGAAACTCAACAAACCGGCGGAGAACACCCCACTTATATTGTTGAAAGTTTTCCCGTATCGTGGAGTTAGCAGGGATTATATCAACAAAGCAGTAACAACCAGCAACACATGCAGCACAAGCTTCTTTATTGATCAAGAGCAAACATCTTTACAAGGCGAGACATACATGGCGAGACATGCTTCACCAACAACCAACACCGGAAAAGCAGAGTCAGTTACCAAGACAAGAGCAAAAACAAGCCGCGCGGACTCAATCAACAAGCCGCCGACCTACTGCTGTGGAGTCCGCTCAGTCCGCCAGGTCGCCAGGCCGCAACCCACGCCGCGCGGACTCACCCCTTATTCCAATGCTTAGCTCTTCACCGCCGATCTGCAGGCCGCCAGACCGCGAGGTCGCCTAGCCGCCAGACCGCACAAGCTGCACCACCGAATGAAACAGTCCGCCTGAAGCAGGCGACTTCCTGAACCCCGAACCAAGTTGCCAAAGAGGAGACCGCCCGGTCGCTATCCGCGACCTGCTGTTTACCGCCTGTTGCTTAACCGCAGAGTCCGCACTGTCCCTGACCGCAATCAGAGCCAAGTCCTGGCTTTCCAGCGCTATCCGCACAACCTGCACAGCACAACCGGGTCAACTCTCTATCCACGCGGACACCAAAGTCCAGACCGCAGCAAATTACGCGAGCTCAATTACTGTTCACTTACTTCGGTCTAGGTCCTTACTCCTGATGTGACATGGGTCCTATTTATAGACACGACGATGAGTATGGTCACCGCCCTAGCCGATAGGATCACCGCCACAACCCGCAGCTAGAACAAGTGTGTCCGCCAATCCGCGGACACACATCCCAGTTCGCCGCACTTGTGCAGATAGCCAGCCCGCCCCAGCTTCTCCAAGGCCGGACTCCAATATCCAGCCCGCCTTGCCGCCAGAGACCAAGCCAGGACCACCACAGCCGGACTCCACAACAGCCGTGTCCGCCATTCTGCGGACAAGGCATCAACCCGCAAAACCCGAGCCCGCAGCCTCGCCATCAAGGCACCTGCCGGACTCAGCGGACACCCAGCTTCCGTCCGCATATCCCGAGTCCATTGCCTAATCACCAAGGCATTGCCGGACTCAGCAGACACGCCGATCCAGTCTGCTTACACAGTGAACTCCAGTCCGCTTCCTTGAGTCCATAACCTCATCACAAGGCTCAACCGGACTCAGCGGACTCTGGCTCCAGTCCGCACGCTCCTGCACAAGCAATTTTCCAGTCTGCATTTCCCAAGCTAGCAAACAAGGCAACAGCACTTCTACTACGCTTGACGGACTGAGAAAGCAGCCCGCGCTCCACTACGCGATCTCTCCGGACTGAGCCACCTGGACTTGGTTCAATTTCCACCAAGTCCAGCCCACTGGCCGCAAGGGCCAGTCCGCACTTACTGGCGGACACTGGATCTAGCCCGACATACCGGGCGACCTCCAGTTTCTGTCTGCGCTGACCGGCGGTCTCAGCGGCTTCCACTTGCCGCTTCACTAGAGCAAGACCAAGGCAACTGCCAAACCGGTCTGCCGAGCTCCAGTTCTCCAGTCCGCTTTATGCCGGACTCTGCGGATAGCATTCATATCCGCCCGGTTACTTCCTGGGAGTCAACCGCCTGCTGAGCATACACTGGCCTGTCAGACCGCTGCTGCTGTCCGCGTAGTCCGCGCGAACAGACCGCCCAGGCCGCCACAGAGCAAACCGCCTGCAACATCCCTGCCGACCTAGCAGTCCGCCAACCCTGTCCGCGCAGTCCGCGCGGATAGGTTTCCCAAGCCTTCCATTCACCCACTTTCACTTCACAGAATTCAACACTCCCCCTTGAAGTGAGAAGTGATGAATAACTCCAGCAGCTCCCGTAACCTTGCACCTGGTCCTTCCGATAGCATCTACGAAGAGATGTCAAAGACATAGTCCTCGCCCCGCATATCTTGGACCATGAGGGAGCCCTCCAGCATCTCCAAAAAGGAGTCATGCTTCCCTCTTCCTTCTTCAGCTTCAACCTCCACTTTTGCATCACAGGAGTATCACCAACTTCCTTGGACACTGAAGTCCAAGCCTCGTTGCCTCTGAGAGAAGTCACCTCTTCAGACTTGATGTCAACCAACTCCTTGATTCGAGTGAGGTCATCACAGCCAGAAGTACTTTGCTCGACCTGAGGGCTAACAAAGAAACACGGGACCAAGTCCGCTGTATTCCCTTCGCTATATCGAGTTGGCGGCTTACTGATCCTCTTCGATCTCCGAAGAACCGGATCATGGCTAACCACCTCCGCTGCTTCTGAACCAGCTCCGTTCCCGGGCAAACCCGGAACAATGCTCCCCTTGCTTCCTGAACAAGACGCCTCCTTACTGGAACCAGAAGCACCTGGAGCAACACTCCCCTTGCTACCTGAACCAGAAGACTCCCCTCTTGAACAAGAACTACCTGGAACATCGCTCCCTCTGCTTCCTGAACCGGAAGCCTCCGCCTTCGAGTCTGAAGTTCCTGGAGCTTTGCTCCCCCTTCTTACCGACTCTGACGCCTTTGCCCCGGAGCTAGAACAACCTGGAGTACCTGGTGACTCAGGCAACTCCACTTCCTTAGCAGCAGCCTCTTTCAGCCCACCATCTGACCTGCTAATCTCTAGCTCCACATGAGAGCTACACCAATACGGCGTCAACTCATCGAAGACAAGGTCATCCGACACTATGAGTTTCTTCGTCGCAGGATCCATACACCTCCATCTTCTCTTCTGCTCATCATACCCAACAAAGACTATCTTTGTCTTGAGAGCACCTGGAGAGTGTATATAGCAGGTAGATCCAAACACCCGTAAGTGCTTGACTGAGGGCTTCACTCCGAACATCAGCTCATAAGGAGTCTTCATTATGATCGGATTAAGAGGCATCCGGTTGATGACATGAGCAGCACAGGCAATCCCTTCCGCCCAAAGAGCCTTCAGAACGCCTTTACTCTGAAGCCAACACTTGCAGGTCGCCGTTAACCAACGGACCATCCGAGCTGCAATACTGCCTTGTTGTGAAGTATGTCCACAAGAAAGCTCCATCCGGATCCCTTGCTTCCTGCAAAAGTGTGAGAACTCGGTTGAGCCAAACTCACCACCGATACTTGTCTTCAACACCTTGATCCTCCGGCCAAGCTGGCCTTCCACAAGCTTCTTGAACTCCACAAACAAGCGAATCATGTTGGACTTCTTCTTCATAAAGTATACCCAAGTATACCTAGAATAGTCATCAACCAATATCAGCATGAACCTGCTGCCTCCAAGACTGGCCGTGACGGTCGGTCCCACCAGAGCACAATGGACAACCGCCAATGGTGCATTACATCTGGATTGCGCTTTGTCAACCATGAAGCGATAGGCTTCACTTTCCTGACATCCCGCACACCCCCGACCATCTCCATAGGATGACAATCTAGGCAAGCCTCTTACGAGTCTTCTTTTCGCCATTGCTTTCAGCTTGTCCATCCCTATATGCCCCAGTCTTTCATGCCAGATAGCAGCACTATCACTGGCATTCCTCCAATCAACTCCAGAACTAGTTGAAATCCCAACTACGTTCTTCTCCTTCCTCCCTACATGAGCTACGTTCGCCGAGAGCAAGACAACCTTGCACTCCTTTCGAAGATGACCTTGCTGCTTGCATTTATAGCACCTTGGTCCTTCCTTCCTCTTCCTATCACGCCTAGGAGAAACACTCCTTTCTTCCTGATACGAAGTAGAGGGACCGTCTTTCGCAGCAACCTTCACCTTCTTCCTGAACAACCCATCAAGGGAAGTCCATACCTCCGCAGCTGACCGACATCCACTGATGTGGTCCAAGAGCTCCGATGAGATCACCTGCTTGAGAATAGACTCCGCTTTCGCATTTGCCTCCTTCCAAGCTCTCATCGCCTCAGCATTGCCAGCAGTATCCTCTTGTCTTCCTGCTCCGCATACAACCTTCCAAAGGTCCTCGCCAAGAAGAAAGCTCTTCATACAGGACTTCCACCGTTCACAGTTCGTCTCTGTAAGAAGATCAATACCAAGACAACTTGCATCCTCCACTGCCATGGTTCTACCACTGGTTTCCTCTACAAAAGAGCAACTACTTCCATTGAGCACTGCTTGACCACTCCAACAACCTCGCTTTGATACCATGTTAAAATTCAACAAAACCGCAGAGGCCTCCTCGGATACCCTGTTGAAACTCAACAAACCGGCGGAGAACACCCCACTTATATTGTTGAAAGTTTTCCCGGATCGTGGAGTTAGCAGGGATTATATCAACAAAGCAGTAACAACCAACAACACATGCAGCACAAGCTTCTTTATTGATCAAGAGCAAACATCTTTACAAGGCGAGACATACATGGCGAGACATGCTTCACCAACAACCAACACCGGAAAAGCAGAGACAGTTACAAAGACAAGAGCAAAAACAAGCCGCGCGGACGCAATCAACAAGCCGCCGACCTACTGCTGTGGAGTCCGCTCAGTCCGCCAGGTCGCCAGACCGCAACCCACGCCGCGCGGACTCACCCCTTATTCCAATGCTTAGCTCTTCACCGCCGATCTGCAGGCCGCCAGACCGCGAGGTCGCCTAGCCGCCAGACCGCATAAGCTGCACCACCGAATGAAACAGTCCGCCTGAAGCAGGCGACTTCCTGAACCCCGAACCAAGTTGCCAAAGAGGAGACCGCCCGGTCGCTATCCGCGACCTGCTGTTTACCGCCTGTTGCTTAACCGCAGAGTCCGCACTGTCCCTGACCGCAATCAGAGCCAAGTCCTGGCTTTCCAGCGCTATCCGCACAACCTGCACAGCACAACCGGGTCAACTCTCTATCCGCGCGGACACCAAAGTCCAGACTGCAGCAAATTACGCGAGCTCAATTACTGTTCACTTACTTCGGTCTAGGTCCTTACTCCTGATGTGACATGAGTCCTATTTATAGACACGACGATGAGTATGGTCACCGCCCTAGCCGATAGGATCACCGCCACAACCCGCAGCTAAAACAAGTGTGTCCGCCAATCCGCGGACACACATCCCAGTTCGCCGCACTTGTGCAGATAGCCAGTCCGCCCCAGCTTCTCCAAGGCCGGACTCCAATATCCAGCCCGCCTTGCCGCCAGAGACCAAGCCAGGACCACCACAGCCGAACTCCACAACAGCCGTGTCCGCCATTCTGCGGACAAGGCATCAACCCGCAAAACCCGAGCCCGCAGCCTCGCCATCAAGGCACCTGCCGGACTCAGCGGACACCCGGCTTCCGTCCGCATATCCCGAGTCCATTGCCTAATCACCAAGGCATTGCCGGACTCTGCAGACACGCCGATCCAGTCTGCTTACACAGCGAACTCCAGTCCGCTTCCTTGAGTCCATAACCTCATCACAAGGCTCAACCGGACTCAGCGGACTCTGGCTCCAGTCCGCACGCTCCTGCACAAGCAATTCTCCAGTCCGCATTTCCCAAGCTAGCAAACAAGGCAACAGCACTTCTACTACGCTTGACGGACTGAGAAAGCAGCCCGCGCTCCACTGCGCGATCTCCCCGGACTGAGCCACCTGGACTTGGTTCAATTTCCACCAAGTCCAGCCCACTGGCCGCAAGGGCCAGTCCGCACTTACTGGCGGACACTGGATCTAGCCCGCCATACCGGGCGACCTCCAGTTTCTGTCTGCGCTGACCGGCGGTCTCAGCGGCTTCCACTTGCCGCTTCACTAGAGCAAGACCAAGGCAACTGCCAAACCGGTCTGCCGAGCTCCAGTTCTCCAGTCCGCTTTATGCCGGACTCTGCGGATAGCATTCCTATCCGCCCGGTTACTTCCTGGGAGTCAACCGCCTGCTGAGCATACACTGGCCTGTCAGACCGCTGCTGTTGTCCGCGTAGTCCGCGTGAACAGACCGCCCAGGCCGCCACAGAGCAAACCGCCTGCAACATCCCTGCCGACCTAGCAGTCCGCCAACCCTGTCCGCGTAGTCCGCACGGATAGGTTTCCCAAGCCTTCCATTCACCTACTTTCACTTCACAGAATTCAACAGTTATGCAAGGGGTCTTGATATTAAGCTTCTACTGTCGACTAACTTTAAAAAGTGGAAGTCGTGTATGAAGAGTTATCTTCTGGGCGAGGAGTTGTGGGAAGTCGTCGGTGGTGACGACAAGCAAAAACTTACTGCTGCAACTGGTACTGCTGAACAAGTGACAGCTTGGAGAAAGACAAATGCGAAAGCTGAGTTTGCTCTCAAGCGGGCTATCTCACCTAAACTCTTTGATCACGTTTTAGGGTGTGAGTCTGCTGTTGAGATTTGGACATCCCTCGATGGACTGTTCAACAGGAAGAATGTAGCAAGACTATAATTTTTGGAAAACGAGTTGGCTAGAGTAACTCAAGGAGATCTGCCCATCTCAAAGTTCTTTATTAAGATGAAGAATCTGTGCGCTGAGATCTCAGCACTGGACCTTGATGAGCCCATTTCTGAAGCAAAGTTGAAGAGACACATAATCCGCGGTTTGTGGAAGGAATATGTGGCATCCGTGACTTCTGTTCAAGGCTGGGCTACTCAGCCACCTTTGCTGGAGCTGGAGAACCTGCTGGCGTCGCAGGAGAGCCTTTCTAGGCAAATGGCCGAGGTCACTATCTCTGAAGGAGGTAGTGAGACTCTCTTCACAAGTAAGAAGAAGAAGAAGAAGGCTGCTGCTGAGGATGGACCTTCACCTTCCTATCAGCAAGAGAGTAGCATTGCTCATAAGAAGAACTGGAAGAAGGAGTTGAAGTGCTACATGTGTAATCAGGCAGGTCACTTCAAATGTGGCTGCAAGGTCAAGCTGCGACATGTGCATGTTGCAGATAAGGAGGGAGCTGGTTCCAGTGCTGAGGAGGACGGGTGGGGAGGAGCTTTTTTGATGGGCACATGTGTCCGTGCTCTTTCCATTGTCGACTACTAAGATGACTGGATAGTTGAATCGGGGTGTGGTCATCACCTCACTGGAGATGAGTCAAAGTTCTCATTGCTGCAAACGTTCTCAGGTAATGAAGCTATTATAACCGCTGATGATCCTGTTCATACTATAGAGAAGGAGGGTGTAGTATCTTTGGATAGTGCTAAGGGTCCACTCATGTTAAGGAGTGTCTATCACGTACCGGGCATGAAGAAGAACCTCTTCTCTGTGACTAATGTGGTTGACGCAGACCATAACGTTTTGTTTAGTACAACAGAAGTGAAATTTCTCCGCAACGTATCAACGGTAAAGACTGATGTTGCTCATGTAGGGAGAAGAGTTAGAGACTTGTTTGTTTTATCAACAAGCTCTTATGTTGATCGGATGAGGGCCAACGATAGCGCTGCTATATGACATGAAAGACTAGGACATGTCGGGATAGACAAGTTGAAAGCTATGGTAGATAAAAGTCTTGTGAGAGGCTTTCCTAGGTTGTCATCCGTCGGCGATGACCATGTTTGCGCGGGGTGTCAGTATGGAAAGGCTCATCGCCTTCCGTTTGACAAGTCACAAATAAGGAGTAAGACACCATTGGAGTGTATCCATGGTGATCTGATGGGGACAACTGTCACCGCTAGTCTTGAAGGAAGCAGATACCTGCTGGTGCTGATTGATGACTATTCAAGATACACTTGAGTGTTTTTCATGAAGGAGAAGTCAGATGCTTTCCGATTGTTCGTGAAGTTCAAGGATCTAGTGGAGGGACGACTTGACCTGCAGATCAAGAAATTGAGAACAGACAACGGAGGGGAGTTCATCTCAACTGAGTTCTCTAACTTCTACAGGAAGTAAGACATCCGGAGGGAACTTGTGCACATACTCCACAACAAAATGGAGTAGCGGAGAGGAAGATCCGTCATTTGACGGAAACCTGCAAATGCTGGCTTCATGCAAAGGGCATTCTCAGGTCTTTTTGGGCCGAAGGAATGACCTGCGCAACCTATGTCATCAATTGGATGCCTCTGAGTCCGATCAACATGAAGTCTTCCATTGAGATGATGTTCAAGGAGAAGCCTAGCGTGGAACATCTTTAGGTGTTTGGCTCAACCTGCTACGTACATGTAAGACCCCCCTCCCAGATCCCAAAACACGGCACGAAGGGGGTCTTATGCCCAGAACAGCCGCCTTGCGGTAGCATTAGCACACGGGCTAACCTGTTCCATTAGACGCCTATTCTGTCGGCTACAACCAATATCAATACATATGCCAACCCAACCAGTATATAAATAGGAGAAGTCAAATCCACACAAGCATATAAGTCCAAAGTACATCAAATAAAGAAGCTAAAACATGCTTCTACAATATCAGAGTACAACTAATAATTGCCCAAAAAGGCTACATCAGAGTCTCACATCGGTAACTAACAGTAGCGACAGTACCGTCCCCTCAGGCCCTGTCGTCCTGGTCTGGCTATCCTGCTGTATAGTATGCGTCTGCTCTACCTGCGGGGTGACCTCCTAAAAATGAAGACGTAGCAACTGTTGGTCGAAAGACCAAGTGGCTTCACATCCGCTCCCCCCAGCGACACCTCGGCACCGGGTGTAGAAAGGAACAGGGGTACAATATATAACAAGTAAGGTAACATGTACAAGCAGGTGATAATAATACTACATGATTAACAACATTATAAACTAGCAGTTCTACATGAGCTTATAAGTTAAGGATCAAACTCATACGATGAGGATCTTGTTGTGCAATGTAATGTAATGGTATGTATGCTATGAAATGACTCACCTATGTTCAAGTACATGCAATCGCTATGTCGACATATACTATAGTTCCCACTATTCGAGCAGGTAGCTAACCTCTCATGCATCAACCGCCGTGGCCAGGCGGCGACAGTAGAGCGGGCATATCTACTACTAAGCGGGCATCCACACTGATTCACTTAGGCCTCCGTACGCCTCAACGCTATGAACACAACAACGGAGCCCCCACTTCGCGTACTATGGCCCAGCAGGAGTCTCGGGTAGATGTGCACCGAGAACCAAGCCCCGAACTGGCCTTGTGTGACCCGGAAGGAGTCTCGGAAGAAAGCACGAGGACCAAGCCCAACTGTTCACCTGACACGGAAGGAGCCCCAGGACGTGAACACCGGGGACCAAGCCCAACCGCCCAAGGTCTAACTGTCAACTCCCGTCGGTGTGACGACCGGCGAGCCCGTAGACCTGCCATACTATCCTTAACCCAAGATGACGACACCGCGTGTTGACTCTCACCGCATGCAATTCCACATCACCGTGGCATGGAAGGAGCCTCGGAGAAAGCACGAGCACCAAGTCCAACCATCCACTCGGCACAGAATGAGCCCCGGGGCATGAACAGCGAGGACCAAGCCCAACCGTCCGACTTTGACTCATCTCAACGCTATCCCAACTAGTGACGGTCAACACCGCACCTACATCCTTTCACAATGCTACCTGTAGGGAGACGACACTCTAAGCATTGGACTACTAAATTAATTCCGTTAATCAAACATTTTCATGGCCATAGATTATCCTTATACATGTCATTCCAAATGATTTCAACATATTATAAACATGATGCGCATTTATATTAGTCTACCAATTTCTATCCAATCATTTCGTTTAAGTATACTTCGCTTCACAAATCAATTTCATGGGATCCAATTATTAAACTTCATCAATTATAGAACTAAAATGATTAACATAAAAGAGTTCTCCAAACCTCAAGTTAACTTGCAACATTGACTCCACCGAGTCAAAATCCCATGCTATATCAAACCCAGAATTTAAGTGTAGAATAAATCTGGACTGCAACTTCGACCGGAGATTCCCGAAGCTACAGGAATCCGGTGAATACGTGTAACCCCTCGATGGAAAGGTCTTTTCATGGGTTACAACTTTCATATTCAGACCACAACCCAGATTTGAGAGTAACATACTTGAAATCGGCTTCAAAGTTCGCTGCGTACAAAACACAATTTCTGCATGCAGGATTTTTCGGACGTCAAATTCGTTCTGACTTTCCCGTGGCTACAGACTTTGCCTGAAGTCGTGCAACCATTCGTTGGAAAGGTATTTTCAAGGGATTCAACTTTCAAGTTGAGTAGAAAGCCCAGATCTGGCCATATCACACCAGAAAATGGCCAAGAAGATCGATGCGCGCAGAACACAGATTCTGCACACATCTTAAGGCGGAATGAACGACATCGGTTCATCTTCCTCCTCAAGTCGATCTTCCCCAAATCACACCAAAAATTCCTCCTCCCTTATTCAACCTCATGAGGCGATTACTCTTCACGAAAACATCCCCCATCTTCACATAGAAGGTTGGAGAGGTTGAAGACTCCACTATCCTTAGAGCACAAGCCCTAGAACGGCCTCTTCCTAGAGAAATCACCATCTCCCAAGTCTAGACTCTTTTGAGTCGACATCTCACCTAGATATCTACAGATCTAGCACCAAGGGAGAGGGGAGGAAGCTCACCTCATTTCCGGCGGTTCCACCATTTCCGGCCAAGGACCTTGTAACTCTTCACGACGACGGCGGATCTTCTCCTCTAGGACTTGCTTCAGCAGTTTCTCCCTTTCTACAGAAGTTCTCTCAGAAAAATGGCTGGAATGAGGAGTGAAAACGACTAGGGTTTTCACAACCCCTATATATGAAAAGTGACACGGGTATGGACACGCCCGTGTCCTTACCCGTGTCCTGCTTGGGCGAAGCGTTACAGGCGATTTCAATGCCGATTCATGACGTGAACATGGGTAGGGACACGCACGTGTCCCTACCCATGTTCCCATGACACGACCGTGTTCTCTGGCTGTGTCCTCCTCTGGACACGCCTCGTCGAGCTCAACTCGACACACACGGGTAGGGACACGCCCGTGTCTCTACCCGTGTCCTTCTCGGGGTGCACTTCATCGATCTCAACTCGACGCACACGGGTAGGGACACGCCCGTGTCTCTACCCGTGTCACCTTCACACGGGTAGTAACACGCCCGTGTCACTACCCGTGTCCTTCACTGGGATAACTCAACTTGTCGACACAAAAGCTGGGTGGATTGACACGGGTAGGGACACGCCCGTGTCTCTACCCGTGTCCTTCACGGGAACAGTGGTTTCACATACACGGGTAGGGACATGTCGTGTCCCTACCGTGCCAACATGCACACGGGTAGTGACACGCCACCGACGCGATTTGTGAGTAAGTTACGCATTTGTGGCCAAGTGTGAGCGACGCCACCGACGCGACGCTCTTCGTTTAACCAAAATACTTGAGCGCGACTCGCTAATTTCATGCGAGCGACTACCACCTTTTGGTGGTCGTCTAAGTTGTGCCATTCAAAATAACACTCAATTTCCATGAGCCAATCCTTGAAGGTGTTAGGATTGCCGTACCCGTCAAATGTGGGGACATCGATTTTGATTTTGCGTGTGAGATCATTGTGCCAATCCCCATTGCGGTCGTCGTCGCCAATGTCATTGTAGGGACGTGGTTGGCGTGGTGGGGGATGACGTGGGGGGTTATTAGGGTGGGGATGCGGGGGGAAGCCGGTTTGGAGCGTTTGTGTGAAATTGGTAAAGGCCGCAGTGAGTTGAGCGATTTGATCGGTGAGATCACGCTGAACGGCCGCCAATTGCGCTTGCGTAACTTCCCGATTATCCGGAATGTCGCCCATATTATTGGACGCGGATGAGTGTGGAGGATACTCGTTCCCCGAACGTGTGTGCATAAAAGTGAGGTGAGTGCAAGAGGACCGGCAAAGATTAAGAAAGCTTTGCACCGAAGTCTGATACCAAATTGATGTAGCAAACACCGGTTTGCGCACAATTAATACCGTGACTCTATATGCGTAGACAAAATCACAAGACCAAACAAGCGCAGTTAAACAACGCACGCAGCAAACGAAACCTAACTCAACACCTAGCGGGCACTCAAGTATTTCGCCAACGAGGTCTCACTTTCACAAGCAATTTTCAATACTTCGCGGCGAGCTCGCGGCACAACACTTGGCGAGGAGATTCTTCCGGGTGAGGAAAAGCCCCAATGAAACTCAACAACCGCGCGCGTTCCCTTCCGATCAATTGAGCGGGAGACAAGCGACGCACCCTCACGTCCAATTCGTTCGTGTTTCCGATCACACACAATTCCAATCACAATCACAAGAACACAAAAAATAGAGATGAATCACACACGGAGTGGGGGAGGGGAGTCGTTACCCAACAAGGACCCGCTGAAATCTCCGAGAGGGACACACCGCTGCGAGGCGCCGTGGAGTAGCGGTGGCGTCGCACCACGAAGAGGCCGGAATCACGCCGGAGGGGCGGTCGGTGTCGGGGCCCCACTGGAGTCCGGCCGCGCGGATCAAACGGGAGGTCGGAGCGGCGGATTCGCGTTCGGCCAGGAAGAAGGGGGTGCTCGCCGGTGTCGCGCCGGATGGGAGGGGCTCCGCCGCCGGTGTCGCGCCGAGGGGAGGGATTCGCCGCCGGTGTCGCGCCGCGCGGAATCGCGACCTAGCCGTCGCTCCTTTCACGGGAGAGAAGAAAAAGGGAACCTTTTTTTTAATCAAGTTAAGTTCATTAGGGTTGAAGCCAACACATGGAGTATTTATACTCCCCACAAAAGCACTCCTACACCACACATTTCCTAGATCTCATCCTAGCCACTCAAATGTTTGGACTTAAATAAGTGCAGGAAATAAAAGCAACTAAAGCGGGCTCTGACCACCTAACATTTCGGTCGAGCCGGATGGGACGGAAAAAGCAATAGCTAATTAACATAAAAAAAATAGTAGACAACTTTAGAGATTGCGGAGCATGGCGCGATAAGATTTCCGCGTGTTGGGGCGAAGGAGAATTGCGTTGTAGCCGTGCGTTGCGTTGCGTCGGGTGGAACCGGGTCGCCGCTATCACCGTGTCCTTCTCTGGACATACTCGAGTCGTCGACTCGAGAGCAGGCCTTTCCCACACGGGTAGGGACACGCCCGTGTCACTACCCGTGTCCTATTCTGGACTAATTTCTCCACCCATTTACAATTGCAGCCAATTGCCAGCACTCTCCTGAACCCAAGCCAACTCTCCTGACTCAAAAACGCGCACGAGGGGCCTAGTGCGAATCGGGACGTTACAAATCCTATAAACAAAATAAAAGATTTCGTCTCCGAAATCAGGCTAAGGCTATGAGGAGAAAAAGCATACATAAAATAAAATATGCTTTTAAACAAAATTACCTTGAGCAACCAACTCTGGGTAGCGTTTTTTGCATCAAGTCCACCGGCTCCCATGTATACTCCTACTTCCCATGATTAGACCATAGCACCTTCACCAAGGAGACACTTTTGCGGCGCAATATTCTTGTCTCGTTGTCTACGATCCACACCGGCTCTAGTCGCACAGAACTATCAGTCGCCACTGCACCATCAGTGGTGGGAATATATTGATCGGGACGCAACAACACCTTTCGAAGCGACGACACATGGAACACGTCGTGGAGATTCTCTAGCTCTGGCGGTAACTCCAACCGATAGGCCAACGGGCCAATCCTTTCCAGTATAGTATAAGACCCAACATACCTTGGGCTGAGCTTTTTCACACCACGCACCCGTGACACTCCATGCATCGGCCGGATTTTCAGGAACGCTTTATCACCTACTTGAAACTCCACCATCCGGTGCTTTGCATTATAATACTTAGCCTGCCGACTTTGAGTCTCCAACATGCGATCCCGTATTAGTCTAACCACCACATCAGTATCATCAATATACTCAATTCCCAAAGCCTTTGGGTCTTCATCTTGCACCCATGACAAGGGGGTTCTACACCTTCTCCCATAAAGGGCTTCATGAGGTGTCATGCCGATGCTCGCCTGATGGCTGTTATTGTAGGAGAATTCTACAAGTGGTAAGAGCCTTTCCCACGACTCTCCTCTATCCAACACACATAATCTCAACAGATCCTCCAATATCCTGATGGTTCTCTCAGACTGCCCGTCCGTCTGAGGATGAAACGCTGTGCTGAATGTAAGACGTGAACCCAAATACGCGTGTACAACTTTCCACTCCTTGGAGGTAAAACGACCATCACGGTCAGCAACGATCGTCTTAGGCACGCCATGATACCGTACGAACTGCTCCACAAAGAGGCGTACCAAGACATCCACGTGAGCCTCTTTCATCATAGGGATAAACTGGGATACTTTCGTCAGTCGATCAGCGATCACCCACACCGAATCATTCCCAGATCATGAGCGAGGTAACCCATGGACGAAGTGCATGGAGATATCCTCAAACTTCCACTCGGGGATGGGCAATGATTGTAATAAACCAACGGGACTCTTGCACTCCGCCTTCACCCTTTGACAAGCTTCGCAATGTGTAACAAAATATCAGACATCCTTCTTCATTCCCGGCCAACACATGGTCTTCCGTAAGCCGGCGTACATCTTGGCAATACCCGAGTGCACTGAATACTGAGAGCAATGTGCCTCTCTCAAGATATCCTCCCGGATTTTACCGCCCTTGGGAATGTATAGCCGGCCGCGAAAGTAAACGATGCCGTCTTTTAGTGAATACTCGTCAGTAGTCCCATCTTCGATTGACTTGATTGTCGGGGCCAGAGCTGCATCCCTTCATTGTTTCGCCTGGATTTGGTCCCGGATATCACAAACTATGCTCATGCTTGCCAAGTACTCCGTATATTCTGACGAAGGAGCCTTGTATACCAAAGTAGTATTCATCTCTTCAATCATTCGGGCCAACTCCATACTCATCAACCGAGACTCTGAGCTCGAGTCCGGTACTTTCCTGCTCAATGCATCGACCACTGAGTTTGCTTTTCTGTGGTGGTAGTTCAAGGTGACCTCATAATCGCACAGAAACTCTAACCACCGCCGTTGTCTCAAGTTCAACTCCTTCTGTGTTGAATGTACTTTAAGTTTTTATGGTCTGAAAAGATCTCGCAGTGGACGCCGTATAGATAATGCCTCCAAACCTTCAAGACGAATACCATTGCGCCCAATTCCAAATCATGAACCGGGTAATTGATTTTATGCTTCTTCAGTTATCTTGAAGCATAAGCAATTACGTGCCCGTGCTGCATCAATACCGCTCCCATCCCTTGATACAATGCGTCAGTGTAAACTTGAAATCCCTTCTTTCCAGACGGGATTTCTAGGATGGGGGCAGAGGTAAGTCTATCCTTCAGCTCTTGGAACGCCGCTTCACACTGGGGTGTCCACTCAAATGACACACCTTTCTTTGTCAGGGAAGTAAGAGGAAGGGCAATCTTGGATAATCCTTTTAAGAACTTGCGGTAGTACCCGACAAGTCCAAGAAAGCTCCGCACATCGGCTGTCGACTTCAAGGGTGACCACTCCTTCACGACACGCACTTTGGCTGGATCCACCGCTAGTCCTGCTCCACTGATCACATGCCCCAAGAAAGCAATCTCTTTAAGCCAGAATTCACACTTGCTGAACTTGGCGAACAAGGCGCGCTCTTTTAATTTCTTCAATACCAAAGTCAGGTGCTCGATATGCTCCTTTTACGTCTTTGAATAGACTAGGATGTCGTCGATGAAGACGATGACGAAGATGTCCAAATAGGGCTCAAACACCTTGTTCATCAGGCTGATGAAAGCCGAAGGGGCATTTGTGAGCCCAAACGGCATTACAATGAACTCGTACAGTCCGTATCTTGAACTGAAGGCTGTTTTCTGGATGTCCCCTTCTTGTATCCTCAACTGATAATATCCCGAGCGCAAATCCAACTTATAAAAACAATGCGCTCCTACCAGTTGATTGAGCAACTCGTCGATCTGAGGTAGCCGATAAGTGTTCCGCACCGTCAGTCGATTGAGTTCCCGATAGTCTATGCACAAACGCAGGGTTCCATCATTCTTCTTTACGAACAATACAGGGGCTCCCCAGGGTGACGAGCTAGGGCGAACGAACCCTGTCTCCACCAGTTCTTACGGTTGAACTCTAAACTCCGCGAGTTCCTTTGGGGCCATTCGGTAAGGAGCCTTGTATACAGGCTTGGCACCCGGTACTAGATTAATCTGAAAGTCAACTTCTCTATGCGGGGGAAATCCTGGCAGTTTCCCAGGAAATACCTCGAGGAAGTCCTGCACCACCCGTACGTCTTTTATATCTAATGATGTCTCCTTTAACTCGAACCAGATCATGAAGACTTCATCCCCCTTCATATGAGATTTTGCAACCTGAACGGAAGATAACGACATACGAGTTTCGAAGCTAATACCTTGGAAGATGACGTCGGTGTCTCCATGTCTCAAATAGATCCGCTTCTCCGCGCAGTCGATCCTTGCGAAGTGCCAGTCCAACCACGCCATGCCCAAAATGATGTCGAATTCCGGCATTCTCAAGACCGTGGCAGACGTATCAAAGGCTTTTCCCGCAATAAGTATCTCAAATTCGCACTTGGCGGTCGCGATCATCTCCGAGTCGTCCTGGAGGCGCACTCGTCGGGCTATACCAGTAAAATATTGCACACCCTCCATGTCTTTAATGAAGTCCTCGGACACAAAGGAGTGTGAGGCCCCGGTATCGAACAGCGCACAGGCCGTCTTCCCGCCAACTACCATGGTGCCTAAGTACCAATAACCAAAACTCAACACTAGGTGTCTAGTATATCTTAAGCAATCTTAAGTTAAACAATGAAAATGAGAAAGCTAACTGCAACATACCTGCAATAACATCCTGGGGGTTCCATTCCTGCACCATGTCCAGCGCGTACACTTGATCCCTAGCAGGGCCGGGGTTTCCTCCTCGCGGTCCTCGTCCTCGACCACGCATATAACCCCGCCCTCGTGGAGCTGCCAAAGAGAGAGCAGGAGGGACGTTCCCATACAACTGCGGGTAGTAGCGTTGAATGTGGCCCGGTTGGTTGCATTCGAAACACACCAGCCCACGACGCCGCTCAGGTTGCTGAAATTGTTGAGGCTGAGGCGGTGGAGGCAACGCGGGTGGCTGCGGAACCGGATGCTCCACTCTAAAATTTCGGTGGAAATGCCCTCTACCTCTTTGATATCCTCTTCCTCCTCTAAAGTCCTGTCTCCTTCTATTGCTTGGACCAGCTTCCATCACGCCCTCCGCAGGCCTCTTACCACTTCCCAAGTGGTTCTCCTCCAATCTCTTCGCTATGTCGATAATCTTCGCCAAGCTAGCATCCGCTATAAACAAAAATGCCTGCCTTAGGGGATCTCGCATCCCTTTGTAGAAATGCTTGGCGTAACCTCTATCATCCAACTCGTATGAGTCCGCGAACCTTGCGAGATGCTGGAACTCTCACTGGTATTCCGTAACCGTCTTTGATCCTTTCTTCAGCAGAAGAAACCTCTGCTCGAGTTCGTCTCGAGCGGATTAAGGAATGAAGTGCTCTAAGAAGACACCCGAGAACTCGCTCCAACTTATCTCTGTATACACTCGCCCTTGGAAGGTGGAGCCCATGAAGGACTTCCACCACCTCTTAGCATGTAGTTCCAAGATGGACACCGCCGACATTACAGCCATGTTGGCTGGGCAACGGATCCCCGCCAATAGCTCCTGTACTATGTCAAGACATTCCTCCGTGCGTATAACCGACTCCGTCCCGAGATAGGTGGGAAGGGAGAGAGCCCAAAAGGTACTCAGCCAGTTAGAGCCCGGGGCCTGTTGTTGCACCGGAGGCTGCTACGCCCTAAAAGCATCCCGGATGACGGTGAGCGTCTGCCCCAACTCGGATTGTTGGAACTGAGTGGGTATGGAAGGGGCAGGAGTGCCCCCCATCGGCTCAACGTGCACTGGAATCTATACGTAGAATACAAACTTATAGTTAGGTTGGCTAATCTTAAGGTCAAAGTTGGACAAACATAATGTGAATTACATATGGGCACACCACTGCTTCCGCTAAGTCAGTTTGTCCCCAAATTGTCTAATCGAACGGGGGTGGTACCAATGTTGAATGACTTCTTTAGTTGAGGATCGCGACAAACTGATACCATTTGTAAGACCCCCCTCCCGAATCCCAAAACACGGCACGAAGGGGGTCTTATGCCCAGAATAGCCGCCTTGCGGTAGCATTAGCACACAGGCTAACCTGTATCACAAGACACTTATTCTGCCGGCTACAACCAATATCAATACATATGCCAACCCAACAAGTATATAAATAAGAGAAGTCAAATCCACACAAGCATTTAAGTCCAAAGTACATAAAATAAAGAAGCTAAAACATGCTTCTACAATATCAGAGTACAACTAATAATTGCCCAAAAGGGCTACATCAGAGTCTCACATCGGTAATTGACGGTAGCGACGGTACCGTCCCCTCAGGCCCTGTCGTCCTGGCCTGGCTGTCCTGCTGCATAGTCTGCGGCTGCTCTACCTGCGGGGTGACCTCCTAAAAAGGAAGACGTAGCAACCGTTAGTCGAAAGACTAAGTGGCTTCACATCCGCTCCCCCGCCACACCTCGGCACCGGGCGGAGAAAGGAACAAGGGTACAATATATAACAAGTAACGTAACAGGTACAAGCAGGTGATAATAATACTACATGATTAACAACATTATAAACTAGCAGTTCTACATGAGCAATAATAAACCATCAAGTACAAGTAACTATAGCAGGAAAGTAACTTAACTTATATGGATGCCCATACAAGCTTATAAGTTAATGATCGGTTTACATAAAGTAACTCATCGTATAGGAGTGCCCATACAAACTTATACGATGAAGATATTGTTGTGCAATGTAATGTAATGGTATGTATGCTATGAAATGATTCAACCATGTTCAAGCACATGCAATCGCTATGTCGACACAGACTATAGTTCCCACTATTCGAGCAGGTAGCTAACCTCTCAGGCATCAACCGTCGTGGCCAGGCGATGATAGTAGAGCGGATATCTCTACTACTAAGCGGGCATCCACACTGCTTCACTTAGGCCTCTACACGCCTCAATGCTATGAACACAACAGCTGAGCCCCCGCCTCGCGTACTATGGCCCAGCGGGAGTCTTGGGTAGATGTGCACTGAGAACCAAGCACCGAACTGGCCTTGTGTGACCCGGAAGGAGCCTCGGAAGAAAGCACGAGGACCAAACCCAACCGTTCACCTGGCATGGAAGGAGCCCCAGAACGTGAACACCGGGGACCAAGCCCAATCACCCAAGGTCTAACTGTCAACTCTCGTCGGTGTGACGACCGGCGAGCCCGTAGACCTGTCACACTATCCTTAACCCAGGATTACGACACCGCGTGTCGACTCACACCGCATGCAATTCCACATCACCGTGGCATGGAAGGAGCCTCGGAGAAAGCACGAGGACCAAGTCCAACCATCCACTTGGCACGGAAGGAACCCCGCGGCATGAACACCGAGGACCAATCCCAACCGTCCGACTTTGACTCATCTCAACGCTATCCCAACTAGTGACGGTCAACACTGCACCTATATCCTTTCACAATGATACCCGTAGGGAGACGACACTCTAAACATTGGACTACTAAATTCATTCCGTTAATCAAACATTCTCATGGTCATAGATTATCCTTCTACATGTCATTCCAAATGATTTCAACATATTATAAACATGATGCGCATTTATATTAGTCTACCAATTTCTATCCAATCATTTCGTTTAAGTATGCTTCGCTTCACAAATCAATTTCATGAGATCAAATTATTAAACTTCATCAATTATAGAAGTGAGATGATTAACATAAAAGAGTTCACCAAACCTCAAGTTAACTTACAACATTGACTCCACCGAGTCAAAATCCCATGTTATATCAAACCCAGAATTTAAGTGCAGAATAAATCTGGACAGCAACTTCGACCGGAGATTCCCGAAGCTACAAGAATCTGGTGAAGACGTGTAACCCCTCGATGGAAATGTCTTTTCATGGGTTACAACTTTCATATTCAGACTGTACAACCCCGTATTCGCGAAGAGTGGGCCCAGAACAAGGCGAGCGCGTTTTTAAGCTTTTTGGAGATTTTGCACTCTCAGTGGCCAATTTTGGCTCTGGCTTGGAAACATACTAGTAGGGGAGAAAATATTTCTCCCCCCAAGGCACTCTTGAGAACCCGGCCAGGCCGCCCAAGCCGCCTCAGCCCGGTCCCAGGCCGCCAAGCTCGCCCGGTCAGGCCGCCCAAGCCGCCTCAGCCCGGTCCCAGGTCGCCAAGCTCACCCAGCCAGGCCGCCCCAGCCCGCAAGCAGACTGCCGCCTCGCCCAGGCCGCTGTCTCGCTAAGTAGGCCAGCTCGCCAGGTCGCAGCTCGCCTTGCCCCGTCTCGCCAGACCGCCGCCTCGCCCAGGCCGCCGTCTCGCCAAGTAGGACAGCTCGCCAGGCCGCAGCTCGCCTTGCCTCGTCTCGCCAGACCGCTGCCTCGCTCCCAGGCCGCCGTCTCGCCAGACCGCCGCCTCGCCCAGTCCGCCGTCTCGCCAAGTAGGCCAGCTCGCCAGGCCGTAGCTCGCCTTGCCCCGTCTCGCCAGACCGCCGCCTCGCCCCGGCCGCCGCCTCGCCCAGGCCGCCGTCTCGCCAAGTAGGCCAGCTCGCCAGGGCCCAGCTCGCAGGCCGCACCCAGCTCGCAGGCCGCCCCAGCTCGCAGGCCGCCCCAGCCTGCAGGCCGCCCCAGTTCGCAGGCCTCCAGCTCGCAGGCCGCCCCAGCCCGCAGGCCGCCCCAGCTCGCAGGCCGCCCCAGCTCGCAGGCCGCGCCCAGCCCCCGGGCCGCCCCAGTTCGCAGGCCGCCAGCTCGCAGACCGCCCAGTTCGCAGGCCGCCAGCTCGCAAACCGCCCAGTTCGCAGGCCGCCAGCTCGCCCAGCCTTGTCACCCTTGCCCCCCGGCTTTTACCGTCTTGCCCTCGGAGGAGGGGGGGGGGGGGGGGGGGAATTACCCCTCTGCCCCCGGCGTGGCTGTTTTCTATTGGCCCAAGGTATATTGGGCGTAAGGGTATTTTGGTTATTTCCCCCCCAGGACTTGGAAAAACTATAAATAGACCCCCTTGGGTGCCTTTGGAGGAGGAATTTTCCTTGCTTCCTCCTCCCTTAGCTTCTTCTTGGTAGAGTAGAGAGAGCTCCTCCAAGGCACCCTAGCTCGAGCATTGGCTAGGGAGGGGAAGTGCTCAGGTAGCCTTCCGGGTGTGAGGTGGGACCTCCGCGCTAGAGCCGAGGGTCTGTTCATAGTTTCCTAAGTCTCTGGTCCGTGACGTTCTCTCGAGTGTAGTAGGTGCGCGGTCACCCCTTCCCCAAGGGTCGAACTCCACAGGAGATCGAGAAATCGGTTTCAACACAGACCACAACCCAGATTTGATAGTAACATACTTGAAATTGGCTTCAAAGTCCGCTGTGTACAGAACACAATTTCTGCATGCAGGATTTGTCGGACGTCAAATTCGTTCAGACTTTCCCGTGGCTACATACTTCGCCTGAAGTCGTGCAACCATTCGTTGGAAAGGTATTTTCAAGGGTTTCAACTTTCGTGTTTAGTCGAAAGCCCAGATCTGGCCATATCACACCAGAAAATGGCCCAAAAAATAGCTGCGCGCAGAACACAGATTCTGCATGCATCTTAAGGCGGAATGAATGACATCGGTTCATTTTCCTCCTCAAGTCGATCTTCCCCAAATCATACCAGAAATTCCTCCTCCCTTATTCAACCTCATGAGGCCATTACTCTTCATGAAACCATCCCCCATCTTCACATAGAAGGTTGGAGAAGTTGAAGACTCCACTATACTTAGAGCACAAGCCCTAGAACGGCCTCTTCCTAGAGAAATCACCATCTCCCAAGTCTAGACTCTTTTGAGTCGACATCTCACCTAGATATCTACAGATCCAGCATCAAGGGAGAGGGGAGGAAGCTCACCTCATTTTCGGCGGTTCCACCATTTCCGGCCATGGACCTTGTAACTCTTCGCGGCGGCATCTTCTTCTTCATGACGACGGCGGATCTTCTCCTCTAGGACTTGCTTCAGCAATTTCTGCCTTTCTACAGAAGTTCTCTCAGAAAAATGGCTGAAATGAGGAGTGAAAACGGCTACGGTTTTCACAACCCCGATATATGAAAAGTGACACGGGTATGGACACGCCCGTGTCCTTACCCGTGTCCTGCTCGGGCGAAGCGCTACAAGCGGTTTCAATGCCGATTCATTACATGAACACGGGTAGGGACACGCCCGTGTCCCTACCCGTGTCCCCATGACACGACCGTGTTCTCTGGCCGTGTCCTCCTCTGAACACGCCTCATCGAGCTCAACTCGACACACACGGGTAGGGACACGCCCGTGTCTCTACCCTTGTCCTTCTCAGGGTACACTTCGTCGATCTTAACTCGACGCACACGGGTAGGGATACGCCCGTGTCTCTACCCGTGTCACCTTCATACGGGTAGTGACACGCCCATGTCACTACCCATGTCCTTCACTGGGACAACTCGACTTGTCGACACAAAAGCTGGGTGGATTGACACGGGTAGGGACACACCCGTGTCTCTACCCGTGTCCTTCACGAGAACAGTGGTTTCACATACACGGGTAGGGACATGCCGTGTCCCTATCGTGCCAACATGCACACGGGTAGTGACACGCCCGTGTCACTACCCGTGTCCTTCTCTGGACATACTCGAGTCGTCGACTCGAGAGCAGGCCTTTCCCACACGGGTAGGGACACGCCCGTGTCACTACCCGTGTCCTATTCTGGACTAATTTCTCCACCCATTTACAAGTGCAGCCCAATTTCCAGCACTCCCCGGAACCCAATCCAACTCTCCTGACTCAAAAACGTGCACGAGGGGCCTAATGCGAATTGGGACGTTACAGTACACGTCCCGGATGCTCTCAGGACTAAGCTGGATGCAAAAGCAAGGAAACTTGTTTTTGTTAGCTATGACGAGCGAAAGAGGCCATGAAAGTGTATGAATCCAGTGACGAGAAAGTTCGTCGTCTCCAGGGACATGATCTTTGGTGAGCTAACGTTATATGGAGGCAGCTCATCTGTGGAGCTACTAGAGAGCAGGTTGGATGAAGGGCAGAAGGTGGATGTTGAAGATCTTCAAGTAGAGTTGCCTGTGTCACCAGGAGCTCCAGGTGTTTCAAGCTCTGGGGTAGAGACTTCTGGTTTAGGAAGCAGGGGGAGCGATGTTCCATGTGTGTCCGGGAATGGAGCTGATTCTGAAGAAGCAGCAGAGGTGGTGAGCAAGGGTCAGACTCTTCGGAGGTCTAAGAGGATCATCAAGCCACCAACTCGGTATAACGAAGGAAACATCGTGAGCTTGGTCTCCTGTTTCTTCGCAGGCCCTCTAGATGAGCTAGAGTCTTCCAGCTTTAATGAAGCCGCTGGAGTGGAGTGAGAAGATGCTATGAAATATAAGATTGCTCCAAAGATTGCTCCATAGATTGCTCTCACGAGTGAAGCTCAAGACTTAGTTGTTTCTCAAGGAACTTGTAAAGGAGCTGTGACCTGTCATCTTACTAGAAACTTCAACTACTGTAACCAGCTACTACTAATGGATTTTGTGAATTGAGCCAGACCCCGTGATTTTCCCCCCTTTCCTGTTCTGCTATTAATCTTCTTTTTTGACTGTATGCGCAAGAGCTAAGATAGTCCATTTCTCCTTGCAGACGGGAGGGAGAAAGGGAGAGAATTTTCGGAGATGGCTGGTTAACTGGGGCAAACTCTTCTACCTGAAAGACAGAGGACTGGTAAATGGGAGGGAGAAAAGGAGAGAACTTGGGGCCGTTGAATGTGACTTCTCTGGAAAGGAATCCAGAACATATGCAACCCCAAAGCATGAAGAGACAAGTGAAGATATCAAAAACTTTAGCTTCGAGTGAAGGAGGAAGTGGCGTCGACATCAAATAGAGTTTGGCGCTGGTATGTCCAGTGGATCTAAGACGTCGGTCGACATATTCTCCTGGAGCTGGATTTCATGCATTGAGATGTGGAAGCAAACGAGCATCAACTGGATCAGTCACCCAGCCATCATCTCTGCAGAAACCGTCATCTCTCTCACTACAACCTCAGCTGACTTAGGCACTAGAGGAGCACCAACCACCTCACATTATATTGCAACAATATCAATTGCTAAATAAATACTAAGTCTTGAGCTTCTTCTATAAAAATCATTGCAAGATAACTTGATCAGATATTATTACAAGATATTATTTTCATACATCGCCTCAACACACATAGTAAATCAAAAATACAAGATTGTTTCTTTTCAACTGATAAAAAGTATCGCTTTAAATAGTATATTTATTTTAAATCATCGTTTAGAATTTTTATTACTCTCTAAAATCACCTCACTAGATCTCTTTAAATTTAAAGAAACAGAGTATCTAGTATTTGCAAGCTTTAGATTAACCACTTCTCTGAGAAAACAATGTCTACTCACACTTTATTAATTGATCTGGCACGTGCACTTGCGGTAATACGTATAATCATTTCAAGCGTATCAAGTTTTTTGGCGCCGTTGCTGGGGAGTGGCGATTGATCTATTGTTCTATTTTCTTACAATATTAGTAATCCCTAGTATTTAGAGCTTAAACTTTTAGTTCTGTTTTATTTAAATTTGTTTTACTGTCATTTATTGATCTGTCAGTGCTTGTCCAGATTTCGATCTGCTGAGCTATTACCTTTAAATTTAGAGATTGAACAGCCGTGTAGGAAAAATCGTAAAACCTTTCGGATAGAACAAATCCATTCTTCAACAATGAATCCGGATGAGAATCATCAGGAAGGCCAGGATTTAGGAGGTCAGGTAGAACATAATGGGCACCCAATTGAACAAAGAAGAACATGTCGTGACTATAATATGCATTTACGGGAAGGTTTGCAATCCAATATCGCTAGACCCGCTATCGAAGCTAATAACTTTAAAATCGATTCTACTATTATGCAACTTGTTCAAAATAATAAATTTGTTGGCCTCAATCACGAAGATCCCAATTCTCATTTAAGGACGATCATGGAAATTTGTGATACGTTCAAGATTAATGGTGCATCAGAAGAAGCCTTTAAACTACGATTGTTTCCTTTCTCTTTGGAGGGAAGGGCAAATGATTAGCTGAACTCTTTACCTAATAGATCCATTACCGCTTGGGCCCTTTTGATAGAAAAATTTTTAGCCAAGTATTTTCCTCCATTTAAGACTGCTAAATTTAAGCGAGATATCTCCACATTTATGCAAGGGAATGGAGAGACCCTTTACGATGCTTGGAAGCAGTTTAAGTAATTATTGCGGAAGTGTACTCACCGCGACTTAGCTATTCGTCAATAGGTGTGGACCTTTTATAATGTCCTCCAAACATCTACGCTGATCCAAGTAGATGGAGCTGCAGGAAGATCACTTATAAATAAATACCTAGAAGACACTTATGCAATATTAGATGATTTATCCTTTAATAATTATCAACTCATCGATCGACAAGGATCTTCTGCCACGACTAGGATATATCAAGTAGATCAGTTAACTTCATTTGCGTCACAAATGACATCCCAATTTAATTTAATAAATAAGAGGCTAGATGCATTAACGTTACACCAAAATCAAATGACTCCACAAGTTAATAGCATAGTTACTCCTTCTACCGTTAGTCCTACTTTGACCATTTAACAACTTGTTAATCACAATGAAGAAGCTAACTATATAGGTGGACAATATAAATCAAATCATATTGCTTATGCAAACAATTATAATCCTGAATGGAGAAACCGCCCTAATTTGTCGTGGAAGAACAATTCTGGATCAACCCCTTCATATTTATTCAACTCAAGTTGTAATCCTTCTCATCAACACCATAATCCTAATCAAGCGGGACCTTCAAGGATCTTATCCAATGAAGCCATCATAGAATCATTACAAAAGAATAAATCTCGCTTCTCTAGTTTAGAAGGTTCTGTACGCTTAATTGAATCCCAATTTGGGACAAATTGCATTCGCTTTGAACATTAGACCTCAAGACACATTACCAACGGATACAACACCTAATCCTAAAAGTGACAATCAATATTGTAAGGTTGTCACATTGCAGAGTGGAAGAGAGTTAGTAAGTGGTTATGTCAACAATCAATTTGCAAATAATAATGTTCAAGATAGAGTAGAAAGCAACAATCTTAATAAGCCTATTGAAGAACTAAATCAATAACTTAGTAATAGTGGGGATGAAGAATTAAAAGTAATAGATGAAGGTAAGAATGAAAAGAATGTAGAGTTGTCTAAAAAGAATGAAAAAAGTATTGTAGACCCACCACGAACATTTACACAAAGGCTAAGAAAAGTAAATTAGATAATCAAATTCAAAAATTTCTAGAGATATTTAAAAATTACAAATGAACATCCCTTTTGTCGACGCCTTAGAGCAAATGCCAAGATACGTTAAATTCATAAATGATATCTTAAATAGAAAAAGAAAATTTGGTGTGAATTAAACGGTGGCGCTTACCCATGAGTGTAGTGCTATCCTTCAAAAGAGACTTACACCAAAGTTGAAAGATCCTGAAAGTTTCACGATTTCATGTTCTATTAGATATCAATTTGAAGGAAAGGCTATGTGCAATTTAGGGGCAAGTTTTAATTTGATGCCACTTTCTATTTACAAGAAATTGGGGTTGAGTGAAATTTCTAAAACATCACTAATTTTGCAGTTGACCAATAAATCACTTACTTTTCTAAAAGGAATTGTAGAGAAGGTTTTTGTTAAAGTGGAAAAAATTATTTTTCTGATGGATTTCGTTGTGTTGGATATGAAAGAAGATAAGGAGGTGCCAATTATTGTAGGTAGACCATTCTTGGCAACTGGAAGAACTCTAATCGATGTTTATAAAGGGGAGTTAACCATGAGGGTTAACAATTAACAAGTAATCTTCAATGTACTCAAAGCAATGAAATTCCCGTATAGAAAAGAAGATGAAATGGAGGAGGTTAATAACATATCACTTTATGATTATGAATTAAATGATGGGTGGGATAGCTCGGATGAAGATGCAACAGGTATAATAACTCATGATGAAAAATCTGATGAAGAAGAAGAGTTTCAAGATTGTTTGCAAGTGTTTGAGGGTCGACCGATATCATTCCGTAATCTAGAACCACTTGATATGTCGGAAAAGTCATTGGTAGATAAACCCTCTATTGTTAGTCCGCCCATTTTGGAGTTAAAATCACTTCTAGAGCATCTATCATATGCATATTTGGGAGAGATTAATATACTACCGGTCATTATTAACTCTAAATTGTTACCGACTCAAAAAAAATAAATTATTAGATATTTTAAGATAATATAAACTAGTCATAGGATGGACCATCGTGGACATTCGGGGAATTAGCCCTTCTCTATGTATGCATAAAATCCTTTTAGAGGAATCTTATAAAGGGTCCATAGAGCCTCAACGTCGCCTTAGTACACCTATGAAAAAGTTGTAAAAAAGGAGATTATCAAATGGTTAGATGCGGGAATCATTTATCTCATTTCAGATAGTTCGTGGGTTTCCCCGGTCCAATGTGTTCCTAAGAAGGGAGAGATGACCGTATTAAAAATGACAAAAATGAATTAATCCCCACAAGAACAATCACGTGTTGGCATATTTGCATGGACTACCAAAAATTGAATAAAGCCACTAGAAAAGACCATTTCATGTTACCATTCATAGATCAAGTCTTAGATAAACTCTCCAGAAATGATATCTTTTGTTTTTAGATGGGTACTCATGTTATAATCAGATTACGGTAGATCCAGAGGACCAAGAAAAGACCACCTTCAAATGCCCTTATGGAATGTTTGCTTTTAGGAGAATGTTGTTTGGCCTGTGCAATCCATCGACCACTTTTCATCGTTGTATGATAACTATGTTTTCTGATATTATGGAGTAGGACATATAAATCTTTGTGGATGATTTTTTCATTTTTGGTAAATAATTTGACGAATGCTTGATGTGTTTAGAAAAAGTGCTCTCTCGCTGTGTTGAAACTAACCTCGTTTTGAGTTGAGAAAAATGTCAGTTTATGGTGCGTGAAGGTATAGTACTAGGGCATTATGTGTCTAGAAAGGGGTTAGAAGTAGATCAGACTAAGATTGAGGTGATTGAAAACTACCACCTCCAAAAAATGTAAAAATATTGTGAAGTTTATTAGGCCATGCGGGATTCTATAGAAGGTTCATAAGGATTTTGCAGAAATCGTCAAGCCTCTAAGTGGACTGTTAGAAAAAGATGAAAAGTTTAATTTTGATGATGGTTGTTTAAGTGCATTTAATCAACTTAAGACTCATTTAACTACGACACCCATTGTAGCGGCTCTCGACTAGGAAGATCCCTTTGTGCTAATGTGTGATGCTAATGACTACGCCATTGGCATTGTCCTAAGGCAAGTGCGGGAGAAGGTCTTCCACACCATAGCTTATACTAACAAAACTTTAATTGAGGCTCAAATTAATTATACCACTACCGAAAAAGAATTACTCGATGTAGTGTTTGCCTTTGAAAAGTTCAGATCTTATCTTTTGTGCACCAAAGTCAAAGTTTACACAAACCATGCAGTTATTCATTTCCTGATGGAAAATAAAGATGTTAAACCTCAACTAATTCGTTGGATTTTGCTGCTTCAGGAATTTGACTTAGAAATTAAGGGCATAAAAGGTGTCGACAACCCGGTCGCAGATCATCCATCGAGGATTGAGTGTTCGAATCCTATGTTACGTTCTGAAATTGATGAAAGGTTCCCTGATGAGTGGATTTTGACCATTTGCGAAAAATTATTGCCTTGGTATGCTGACTACGTTAATTATATAGTTAGTAAAAAAATTCCACCTGATTTTCTATATCAACAAAAGAAGAGATTTTTACATCAAGTACACTCTTATCTTTGGGATGATCCTTTTTTATTTAAAATCGGAGCAGATAGTATAGTGTGACGATGCATACTGGAAGGAGAAATAAAATCTGTATTGGACAAATGTCTTAACTCTCCTTACGAAGGACATTTTAGGGGGAATAAAATTGCAATGAAAGTATTAGAAGCATGATTCTATTGGCCCACTTTATTCCAAGACTCTAAAAAATTTGTGAGTCAATGTGATCGATGTTAAAGAAATAAAAACATCAAGAAAAATGACTCTATGCCAATGAACATGATTCTAAAAGTTGAACTATTCGATGTTTGAGGTATAGACTTTATGAGGTCATTTGTGAACTCGAACGACAATTTGTTTATTTTTCTAGCTGTCGATTATGTTTCTAAATGGGTGGAGGTCATGACTACTGTTAAGAATGATAGTTGTTTTACATTTCTTAAAGAATTATATATTTAATCGATTTGGGACACCAAGAGCCATTATAAGTGATGGTGGGAGCCACTTCTGCAACAACCAATTTGTCACATTACTACGGAAGTATGAAGTTACCCATAAAGTAGCATTAGCTTATCATCCTCAAATAAATGGTTTAGCAGAGGTCTCAAACCGCGAAATAAAGAAAAATCTTGCAAAGATAGTTAGCGTCAACTGTAAAGATTGGTCTAAAAAACTCAACGATGCTTTATGGGCTTATATGATAGCTTATAAGACACTCATTGGTTTAACTCCATATCGGTTAGTTTACGAAAACATGTCATTTACTCTAGAGTTAGAACACCGAGTACTTTGGGCCATAAAGAAAAAAAATTTTGATTTTCAGGCTGCAGGGAAGAACAAACTTTTGCAATTGAATGAGTTGGAAGAAATAAGATTTAATGCGTACGAGAGCTCTAGAATTTACAAAAAAGAACAAAAAAATGGCACGACCTACGCTTGAATGAAAAAAATTCGAACCTGGACAATTGGTGTTGTTATTCAACTCTCGTTTTAAAATGTTTCCCGGAAAGCTCAAGTCTCGTTGGTCGGGACCATTCTGTTAGGTTTATTCAATAATATGTCTGCATGTGTCGAGGCCAACTCGAAATAGGTTAATGGGTTCGTGTCATACTAGGGCCTTGCTCTACGCTAGTACTATAAATACCCATTCCATACATAGATGAGGTATTGTAGAATACTTTGAGCGCTCTAACCCTAACATTCTCAAAGTAACCCGCTGCTAGGGTTTCGTCGCTCAAGGAATTCCGTCGTCGTCTCCCGTTCGCGATTCCGCCGCTCTGCGCGATTTCGCGAAGCCGCCGCTCCTCTTCGCTAATCCTCTCTAACATGAGCGCTACTCCAGACGTTCTGCGATTCTGCGATTTTGGGATTCCGCCGTCGCTCGTGTAGGCGATCCTTCTCTGCTGCTTGTCGCTTCCGTTTTCGTTCCCGACTTCTTGCGAATCTGTCGCTCTCTGATCGCGAAGAAGGAAGCAGATCGCAGATCTAGGGTTGTCGATCGGGAACGAGTTGGGGTTTCTGCAATCGGCCGCTCTGGTCTTCCCGTTCTCGTGTTTGTCTGCTGCAAGCAGATCGAGAAGACAAGAAAGAAAAAATCCATCGCCGCAGACGCAGAACTCAGCGATTTCCATTCATGGTCTCTGGTGTGCTCCTGTTGCAGATCAAGAATTTTTCACTATCCCGTGTCGCCGTCTCTGGTATAGATCTGGCCGCTGCTCATCTGTTTCAGCCATAGCTCATCAGATCCGGCCAGATCGGTAGAAATAGATCAAATCTGGTGGGGAATTGTAGATCCTGCTTCGTTGCTCCTGTTCTTGTTCTGCGACTGTGTATGCCTCGTTGCGATCAGATGTTTGAGTGCAAATCAAGCCAGAAATTCTAGATCTTGTTCGTCTGCTATTCAGATCCAGTGGCCATTGTTCTTTAACAAGAGATCTTCCTTATTGCTGATTTGAAGGAAGAAAATGTATTCTGCTGCTTTGGAGATCTACCTTTGATTTACAGATCTATCATTGAAGGATATTCAATGTGAAGAAGGGCTTAGCTCAAGGTCCGATTTTGCTCGACACGATTTTTCTAACGGGTCCAGCCTTTGGTGATTGTCCACAACCGGGAGGAGCAGAGCAAATTATTTCTGGATTGGATCCGAAGACCTGTCTCGTCTCCGCGCAACTCAGGTGACTTCTTTCTGGTTGTTTACTATCTAGCTTTAGCGAGATATCAAAGATTACCTCCTATTACATCGTCAAGCTACAGTCGTTCGATCTTTCCGACTTCCACGCTTGGAAGCTGCACGTCCAACTTGGTATGAAGGAACGTGAGATTTTCTACACGGTTCTGAGTGACTTTGCTACTACCGAAGAGGACATGAACGAACTTCAGTGGAGAAAAGACGAAGACTTCTGCAGGGACTACCTCTTAAATTCACTGAACCCTAGACTCGCCCTGACCTACAACAGTCATAAGACTACAAAGGAGATTTCGGATCGCTTGAATGCACACTTCCAGAAGGAAGAGGGGTTGTCGAGGACTCTCCTTGGGGAGAGACTCTTCACTTCAAAATTTAATTTGAACTCGTCAATCACCTCTCAAATAATTGAACTGGAGAGTCTGCGTCTCAAGTTGGCGGACGATAAGTCCAACATCTTTGATAATCTCTTTGTGTGTCTGATACTTAGCAAGCTACCTCCTGAGTGGTTGACCTTCAAGACTGAAATGCACAGACTGAAGGAAAAGATCGCATTGGATGAACTCAAAAGGTTCATTCATATCGAGGATCAAAACATAGCTGGTAAGAGCTTGAAACAAGTTAGTCAGTCCTCACAGGCTGTTAACTTCGTTTCTCGACCTAGCAAGCCTCGAAGGAAGCCACCAGCACCCAAAGGTGAAGCATCTACACAGTTGGCGCCTAAAAAGCCTTCTTTCAAAAAGAAGAGGGGCAAGTGCCACACCTGCGGCAAGTGGGGACACTGGGTGGCTGAGTGCAAGGCTCCTAAAAAGAAAAAGGATGATGCCCCGCAAAATATGGAGAACATGCTGGTTGGTGCCTCAGATCCCAAGTCCTTCGTGGCTATGATCGGGAGCAGTCACCGCAGTTCGTCCTCTGAGTGGTGGCTTGATAGCGGTGCTACCTGTCATGTGACGAATGACAGAGGGTTACTTGCTGAGGTCAAGGCGGTTCAGGAGAAGGTGGAGAACTGCAATGGAGGAGAGACCGAGGCGACCCATGCTGGGACAGCCGAGCTTGTCCTCTCATCAGGTAAAACTATTTTTCTGCTTAATGTTAAAGTAGTGTCATCTTTAACTAAAAATTTGATTTCTATGAGTCTGTTAGATAAGGCTGGGATGTCCTTCACAACTCAAAACGGTAGAATGACCTTAACGGTAAATTCACATTATTTTGGGTGTGCGTATCTAATCAATAGAATGTATAGACTTAGCTTAAACAACGATAGCATTAACCAAATAAGTTCAAACCTTATTGATCCTAAGTTGTTATATAACAGACTTGGACACGTGAACTATAGGAAAATGCTAGATCTAGCGAAGAGTCATAACATTCCCTTAGATATGTCGATTCGATTTGATAAGTGCGAGGTGTGTGCTCAAACCAAAATCACTAGAAAACCATTCAAATCGGTTTCTAGAAGCACAAAACTTCTTGAGTTGATACATTCAGACGTCTGTGATTTTCGTAGCCACATCACTAGAGGGGAAAGGAAGTATCTGATTACATTCATAGACGATTTTTCGAGATATTGTCATGTGTATCTGTTAAAATCGAAAGACGAAGCCTTTGAGACGTTTAAGACCTTTAAGTCTCGTGTAGAAAATCAATTGAACCTGAAAATTAAGAGATTTAGAAGTGATCGAGGAGGAGAATATACTGTTTCTGGGTTCAAGGAATTCTGTGCCTCTGAGAGAATAATTCTTGAAACCACACCTCCTTACTCACCCCAATCAAATGGTGTGGCCGAGCGTAAGAATAGAACTTTGATAGAAATGTTGAACTCTATGCTCCTAACAGTTGACATGCCTAATTCCTTTTGGGGAGAAGCAGTTCGTGCTGCAAATCACATTCTGAATAGAGTGCCTCATTCTCAGCTCATTGCTACCCCGTATGAGTTGTGGTACGGTCATCCTTGTAGATACGATACTCTAAAGACTTGGGGCTGTATTGCTTATGTGCGTATACACGACCTTAAGAGGCCTAAGGTGGGACCTAGGATGACCACATGCGTCTATCTAGGTAGTGCAGAAGATAGTACAGCCGACAGATTTCTTGATCTATCCACGAATATCGTGATAGAGTCTAGAGATGCCATATTCTTTGAAGATAAATTTATCAAGGATCATGGTTTGTTTGTTTCCGGGTCTAAAGATATGATTTCAGAATCTATCGTAGAACATGTAGCTGGCCCTTCTGACACTGCTCCCCAATCTATAGAGGTGGAAACTGTTCCACTTAGAGCATCTACAAGAGAGAGAATCCATAAGAACTTTGGTGAGAATTTCGTCACTACCACTCAGAGGATGATCCATTCTCTTACCAGGAGGCAATGAGATCTAGAGATTCGTTGATGTGGGCAGAAGCCATTGATGACGAGATGGACTCGCTGTTACATAACAATACTTGGCATCTAGTCGACTTGCCGAAAGGAGCTAAAGTCCTAGGATGCAAGTGGGTGTTGAAGAAGAAACTATATCGTGATGGGTCTATAGCCAGGTATAAAGCGCGTCTCGTAGCTAAAGGTTATAAACAATAGGGGGGAATATACTACTTTGATGTTTATTCACCTGTGTGTTACCTGTCGACTATCGAGATTCTTCTGGCCTTAGCATCTATCGAGAACTTTATAGTTCATCAGATGGATGTGAAAACAGCCTTCTTAAACGGAGAGCTTGATGAAGAGATCTACATGGCACAACCTGAAGGTTATGTGAAGAAAAATCAAAAAGATAAAGTGTGCAAACTGGATAAATCAATCTATGGGCTTAAACAAGCGCCTAAGATGTGGCATATGAAATTTGACCAGATGGTAAAGTGCCTCGGATTTCAGTCCAGTCTCTCAGACAAATGCCTTTATCACCCCTCATTGTCGAATCAGACAGTCATCATATGTCTATATGTAGATGACATGTTGATTCTAGGTTCATATCTTGCTGCAGTGAGGGATGTCAAATCCACTCTCGCAGAAGCTTTTGACATGAAGGACCTTGGTCCTGTGGATACCCTGTTAGGTATGAAGGTTAGAGTTGACAAGGGTCGAGTTACTCTTAGTCAGGCTCATTATATTGAGCAACTTCTTTCTACCTAGGGATATGATAACTGTAGGCCGATTGAGACGCCATTTGATCATAATGTGAAGTTGAGTCCTAACGTAGAGACCAGCATTGATCAAGTCAAATATTCCAAAATAATTGGTAGTCTCATGTATTCCACAAGTTGTACTAGACCAGACATTGCTTTTTCGGTTAGCATGCTGAGTCGTTTTACCAGTAATCCAGGCAAAGAGCATTGGGAAGCCCTAAATAGGCTGTTGAGGTACTTGAAAGGTACTAAAGATCATGCTCTGTGCTACACTGGTTACCCACTTTCTGTGGAGGGACATTCTGATGCGTCATGATGTTCAGAAGTCGGGAACAACAAGTCCATCATTTGATATATATTCACTTTGGGTGGAGCTGCTATTACTTGGAAATCCAAAAGACAGACCTGTATAGCATTGTCGTCTATGGAAGCCGAGTTGTTTGCCTTAGCCTTGGCCGGTGAAGAGGCAGATTGGATCAGGAATTTGTTTCTAAACATTCCCTTGTCTAAGTTACAAGTCAACTCGTTGAGCTTGTATTGTGATAATCAAGCAGCAGTTAAAGTCGTTAAGAATACCCTCTATAATACTAAAAGGAGACATGTACGATTGAGACATGCCTTGTTGAATTATCTGAAAGAACAAGAAATTATCACTTTGATCGATGTACGTTCAAAGGATAACCTGGCTGATCCATTGACGAAAGGAATGTCAAAAGACCGTCTAATCAAAACTGTGGGGGAAATGAGACTAAAGGCGATTTAGTTCGGCCTTAGTTCAGCAATAAGTGATTCAGTTCAGCCTTTGTCCGAAAGTTTTGATTATTCCGATTTCCTTTGTCAAGCAAGCATGTTGTGTTCCGTTGATGCTCTTGGTTACTGAGCTCGGATCTGGTAAGTTGTTTCATTCCAAACTTGATGCTAACAACTTCACCTGGATTCGGCTTTTGCCTTGGAGGAGAGTGTTATTACAAACTTGATAATACAATCTGACTTGATCTTGTCTCTTCTTTTGGAGATTGGTTCCATTCCAAACTTGATGAGTTCCAATTAACTTTAGAAGGGCAGTAACCGTGACATTCCATATAGGATCACAGATATAGCTGCGGTGTCCAGAAGTCTGAAATCGTTTCAGTTGAAAAAGATATCAGGTTTTGAGGTAAAACTATAATACTCTGTGAACGTGTCCTCCCAGCCAAATTAAAAGTTTAATACTAAGTTCTTTTTTTGTAAGAACTAGATATTTGCAAATTTGCAAAAGATAGAATTCATTCTGAAATAAAATTCTCTGTTGAAATTGCAGGGGTTGCTGGGATAGGAGGAGCACTGGTTGACTGTGATACAGATCAGGATGATCTTCTGGATGATGAGATTTAGTATGTTTTAGTTTATCTTTTGCTACTTCTGTTCAGAGCATTGTTTAACTCTTCTTTTATGCACTGTTTGATTGGACTATTAGCTCTCTGTTTGTTTGGGACACCAGACATTTTGGGTCTGTGTCTTGTTGTACCTGAGACTATTCTGTGTTGCAGCTGAGTTTCGTTTTACTTATGCGTGCATACGATTCTGTGCTCAAGTCTAATTTGTTTGAAACAGGTGCTGGACACGGTTGTGTATGATTCACAGTTGGTTGAACTTTGCACAAACCACCCTCTAACCGAAGTCTAGGTTCACGGCGGACATATGAGGAGATTGTTAGGTTTATTCAATAATATGTCTGCACGTGTCGAGGCCGACTCGGAATAGGTTAATGAGTTCGTGTCATACTAGAGTCTTGCTCTACGCTGGAAGTACTATAAATACCCATTCCATACATAGATGAGGTATTGTAGAATACTTTGAGCGCTCTAACCCTAACACATTCTGTGTAAAAGAAGTACACCTGTATGACGCGATCACCATCTTAAATAAAAACGATAATTCTGAGTTTAAAATGAATGGTGAGCGACTTAAAATCTATCGGAGCAACGACAATGAACGATTGGTGTCATTCATTCAACTGAAATAACGAAATGAAGATTTAAGGTCCTGCCAGGACTTAAAACTAGGCGCTGCTTGGGAGCCAACCCAATTTCATTTTTTTCTCAAGTTTGCACTATTACTTAGCCTTCTAATTTTATCTAAAGAGTTTTATTTAAGATTTTTTATGCAAGAGTTTTATTTAGGAGTTTTATTTAAGAATTTAGATTTATGCAGGATAGCAGCAATAAATATTATGTCGTAAAAAATTTGCTCACACAAAATTTTTGTAATAACAATATTTTTAGGTGATTGTTAACCGCAACCCGTAATTGGCTAGTCGCACCTCAAAATCTCCCAATTTTTCGCGCCTTTTCGAAATACGCCTTGTACGTGCAATTTCAGGAAAAGTGTTCAACACGAAAGTTGTAGATATAGACGAGATCTACAACTTTTGTGCTGAACACTTTTCCTGAAATTGAACGTACAAGGCGTATTTTGAAAAGGCGCAAAATCTGGGAATATTTCCAAATACGCCTTGTACATACATTTTAGGAAAAGTGATCAACACAAAAGTTGTAGATCTCGTCGATATCTACAACTTTCGTGTTGAACACTTTTCCTTATATTGCATGTACAAGGCGTATTTCGAAAAGGCGCGAAAAATTGGATAATTTTGGGGTGCGACAAGTAAAATTGCGGGTTGCGGTTAACAATCACCTTTTTTTTACTGTCCGCTCTTTAAGATTCTAGTTTTTTTGCCTCCGGTTCAGCTAAACCGGGTAGCCTCAGTTTGCTGTTCGGTCCAATAGTGTGATTTCCCAACCTAAAAGCGAAGAAAGTCGGATCAGTTATGCCTTCCTAAATACTAACACTGCACAAAATCCCGCATAGGGCACGAGAGCGAACGACAAAAGTTTGGTGACGAGTAGTAACCCTATCATGGCAAAATACCAAACGACGAATCAGGAGATTTTCCGGTGAGTTCCAGCGCGACGTCTTCATCGGACCTAGAAGGAGTTCCGACGAGTTCTAGCCCCTCCCATTTCACATTCTTCGCCCATGTAAGTAACCGCTAGTGTCATCCCAACTTGTCTACATCTTTATAATAGGCGTGCTTCTTATTTGGCATTATACCCAGCCATTACGCAAATGTCCTGTCGAAAAGCAAAGGGGAAGGGGAATATGTAGGTAAACAAGGAAAATAGGTTCGAGAACGATGCAGCCCAAAATCGTTATGAGATTCTCAAATTAAAGCGGGTCATATACGAGAGAGGGTTTCAAATTGAAGTTCGAGTTTGGAGCATGACATATATGGAACAAACTCGACAGCAGGGATGGGACTCCTTTTGCCATCCAAGGGATGAAGCTATTTTATCATGGGTTTATGAGTTCTATTCAAATGCCCCTTTCATAAAAATGACAATGTACTCGTGAGGGGAAAGAAGATCAACTGTTCGCCGGAAGCCATTAACAATTTATTTGGCATGGAGAATTTAGAGGATCAACACTTAAGAGAGACGATATCCCCTCTCGAGGTTGCAACTACCTTGTCCATGTCATCAGAGATTGCGAGGTCCAATCAATGTAAGAATGTTGTCCGCTCCGCTTGCTTCAAGCGCGAGGAAAAAGTGTGGCTATTGTTTATTAATGCAAGTATTCTCCCTACCAAGCACCCAAATCAAGTGTCATTCTCGCGAGCCTTGCTTATTTATTATATTTTAAAGGGAATAAAGATCAATGTGGGGCGGATAATAGCGGGTCAAATTCGTGAAAGGGTACAATCTAAGGTCAGCCAACAATTGTGGTTCCCGACTCTGATTACCGTTTTATGCCGTTATCACAGAGTAGGAGAAAAGGACGCCATCGTAACTCCAGTAGGACATCACATTACTCAAACAGTTATTTCTACTAACATAAAGGTTTCTTCTAAGCGGAATGAACTCCAGGTCATACCAAAACTGCTGCCCTCTTTTACAAAATAACACACCAATCCTCTCAGCAACACAAAAACGGGCGTCCCGATTCAACACAAATTCTGGTGTATTTGAAACATCTCACGTAGTATCGAAGGCGCCATCAAAACATTGTTGCAGCACAATTAACAACTCTAAACAAGAATCAATAGAAATTATTGTGACACGCACAACTCCCGATTGGTGACCAATCTCTACCATTCCTTTCATTGTTTGATTCTGATGGTTACATGCTTAATGCTCGTGGCAAACGAGCGGATTCTTCGATCAATGGCATTGTTGATGAACAAGAGGTGACGGCTGAAGACAATGAATCTGGGGACGACGAAGAAGAAGAGGCGATGGATGAAGACAATGAGAGTGGGTACAGCGACGAAGACGATAAAGATGATGAAGACAATGAAAGTATTGGAAGCCCAAAAGGCTGATGCACTTTCACGTCTACCTTTTAGTTTATTGTTTTGTGGCTAACCGAATAGTTTATTGTTTTTGCTGACCTGCTACCCTTTTAATGGTTCTCTTTTACACTATGGTTGCTATTACACTTGCTTATTCTAATTCTGCGTTCTGGTAATGTTTCTAGGATGGTTTAAATAGAAATCAGTATGTTTTGGTCTTTTGACTACTCCTCTGTAATACTTTGGAAAAAACCCAGTTCTGCAAAAAACCCAGTTCTGCTTATTGTGGTATGATATGATGTGGTCCCTAGCTCAGTTTGTTTTGTTTTTTGATATGCACTATTGATCAATCACATGAAAGGAGACCACAATCGTCATTGCCTGTACTAACTTCAAGCACTCATGCAGCTGCTTTAATATTCTGAATTGATTTGGGGCAGTTCATCACTTTTTTGCATTTTTGGATTGTAGTTTGTGTGCTAGTTGGATATAATTTTTATTTGCAAGTATGAATAAAATTAACTACCACATATTGAGTTTGATTGGATTTGGGAATTTCTGTGAAAAATAATGAGATAACTAAATCTGGAGACTAGCCTTTGTGTGGCTTCGTGTATAATCTCATGCAGATAATTGTTGGTCAAACCGCCGCGGTTAACTTTTGAACCATAACATCATATAATCGAACAGAAAGGATGAGAGGGATTAATACTTTGGTCTGCATATCTTAAGGGAGTACTTTATTTCTATGGCATTTATTTACATATATTTTACATCAATCGTCAAATTGTAGACTTCACCCGAATTAATTAGGAAATAATTAATGACACATCTTTTATAGGGACTAGCAAAGACCTTGGTGTGATGGTGTGAAGTAACCTTCACCAGTTGAGTGACAAATATCTTAGTGAATTGTAATTTGTTGAGCCTTATTCTTAGTTCACATTATGTAATTTTAAACGATTGGTACGTGAGTCAAACCTGAAAGTTCAGAATCTTTCTTTTGAAGTTAGTAAGATATGTTAGAGCTCCATGTCGTTTTTTGCCTAGGCACATTATTCCTTATAAATATTTGCGCAATACAAATTAATTGTAATAATTTTTAAGCATAATGTGGGAGGGGTGAATAAGAACTTTGTTGAAGCCGGGAAAAATCACAAGCTCAGAAAAAGGATCAAGTCAACCTAAGGTTACTGCTTCTACGATCCGATGTCACAGATCAAGTGACTAGCACAAGAGATAGAAAACTATCTATAAGCACGCCCCAAATGCTCCAGCAGGGAGGTCCCACCACGTACCCGGAAGCTTGGAAAAAGCTTCCCCTTCGCAACCAAAAGGCTGAGCGAGGTACTAGGCAGGCAGGGACTGGCCGAGTATCCACTTGGGGGGACCTCGGCCGCTTTCAAAAGTGTCATTTCCAGTACCTCTGGGGGGCTATTTATAGAGAAATCCTAGGGGGGGGGGTATAGGCGAGTATCCAGCTACTAGCAGCGAGCTCCAAGGGATACTCGCCCATACTCGCGAGTTGCTCGCCCAAACTCGCCACAGCTCGCCTTTGCTCGCCCAAGCTCGCCACAGCTCGCCTCTGCTCGCCCAAGCTCGCCACAGCTCGCCTCTGCTCGCCACAGCTCGCCACAGCTCGCCTCTGCTCGCCACAACACGCCTCTGCTCGCCCAAGCTCGCCACAACTCGCCTATGCTCGCCCAAGCTCGCCACAGCTCGCATCTGCTCGCCCAAGCCCGCCACAGCTCGCCTCTGCTCGCCCAAGCCCGCCACAGCTCGCCTCTGCTCGCCTCTGCTCGCCCAAGCTCGCCACAACTCGCCTCTGCTCGCCCAAGCTCGTCACAGCTCGCCTCTGCTTGCCCAAGCTCGCCTCTGCTCGCTTCTGCTCGCCCAAGCTCGCCTCTGCTCGCTTCTGCTTGCCCAAGCTCGCCTCTGCTCGTCCAAGCCCGCCACAGCTTGCCACAGCTCGCCTCAGCTCGCCTCAGCTCGCCTCAGCTCGCCTCTGCTCGCCCAAGCTCGCCTCAGCTTGCCTCTGCTCGCCCAAGCTCGCCTCTGCTCGCCTCTACTCGCCCAAACTCGCCTCTGCTCGCCCCAGCTCGCCTCTGCTCGCCCCAGCTCGCCTATGCTCTCCCAAGCTCGCCTCTGCTCGCCCAAGCCCGCCACAGCTCTCCTGTGCTCGCCTAAGCTCGCCACAGCTCGCCTCTGCTTGTCGACTGGTCTGCGAATAGCCGTCTGCTGTGGTACTTCTGATCTCGATGAATTACGGGTTATACAAACTTAGTCAATGATTTAAGCTAAAACATTGAGCTTAAGTAGTTAATTGATTAAGATGATTAAGGTCACCTTTATATCATCTATAGCCTTTTGAGCTTGAGTCTTGCCATTTTGATTCATATTGAGCTTGAGTCTTGTCATTTTGATTTGAATTATTTATGTACAATTTCCCTAAATTTCTACTAACTATTTCTTAATAAGATTCCCAACTATAGGTATGATAAAAAAGGCGTTAAAAAAATTGTATCATAGTGATATGTGGCCTGAGTGTGTGTACACCTACTTGTAATGATCTTAACTATGATTTAAAAAAAAATTAAAATGAAAATATATGTGAAAATGTCACAGTGATATGTGGACTGAGTATGTGTACACCTACTTGGAATGATCCCTATTATGGAATTTTTGAAAAAAAAAATCAATGATTATGAAAGTAACCCCATAGTAGGTATAATTATTAAGAATTGTTGCTAGAGAAATATCTTGACCAAATCAAAATTAAATCATAAATTTCTAACCAAATCAAAGCCCATCATAATTCAAGTACTTATGATTTTATTTCAACTACCAAATTTTTTGTCGAGGCTAACTCAAATACTTAGCAAAATATTTTAGTTTCTCCTATATATGAGGAAATTTAATGAGTTAAGATGTTTGAGAGCTGATAATTCTAAGAAATAACACTCACAACACTAGGAAATTGTTATGAAGTTTTAACCTGTATCGAATGTTGAAACCGGAAATCTGGTCTCCCGTGGAGTTCGACCCTTGGGGAAGGGGTGACCGCGCACCTACTACCCTCAAGCGAACGATCTAGGCACAAGACTAGGAACACGAGAGACAGACCCAAGGTCTCAGCGTGGAGGACCCGCCGCATACCCGGAAGACTAACTAACTCTTCCCCTCCCAAGCCAAGGGCTGAGCTAAGGCACCTTCGGAGGGCTCTCTTGGCCGACCGGAACATCCAAGGAGGATCTCGAGATCCACTCCCAAACTAGAGGTGCCACCTCGGGTCTATGTAAAATGTTCCCCGCCCGCCTTACTATTAGCACAAAACCGCCAAGCAGCCCTACTCTACGCAGCCCCAATTGGGCCGCTAACAGCGGAACTCCGCTACTCTGAAGGGATGACAACGGGCCATCAGGGGCTTCCCGGCATCTATACCTCGGGGCCCACGCGGGGGGAGCGGTTCACGAACACACCGCTCGCCCAAGACAGGAGGAGTAAATTATAATCGCAGAGCATCACAGATATGAAAAAATATTACAGGAATATAAATTCCATACTCGGCACGCAGGCCGGAAATATAAACAAAAAGGTCTTCGAGGGCCAGCACAAGTTTGGGCTTAAGCCCGCTACTCCCCGCCTGGTGCTGCAACATCTGTACGCCAACGTCTCGACGAGCGGCGGCCAACTAGTCATCGGTCGGCTAACAAAAGCGGGCCAAACATATTGCGCACACCCCCTTTTTTGGGGCTACGGAGCGCATTCCCTGCAAGCGGCTAAATAAACAACTTCCTCGGAGTCTTCTCCGGGAACCCCAGAACATCACCAATCCGGCTCACACGTCCGGATGGGCTTCACACAGCATGCCTAAACCCGTACTCACGCTTCCGGGTGCTAATGCAATTAACTGCGGGGACGTACACGTCAACCCGTCGGGGAGTTCCCTTCCCCCCACCCGTTGGTGGAGAGGGGCTTCCGTACAAATATGTAAACTGAAGGCTTCACCTGCCCAAGTAGAAATTTCGTTACCCTTGACGCGTGTTTTGACGGCGGTGCCGGGAGAGGAGCCCCTAGCCGATCTTGCTCCAGGCGGCCGCGGCGGTGAAGGAGAGCTAGGGCTCGGCGAACCTTGTTCTAGGCGGTTATGCCCTGGTAGGATTCATTTGTGAGGACTTTTACTGCGAACTCTTTCCCATCATTCAACCTTCCATAATAAACAATGTCAAATCCTCCCGATCCAACTTTCTGCTGAAACTTGTCTTCTTAGTCGATTGGGCCGTGACAGCATCTCCTTTTTGAGGGATCTTACTTCTTTTTTGTTTGAACAATATATATATGTCATAAGAGAAGCAAGTAGACAAAGTCCAAGTACAACAGAAATGATGATGATTATAGTGTGATTAACTCCATGCTTTTGAATATGAAGACCTGCATTTCCTTCATAGTGTTTCACACCATCTCCCGACGGTGAAGAAAAGGCTGGGGCTCGGCCACCCCCTTCTCCGGAAGGATCTTGCTCTTGGCGGTGCCGGTGGCCGATCTTGCTCTAGTCGGCCCTTGCTTGGCCGGCGACGGGAGAAGAGATCGGGAGAGAGAGAGAGAGAGAGAGAGAGAGAGCGGCCGGCGACGATAGAGGGGGAGTAGAGCTCGGCCTTGTCCTGCTTAGGCGGCAGCGGGGAAGAGATCAGGAGGCGGGGAGCTCGGGTTGTGCTTGCCGACGCAGAGCAAATCGGGGGAGAGGGGGCGGGGCTCGGGCTGCCTTGCTTGGGCGGCGGCGGCGGAGGAGAGAGGGGGAGCGGGGGCGGCGTCGGCCATGCTCCTGGCCGAACCCTAGCGGGGAAGCCGAACAGGAAAAAGAAAACCCGCTGCTTCCCCTCTTCTCTGTTGCCCCCTTTCCTGTACCCCCGCTGGCTTCTTTTTATCTCCTTTTTTTTTCTGTCCCTCCCGACCCCTAGCCTGCACCCTCTTTTTTTATCCACCTCTAACCTCTTATATATTATATAATATCTTATATATAATATATATAAGATATATATATATATATATATATATATATATTATATATATATATATATATATATATATATATATATATATATATATATAATATATTATAAACCTATTCGCATGAAACCTCCGCACGCACGCACGCACGAGGACCCGCACGCCTCCGAACAAGGACACAACAACTCGTCGCCCACAACACGCCCCTAGGCTGGCATTTGGGGAGGGTCCCACTCGTCCGGCTACGGGGTTGTACACAATCCCCGCTCTTTTCGAGCTTGGCACAAACTCGGAAAGAATCATCCAACCCAACGTATCCGACGAGTGGGAGCCGACCCAAAAAAAAGTTTGAGAGAAACTGGAATCTGCTCTTGGAGCACCGATCTCTCCACGACCTTTCTGATCTTTTGAATCGCTCGATACCCTTTGGCTCACTGCTATCGAATTGCCCTTATACCATTACTTACAACAAGTATACCATTTCTCGTGATATCGTGAAACATCGAAGCCACCTATTTCGTATCCTCTTGTACACACTGAGCTAATCCTTTCCCCCCAGGTGTGCCTACAGCCCTGCCAGCTAATGAGAGCCTGACAGCGGGTCCACCCGGGGCCGAGCAGCACTCGGGGTCCCTTACCCCCCAGGTGTGCCTACAGCCCTGCCAGCTAGTGGGAGCCTGACAGCGAGTCTACCCGGGGCCGAGCATCACTCGGGGTCCTGCAAAATATCCAAACTCTCTTTCCAAACTCCAAACTCTCTCTCCCTTACCCCCCAGGTGTGCCTACAGCCCTGCCAGCTAGTGGGAGTCTGACAGCGAGTCTACCCGGGGCCGAGCATCACTCGGGGTCCTGCAAAATATCCAAACTCTCTTTCCAAACTCCAAACTCTCTCTCCCTTATCCCCCAGGTGTGCCTACAGCCCTGTCAGCTAGTGGGAGCCTGACAGCGAGTCTACCCGGGGTCCACTACTACCGCCATCGAGTGACTTCCGGCCCTGCCAGCTAGGTGAGAGCCTGACAGCGTGTTGAAACCGGAATCCGGCCTCTTGTGGAGTTCGACCCTTGGGGAAGGGGTGGTCTCGCACCTACTTTGCTCCTGCAAGAAAAACAACGAGAGAGACAAGAGAGAACAGACCCAAAGGCTCGGCAGGGAGGTCCCACCACAAACCCGGAAGATCTCTGAGCGCTTCCCCTCCTTAGCCAAGAGTCGAGCTAAGGTACCCTCAGAGAACACTTGAAAATGAGAGCAAGGAGGCACTGAAAGCGTGTCCTTTGAGGTACCCCTTGGGTCTTATTTATAGTTTTTTGGAATCTGAACTGCCAATAACCAAAAGAAATGACCTGAAAATACAAAAAGCCCTTGGTTGGGCCTGCCAACAGCCAAACTCCGCTGTTCTAAGTAGCTATGCGCAGTCCAACCTGGTCTGCCAACAGCGTGGCTCCGCTATTCTGAGGGGCTATTCGCACCCCTGGGGAGTCAGCTCGCCTCCAATCATCCTCCGCTGGAGGCGGGCACGACCTGGCTCCAGCCGCCCGCTTGTTCTCCTGGGCGAGCGCGAGCCGGACCGTCGCGACCTGCCTGTCTTCTGCCGGGGCGGACCGGCGGCCAGGTCGCGTGTGGGGGCTGGCCGACGGCCACCGCGACCCCCTGATCGGCTCGCCAGTCGCGGGTCGCCAGACCCATCCGCTTTGGTCAGTGATTCTTCGCGCGACCCGCTCGCTCGCCTCGCCCGACTCGCTCGCCTGAAATGGGCGGGAGCGGGCCAGCCCTCCTGCCGTATACCCGTTTTGCCGCTCGGGTGCGGGTCGCGGGGCTAGGTCTGCTCGACCTCCCTGGCGGGACCCGCTCGCCGGACACGGGGTTGTACACAGCGGGATCTGCTCGAGGCCCACGGATGACACCGAGTGACTTCCGGCCCTGCCAGCTAGGTGAGAGCCTGGTAGCGGGATCTGCTCGGGGTCCAAAACTACCGCCATCGAGTGACTTCCGGCCCTGCCAGCTAGGTGAGAGCCTGACAGCAGGATCTGCTCGAGGCCCACGGATGACACCGAGTGACTTCCGGCCCTGCCAGCTAGGTGAGAGCCTGGCAGCGGGATCTGCTCGGGGTCCAAAACTACCGCCATCGAGTGACTTCCGGCCCTGCCAGCTAGGTGAGAGCCTGACAGCGGGATCTGCTCGAGGCCCACGGATGACACCGAGTGACTTCCGGCCCTGCCAGCTAGGTGAGAGCCTGGCAGCGGGATCTGCTCGGGGTCCAAAACTACCGCCATCGAGTGACTTCCAGACCTGCCAGCTAGGTGAGAGCCTGACAGCGGGATCTGCTCGAGGCCCACGGATGACACCGAGTGACTTCCGGCCCTGCCATCTAGGTGAGAGCCTGGAAGCGGGATCTGCTCGGGGTCCAAAACTACCGCCATCGAGTGACTTCCAGCCCTGCCAGCTAGGTGAGAGCCTGACAGCGGGATCTGCTCGAGGCCCACGGATGACACCGAGTGACTTCCGGCCCTGCCAGCTAGGTGAGAGCCTGGCAGCGGGATCTGCTCGGGGTCCAAAACTACCGCCATCGAGTGACTTCCGGCCCTGCCAGCTAGGTGAGAGCCTGACAGCGGGATCTGCTCGAGGCCCACGGATGACACCGAGTGACTTCCGGCCCTGCCAGCTAGGTGAGAGCCTGACAGTGGGATCTGCTCGGGGTCCAAAACTACCCGACTTGACTTTGCTCGAGATGGAGACATCTTATTCACTTAAGAGGTGCTGGAGAGTTAATTGCACCGATGCTTTTACAAATGGGGGACGCATTCTCTACATAAGAAAGACGATCTGGAAGTCGTCAGATCGAGAAGCTGGCGTCCGAGTCTGTTCCTAATAATTCCTCCAATCGGAAGAGAGATGCAATCGGGGAGACATAGGCCGACGTGTAAGGGGGGAGCTGATCTCGGCCGTCAGTGCAGAGGCTCGGTCTTATAATAGCGCTTAGAGTCCCGAGGCATCGTCCCATCATCCGAACTGGGCTATTTAAAAGGAACGGGTTGGACGTTTCGTATCCTGATCTAATGACAAAGACCACTTTCCGCCATGTCACTTGCGATTGCCTGGAGAGATCGGCTCTTTATCAAATCTGGGAGGTTAGCGTCTAGGCTCGTTCCTGATAATTCCTCTAGTCGGAGGAGAGGTGCGATCGGGAGGACATAGGCCGACGTGCAGGGGGGAGCTGATCTCGGTCGTCAGTGCAGAGGCTCGGTCTTACAATAGCGCTTAAAGTCCCGCGGCACCGTCCCATCGTCCGAACTAGGCTATTTAAAAGGAACGGGTTGGACGTTTGGCTTCCGGAGTCGATCGCGAGGCTAACCCTTGAAGCCCTCAGAAGCTCGAGGCGAATCGGTAATAACGAGAAAAATTGACCGCTATTGAATTATAAGGAGGATATAACATATTACCGCTATAGAGGGAACCCTTTTCGATCATCCCGCCTCATAATACCTCTCAGCTGCTCTCTTACTCGATCTTGAAGATAATAACCTCCAGGTTTCTCGTTGATGCAACAAGTGGGGATACACGGGTTTTCATAGATAGAAGCGCTTCAAATAGGTGCAAATCTTACTCCAAATGCTATGGGATTCCAATAACATCTATAGGATGGGCCGACTCCGGGTATGAAGACCTTACACACAGTGTCAGCGCACGACCCTGGTCGTCACCTGGTTCCACTTCTATAGCCATGATGTTCGCCTGAGTTCTTCTGTGCTGGTCACTCTCCACGCTCACCGCACCAAAAAGTTGAAACCAGAAATCCGGTCTCCCGTGGAGTTCGACCCTTGGGGAAGGGGTGACCGCGCACCTACTACCCTCAAGCGAACGATCTAGGCACAAGACTAGGAACACGAGGGACAGACCCAAGGTCTCAGCGTGGAGGACCCGCCGCATACCCGAAGACTAACTAACTCTTCCCCTCCCAAGCCAAGGGCTGAGCTAAGGCACCTTCGGAGGGCTCTCTTGGCCGACCGGAACATCCAAGGAGGATCTCGAGATCCACTCCCAAACTAGAGGTGCCACCTCGGGTCTATGTAAAATGTTCCCCGCCCGCCTTACTATTAGCACAAAACCGCCAAGCAGCCCTACTCTACGCAGCCCCAATTGGGCCGCTAACATCGGAACTCCGCTACTCTGAAGGGATGGCAACGGGCCATCAGGGGCTTCCCAGCATCTATACCTCGGGGCCCACGCGGGGGGAGCGGTTCACGAACACACCGCTCGCCCAAGACAGAAGGAGTAAATTATAATCGCAGAGCATCACAGATATGAAAAAATATTACAGGAATATAAATTCCATACTCGGCACGCAGGCCGGAAATAAAAACAAAAAGGTCTTCGAGGGCCAGCACAAGTTTGGGCTTAAGCCCGCTACTCCCCGCCTGGTGCTGCAACATCTGTACGCCAACGTCTCGACGAGCGGCGGTCAACTAGTCATCGGTCGGCTAACAAAAGCGGGCCAAACATATTGCGCACACCCCCTTTTTTGGGGCTACGGAGCGCATTCCCTGCAAGCGGCTAAATAAACAACTTTCTCGGAGTCTTCTCCGGGAACCCCAGAACATCACCAATCTGGCTCACACGTCCGGATGAGCTTCACACAGCATGCCTAAACCCGTACTCACGCTTCCGGGTGCTAATGCAATTAACTGCGGGGACGTACACGTCAACCCGTCGGGGAGTTCCCTTCCCCCCACCCGTTGGTGGAGAAGGGCTTCCGTACAAATATGTAAACTGAAGGCTTCACCTGCCCAATTAGAAATTTCGTTACCCTTGACGCGTGTTTTGACGGCGGTGCCGGGAGAGGAGACCCTAGCCGATCTTGCTCCAGGCGGCCGCGGCGGTGAAGGAGAGCTAGGGCTCGGCCAACCTTGCTCTAGGCGGTTATGCCCTGGTAGGATTCATTTGTGAGGACTTTTACTGCGAACTCTTTCCCATCATTCAACCTTCCATAATAAACAATGTCAAATCCTCCCGATCCAACTTTCTGCTGAAACTTGTCTACTTAGTCGATTGGGCCGTGACAGCATCTCCTTTTTGAGGGATCTTACTTCTTTTTTGTTGAACAATATATATATGTCATAAGAGAAGCAAGTAGACAAAGTCCAAGTACAACAGAAATGATGATGATTATAGTGTGATTAACTCCATGCTTTTGAATATGAAGACCTGCATTTCCTTCATAGTGTTTCACACCATCTCCCGACGGTGAAGAAAAGGCTGGGGCTCGGCCACCCCCTTCTCCGGAAGGATCTTGCTCTTGGCGGTGCCGGTGGCCGATCTTGCTCTAGTCGGCCCTTGCTTGGCCGGCGACGGAAGAAGAGATCGGGAGAGAGAGAGAGAGAGAGCCGAGCTCGGGCGGCCCTAATGGCCGGCGACGATAGAGGGGGAGTAGAGCTCGGCCTTGTCCTGCTTAGGCGGCAGCGGGGAAGAGATCAGGAGGCGGGGAGCTCGGGTTGTGCTTGCCGGCGCAGAGCAAATCGGGGGAGAGGGGGCGGGGCTCGGGCGGCCTTGCTTGGGCGGCGGCGGAGGAGAGAGGGGGAGCGGGGGCGGCGGCGGCCATGCTCCTGGCCGAACCCTAGCGGGGAAGCCGAACAGGAAAAAGAAAACCCGCTGCTTCCCAACTCTTCTTTGTTGCCCCCTTTCCTGTACCCCCGCTGGCTTCTTTTTATCTCCTTTTTTTTTCTGTCCCTCCCGACCCTTAGCCTGCACCCTCTTTTTTTATCCACCTCCTGCCATACATCTAACCTCTTATATATTATATAATATCTTATATATAATATATATAAGATATATCTTTATACTATAAGCAAAGAGCAAAAGAGCATGGTGTAACATTTGGATGCCCAAAATACCCTCCATAATGGTGTAACATTTATTCCCTAAATATCCCTCATATAATCAACTCTCCTTTTCATTTATTTGGGTCTTTTTGTATGTGAAAACATATGTTTTTTTTACAAAGTAAAAAATATAAACGTGATTTAGATTTTTTTACGGTCATTTTGAGTACTCATATGTATATGTTGCGGGCGTAGCCCGCAGCGACACATATAGCACGAGCGAAGCCCGTGCGGAGGCGGGCGAAGCCCGCCTAGATGAGTCCGAAGACCACCTAAGAGCTCTCCCCTCCTTTTTATTTATTTGGGCCGGATCTTGAGTGGTCTTTTTAGTCATTTCTTCTTATACTTTGAGAACTCTTCTTATAGATGCGGTCGAAGATCACCCAACTCGTAGACGACAAAAATGATTCAGTCTGATTTAGTCATCCTGTTCGACATATGGTAGATTTTGAGAACGAATGTCGCTCCCACGACAAATGTCGCCCCCAAGATAAATGTCGCTCCCACGACAAATGTCGCCCCCTCGACAAATGTCGCACCCACGACCAATGTTGCCGCCTCAGCCAAATGTCGTCCCCTCGACAAATGGTGCACCCTTGACAAATGTCGCACCCACGACGAATGTTGCCCGCACGGGGTACCCCGTGCACGACTGCTTGTATATATATATAATATCTTATAAACCTATTCGCATGAAACCTCCGCACGCACGCACGAGCACCCGCACGCCTCCGAACAAGGACACACCAACTCGTCGCCCACAACACGCCCCTAGGCTGGCATTTGGGGAGGGTCTCACTCGTCCGGCTACGGGGTTGTACATCGAACAAATGAATCTTTGAAATTTTAATGATGGATCCATTTACCAATTATTATTGCAAGTCACTCAATTAGTCTTGTTTTGATCAAGAGTAAGGAGAGTTGAACTTACAGTTCGGTAGATATTTGCTCATTCAATGACGTGCAATGTTTAATCTTTGCTAGGGGCTAGCAAAGGTTTAGGTGTGAGGGCGTGATAACTTCGCACAAAGAAGTTATCTTGTGCATCAATTTGTCTCATTTTGGCTAATTTATTTGAAAAATATTGATAAAAAACATATGCAAATGAGTAAATCATTATTTGTGATAAAATTCAGGTATTATTGATGTTTTAACTTGTTTTTATGATAGAGAATCATGAAGAAATTAACTTGCACGACCGATGTTAAGCATAAAGAGCATTCATGGAATGTTGCAGAAAATTTACAGGAATTTCGAAGCAGTTTTTGCTAAAAACTGAAGAGAAAAAAATTTATTGCAACAAATTTGCGAATTTAAATTTCGAATTTCTGAAAGTATTCAAAAATGACATTTATGAAAATGAAAGTATACTTCCTTTCATAAATCTTGTAGTCCATATGGGGCGTGTACAACCATAAATAGAGGGGGAGAAGTAAAATAAAGCATCTTTTTGTCATTTGGAGAAGAGAGGATATTGCAGCTAGGGTTTCTGGACTGGAGGATCTGCATTTCAGCCATTGTAGAGGGTAGATCCGAATTTCAGACGTCATATACTGTAAGATCTCTCTAGTTTTGCAGTATTTTATCTCAGTTATGAACTAAACTCTCTTAATACTGTATCGAGAGAGTACTATATGTGTTTTGGTGGTGAATTTCTCTTATGTTTGAATTTATTTGATCATTTATTTTGGTGGAACTTTTGAATTTGATATTGAAACTTTTTGGTTATGCTTTTATCTTCTATTGAACTGTGAGAATCGAGAGATGAGTGACGTAATATTGGTTTAAAGACTACCTTATCGCACCGCAAGAATCGAGAGATGAGTGGTGTAAATTTTTAACTTAGAGTTTCTACTATTATACTGCGCTTCGAGATTCAAGAGAGGAGAAGTGTAAGTGTTCTTAAGTTCGCTATGGTTTAGAGAGGAGAAAGTGATTAATCTTCTTTGCTAGCAACTCTGATTTTAATTCTTCGCAATATCCTTCATTCTATCTAAGTTAGAAATGAGTAGAGAAATATAAGATATCAAGATTTTCGAGATTCGGGAGATGATGATTTCTTCTATAAAAATCGTTGCGAGATAACTTGATCAGATATTATTTTCATACATCACCTCAACGCACATAGGAAATCAAAAATACAAGATTATTTCTTTTCAACTGATAAAAATTATCTCTTTAAATAGTATATTTAATTTAAATCATCGTTTATAATTTTCATTACTCTTCAAAATCACCTCATTAGATATGTTTGAATTTAAAGAAACAGGATATCTAGCATTTACAAGCTTTAGATTAACCACTTATCCGAGGGAACGATCTCTACCGACACTTTATTACTTGATCCGGCACGCGCACTTGCGGTAATACACATAACCATTTTAGGCGTATCAGCAATCATCCCTTTACAACAGACCAACCTCCAAAGAAGTCATCTCAGAGTACCCCTAACACTCTGACACTGTTCCCCTCAAAGGGTTTGTTGTCGTGGAAGCTTGACATTCTAAGGCGAGAATGTCATCCTCCTCTTCAAACGACACCAATTCGGCATCTGACTCGAGCGCGGCCATGCGTGGAGCGACTACTGGGAACGCAGCCATGCGAGGGCATGGCCACGCAGGGTTCGGCCGCGTAGGGGCGCAACCCTACGGCCACACAGGCTAGCCGGCCGCGTGCGGCTGTGTGGAGTGCGGCTGCGCTCGTGTTGGGGCGCATAGGCCGGGACACGCGCACTGGCTGTGCGGGGAGCGGACGCGTGCACTGGCAGTGCGCGCTTGCGCGCAGGCCGAGCACGTCTGCACGAACTTGCCGTGCACGTGCGCGGGCTCGACCTCTTCTTTTAGGGTTCCTGGGCCTTGCGGCTTTGATGTGCATAATTGGATCGATTGGGCCCAGGGAAACTATGTCTGAGTCGCGTTGGTTTGTATTAGAAATTTCAGGGGAAATCTCATCAATCATGTTTAGTAAACCGAGCCGAATCTTTTTTCTGATTCTGATATGGCTAGCCAGGGATTGAGGTTTGCATAAGAGCATTTCAATAATTTTAAACATAAATTATTATTATTACTTAGGCTCCGATTGACAAGGTGTTGGTGGTCGTAAACACATGAGTTAAAACGTCATTTGTTAAGGATCGCTTAGCAAACATCATCCGTTTAAACATAAAGTCGATGAAGTTACTTAGGTAGGCATTAACAAATGACAATTTAGCCCCCCCGTGTTCATGACCACCACCAACGTGCCAAACAGAGCATTAAGAACCAAATAACATTATTGGAATTGGTCATCAATGTCAATTCCAAGTCTCCAATTTAGTTCAAACGAACAGACCCTCATGGATTTGATGTAAGAAAATACTAATAAATGCATCTGAAGGAGAAAGTAACTGCTGTGGCTTCTGAACCGTCTTAGTCCACTGAGCGATCGAGCGCGCAAAAAGACAAAGATTCACTGGGTGGTGAGACGGAGACTTGATTACGCGGAAAACCCGCAATCAGGGTGAAAAACAATGCGGTTAGTACAGTGTCGACCTAAATTTCACTATCTAAGAGTTTATTACAGGGATTTGGTTGGGGAGAGTGAGGGCGACAAGCCACTCCTCGTTACACTTAGAGAGATGAGAGAAGGGCGAACATTAGGCGTGACGGGCCTCTGTACTCCTCTGACAATCTTCCTTCGCCCGCTTCCTGTAGAGCAGGTGTAACCCGACCTTCCGAGCCGATCTGGCGTGCCGATGGAGATTATCAACTTGTCCCATCTTCCCTTGTTTGTTAGTGGCCGACGGTTTGAGGCATTGTCTGGAAGTTTGCGTGTGTTATGTGTTCGACTTGTTTCTTTACCAACTTTGCCTTACTTCACCGGATTTTGCAGAGTTCTACAAGAGTGGACTTGGGCGGAGATCCCGTAGAAATAAGGAGAGGAGGAAGTGAGTATGTTGTAAGAGTTAGAGAATTCTCTTAACTGGCAAAAGACCTCTAATGAAGTAAAATTGGGTATATTTATATATTTTAAAGGGGCGGTCCGATAATTTTACCTAATAACTACCGTACCGTCCAATAGGTATGCCCAGATTCGAGCACGCAGTTCAAAATTTTTGGAAAATGACGATCCTACCCCTGAGACGAAAAAGGGCCCTCCTACGACGACCAATGGCCTGACGATGATGGCGGGAGTGGCGGTCACCCCTCCCATACATGGTGGGCTCCCAGGATGGGCGGCCGACTGCAGTGGGGTCAGCCGCGGCAAGGCACTCGGGAGAAGTCCGGGTTTGCTAGCCAAAGTTCGCTGATGTAGTGGACTTGGTCACGAGTTTGTGATATGTCCGGGTTGTTGCCGAGTTCGTTGAGACCGCCTGTGTTAAGCTGTCTCCTTCTGGAGTTCGCCGAGTTCGACAAGTCGACAAGACGGATTTTGTTTTAGTCGTTGGTTGCAGTTTGCGCGGAATGGTTGCAGAGACCGCTACTCAGTGCAGCTTGGTGGCTGAGTTCGGCAGTCCGCCGCTGGCGTGATTGGATCAGTTCGCGTGGATTGGTTACTGTGATGAGCGATCTGGATTAGAGGCCGCTAAATTGCACGGTTTTGTATCAGTGTCCACTGAACTGTGCGGTCTGGTTGCGGAGACCGACAATTCGACATTGACACAATCGTCCATGATGCGTGGCTGGATTGATCAAGTCCACGAGGACTGGTTTTGTTGTCCACTCAGTTTGGCGGACTGGTCCTTCTTTCCGCCTATGCAGATGGTTCCTTGTGGAGGACTAATGTTGTGTCCGCATTTTGTGCGGACAGGTGATGCTAGTCGCGGATTGACAGGTGGTTATCCTATCGTTATGGGCGATGACGACACTTCTCTCCACGCTTATAAATAGGAGTCCCCAACTCGTCATAAATAACAAGAACAGTGAGAACTTTGCTCGCACTTTAATCATGCGGTTTAGATTATTTAACTGGCGTGACTAAACGAAGTTGACTCTGTGCAGACTGTGCGACTAGCATCAGACGGCTATGCAACTGGTGGAAGCTTGGTGTGAAACAGTTCACAGTTAACAGTAAGGGACAAACAATAGGTCGCGGTCTCAGCGACATGAAGTCACTTTCTCAGGGTTGCGGTTAAGTCAAACAGTTCTCCCGGTCTATCAACGGGTTCTGTTCAAATTCATCAACATTCAATAACAAGCATTCCACACGACTAGTTGCGGTTTGGAGACTTGGTCGCTTTCGGTGGATAGGGGTTGCGGTTAGCAGTTGTGCGGCCTGTGCGGTTAAGTTTTGCAGACCGCGCGATTACTCTTGCTTGTACTTTTCTGCTTTCATTGGATACATTGTGAAATTATGTCTCACAATGTATGTCTCGCTCTGTAAATCAGATTTGTGAATTTCAGATTAAGACTCTTGTGATTTTGTTATGCTGAATTTTACTTGGTTTTGGTTGTGAATTTGTGTTCATGCGACCTCTTTCTCAGCTTCCCATAAATTTTTACATATATGTGGTACAATTTTACAGGCTTTTTCCTTTTATTATGTTTATTACTTCTCTGTGATTTGTGGTCTATGTTTATTGTTCACTTGTTTTCTATTATACCCAATGTGTTGGACACGCTATCAGTTTTTTGTATGTGGAAGCTGAGATATCCTCCAGCAATGCGCTCAGGTCTTCACTCGTAAAGTTTGGACTATAATTTGACTGAAAGTTATTGTTCGTGAATGACCACAAAAGCAAGAAATAGAGAAGATGGCAAAATGCTATTTTCTTGTTTGATGAGGTAATCGTGTTACAATGTGTAGTTGTCGTTGCATATCCATGAATGTATATGAACTCCCGCTCTCAAATCAAGTGTTGTGAGATTTCTAGAAAAGAAAAAAAGTAGCGAAATCTTCAAATGTTTGACCTTTCTATGATGTGAAATGCTTTTGACCCGTTACAATGCGCTCATTTTTATAGGCAAATAAAAGGGGAAGTGACACTTTGTTTCAGAATGTGGACCCCATCCCCATTCGAGATCAATAGAGCTCGATGAGTTGACCTGCTGAGCGCGATGAGGTGACATACCGAGCACGCCAGAAGACCATTCGAGCTCGCCAAGGTGCCCTGTCTTCATGTTTTTCAAGTGTAATTTTGATTTGGATGAATATGGGTACTACAATTCACGGGACTACATCTTCGTTTGGTTCGGCGTTTCGCCGCTTCCGAGTAAAAGCCGCCAAACGGCGGGTAAACAAAAAAACGACGGCAACATTTGCTTCGTTTGCACCCACCCGACAGAAAAAAGCCAACTCCACTCAAGTTTGCAATATAGATAAACAGAGCCTAAAATACTCGCACAACTACGAAGTGGATTCATACTTCAAAAAAAAAAAACTATTGCAAACCTCTACGAAATGCCGCCAGCCACTCACACCTCTACCGCCGGGAAGCACTGCTTTTACTACGGCCACCGCCGGCCTTCCAGAAACCGCCCAGTCGTCTTCGGCGGTCTTTTCACCAATCGCAAAACCCTACCCTCCTCCACCGTCGAAGGCGACACACTCTCCGGCAGCCGCCAAAGTAAGCCCCGCCCCTCCACCACCATCCACTTCCGCGACTGGGATCCCGATCTTCCATCCTCCTCTTCCTCCTCCTCGGCTCCTCCATCCCTCACTGACTCCGACCGCCGCCTCTCCCCTCTCGCCCGATTCATATGCGACTCTCTCCGCCGCAACCACCGCTGGTGTCCCGCCGTCCTCTCCGATCTCAACAAGCTCCGCCGCGTTACACCCGATATCGTCTCCGAGGTACTCCGATCCCGCCCCTTGCTTCCCGCCTCCATCTACACCCGCTTCTTCCGCTGGGCCGGCCGCCAGAAGGGCTTCTCCCACACCTTCGCTTCTTATAATGCCCTGGCTTACTCCCTCTCCGCCTCAGGCCTCTTTCGCGCCGCCGATCAGATCCCGGAACTCATGCTCGCCCACGGAAAATCTCCCTCCGAGAAGCAGCTCGAGATCCTCATCCGCTTCCACGCTGATGCTCGGCGTCCTCTCCGAGTGTTCCACCTCTACCAAAAGATGCGCTCCGAGTTTGGCGTCTCCCCTGGCCGCACTTTCCTCTACAATCGAATCATTGATTCCCTGGTAAACTGTGGTCGGCTGGATCTTGGTCTTGCTGTATACGACGATCTCCGCTCCGATGAAGGTCTCAAGGAGGACGCCGTCACCTTCACCATAATCTGCAAGGGTTTCTGCCGCGCTGGCCGGATTGACGAGCTTATCCATCTCCTTGATCGGATGCGGAGCGAGGTCTGCCGGCCGGATCTATTCGCATACACAGCCATGATTAAGATTTTAACAGCCGAGGGAAATCTGGACGGCAGCCTTAGAATTTGGGATGAAATGGCGAAGGATGGCGTCGAGGCTGATGCGATGGCTTATTCGACTCTGATCGTCGGGCTGAGTAAATCTGGGAGGATGGAGAAGGGGGAGAAACTGTTTCGGGCCATGAAACGAAAGGGTTTTCTGATTGAACGCTCTGTTTACTGCGCTTTGGTGGAAGGGTATGTCGCCGGAGGCAAGGTTGAATCTGGGTTTCAGATCTTCAAAGAGATGGTAGACGATGGCTACCGTGCAGATTTAGACATTTACGATTCTCTGATTAGGGGTTGCTGCACCGCTGGCAGGTTTGACAACGCATTCAAACTGTTTGAACTTGTAATCTCAGAAGGCATTGATCCGGAGTTCACCACAGTATCGCCATTGTTGGTTGGTTATGCTGATGCGGATCAAATCCATAACTTCTTCCAATTCCTCGATCGTCTTTATGTATTAGGCCTGCCTGCCATGGATTTTCTCTCAAGCTTCTTCACCGTGTTTCTGGAGAGGGTGGGAGGGAAGCGAAAGCACTGAAACTGTTTGCCGAGTTAAAACTCAAAGGTTTTTCCAGTGTTTCCATCTACAACATCCTTATTGAGGCACTCCACAAGATCAAGGAGGTGAAGAAGGCCTTAACATTGTTCTATGAATTGAAGTCTTCGGATCACTTGAAACCAGATTCATGCACATACAGCCTCGCAATTTCATGCATTTCAGACATTGGAGATGCTGATGAAGCCTGCTCATACTTCAATATGATGAAGGAGAACTCATGGACTCCTGCTGTTTCTGCATATGTCTCCCTCGTCAGAGGGCTCTGCGTGGCCGGAGAAATCGACGCCGCCATGATCGTGGTGAGGGACTGCCTGGGAAATGTGACCGGCGGGCCTATGGAGTTCAAGTACTCGTTGAGAGTGGTGGATGCGTGTTGCTCGGGTGAACCGGAGAAGGTGGTGGAGGTTTTGAACGAGATGGTGGAACTGGGATACCCTGTGGAAGATGTTATATATTGCGCGATCATTCATGGCTTCTGCAAGCATGCGAGCTCGGGGGAAGCGCGGGCGGTGTTAGATGTCATGAAGGATCGGAATATACTGAGCGGTGCGAATTTCGTGCTTTATGAGGACATGCTCAATGAGCATTTGAAGAAGGTGGCAGCCAGCTTGGTTATCTCAGGGTTGAAATTCTTCGGGTTGGAGAAGAAGTTGAGGTGGAGAACAAGTTTGGATGATTCTTCTTCCTAAGGAGCTTGTCGGGTATATATCTTTTTGGGTTTAAATTAAATGTTCTAACTTAAAATTAATTGATTGCAGATGAAAAGGTTTATGATTTGTATTAAGTGCACAAAATTATGTTAGGTTTTTTTTGGATAAAGTTTATGTGATATCCCTAGAATTTATAGAAAAGACATGTAATCCCTACAGTGTTTAAATAGAAAATTGGAACCTTTGTATTTCTTTTGTGTCTATTTCGGGACTTAGTTGGAGATAGCAGTGGAGGTGGAGAGACATGAGGCTAACTCTGGAATGATGATGAAGAGGAGAGAATTAGAGAGAAGTAGAAGAGTTAGAGAGAGAGAGAGAAATTTGATTTCACTCCATATCCCATACATGATGACCTGAGGGGGTTGTATATAACTATATATGATCTTGATGACATGAGCGTAAATACCAAATATAAAAAAAATGCGTGAAACATTATAACACTGAGACACAAATAACATGTAACAATGACTCGACTCCTAACCTTGGACTCATGATGTTAGTTCAAATCTAAAGTTCTCATTTCGAAGGGATGCATAAATCTTCCGTTTTTGACAATCATCTCGGCTCGAAACAGAATCAAGTTTGAGTAGATTGCAATCTGAGCAAAGCCAATTTTTTTAATTGCTTTAGCAATTTTATACACTTTATGTTCAAAACTAGGTTTTTTTCTTGGTGGCGGTCATAACCGCTGTCTTTTCAAAATATATATTTTTTGACGGTGATGTTTTTGTTCAAACTCATGAGAGCAAAAATGTCGTGCGGAGCCAAAATCTTCTTGCATGCACAAAATGACATGAAAAATGTTGTTGATGTTAGATCAACTTGGGATAGCAAAAAGGTTTTAAATCAAACCTCCAACTCTATTGGCAGTATGATTGTATAACCAGAAATCGACGACTCTGGAGTCTGGGCATGCTAACTGATAGAGATAAACGATGCTATGATCTTATACTAATGCATCTTATTGCAGGAAAAAGCACATAGAAGGAAGAAAGGAAAATAGTAACTTGCATTCAGTTTTTTTTTTCATAAAAGATGAACACAGAGCATTGCCATTTATAGGCAGAGACAGCCAGAGAGTAAGAAACGGTTTCCATATTAATTAGGAAGATAAACAGTTCCCAAGTTATGTCATTAACTTAATTTGATGCAGGCCGATGGTTCAGTCTCCATTAATGCAGGCTGCCGGTTCATTCTCCATCACCCCTTCTTGGACCGGAGCCGGCCCAATGCCTAGGTTATCACGGAGTTCTTTGTAGCGTCCTCTGCTCAGAGCTTTGGTAAAAATATCTGCGAGTTGATTCGCGGTGGAGCAATACTCAAGCAGGATTTCTCCTTTTTCAAGTTGTTCTCTGATGAAATGGTGTTTGATTTCTATGTGTTTACTTTTGTTATGAAACACTGGATTTTTGGAAAGGGCAATGGCGGAAATGTTGTCACATTTCAAGAGTGTTGGTCCTTTCTCTTCTCCAGTTAGCTCTTCTATCATTCTTCTTAGCCAAATTCCTTCGCAGGTGGCTGAGCATAACGCCATGTACTCAGCTTCAGTAGTGGATAGCGCCACCGTTTGCTGCTTTCGTGAGCTCCAAGCAATCGGATTGGAGCCAAAGAAGAAAATAAAGCCTCCTGTGCTCTTCCTGTCATCCAGTGAGCCTCCCCAGTCAGAATCGCTGTAACCGGTGAGCCCTGGGTTGAGATCTTGGTTGAACTGGAGACCGAGATGCTTCGTCCCTTGAATATATCGAAGAATTCTTTTTGCTGCATTTAGGTGAGATTTATTAGGCTTACTAACAAACCTGGAGACCATGTTTACTGCATGTTCAATGTCGGGTCTGGTATGAGTAAGATAGATCAAAGACCCAACCAAACTCCTGTAGTGATCTTCATTCACAGTTTCATCCCCTTCTTGCGTCTTACTCGGTTTTTCTCCAATGGGCATGGGAGTTTGACAGAGGTTGCAGTCCTCCATCTTGAATTTCCTGAGTAATTCAGTAGCATAATGTTCTTGTGAAAGGAATAGATACCCGGGCCCTTGTCTTACCTGTAATCCAAGGAAGAATTGTAAAGGCCCTAAATCTGTCATTTCATACCTTGATTTCATTGTGTTTTTAAACTCATTAATTGAGTCCTCTGAGCCCCCTGATATTAGTAGGTCATCCACATAGAGACAGATGATGAGATCAATCTTATGTGACCTCTTCTTGATGAATAATGATGGTCCATTTTTGCTGGAGATGAAACCTTCTTGATGAAAGAAGCTGAGATATTAGAATGTCATGCTCTTGGGGCCTGCTTGAGCCCATACAGAGCTTTGTGAAGGCGATACACATGCTCTTCCCTACCTCTCTTTTTGAACCCCTCAGGTTGCTCAACATAAATTTCTTCATTCAGCGTTCCATTCAAGAACGCTGATTTTACATCCATGTGATGAATAGGGAATTGATTGTTTGCGGCTACAGCTAACAACACTCTAATTGTTTCTATGCGGGCAACAGGGGAAAAATTTTCATCGAAATCCCTTCCATAGTGTTGGCTGTACCCTTTGGCGACAATCCTTGCCTTGTGTTTGATCACATCTCCTACTTCATTGCATTTTAATTTGTACACCCACTTTAATCCAATAATTGTTTTGTGTTTTGGCCTAGGAACAAGGCTCCAAGTTGCATTTTTCTCTACAAGATTAATTTCATCTTGCATTGCCTGTAGCCATTCCCCATCTGTAGCAGCATCTGCATAGTTTGCTGGTGTAGAATGGAATAAAACAGGATTAGTATTTTCGTATAAATCAGCAATGGACCTTGTTCTTCTGGGTGATGATGACTCATTGATAATTTCATCCTTGTCGGCAAGGGGATCAGCTGTATGTTCTAGATCCCTCTCAATGTGATCTTCTGGTGATTCTTGGATGGACCTCAGAGGTAGGTCAACCGAGACATTAGAGGAAGTGATCATATCATCAAAGTCTGATGCCCAATTCCAAGCTTTATCTTCATGAAAGATTACGTCTCTTGATATAATTAGGCGTTGAGAAATGGGATCAAAAAGTCTGTAGGCATTTCGATTCTCACTGTACCCAGTCAATATACACTTTACACTTGTTTGATCTAGCTTATCCCTCTTTTCTTTGAGTATATGGGCAAACGCTATACAACCAAAGACTCGTAGGTGACCCAATTTTGGCTTTTTGTTGTAAAGCTTTTCATACGGGGTTATATTTTTCAAGCTTTTTGTTGGGCTTCTGTTCAGAATGTAAACTGCAGTAGAAGCAGCTTCTGCCCAGAATGATTTTGGCATTTGTTGGTGGATGAGGAGTAACCGGGCCATTTCAGCAATGGTCCTATTCCTTCTTTCCACCACACCGTTCTGCTGTGGTGAACCAGGGACAGTGAGCTCATGCTTTATTCCGTGAGATTTGCAGAAATATTCAAAGGTATGTGAACTGAATTCACCACCATTGTCAGTCCTTATAGTTTTTATATTTCTTTCAAGCTTCTTTTCTACTTCTCTTTTAAACTCCATAAAAACTGAGAGTGCTTCAGATTTTTGCTCCAAAAAATATATCCATGCGTACCTTGTGCAATCATCTATAAGAAGGAAGAAGAACCTCTTGCCCCCATGGGAGGTGATAGTAGCTGACCCCCAAAGATCACAATGAATGAGCTCCAAGGGATGTGAACTATGTTGCCCAGAGGGATGAAACGACAGTCTGTGTGACTTTCCAAGCGCGCATGTTTCGCATTGGCGATGAGGAATTTGAAGCTGGGGGAGATCAGCAGTCAGATTGTCTTCAAATAAGTTCTTCATTGAGCTGAAATTGAGGTGTCCCAAACGATTGTGCCAAGTCCTTACCAGATCTGGACTGCAACCCAAAATGGAGAAGGCAGTCTGATCTGGTATGTCCAGCTTAATAGGAAATATCTGATTTCTGGACATCTGAGATGTGGCAAGGCTTTCATGATGCTGATCATACACAATACAGGTATCTGAATCAAAGATAAAGCTGTAACCATTAGTTACTAGCTGCCCAACACTCAACAAATTCTGAGCCAAAGAGGGGACATAGTTCACATCTTGGAGAATTTTTTTATTTCCAGCAGTCCAAAAAGTAACACTCCCTTTACCTTCTATGTCTTTACTGTTTCCATCAGCAAGGTATACCTTGGACTTGAAGGATTCATCCAGTTCATTAAAAAGAGTGATGTCATTGGACATGTGGCTCGAACACCCGGAATCTATGAACCATTCAACTGTTTTTCCAGGTTTTGATTGAGTTAATAAAATCCTCTCCTCTTTATCCTTCTGCTCTTCTATAAATTTCGCCTCTTCGTGCTCCTTATTCTTAAACCAACAGTCTTTGTCAAAGTGTGTAGGTTTTCGACATCTTTTACACTTGTAAAAACATTTCATGGTGTCGTGGGTGGTTTTCTTACACAGGATACAATATACTGAGTTTCCCAGTGTATAGCTATCTGTTGGTTTCTTGTTTTGAAAAGACTGACTTCCTTGATGCCAAGGAGTATGTTTAGATTGCTGATGTTTATGAACATTTTTATATTTTCTTTCTTGACCTTGCTTTCATAGGGACATCTTCATCTGGAAAGCATGATCAATGGGAGGGGCATATCTTTTCATTCGCTCTTCGTGTGACTGAATTTTGCTGATTAGAATAGCGATGGAGAGTTGCTCAACATCATTACTCTCCTCAATCGCAGCTGCTACATGTTCGTAAGACTTTGGTAGGCTCCTTAGGATTTTGAGAGCAAACTCAGAGTCTGGAATTGGAGCTCCAAGATTACTCAGTTGATTTGTTAAATCAGTCACACGAGGTAAGTAATCAAAGATTTTTTCATTATCTCTCAAATTCAAATCATCAAACTGTCGACGCAGATTTTGACGTCGAATGGAGATTACCTTTTTGTCCCCTTGGTAGCATTCTTTGAGGATGTCCCAAGCAGTTTTAGCAGTTTTAGCTCCCATGATGCGAGGGAATATGCTGCTAGTGACGACATTTTGGATAATGTGCAGTGCCAGAGAGTTTTTCTTCTTTTCTCCCTTGGGTATTGCTGCTTCACCTCCTTCCGTCGCTTTTGCTTTAGGATCTGGAGCAGGACCATGGAGGACAACCTCCCATAACTCCTGAGATTCAAAGTACGTCTCCATCCGGATAGCCCAATGCTCGTACATATCCCCATTGAAAATGGGTGCACCATTGTTAGATGAAGTGAACTGCGAGGTAGATGATGATGCCATAAGGGCTGAGCAAGAGAAATGCCGAACACAAATGGCTCTGATACCACTGATAGAGATAAACGATGCTATGATCTTATACTAATGCATCTTATTGCAGGAAAAAGCACATAGAAGGAAGAAAGGAAAATAGTAACTTGCATTCAGTTTTTTTTTTCATAAAAGATGAACACAGAGCATTGCCATTTATAGGCAGGGACAGCCAGGGAATAAGAAACGGTTTCCATATTAATTAGGAAGATAAACAGTTCCCAAGTTATGTCATTAACTTAATTTGATGCAGGCCGATGGTTCATTCTCCATTAATGCAGGCTGCCGGTTCATTCTCCATCACTAACAAGATACCCGCTGAGGATAGTTTAGTGGGCTTGGAGGCCGACAGAGTAATAATCATACAAGTTTAGTACTTCAATAGATCTAGCCCGATCTCGCCTGTTCTCTCCGACACCCCAAGCATTGTTTGATTTCACATATGTAAGTAAGCTCAACATGTTATCTTTACTCATTCTCTCTCCATTCCCTTCTGTTTTTAGGACTAAAAATGTAAAGCAGAGGAAAAATAAGAAAAATTGATGCTAAAGAAAAAAAAAAGATTTTTTTATATATTTTCTTTTGAATGCATACATTGTAGTTTAGTAGATACTCATTTCATTATGTTATTATTAAATTTAGTTATGCACATGATGCATAACTTGGACATACTAAGTAATATTTAGTATTTAGGGTTATTTAACGGGACCTTTCCTGTATGTTTACAAAATTATAGGTTGCACCCCTCTTCAACAACACTCACGCCTTTATCCCACTATAGTGGTGTCGGTTATATGGATCCTTTGTCACCATTGTGCCCTATCTTGTGTCATAATCTCACGAATGCCTAAGTACATCATGTGACTCCTTATAGTTTCATTCCAAGTCTTTATTAGTCTACCCATCCCTCGTTTAACATGCCCAGTGACTGTTGAATTTTTTGAAGTGAAAGTGACAGCCTGTGCGGACTGTCCGCGCGGTCTGTGCTGACAGTATTCGTGGTCTATGCGGACAGAGCTGGGGACTAGCCAGGTCGGCCAGCGTTCTGCAAGTTCACCAGCAGTTCCAGGAGGATAGGCCTTGCATCCGCGGTTGTTGCGTTCTGGTGGAGTTCGCCATGTTGGGCGGATTGGTGTTGGAGTCCGCTTGGTCCAGCAGTCGGTGATCTTGGTGTTGATTCCTCGTCCAGGCGAGCTCGGTCTGGTGTGCGCAATGCTGTCCTCAGTTTGTGCGGACTGGAGCTGTGTCCGCATAGTTGTGAGAACTGTGGTGGTATCCGAAGGGTCTGTTGGTTGTGACCTTCCTGGCTTGGGTTTTGGCGACAAGGCGGATAGATTTCTTTATCGGCCTTTATTGATATGTGACGGCCTGTTTGACCTGCTTGTCGCGACGGACTGGTTTTGTATTCGCGGGACTTGCGAATACACTCTGTTCTCGTCGCGAGCTCAGGTGGTGTTCCTATCGTTAGGGCGGTGATCACACTCCTCTTCGTGCCTATAAATACGACCCCCTGTCACATCTACAGTAACTGAATGAACAGTAAGTATACTCGCGATTAGTTGCTGCGGCCTGGATATTCTATCCGCGCGGGTTGAAGAATTTAATCGGTTTCTGCTGTGCAGGTTGTGCGGATAGCACTGAAGAGCCAGAAATTTGGTTCTAAGGCAGTGCAGATTCTACGGATTGCATTCGGCGGTTTATAGCAGGTCGCTTGCGACCTTACAGTTTCTCTTCTGCAACTTTTTCTGGTTCAATAAGCTGTCCGCTCTGGCGGCTTGTTCAGTTCGGTAGCAGCAGATCGGCGAACAGAGTTCAGCCTTGGAATAACGGGCAGTACGCGCGGAAGGTTGCAGTTTGACGACCTGTCGGTTTGAGTGGACTCCATAGCGGCTAGCAGCAAAGTCGGCGGCTTCTCTCTTAGTCAGCACGACTTGTTTCATCTTACTTTCTTTTCTTGTTGTCCTCGGGTACATCGACGAAGCATGTCTCGCCATGTATGCCTTCCCTTGTAATGAAGTTTTTTGATATTACAAGATTCTTGCTCTGCTTTATGCAGTTGGTTTATTTGACTCAAGAGGGTTGAGTGTTCATGCGCCTGCTTTTCCATTTTTCGCGACTATGAAATTTTTTTCATGGTATCAGAGGGAACAGAGGCCTGAGCATTGTTCAACCGTCAGCTTGCTTTTTGCTTCTGTGAGTCTAAGTAAACCAAGAGTAGTGCAATGGAAGCTGGGTATGCAAGGGGTCTTGGTATCGAGCTTCTTACAGCGACTAATTTCAAGAAGTGGAAGTCGTGTATAGAGAAATATATTTTGGGGGAGGACTTATGGGATGTCGTCTGTGGAGACGATACACAAGAGGCTACTACTGCTGCTGGTGCTGAGGCCTTGAGAGCTTGGAGGAAGACTAACGAGAAAGCTGAGTTTAATCTCAAGCGGCCTATCTCACCCAAACTCTTCGACCACATCTTAGGATGTTGGTCTGCTGCTGAGATATGGACTTCCCTTGATGGGTTGTTCAACAGGAAGAACGCAGCAAGACTACAATTCCTGGAAAATGACTTGGCTATGACAACTCAAGGAGATCTTCCCATCTCTACCTTCTTTCTAAAAATGAAGAACCAGCGTGCTGAGATTTCATCATTAGATCCTGATGAGCCCATTTCTGAAGCCAAGATGAAGAGACACATAATTCGCGGGTTGCGGAAGGAATATGTGGCCTTTGTTACTTCTGTTCATGGCTGGGCCACTCAGTCGTCTTTGTTTGAGCTGGAGAATCTGCTGGATTCGCAGGAAAGCTTGGCTAGACAGATGTCAGGGATTACTCTCTCTGAAGGAGGTTGTGAGTCGCTCTTCACGGGAAAGAAGAAGAGACGAGAGAAGAAGAAGAAGATTGCTGCTGAGGATGAGTCTTCAACTTCTTATCAGCAAGAGGGGAGCACCGCTCCTAAGAAGGGATGGAAGATGGAGTTGAAGTGCTACATATGCAATAAGCCGGGTCACTTCAAGAAAGACTGCAAGGTCAAGTTACAACCTGGGCATGTTGTAGACAAGGAGGGAGCTGGTTCCAGTGCTGAGGAAGCCGGGTGGAGAAGTGCTTTTCTGACAGGCACGTATGTTCGTGCTCTTTCCACCGCCGACTACCAAGATGACTGGATCATTGACTCGGGGTATGGTCACCACCTCACTGGAAACGAGTCAAAGTTCTCATCGCTGCAAACATTCTCAGGTAACGAAGCTATTATAACCGCTGATGATACTGTTCATACAATAGAGAATAAGGGTGTAATGTCCTTGGGTAGTGATAAAGATCCACTCACATTAAGGGGTGTCTATCACGTACCGGGCATGAAGAAGAATCTCTTCTCTGTGACCAATGCGGTTGACGCAGACTATCACGTTCTGTTCGGTCCGATAGAAGTGAAGTTTCTCCGCAACGTATCAGTGGTGAAAGCTGATGTTGCTCTTGTTGGGAGAAGGGTTATTGACTTGTTTGTGTTATCAACAAGTTCTTATGTTGATCAGATGAAGGCCAACAATAGCGCTGCTATGTGGCATGAAAGACTGGGGCACGTTGGGATGGACAAATTGAAGGCCATGACGATTAGGAGACGTTTAGACCTGTTGCTAAAATGACTTCAGTTCGTGTGGTGATGACCTTGACAGCTTGCCACGGTTGGAAGATGTGGCAGCTAGACGTAAAGAATGCTTTTCTTTACGGAGAAATCGACAAAGACATTTTCATGGATCAGCCACAGGGATACGTGTCTGAAGATCATCCAGGCTACCTCTACAAGCTCCGGAATTCCCTTTATGGTTTGAAGCAGGCTCCTCAAGCTTGGTATGAGAAGATCGCAGAGTACGTCCAGTTCTGCGGTTATCTTGCTTCTAACTCATAGTCAAGCTTGTTCATTAAGAAGAAGGGGAAACTAGTCTTGGTGCTGTTGTACGTGGATGATATGATCATCACAGGTAACTCTGAGAAGGAGGTAGCTAGGCTCAGGGCAGAGTAGCTATAAGGTTCGAGATGAAGGACTTGGGTGAGCTCCACCACTTTCTTGGACTCGAGGTGGAGATGAAAGTGAGCGGTATACTTGTTTTCCAAAAAGTCTATGCGGAACGGACCGTTCAACGATTCGGCATGAAGGAGGGGAAAAATAGCTGTACTCCACTTGACGTTGGCATCAAACTTCGGCGAGATGAGGGGAGGATTCTTCCGGATACTCTTGGGTTCTGTGCTCTGGTTGAGAGCCTTATTTACTTGACGATTACATGACTAGACATAACTTATGTTGTAGGCCGAGTAAGTCGGTATATGGCGGAACCACAGAAACCTCATGTGATGGCGGCAAGGAGCATTCTGAAGTATGTCAAGTCCACCTCTGATATGGGTCTCCTTTACGGGAGAGACACAAAATTTAATCTACACAGATACTCAGACGTTGTTTATGAGGGAGATTCAGACGACCGGAAGTCAACATCCGGTTATGTCTTCACATGTGGTTCAGCTGGTATCTCGTGGTGTAGCAAAACACAAGACTCGGTGTCTGTCTCTACTACAGAAGCAGAGTACAACGCTTCGGCTTTGACAGCTCGAGAAGCCATCTGGCTATGGAGGCTTGTAAAGGACGTACATGAAGAAGTGCGTGGTCCTACTCTGCTATGCGGTGACAATGAAATTGCCCTTAAACTGGTTAATAATCCAGTTTATCACGCGCGGACGACGTATATTGAGATTGAGCACCATTTCATTCGAAAGGTGTTGGAGGGATCTCTGGTGGTTGGACATGTGCGGAGTGAGGACAAAATCACAGACATCTTCATAAAGCCATTGTTGAAGGGGTCGTTCTTACAGTTACGGGGTTTGCTAGGGCTGGTTTCCACTTCTCACATTAAAGGAGAGTGTTGATTTTTTTGAAGTGAAAGTGGCAGCCTGGGCGGACTGTCCGCGCGGTCTGTTCGGACAGTACTCGCGATCTGTGCGGACAGAGCTGACGACTAGCTAGGTCGACCAGCGTTCTGTAAGTTCACCAGCAGTTCCAGGCGGATAGGCCTTGTATCTGCGGTTGTTGCGTTCTTGTGGAGTTCGCCATGCTGGGCGGACTGGTGTTGGTGTCCGCTTGGTCCAGCAGTCGGTGATCTTGGTGTTGATTCCTAGTCCAGGCGAGCTCGGTCTGGTGTGCGTTGTGCTGTCCTCTGTTTGTGCGGACTGGAGCTGTGTCTGCATAGTTGTGTGAACTGTAGTGGTATCTGCAGGGTCTGTTGGTTGCGACGTCCCAGGCTTGGGTTTTGACGATAAGGCAGATAGATTTATCTATCGGCCCTTGTTGATATGTGGCGGTCTGTTTGACCCGCTTGTCGCGGCGGATTGGTTTTGTATTCACGGGACTTGTGAATACACTCTGTTCTCGCCGCAAGCTCAGGTGGTGTTCCTATCGTTAGGGCGGGGATCACACTCCTCTCTGTGCCTATAAATAGGACCCCCTGACACATCTATAGTAACTAAATGAACAGTAAATCTACTCGCAATTAGTTGCTGCCGCCTGGATTTTCTATCAGCGCGGGTTGAAGAGATTAACCGGTTTCTGCTGTGCAGGTTGTGCGGATAGCACTGAAGAACCAGGGATTTGGTTCTAAGGCAGTGCGGACTCTGCGGATTGCAATCGGTGGTTTACTGCAGGTTGCTTGCAACCTGGCGGTTTCTCTTCTGCAACTTTTTCCAGTTCAATAAGTTGTCCGCTCTGGTGGCTTGTTCAGTTCGGCAGCAGCAGATCGGGGAACAGAGTTCAATCTTGGAATAACGGGCAGTCCGCGCGACAAGGTTGCGGTTTGACGACCCGTCGGTTTGAGCGGACTTCATAACGACTAGCAGCAAAGTCGACGGCTTCTCTCTTAGTCCGCACGGCTTGTTTCATCTTGCTTTCTTTTCTTGTTGTCCTCGGGTACATCGACAAAACATGTCTCGCCATGTATGTCTTTCCTTGTAATGAAGATTTTTGATCTTACAAGATTTTTGCTCTGTTGTATGCATTTGTTTTATTTGACTCAAGAGAGTTGAGTGTTCTTGCGCCTGCTTTTCCATTTTTTGCGACTATCAAAATTTTTTCAATGACTTGACTCTCACATTGCTTAACAGGTGCCTCTAATGGCCTCCTCTGCACTTGTCCAAACCATCTTAGTCGAGCTTCTCGCATTTTCGCTGCAATTGGTGCTACTCATGTCTTATTCCCGATACATTCATTCCTAATTCTATCCAGTCTCGTGTGTCCACACATCCACCTAAGCATTCTCATCTCTGCAACTCCCATTTTTTGCAGATGTACACAATTCACTGCCCAACACTCAGAAGCATAGAGCATCGTTAGTCTAATCGCAGTACGGTAGAACTTGCCCTTAAGTTTAATGATCACACAAGATCCCTGACGCACCTCTCCACTTCAACCAACCCGATTGGATTCTATGTGTCACATCTTTATCAATACCTCCGTCTTCTTGAACTATCGATCCAATGTTGAAAATTGTGAAGTGAAAGTGGGGGTTGATCAGGAAGACCGCTCAGCCTGGGTGAACAGTCCTGCGGACTGATGTTGCGGCCTGGGCGGCCTGTTGTTGCGGCCTGGTGTTGGTGTCCAACCAGTTCGGCTAGTTGTTCAGCAGTTGGCTAGCTTCTTGGAGTAACCATGCGGATAGGTGGGGTATCCGCGGGAGGGGCAGACTCATTCTGAGTTTGCGGAGTCTGCTTAGTGCGGACTGCTTTTGGAGTTCGGGAGATCGACATTTGCCTGTGCCCTTGTTCTCCTGTTTTTTGTGGTGCGGTTAGGAGGTAACGACGAAGTTCGCGGGTTGGCGGCCTGCCTTGGGAGCTGGCGGTCTCTGTTCTTGTTTGCAGAGCTCGCGTCAGAGTTTCTCTCCGGCTTGGAACTTGGTCATCTGTGACAAATTCGTTTGTTGATCGCAGAGTCCGCAATGTCCGCTTGTTGACCGGGCTGCTTGTACCTTTTTTCTTGGACTTTGTTTATTGTGCGCTGATGCGGTGTCCGCTAGCATGCAGACTGTCTTCCTGTCCGGGCTCATTGATATCAGGTGGATAGGCTTGTGTTCGGCCTTGTCCATGCGGGCTAGGCGGACTGCTTGGTGCTAGCTGCGAGCTGTGGTGGTGTTTCTATCCACTAGAGCGGTGACCACACTCCTCTCCGTGCCTATAAATAGGACCCCCTGTCACATCATAGCTAAGAGAGTGAACAGTAAGTGAGCGGGAGTTAGTGCTGTGGTCTCAGTTTTTCTGTTCGCGCGAGTTAAGAAGTCTAACCGGTTGCTTTTGCAGGTTGTGCGGCTAACACTGAGAAACCAGATGTTTGGTTCTGAATGTGGTCAGGGATTAGTGAAGCTCGCAGTTATCAACCAGTGGTTAAGCTGCAGGTCGCGGTTAGCGATCATCAGTCTTCTCTTCTTCAGCATTTTCCCAGTTCAATAAGCTGTCCGCCAGTGGGCGGTCTGTTCCTCTGTTCGGCAACATTTTTCGCGGTCTAACTGACGGCTAGGCGACCTCTGCGGTCAGGCGGCTTGTGGTTTGCGTACATCTCTTCTTCAGCTTGAATAACGGGTAGTCCGCAAGACCTCGCGGTCTCGGCGGACTCCACTGTTTAGTTCGGCAAGGGCGGCGGCCTCAACGGTCTCGGATTTTGTCCTCCTGACATCTTGCTTGTTTTCTGCTTCCTTATTTTTATTTGGCAAAATCATGTCTCGCCATGTATGTCTCTTGCTGTAAAGAAGTGTGTTAATACATGACTTGCTTGTTACTTTCCTTGCATCTGGTTTATTGAGCTCAGTTTATGGTTGGAGTGTTCCTGCGGCTGGTTCCCATTTTCCGCTATATGAAATTCTAACATGGTATCAGAGGGAACATAGGCTTGAGTAGTGATCAACCATCAGTTGTGCTTGGTGCTTCTGGAGGCTTATAGATCAGTCGTTGTTGCAATGGAAGGTGGTTATGCAAGGGGTCTTGATATTGAGCTTCTTATATCGACTATCTTTAAAAAGTGGAAGTCGTGTATGAAGAGTTATCTTCTGGGCGAGGAGTTGTGGGAAGTCATCAGTGGTGACGACAAGCAAAAAGTTACTGCCGCAACTGGTACTGCTGAACATGTGAGAGCTTGGAGAAAGACAAATGCAAAAGCTGAGTTTGCTCTCAAGCGGGCTATCTCACCTAAACTCTTTGATCACGTCTTAGGGTGCGAGTCTGCTGTTGAGATTTGGACATCCCTCGATGGACTGTTCAACAAGAAGAATGTAGCAAGGCTATAATTTTTGGAAAATGAGTTGGCTAGAGTAGCTCAAGGAGATCTGCCCATCTCAAAGTTCTTTATTAAGATGAAGAACCTGTGCACTGAGATCTCAGCGCTGGACCCTGATGAGCCCATTTCTGAAGCAAAGTTGAGAGACACATAATCTGCGGTTTGCGGAAGGAATATGTGGCATCCGTGACTTCTGTTCAAGGCTGGGCTACTCAGCCATCCTTGCTGGAGCTGGAGAACCTGCTGGCGTCGCAGGAGAGCCTTACTAGGCAAATGGCCGGGGTCACTATCTCTGAAGGAGGTAGTGAGACTCTCTTCACAAGTAAGAAGAAGAAGAATGCTGCCGAGGATGGACCTTCACCTTCCTATCAGCAAGAGAGTAGCATTGCTCATAAGAAGAACTGGAAGGAGGAGTTGAAGTGCTACAAGTGTAATCAGCCAGGTCACTTCAAATGTGACTGCAAGGTCAAGCTGCGGCCTGTGCATGTTGCAGATAAGGAGGGAGCTGGTTCCAGTGCTGAGGAGGACGGGTGGGGAGGAGTTTTTTTGATGGGCACGTGTGTCTGTGCTCTTTCCACCGTCGACTACCAAGTTAACTGGATAGTTGAATCGGGGTGTGGTCATCACCTCACTGAAGACGAGTCAAAGTTCTCATCGCTGCAAACGTTCTCAAGTAATGAAGCTATTATAACCGCTGATGATTCTGTTCATACTATAAAGAAGGAGGGCGTAGTATCTTTGGATAGTGCTCCGGGTCCACTCACGTTAAGGAGTGTCTATCACGTACCGGACATGAAGAAAAACCTCTTCTCTGTGACAAATGCGGTTGACGCAGACCATAACGTTTTGTTTAGTACAACAGAAGTGAAATTTTTCTGCAACATATCAACGGTAAAGACTGATATAGCTCATGTAGGGAGAAGAGTTAGAGACTTGTTTGTTTTATCAACAAGCTCTTATGTTGATCGGATGAGGGCCAACGATAGCGCTACTATATGACATGAAAGACTAGGACATGTCGAGATAAACAAGTTGAAAGCTATGGCAGATAAAATTCTTGTGAGAGGCTTGCCTAGGTTGTCATCCGCCGGCGATGACCATGTTTGCGCGGGGTGTCAGTATGGAAAGGCTCATCGCCTTCCGTTTGACAAGTCACAAACAAGGAGTAAAACACCATTGGAAGTGTATCCATGGTGATCTGATGGGGCCAACTGTCACCGCTAGTATTGGAGGCAGCAGATACATGCTGGTGCTGATTGATGACTATTCAAGATACACTTGGGTGTTTTTCATGAAGGAGAAGTCAGATGCTTTCCAATTGTTCGTGCTTTCCGATTGTTCGTGGAGTTCAAGGAGCTAGTGGAGGGCCGGCTTGGCCTGCGGATCAAGAAGTTGAGAACAGACAGCGGAGGGGAGTTCATCTCAAATGAGTTCTCTAACTTCTACAGGAAGCAAGACATCCGGAGGGAACTTACTTTTGCACATACTCCACAACAAAATGGAGCAGCGGAGAGGAAGATTCGTCATTTGACGGAAACCTACAAATGCTGGCTTCATGCAAAGGGCATTCTCAGGTCTTTTTGGGCGGAAGGAATGACCTACGCAACCTGTCATCAATCAGATGCCTCTGAGTCCGATCAACATGAAGTATCCCATTAAGATGATGTTCAAGGAGAAGACTAGCATGGAACATCTTTAGGTGTTTGCCTCAACCTATTACGTACATGTCCCGGATGCTCTCAGGACTAAGCTGATGCGAAAGCAAGGAAACTTGTATTTGTGGGCTATGACGGGCGGAAGAAGCGATGGAAGTGTATGAATCCAGTGACGAGGAAGTTCGTCGTCTCCAGGGACGTGATCTTCGATGAACTAACGTTATATGGAGGCAACTCATCTGTGGAGCGACTAGAGAGCAGGTTGGATGAAGGGCAGAAGGAGGCTGTTGAAGATCTTTAAGTGGAGCTGCCTGTGTCACCAGGAGCTCCAGGTGTTTCAAGCTCTGAGGTTGAGACTTCTGGTTCAGGAAGCAGGGGGAGCGACGCTCCATGTGTGCCCGTGGATGGAGCTGATTCTGAAGAAGCAGCGGAGGTGGTGAGCAAGGGTCAGACTCTTCGGAGGTCTAAGAGGACCATCAAGCCACCAACTCGGTATAATGAAGGAAACATCGTGATCTTGGTCTCCTGTTTCTTCGCAGGCCCTCTAGATGAGCTAGAGCCTTCCAGCTTTAATGAAGCCACTAGAGTCAAGGAGTGAGAAGATGCTATGGATGAGGAGATGGTTGCTCTCAAGAAAAATGAAACACGTGACCTTGTGTGCAAGGTTGATGACGTTACTCATGTGACTTGCAAGTGGGTATATAAGCTGAAAAAGAAGGTGGATGAAAGCATCGAGCGGTACAAGGCTCGCCTTGTAGCTTGAGGTTTTTCACAACAGTACGACGAAGACTATGGAGAGACGTTTAGTCTCGGTGCAAAGATGATTCAGTTCGGGTGGTGATGGCCTCGGCGGCTTGCCAGGGTTGGAAGATGTGGCAGCTAGATGTAAATTGTAACACCCCCTATCCGTCGCATAGCATATAGCAGTAGGTCCGGCCGGGGCCCGACGCCATATACCACAGACAGACTGGGTGGTTACTTATGGAAACCATCCAACCAATCTCAACGTCCTACACAGAGCATTCTAGCGGAAGCAGTTTATAAAAGTTGTAAACAAGAACCCAACATTAAAGCACGAATGTCCACTAGTAGAAATTAGGAATGTTATACAAAAATACCCAAAACCGGCCTTAAGGCCTTACAAAATGTTTCACTTGAATATTACATGTTTTACAAACCACGGCACGCAGGCCGGTCATACATCAATAAAGTAGTAAACACTTCTACTTGGGCCTTCGAGGGCCAGCTTCGCAAAAAGGGCTTTAGCCCGCTATTGACTGCTTGGTCCAGCTGCACCTGCAAGCAACAAACCACCGCACGGTGGCAAAACAAGGCAACGGTCAGCAATGCTGACCAAATTATAACGATCCCGCCCCCAACTCGGGGCGGCGATGCTCCTTCCCTGCATTTCATTAGCATAAGCGAGCAATGTATATATCCATAGCCATTTCATCACAGACGTTGGATCGCACGGCCACACGCCCCGTGCACTCATGGCACATTCTCGGTGAACCGGTCTATGTCACGTCAATTCAAGCCATCAACATTCCGGACTCACCACCGCCAACTGACGGCCAAACCTATGAGCAATTTGTCTTCTCGGCCTGGGTCACGACAATTTAAGCCATCAACCGCTGAAGACCCTACTCTATGCCAACGGTAAGTGCCACGTGCCTTTAGGTCTCTTTAACCGAACGACATAGAACGGGTACGGTTCCATCTAACCCGTGCTCACATCGCAATGGCAATTTAAGCCATTTGCGCGGGTCAAACTTCCACCGAGTCCCGTGTCCATCACAAATCACATAATCCAGTTATGTTCAAGTTGGCTCTCATTCCACCAAGTTGGCAAGATCTCGTATCCGCCCAGTTTTCCGGGTGCACCTTTGGGTTAGTCCCCAAGGCTCCCTGCTGCAATCTACCGCGTAGAAAACCCGAAAAACAACCAATAGCACGGAGTCTTCTCCGGCATTATGCAATGCAACATCACCGATCCAGACCAACATGTCCGGGTAGGCTTCACACATCATGCCTATGTCCGTTCTCGCATACGGACTCTAAACAATGGGGACTTCACATATCTACCCGAAGGAACGCCTCCAACTCTCCGCAAACTCGCGAGAGCGGGCTTCCTATGCTAAGAAATAGAGCTATTCATGCTCAAGATGAGGATCGTTACCCTTGAGTTCCTCTTCGGCGTCATTGAAAAGTAATCGGATGAAAACCACCGCACTAGCGTTGCCTCCGTGGATCCGGGGTCGGCTCGCGATTCGGAGCTCCGAAGCTCCTCCAATGGCGGGATCTAGCTCTTCTTCCTCCCTTGGTTTTCCGCTTTCTCTAAGGATTTGGAAAGAGATAAGGTATGAAAAGTGATGGATTTCTAAGTCAATCCACGGGTATATCCCTTCAGGAACATCCCCCAGCCGTTGGATCTCAAAACAAGGAAACGAACGGCTTTGATTCGGGGCTGAAATGCCCAATCTGGACCGAACACGGCCTGGCACACGCCCGTGTCCAGGGCCGTGTGCCGCATTCGCCGTCAAAATCGAATCACCTGGAACCTCACACGGGTATCGAACACGCCCGTGTTCGAGCTGACACGTGATAACTCTAATTTTGTCCATGTTTTTATATTATTTTATTTAATAATTAATTAGTTTATAATTATATTTTGTAATTTTATTATTGAATTTTTCTAATTTCTTATTTCATGGCAATCTGGGCTGCAAATTTCAATTTGGAGTCTATAGGGTTGACCAGGAGACAAAACTGGGCAAAAGCAATAATTTTTCAAAAGACACGCCATAGTCACGGGCGTGACCGACATGGTCACGGGCGTGACATCCTGGCGAGAACCCGGCTCGTGGAAGGAGCTATCTGCCACGTCAATTAAAATTACACGCCCTAAGGTCACGGGCGTGACCATCTTCACACGGGCGTGTACGCCAGGCGTGACATCCAGTGCTTTGCCCTGACTTCCAGTCAACGGCAGTTTCAATTTGCAACAAGTCACGGGCGTGACACATTTGGCACGGGCGTGACATACCCCGTGACAGCCCGGCGTGCCGACTTAATGCTGCAGTTTCAGTCGCTGGGAGTTTTCTCAAGACACGCCCAAGGTCACGGGCGTGACCATGGGCGTGACCTTCCAACAACAGCCGGAGTTATTCCCGCCGTTTCTGCTTCCCGCTGTTTTTCTACAACCGTCAAGACACGCCCTAGGTCACGGGCGTGACCTAGGGGCGTGGCCCGCCAATTAACGACTTTTGGCGGTTTCGCGCCAACGTTCAGAGGACTTGAAGACGACGGTTCCGAGACCGACACGCCATAGGTCACGGGCGTGACCTAGGGGCGTGACCAACCAGCAACTTTTTCTATAAATTCCAGACAGCTTCAGATGCTCAGGAGAGATTTTTGGGAGCTTAGTTCTGTTTTATTTACTGTTTTTCCTGCATTCTAATTTCATTTTGTACCTTTACTTTCAAGTCTTTTCTTTGATCATGTCTTTCTTTATGCTTTCATGTAATTCTCCCATCATGATGAGTAGCTAATTTCCCAATTAGCACTTGATCATGATGAACTTTGGAATGGAATAAAATTCTTATTTTTGTCTCAATTTAGCAAGCATTCTATTTTCTAAACTTTGATTTATCTTTGATTTAAATTTTCTTCGAATTCATAAGTTGCAAATTATGTTTATTCGAGCTTAGATTCGTATCCTAGATTTACCGAGAGGTTGTGGATACGAGTAGATCACTCAAGGATAAAGAGAATTTCTTGCACCCCTCGAGAGAGGAACGCAAAATTCTTCCGCCTTGGAGTCAACTCCATTAGTGAGGTTCACCTCCTAAAGCAAGCTTAGGTCTTTCGACTGGCCGAGAGGTCTTAATCGATCTACCTATGGTTAGTCGAGTGCGTATTCTCGAGAGAGGCGCTTCGTAACTTTGGAACCTCCGCGGTCGAAGTTAATAATTTAGATGCTTGTGCTCTTTAATTTCGTGGATTTTATTCTAGCCCAAAGGGATTCCAGATCAAGTGCTAGTCTTTTATTCATCGAATTTATCCTCTTAATTTAACGTTTGTTTTCGTTTTCGCAAAAACCAATTTTCCGATCGATAAAATAATAGTTCGTCCTTGTGAGTACAAATACTCAACGGTCCCCGAGTTTAAATACGATATTTCCTATACTAAATTTCGATAGGTGCACTTGCCTAGTTGAAAGTTTAGTTTGGATATTTTTCAAAACTTATAAAATCTTCATCAAGTTTTTGGCGCCGTTGCCGGGGAAAGTTTTTTTTGTTGATATTTTGAAAGCAAGGCTCTATTAATTTTATCATTTTCTTTTTATTTTAGGAATATCAAAATCAAAAAAAAAATATATTTATTTTGTTTTATTTTGGTGTGTGACCCGAGGGAATCCGTCGCCTCTTTTTGATTTGGATCCGGAAATCGAGCGAACCCTTCGACACCGCTTACGATTTCAAGTTCCGAATTTTCAAAATACGGAATCCTTAGGAGACACTCCTAATCCTTCATTAATCCTCTCTCCGTCACCGCCTTCTTCTTCTCCTTCTTCATTTAGTTCTTCTTCCCATTCTCCTAGATCTCCATCTTCTGCTTCTTCCAATATGGGTGAGCCAAATGCGGTTGAACAAATGACTATGTCCTATTATGCCCGTCCAAACTTGGACGAGACTCAATCTAGTATTGTTCGCCCCGCTATTGCCCCCAATAATTTTGAGTTGAAGCCAAGCATCATCCAAATGGTACAACAATATGTACAATTTGATGGGCTTCAAGATGAAGATCCAAACGCGCATATTTCAAATTTCTTAGAAATATGCGATACTTTTAAAATTAATGGTGTATCCGATGATGCCATCCGGCTAAGGTTATTCCCATTTACGTTGCGCACTAAAGCCAAGCAGTGGTTGGGTTCTCTACCAAGAGGCTCCATCACAACATGGGCTCAAATGACGGAAAGATTTCTTACGAAATACTTTCCGCCGGCTAAAACGGCTAAATTGCGCAATGATATCACTTATTTCTCCCAACTTGATTCGGAAACGTTATATGATACTTGGGAGCGTTTCAAGGAATTGCTTCGTCGATGTCCTCATCATGCAATTCCGGATTGGTTACAAATCCAAACCTTCTATAACGGCCTAAATTCTCAAACTAGGCAACATATTGATGCCGCCGCCGGTGGAACGCTTAATAACAAAACACCGGCGGCCGCACAAGAGCTTATAGAAGGTATGGCTTTGAATACCTATCAATGGAGTACACCTCGGTCTAAACCTCCTAAACCGGCCGGGATGTATGAAATCGATACGGTTTCAAGTTTGTCTCTCCAGGTTGAGCAACTGCAAAAACAGATGAACGAGATGTCTGCTTCCTCGTCCAAATCTACCTGTGAGCCCCAATATTGGGAGCCTTCTACTATTGCCGAGCATGTGGATTACATGGGTAATCCGAATCGGCCACCTTATAATCCGGGTAACAATATTGGCAATACCTATCACCCGGGTATAAGGAATCACCCCAACTTCTCTTGGAGTAATCCGGGGAACGCGGCGCGCCCGCCAAACACGATTCCACCCGGCTATTTTCCACCGCAAGCTCCCAAAGCTCCCAATCTCGAGGAATTGTTCGCTAAATATACGAACACAAATGACGCCAACATCCGGAATCTCACCGGATCTCTTCGAAGTTTGGAGACACAAATCGGGCAAATCGCTAAAATGCTCTCCGATCGTCAACAAGGAGCGCTACCGGGCAATACAGAGCCCAACCCCAAGGAGCATGCAAAAGCCATCACCCTACGGAGCGGGAAGGAGGTAACCACTTCTCCAAATCCGGTTGATACTTCTCCAATTCCGGTTGATACGGAGGTAATAATTTCTCCATCTTCTCCTCCGTCTAAACCTTCTACTTCTAATAAACCAAAAGCTTATCAACCACCTCTTCCCTATCCATCTAGAATGCAAAAAGACCGGGTGGATGAACATCACGGTAAATTTTTGGACATGTTTAAACAAATCCAAATTAATCTACCGTTTTGTGAAATAATCGCACAAATGCCGAAATACGCCAAGTACCTCAAGGATCTTTTATCCAATAAAAAGAAACTTGAGGATATCTCCACGGTTCAATTAAATGCGGAGTGTTCGGCAGTTCTACTTAATAAATTACCTAAGAAATTACCCGATCCGGGTAGTTTCTCCATTCCATGTTTGTTTGGTGATTTATTAGTAAAACGTGCGTTAGCTGATCTAGGCGCCTCAATCAATTTAATGCCTTATTCTTTAGTTAAGAAGTTGGGATTAGGAGAACCTAAACCGACAAGAATGTGCATTCAATTGGCGGATCGGTCTGTCAAGCTCCCTATGGGGATCATAGAGGATGTGCTTGTCAAAGTTGACAAATTTATCTTTCCGGTAGATTTCGTCATCTTTGACATCGAAGAGGACACCGAGGTCCCACTCATTCTCGGTCGCCCTTTTCTTGCCACCTCGCGCACAATTATAGACGTTAGTAATGGGAAACTTCTCCTCAGAGTCGGAGATGAAGAAGTTACCTTTACTATTGACACGTCTATGAAAAACTCGCTCTCAAATGACGACTCATGTTATTATTTAGAGGCTTCTCTTGAAGAAGACTCTTTTCTTTTTTCTGAAGAATCTTTATCTTTTATTGATCATGATGCCGATTTAGAACATTTAGATTTAATTGCTCATGAAAATAGTGAAAACCTCTCGATCACGCACGCACCTATTTTTGAAATTTTAGAAATTGGTAGTGATCGTTTGAAAACTTCTTATGATGAACCTCCCGCGCTAGAATTAAAATAATTGCCTGATCATTTAGAGTATTTATTTTTAGCGGAGGATTCAAAACTTCCGGTTATTGTGTCGGCCTACTTGACCGATGAAGAAAAAATTAAATTATCTCATATTTTAAAACTTCATCGCCGCGCAATTGCGTGGAAGATCACGGATTTGAGAGGAATTAATCCCTCCTTTTGCACCCATAAAATTTTTTTAGAAGAACACGCTCACAAAACTATTCAACCTCAACGCCGGCTAAATCCTAACATGAAGGAGGTAGTCAAGGCCGAGGTCATAAAATTATTAGATGCGGGTATCATCTATCCAATTTCGGATAGCTCTTGGGTGAGCCCGGTCCAAGTGGTGCCCAAGAAAGGAGGGTTAACGGTAGTGCCTAATGATAAAAACGAGTTAGTTCCCACTCGAACCGTTACCGGATGGCGGATGTGCATCGATTACCGTAAATTAAATGATGCAACCCGTAAGGATCATTTTCCTTTGCCGTTTATTAACCAAATACTTGAACGGCTATCCGGGCACTCATTTTATTGTTTTCTTGATGGTCTCTCGGGATATTTTCAAATCCCAATCGCGCCCGAGGACCAAGAGAAAACAACTTTCACTTGTCCGTTTGACACCTTCGCCTATCGAAGGATGCCTTTTGGTTTGTGCAACGCACCGGCAACCTTCCAAAGGTGTATGCTAGCGATCTTTGACGAATTAGTGGAGGATATCATGGAGGTTTTCATGGACGATTTTTCCGTTTTTGGAGATTCGTTTGATTTATGTTTGGCAAACCTTTCCCGTGTACTTCAAAGATGTGAGGACACGAACCTAGTTTTAAACTGGGAGAAGTGTCATTTTATGGTACGGGAGGGTTTGGTCTTAGGCCATAAAATTTCTAGTAAGGGCATAGAGGTAGATAAAGCAAAAATTGAAACTATAGAAAAGCTACCTCCCCCTTCAAATGTTAAGGCCGTTCGTAGTTTTTTGGGGCATGCCGGTTTCTATCGCCGGTTTATTAAAGATTTTTCTAAAATAACTAAGCCCCTAACCCACTTGTTAGAAAAAGACGCGCCGTTCATTTTTGACGAAAATTGTTTGCGTGCTTTTTCTCTTATTAAAGAAAAATTGATTAACGCTCCTATCATGATCGCTCCCAATTGGGAGCTTCCTTTTGAGATAATGTGCGACGCTAGTAGTTTTGTCGTTGGTGCGGTGTTAGGACAACGCATAAATAAAAACTTTCATCCTATATATTATGCAAGCAAAACATTAACCGCCGCATAGGAAAATTACACGACCACCGAAAAAGAATTATTAGCCGTAATTTTCGCATTTGATAACTTCCGCTCATATCTCACTTTGTCTAAAATTATTGTTTTTACTGATCACTCGGCTTTGAGATATTTACTAGCAAAAACAGATGCAAAGCCGCGATTGATTAGGTGGATCTTACTACTCCAAGAATTTGATTTGGAGATTCGCGACAAGAGAGGAGCGGAGAACTTGGCGGCTGACCATCTTTCGCGGTTGGAGAACCCAAATTCGGGGGAGCTCATGGAGGAGGACATTGACGACACTTTCTCCGAGGAGCGCCTTCTCGCCATTCATAAGGTAATCACCCTCCCCACTCCTTGGTTCGCCGACTTCGCAAATTATCTTGTTGCGAGATTCCTCCCGAATGGTTTTTCTCATCAAGAAAAGAAGAAATTCTTTTCTGATTTGAAAAATTATTTTTGGGAGGATCCCTTCCTTTTTCGTGTTTGTGCGGACCAAGTAGTGCGGAGGTGTGTTTCTCATGAGGAAGGCGCACAAATTTTAAAGCATTGTCATGAGGGACCCGCCGGTGGGCACTATAAAGCTAATCGGACGGCTCGGAAGATACTTGAAGCGGGCTTCTATTGGCCAAGCATCTTCAAGGATGCTCACGCCCATGTTTGAAGAACATCTTTTTTGGCGTGAAGATCGACGGAGGAGCGTCAAGTCTACGCGTTTCTTCAAGTCGGTAACTTTTGTTTTATTATCATTTAGTTGAATCTTAAATATATATATATATATATATATATATATATATATATATATATATATATATATAAAAACAAAAATCAAAAGAAAAAAAAGATATTTTTTTTCTGCTCGTACACGCCTCTGTCACGGGCGTGACCTACGGGTCACAGGCGTGACCGAGCCGTGTTGAGTTCGTCGGGCGAAACCCGAGAGTGGTTTCGTCGAGCGCAGCGTTCCGTTCGTCTTTCGGTCCTATCACGGGCGTGACCATCATTGGTCACGGGCGTGGCTAGCCCGAAATTTCGTTCGACGAAGTGAAGCTGGAAAACTTCTCTTCCTGCCCAGTCATGGCCGTGACAGTTAGTGTCACGCCCGTGACACTAACTAGTCACGGTCGTGACTAGCCCGAAAAAAAAAACGGAAAAAAATTTAATTCTCGTTTCAGATACACGCCTCAGGGTCACGGGCGTGACCCTGGGCCGTGTCATCGAATCCGAGGCGTGACCACGGGTCAACGCCTCAGATTACTTTGCGTATTTTTTTTATGAGACACGCCCCTGGTCACGGGCGTGACCAGGGGCGTGGCCTTGGAATCCAATGCCAGCGCATTGGATTCCTGCGCCGAGCATGCCTTACACGCCCAGAGTCACGGGCGTGACCAGCGAATCCGAGGCTGGCAGCCTCGGATTCCTTTTTTTTTGTCCCGTGCTTGTCACGCCCCCTATCACGGGCGTGACAGGGGGGCGTGACCAACCCGAAAACCCTATAAATAGGGTTTTTCCCCCTCTTCTTCCTCCACACCATCCACCCTTCTCTTCTCCCTTTGCTAACCCGAATCCTTCTTTCTTCTCCCTTCTTCCAAAATGCCTCGCCACCACCCTCGCTCCACCGCTTCCTCCTCCGAGCACCCCGCGGATCCCACCGCAGCGGAAGCCATGCTCCTTTTTCAAAACCAAACCCAGTAGGAGCGCAGCGAGCGCCTACGCGCCAAACCCCTTGGCGTGTTCCGCATTTTAGATTGGGCGATCCTCGCCACATTTGGAGCTGCGGATTTGGTGCGGGGATTTCTGTCCACCCCTGGATGGAGTTCCCTCTTCTCTATTTCCGAGCATGCCTTTCTTGAACTCACCGTTGAGTTCTTGGCTTCATTCGAGTTCCGCTGGGCGGCCAATGACGACTTCATCATCTTTCGCCTAGGTGGGATGGTGCATCAGCTCACCATCCGCCAACTCAATGTCGTCATGGGCTTCTGCTCGGAGGCTTTTTCTCAATCTCCCGCCTATCTCGATTTACTTACTGATTTCCCGACCGATTTCAACCTTCTCGCCTTTTGGGCGGAAATCAGTAGTGACACCGCCCCTACACCCCAAAGAAATCCAAAGGCAGTCAACTCATTTCTCCCGCCTTACGTAATCTCCACAACCTCCTTACCTTCACTATTTCTGGTCGCGGCGATAGCCACGGGGTGGTGACTCGGGCAGACTTACTATATTTATATAGTATGTTTTATCGGGTCCCCCTCAACCTTGGTTATCTGCTCGCAATTTTCTTTCGGCACCAGGCCGAAAATGCGAGGTTGGGAGCAGTGCACGGCGGGAACTTCATCACTTTCCTCGCGAAACAGCTCGGCATTTGGGATGCTCTTCCACGCCTCAGCTGCGTCCAGACGCCACAAGTCATCCAGTTCCAGACCCTTCAGGCCCTCGGCCTAGCGCGGCGACGTGATGGAGAGTTTGAGGCTATTCCCCCCGCAGTCGGTGGTGGAGATCTTGGCCTTGATTACGGTGCCGGTCCCAGCGGCACTATTCACTCTCCCCAGATTCCTCCACCACCGCAGGACCCTTCTTCCAAGCCCGACCCTCAGAGCTATTGGGATCGTCAGTTTGCGTCTCTTCACACATGCTTAGATACGATGCAGGCCGATTTTGACGCTCGATTTGTGAGTTTTGACAGTCGATTTACCACGCTAGCAACAAATCAAGCCTCCTCCATGGCACGTATTGAGCGTGAGTTTTCAGACCTCCGGACGCACTATCAGGAGCCGCGACAGCATAGCGATGAGGATTAGCCTGCTTTCTTTTTTTCTTTGGGATTGTAGACCGCCCTATTGTATCTTTTCTTTTTATCATTTTCTTTTCCTTTGTCATGTATCTTTTATTTTTCGTAAAATAAAAAATCTGTTTTGCTTCAGCTTTATCTTCCAGGTACTTTTTGGTGCTGCATGACCCGCTTCAGGGAAGTCTCCTATCTCTTCTCTTTATTTATTTATTTTTCATTGGGGACAATGTCTTGTTTAAGTATGGGGGGATATTTCTCAAGCAAAACATACAAAAATTATTCTAACTTTCAAAAAAAATACAAAAAAAATACAAAAAAAGGATTTTATTTCTTTTGTGCAATTTTGTTTTTGCTTATTTTACAAAAATACAAAAAACAATTTAAAAAAAAAAGAAAAAAAAAATATACAAAAATAAAACATAGGATTACTTTCAAAATTAGGGAGATCTTTATTTCTCTATTTACTCACATGCGAAAATCTAGGTATTCAACTTTTACATAAGTTTAGAAACTTTTTGATGCTTTAATTGAATTTTGAATTTTGTAGTAGAACTGTTGGCCATGTTGTGTTTCTAGTTAAGTGCACATGTTAGTAGAATTTGAGTAGAATTAAATATTCAGCATACAATTAGATTTTTCTTTTTCTGAATGCGTAGAAATAGTTTATTTTACTTCTACTTGGAAACCGGTAAAATCTAAAAATAGTTTAGGAGAGTGTGTAGAAGTTTACTAGAGAGATATTTCGCGGATCAAGAAAGAGGTATTCTTTCTCGATGTCTAGAACTTGCCCTCTAGCTATTCTCAAGACTTTGCATAGGTTAAACTCATTAGCATGAAAAGGATTTAGGCATTTCTTTTGGGCTAGTTTGAGCCTTTGCACCCGTACCTAACGTTTTACCCTTGCTAAACCAATTTGAGCCTATACCCTTCCTTTTGTTATTGCTTCACCAACACTTTACCAAAGCCTAAAAAACATCCTAATTACACACCTAAAACTGAGCTTGAAATTATACATACAACCAGTTTATGTGTGATTAGGAGCCATTTTATTTTGGTGGCTTTTGAAATTATACAAGAGTTGTTCTATTTTTCACTTCTCCTTTAAAAAAAAAAACAAAAAAAAGGAGGAAGTTGAAAAAATATTCAACATATTGAAGAAAAAAAAACAAAGGAATTGACGGAGTTTTTCAATTTATTTCTTTTGTGCAAGCTCTCTTTAGGTTTTGGTGTGTATACCCATCGCATTTATCTTTGTTTTTCCAAACCAAAAACCTAAGCCTACATTCCAACCTACTTAAGTCCTACTGATTTGTGCTTATAAGTTAACCTAGTGCCGTGACGAGAGTGTGAAAGGGCAAGCCTATGACCATCGATATTGATGGATTTCTTTGGAGGGTATCCCGATCTTCGATTTGTGCAATGTTATCTTAGCAAACACGCTACTTTCTCCCTAAACATGATTCGAAGATTTATCGTGTTTCCATCTTTGAAGTAAAAATAATAAGTGGAAACACATTTTAGAAAATTAAAAAACTAATTTGTATGCTGAGTAGGTTCTTCTACAATAATTACTACAAGCATAGGCATAAGACTTCGCATTCTACTTCTTATATTCAATTTTCGTTTTTAGCGTTAAAATTTTTCTACTCTCCATGTGAAGTTGTTTGCTCGGGACGAGCAAACGAGTAAGTATGGAGGTATTTGATAACTCTAATTTTGTCCATGTTTTTATATTATTTTATTTAATAATTAATTAGTTTATAATTATATTTTGTAATTTTATTATTGAATTTTTCTAATTTCTTATTTCAGGGCAATCTGGGCTGCAAATTTCAATTTGGAGTCTATAGGGTTGACCATGAGACAAAACTGGGCAAAAGCAATAATTTTTCAAAAGACACGCCATAGTCACGGGCGTGACCGACATGGTCACGGGCGTGACATCCTGGCGAGAACCCGGCTCGTGGAAGGAGCTATCTGCCACGTCAATTAAAATTACACGCCCTAAGGTCACGGGCGTGACCATCTTCACACGGGCGTGTACGCCAGGCGTGACATCCAGTGCTTTGCCCTGACTTCCAGTCAACGGCAGTTTCAATTTGCAACAAGTCACGGGCGTGACACATTTGGCACGGGCGTGACATACCCCGTGACAGCCCGGCGTGCCGACTTAATGCTGCAGTTTCAGTCGCTGGGAGTTTTCTCAAGACACGCCCAAGGTCACAGGCGTGACCATGGGCGTGACCTTCCAACAACGGCTGGAGTTATTCCCGCCGTTTCTGCTTCCCGCTGTTTTTCTACAACCGTCAAGACACGCCCTAGGTCACGGGCGTGACCCGCCAATTAACGACTTTTGGCAGTTTCGCGCCAACGTTCAGAGGACTTGAAGACGACGGTTCCGAGACCGACACGCCCTAGGTCACGGGCGTGACCTAGGGGCGTGACCAACCAGCAACTTTTTCTATAAATTCCAGACAGCTTCAGATGCTCAGGAGAGATTTTTGGGAGCTTAGTTCTGTTTTATTTACTGTTTTTCCTGCATTCTAATTTCATTTTGTACCTTTACTTTCAAGTCTTTTCTTTGATCATGTCTTTCTTTAGGCTTTCATGTAATTCTCCCATCATGATGAGTAGCTAATTTCCCAATTAGCACTTGATCATGATGAACTTTGGAATGGAATAAAATTCTTATTTTTGTCTCAATTTAGCAAGCATTCTATTTTCTAAACTTTGATTTATCTTTGATTTAAATTTTCTTCGAATTCATAAGTTGCAAATTATGTTTATTCGAGCTTAGATTCGTATCCTAGATTTACCGAGAGGTTGTGGATACGAGTAGATCACTCAAGGATAAAGAGAATTTCTTGCACCCCTCGAGAGAGGAACGCAAAATTCTTCCGCCTTGGAGTCAACTCCATTAGTGAGGTTCACCGCCTAAAGCAAGCTTAGGTGTTTCGACTGGCCGAGAGGTCTTAATCGATTTACCTAAGGTTAGTCGAGTGCGTATTCTCGAGAGAGGCGCTTCATAACTTTGGAACCTCCGCGGTCGAAGTTAATAATTTAGATGCTTGTGCTCTTTAATTTCGTGGATTTTATTCTAGCCCAAAGGGATTCCAGATCAAGTGCTAGTCTTTTATTCATCGAATCTCTCCTCTTAATTTAACGTTTGTTTTCGTTTTCGCAAAAACCAATTTTCCGATCGATAAAATAATAGTTCATCCTTGTGAGTACAAATACTCAACGGTCCCCGAGTTTAAATACGATATTTCGTATACTAAATTTCGATAGGTGCACTTGCATAGTTGAAAGTTTAGTTTGGATATTTTTCAAAACTTATAAAATCTTCATCAACACGCCCGTGTTCCACCTGACACGGCCGTGTGGCCGGCCGTGTACCCCATGATTTTTCCCCAAAATCAACCCGAGCACTGCACGGGTTCTAGGACACGCCCGTGTCCCTACCCGTGTCACCTTGACACGCCTGTACCCCAGGCCGTGTACACGGTCTCGACATTTCGTCGCGTGAAGATCGACGACTTGATGACACGGCCTCGGACACGCCCGTGTCCTAGGCCATGTTCCTTGTCTCGACGATCGTCGAGCGAATCTCGACGACTCCCCGGGACGATCGTCGACACGGGTCGACACGCCCCGCGACACGCCCGTGTCGCGGGCCGTGTGCCCATTCTCGACGAATCGTCGAGTATATCTCGACGACTCCGCGGCTAAGTGTCGACACGGGTCGACACGCCCTGCGACACGCCCGTGTCGCAGGCCGTGTGCCCATTCTCAGCGAATCGTCGAGAGAGTCTCGACGACTTCGCGGCTAAGTGTCGACACATGCTTGACACGCCCTGGGACACGCCCGTGTCCCAGGCCGTGTGCCTGCAGCCAGAACCCAAACTGGCCCAAAACGTCCCCCTTCGCTCCTTTGAGTTTCGGGGCGTTACAACTCTACCCCTCTTGAAAGAATTTCGCCCACGAAATTACATAAAGGAAAGACTTACAAAACAAAATTTATACCTGAGCGGAACAACTACGGATACTCGTCAAACATAGTCTGCTCTCGCTCCCAAGAGAGCTCCTCACGACCGCAATTGTCCCACCGGACCTTGACCATCCTGATCTCTTTATTGCGTAGCCGCTTGACCTCCGAGTTTTCAATCTGCACGGGCTTGACCTTTGTCGTTAGCCCACTATCCACCGGCACTTGATCAACTGCGATCACTTGCGTAGGCTCTTGTACCTCCTTCCGAAGCACCGAAATAGGGAATACGTCGTGTAAACCACTAAGCTCCACTGAAAGCTTCAACCGATAGGCTGCTTCCCCAACTCGCTCCAGAACCTCGAACGGTCCAAGGTACCTCGGGCTTAGCTTTTTCAATCGCCGCACCCGCGAGACACCCTTGAACGGCTTGATCTTTAGGTATACATAATCGCCCACAGCGAACTCCACGTTCCTGTGCTTGGCATTATAGTACTTTGCTTGCCGGTCCTGAGCGATAAGCAACCTCTCCCGAATCGTTCTCACCAAAGAAGTAGCATCATCCACTTCCGATCACTTATACAACTTTGACTCACCCGTTTCTAACCAAGACAACGGCGTGCGACATCTTCTACCATATAGGGCCTCGAAAGGCGCCATCTGAATACTTGCTTGGTAGCTATTGTTGTATGCGAACTCCACCAAATAAAGGTGGTCTTCCAATTGCTTTCCAAAATCCAAGACACACATGCGAAGCATGTCTTCCATGGTTCTATTGACCCTCTCGGTCTGCCCATCCGTTTGTGGATGGAAGGCTGTGCTAAACTTCAGCTTTGTTCCCAACATTTGCTGCACCAGCCTCCAATCATTGGACGTGAACCGCCCATCTCGGTCACTGACGATGCTGCGGGGCACACCATGAAGCCGCACTATGTTATCCACATAAAGCTTTGCCAACTTCTCCACCGGATCATCCTTCCTATGCGGAATAAAATGCGACACCTTCGTTAATCGATCAACAACCACCCAAATGGCGTCGTTTCCCTTTTGCGATCTTGGCAAACCGTGCACAAAGTCCATAGAGATGTCGTCAAATTTCCACTCCGGAATAGGCAAGGACTTAAGAAATCCTCCCGGCTTTTGGCACTCCGCCTTTACCAAGGCGCACGTTTGGCACTTCGCTACGTATAGCGCCACATCCTTTTTCAAACCCGGCCACCAAAACAGTTTCTTCACATCACGGTACATCTTTGTGCTCCCCGGGTGAATCGAGTACTTGGTATGGTGCGCCTCGTACAACAACTCCACCCGTAAATTGCCCACACTTGGGACGCACAAACGACCGTCTTTCCACAGCAATCCGTCCTCCACGACGAATTGGGAATTTGACCCATCCAGAGCCTCTATCATAAACTGCTTCATATGAGCATCCATATCCAAAGCCTGCCGAATCCGATCAGCCAGGTCATATTGGACTTCAGTCCAATTCAGAACTGCTTCAGCACTTGATTGCCTGTCCACACAAACAATCTCCAACGCCTCCAACTCCTGCACCAACCGCTCATCGTGCACCGATATCCAATTGGCTTGAGCTGGGGCTCGGCGACTCAACGCGTCCGCAACCGCATTCCCTTTGCCAGGCACGTAGTGGATCTTGAATGTATAGTCCCCCAGGAACTCCATCCATCTACACTGCCGCATATTCAGATCCTTCTGATCTATCAAATATTTTAGGCTCTTGTGATCGGTGTAGATATCAATCTTCACACCGTACAAATAGTGTCTCCATAGCTTCAAGGCAAAAATCACGGCCGCTAACTCCAAGTCATGGACCGGATAATTCTTCTCGTGCACTTTTAGCTGTCTCGAGCCATAAGCTATCACGCTTCCGTGCTGCAGTAGCACGCAACCCAAACCGTTGCCCGAAGCATCGCTATATATCTCATAGCCTTCGGTTCCATATGGCGAACTCAGCACAAGCGCCGTGGTCAACTGACACTTCAATTCCTCAAAAGCTCGCGCGCACTCCGGCGTCCAAACGAACTTATGCTCCTTCCTCGTCAAAGTAGTGAGAGGTAACGCTAACCGCGAGAAGTTCTCTACGAAGCGCCTATAATAGCCGGCAAGCCCCAAAAAGCTCCGGACTTCTGCTACCGTAGCAAGCTCAGGCCACTCCCGTATCGCAACAATCTTCGCCGGATCCACAGCAATACCCTCTCCACTCACTATATGCCTGAGGAACGCCACTGAGGATAGCCAAAACTCGCACTTTGAGAACTTGGCGTACAACTGATTTCTCCTTAGCGTCTCCAACACCAAATGAAGATGCTTGAAGTGATCTTCCTCACTTTGCAAGTACACCAAAATATCGTCGATGAAGACGATCACGAAATGGTCCAAGTACTCCCTGAAAGTCCTGTTCATCAAATCCATGAACACTGACGGCGCATTAGTCAGCCTAAACGGCATGACCGTAAACTCATAATGCCCGTATCTCGTACTAAACGCTATCTTCGGGATATCACTCTCCCTTATTCTCAGCTGATAGTACCCAGCCTTGAGATCCAGCTTCGAGTACACCGTTGACCCGACTAACTGATCGAAGAGATCATCAATCCGGGGGATCGGGTACTTGTTCTTCTCCGTCAGCTTGTTTAGCTCCCGATAATCAATACATAGCCTCAAGCTTCCGTCCTTCTTCTTAACAAAGAGGACCGGTGCGCTCCAAGGCGAAGGACTCGGGCGCACATACCCTTGCTCCAACAACTCTTGCAGTTGAACTTTCAGCTCCGCCATTTCCTTAGGCGCTAGCCGATACGGAGATCGTGACACAGGCTTTGCACCTGGCACTAGCTCGATCGTAAAATCTATCTCCCGTTGAGGCGGTGCTCCAGGAAGATCTGCGGGGAACACATCAGGGTATTCCGATACCACTGAAATACAATCCAAAGCGGGCTTCGGCTTTGCAACCTCCACTAGTGTAAAAAAAAGTTCTGCTCCGACACGAACCGCCTTCACCACTTGAAGAGCAGACATCAACGTTTTGCTCGACCCCTTTAAGCCCGTAAAAGTCGTTTCACGACTTGCTCCCAGCTTGACTTCCTTGCTACCGCAATCTATATGGGCATGCTGTTCCGAGAGCCAGTCCATGCCAAATATGATGTCGAACTCCACTAACGGAAGTAAAGACGCCCGCAGGTCAAACTCCTGCTCCCCAATATGAATCTTAACATCGCAGATCCTATCCGCTCGCATCGAACACCCATTGGGCAACAACACATCCAACTTATCCTTCGCCATCGAAGAAGGGACTCCGATGCGTAATATAAATCCTTCGGACAAGAAGGAGTGTGAAGCTCCCGTATCGAAGAGTGCTCGTGCTGGATTTTCACAAATCAATACAAATCCTAAACAAGTAGTGGTAAGGTAACATGTGCATAACAAGCATATAAAGAAAGTGACTTGCTATAAATTAAATCGTACCTGTCACCACATCGGCTTGTTTAATGGCCTCCTGCTGGCCAAGATTGTAGACCCTTGGTTGGGCCGGAGCATAGTGGGACGCGGTCGACTCCACCCCCTTTCCCTTCTCTTCATAAGTAGCTCCTGGCCTCCTCTCAGACTTAGGACGTCCGCTCCAACAATCACGGGCGAAATGCCCCGTCTTTCCACATGTAAAACACGCACCCGGGGTCCGACCCGTAGTCGCCCCAGAAGCGCCAGAAGGAGCTGGACCCCGAAGTCCTATGCTTCTTGAAAAACCTCTGATAGCCGGACTTTGAAGCAGTCGGCACTCTGAACTCAGATTTCTTCTCACCCAAGCTTTTCTTCGCTTGCACGCTCTTCATGTCCTTTTCCAAGGACCGGGCAGTATTGACCAAGGTTAATAAACCCTGCGTCATCGGCCCCGACAGTAGTAGTCTCAACTCATCCCTCAGGCCTTCATAGAAGCGATTAGTCTTGCGCTCCTCATCCATGATGGTGGAGCTAGCATATCGACTCAGACGAGTAAACTCGTGGAGATATTCATCCACGCTCCTCTCACCATGTACCAACTTCAGGAACTCATTCTCCAACGCTATCTTCTGCGTCGAAGGGAGGTATCTAGCCAAAAATAATCTCGAGAACTCCTCCATCGAGACATCACAAAGTTGCCTACCTCTTAGTAAGTGCAGCTCCAATCCTTCCCACCACATCCTCGCTTCACCGTCCAGCAGGAACGTAGCGATGGTGGTCATTTTCCACTCCTCTGTCTCCGTCGCTGTCATGACTCTCTTCACCCTGGAGAGCCAGTCTTCAGCCTGAGATGGGGTTCCCAACCCCGAGAATAACGGAGGGTTAAAGATCATTACATGCTTCAGCTGCCTCTCAGTTGCCCTCCTTGGCACCACCGGTTCCACAACCACTTGCTCCACCCTCCCCAGCTCAGCCTCTTGAAGAGGTACTTGCTCCATCACAGGAGCGGGCTGCCGCGCTTGCCTTCCAGGCTGCGCATTGATCACGACCAATGAAAGATATGGTACCTAAACACCTAGAGGGGGGGGGGGGTGAATAGGTGACCTACTCCTTTTTTAACTTTAATGGCAGCAAACAGTTTATTATCACAGATTTCTAACTTTTGCACAACAATCACAAAGCATTCACAGCATACACAGCACAATCACAGCACAACACAGTGGTTTATAGTGGTTCCCCAAGATATGGGTACATCCACTTTCCCCCTTCGCCTATCTAGCAGTGTACTAGATTCGACCAAACTCCTCCACTGTCTCAGAACCCAAATTGGTTCCTACACCTCAGGCCCAAAGCCTTACAACTCAGCTTTATCCCAAAGCCTACACTCAGCCAATCAAGGCCTACACTCAGCCAATCAAGGCCTACACTCAGCCAATCAAGGCCTACACTTAGAGATCTCAATCTCCTACACTCAGGCTCACAAGCCCTACCCTCAGCCTTTATAATTATAGGCTTACAATTCACTCAGATCCAAAGGATCCTACAAGTTATGAATGTATTACAAAAATTAACTCAACAACTCATAAATGAAAGAGGGGAGTTGAGAGTTTCTTGATGAGTTCTTGGAAGAACTCAGCTGGATTCACTCTGACTTAGCTTTCTTCAAAGCTTCTTGAGTAGAACTGAATAAGACTGAATCCTCCTGCAGTAGTTCCTTGACCTCTGCTACTTAAGATCCAGAATTGAATCTGAATCCTTCTTCTCAGCCTAGTTCCAGAGGCTGATTTCTTGGAAGGAGCCCTCTCTCTCTAACTTCTTAGATCTGCATTTGGACTGCAAGATCTTCTTGTGTTGATACTCTTGGTACCACTTCAGTAATTTGTTTTTCAACAAACTGAACTCTTGAAGAATAATCTGATCAACAACTTCAACAACAACCTCTACTTCTACTTCTGTAAACTGTGGGTCCCTATTTATAGGCCTTCTTCATGGTAACCGGCTGGTCCGGTCCATAACTGACTTCTGATATCTCTGACAGGTGCTGTAGACCGGCTGGAACGGCAGCTGTCAAGTCATCCAGTCATTTCTTGAAAATCTCTAACTGTCTGTAAGTGTCGAGAGTTTCTGTCTTTAAGTGTCGACACTTATAGTCCGAGTGTCGACACATGTTGTGTAAGTGTCGACACAAGTCTACAAGGTGTCGACACAACTTCTTGTATGTCTCGACACAGATTCTTCTGCATGTGTCGACACTGAAATTGAGTGTCGACACAAGTACTTATTCTTCTAGCTTTTGCTGAATTCTCCTAAGTGTCGACACATCTCCTTTGTGTCGACACAACTTCTTGTGTTGAATCTGTCAAGTGTCGACACTGCTTCTTGGTGTCGACACATAGTCTTCAATGTCGATACATGCTGAGTGTCGACACAGCTCCTTGTGTCGACACACCTTCTTCTTGTTGAGTCTTCAGCTGAGTGTCGACACATTCCCTTAGTGTCGACACTTGTACTTAGAATAATTCTGTTTATCTTTCTGATCTTTGCTAAGTGTCGACACAGCTCCTTGTGTCGACACTTTCTTCAAGTGTAGAGTCTTTAGCTGAGTGTCGACACATTGTGCTGGGTGTCGACACTTACTTCATGTGTTGACTCTTCTGGTTGTGTGTCGACACATTATGCTGGGTGTCGACACATACTTCAAGTGCTGACTCTTTCTGTTGAGTGTCGACACATTGTTCTGAGTGTCGACACTTTAACTTAGTCTCTGCAGACTTTTGCTGAGTGTCGACACAGCTCCAAGTGTCGACACTTTCTGGTGTAGACACAGCTTCACTGGGTGTCGACACAGCTCCTTGTATCGACACATTCTGTCTGCACTTTTCTTCACTGAGTGTCGACACAGCTCCAAGTGTCGACACTTTCTGTCTGGTGTCGACTCTGCATCCCAGGTGTCGACACAATGACTCCAAGTGTCGACACTGCTTGTCTGGGTGTCGACACAAGCTTTCTCAAGTGTCGACACTTTCCTTCTGGGTGTCGACACATGGACTTAGAAACTTTTTGCTTCAGTCCAGTGATTTCTTAACCTGCACAAGTAAACTCAACATACATCAAATACATTATGATGTATATCATTGAGTTGGGTGAGGCTTCTTCAAATCAGGTACATTTGACCAATATACCCAACAATCTCCCCCTATTTGGAGAAGTCATAACCCTTAGTCAATGATATACACCATTCATAATTAAAAATTATAGAATGATGTAAAGCAGATTATTTACAGCAGGGTAAACATAAACATGTAATAATTCACACATGTATACACATTCAACATTTCAGAACAAACAAGAAATAGACACATTCACAGAACAATCATGAAATATATTTATCATATATTGTTCTAACATTTTTCTAATACATCTTCAATGGTTTACAAAAATGTTTTACATTCAAAAGATTATAACAATCTTCAAGTCAATTCTTAATCTATTTCTGGTCTGGTTCTTTGATAATTATGCCTTTGCCAGGTTGGACTTGAGCTTTGACAGGGGCTTCAGTAGTGTCAGCAACAGCAGGCTTCTTGCCTTTTAGATCTTTCTTTTTGAGTTCTTCTGCCTTGATCTTCTGCCTCTCAAAATAATGATATGGCTTGGGGAAGTACTTGCTAGGCTCCACTGCAGTAGGAGGTAGCTTTCCCATCTTAGCCTTCCTTCTGAATTGAACTATTACTTCCTGCCTGATCTCATGTTTTCTCCATTCAGCTTCAGAGAACCATTTGTTCCTGTCATGTGTATTGTCCTTGGCAGCTTTCCAGGCAGTTAAAATTATATTCCTAGAGGTAGGGCTCCATTGTTCAAAATCTGGCTTTTGTTCTGCTTGTTCCCTAAACCTCTTTTTAGACAACCTTGTCTCTTCCTCCTTCTGTAATGCCTCTTGCATGGCTTCAGACATAGGTTGAACAACCTTTTCAATATGAACATGGTCCTTGCCCTCAGGTGGGCTATACATATGATGAATATCAGCTTGCACCATGTCAAAATCTGGTGGAGGAAATATCACTTGAGCTATCTCTGGTTGCTCTCCTCCAAGATAGGCAGGTTGAATCCCAGATTCTGCAACATTATCATCATCACAGAGTGGAGGATAGCCCAGTGTAGCTCTGATGGAATTAGATATCCATTTAGCATGGTCAGAGCTAGCTTTGACTAATACTCTCTCCCCCTTTATGACTTCTCGAGCCATGTGATCTCTGACATCATCCTTTTGAAACCTGATCTGACTGTCCAAGTATCTGATGCCCTCTTTAAAGAATGGTTTCAGCTTTTGAAGTTGATCAGAGATAGCTTTCTGGGAGGCTTGGATTGCAGTCTTCACAGCAGAAATTTCCTCTTGAAAGGCTTTGTCAAAATCAGCTTTAGCAGCAGCAGTAGATGTAGAAGGTTCATCAGTCTTGTTCTTCAACTCAGTGATGATAGCATTATGAGAATCAGTCAGATTGTCATTCATTCTTATCTGATTTTCCAGTACATATCCTTGTTTTAATGCTATATCATCTACCTGTGCCTTGATCTTCTCCTGATGTGTTGCCAGATAGACTACTGCATTCCCACCCTTGTGGAAGCAGTCAGTCATCTCCTTCTTATTAAGGTTCATCTCAAACCTTATGGACTTTATATCTTGGGCAAGATCAAACTGCAAAGCTTTGTGCCCTTCATCTACATAAGCCTCTATGGCTTTTCTTTGTTCATTCATTTTAATCTGCAGTCCAATCAGTAAAGCACTATAATCAACAGTTGGAGCTTGTTGAATTATAGGCTGTGGGGCTATAGATTGCAGAGCTTTCTTATAACTCTGACTTCTCCTTTTAAAGACATATAGTTTCTTCTTCTTTGTCCTAGCACTCTCCTCATCTTCAGAGGCAGAAGTGCTGGCTATGTCAACCCTATCCTTAGGGCTTTGAGGCTTCTCTTTCTGCACTTCAGATGCCTTTTCAGTTTCTGGTCTAATAGGCTCTTCCAGATCTTGTACTTGCTCCCCCTCAGCAGCAGTATCTCTTCCAGCAGCTTCTTTGTCCATGTCAAAATCAGCTTGATATAGATTGAGAAATAAATCTTCCATGGTGAATTCAGGGGGTGAAGAAACTGGAGAAGTTCTTGGTTCTTCAACTACTTGATCAGGAACCACTTCTAGTACAACAGATGTGTCTTTGATAACAACATCTGGTTCTTGGCTATGTAGCTGAGTTTGCTGAGGAACATCAGACAAATCAGCATCTTCTATAAGATATTCTAAAGTATTTAGGTCAGTGAGTACCTCTTGGATGATGATGGTGGCTTGCTCACTGTCCAGTGTAGATGGTGCTTCTACAACTGGAGGCTCCCCCTGGCTTTGATCCCTGTGGATGGGGCTAGCCTGTGGTAGCTCCCCCTGGATCTCAGAAGTCTCTTGAGCAGCAGGAGTCTTTTCTGCAGCCACTTCCTCTTGGTCATCAGGAGTGAAAACAAAATGTTCTTCACTCCCTGAACTGCTGGAGGACTCTTGTTCAACTGGAGCAGTTTTTCTCTTTTTTCTTTGGAGGAATCTCCTTCTCAGGAACTGTCTTCTCTGGTGTTGATATTTCCTTGGACAACACCCTGTCCCATCTGGAAAAGATCCTTTGATCCATTTTCCTCATATGGTTTATCTTGCTGCCTGCAGCAGTATTCATTACCTCTGGTATGGTACCAGCTAGGTAGAGACTAATGATCCTGCCCAGATTGGGCTTCTTCAAGCTCTTCTTAATTTTCTCAAAAACCACTGTAGGCCAATCTGTTTTCAGAGTGAAGATAATTCTTGTCATGATGCCAAACATATGGGCAGACACTCTGTCATACCCTCCAGTCTTGCTGAGTAAGACTTTTCCCACAATCTCAGACATGAACTTCCCTTGATTATTCATGCCTTTCTTGTTAAATACAGATCCTATCTTCATCTTAGGATCAAGTCCACAACAGGTTAAAGCTTCCCTGGTCTTTGAAGCAGTAACCTCTTCTTCATCTTGAATTTTTGGTAGCTGGAGTACCTTCCTCAGACTCTTAGGTGAAACCTTAATCTTAGTTCCATGAACTCTGGATTTGATTCTGAATCCAGATTCATCGACTGCAGCTCCATTAAGGAATTCAAGCACTTCCTTCTTCCAAATCCTTGTAGGTTCAGACAAGAGATATTCTAGTCCAGAATCAGCGACTTGGGTTACTGCGGCCTGAATTTCTGCATCTGCATCGTCGAACGCGCCGCGCACAAGCTCATAGCCCTCGTTAACGTTCTCCTCAAGCTTAGGAGCCATTAGGGTTTGTAGAATTTGTCTTTAGGAAAGAGAGGTGTCGACACAGTAGTTTTGGTCTCGAAACTTTGAAAGCGTGTCGACAAACAAAGACAGAACCCTATTTATACCTGTCTAATTTTGAAGATGAACAGGCAGGACAGCTATCTTAAGATGTGTCGACACTGGCTATAAGTGTCGACACAGACTTATAATGTCTCGACACACATGTGTCGACACAAGTTTAGTCAACAGATTTTATGTGTCGACACTTGGTTATGTGTCGACACAACATAACTCGACACATTGTCGAGACTTTACTTAGTAAATACTGAGTAGAACATAAGTGTCGACACCATATTGGATGTGTCGACACCTACTAATGATGTGTCGACACTAACATTCTGAAGTGTCGACACCAACATCCTGGATGTGTCGACACCTTTTTCTTGAAGTGTCGACACCACTATTCTGTGTCGACATAGACTTGTCTATGTGTCGACACCTTTTTACTTAGCCAATTTTAATTCTGTAAACTTATTCTAAGTTTATCATTCCCAGTTCAATTTTGAATCTATTGAACTTAGCTTCTTCTAGGGGCTTAGTAAACATATCAGCTATCTGATTATCTGTATTAACATATTCAAGTAAAATATCTTCTCTTTCTACATGCTCCCTAAGAAAATGATATTTAATTTCAATATGTTTAGTTCTACTATGAGACACAGGGTTATTAGCTATTGAAATAGCACTTGTAGAATCACAGAAAAGTGGAGTTCTACTTACCTGAAATCCATAGTCCTCTAGCTGATGTTGAATCCACAGAAGTTGAGCACAGCAACTTCCTGCAGCCACATATTCTGACTCAGCTGTGGAGATAGCCACACTAGTTTGCTTCTTGCTACTCCATGAAATTAGTTTCCCTCCTAGGAATTGACAGGTTCCAGTAGTACTTTTTCTATCCTCTTTGCATCCTGCAAAGTCTGCATCTGAATAACCTGTTAGATCAAAATCTCCATTCCTAGGGTACCAGAGGCCTAGATAGGGAGTGCCCTTTAGATATCTCAATATTCTTTTGACTGCTGTCAAATGAGACTCTTTAGGGCAGGCTTGATACCTGGCACAAACACATGTAGCATATATGATGTCAGGTCTACTAGCAGTCAATTATAATAGGGAGCCAACTATCCTTCTATACAAGGTTTCATCTACAGGTTGCCCTGCATCATCCTTGCTAAGAGACATACTTGACCCCATTGGAGTCTTCATGGTACTGGATGAATCCATACCATACTTTCTTATGAGTTCTAGGGTGAACTTGGACTGACATATGGATAAACCATTTTCAGTCTGTTTAACTTGGAGACCCAAGAAAAACTTCAGCTCTCCCATACTACTCATCTCAAACTGACCTTGCATAAGTTTTGCAAACTTTTTGCAAAGGCTGCTTTCAGTAGACCCAAATATGATGTCATCTACATATATTTGGACTAGTATAACTTTGCCTCTAGATTCCCTAAGGAATAGAGTCTTATCTATTTTCCCCCTTGAGAACTTGTTCTCAATGAGGAAACTAGATAGGGTTTCATACCAAGCCCTAGGGGCTTGCTTTAACCCATATAAAGCTTTCCTAAGTCTATAGACATGATGAGGTAGAGTTGGATCAACAAAACCTGAAGGCTGCTCCACATAGACTTCTTCTTTCAAATTACCATTTAGGAATGCTGACTTGACATCCATTTGGTATACCTTGAATCCTTGATAGGTTGCATAGGCCAAGAACATTCTTATGGCTTCCAGTCTGGCTACTGGAGCAAAGGTTTGATCAAAATCAATACCTTCTTCTTGCCTATATCCTTTAGCAACCAGTCTAGCCTTATTCTTAATGATGACCCCTTGTTCATCCATCTTATTCCTGTAGATCCACTTAGTTCCAATTACATTGTGGTCTTTAGGTTTAGGAACCAATTCCCAGACCTTGCACCTCTTGAACTGATTAAGCTCTTCTTGCATTACTTCAATCCATTGTGGATCTTGTATTGCTTCTTCAAACTTCTTAGGTTCAACTTGTGATAGAAAACTGGAATAGATTGCAGCATTCTGATTTCTGCTCCTAGTTTGAACTCCTTGTCTTGGATCTCCAATAATCAGCTCTACTGGATGATCTCTAAGATGCCTGTGGGCTGGAGGCATCCTTACTTCTGGTTGAACCACTTCAGCATCTGCATCATGCTGTATTCCTTGTATTTCTTCAGCTATTGGCACATGTAGTTCTCCCCCTGGACAACAACTACTGTCTTCTACTTGCTGTCTTGCAGCAGGCACCTCTTCTATAGTAAGCTTGTCCATTTTCTTTGTCAAACCTGTGGGGCTGCATACACTACTAGATAACTCATTATTAATAAGTTTTGTCTCATCAAAAACTACATGCACTGATTCTTCTACAACATGTGTAGTCAAGTTGTAGACTCTATAAGCCTTACTATTATTGCTGTACCCAACAAAAATTCCCTCTTGGGACTTTGCAGCAAACTTAGTTAAGTAAGACTTCCCATTGTTAAGTATGAAGCATTTGCAACCAAAGATCCTAAAATAGGATAGGTTTGGTTTCCTGCCTTTCACAGCTTCATAGGGGGTCTTGTTAAGCCTTTTAGTGATGGTAGCCCTATTTATAACATGGCATGCAGTGTTAACTGCTTCAGCCCAGAAATACTCTGGCAATGATGTATCACTAAGTAGGGTCCTACCAGCCTCTATCAAGGTTCTATTCTTCCTCTCAGCAATGCCATTTTGCTGAGGTGTTCTAGGTGAAGAGAATTCTTGAAATATCCCAAAGTCTTCACACAGTTTTGTCATGCTATCAGACTGAAATTCAGTACCATGATCACTTCTAATTTTTACCACTGTACTATTTAGTTCATTCTGAATTTGCTTGACAAAGCTATAGAAGACACTAGGTGTTTCAGATTTCTATCTTAAGAAGAACACCCAGGAAAACCTTGAGTAGTCATCTACAACTACAAAGGTATAGACCTTCCTACCTAAGATGTGAACTGGCATTGGACCAAAGAGATCCATATGCAAAAGGTATAAACACCTCACAGCATCTTTGTTTTCAATGCTTCTAAAGGTGGATTTAGTCTGCTTGCCCTTTTGACAAGCTGAGCAAATACCATCTTTAACACACTTAACTTGAGGACCATTCCTCACCAACTCTTTGCTAAAGAGTTTGCTAATAGTCTTGTAGTTAAGATGGGCAAGCCTCTTGTGCCATTTGACACAATGAGAGACTGTCTCATCAGCTACAAGACAAACTGGAGAACCATTGTTCTCAACCATAATGTCTAAGCAGTAGACATTCCTCTTCCTATAACCAGTCAAAATGATCTCTTGATCACTTGACCTCTTGATATGACAACCATTTTTAACAAATGAGATGTCATACCCTACATCACTTAATTGACTTATACTTATTAGGTTGTGTTTCAACCCTTTAACATAAGCCACTTGAGTAATGGTAACTAAGTTTGTAGAAATGTTACCAAATCCTTTGATGATTCCTTTTTCAAAACCACCAAAGGTTACTTTTGGACCATCTTTTACTGGAATATAGTCCTTTAGTAATCTCCTTGTTCCAGTCATATGTCTGGAACATCCACTGTCCAAGTACCATGTAGGGGTATGGCCACTTGGACTCACCTGCAAAACAGATTAATGAACCTTAGAACCCAAAGAATTCTTGGGTCCTTGGTACTTGTTAGTCTGCAATTTGACAAAACTACCTACTGGCTTTCCACCAGGTAGCTTGCTACTCACCTTGGCACTGGCATTGTGCCAACAGTCCACTGCAAAGTGGCCAACCTTGCCACAGCACCAGCATTCAAACTTGTTGTACCTTTGCTTAGGTACAGCCTTTGCTGTCTTATCTTCATCAAACTTGTTGAATGATGGGGCTTTGCCCTTGGACTTGGACTTGGACTGCTCAGTCCTTGCAGGTCTAATAAAGCCCAGTCCAGCCTTGCCTTTATGATGAACAAAATCATCAATTAAAGGTAACACTGACTTAGGTTTAGAAAACCTAGCAACTAAGTCCTTCTCCTTCTGAAGATTGATCTCCAGACTCTTAATTTGATCATTCTTAAATGATATAGTACCCATCTGAATCACTGTTATGTGTTTCAGCCTAGCTATCTCATTCAACTTTTGATCAAACTGCTTCTCAAAATCTGTTGCACCAGCTTTAAGATCAGCAATTTCCTTTGCCAGATTTTTGGCTAGGGATTTGCTTTTCTTGTAAGCTTGCAACAACACCTTATATTCATCTATAAGCTGATGAATATCATCCTCAGACTCAGATACATTCTCATCACTTGATGAAGAAGAATCTGAATCTGAACTAGAACAAGAAACTGAACTTGAACTTGAACCTTGTACCTGACTGGGTCCTGGCTGCTCCAGGATTTTGGCACTCTCTGTCAAAGCCATTAGCCCTTGGCATTGACTATCTTCTTATTCATAAATAGACTCCATGATCTGCATGAATTCTTCCTCTTCTTCTTCAGCAAACAGCCCTATGTAGGCTTCAGCCTCAGACTCAGTTTCTGAAGAGGAGATATCTGATAGAGTCTTCTCTTTCTTGGCTACAAAAGACTTCTCTTTCTTTCCTTTGAAGTGAGTCTTTTTCCTGTCAGCAGATTCCTTTCTCTTCTCTGGACAATCTGCAATAACATGACCCTGTCTATTGCAGCAATAGCACACAATCTTTGATCCAGTTGCCTTACTTGACTTTGTCCTCTTCCTGTCTTTCTTTGAAGGCTTTTTCTCCTAATAAAAGACTTCCTTTCCCTTTGAAGAAGAAGGTCTTGACCTCCACTGTTTCTTCTTCAAGAATTTCTGAAAGTGTCTAGTGAAGGCAGCAAAGTCTTCATCACTTTCACTGCTCTCACTCTTTGTGCTGACTAACTCATCAGACTCTGAATCAACTACCTCTGCAGGTGGAGTTGATGACTTATTCCTGCACTTTTTGGGAACTTCTGTCTTGAAAGCAACTGATCTTTCCTTGTGTTCAGTCCTTGTTGATTTCTCCTCCTCTTTCCTCACTGTCAATTGCATCTCATATGACAATAACTTGCCAAACAGTGTAGGAGGAGGAATTTCTCCCAACTTAGCCATTTCTCTTATGGCACAGATCTTTGTGTCCCAATCTTTGGTTAGGGACCTTAGAAACTTGTCATTTAGTTCATAGTTACTGAACTCTCTTCCATAAGACATGAGTTCATTAACTATTCTGTAGAACTTCTTGTAGCACTCAGTTATGCTATCACCTTTACCTTGTCTAAAACTCTCATACTCCTGATTTAGCAAGGATTTCCTATCTTGCCTAACTTCTTCAGATCCTTCCATATACACTATAAGAGTGTCCCACATCTCTTTAGCTGTCTTGCAGTGTATAAGATTCTGAAAAGTTGCATCATCAATGGCACTCACTATTATGTTCTGTGCCCTCTTGTCCATTGTAGCTAGGACAATCTCATCCTTAGTCATCTCAGAGAAATCCTTTGAAGTTCTCTGATTTGCATCTAAAACTGAAATCTTCATGGGCACATAAGGCCCTTCCTTAACTGTGATGTAGATTCTAGGGTCAGAGGCTTCCATAAATAGCCTTACCCTTTCTTTCCAGATCCCAAAGATCTCTTTCCTGCATATGGGTAATTTCATGGAACCCAATTCCTTGTGATTCTCATAAGAACCCATGTTTCTTGATTTTCTTGAATTTCTTGAAACTGTGTTTTGTCTTACACTGAATCTGCCAAACAGGATCTCCTCAGACTGTTAGTCCTTTTTGAGGAACCTCGCTTTGATACCACTTGAAAGATATGGTACCTAAACACCTAGAGGGGGGGGGGGGGTGAATAGGTGACCTACTCCTTTTTTAACTTTAATGGCAACAAACAGTTTATTATCACAGATTTCTAACTTTTGCACAGCAATCACAAAGCATTCACAGTATACACAACACAATCACAACACAACACAGTGGTTTATAGTGGTTCCCCAAGATATGGGTACATCCACTTTCCCCCTTCGCCTATCTAGCAGTGTACTAGATTCGACCAAACTCCTCCACTGTCTCAGAACCCAAATTGGTTCCTACACCTCAGGCCCAAAGCCTTACAACTCAGCTTTATCCCAAAGCCTACACTCAGCCAATCAAGGCCTACACTCAGCCAATCAAGGCCTACACTCAGAGATCTCAATCTCCTACACTCAGGCTCACAAGCCCTACCCTCAGCCTTTATAATTATAGGCTTACAATTCACTCAGATCCAAAGGATCCTACAAGTTATGAATGTATTACAAAAATTAAATCAACAACTCATAAATGAAAGAGGGGAGTTGAGAGTTTCTTGATGAGTTCTTGGAAGAACTCAGCTGGATTCACTCTGACTTAGCTTTCTTCAAAGCTTCTTGAGTAGAACTGAATAAGACTGAATCCTCCTGCAGTAGTTCCTTGACCTCTGCTACTTAAGATCCAGAATTGAATCTGAATCCTTCTTCTCAGCCTAGTTCCAGAGGCTGATTTCTTGGAAGGAGCCCTCTCTCTCCAACTTCTTAGATCTGCACTTGGACTGCAAGATCTTCTTGTGTTGATACTCTTGGTACCACTTCAGTAATTTGTTTTTCAACAAACTGAACTCTTGAAGAATAATCTGATCAACAACTTCAACAACAACCTCTACTTCTACTTCTGTAAACCGTGGGTCCCTATTTATAGGCCTTCTTCATGGTAACCGGCTGGTCCGGTCCATAACTGACTTCTGATATCTCTGACAGGTGCTGTAGACCGGCTGGAACGACAGCTGTCAAGTCATCCAGTCATTTCTTGAAAATCTCTAACTGTCTGTAAGTGTCGAGACTTTCTGTCTTTAAGTGTCGACACTTATAGTCCGAGTGTCGACACATGTTGTGTAAGTGTCGACACAAGTCTACAAGGTGTCGACACAACTTCTTGTATGTCTCGACACAGATTCTTCTGCATGTGTCGACACTGAAATTGAGTGTCGACACAAGTACTTATTCTTCTAGCTTTTGCTGAATTCTCCTAAGTGTCGACACATCTCCTTTGTGTCGACACAACTTCTTGTGTTGAATCTGTCAAGTGTCGACACTGCTTCTTGGTGTCGACACATAGTCTTCAATGTCGATACATGCTGAGTGTCGACACAGCTCCTTGTGTCGACACACCTTCTTCTTGTTGAGTCTTCAGCTGAGTGTCGACACATTCCCTTAGTGTCGACACTTATACTTAGAATAATTCTGTTGATCTTTCTGATCTTTGCTAAGTGTCGACACAGCTCCTTGTGTCGACACTTTCTTCAAGTGTAGAGTCTTTAGCTGAGTGTCGACACATTGTGCTGGGTGTCGACACTTACTTCATGTGTTGACTCTTCTGGTTGTGTGTCGACACATTGTGTTGGGTGTCGACACATACTTCAAGTGCTGACTCTTTCTGTTGAGTGTCGACACATTGTTCTGAGTGTCGACACTTTAACTTAGTCTCTGCAGACTTTTGCTGAGTGTCGACACAGCTATAAGTGTCGACACTTTCTGGTGTAGACACAGCTTCACTGGGTGTCGACACATCTCCTTGTGTCGACACATTCTGTCTGCAATTTTCTTCACTGAGTGTCGACACAGCTCCAAGTGTCGACACTTTCTGTCTGGTGTCGACTCTGCATCCCAGGTGTCGACACAATGACTCCAAGTGTCGACACTGCTTGTCTGGATGTCGACACAAGATTTCTCAAGTGTCGACACTTTCCTTCTGGGTGTCGACACATGGACTTAGAAACTTTTTGCTTCAGTCCAGTGATTTCTTAACCTGCACAAGTAAACTCAACATACATCAAATACATTATGATGTATATCATTGAGTTGGGTGAGGCTTCTTCAAATCAGGTACATTTGACCAATGTACCCAACAGCCAACACCGCTTCAGCCACCAATCGTATATTTTCAGCCGACAGAGGTGTTGCAGGAGCAACATCCGGTGCACTACTAGCCTCAGAAACTCGGCGTTCTGACGGCCCCACACCACTTCTGGTCACCTATAGTGGTACAAAATACCGTTAAGCGACCAAATAAATTACAAACAACTATTATGGAACACGCATGTTCCTCAAACACGAGTATTTTCATTCCTAAGTGGACATTCATGGGTTCTTTTACCATTATAACGATGACGCACACAATGTGCTCACCACCCCTTAAAAAGAATTCGCCCACGAATTCACTTTAAGCCCGACCAAAACCAGTAGTCTGATACCAAATTGTAACACCCCCTATCCGTCGCATAGCATATAGCAGTAGGTCCGGCCGGGGCCCGACGCCATATACCACAGACAGACCGGGTGGTTACTTATGGAAACCATCCAACAGATCTCAACGTCCTACACAGAGCATTCTAGCGGAAGCAGTTTATAAAAGTTGTAAACAAGAACCCAGCATTAAAGCACGAATGTCCACTAGTACAAATTAGGAATGTTATACAAAAATACCCAAAACCGGCCTTAAGGCCTTACAAAATGTTTCACTTGAATATTACATGTTTTACAAACCACGGCACGTAGGCCGGTCATACATGAATAAAGCAGTAAACACTTCTACTTGGGCCTTCGAGGGCCAGCTTCGCAAAAAGGGTTTTAGCCCGCTATTGGCCGCTTGGATCAGCTGCACCTGCAAGCAACAAACCACCGCACGGTGGCAAAACAAGGCAACGGTCAGCAATGCTGACCAAATTATAACGATACCGCCCCCAACTCGGGGCGGCGATGCTCCTTCCCTGCATTTCATTAGCATAAGCGAGCAATGTATATATCCATAGCCATTTCATCACAGACGTTGGCTCGCACGACCACACGCCCCGTGCACTCAGGGCACATTCTCGGTGAACCGGTCTATGCCACGTCAATTCAAGCCATCAACATTCCAGACTCACCACCGCCAACTGACGGCCAAACCTATGCGCAATTTGTCTTCTCGGCCTGGGTCACGACAATTTAAGCCATCAACCGCCGAAGACCCTACTCTATGCCAACGGTAAGTGTCACGTGACTTTAGGTCTCTTTAACCGAACGACATAAAACGGGTACGGTTCCATCTAACCCGTGCTCACATCGCAACGACAATTTAAGCCATTTGCGCGGGTCAAACTTCCACCGAGTCCCGTGTCCATCACAAATCACATAACCCAGTTATGTTCAAGTTGGCTCTCAGGCCACCAAGTTGGCAAGATCTCGTATCCGCCCAGTTTTTCGGGTGCACCTTTGGGTTAGTCCCCAAGGCTCCCTGCTGCAATCTACCGCGTAGAAAACCCGAAAAACAACCAATAGCACGGAGTCTTCTCCGGCATTATGCAATGCAACATCACCGATCCAGACCAACATGTCCGGGTAGGCTTCACACATCATGCCTATGTCCGTTCTCGCATACGGACTCTAAACAACGGGGACTTCACATATCTACCAAAAGGAACGCCTCCAACTCTCCGCAAACTCGCGAGAGCGGGCTTCCTATGCTAAGAAAGAGAGCTATTCATGCTCAAGATGAAGATCGTTACCCTTGAGTTCCTCTTCGGCGCCATTGAAAAGTAATCGAATGAAAACCACCGCACTAGCATTGCCTCCGTGGATCCGGGGTCGGCTCGCGATTCGGAGCTCCGAAGCTCCTCCAATGGCGGGATCTAGCTCTTCTTCCTCCCTTGGTTTTCCTCTTTCTCTAAGGATTTGGAAAGAGATAAGGTATGAAAAGTGATGGATTTCTAAGTCAATCCACGGGTATATCCCTTCAGAAACATCCCCCAGCCGTTGGATCTCAAAACAAGGAAACGAACGGCTTTGAGTCAGGGCTGAAATGCCCAATCTGGACCGAACACGGCCTGGCACACGCCCGTGTCCAGGGCCGTGTGCCGCATTCGCCGTCAAAATCGAATCACCTGGAACCTCACACGGGTATCGAACACGCCCGTGTTCGAGCTGACACGCCCGTGTTCCACCTGACACGGCCGTGTGGCCGGCCGTGTACCCCATGATTTTTCCCCAAAATCAACCCGAGCACTGCACGGGTTCTAGGACACGCCCGTGTCCCTACCCGTGTCACCTTGACACGCCTGGACCCCAGGCCGTGTACACGGTCTCGACATTTCGTCGCGTGAAGATCGACGACTTGATGACACGGCCTCAGACACGCCCGTGTCCTAGGCCGTGTGCCTTGTCTCGACGATCGTCGAGCGAATCTCGACGACTCCCCGGGACGATCGTCGACACGGGTCGACACGCCCTGCGACACGCCCGTGTCGCGGGCCGTGTGCCCATTCTCGACGAATCGTCGAGTATATCTCGACGACTCCGCGGCTAAGTGTCGACACGGGTCGACACGCCCTGCGACACGCCCGTGTCGCAGGCCGTGTGCCCATTCTCAGCGAATCGTCGAGAGAGTCTCGACGACTTCGCGGCTAAGTGTCGACACACGCTTGACACGCCCTGGGACACGCCCGTGTCCCAGGTCGTGTGCCTGCAGCCAGAACCCAAACTGGCCCAAAACGTCCCCCTTCACTCCTTTGAGTTTCGGGGCGTTACATAAATAATGTCTTTCTTTATGGAGAAATCGACAAAGACATCTTCATGAATCAACCACTGGAATACATATCTGAAAAACATCCGGACTACGCCTGCAAGCTCCGGAAAGCCCTCTATTGTTTGAAGCAGGCTCCTCGAGCTTGGTATGGGAAGATCGCAGAATACCTCCAATTCTGTGGTTACCTTGCTTCTAATTCAGACTCGAGCTTGTTCATCAAGAAGAAGGGAGAGCTTCTGGTCTTGGTGCTGTTGTACGTGGATGATATGATCATCACGGGTAACTCTAAAGAGGAGATAACTAGTCTCAGGGCAGAGCTAGCTATAAGATTTGAGATGAAGAATTTGGATGAGATCCACCACTTCCTTAGACTCGAGGTGGAGAGGAAAGAGAGCGATATTCTCGTTTCCCAAAAAGGCTATGCAGAGCGAATTGTTCAACGATTCGGCATGAGCGAGGGGAAGAGTAGCTCTACTCCTTTTGACTCTGACATCAAACTTCGGCGGGATGAGGGGAGGATTCTTCCAGATCCTTTGGTGTTTCAGTCTCTGGTTGAGAGTCTTATCTACTTGACGATTACAAAGCCAGACATTGCTTATGCAGTTGGCCTAGTAAGTCGGTATATGACGGAACCCAGGCAGCCTCATCTGATGGCGGCAATGAACATTCTGTAATATGTGAAGTCCACTTCTGATATGGGTCTCCTTTATGGGAAAGACACAGGTTTTACTCTTCAAGGATACTCAGATGTTGATTATGGGGGAGATTCAGACGACCGGAAGTCAACATATGGTTATGTCTTCACATGTGGATCAGCCAGTATCTCTTGGTGTAGCAAGAAACAAGACTCGGTGTCCGTCTCTAATACGGAAGCAGAGTACAAGACTTCGGCCTTGACAGCTCGGAAAGTCATCTGACTTGGGAGACTAGTAGAGGACGTCTATGAAGAAGTGTGCGGTTCAACTCTGCTTTGCGGTGACAATGAGAGTGCACTGAAACTGATTAATAATCCAGTTTGTCACGCGCGGACCAAACATATAGAGATTGAACACCACTTCATTCGAGAGAAGGTGTTGGAGTGATCTCTTATGGTTGAACGTGTGCTGAGTGAGGACAACATCGCAGACATCTTCACGAAGCCGCTGCCAAAGGGGCCATTTACTCGGTTACGGGGACTGTTGAGCTTTGTCACCACTTCTCACTTCAAGTGGGAGTATTGAAAATTGTGAAGTGAAAGTGGGGGTTGATTAGGCAGACCGCGCGGCCTAGGCAGACAGTCCTGCGGACTAATGGTGCGGCCTGGGTGGCCTGTTGTTGCGTCCTGGTGTTGGTGTCCAGCCAGTTTGGCTAGTTGTTCAGCAGTTGGCTAGTTCCCTGGAGTAACCGTGCAGATAGGTGGTGTATCCGCGGGAGGGGTGTACTCATTCTGAGTTCACGGAGTCCGCTTAGTGCAGACTGCTTTTGGAGTTCGGAAGATCGGCATTGGTCTGTGCCCTTGTTCTCCTGTTTTTGGTGGTGCGGTTAGAAGGTAACCGCAGAGTTCGCGGGTTGGAGGACTGCCTTGGGAGCTGGCGGTCTGTGTTCTTGTCCGCAGAGCTCGCACCATAGTTTCTCTCCAGCTTGGAACTTGGTCATTTGTGACAAGTTCGTTTCCTGATCGCAGAGTCCGCAATGTCCGCTTGTTGACCGGGCGGCTTGTGCCTTTGGTTGTGGACTTTATTTATTGTGGGCTGATGCGATGTCCGCTGGCATGCAGACTGGCTTCCTGTACGGCCTCATTGATAGCAGGCGGATAGACTGGTGTCCGACCTTGTCCATGCGGGCTGGACGGACTACTTGGTGCTAGCTGCGAGCTGGTGTGGTGTTTCTATCCACTAGGGCGGTGATCACACTCCTCTCTGTGCTTATAAATAGGACCCCCCTTGTCACATCTTAGCTAAGAGAGTGAATAGTAAGTGAGTGGGAGTTAGTGCTGCGGTCTCAATTTTTCTGTCCGCGTGAGTTGAGAAGTCTAACCGGTTGCTTTTGCAGGTTGTGCGGCTAGCACTGCGAAACCACGTGTTTGGTTCTGACTGCGGTCAGGGATTAGTGAAGCTCGCGGTTATCAACCAGCGGTTAAGTTGCATGTCGCGGTTAGCGATCAGCGGTCTTCTCTTCTTCAGCATTTTCCCATTTCAATAAGTTGTCTGCCAGTGGGCGGTTTGTTCCTCTGTTCGGTAGCACTGTTCGCGGTCTAACTGGTGGCAAGGCGACCTCTGCGGTCAGGTGGCTTGCGGTTTGCGGACAGCTCTTCTTCAGCTTGAATTACGAGTAGTTCGCGCGACCTTGCGGACTCAGCGGACTTCACTGTTCAGTTGGGCAAGGGCGCCGGTCTCGGCGGTCTCGGAGGTCTCAGATCCTGTCCGCCCGACATCATGCTTGTTTTCTGCTTATTTTTATTTTTTGAAATCATGTCTCTCCATGTATGTCTTTTGCTGTAAAGAAGTGTATTAATACATGACCTGCTTGTTACTTTCCATGCATCTAGTTTATTGAGCTCAGTTTATGGTTGTAGTATTCCTGCGCCTGGTTCCCGTTTTCCGCTATATGAAATTTTAACATCCAAGATATTTAAAACATTCACTACGGGAAATATCTCGATCTGCCAACTTAATAACAAAGTCATTCGTTCTTCTTGCACTGCTAAATTTAAGCTCCATATACTATGTCTTTGTCATGCTGAACCTAAAACCCTTCTTTTTTAAGGTGTCTAGCCAAGATTCAAGTTTTGCGTTTACACCCTCGCATGTCTCATCGATCATAACGATATCATATGCAAATAATAAAAACCAAGGTTGCACCCTCTTATCTTTTAAAATTACGTAAACCATATTTCATAACACATGCACAAAAATACCCCCAGAGGAAAGCGTCACAGGAGAATTTTTTTTCATGCATTTCATTAAACGTAACTTACGAAAGAGAGTTTTGTAATTTCAAAAGATAGAGTGCAACATGTAATTATGCAAACTCCCATGGAAGTTTTGGATAATTAACAGTAAGTAGTTATAAAGATTTGGATGAGTAGAGTAGAAGGATGATGAATGCGCCCTTGTATCTAACCTCTACCAAAAAATTCTAACGCTGTGTAGGGGTGGTAGTCGACCCACGTTTGAAAGTTTTGTGATGACCAATTTTTGTTATTGGGCGGTCAGGGAGTTCAATCCCTCTTAACGCCCGATGAATGCTGGATGATTGTGATGGACATTTTGGCTTAAAACATCGTTTTGGAAGAAATAAGGTTCTTGAAACCGGCTGCTAGGAAATTTTATGTATTTTTGACCTCAAAATATAAAGCCTAAAGTTCGTTATTTTCTCGGCGGAATAACCAAAGGGTTTTACTTTAAACTTTTGCACTCTTGACTCTTGAGTGAGTATACTCATTTGTGTTGTTAGATTGTTTGGCTGGTTTAAATTAAACTTCATATTGAGCATATTTAGCTCATTTGTTTATTTTACAATAATTTTTTACCTATCATTTAGTAAAGAATGGCAGAGGTTTCATTTGGGTTTGTTTTTGGTTAGTTCTTGTAAGTCTAGCAAGTTGAATGGAGAGGGAATAAGTGGCAAACTCGAGATCACTATACAGCTCTCAGCTTCCGATCGTGATGTGACTGTTTTGGGAAGTGGAGTGCTCTCGCCGATCCTTAACAGCTCCGGGTCGACACCTGAGATTTGGTGGGCTTCTGCAGAAAACCTGCGGAAGAAGTCCTTCAAAGACTCCCCTTCATTCTGACGGATACCTGATAAGTGGGAAGGGTCGCGGACGATCCTCCGATTCGCTATAAACTGATCCGCGAACTGTCTTGCTAGCTCTGTGAAGTTGGGAATGGTGCCCACCCTCAAGGAGTGAAACCATGTGTGAGCCTGCCCCTTGAGAGTTGTTGGGAACACTTGGCAAAATAATTGATCAGACGCGTTGTAGATCCTCATAATGGTAGTGAAGTGGTTGATATGCTCTGACGGGTCATCTGTTCCATCGAACGTCTTGATGTTCAGCAGCTTAAAACCATGAGGAATTGGATGAGCCAGGATTTGTGGTGCGAGGGGGGAGCCTTGGCAGAGTGGTCGACAAATATGAATGTCTCGTTGGCCGGCTTGCTGGTATTCTTCTGCGATCACTTCTCGAATCTCTTCCCGGGTGAACCTCTCGAGTGGGGGAAGTCGAGACTCGTCTCCCCAGTTGTGGCGGTGTTGCCCAGTTTCAGTTCCTCCATGGGCCTGGTGAGTGGACTCGGCGGCGTCAGAGTATTCCCCGGGCGCCTCTTGTCTTGGAGCTTCTTGCGCCCTGCCATGACTTGGCGGTGGCGGGTTATCTGGTGCTAGAGGAGGAGCAGGAAGCGCTTCTAGAGTCCTAAGCAGAGCAAGCATCTCAGTCTGCTGCTCCTCCATTTGTCGAACTCGCCCTTCGAGGGCGGTGGCAGGAGCAGAAGCGACCTCTACAGTCAATGGCACGTCCACTAGAGAGTGGGAGCATGCTGGTTCAGTATTTCTTTCTGTGATGGATCCTTCAGCTGTGCAGACGCTTCTTTTTGCCATTGAAGCAGAGCTTAGATGTTGCAAAGAGGGAGATCTTGACTTCTGAAGGATGTTGGGAATCGATATTCCCACAGACGGTGCCAAACTATTGTGGACTAACTTGATGCCCCGGTCAGACTGGATTCAATTGAACCGCCTTAGCTTGAGGGGCGGTCGAGCGCGCACACAGTCAGAGAAAATGAAAGATCGACTCAAGATGTGATCACGTGGAAAACCCCCTCAATTGGGTAAAAAACCACGCGACCAGGTCTATGCCGGTCTAAATCCACTAGCTGCTTGCGGTTATAGTGCGTTTGGAGAATCGGGGCGATAGGCCGCTACCGTTACAACTTTGGGGGGGGGGGAGAGAGAGACTTTAGCTCCCACCGGGCAACAGGCTGGTCCGTGGGAGCGACTTGGACACTGGAATTCGAGGTGTGGATCTGGTGCTATGTAGCCTGGATTGCGGGTCCACCGCACGCCTACTTGCAAGAATCGTCTTCTTCCTCCTCTGCTCGCTCTGGGACTTGGGCGTTTTCCGACTGGTGGTGCTCTGGTGGCCATTCTTGTCATGGCGTCGCCTAGGCATCACCTAGGCGTCCCGGCGCCCAATTGTAAACAAGACGTTTGACGCTTTTTTTACAAAAAATATGGGAATAGACTGCGGTTTATATATAAACCGCAGTCTATTCTATGAACCCGAGCATATACTGCGGTTATTTTAAAACCGTAGTTTATTCCATGAACCAGAGAATAGACTGCGGTTCATATATAAACCGCAGTCTATTGTAGGGGTCAGTGTAGAATACACTGTGGTTTATATATAAACCGCAGCCTATTCTCCAATTGACTGCGGTTTATGAAAACACCGCAGTCTATGCCATGAACCCGAGCATATACTGCGGTTATTTTAAAACTGCAGTTTATTCCTTGAACCAGAGAATAGACTGCGGTTTTACAATAACCGCAGTTTATGTTAGGATTCACAGTAGAATAGACTGTGGTTCATAGATAACCGCAGTAGAACCACAAATAAGGAAATAGACTGCGGTTTATAAAACAACCGCAGTCTATAATTCATGAAATAGACTGCGGTTGTTTGATAATAATCGCAGTCTATTCTACCCTGAATCATAAAAGAGACTGCGGTTTATGCAAAAACCACAGTCTTTACTATCTATTTTTAAATTTTAACCGTGAGCCGTAAAAATCTAGTGTTTCCCCGAGTTTTTGGTTCTTCTTTTTACGGTCGCTGCGCTTTGTGAGAAACCCTAGAGGCAATTTTGTTCAAGTTTCTGCTCTCCTTTGCTTCGATTTGACGATTCTTCTTTGACAAAACTAATATTCTCACTTAGGTATACTATTTCTTAATACCTTTTCTCGGTTTTTGAACTTTTGATCTCTATGGTCTTTGCTAAACTGTTAATGTTTTTATTATTATTAGTTTATTACTTTATTAGTAGACTAGTAATAGTACTGTAGTAGTAGTAAATTAGTAATGTAGACATGTAATATAAACATTGTGTTCAAGTTTCTGCTCTCCTTGCTATTCTAAATGTATATGAAGTTATAAACAACACAATGTGCCAAAATATTACAGTTTAACCGCTATTATACATGTCTAAACCTCCTGAGTAACATACTAACATAGTAACATATATATATTTATATGTGTGAATTGTGATTGTGTGGTAGTAACTAGTAACTAGTAGCTCAATATCATTGCAGTTTTGAATGAATTTTGTTTAGGTTTTTTGTATGGTTTACGTTTTTTTAGGATTTTACAGGAAAATATAGGATAAAGGATCTTCATCGAGGTCAACAAGAGGCTTCACGAAAATGAATGAATTGAATAAGCTTAGGCTAGAGGGGAGGAAGCTTATTATTTCTTTCCGTGATGATGGCCGCATAATTCCCGGGCCTAAAACAAATAAATTGATGAGTTATATGGGATCTCTTGTGAAGTGTTATGTGTTAATTACATATGTTGCATGGAATGATGTTGATAAATAAATTAAAGATCAAATATGAGCAGAATTAAATGTACGTAACCTTGTTATCAATGATTACATATTTTTGGTGTTTTAGGTAATTTTTAATTGATATTGTCTATTATTTTCAGATTTATTTTGATAATATTGATGATCATTACATGACATTAATGAAAAGCATAGATGAAAGTTGGAGGATTTGGAAATCCAAACTTTTTATCAATTATGTAAAAAATGTTGATTTGGAGCATCGATACAATGTTCCTGTCAAGTATAGTTTTATTACTGCCGAAGACTGGAGAGTTTTTGTCGACCATCGCACTACTACAGAATATATGGTTATGTGTTCTTATTAAATTCAATGTTTTATATCATTCTTTAACTTTATAACTTATAAGCAAATTAAGTATTAACACATATTTATTTTTGTAGGAGAAAAGTTAGGTTAATACTGGGAGAGCAAAAGCACGAAAGACCTTTCATACTACTTCCAGAATGGGTTATTCTGGATTAGAAAAAAGAATGGTATTAACTCTCTACTTCTCTCTCGTTTTCTGTATTTTAAAATTTGGTTTCTCAATTATTTGTATGATAATTTATTTTCATTTTATTGTCAAGGTTGAACAAGGTGAAGCTGCACCAATTTCACGTGCGGAGTTATGGAAAGCCGGTCATAAAAGAAAGACTGGTGAATACATTAGTAAAGATGCAGCTGAATTATCATCTAAAATGGTAAGTGTAAATGAATCATTTCATCATTTGTAAATTATCGATAGTAATATTTCTTGAGAAATATATTTTCTTATCTGCAATTCTGTTCCAATATTTAATACTTTTGTTTAGGACGAGTTGTCGAGCCAAGAGTCCCAGACTGCTGAAACAGTGTCACAGGGAAGAAATGACATCCTTGCATCTGTTTTAGGCCAAAAACATTCGGGCAGAGTTAGAGCTGGTGGCAAGTTTTCCACCATTACAAGATTTTTCAAGAATGATAGGTGGAGCGAGAGGACACCAATAACTCGTATTGAAGATGTTGAAGCTATAGTACAAGAAAGATTGAGCCAGCAACAAGAATTATGGATCCAAAAAGAACAAGCGCAACAAGAATTATGGATCCAAAAAGAACAAGTGCAACAAGAATTATGGAGCCAAAAAGAACAAGTGCAACAAGCCGAGATTAGTAGTATGAAGAATCAAATTGAAGAGCTTATGCGCATGTTTAGTGACAGTACTGGAACAAGTGTTGCACTTCCAGTTCCACAGGTATTATTATGTTTAAATATTTATACTTTTATGAAATGTTATGTTCTTTTTTTGTTGCGCAGGTAATTAACTATTTTTTTGTTACTTTTTGGTTTCTCAGCCGGAGTATGAATCTAGGTCACATGAACCTGAGAGTAGTCAGAGTAGACATGAACAATTATCGATCTTCTACGGTATTATAATTTATAGTATTATTTTTGACTTTTATGTAATCAATGAATTCAATATTGATGTCCACATTCCACAATATTAATTCTTTTATTTCCACAGGCTAGTGAGACTGAGACTACAAATGAATTCATTGATATCTTGCCCAATTTTATAAATAAGATGGAGAATGAAGATAAAATAATATCTATAGTGTTAGATTCAACAGTATTTGGGAGTGTTGAATCAACATGTACGTAGTTTGAAAATTCAGAGTTGTATGATTTTCTAAATATGAAAAATGATTGGAGCTAACATCATATTAGCGTGCCTTGGGTGTGTATTGTGCATCTGACTACTGAGTATCAAATATTATAAAATTAAGAATTTTTATTAATATATAAATTTATTTTGAATTTACATATTTTTGTAGGTACATAGACTCACAATTAAAGAAATTTACATACAATACTGGTGTATATTTTCATAATCCACATGCCATTTTTGCTATTGATGATGACTATGCCAAAGAACATTCGAAAACACGAGTTGAAGATCTAAAAATCAGGCTTAGGACGCTTAGTCAACTCCAATCAGATTCTTTATTATTTGTGCCCTATAATAGATTGTAAGTATGAAAAATCTTTGTATCAAATATCAATGATTATTACTATTTTTTATTCTAATTAAGTTATTAATTATTTCATTTGTTTCACAGAGAACATTGGATGTTGGCTATTATTGATTATAATAATTATACAATTTATTGGCTTGATCCCATAAATAATGACATTCATGATGATATTAAAAATGTCATTACAAAGTAAGTTTATTAATGAGTTATTTACTTACTTTCCTATTTGGAATTCAGATTTTGCTATAAACTAATTCTTTTTATATTTTATGAAGTGCATTTAAATATTTAGCAAAAGAGCGGCATACCAGTTTAAAAAACTAAAGGTTACAAAGTTCATTCCGGTAAGTTTTAGAATTATAGCCTATATGAGTATATGTATTGTAATTTAAACATTTGTAATTAAAATACTTACCAATTATTTATTTATGTTACTGTGTAGTGCCCAAAACAACCAGATAGTATTCAATGTGGGTATTATATCATGAACTACATGATTGATATAGTTAATGCTCTTAAAATTGGGCCAATGCCATCATTGGTAAAGGTATGTGACTTATGTCTACTCTACTGTCTAGTTGTAGATTGGTAATAATTATGTTGAATTGATTTTAACCATATTTGTTTTATTGCAGATCTATCATGGAGTGACACAATTTTTGCCGGAGAAAATAAATAATATTAGAAATAAGATTTGTCATTATATAATCACTAATTGTGTTTCATGAATCATGATTTGATTGACAAATGACAAATGTGATTTTGTATTGCTAGATTTATCATGAAGTGTCTTGTCTATACTATACAAGTAGAACAAATGAAAATGGTCTTATGGTCTTGTTGACTCTTCTAAATGAGCATGTCTTTGAGAGTTCTTTAAATTGTTCATTGTGATGATTTCTTTAGCCGTTATTTATTTCATTGTCCCGACCTAACTCTGCAATCTATAGGTCCTGTTTGTGAAAGATGGAAGACCAAAACAACAACACTCTTGCTCCATCCATTGGTAGCAATGACCTTGATCCAAAAACAGATCCTAAACGAAAAGCAAAGTCAAATGATCCTGGTTGGAAGTATGGTCATTGGCCCAACCTAGAAGATAAAAATACAGCTAAATGTAATTTGTGTGGTAGATTGATAAAGAGTGGTATCAAAAGGTTGAAGCAACACTTATGTGGCGGGTATGGAGATGTATACAAGTGTTAGAAGACTACTTCTGAAATAGCAGCTGAGATGTATTCAGCTTTAAATGCTAAAAAAGGACAATGTGCATCTGACTGTTGATGATGACAATGAGAGTGACCAAGAAAGAGAGCCAACAGGGTCACAAAATGTATCCCCGACATTATCTACAGCTAAAATGTCATTTGTCCCAAGTTCTGGGACAAGTGCCAAAAAAGGAAAGTAATCCACTTGCCACAGAAAAGGGGGCCTATGGATGCTCATGTGAGGCGTGCTCCTGAAGATGTAGTAGATGATAGACGTGCAAAAGGTCCTGCACAAACTACTATTGAGAGATGTTTTAGAACACCTGAAGAGAAAAAGAGAGTTGATAGTTATGTTGCTGATTGGTTCTATGAATGTGGAATTCCATTCAATGCTGCAAAGGCACGAAGTTTTGAAGTCATGCTTGAAGCAGTTGGACAGTATGGGCCTGGTTATAAAGACCATAGTTATCATGATTTGAGAGTCCCATTGCTAAAAAATACAAAAGATAAAGTTATGGAGATGAAGACAAACTATCAAGCGTACTGGAGGAGATATGGTTGCACACTTATGTTAGATGGTTGGACAGACAGGAGAGGGAGACATTTGATCAATTTCCTACTCAACTATCCAGAAGGATCCTATTTTATGGGTTTCGTAGATGCATCCATTCATATTCAAGATGCTACAATATTATCAGAGTTGCTTGATAGTAAGATTAGAGAGATAGGAGCAGAGTGTGTTGTTCAGGTAATTTTTTTGGTTTCATTAATTTAGTAATTTTCATATTTCAAGTTTAATAGTATACAACTTTCAATAATTACAAATGTCTTCACTCTGCAGGTGGTGACTGACAATGCTTCTAATTACAAGGCAGCTGGTAAAATTTTAATGGAAAAAGACCAGCATTATTCTGGACTCCTTGTGCAGCTCATTGCATTGATCTCATGCTATAGGATATAGGAAAGTTATAACAGAACAAAACTGTGATAAGAAAGGCAAGAATGATTACAAATTTCATCTACAGGCACACTTGTTTACTTGATGCAATAAGGACTACTATAGGCGGTGATCTAGTGAGGCATTCAGTAACTAGATTTGCAACATCATTTCTTACTCTACAAAGTGTGCTTAAGCATGAGGGGAAGCTGAAACTATTCTTTGTGTCACCTTCGTGGAATGCCGCTAATTTGGCAAAAACTGAAGCCGGAAAACAGATTGTTGAAATAATACTTTCAACCAATTTTTGGAATGGAGTAAGAGATTGCCTAAAAGGAGGAAAACCACTGATTGCAGTTTTGCGATTAGTAGATGGAGATGAAAGGCCGGCTATGCCTGAAGTATATGCTGCAATGGAAGAAGCCAAACAAAAGATCAAACAACATTTTGATAACAAAGAAGGATTATTTAAAAAAATTATTGAGATTGTTGAAAATAGATGGACAAATCAAATGGAGCAAAAATTATATAGGGCGGCTTTGTTTCTAAATCCAAGCAAATATTTTGAATACGAGGAACAAAATAATGATGATGCCCGGAAATTTCAAGATGCTTTCAATGATGTTATTGCAAGACTAGTGCCCGATCAAGAATTGCAAGACAAGATTGCCGAGCAAGGTACTAACTACAAAGCATCTCGAAATAGTTTTGGAAAGCGTATGGCTATTAGGCAACAAACCACCTTAAATCCAAGTAAGTATTGTTTACGTTTTTATTTTTTCTTAAATTATTTATATGTCAAATAATTTATATTTGTCTTAAATGAATAGTGGACTGGTGGGGTGCACATGGAGGACCAAATGTTAACCTTACAAAGGTAGCATTGTGCATAATTGGCTTATTTTGTTCTTCTTCTAGTTGTGAGCGCAATTGGAGTACTTTTGAGTTTGTAAGTATACAAATATTCCATAAAAAATTTAATATTTTATATTTACAAATTTACCAATAAGTCTGAAATTATCTTGATTCAGATTCACAAAAAAAAGAAATAGATTGGAATATCAAAGGCTTAGTGATCTTGTATACATCCAATATAATCGTCGTCTACAAGCACGATTCCAAGAAAGACGTGAAAAGGGAAGAAATTACAACCCTTTGGTGCTTGATGAGTTCGACTGGATTAGTGAGTGGATGGTGAACAAACCAGAGGAAGCGCTAGTTTTTGATGATGATAATCTCACATGAGATGCTGTAGAGAGAGCTCTTGGAACTGGGGCTCGAAATTTACGAAGTGGAGTTGGAACTAATCGTCAAATAAATGAACTAATAGCTCAAGGGGATGAAGATTTAGATCATTTTGTATTTGCCAGTGATGATGAAGATATTTATGATAATTATGGGCAAATGGAGAGTACCTCAAACCAACAAAACACATGCAATGTCAATGACGACTTACTAGATGATGATTCTAGTTGATCTTTTATGATTATTTAAAGTTTATGTTAAAAATATTATTCATGCTAATATGTTATTGTGCAATGGATGAAGACATTTTGGATTTGCCCACAATACTAGACTATGATATTTTTGTGTTTCCTTTTTTGTTATTGCTTTCTCTAAAGTCTGTCTTGAGTCTTGACCATTGATTGCCATTTGCCACTATTTTTTCTTACTGTTACATGCTTACTGCTTCATGGTATTTGAGAATTGAGATAGGTCATAGGTATGAATGTATTGAGGTTTGAGAATTGAGGATTTGAGATATTATGATTCATGAATACATGATATTGGAAGTTGGAACATTTGTGCTTGCTACTTGCCTACTTCTTGTCATATCATGTGTTGAGAATTGAGATATGAAGATATCATGAATTCATGATATCAGAAGATTCAGAAGCTATGCTTAGTTGCTAACTGCTATGCTTAGTTAGTTGCTAACTGCTATGCTTAGTTAGTTGGTAACTGCTATGCTTAGTTAGTTGCTAACTGCTATGCTTAGTTAGTTGCTTAATGCTAACTGTCCATAATCCATATATTAGAAGCTATTCTTAGTTGCTTACTGCTAACTGCTAGTCTGTTATGAAGAAAAAAAAATCTCTGGCTGTGTTGGTACTTGGTAAACATTACCTCAAAAAAAATGGAGCATTAGACAGCGGTTATTATAATAACCACAGTCTAAAGTATGATAGGCATGCTATAGACTGCGGTTATTATAGTAACCGCAGTCTATAGACGAATATAGACTGTGGTTATTTTCAGAACCGCATTCTATAGTCTTAAGGATATAAGCTGCGGTTATTCTATTAACCGCAGTATATATCCTGCAGAGAATATACTGCAGTTATTATAATACCGCAGTCTATAACATGTATACTAGAAACTGCGGTTATTATAAAACCGCAGTCTATATCATATGTACTATAAACTGCGGTGTTTATAATAACCACAGTCTATATCCTTCAGAGTATAGACTGCGGTTATTATACTAACCGCAGTATATATACTGCCTTTTTTTAAAAAAATGGTGCCTTGCAACTTCCTCGCCTTAGTGTCGCCTAGGCGTCCGCCTTGACGCCTAAGCGTCAAGGCGCCCAACGCTCGCCTTGGTTCGCCTTGATGCCGAGACAAGAATGCTGGTGGCTCCTGGTGGCTCGCCGTGGCTCGAGATGGTAGGAGGATGACCTGAGGGAGGAGTCCGACAGAGCTCTGACCTGAGGAAGAAGATGACCAGAAGCCAAGAGATGAAGAATGAGGCGGCCATGGGGCTCCTTTTATAGCCTCTAGGAGAGGTTCATGGTGGGCCCCACCACCAATGTAGTGGGTTAGTGGGTGGTTACCCACCAGATCGGACGGCGAGGAAAGCCCACCATGTTCAGACGGTGGGCAGAATGTCCATGGTGGTGGGGTGGCCAGGTGGTGGAGGCGGCCGGCCGGCGGCTTGGCGGCGGCCTTGCCGGCGGCTTGGCCGGTGGCCCGGCGGCGGCCTTGCCGGCGGCTTGGCTGGTGGCCTGGCGGCTTGGTCGCGGCCTGTGACGGCAAGGCCGGCCTGGCCGCGAGCCCGTCCAGCGGCCAGGCCGCGGCCTGTAGCGGCAAGGCCGGCCTGGCGGCCTGGCCGCGGCCTGCAGGGGCAAGGCCGGCCTGGCGGCCTGGCCGCGGCCTACGATAGCAAGCTAGGTGGCGGTCGGCAAGGCCGTCGGCGGCCGTCGGCTACTCCGACGACGGCGGCGGTTTCCCCCTAAAGGGGGCGGTTTTGGAGAGAGAGAGAGTGGGCCCCACCCCCCATGTTCTCCTCATCATGGGAGTTGGGGTTGACTAGTCAACCCCATTGTTGGAACACCCTATTATTGATTTGGGTCAGGATCACTATGTCTCTAGGAAACCAGTTTTTGACCTCCTGTATAGATCTAAAGGTCAACTAGAATTGAGTCTAAGGGTTAGAAGTCTAGGTTTGGAAGCTGCCCTCAAAACCCAGAATTTTTCAGTTTGAGACTAAGTCATATCGTCGAGCTCAGTACGACGATTCGTCGAACACCAATCGACGATCATCTAGCTAAACTTTGACAGATCGTTGAACTCCATTCGACGATCGCTGAGCTCAACTTCAACAAATCGTCGAACTCCATTCGACGATCTGCGAGCTCAGTTCGACGATCTTGACTTAGTATTGGATCTCTATCTCTGAGCTCAGTTCGACGATCTTTAAGCTCAGATTGACGATATTTTTGTTGCTGTATAAGTCCATATCGCTGAGCTCAGTTCGACGATAGGAGAGCTCAGTTCGACGTTTTCTGATGAGTTAAAGGATTTTTCAAGATTCAAATTCAGATCAGTTAAGGAGTTAATCAACAATTAATTCAGAAGATTTTCTAGCCATTTTCATTTATTTCTGGACCAAGTTTCAAGGGATTTTCAAGGAATGTTTCTTTGGACTTTCCTCGAGAAGACAATTGCAATTAAGGATGCAATTAATGCAGGCCAACGATTATTCTTGACAGAGGATGTTTTTCTATCCAGTACCAGAGAATAAAAGACAAGTTATTTTTGAATCTCAAAAAAGAGACATCACTGATCACTCAGAACACAGACAAGAAGAACAAGAACAAAATATTCTCTGTCTAAAAGAATTCTCTCAAGAACACACATCCAAGGAGATCAAACTTTCTGAAATCTTCTGATCTCTCTTGTCTCAAGTGTTCAAGGCCAACATCTTTCAAGACTCCAGACACCTAACATTTCAGCTGTTGCTAAAATCATCTTTTGCTGGAGATCAACTTCTGAAGGCCTATCACCCTACAGCAAAGCTTCTTTTCCTGAACATCTCAAGGACTCAGGGGGAGCTTTGACACCATCAAATCTACATAGTCTTCTCAGCTGTTTTGAGAAAGAGAAGACTTTCATAACTCTCTCATCCCCATCTCTGTAAAGGGTTTCTCAAACTCCCTTCAAAAGTTTGTGTTTGGTTTTTGAGCACCTTGTCAAAAGCTCATTGGTGGCAAGACACCTGATCAAAAAATCTGTTTTGGTTTTTGAGCACCTTATCAAAAGCTCATTGGTGCCCAGGACACCTGATCAACTCATCCTGCAGTGGATTCCTACCTAGGGTGGTAGAAGAGTGGATGTACCCAAGTTTAGGGGAACCACTATAGCTCCTTGTGTCTTCTGGATTGCTTGTCTTTATCTTTTGTTTCTGGCTGTGATTGTTCTGTGATTATTTTTGTGATTAGTTTAGATCTGTGATTAATTTCTGTTGTAGGTTATTTTGTAATTAGATTTAATAATTGCTTCCCTGCTCACTCAGATTACAACAATTATTGTAAAAAGTTTTCAAGCACCATATACTATATTCACCCCCTCTAGAGTATATCAGATCTAGCTGCTCTTCCAATTGGTATCCGAGGCAAGTTGGTTAAACATACCACACCTTGGTGGTTGCACAGGCTAACACCTGAACCCAAAGATTCCTAGTTAGATCTATTTTCTTTTGAGTGTATTATTAGGTTTTGTTTTCACAAATCATGGCCCAAAACAAAGATTATGCTAGCACCAGACCTCCAGTGTGCAATCTATCCAAGTTTGCACTTTGGAAAGCAAGGATCAGATTATACATGAATTCTATTGACAAGGATATTTTTAACTCTGTTTTGACAGTTTGTCCAAGATCTCCAGAGAACTCAAGTACAAATGCTGTTCCACCTCCATCAGGAACAGATGCTGATATCAAGAAATGGAAGTTAGCTGATGCCAAGGCTATAAACATCTTAGCCCAGACAATGTCTGATGACATCTTTCAAAAGGTGGCTGAATACAATTCAGCAAAGGAAATCTGGGATAAACTCTCTGAAATAGTCTGAGGCTCAGCTGATGAGAGAAAGGACAGGAGATCCCACCTCATATCTCAATATGAGAATTTCAAGAAGGGAGAAGCTGAGTCAGTTGGAGATATGTACAATAGGCTCAGTCTAATAGTCAGTGAACTCAGGACCTTGGATAAAGAGATCTCACTAACTGAACTCAATGACAAAATTCTAATGTGCTTCCCTAGCACTTGGGATTCAAGAATCTGGCCAATCAAGGATGCCAGAAGTTTGAATGAGATCACCACTGAAGCTCTATTGGGTAAGCTCAAATCTTATGAGCTACTCATTAAGAATAGAGAAGAAGAACAGAAGGCTGCCTCACCAGCCACAAGAAAAGAGAAGACAATAGCCTTCAAGGCAACTGAAGATCAGCCTGAAGACAAAGTCACAGGCAATGATGAACTACTTAGTCTGTTGGACAAAAGATTTTACAAGATGGCCAGAAAGGACTTCAGAAGGAGATCATACAAGGAGCATGATAAGCCAAGGTATGATAAGTCAATTAATAATAAGGAAATTGTCTGCTTTGGTTGCAGGAAACCAGGGCACATTGTTCCTGACTGTCCAGAAAACAAAAACAAGGACAGAAGGGACAAGAAAGAAAGAAGAAAGGAGAAAGACTCCAAGAGGAATGGCAATGACAAACCCTCCTCAAGCAAAAATAAACACACAAGAAAGGGGTTTGTTGCTGAATCCTGGAGTGAGACTGAAGAGGAATCAGAAGCCTCATCCAGCTCCAGTGATGATGAAGATGATGTAGAAGAGAAAGAGTTCTGCATGATGGCAATCAATGCCTCTCAACATAATTCAGATGAAGAAGAGTCAGAGTCAGATTCAGAGACTCAACCTGAAGAAGATCAGGTAATTAGTTCTTTTGATTTTAAATCAGAGGACTTTAAATCTGAGTTTAAAGCATTATGTTTAGACTTGCTAAAATCTGAGAAAGAATTATCTCTCTCAGAAATCATTTATCTGAACATAATACCTTAAAGTCAGAAAACCTCAAACTCTCTCAGGAGTTGGAGTGCTGTAGGGAGCAGATAGCTTTACTGAAAGGTGAGTTATCTGAGGCCAAGAAGCTTGAAGAATCCCTTAATGGGAGAAGTATCAAGCTGATGGACATCACAAGTACAGTGAACTCCAGATTTAATAGTACACTGGGCTTGGGTGCTTCATCCAGCCAACCCATAGTTCTAACAACTCCAATCAAGTTCATTTCTGATAAAGGAAAGGGAGTTGTAGAGGTAGCTAGGAAAAATTCTGATCTGCCCAAGAAAACTAAGTCCCAGCAGAAATCATCGAACAGAGATCGCCGATCGCCGAACGCAGATCGACGATCTCAGGCAAAATCGTCGAACTCAGGTCGACGATCTCAAGTCCCCGAACTCTGCCATAATCGACCGTCGAACGGAGCTCGACGATCTGACCCAAGATCATCGAACGCAGCTCCACGATCGTCGAACAGAGGTCAGAGCTCTGGAAATTCTTTCAAGGGCAAATCAAAATCCAATCCTAAGGGTCCTTCATCCCAAATCTTTAACCCTTATACTGAATGGATTATACCTCCAAGGAGATATCATCCTGAAGGCTATAAGAGTCAACCTGGGATGTCTTTTATTTCAGAGTTTAAATGTTATCAACCTAGTCCCAAGGTAAACTGGGTCAAAAACAAATGAATTATCTTATGTGCAGGTAAAGACCTATCCAATATCTAACCAGCATGGTACTTGGATAGTGGGTGCTCTAAGCACATGACATGAAACAAGGACAACCTCACGTCCTTTAGAGCCAAGCTTGGACCCAAAGTTATCTTTGGTGATTCAAACTTTGGACAAACCAAAGGATATGGTGCAGTCCAGATTGGATCAGTAACATTCAAGAAGGTAGCTTATGTGGAAGGACTGAAGCACAACTTAATAAGCATCAGTCAGCTGTGTGATGAAGGATACCAGGTGACCTTCAGCAAAGCTTTATGCAAAATCAAGTCAGAGGACAACACAACTGTGTTGACAGGTAAAAGGAAAGGTAACATCTATCTAGTAGATTTTCTTTCAACAGATGTAGATATTTGCCTGTTCAATTCTGTTTGTAGACCAAATAGTTTATGGCATAAGAGACTAGGACACCTAAACCTTAGAACTATTGCTAGGCTATCTAAGGACAACCTTGTTAGAGGACTATCTTCTGGCCCCTACAAGAAGGAAGGACTCTGCAGGGCTTGTCAATTAGGCAAGCAAACTAAAAACAGTTTTAAGTCACTTAATAAGAGTGATTCACCTAGGATATTGTATCTGTTACACATGGACCTTTTTGGACCCATCACAGTACAAAGCCTAGGAGGGAAATCTTACACCTTAGTAGTTGTAGATGACTTCTCTAGATTCACTTGGGTGTTCTTTCTAAGGAAGAAATCTAATAACTTTAAGTGTCTGACAGAGTTTCTCAAATGTATACAGATTGAGTTCAATACTCACATTGCCCTGATCAGAAGTGATCATGGGATAGAGTTTGATTCTCTTCTTATGCAAGAGTTCTGTCAGAGTGAAGGGATCAGACATACTTTCTCAGCTCCTAGAACTCCTCAACGAAATGTGGTAGCTGAAAGGAAAAATAGAACTCTTATTGAATCTGCCACTACATTGTTGTCAGATGCTCACCTTCCTCTATCCTTTTTGGCAGAGGCAGTGAACACCTCCAACTATGTGCTGAATAGAAGTTTGATACATAAGCTAAAGGGAAAGACTCCCTATGAATTACTCAAAGGGAAGAAACCTAAAGTTGATTATTTTAGAGTTTTTGGTTGTATTTGCTATATACATAATAATGACAAGAAATATTTAGCAAAATTTCAAGCTAAAGCTGATGAAAGAGTGTTTCTGGGATACTCCATGATCAAAAGGCTTATAGGATACTCCATGATCAAAAGGCTTATAAGGCTTATAGGATTCTGGGATACTCCACGAATCATCTCTAAAAATTGAGGAATCTGTTCATATATCATTTGATGAATCTAACATGTCTTTCAAGGAGAAGATCTCTTCTACCATAGAACCATTGCAGGAACATTCTCTTGTTGAAGACTTGAACAAGTTACAGGTTACTCAAAATGATGAAAGCAGTGAAGATGAAGAAAGTATTCAACATATTGAAGAACAACATGAAGAGCCAGTTGTTGTACCACAAGAGGTAACAACAACACAGGTTGGTGAACAATCAACACCCCCTGTTGATTTAGTAACATCAAGAGATCATCCAATTTCCCAAGTAATTGGAGACATCTCAGCTGGTGTGCAAACCAGAAATCAGGTCAACCAAAACCTGTTGCACACCTGCTTCCTATCTCAAATTGAACCTCAGTCCATTCAAGATGCAGAGCAAGATCCACACTGGATCATTGCAATGCAAGAAGAGTGTAACACCCCCTATCCGTCGCATAGCATATAGCAGTAGGTCCGGCCGGGGCCCGACGCCATATACCACAGACAGACCGGGTGGTTACTTATGGAAACCATCCAACCAATCTCAACGTCCTACACAGAGCATTCTAGCGGAAGCAATTTATATAAGTTGCAAAACAAGAACCCAGCAACAAGCATGAATGTCCACTAACAAGATAATAGGAATGTTATTACAAAATACTCAAAAGTCGGCCTTAAGGCCTTACAAAATGTTTCACTTGTCTTTTACATGATTTACAAACCTCGGCGCGCAGGCTGGCCATACATGAATAAAACATAAAACACTTCCACTTGGGCCTTCGAGGGCCAGCTTCGCAAAAAGGGCTTTAGCCCGCTATTGACCGCTTGGTCCAGCTGCACCTGCAAGCAAACAAACCACCACACGGTGGCAAACAAGGCAACGGTCAGCAATGCTGACCAAATTATAACGATCCCGCCCCCAACTCGGGGCGGCGATGCTCCTTCCCTGCATTTCATTAGCATAAGCGAGCAATTTATAACCATAGCCATTACATCACAGGCGTTGGCTCGCACGGCCACACGCCCCGTGCACTCAGGGCACATTCTCTGTGGACCGGTCGATGTCACGACAATGAAAGCCATTAACATTCCGGACTCACCACCGCCACTTAGACGGCCATTCCTATGAGCAATTTGTCTTCATGGTATTGGTCACGTCAATTTAAGCCATTGACCACCGAAGACCCCCATCTATGCCAACGGCGAGTGCCATGTAACTTTAGGTCTCTCTAACCCGAACGACATAAAGCGGGTACGGCTCCATCTAACCCGTGCTCACATCGCAACGGCAATTTAAGCCATTTGCGCGGGTCAAACTTTCACCGATTCCCATTCTACCGCAAGACACATAACCCCGTTATGTTCATGTTGGCACTCAGGCCACCAAGTTGGCAAGACCTCGTGTCCGCCCAGTTTTCCGGGTGCACCTTTGGGTTAGTCCCCAAGGCTCCCTGCTGCAATCTACCGCGTAGAAAACCCGAAAACACCAAATAGCACGGAGTCTTCTCCGGCCTTATGCAATGCAACATCACCGATCCGAACTAACATGCCCGGGTAGGCTTCAACCAAAATGCCTATGTCCGTCCTCGCATACGGACTCTAAACAACGGGGACTTCACATATCTACCCGAAGGAACGCCTCCAACTCTCCGCAAACTCGCGAGAGCGGGCTTCCTATGCAAAGAAAAGAGCGACTCATGCTCAAGTTGAGGATCGTTACCCTTGCGGTCCTCTTCGGCGCCATCGAAAAGTAATCGGATGGAAATCACCGCACTTGCGTTGCCTCCGTGGATCCGGAGTCGGCTTGCGATTCGGAGCTCCGAAGCTCCTCCAATGGCGGATCTAGCTCCTCTTCTTCTTGCCTTAGCTCTTCTTTCTCCAAGGGTTTGGAGAGAGAACAAGTGGAAAAAGTGAGGGTTTTCTAAGTCAAAACCCGGGTATATCCCTTCAGGAACAACCCCCAGCCGTTGGATCTTCAGTCAAAGAAATGTACGGCATCGATTCGGGACTGAAATGCCCAATCTGGGCCGAACACGGCCTGGCACACGCCCGTGTCCAGGGCCGTGTGCCTCATTCGCCGTCAAAATCGAATCACCTGGAACCTCACACGGGTATCAAACACGCCCGTGTTCGAGCTGACACGCCCGTGTTCCATCTGACACGGCCGTGTAGCTGGCCGTGTACCCCATGATTTTCTCCCGTTTTCAACCCGAGCACTGCACGGGTTCTAGGACACGCCCGTGTCCTTGCCCGTGTCACCTTGACACACCTGGGCTCCAGGCCGTGTACATGGTCTCGACACTTCGTGGCTAAGTGTCGACACGCCCTGCGACACGCCCGTGTCGCAGGCCGTGTGCCATGTCTCGACACACTGTCGACACCAAAGTGTCGACTTCGCGGGACGAGTGTCGACACGGGTTGACACGCCCTGCGACACGCCCGTGTCGCAGACCGTGTGCCGTGTCTCGACACAACGTCGAAGCACTGTGTCGACTTCACGGCTAAGTGTCGACACGGGTCGACACGCCCTGCGACACGCCCGTGTCGCAGGCCGTGTGCCCAGTCTCGACACAATGTCGAGACCAAAGTGTCGACTTCACGCCTTAGTGTCGACACAGGCTTGACACGCCCTGGGACACGCCCGTGTCCCAGGCCGTGTGCCTGCAGCCAGAACTCAAATTGGCCCAAAATATTCCCCTTTTGTTCCTTTGAGTTTCGGGGCGTTACAACTCTACCCCTCTTAAAAGAATTTCGCCCACGAAATTACATAAAGGGAAAAACATGTACCAAAAATAAAATTTGTACCTGAGCGGAACAACTCCGGATATTCGTCAAGCATCGTCTGCTCTCGCTCCCAAGAGAGCTCCTCACGACCGCAATTGTCCCACCGGACTTTGACCATCCTGATCTCTTTATTGCGTAGCCGCTTGACCTCCGAGTCCTCAATCCGCACGGGCTTGACTTTTGTCGTTAGCCCACTATCCACCGGCACTTGATTGGCCGCGATCACTTGCGTAGGCTCTTGCACCGCCTTCCGAAGCACCGAAATATGGAATACATCATGTAAACCACTTAGCTCCACTGAAAGCTTCAGCCGATAGGCCGCTTCTCCTACTCGCTCCAGAACCTCGAACGGTCCAAGGTACCTCGGGCTTAGCTTTTTCAATCGCCGCACCCGCGAGACACCCTTGAACGGCTTGATCTTCAAGTATACATAATCGCCCACAGCGAACTCCACGTTCCTGTGCTTGGCATTATAGTACTTTGCTTGCCGGTCCTGAGCGATAAGCAACCTCTCCCGAATTATCCTTACCAAAGAAGTAGCATCATCCACTTCCGATCGCTTATACAACTTTGACTCGCCCGTTTCTAACCAAGACAACGGCGTGCGACATCTTCTACCATATAGGGCCTCGAAAGGCGCCATCTGAATACTTGCTTGGTAGCTATTGTTGTATGCGAACTCCACCAAATAAAGGTGGTCCTCCCATTGCTTTCCAAAGTCCAAGACACACATGCGAAGCATGTCTTCCATCGTTCTATTGACCCTCTCGGTCTGCCCATCAGTTTGCGGATGGAAGGCTGTGCTAAACTTCAGCTTTGTTCCCAACATTTGCTGCACCAGCCTCCAATCATTGGACGTGAACCGCCCATCACGGTCACTCACGATGCTACGGGGCACACCATGAAGCCGCACTATGTTATCCACATAAAGCTTTGCCAGCTTCTCCACCGGATCATCCTTCCTATGCGGAATAAAATGCGACACCTTTGTTAATCGATCGACCACCACCCAAATGGCGTCGTTCCCCTTCTGCGACCTTGGCAAACCATGCACAAAGTCCATAGAGATGTCGTCGAATTTCCACTCCGGAATAGGCAAGGACTTAAGAAATCCTCCCGGCTTTTGGCACTCCGCCTTTACCAAGGCGCAAGTTTGGCACTTCGCTACATATAGCGCCACATCCTTTTTCAAACCCGGCCACCAAAATAGCTTCTTGATATCGCGGTACATCTTCGTGCTCCCCGGGTGAATCGAGTACTTGGTATGGTGCGCCTCGTACAACAACTCCACCCGTAAACTGCCCACACTTGGGACGCACAAACGACCGTCTTTCCACAGCAATCCGTCCTCCACAACGAATTGGGAATTTGACCCATCCAGAGCCTCTATCATGAACTGCTTCATATGAGCATCCATATCCAAAGCCTGCCGAATCCGATCAGCCAGGTCATATTGGACTTCAGTCCAATTCAGCACTGCTTCAGCACTAGATTGTCTATCCACACAAACAATCTCCAACGCCTCCAGCTCCTGCACCAACCGCTCATCATGCACTGATAGCCAATTCGCTTGAGCTGGGGCTCGGCGACTCAACGCGTCCGCAACCGCATTCCCTTTGCCAGGCACGTAGTGGATCTTAAAAGTATAGTCCCCCAGGAACTCCATCCACCTACGCTGCCGCATATTCAGATCTTTCTGATCAATCAGGTACTTTAGACTCTTGTGATCGGTGTAGATATCAATCTTCACACCGTACAAATAGTGTCTCCACAGCTTCAGGGCAAAAATCACGGCCGCCAACTCCAAGTCGTGGACCGGATAATTCCTCTCGTGCACTTTTAGCTGTCTCGAGCCATAAGCTATCACGCTGCCGTGCTGCAATAGCACGCAACCCAAACCACTGCCCGAAGCATCGCTATATATCTCATAGCCTTCGGTTCCAACCGGCGAACTCAGCACAGGCGCCGTGGTCAACCGACACTTTAACTCCTCAAAAGCTCGCGCGCACTCCGGCGTCCAAATGAACTTATGATCCTTCCTCGTCAAAGTAGTGAGAGGTAACGCTATCCGCGAGAAGTTCTCTACAAAGCGCCTATAATAGCCGGCAAGCCCCAAAAAGCTCCGGACTTCTGCTACCGTAGCAAGCTCAGGCCACTCCCGTATCGCAACAATCTTCGCCGGATCCACAGCAATACCCTCTCCACTCACTATATGCCCGAGGAACGCCACTGAGGACAGCCAAAACTCGCACTTCGAGAACTTGGCATACAACTGATTTCTCCTAAGTGTCTCCAACACCTAATGGAGATGCTTGAAGTGATCCTCCTCACTTTGCGAGTACACCAAAATATCGTCGATGAAGACGATCACGAAATGGTCCAAGTACTCCCTGAACGTCCTGTTCATCAAATCCATAAATACCGACGGCGCATTAGTCAGCCCAAACGGCATGACCGTAAACTCATAATGCCCGTATCTCGTACTAAACGCTGTCTTTGGGATATCACTCTCCCTTATCCGCAGCTGATAGTACCCAGACTTGAGATCTAACTTCGAGTACACCGTCGACCCGACTAACTGATCAAAGAGATCGTCAATCCGGGGGATCGGGTACTTGTTCTTCTCAGTCAGCTTGTTTAGCTCGCGATAATCAATACACAACATCAAGCTTCCGTCCTTCTTCTTAACAAAGAGGACCGGTGCGCTCCAAGGCGAAGAACTCGGGCGCACATACCCTTGCTCCAGCAACTCTTGTAGTTGAACTTTCAGCTCTGCCATTTCCTTAGGCGCTAGCCGATACGGAGATCGTGACACAGGCTTTGCACCTGGCACTAGCTCGATAGTAAAATCTATCTCCCGTTGTGGCGGGGCTCCAGGAAGATCTGCGGGGAACACATCAGGGTATTCCGATACCACTGAAATACAATCCATCGCGGGCTTCGGCTTTGCAACCTCCACTAGTGTAAAGAACAGTTCTGCTCCAGCACGAACCGCCTTCACCACCTGAAGAGCAGACATCAACGTCTTGCTCGACCCCTTTAAGCCCGTAAAAGTCGTCTCACGACTTGCTCCCAGCTTTACTTCCTTGCTACCGCAATCTATATGGGCTTGCTGCTCCGAGAGCCAGTCCATACCAAATATGACGTCGAACTCCACCAACGGAAGTAAGGACGCCCGCAGGTCGAACTCCTGCTCTCCAATACGAATCTTAACCTCGCAGATTCTATCCGCTCGCATCGAACACCCATTTGGCAACAACACATCCAACTTATCCTTCGCCATCGAAGAAGGGACTCCGATGCGTAATATAAATCCTTCGGACAAGAAGGAGTGTGAAGCTCCCGTATCAAAGAGTGCTCGTGCCGGATTTTCACAAATCAACACAAATCCTAAACAAGTAGTGGTAAGGTAACATGTGCATAACAAGCATATAAAGGAATTGACTTGCTATAAATTAAACCGTACCTGTCACCACGTCAGCTTGTTTAATGGCCTCCTGTTGGCCAAGATTGTAAACCCTGGGTTGGGCCGGAGCATAGTGGGATGCGGTCGACTCCACCGCCTTTCCCTTCTCTTCATAAGTGGCTCCCGGCCTCCTCTCGGACTTAGGACGTCCGCTCCAACAATCACGGGCGAAATGCCCCGGCTTGCCACAAGTAAAGCACGCGCCCGGGGTCCGACTCGTAGTCGCCCCAGAAGCACCAGAAGAAGCTGGACCCGAAGTCCTATGTTTCTTGAAAGCTCTCCGATAGCCGGACTTTGAGGTAGTCGGCACTTTAAACTCAGATTTTCTATCAACCAAGCCTTTCTTCGCTTGCACACTCTTCATGTCCTTCTCCAAGGACCGGGCAGTATTGACCAGGGTTAAGAAACCCTGCGTCATTGGCCCCGACAGTAACAATCTCAGCTCATCCCTCAAGCCTTCATAAAAACGATTAGTCTTGCGCTCCTCATCCATGATGGTGGAGCTAGCATAACGACTCAACCGCGTAAACTCGTGGAGATATTCATCCACGTTCCTCTCACCCTGCACCAACTTCAGGAATTCATTCTCCATCGAGATCCTCTGAGTAGAAGGGAGGTATCTTGCCAAGAACAATCCCGAGAACTCTTCCATCGGAACGTCTATCAGTTGTCTACCTCGCAGATGATGCAGCTCCAAACCTTCCCACCACATCCTTGCTTCACCGTCCAACAGGAACGTAGCAATGGTGGTCATCTGCCACTCCTCCGTCTCCGTCGCTGTCATGACTCTCTTCACCCTAGAGAGCCAGTCTTCAGCTTGAGATGGGGTTCCCAACCCCGAGAATAACGGAGGGTTAAAGCTCATTACATGCTTCAACTGCCTCTCATTCGCCCTCCTTGGCACTATTGGTTCTACAACCACTTGCTCCATCCTCCTCGGCTCAGCCTCTTGAAGAGGTACTTGCTCCATCACAGGAGCGGGCTGCTGCGCTTGCCTCCCAGGCTGCGCATTGATCACGGCCAACACCGCTTCAGCCACCAATCTTATATTTTCAGCCGACAAAGGTGTTGCGGGAGCAACTTCCGGTGCACTACTTGCCTCAGAAACTCGGCGTTCTGACGGCCCAATGCCACTTCGAGTCACCTATAGTGGTACAAAACACCGTTAAGCGACCAAATAAATTGCAAACAGCAATTATAGGAATACGCAGGTTCCTCAAACACGAGTATTTTCATTCCTAAGTGGACATTCATGGGTTCTTTTTACGGTTATAACGATGACGCACACAATGTGCGCACCACACCTTAAAAAGAATTCGCCCACGAATTCAATTCAAGCCCAACCAAAACCAGTAGTCTGATACCAAATGTAACACCCCCTATCCGTCGCATAGCATATAGCAGTAGGTCCGGCCGGGGCCCGACGCCATATACCACAGACAGACCGGGTGGTTACTTTTGGAAACCATCCAACCAATCTCAACGTCCTACACAGAGCATTCTAGCGGAAGCAATTTATATAAGTTGCAAAACAAGAACCCAGCAACAAGCATGAATGTCCACTAACAAGATAATAGGAATGTTATTACAAAATACTCAAAAGTCGGCCTTAAGGCCTTACAAAATGTTTCACTTGTCTTTTACATGATTTACAAACCTCGGCGCGCAGGCCGGCCATACATGAATAAAACATAAAACACTTCCACTTGGGCCTTCGAGGGCCAGCTTCGCAAAAAGGGCTTTAGCCCGCTATTGACCGCTTGGTCCAGCTGCACCTACAAGCAAACAAACCACCACACGGTGGCAAACAAGGCAACGGTCAGCAATGCTGACCAAATTATAACGATCCCGCCCCCAACTCGGGGCGGCGATGCTCCTTCCCTGCATTTCATTAGCATAAGCGAGCAATTTATAACCATAGCCATTACATCACAGGTGTTGGCTCGCACGGCCACACGCCCCGTGCACTCAGGGCACATTCTCTGTGGACCGGTCGATGTCACGACAATGAAAGCCATTAACATTCCGGACTCACCACCGCCACTTAGACGGCCATTCCTATGAGCAATTTGTCTTCATGGTATTGGTCACGTCAATTTAAGCCATTGACCACCGAAGACCCCCATCTATGCCAACGGCGAGTGCCATGTAACTTTAGGTCTCTCTAACCCGAACGACATAAAGCGGGTACGGCTCCATCTAACCCGTGCTCACATCGCAACGGCAATTTAAGCCATTTGCGCGGGTCAAACTTTCACCGATTCCCATTCTACCGCAAGACACATAACCCCGTTATGTTCATGTTGGCACTCAGGCCACCAAGTTGGCAAGACCTCGTGTCCGCCCAGTTTTCCGGGTGCACCTTTGGGTTAGTCCCCAAGGCTCCCTGCTGCAATCTACCGCGTAGAAAACCCGAAAACACCAAATAGCACGGAGTCTTCTCCGGCCTTATGCAATGCAACATCACCGATCCGAACTAACATGCCCGGGTAGGCTTCAACCAAAATGCCTATGTCCGTCCTCGCATACGGACTCTAAACAACGGGGACTTCACATATCTACCCGAAGGAACGCCTCCAACTCTCCGCAAACTCGCGAGAGCGGGCTTCCTATGCAAAGAAAAGAGCGACTCATGCTCAAGTTGAGGATCGTTACCCTTGCGGTCCTCTTCGGCGCCATCGAAAAGTAATCGGATGGAAATCACCGCACTTGCGTTGCCTCCGTGGATCCGGAGTCGGCTTGCGATTCGGAGCTCCGAAGCTCCTCCAATGGCGGATCTAGCTCCTCTTCTTCTTGCCTTAGCTCTTCTTTCTCCAAGGGTTTGGAGAGAGAACAAGTGGAAAAAGTGAGGGTTTTCTAAGTCAAAACCCGGGTATATCCCTTCAGGAACAACCCCCAGCCGTTGGATCTTCAGTCAAAGAAATGTACGGCATCGATTCGGGACTGAAATGCCCAATCTGGGCCGAACACGGCCTGGCACACGCCCGTGTCCAGGGCCGTGTGCCTCATTCGCCGTCAAAATCGAATCACCTGGAACCTCACACGGGTATCGAACACGCCCGTGTTCGAGCTGACACGCCCGTGTTCCATCTGACACGGCCGTGTAGCTGGCCGTGTACCCCATGATTTTCTCCCGTTTTCAACCCGAGCACTGCACGGGTTCTAGGACACGCCCGTGTCCTTGCCCGTGTCACCTTGACACACCTGGGCTCCAGGCCGTGTACATGGTCTCGACACTTCGTGGCTAAGTGTCGACACGGGTCGACACGCCCTGCGACACGCCCGTGTCGCAGGCCGTGTGCCATGTCTCGACACACTGTCGACACCAAAGTGTCGACTTCGCGGGACGAGTGTCGACACGGGTTGACACGCCCTGCGACACGCCCGTGTCGCAGGCCGTGTGCCGTGTCTCGACACAACGTCGAAGCACTGTGTCGACTTCACGGCTAAGTGTCGACACGGGTCGACACGCCCTGCGACACGCCCGTGTCGCAGGCCGTGTGCCCAGTCTCGACACAATGTCGAGACCAAAGTGTCGACTTCACGCCTTAGTGTCGACACAGGCTTGACACGCCCTGGGACACGCCCGTGTCCCAGGCCGTGTGCCTGCAGCCAGAACTCAAATTGGCCCAAAATATTCCCCTTTTGTTCCTTTGAGTTTCGGGGCGTTACAAAGAGCTACATCAATTTGAAAGGAACAAAGTGTGGGAACTAGTGCCAAAGCCTAAGGATCACTCCATTGTTGGAACAAAGTGGGTGTTCAGAAACAAACTGGATGATCAATGACTAATTGTAAGGAACAAGACAAGACTAGTTGCTCAAGGATATTCTCAAGAAGAAGGAATAGACTATGACCAGACTTTTGCACCAGTTGCAAGATTGGAAGCCATCAGAATCTTTTTAGCTTATGCAGCACATAAAGGATTCAAAGTATATCAGATGGATGTCAAAAGTGCATTTCTCAATGGAGACATCAAAGAAGAAGTATATGTCAGACAACCTCCAGGTTTTATCTCTCCAACTTATCCTGATTATGTTTTTAAATTGAACAAAGCATTATATGGTCTCAAGCAAGCTCCTAGAGCATGGTATGAGACCCTAGCATGCTTTCTTTTGGCGAATTGATTTTAAGGGGTAGAGTAGACCAAACTCTTTTAATTAGAACCCATAAGTCTCATACCCTACTAGTACAGATTTATGTAGATGATATTATTTTTGGTTCTACTGACTCAATATTGTGCAGAAGGTTTTCCAACCTGATGCATTCTAAATTTGAAATGAGTAGCATGGGTGAGATATCCTTCTTCCTAGGATTGCAAGTCAAACAACATGCTGAAGGCATCTTTATTTCTCAAACCAAGTATGCAAATGAATTAGTTAAGAAATTTGGCATGTCTGAAGCATCTTGCATGAAAACACCTATGCCTACTAATGCTGTACTGGATGCTGATGAACATGGGAAACCTGTTGATCAGACAACATATAGAGTAATGATTGGCTCTTTACTGTACCTTACAACTAGTAGACCAGATATAATGTTTGCTACATGTATATATGCAAGGTTCCAAGTAAGCCCTAGAGAGTCACACCTAACATTAGTAAAGAGGATTCTCAGGTATGTTAAGAGTTGTCCAAATCTAGGTCTCTGGTATCCAAAAGATTCAGCATTTGATTTAACTGGATTTTCTGATGCTGATTATGCTGGATGCAGAATTGACAGGAAAAGCACCAGTGGAACTTGTCAGTTCCTTGGTGACAGACTTGTCTCTTGGTTTTGTAAGAAAGAAACTTCTGTGTCAACTTCAACTGCTAAAGTTGAATATATGACTGCAGGCAGTTGTTGTTCACAAATCTTGTGGATTCAAAACCAACTCCTAGACTATGGTTACAACTTAGAGAAGTCTAAAATCTTTTGTGATAACACTAGTGCTATCTCTATAGCTCAAAATCCAGTCCTCCATAGTAGGACAAAACACATAGAAATTAGGCATCACTTCTTAAGGGATAATGTTGAAAAGAATAAAATTGAATTTCAATATATCCCAACTGATTTACAAAGGGGAGATATTTTCACCAAGCCCTTGGATGAAAAGAAACACACCTTCTTCCTAAATCAGTTAGGAATGTTAGATGGAGGAAGTCTTAAATAAAAGCCAAGATTTTAAAAACAGTTCAAAAATTGACCAAGACTAGGCAAACATCTTGATTTTTCTTAACGTCTAGTTTTTTTCTGATCTCTAAACTGCGCTCGACGATTTCCCCCAAATCGTCAAACGGAGATCGACGATTTCCGAAATCGTCGACCTTAGTTCAGCGTTTCTCAGATAGTATGAACTATCTCTTCCGGTCAGCGATCGTCGAACGTCGCTCGACGATTTTGTTCTCTGAACGATCGTCGAACGGAGATCGACGATATTGCAGACTCTTCAGATTCCTTTAGAAGCCCCGATCGTCGAACTGAGTTCAACGATCTTTCCATTTCTGCGTCGAACCCTAATATAAAATTCATTTTTCGCCGTCGTTCTCCTTTTGCGCTTTCGATTTCTCTACAAACACTTTCTTTCCCTCCAAAAATTTCTACACTTGGTCGTTTTGTTTGTTGAATCTTTGCAGGTAACCATGGCCGTTTCAGTTGCTGTTCTTGCCGCCATGAAATTTGATGCCGGTTTTGACATTGACATGAAGTCCTTCAACATGACAGATCAGGTTTTCCAGGACATCTTGGAGTTATTCAAAGAGCAGAAACTTGCTGCAATCATGAGCACAAGGATTAAACTTGCTTATGATGAAATTAAAGAGTGGGTCTATACTGCCCATAATCAGGATCAAAACACCATTGTTGGATCAATCTCTGGCACACAGATACCCTTAACCCCAGCAATTCTGACAGAGGTTTTTTGAGTTAAGTACTGGTGGAGATTCCGCTGACTTATCTGGAGACGAATATGCTGACTTTCTTGCAAGAATGGGTCATTCTGAGGCTAACCCTAGCAAGCTGTTGAAAAAGAATCTGTCTGTGGAATATAGATTCCTGGCTGATGTAGTTGGGAAAGTCCTATTGGCTAAGCACTCTGCCCATGATACTATTTCCATGTATCAGCTATGCTTAATGGGAGTCATAGTGGACAGGAAGAATCTAAACTGGGGAGAGGTCTTCTTTGACCTAATTAAGAAGAAAATTAATAAGAGTTTTGTAAATTTTGGAAGGATTCTAGGACTTTTTCTGCAGAATAGATGACCTGCATTGCTAGTATCCTCTGGGATACACATAAATGCTTCCAAGAGACTGTCCTGTGCCCTATTTGGTAAATGGGGCAGGCAGATCATCAAGCCCAGCAGGCCCTCTTCCAGCACACCTTCAGGCACCAGGACTGCCATAGTCACTTCCCCTCAGGTCTCTGCCCCTGCAGATGACCTGCCTGCTGCTGCCTCTCCTCCTCCTCCAATTCCATCTCTTCCAATACCATCCACCATTCCAACTCCATCCACTATCATCATCTCCAGCCCTTCTCCAACATCTACACCATCTCCAATTCCAACTGTCACAGAAGAACCATTCCATCCCTTATACTCCTACTCTCAACCAGACTCTGCCACATTACCCTCCATTCCCTCATTCAATCCCATTGATGATTCCTTCATGGATGACTCAACCTCCTCACCTCCTGAGCTACCCTCATCTTCAACCTCTTACCAAGACCTTCTGCAAGAAATCATTGATCAACCCACCTTCACACCATCTATCTCCATCCCACTGTCCTCCATCACCACTTTACCCACACCTCAACCATCTCTTCCCCAATACACTAGTTCTCCACTACCACCATCAACAGCTACACCTCCATCCTCTACCTCTGCTCCAGTCACTACTGAGCAAGTAGATCTTCCAGCCCTCGCTGACAGGATTTATGAATTGCTAGTCCCCAAGCTATCTCTTCTCTTGGAGACCTCCTTGGCTCCATTACTCCAGTCAGTGGCAGCACTTTTTGCCAGGCTCTCCTTCTTATTCCATCAGGCAGCCCCTTCAGCATTGTGCCTTGATCCAGCCTCGTCTGAATCTAGGCAGGGGGAGATGCCCTATGAAGTGAGCCTGCCTGCTGTGTCTGCTGTTTCTTCAGCTCTTGTTGCTGCTGCTGCTGCTGCTGTTCTTCAAGATCCAGTTCTACCTCCTGTTGCAGTCTTTTCAATAGACCTCAGGTCTCTGTTGTCAGCATTTGATTCAGCCTACCTTAGTTGTCTTCTAGAGACAGTTGCTCTCCAGCCCCCAGAGGACCTCTCCAATGCCCTTGTGCCCTTCTCTTGTTGTGACCCCAGCATCATAACTTCCTTTTTTAACTCAGTTTATGATGCTGCTACTCCTGCTGAAAGCATAGTTGCTGTTTCTGATGCTGCTGTCCCTCCTGCTGAAGATAGTGTTGATGTATCTACTGCTATTAGTGTTGTCAGTGCTGCTGCTACTGCTGTTCCAGTTTCTGCTGATATCCTTATGACAGAGGCACATGATGTTGAGCCCTCTGTGTTTTCTGATGATATTTCTGCTGCTGATATTGCTGTTTCTGTAAGTGAAACTGTTGCTGCACCAACTGCTGTTATTACTGCTCCAGAACCTTCAGTATCTGCTGCTGTTGCTGCTGCTTTAACTCCTGTTACCAGTTCTGTATATACTTCTGCTTCCACCCAGCTCCAGAAAGATTTGATGAAAAAGATTGATGCTCTTTATGATGATCAAAGTTCTGAAAGTGATGAGTTTAAGACAGATTCTGATGATTCTTCTGCTACCATTGCCAGAAAGAGAAAGGCAAGGAGCAAAGCCATGAAGAGAGTACCTCCAGCCAAGATCAAGGACAATAATGACATACCATATTATATTCTTCATGATTGCCCCACAACTGAGCACTGGATGCAGTACTCAAAGAATCAACTCAAAGCAATGAAGAAGAAAAGGAAATATGAAAAAGGATCTTCTCAATTTCAACATCCTCATGCTCCTCCACCACCTCCTCCTGATGCAGGTGCAGGTGGAAGTTCAGCTGCTCAACCCTCTGCTAGAAGTCAAACCCCCTATCAGCCACATGCCAGATCCTATCATAGGGGAAGCCAGCCCAGGGGCTCTCAATCCAGAAGAGGAAATTATAGAGGAAATCAAAGAGAAGTCCAGGTTTATTCTAAAGGATATGCAAGGCAACATCCCTACTCCAGGGAAGGAAAAATCTCATCTGACACAACCTCTGGTCCTTTTCCCTATAAAATAAAGGAAGTAGTTTCATCCAGGCCTTCTCAAGATAACCCTTCAAATAGATATGAGCCACCAGTGTCATTTGAAGATCCTGAAAACAATCCAACTGCTTGGACTGCAAGGATGAAAGATCTTGCTGCACTGGATTAGATTAAGAAAGCTAGAGAGCAAGGCAGAGACTCCTCTAACATCACTACATTATCTGAACAGAGAAAGAAAGAGTTGGAAAGATATGGGTCAAGCAAATTCTTTGATTCTGACAGATACATGGAGCTGCATCCTGAAGCTGTAGTTCCAAGGCCCAAACAGAAAACTTCTTTAGGTGCAGCAGATGATACAAGATCAAAGAAGGAAGCTCTCAACCCCAATAGAGAAATCAAACTCATTAAGAGCAAGGAGAAGAAATGACAATGTAAGATGACAATCATCTTGACTTCTGATTATCATCTGGGATGATATATATCTGTGGTTCTGCAATGTCCAGCTTTTTACTTTTCTGTATTGTTGCTTGTATGTTGTTATTTTATTTTTCCAAACTCTGTAAATAGTAATCCTAACCCAAATAGGGGGAGATTGTTGGAACACCCTATTACTGATTTGGGTCAGGATCACTATGTCTCTAGAAAACCAGTTTTTGACCTCCTGTATAGATCTAAAGGTCAACTAGAATTGAGTCTAAGGGTTAGAAGTCTAGGTTTGGAAGCTGCCCTCAAGACCCAGAATTTTTCAGTTTGAGACTAAGTCATATCGTCGAGCTCAGCACGACGATTCGTCGAACTCCAATCGACGATCGTCTAGCTCAACTTTGATAGATCGTCGAACTCCATTCGACGATCGATGAGCTCAACTTCAACAAATCGTCGAACTCAATTCGACGATCTGCGAGCTCAGTTCGACGATCTTGACTCAGTATTAGATCTCTATCTCTGAGCTCAGTTCGGCGATCTTTGAGCTCAGATCGACGATATTTTTGTTGCTGTATAAGTCCATATCGCTGAGCTCAGTTCGACGTTTTCTGATGAGTTAAAGGATTTTTCAAGATTCAAATTCAGATCAGTTAAGGAGTTAATCAGCAATTAATTCAGAAGATTTTCTAGCCGTTTTCATTTATTTCTGGACCAAGTTTCAAGGGATTTTCAAGGAATGTTTCTTTGGACTTTCCTCCAGAAGACAATTGCAATTAAGGATGCAATTAATGCAGGCCAACGACTATTCTTGACAGAGGATGTTTTTCTATCCAGTACCAGAGAATAAAAGACAAGTTATTTTTGAATCTCAAAAAAGAGACATCACTGATCACTCAGAACACAGACAAGAAGAACAAGAACAAAATATTCTCTGTCTAAAAGAATTCTCTCAAGAACACACATCCAAGGAGATCAAACTTTCTGAAATCTTCTGATCTCTCTTATCTCAAGTGTTCAAGGCCAACATCTTTCAATACTCCAGACACCTAACATTTCAGCTGTTGCTGAAATCATCTTTTGCTGGAGATCAACTTCTGAAGGCCTATCACCCTACAACAAAGCTTCTTTTCCTGAACATCTCAAGGACTCAGGGGGAGCTTTGACACCATCAAATCCACATAGTCTTCTCAGCTGTTTTGAGAAAGAGAAGACTTCCATAACTGTCTCATCCCCATCTCTATAAAGGGTTTCTCAAACTCCCTTCAAAAGTTTGTGTTTGGTTTTTGAGCACCTTGTCAAAAGCTCATTGGTGGCAAGACACCTGATCAAAAAATCTGTTTTGGTTTTTGAGCACCTTATCAAAAGCTCATTGGTGCCCATGACACCTGATCAACTCATCCTGCAGTGGATTCCTACCTAGGGTGGTAGAAGAGTGGATGTACCCAAGTTTAGGGGAACCACTATAGCTTCTTGTGTCTTCTGGATTGCTTGTCTTTATCTTTTGTTTCTGGATGTGATTGTTCTGTGATTATTTTTGTGATTAGTTTAGATCTGTGATTAATTTCTGTTGTAGGTTATTTTGTAATTAGATTTAATAATTGCTTCCCTGCTCACTCAGATTACAACAATTGTTGTAAAAAGTTTTCAAGCACCATATACGCTATTCACCCCCCTCTAGAGTATATCAGATCTAGCTGCTCTTCCACCCATGATCTCCCATTTTGAGGCTAGATCATGGGGGAAACTTCCTTACAAATGATCGTGTAACCCATCACGAGCTAATAGTTTTGTCCCTTGTTTCTGTAGATAACAAAAGATACAGGAAAACAAATTACGGATGAAAAAAAACAACAGATAGCTTGGGGATAAACTTTTTTTCCTCACTTTTTTATTAGAGTAGCACCGTCTTTTATAGACTCTTACAACTTGCATAGAAAGAAGAACTTGTTTCTCAAACTAAAGTAGATATTTATATCTTTGACTTTGACTTATAATATCTTAAGTCCTATTCATTACATAGGTTTAAGTAAGACATAACACCTGATTTTGGCTTAACTAATTACACCCTTCCTTAATCCAAAATCCCTTTTATTCCCAATCTACTTCGCAGTTTTTCGAACCGTACCCTAGGGAGCGGTTTTGTTAGCAGGTCGGCGACTTGATCTTCTCCCTTGCAGTAGATGGCTTTGATGGTTCCTTCATCCATTCTTTCTCTGATGAAATGGAATCGTAGGTTGATATGCTTTGATTTATGCTGAGTAAGGGGATTCTTAGATAGTGCAATAGCTGAGGTGTCGTTGCATTGGATTTCTGTTGCATTTTCTTCTTCTTTTCCTGTTATTACTTTCATGATTTCCCTAAGCCAGATGGCTTCACAGCTTGCTGCAGATAGTGCCATATATTCCGCCTCTGCGGTTGAGAGTGCCACCTTTTATTGCTTGCTCAAGCTCTAGGTAACTGTACTTTGCCCTAGCATGAATACATAACCACTGGTACTCCTTCGATCATCAAGATCCCCACCCCAGTCAGCGTCACTGAACCCATGTAGACGGAGCTTTATATTTTGGCAATATAGAAGGCCATGGTTTATAGTCCCTTGGACACAGCGAAGGATGTGTTTTACGGCTTCAAAATGCATTTTATTTGGGAAGCTTACAAATCTGGAAGTGATATTCACTGCATTATCTATGTCAGGGCGTGTGTTACATAGATAGATCAACGATCATACTATCGATCTATTCATTTCTCCGTCAAGTACCTCATCAGCTCTTCCTTTTACCATCTTCTCACATGTTCCCATGGGAGTGACAGAGGGATTGTACTTACTCATTTCACATTTTTTTAGAATGTCTCTTGCATAGTTACTTTGGGAGATGAAGATTCCAGTTGGCATCTGTGATACTTGTATGCCAAGGAAAAGCTTCATCGAACCAAGATTGGTCATTTCATACTTAGCCTCCATTTCTTTTTGGAACTTCAAAATCAAGGAAGGAGAATTACTTGTAATTATCAGATCATCAACATAGAGACCAATTAAGAGGAATGAGTCTTGATTCCTTCTGGTATACAATGTGGGTTCACTTTGACATTTCTTGAATCCATTCATATGTAGATAGACATCAATGTTTGCATTCCAGGCTCTTGAATCCTGTTTCAGTCCATATAAGACTTTTTTGAGTTTATAAACTTTTTCCTTACTTTTTTCTTGTATGAAACCTTGGGGCTGATCAACATAGATCTCTTCTTCAATGGTGCCATTAAGGAAAGCAGATTCTACGTCATAATGATACACAAGAAGGTGTTGGTGTGACGCATATGCTAGTAGTAGACGAATTGTACTCATACGAACCATTGGAGAATAAGTCTCTTCATAATCTCTACCTGGTTTTTGTGAGTACCCTTTGGCTACAAGACGGGCTTTGTTCTTTAATTTGGTCCCGTCTTCATTATGTTTGATCTTAAAGATCCATTTTAATCCAACTGTATTGTGTCCTGGAGGTTTGTCGACTAGGCTCCAAGTGTTGTTTTTGTTTATCATGCTCATTTTTTCAGTCATAGCAACTCTCCATTCTTGAGATTGGTTTGCTTCTTCAAACATGGCGGGTGCTATGCAGGATAGAGTGTAACGCCCCTGATTTTTTGATGATTTTATTTGAATGGGTATCGTCAAATTTATGACGTCGTGGCGTTACTTTTAACGTCGAGTTGATGACGCAATACTGTTAGGGCATTTTCGCGTCCGTGTGGTCGAGTCGGCCAAATTCTTGTTGTAATTGGAAAATTTTGCATTTGAAAATTTAGTTAAGTAATTTTGGACTTGCTTGTCCAGTTTCGTCGCGATTCGAGCGATATTCGGGGCTCAGCAATTTGCGATATCTCGAGAATGACTCGTCGGATTTTGGTTTTGACTTCGCCGTTGGGTTCGTAGCGTCTGTGTTCGCCTACGTTGTGAGTTTCGTTCAATTCGGCGAGCGTTTGGGGCTCCGTTTTGAACTCATGCCTCCTTGTTCTAATTATATAAATATGATTATTTTAATATTAAAACACTATTCAAAATTTCTTTTACTATTCATCTCTATAGTTTGATTTTGGATATTTTTGCAAAAAAACACTATTCATGAGGGCAAAAAAGAATTGTTTATGCAATTTAATTTTGTTGAGTTCTCGGGTGGTTTGACTTAGCTCTCGAGTGAATGTTCTTGTTCTCGAGTGAATCTTCCTATCCATGCATCATTTCTTTCGAGTGAATGTTCTTGTTCTCGAGTGAATCTTCATGTTCATGCAAATTATTTTGTCTCAGTTCTCGAGTAGACTGTCTCCTCTCGAGTATTCCTGTCGAGTAGACTGTCTTCTCTCGGGTAACCCTCTCGAGTAGGCTGCCTCCTCTCAAGTATTCACCTCGAGTACTGCCTCCTTTATACTCGAGTACTATTTCCTTGTTCTCGAGTACTAAAACTGTTTTAGTACTCGAGTAGTTTTTTTCTACTTCTCGAGTACCCGTAATTTTGTTCTCGAGTACTATAGATTCTTCCCGAGTAGTCCGTTACAGTTTGCGTTCGAGCGACCTTTTGAGGGTAAAAACGACGTTGTATAAAAAAATGGTTAACATGGAATTTGTTCGTTTCGACGGGATCTACAACTTTCATGTTGGACACTTTTTGATTTGAAGCCATACTAAATCTCTATTTTCATTTTTCGCGCACCCGCTCGTAAATAGTCCGTTTTTTTCCATACTTAAACAAAAATTTTTATAAATACATACATACATATATATATATATATATATATATATATATATATATATATATATATATATATATATATATATATATATATTCTGATACTTAAGATAATTAAGAAAAAAAAACTTCATCTTCTCCGGATTTTCTCCCGAACCAGAGCTGCGTGAGCGAGAGAGAGAAAGTCTTTCGTGAATCTTCCGGTGGCCGCCGACGGTGCTCCGGTGCTCCAAATCTTCAACCGAGTATAGATCTATAAAGCTCTCGTCGAGAGCTACGCCATCGTGGTAAAATTTTTCCCGTTTCTTGAGTTTTCTTGTTAGGGTTTTTCGGCCTTAACCTCTATTTCGGCCATTTTTTGTTCAGATTTCGGCTCATCCCGTCTTCTTTTGCCCCGATCTGCGACGTGGAGTGATTCAGAGGAATTTTTTTCCGGCAAAACCAAGGCAAGTGGGGGTTTTACTCCCCTCTTCTCTTCATTTTCATGATCTGTTGCAACTTCTAATTTCATTGTTATTATCATAAATTTCTTGTATAATGCTGTCTGAATCTTTTGTCTATATCCACTTGTTTCACAATATTCTTGTTTATTCTAAGTCTAACCTTGTAAAGTGATATATGTTTTGATAATATGGTTATGTCTTGCTCATGTTAATCGTTCCTTAACGATTATGTAGGACGCGTTAGAGTTTATCTAGGATTGTAAATCGTCCCTAAAGATTGATCAACCACATCTTGAAACTTGAAATGTCTAGTAGAATCCGATGTGCCAAGTCTCGAGATATATGTGTTTGTTTTTGTGGGTTTTCTTGATTGCGGGAGTTAGTAGACGCAACCACCTTCGCAATGTTTGTTTCCTTATTAGTAACTCGTGAAAGTCTACCAGGTTTTTGGGTGTCTGCGGTGTATGAGTCGTATGAGTCTCCCCCGCAGTTAGACAGATATTATAGTCGTGAGGGTGTGTCCAGTTGAGTGACCACCTCGCCCGTGTTTTTGAGCAGTGTCGACCACAGGTGCCTAATAAAGGTTATGCAATTTCTTTCTTATGATTTACTCATGTTTGTCATCTTATAGCCTTGTGCATCTGGTGTATTTATGATGTATGTGACAATTCACGTAAGTGTCCTTTTCCTGTTTGATGCTTTACTTTCGTACTCTACTTTAGTACTTTTGGTCTTGGGTTGGTACCTCATTTACCCTTTGTTTATGTTGGCTTATTTTTCTGCCACCATTTGTACATTCTTGCTGAGGTGTTCTGTCTTTGGAATGCCTCAGGTTCAGATCAGTAGCAGATAGTGGAGCTGGTTTTGGAGTTTCTGGGCAGCAGTTGTTGGCTGTTGTTTTCACCTCGCCGTAGCGAGGTAGTTTGTTATTTTAGTTTGCTTACTTAGTTCAGACATACTTCTGTTTTATGTGGATTCGTGTCAGATTGTTGAAGCCCACAAGATAGACGGTTTTTGGATACCTTGCTAGCCGCTTCATTTTTCTTTATGTGGATTTGGATTACTTGCTCTCTGAGATGTTTTATGTTAGGATTGCATGATAGTTATTTTCAAGTGTAAAAGAAAAGTTACTATTATTACCGCATGCATTGCATAATTTAAAATGTTAAATCACTATATTTAACGACCGTACAAATCCACTTTTATTACTATTATAAATTTAGAACTTGCATATCTTGAGCTGTCCTTTTGGAACCTCTAAGCTCTTGTAGGATGTCTAATCCGATAAAATAAGTATTTTTCGCCGCGCATAATTACTTTTCTTGTGGACTAGATGAGCCACTCAGCCGAGGGATACAACTAACTATTATACTTAAATTGATTTTAACTCTAATTAACCCAAAGTATTCTTCTTCATGGTTAAGTAGGTGTTTTGCCTGAGCGTCCGCAGTTATCCCCTGCTGATGTGGCATCATGACACACATTTATCCCTTAATCTGATATACCTTTTGGGCGGTGAAAAATGCGGGTTGTGACAGTTGGTATCAGAGGGAGGTTGCTTGACAATTGGTCGGGCAACCTTCCATTGCTAGTATTAGTTTGCTTAGTCATATTTCATACACACACCGATGTGTCATCAATACGCCTTAGCCGAAACATAGTCACTACACTCATAGCATGATAAGAAGTATACGAGACATATTATGTAGTATGAGATGCATAATATGTGTTTGTATATAGATCCACCATAGGTGACAACATGTGACAGTTATGTAGTATGTGATGCATAACCATCATCACATGGGTGCCCATTAGCACGTTTTCTTTTCTCATTGCATGCGATGTTATGTAGTATGAGATACATAACATTTCATATGTACGCCGCTCATAACATGCATTAAGGCTTTTTTAGGATGCATATCACTGCATACATAGCATATCACCGCATAAACAAGCGTGCTAAGTTAAGGTTTACATGATGACACATGTACACACATGATTTTAAATAAGAGTAAAGAATCCATGCATTCATATCATATGCACAAGAGTCAATAGAATGAGAGGATATCATGCTAAGTAGGACATATCACCATTATAAAATCCCAGAGCAAGTTGTTGTATAAGCAAGTGTCATTTAAGTATGGTCTGAACTAGTTGTGTGACCTAGTTGTAATCTAGGATTTTGATGAGTTGTTCATTTGATTTTTTTAGAAATGCCGCCAAAGCGTATTGCGACGAGGTCGACTCCCCAGTTAGAGGGCGAGTCGTCAGGAGCGCAAAGTGATGCAATTATCGAGAGTCTGCGTCAGAGCAATGAGGTTCTGTCGAGACAATTAGTTGCGATGCAATCGCAGATTCAGTCTTTGTTGTCTGCCTCTCCCGCGCAGCAACCCTTAGTGCAAGAGCCTGCCTTGGGCCAAGCCGTACCTGATACTCCTGCTCCTCTGGTGCCCCCAATCACGATACCACCAGAGATGAATTTTATCTCGCATTTTCAGCAGTTAGGACCTCCCACCTACGACGGGAGTGCCGACTTTATGGTTTTGGATGATTGGATCATCGCTATTGAGGAGATGTTTTCGTATTCAGGAATTCTAAAAGCCCAGAAGATAATGATTGCAGCCTATCAGCTAAAAGGCCTAACAAAGAGTTGTTGGACTTGGGAAAAGAGAACCTAAATGAAGGCTGCTCGTGGGAATCTTTTAAGAAGATGCTGCTGAAAAAGTTTCTACCCTCGGTCGAGCAGGACCGCTTGATGAATAACTTCCTGCATCTGAAGTAGAGACAACTCTCGTTGAGCGAGTACGAGATTGAGTTTAGTAAATTGAGTAGGTTTGCTCCTGATTTGGTAGCTTCTGAGGAGGGTAGAGTGAAATGTTTCCTGGGAGGACTAAGAAGCGATGTCCAGCAGTGGGCATGCGCTTATAGAGCTGACAGTTATGCTGTGGAAGTGGAAGCCGCACTGAAAGTGGAGGCGATTGAAAACGCCAAGAACTGAGGTGCTATTGCGAGAAAAGAGAAGAGGAAAGGTGTTGAAGATGGAAGCTCTAGGGCATCTGGCCCTTCTTCGAAGAAGAAAAGTGGGGAAATATGTAGCTTCTGTGGTCGACCTGGCCACCCTTACGAAAGGTGTTTCAAGAGGACTGCTACTCATAAGAAGCAGCGGGTGCTCGCCATCCAAGACGCACCCAAGGGAGATCTGGTGTGCATGTTCTGTGCAAGGAAGGGTCATGATATGAGTCGTGGTTTGTTGAAGGAAAAGACTTGCTTCTTGTAACGCCCCAAATTTCGAAAGAGGGACGATCAACGTTCTTATCCAAGTTTGGGTTTTGGTAAGGGGTTACAGGGCCTAGGACACAGGCGTGTCCAAGGCCGTGTCTTGCTTGGGTTCGGCGAAGAACTCGGTAGTCGATAACCTGAGCTCGATGAAGTGTCAAGACAGTGAACACGGCCTAGGACATGGGCGTGTTCAAGGCCGTGTCATGCTCAGGTTTGTCGAGAGCCCAGGTTGTCAACGATCTGCGCTCGATGATGTGTCGAGAAAGTGAATGCGGCCTAGGACACAGGCGTGTCCATGGCCGTGTCGTGTTCGAGTCGACGATTTTCCGTGCGGTCGACGAAATGGCAGTCGATGATCGTCGAGACTTCGAACACGGACTGAAACACGGGCGTGTCCTAGGCCGTGTCCTGCGCGGGTTGTGAGCCGTGCCGTGTGAGGGAATAAACGCAGCCTGGAGCCCAGGCATGTTAGTGGGTGACACGGGCATGTCAAATGTGACACGGGCGTGTCGAATACCCGTGTTCTCCTCGGGTTGTATTTGGTCCTGTGTCGATGGAGGACACGCCCAGGAACACAACCATGTACTGAGTGACACGAGCGTGTCAAGTTTGACACGGGCGTGTCCAGAGCCCGTGTCCTGTTCTGGGTGCGACGGTTTCAGTGTCGATTGGGGCACACGACCTTGGACACGGGCGTGTCACAAGCCGTGTTCGGCACAGGTATTTTGATTTTCAGTGTGAATCATGGTCGTTCGTTTCCGCCTTTTAGGATCTGATGGTCCAGGGCTGTCCCTGCTAAGTTAAGCCCGGGAATAGGGTTTAGAGACCCTCATTCTTCTTCAAACACTCTCTTTCTAGTGCTAGAGAGAAGGGAGAGCAAGGAAGAAGGTGAAGGAGAGATCCGGCCGCCGGAGAAGCTTCGGAGCTCCAAATTGCGAGCCGAGTCCGGATCCGTGGAGGCAAGTCCGTTGCGAAGGTTTTCATCCGGCTAAGTTTCCATGGCCAGGAAGAGAGGTTGGAAGGTAACGACACTTCTCCTCTTGGTTTTAGGATGCGTGTTTAACATCTTTTATTTTCATGGTTTTTGGGCACCAAACTCTCAAATGAGAGGTGTTTGGGTCGCCATGGTTCAAGAGGAACCTCTGGGTCGATTGAGTCCATCCCTGGCATGTTTTTGCATTAGAGATCCGCTCCGTTGGTGGATTAGGCATGGTGGGTGAAGCCATGGTCGCGACCGTTAGTCCGACGCGGTGATGTTGCATACGAGATTTAAGGATTTTGTAGAAATTCGTTGCGGCAAGATGCCATTTGTGATGTTTATGTTTCCCCCCTTTTCTCGAGTGAGTACGTGTAGCCGGAACCGGACAAGGTTAGCTTCGCAATGACGACAGATGGTTTCCTTGGTGGACAAGGTTAGCTCCGCATTGGTGGTAGATGGTTTCCTTGGTGTGCGGGGACGTTACAATACAAACGAGGGGTTGGGGTGGGAATGATTATTGGATTGTGATGTGATAAGGCGTGGCTTTGTCTCCGTGGTCGGCTGGCTATCCCGTGATGTGTAAGTCATGTGTGGAGAGTGTCCCGACGAGACTAGTCCCCTTCTGTGAGACTGACGAGAACGCCAAGCGTGGGACAAGCCCGGGCATTGAGGCCATGAGCGGGTGGGGTCCATCAAGGGTTCTTAGAATCGGCCAGTGTGTTATAAGGAATCCTGACATGAGAAGTCAGAGCTTGCAGGCAAGCCCGAGTCTAAGACTATGAGCGGGTGGGGCCTTAGCAAGAGTTCCGTGTGGCGGCTTGTATGTCGTTGGGGAAATTGCAGTACCCCCTTTGTTTGTGGCTTAATGCCAATGTGGAAATGGTGAGTACCCAGATGATGTGATGATGTGCTAGTTGCATACGCTATAGGGTGCCTTGGGTGAAGCCCGGGTTTTGCATACATGTTGCATAGTAGGCCCCTTTATATATAAATTGCACAATGTAGAAAATATGTATGATGATTGAGACATCCAAGCCTGTTCTTTCAGTACTTTACATGTTTATGTATATTGTATATGAAGTGCTGACTTCCAGGTTGGAGGGGTACCCCGGGGTCCGTTAGGGGAGGCCGGGAGGAGATGTGTTTGTTACACAGTTTGAGGTCAGCCTTTGCTGACCCACGTTACAACCAAATCTTTACAGGGCAAGGATCGCCAGCAGGAGCTAGCTCGCCGGCCAAGAAGGCCTAATCCTCATGAAGTGTTACCATCTTTGCTTTAGCTCTACTTTCGTGACATTATATGCTTTATGCTCTCGTCTTCTGGCTTGCATGCCGAGGTAGTCTAGGGGTGCTTATGCACATTTATGACTGATGTTTTTATTTGAGTTTTGGACTCACTTTTGTTGTAAGGCCTTAAGGCCGTTTCGATACTCATTTATGTGTGGATAACTTCTAGTCTTGTTTGTTGTTTCTGTTGTGTTTTGATTTTGAGTTTTGAGATTGGGTAGTTATATCATCTTATAATACTAAAGCTGTGGCATCTGTATGTTGTGGGCCCCAGGCAGACCCATATTATACGGTCATTACAGGGGAGATGTTACAATTTGGTATCAGAGCGAGGTTTGATTCAAGGTCAGTGCGTGTAGAAGTTATCCACATAGGAGTAATGCGGGACCATGAGTGTCCTTATATTCGAGTCTTGTGATAAGAGACTGATTCTTTGTTTCCTTGCTTTTCTTAAGAGTGCAAAAAACGAGGAGGGTACGTTAAGACCAAGAGAAGAGTTTTCAGCGAGCAGCGCTACTGGTCAGGGTCCATTGGGCTTGGGTGTAAACCCGATCGACTTCTGTCGCATGCTTGCAGAAGCAATGGTGGCAGCCCAAGCTGCAGCGACAGCTCAGGTAGCAACCCCTGTTGCTCAGGTAGCAACCCTTGCTACACCGGATACGGCGATGGTCGTGCCATGCAGAGAAGCCAGGCGAGCAGAGCCTTTGGTAGAAAGGGTGGTTGTCGGGCATGGAGACCGGCAGATGAAGTATTTTCTGAGATTCCATCCCCTGGCGTTCAAGGGAGTCGGTACTCCGACTGATGCAGAGGATTGGTGGGAACGGATTCATGAGCTTATGAGGGCGGCGGAGACGCCAGAAGATAAGAAATCTGAGTTTGCGGCTTTCTTGTTGGAGGGAGACGCAAAGTTATGGTGTGTGAGCCATAGCGGCCTCCAGTTTCCTGGATGCACCCCATCCATGGAAGAGTTTGGGGATGCTTTCCTGAAAAAGTACATTCCCATTTCGACAAGGTTGGCCCTCTAGAGGCAGTTTTTGCATTTGGTGCAGCGGGACAAGACGGTGGACGAGTATGTTCAAGAGTTCACTCGGTTTGGTCGTTTTGTAGGAATGATAATGGAAGATGATGAAGAGAGGGATAACCTCTTCTACCAGGGGCTGAGGGAGAACCTAAGACAACCCCTCATTACCATGAAAAGAGCTGGCTTCAATGAGCTAGTTGAGGCTGCCAGGACATTCGAGAGTGATCTGTGTTGAAGTATTAGACCGGGCGGCCTTGCGGTCTTGTCTGGCGGTTTGTTGACCGAGCGGTCTGGCGGTCTCCTCTGGAGCTTGGTGACCGGGCGGTCTATCAGACTCACATTGCGGCTTGTTCTTATCCTGCTGGAGTTGCCGTGCGGTTAAACCATCTGTCTAACCGCGCGGCCTGTTCGGTCTCTTTTATTTCTAGCCGCTCAGCCCTGTACATGTTTAGTCCCATATTGTTTGTTTATACTCTCTCATATCTCCTCCATTCTATATAAGGGAGGTCATACCTTTGTAAATGATATCTTTTTTGGATAATAAAATTTCAATTATTCAAAAGTCTATCCATTTGTTCGTTCTTATTCGCTACTTTCTACATAGTATCAGAGGACACGGTCGTTTCCTCCTGATTGTGTGCGCTCTCTGCTTCTCGCGGCTTGTTTTCTGCTTTCCGCGATCTGTCTCGCGGCTTGCCTTCTCTTCTGTCCGCTGCCCTGTTCGCGCGGCTTGTTTCTGTCCGCTGCCCTGTTCGCGCGGCTTGCATCTCCTTGGTTCTCTTCTCCTACTGCTATTCGTCGCCGCGACCTGTTTCGTTGTCGCCGCGCTCCTGGTTCCTTCTTGCCTCTCCGACTTCCTAGTCGTTGCGGCCTGTTTCTGTTCGCCCGGCCTGCGACTTGTTGTAGTCGCTGCTTCTTGCCTCCTCTTCTCTTCTGTTCGCTCGGCCTTTTCAGTCCGCGCGACCTCTTCCCCGCTGTGCCTTTGACTGCTTTCTAGCCTCTTGTGTTCGCGCGGCTTCTTGCTTTTTTATCCGCTGCGGTTTCTTGCTGTGTTCTATGACTACTTCCGATCTCACCACTACTCCTGCAGCTCCTTCTCCTCCTCCTCCTTCGGGCAACCTTGGCACCCTTTCTAAGTTTGTTGGCTCCAACTATCCCGATTGGAGCGTTTCTTTCACTTTTCTCCTACGATCTCAACGCAAGCGTCATCACCTCACCGATGACCCTCCTCCTCGTACCTCTCCTGAGTTTGATGACTGGGATGCGAGTGATGCTCTTGTCCGCACCTGGCTGGCCAATAGCCTTTCTGATGAGTGCCTTCCCGTCATTCGCCATGATGAGACGGTCAAGGCCGCCTGGCTTCACCTCGCTGCTCTCTATTCGAAGGGGGGCCAGACGTCCCGTATTTATACTCTCTATGCGGACCTCTTCGCCCGCCCTTCCATGTCTCCTGCTGCGGCTTATCAGCAGGTTCAGGCTCTTGGTGCTGAAATCCTCCAGAATCGCCCCTTCTCCGTGGACTTGGCCGAACAGCAAAAACACTTCCAGGAACTCCTGGTTGTTTGTTATCTTCTTCGTCTTCCCGATTCTTATGATATGATCCGCCAGAAGATCTTGGGTGAGGCGGAATCTCCTACTTTGGATGCCACTGTGGCTCACATTGCCGCTGTTACTTCGCTACTCCAGCGGCCTCTGTTGGCCTCCCCCCTTCCCAGGACTCCTTTGCTCACCAAGCTCAGAGGGGGGGACCTAGTGGCCGCGGCCACTTTGGCGGACGGGGTTCATCCCGGTTCCTCTGCTCTCACTGTGGTCGTACCGGCCACTCTGTTGACCGCTGCTGGCAGAAACATCCTCATCTTCGCCCTTTCGGTGATGCTCCTTCTTCGGCCTTCGCCTCTTCTCGGCCGTCTTCCTCTGTGGCCACGACGTCAGGTAGTGCCCACGTCGTTACCCAAGGTAAATGGCTGATTGACTCTGGTGCTACAAATCATATGACTGGCAACCCTCATTGTTTCTCTCGTCTTGAGACACATGACCGCTTACCCCCGGTTCGTGTGGCGGATGGTTCCCCGTCCCCGGTTCATGGGACGGGCATGGTTCAACTCACCCCCTCGCTTTGCTTAGAGGACACCCTCTATGTCCCGAAGTTCCTGTGCAATTTGTTATCAGTTACTACTTTATGTCGGCAACTTCAGTGCTCCGTCTTATTCACTCCCACTACTTGTTCTTTTCAGGACCCGAGGACCCAGCGAACGATTGCTACTGGGACTGAGAGCGGAGGCCTCTACTTCCTCGACGATGTTTCCGCTCTGTCCGCCTACTCCTCCTCCCCAGATCTCCTTCAATGGCACCTTCGCCTTGGACATCCTCCTCCTCGGATTCTTCGCCAGCTTCTGCCCCACTTACCTCCTACCAGTTCTCCGCTCAACTGTGATGCGTGTCAGCTTGGCAAATATCATCGCTCCTACTTCCCACCGAAGCAAGGCCGTGGCTCCTCTCGCCCGTTTGATCTTATTCATTCTGATGTATGGGGTTCTGCTCCTACCCTCACTGTTGGTCGGGGTAGTTCCTATTTTGTCACTTTTCTAGATGATTTTTCACGCTGTACCTGGGTGTATCTGTTAAAAGATCGCTCTGAACTCTTTTCTGTTTGGCAATCATTTTATTTTATGATTCAGACTCAATTTGCTATTTCTATTAAAGTATTACGTTCTGATAATGCCAAGGAATATCTGAATCATGAGTTCTCCTCTTTCTTTCACCAACATGGCCTGCTTCATCAAACAACTTGTGTTTACACCTCCCAGCAGAATGGGGTGGCGGAGCGTAAAAACCGTCACCTGCTTGATGTTGCTCGTACTCTCATGACGCAGATGCACGTCCCTCGCTCCTACTGGGGCTACGCTGTGCTCCTCGCCTGCTATCTCATCAATCGCCTTCCCTCCACAGTTCTTCACGGCCAGACACCCTTCTCCATTATCTACCCCCACAAGGAACCTTTTCCTCTCCCTCTCCGTGTCTTTGGCTGTACGACCTTTGTTCACGCTCCCTCCGCTACCCGTGACAAGCTTTCCCCCCGTTCCACCAAGTGTGTCTTTTTGGGGTACTCTACCACTCAAAAAGGCTATTGCTGCTTTGACCCCCTTCTCCGCAAGCAGTTTGTCTCTTCGGATGTGACTTTTTTCGAGAATTCTTCCTATTTCTCTCCTCCCTCTTCTTTTCCTTCTGATCTCTCCGTTCCTTCCACGCCTCTCGACGTTTTCCCACCCCCGTCTCCTCCTCCACCGACTCCCTCCCAGTCTGTCTCCCCACCCACCCCTCCACCCTCCTCTCCGCAGCCGTCTCTCTCTAGTCCCGGGCCAGCCTTCTCCGCCACGGACGCTCCGGTCGCTGACGCTCCCGTCGACCTGGATCTTCCCATTGCTCTTCGCAAAGGGGTGCGAGCGTGTACTCAACACCCGCTTGCGGCAGTTGTTTGCTATGATCGGCTTTCTCCTTCTCGCAGGTGTTTTGCATTGGCTCTCTCTGCTACTTCTCCTCCCCGCACATACCAGGAGGCTCTTGCTCTCCCTCATTGGAAGTCTGCCATGGATGAGGAGATGGCTACTCTTACTGAACGGGGTACCTGGACCCTTGTTCCTCCTCCCGTGGGCACTGATGTGGTTGGCTGCCGCTGGGTCTTCGTTGTGAAATTTCGCCCCGACGGCACTGTGGATCGCTACAAGGCCCGGCTGGTGGCTAAGGGCTTCACTCAGACTTACGACATTGATTACTTTGATACCTTTTCTCCGGTTGCTCGCCTCAGCACCATCCGGGTTCTCCTTTCTGTGGCTATTAATCGGGATTGGGCTATTTCCCAGCTTGATGTGAAGAATACTTTTCTCTATGGCGATCTTCAGGAGGACGTCTATATGGAGCAATCTCCTGGGTATGTTGCTCAGGGGGAGACACACGTATGTCATTTGAAGAAGGCTATTTATGGCCTAAAGCAGAGCCCTCGGGCATGGTTCGACAAATTCAGTGGTATTGTGGCTACCGTCGGCTTTAGAAGGAGTTCGGCTGATCACTCCTTATTCATTCGTAAAATGGCCTCGGGACTGGTGGTTTTGGCAGTATATGTGGATGATATTCTTCTTACTGGCGATGACCGAGATGGGGTGTACTTGACGAAGAAGCACCTCCGTCAGCACTTGGTCACGAAGGATATGGGCTCCCCGAAATACATTTTGGGGATAGAAATCTCTCGGAAACTTGACTCGTTGGTTCTCTCCCAACGGAAGTATGCCCTTGATCTTCTACAAGAAGCAGGATTGACAGGTGCCAAACCGGCTCGGTTTCCCATGGCTATTAGGGAAGACAAAACGTGGAAGGATGACTCGCCTCTTCTATCTGATGTCACAAGGTACAGACGTTTGGTAGGCAAACTCATCTATCTCATTGTGACTAGACCCGACATCGCCTATGCTGTAGGCAAGGTCAGTCAGTTTATGCAAGCTCCCAGGGAGTGCCATATTCAGTCTGCCCTGAAGATTTTAGAGTATATCAAAGCAGCACCAGGCAAAGGGTTACTCTTTCAGAAGAATGGTTATCTGAGGGTTGAGGCCTACTCAGATTCAAGTTACGCGGATGACAAAGGCGATCGTAAATCCACATCAGGTTTTTGTACCTTTGTTGGAGGTAATCTCGTGAGTTGGAAGAGCAAGAAACAGTCTGTTGTCTCCAGATCCAATGCAGAAGCCGAATACCGGAGTATGGCGTCAACCACATGTGAGTTAAAGTGGTTGCGGGCTCTCATGCTTGATCTGGGCGAGGTATATGACTATCCTCTTCCTATGTTCTGTGACAACAAGGCCGCTATATACATATCCAGAAATCCGGTCTTCCATGAGAGAACAAAGCATATAGAGGTCGATTGTCACTTCATTCGGGAAGAGATTTTGAAGAAATAGATTTGTACTCCGTTTGTCACCTCTGACAAGGAATTGACAGATATCTTCACCAAGCCGGTCTCTACTTCCTTCTTCCACATTTGTGACAAGCTGGGCATGATTGATATCTATGCTCCAGCTTGAGGGGGAGTGTTGAAGTATTAGACCGGGCGGCCTTGCGGTCTTGTCTGGCGGTTTGTTGACCGAGCGGTCTGGCGGTCTCCTCTGGAGCTTGGAGACCGGGCGGTCTATCGGACTCACATTGCGGCTTGTTCTTATCCTGCTGGAGTTGCCATGCGGTTAAACCATCTGTCTAACCGCGCGGCCTGTTCGGTCTCTTTTATTTCTAGCCGCTCAGCCCTGTACATGTTTAGTCCCACATTGTTTGTTTATACTCTCTCATATCTCCTCCATTCTATATAAGGGAGGTCATACCTTTGTAAATGATATCTTTTTTGGATAATAAAATTTCAATTATTCAAAAGTCTATCCGTTTGTTCGTTCTTATTCGCTAATTTCTACAATTTGGAGCGAACCCAACGTCGTAAGGGTTTCACTCCCAAGCAAGGGGAAGGGAAGCCTTCTCAATCCCAAGGAAGGTCAGAAGGGAATAGATGGAGGAAGAAGCCTCATCCATACAAGTTCGATGAGAAAAGCAAGGGGACGTCCAGAGGGTCTCACTCTAAGGGGTCGCCGACGTGCTTCAACTGTGGTAAGGTGGGGCATATTACTCGTTTTTGTAACAAAGGAGGTGCGGAGCAGGAGGCAAGGCAGGAGCAGACTGTGCGCTCCGACCCCAGTACCGCAGGGAAAGGGAAAATGACGGAGTCTAACGCTTCTCGGTTCCAACTGGTGCAACCAAGGGCCTACAACCTTGGACAGTAGGAAGCGATCCGCCAACCCGATGTGGTGACATGTACGAGGAAGTTTTAGTTTAACCTTGCTTCATACTTTTAGACCGTTATTTTTGACGTCTATGTTTTAGGCTTTGTGTTAGTTTTCGGATACCCCGCTAGGGTGTTGTTTGATGCGGGATCATCACACTCTTTTCTTGCGGAAAGTTTTTTCCGGAGAATTGGAGTTGAGTCGTTCTCGGCGGACGTATAGCTGAAGGTGCGCATGCCCAATGAGTCATCTATGACCATCGGGAAGAAAGGACGCATTTGTTGGGAGCTAGACGGAGTTGACTTCGTGTTGGTAGTAGCGGTCCTGCCATTGGTTGAGTTTGACGTGATATTAGGAATGGACTGGCTTGCAGAACAGCGTGCCAATATTGATTGTCTATCCAAGGTGGTGACCCTAAGGAGCAAAGGGCAGACGGAAGTTAAGTTTAAGGGCCTTAATGGAGTGACCTGTTCCTTGATTTCAGCCATGCAGTTGGTGCTGGCAGTTAACCAGGGTGGAGTAGCGCTTGTAGCGTTATTGGAGGTTGACCTTTTCAAGTTATCACTTGGGGAAGTGTCAGTGGTGGCAGAGTTCGAGGATGTGTTTCCTGAAGATCTTCCTGTAGCGCCTCCTAGGCGGGAGATCGACTTCTCGTTTGAGTTAGTGCCAGAGGCTAGGCCGGTGTCACGTCCTTCGTTTAGGATGGCACCAAAGGAGTTGGCTAAGCTCAAGGTGCAGTTGCAGGATCTGTTGGAGCAGGGGTATATCAGACCAAGTTCTTCACCGTGGAGCGCGCCGGTGTTGTTCGTGAAGAAGAAAGACAGTAGTATGAGGATGTGCATAGACTACCGAGGGTTGAATAAATTGACTGTCAAGAATAAATATCTGATTTCTCGGATAGACGACCTGGTCGACCAGTTGGTGGGGTCGGTGGTGTATTCAAAGTTGGACTTGAAGTCCAGATATTATCAGTTGCGAATTAGGGGCGAGGACATACCCAAGACAGCATTTAGTACGAGGTATAGCCACTTTGAGTTCTCGGTGATGTAGTTCAGGCTGACGAACGCACCATCTGTATTCATGGATTTAATGAATCGAGTATTTCGAAAATACTTAGACTCTTTTGTAATTGTCTTTATTGACGACATCTTGGTGTATTCCAAATCGGAGGTGGAGCATGAGACTCACTTGAGAACTGTATTGCAAGTGTTGAGAGAGAACCAACTATATGTAAAGTTCTCGAAGTGCGAGTTCTGGCTAGAGAAGGTGGCATTTTTGGGCCACGTGATTAGTGGGGATAGGGTGACGGTAGATCCAACAAAAGTGGAAGCCATTAGAGATTGGCCGGTTTTGAGAACCGTGGCGGAAGTCCGAAGTTTTCTTGGACTAGCCTGGTATTATAGGAGATTCGTAGAGAACTTTTCGCGGATAGCTCTACCCCTCACCACACTAACTCGTAAGGACCAGAAGTTTGTGTGGACTCAGGAGTGCATTCAGGCATTTGAGACACTGAAGGAAAGACTCATGGCAGCTCCAAAAGGGACCGAAGGATTTCAAATCTTCAGTGACGCATCATGATGCGATTTGTGTTGCATTTTGGTGCAACATGACAGTATGATAGCTTTTGGATATAGACAGCTGAAGCCTCATGAGAGGAATTACCCCGTCCATGACTTGGAATTGGCGGCGGTAATTTTTGCGTTGAAAATATGGCGACACTATGTTTATGGTGCGAGAGTGGAGATCTTCACGGATCACAAAAGCCTGAAGTATCTCCTAAATCAAAAGGACTTGAACATGCGGCAGTGCAGGTGGGTCGAGTTCCTTGGCGACTACGAGGTGGCGATTCAGTATATGCCAGGCAAAACCAATGTGGTGGCAGATGCCTTGAGTAGAAAATATTCGGGGCAAGAGAATTGGCTAGAAGCTCATGATGAGCGGTTGGTGCTGGATTTGGAGTCACTTGACATGGAATGTGTAGCAAGAGGCGAGTCTAGCGTGGCTCGGTTGAACTGGATTGAAATGCAGAACGACTTGTCCGATCGTATTCAGGAAGCGACTCGTTTGGATGTCGAGTTTCAGCCATTCGTGGTGGAAGCTCAAAAGGGCAAGAGCAGCGCCTGAGAGATGATTGATGATATTCTGAGGAAGGACCAAAGGATTTGTGTACCGCAGTTCGGTAAGCTCCACGAGGAGTTGATGTTTGAGGCTCACTTTACAAAGTACTTCATTCACCCGGGCAATACAAAGATGCACTTGGATATGAAGAAATCCTTTTGGTGGCCTGGACTGAAGCGGGACGTAGCTTTGTACGTGAATCGATGCCAAACTTGTGCCTTGGTGAAGGCCGAGTGTTAGAAGCCGGGCGGGTTCCTGAAGCCTCTTCCAATCCCCGAGTGGAAATTCGATGGCATCTCCTTGGATTTTGTGCATGAGTTACCTAGATCGCAGCAGGGTAACGACTCGATTTGGGTGATTGTGGATCGCTTAACCAAAGTGGCTCACTTCATCCCAAATCGGAAGGAAGACAACGTGGAAAAGCTGGTAGAGCTGTATGTTCGCAACATCGTGCGACTATATGAGATTCCTAAGAGTATAATTAGTGATCGCGATGGACGTTTCACGTCCAAGGACTGGAGGCTGGTTCAGAAGAGTCTGGGCACAAAGATAAGGTTCAGTAAGACTTTCCATCCTCAAAATGACGGGAAAACTGAAAGAACGAACCGTACTATGGAAGATTTACTGAGGATGTGTATTCTTGACTTCGACAAGAAGTTGGAGGACCTCCTCTTAATGGTGGAGTTCACGTATAACAATAGTTACCAAGCAAGTATAAAGATGGCGCAATACGAAGCTTTCTATGGGAGGCGATGTCGAACACCGATTTCTTGGATAGAGGCGGGAGACATCAAAATTTTGGAAAAAGAAGTGGTAGCTGATGCATGTGAATTAGTGCAGACCATTCAATAGCGCATGAAGGTGGCTCAAGATCGGCAAGAAAAATACTTTAATGCTCGTCACAGGAAGTTAGAGTTTGCGGTAGGCGATTGGGTCTATTTAAAGATCAAGCCGTTCAAAGGCGTTTCACAGATTCGCCGACTCAAGAAGTTGAGTCCGAGATTTTTGGGACCTTTCGAGGTTATTGAATGGATGGGAGAAGCAGCATAGCGGTTGGCATTGTCCGCAGAGCTGAGTGAATTACACGACGTCTTCCATGTCTCCGTCTTGAGGAAAGCCTTGGTAGAGGCTAGTGTGGTGATCGAATCGGCATCGGTGCCGATAGAGGAAGACTTGAGGACGCGAGTTCATCCAGTTGCTATAGAGGATTCCGAAATTCGGCAGTTGCGGAACAAAGAGGTCAAACTTGTAAAATTTCGATGGGACAACTGCGGTCGTGAGGAGCTCTCTTGGGAGCGAGAACAAACCATACTGAAGGAGTATCCAAAGTTATTCCCTTCAGGTACCATTTAAGTTTTTGTATCCTTTTATTTCCGGTAATTTTGGGACGAAATTCTTTTAATGGGGAGAGAGTTGTAACGCCCCAAATTTTGAAAGAGGGACGATCAGCGTTCTTAGCCAAGTTTGAGTTTTGGTAAGGGGTCACACGGCCTAGGACACGGGCGTGTCCAAGGTCGTGTCTTTCTCGGGTTCGGCAAAGAACTTGGTGGTCGACAAACTGAGCTCGATGAAGTGTCGAGACAGTGAACATGACCTAGGACATGGGCGTGTCCAAGGCCGTGTCGTGCTCGGGTTCGTCGAGAGCCCGAAAAGTCGACGATCTGCGCTCGACGATGTGTCGAGAGAGTGAACACGGCCTAGGACACAGGCGTGTCCATGGCCGTGTCGTGTTTGAGTCGACGATTTTCTGTGCGGTCGAAGAAATGGCAGTCGATGATTGTCGAGACTTCGAACACGGCCTGAGATACGGGCATGTCCCAGGCTGTGTCCTGCGCGGGTTGTGAGCCATGCCGTGTGAGGGAATAAACACGGCCTGGAGCCCATACGTGTTAGTGGGTGACACAGGCGTGTCAAATGTGACACGGGCGTGTCGAATACCCATATTCTCCTCAGGTTGTGTTTGGTCCTGTGTCAATGGAGGAACACGCCCAGGAACACGGCCGTGTACTGAGTGACACGGGTGTGTCCAGAGCCCGTGTCCTGTTCTGGGTGCGATAGTTTCGGCGTCGATTGGGGCATACGGCCTTAGACACGTGCGTGTCACAAGCCGTGTTCGGCCCAGGTATTTTGATTTTTAGTGCGAATCGTGGTCGTTCGTTTCCTCCTTTTGGGATCTGATGGTCCAGGGCTGTCCCTGCTAAGTTAAGCCCGGGAATAGGGTTTAGAGACCCTCATTCTTCTTCAAGCACTCTCTTTCTAGTTCTAGAGAGAAGGGAGAGCAAGTAAGAAGGTGAAGGAGAGATCCGGCCGCCGAAGAAGCTTCGAAGCTCCAAATCGCGAGCCAAGTCCGGATCCGTGGAGGCAAGTACATTGCGAAGGTTTTCATCCGACTAAGTTTCCATGGATATGAAGAGGGGTCGGAAGGTAACGACACTTCTCCTCTTGGTTTTAGGATGCGTGTTTAGCATCTTTTATTTTCATGGTTTTTGGGCACCAAACTCTCAAATGAGAGGGGTTTAGGTCGCCATGGTTCAAGAGGAACCTACGGGTCGATTGAGTCCGTCCCCGACATGTTTTTGCATTAGAGATCCGCTCCATTTGTGGATTAGGCATGATGGGTGAAGCCGCGGTCACGATCGTTAGTCCGACTCGGTGATGTTGCACACGAGCTTTAAGGATTTTGTAGAAATTTGTTGCGGCAAGATGCCGTTTGTGATGTTTGTGTTTTCCTCCTTTTCTCGAGTGAGTACGTGTCGCCGGAACCGGACAAGGTTAGCTCCGCAATGACGGTAGATGGTTTCCTTGGCGTACAATGTTAGCTCCGCATTGGCGGTAGATGGTTTCCTTGGTGCGCGGGGACGTTGCAGTACAAACGAGGGGTTGGTGTGGGAATGATTATTGGATTGTGATGTGCTAAGGCGTGCCTTTGTCTCCATGGTCGGCTGGCTATCCCGTGACGTGCAAGCGAAGTCATGTGTGGAGAGTGTCCCGACGAGACTAGTCCCCTTCTGTGAGACTAACGAGAACGCCAAGCGTGGGACAAGCCCGGACATTGAGGCCATGAGCGGGTGGGGTCCAGTAAGGGTTCTTAGAATCAATCAGTGTGTTAGATGGAATCCTGACATGAGAAGTTAGAGCTTGCAAGCATGACCGAGTCTAAGACCATGAGCGGGTGGGGCCTTGACAAGAGTTCCGTGTGGCGGCTTGTATGCTGTTGGGGAAATTGCAGTACCCCCTTTGTTTGCGGCTTAATGCCAATGGGGAAATGGTGAGTACCCAGATGATGTGATGATGTGCTAGTTGCATACGCTATATGGTGCCTTGGGTGAAGCCCGAGTTTTGCATACATGTTGCATAGTAGACCCCTTTATATATAAATTGCTCAATGTAGAAAACGTGTATGATGATTGAGACATCCAAGCCCGTTCTTTTAGTACTTTACATGTTTATGTATATTGTATACGAAGTGATGACTTGCAGGTTGGAGGAGTACCCCGGGGTCCGTTAGGGGCGGCCGGGAGGAGATGTGTTTGTTATATAGTTTGAGGTCAGCCTTTGCTGACCCACGTTATAACAAAATCTTTACAGGGCAGGGATCGCCAGCAGGTGCTAGCTCGCCGGCCAAGAAGGACTAAGCCTCATGAAGTGTTACCAGCTTTGCTTTAGCTCTACTTTCGTGACATTGTATGCTTGATGCTCTCGTCTTCCGGCTTGCATGTCGAGGTAGTCTAGGGGTGCTTATGCACATTTATGACTGATGTTTTTATTTGAGTTTTGGACTCACTTTTGGTGTAAGGCTTTAAGGCCATTTCGATACTCATTTATGTGTGGATAACATCTAGTCTTGTTTGCAGTTTCCGTTGTGGTTTGATTTTGAGTTTTGAGATTGGGTAGTTATATCATCTTATAATGCTAAAGCTGTGACATCTGTATGTTGTGGGACCCCGACCGGACCCATATTATATGGTCATTTTAGGGGAGGTGTTACACTTCCAGTGCGGGCAGAAGGGACACTTGAGGACTCCATGCCCCCAAGCTGAGTCCCCGCTGCAGCTTGCCCCGCTTCGAACTCTACCGCCGCCACCAAACCAGGACAAAGGAAAAAGAAAGCTAAATGTGGTAACTAGAGAGTATGCTCAGATCTCTACCCATGTGATATTAGGTTAGATTCTAGCTTGACTTTTACTCTCTATTGTTTGTTATAGTTTTCATTCGTCTAGTTAAGTATGCTACGATTTCAGGAGAGTTTAAGGTGCGGAATAGGTGAGCGCGCGTTCTTTTCGATTCAGGTGCCACCCATTCCTTTGTGGCTCGGAGATTTGTAGATAAACATCGTCTGGATGTAGATCAATTAGGAGACTCCTTCAACGTCAACCTTCCCTCCGGTGATTCGGTGATATCTAATCAAGGAGTTCTGAGATGCCCTATTTATCTTGGCGATTTCCTGGCCTTTACGGATCTGATGATTTTGGATCTGGCTGATTTTGATGTGATTTTGGGCATGAACTGGCTGTCCAAGTATGATGTGGTCATCCAGTGCAAGGCTAAGCGACTGGATTTCAGGATGGACAACGTCCAACCTATGAGCATCTATGGATTTTCCGGATAGGGTTTCCCCTGCCATTTTTACGGTACATGCTTGTCGTGCTATAGAGTCTGGTTGCGAGACATTTTTGGTTTCTATTTCTGCTCTGGAAACAACTTTTGTTATGCCACGTCTTGAGGATATCTCGGTAGTGCGGGAGTTTCCCGATGTTTTTCCTGACTGTCTTCCAGGACTTCCTTCGGTGAGGGAGATAGAGTTTGTGATAGAACTCGAGCCAGGTACTCGTCTTATTGCCAAAGCACCGTACCGTATGGCTCCTCGTGAGTTGGATGAGTTGCGTACTCAACTCGATGTGTTGTTGAGGTGTGATTTTATTAGACCAAGTTCTTCTCTGTGGGGTGCTCCGGTTTTGTGCGTAAAGAAGAAAGATGGATCGATGAGGATTTGCATCGATTATAGAGAATTGGATAAGGTAACCATTGAGAATAGGTATCCCTTGCCAAGGATCGATGATCTGTTCGATCAGTTGTATGGTAGTTCAGTATTTTCAAAGATCGATCTTCATTCAGGCTACCACCAGTTGAGAATTCGTGAGGCTGATATTCCACGAACTGCTTTCCGTTCACGACATGAACATTATGAGTTTTTGATGATGTCTTTTGGTTTGACCAATGCACGCTTTGCTTTCATGGATTTGATGAATATGGTGTTTAAGGACTTCTTGGACCGATTTGTTATTGTGTTTATAGATGATGTCTTGGTGTATTCATGCAGTGTTGAGGAGCATACTCAACATTTGCGTTTGATTTTGTCGACCCTGAAAGAGCATAAGTTATATGAGAAGTTGAGCAAGTGTGAGTTCTGGCTACCTCAGGTGTCCTTTCTAGGTCATGTTGTAAGCAAAGACAGTATTTTCATGGACCCGACCAAGATTACAGCTGTAATTGAATGAGAGAGACCTTCTACACCTAAAGAGATTAGGAGCTTTTTAGGCCTGACCGGCTATTATAGAAGATTTGTGGAAGGATTTTCAGTGTTGTCAGCCTCTCTAACTAGACTTACTTAGAAGAATATTGCATTCATTTAGAGTGATAAGTGTGAAGAAGTCTTCCAAGAGTTGAAGAAGAGATTATGTACTGCTCTAGTTTTAACCTTACCTACTGAAGGAGTTGAGTATGTTGTGTATGTGGATGCATCACACATCGGACTTGGCTGTGTTTTGATGCAATATGGTAAGGTGATCGCGTATGGATTAAGGCAATTGAAGATTCATGAAAGAAACTAACCTTACCGCTGTAAGTGTGAGTTCTAGCTACCTCAGGTGTCCTTTCTGGGTCATGTTGTAAGCAAGGACAGTATTTTCATGGACCCGACCAAGATTATAGCTGTAATTGAATGGGAGAGACCATCTACACCTAAAGAGATGAAGAGCTTTTTAGGCCTGGCCGACTATTATATAAGATTTGTGGAAGGATTTTTAGTGTTGTCAGCCCCTCTAACTAGACTTACTTAGAATATTGCATTCATTTGGAGTGATAAGTGTGAAAAAGTCTTCCAAGAGTTGAAGAAGAGATTATATACTACTCTAGTTTTAACCTTACCTACTGAAGGAGTTGAGTATGCTGTATATGTGGATGCATCACACATCGGACTTGGCTGTGTTTTGATGCAAGATGGTAAGGTGATCGTGTATGGATTAAGGCAATTGAAGATTCATGAAAGAAACTATCCTACACATGATTTGGAGTTTGCTGCTGTAATTTATGCGCTGAAGCTTTGTCGACACTTATTGTATGACGCGCTATGTAAGATCTATACGAACCATAAGAGTTTGAAGTACATCTTCACTCAGAAGGAACTAAATCTTGCGCCAGCGTCAGTGGTTAGAATATGTGGCCGATTATGAAGTGAAAATTCTATATCATCCGAGAAAGACAAACGTAGTAGCCGATGCTTTAAGTAGAAAGACAGCCAAAATCTTTAACCTGTCTGTGCAATCCTTGGTGGAAGAATTCCTGTTGATGGACATTGAGGTTGAGAGTAGTACTGTACCTGCTTGTTTAGAAGCATAAGCCTCTTGGATTTCCCTTACTCGAGCACATCAGCGGGATGATCCGGATTTGTTACACCTCTGGAATAGAACTATGAAGGGAGAGCTACCTGATTTCTCCTTGGATGAGTTGGATACCTTGAGGTATCGGGGTAGATTTTGTGTCCCAGCCTTCGGTGACATTCAGGCTAAGATCTGTGCTGAAGCTCATGGTTCCAGTATATCCTACCATCCTGGTTCCACTAAAATGTATAATGATCTAAAACAAATTGTTTGGTGGTCAGGTATGAAGAATGATATTGCGAAGTTCGTGTCAGAATGTCTTACTTGTTAGCGTGTTAACGATGACCATAGAAGGCCTGCAGGTAAATTGGCACCGCTTGATATTCCCAATTGGAAGTGGGAGAGTATTTCAATGGATTTTATTATTGGTTTACCTAGATCTCCCCATAGACACGACTCTGTTTGGGTGATAGTCGATAGATTGACTAAATGTGCTCACTTCGTCCCTTTTAAGATTGAATATTCTATGAAGAAGATAACTGAATTATACCTGGAAGAGGTTATCAGATTGCATGGAGTTCCTGTCAGTATCGTGTCGGATCGAGACTCTAGGTTTACGTCTCGTTTTTGGAAGAGCTTACATGAGGGGTTGGGCACCGATTTAAGGTATTCCACCGCCTATCATCCGCAGACAAATGATCAAATAGAGCGAGTTAATCAGATCATGAAAGATATGATCAGGTGTTACATATTGGATCACGGTGGTGCTTGGGATGAACGCCTCAGACTCATGGAATTTGCTTACAATAATAGTTATCAAGAGAGTCTGCAGATGGCGCCGTTTGAGATCTTGTACGGGAGACGTTATAGGACGCCTTTGTTTTGGGCTGAGGTTGGTGAGAGACCATTGCTATGTCCAGAAGCTCTTGAAGAGATGAATTTTGCCGTGACTCATATTCGAGAAAAGCTCCGTGTAGCACAAGAACGATATGAGAAATATGCTAATCAACGAAGGGTTGATCTGGAGTTCGCTGTTGGTGACTTTGTTTTTCTGAAAGTTTCTCCGATGTCTGGTGTTAAAAGGTTTGGAAGGAACCACAAGTTAGACCCACGATACGTGAGACCTTTTCAAATTCTTGAACGCGTCGGAGTTTCAGCGTATAGGCTGGAGTTGCCTGCTACCTTCCCTGGTGTCCATGATGTGTTCTATGTGAGCCAGTTGCGGAAGTGTATTCGTAATGATCGTCAAGTCCTCGACTTGGTGCCCCAGATTCAGCCCAACCTTATGTATGTGGAAGAGCCTATCTGTGTGTTGGAATCTCAAGATCGAGTATTGCGGAGGAAGACCATCCCTATGGTCAAGATTCTTTGGAGAAATCAAGACGTCGAGAGCGCGATGTGGGAATTGGAATCGGCGATGAGGGAATCTCATCCGCATCTCTTCTCTTAGTCTTGGTATGTCTATGTTTTTGGTGGTGTTGGATTTTTCTCGTTTTTGGTTTGGTTTTGTAGTTGTGTTAAGTTTCATGACGAAACTTATTTTAGGGGGAGTGACTATAACGCCCCGATTTTTCGATGATTTTATTTGAATGAGTATCATCATATGACGTCGTGGAGTTACTTTTAACGTCGAGTTGATGACGCAACACCGTTAGGGCATTTTTGCGTCCGTGTGGTCGAGTCAGCCAAATTCTTATTATAATTGGAAAATTTTGCATTTGGAAATTTAGTTAAGTAATTTTGGACTTTCTCGTCCAGTTTCGTCGCGATTCGAGCGATATTCGGGCCTCGGTAATTTGCCGAAGCTTTGTAGAATTTATGTTCGCCGTAGACTTTGAAAATTTATATCTCGAGAATGGCTCGTCGGATTTTGGTTTTGAATTCGCCGTTGGTTTTGTAGCGTCTGTGTTCGCCTACGGTGTGAGTTTTGTTCAATCCGGCGCGCGTTTGGGCCTCCGTTTTGAACTCATGCTTCCTTATTCAAAATATATAAATATGATTATTTTAATATTAAAATAATATTAAAAATGTCTTTTACTATTCATCTCTATAGTTTGATTTAGGGGTGCACATAAAGACCCCGGTCCCGGTCCGGGACCGGTCCTGGGCAGGACCGGTCTTTTGGGACACCGGTCCCGGACCGGTCCTGCCCAAACCGGTCCCGGTCCGGGACTGGTTTTTCCTTTGAAAACCGGGACCGTCTGGGACCGGAAGGACCGGTCCTAACCGGTCCCAGACCGGGACCGGTTAATTAAAATAATTATTTTAATTATTTTTTTATATTATTATATTTCAATTTTAATGATTTAATTAAATTAAATATTAACATGTAATAATTTGAAATGCAAAATTGCAAAGTAAATAAATTTTTTTTATTAAATTTGAAATCAAACTACAAAATCAAAATACAAATTACAAATTATAATACAAAATCAAAATACGAACATTTTTATTAAATTTGAAATTATATTACAAAATACAAATTCAAAATTTTGAGTTGAGCATTGGACCCGTTTTCATTCTGCGGCGCTCCCCAGATTTAAGTTATTAAGCTCGTCTTCAACTTCAGACTCACTGTCTTCAATTGACGAGATGTGTTGTCTCCTCCTCAAAGCGTCCAAATGGTCCTTGTAGCAAATGCAAATCTCCAAAGATTCTTCGGTCAAACGGCTCCTTCGCTCGTTCAGAATCCTGCCACTCAAAGAAAATGCAGACTCCGAAGCTACCGTACTAGCTTGGATGGTTAGTAAATCACGAGTCATTAAGGCCAAAATAGGATAATTATTACATTTAATTTTCCACCATTTTAAAATATCAAAATTTTCTATTTGGTACGCGGTCATAAAATCTTGAAACTGTGTTTTGCTATATAAACCTAATTCGTTTAAAGTACTCGAAGTTCGTTGTTTTTTCTTCGAAGCTAATTCTAAAAATCTATTTTTTAAAATATCTTTTGTTCGAGGGGCGGTGGATTCCTCGCGAGGTCGCAATCCATATAGTTGATCGTAATAATTATATAGGCGAGTAAAATCAGAATTAAATTTTGCAACACTAACGTTGTGAAAATCACTAGAAGATTCGTTTAACTCTAAATTTCGATTAATTTCCTCTATAAAATTTTCAGCCCCGTCTACACCCATTAAAGTGTTTAAAGCCGCAGCACAAGAAAACATAGGTGGCATATGCGTATAATATTTTTAAAACTTTTCCTCCAATACTAATATTAACGGACGCCACATTGAGTTAATTTTGTAAGTTTTAAACGTTTCAGTAATTAATAAAAAAATTTCAATAACAAGCGAGCTAGTAGGATAATAAACGCCAGATAAAATAGTTGTTGCCTGATAAAAACTTTCTAATAAATTTACGTAATCTTCAATTATAGCCCAATCTGATGCATCTAAATCATGTGATTCTTCTACACTATTATAAAATTCTATCAATAACGATTTTTGTGACAAAGCCCGTTTTAACATTTTGTGCGTGGAATTCCTTCGTATCGGCATATCATAAGATGGACCCAAAAATTTTTTACCCTGTGCTATAACAAATTTTTTGAAATCTTGTTTTCGTCGTTTTGAACTATAAATAACTCGTAACATAGTACATATTTTAATAACATAATTTTTCATAAAAGTTAAACTATCTTACACAATTAAATTAAGAACGTGACATACGCAACGTGTATGAAAAAAAATACCATCTAGCATAGGTTCCAAGTCATTAATCAAATATTTATAGCCATATTATTATTCGAGGCGTTATCAAACGAAATACTTAAAATTTTATCTTTTATTTTAAAATCTCTAATACACTTAATAATCACCTGATAAATAGCTTTACCGGTGTGCGGATATTCAAAACCTTCAAAACAAATTATATGTTTATTTAATTCCCAACTATCGGGATCGACCCAGTGACAAGTTATTCAAATATACGAAAGACCGTCAACTAAACCGCTAGTCCAAACGTCGCTCGTTAAACTAACTTGACCGTCGAATGTTTCAAAAAAATTTTGGAAAAATAATTTTGATTGCAGGTAAGCTTGTAAAGCATCACGTCGAGTTGTTGTACGACTTACCTGTTGATATTTTGGTTGAAGTGCTTCGTGTATGTAAGACGTCATTTCGTCGTTGTCGTAGTGGTTGAACGGAAGTCCGCTTTTGATGACATTCTCCATTTGTCGCTCCTGTTGCCGAGCTTGGTCATACGTCCAAATGTGCCCGGTCGTCGAAATTTGAGCTTGGTTGGCCTCCGACGGGGCTTGTTTGGAAAGACACGATTTGTTGTGTCGGGCGAGCGTTGTGTTGCTACTATTAGCGGCCATAAGTTTCGCGCAAAGTTTGCACTTCGTCTTAATTTCGCTGCCGATCCGCACTTTATCGAAGTTATCCCATACCGCCGCTTTATGCCGGTGCTCAACGATCTCATGATCGACGGACGCTGAGGAGGACGCCGACATGGAGGAGGAAGCCATTAAACACGAATATGAGTGAGAGAGAGTGAGAGAGATAGTGAGAGAGATATTGAGAGAGTGAAAGAAAGAAATATGAGAGAGGGGGGGGGGGGTTTAAATAAAATTTTTTTTTAAACAATAGAGCCAAACGGCTCTATAGATGAGCCTGCCATGTGGTAGGCTCATTAAAAGAGCCGTTCGGCTCTTTTAATGAGAGCCGAACGACTCTCATTAAAAGAGCCGTTAACGGCTCTTTTAGCCGGTCCCGACCGGTCCCGAAACCGGTCCCGGACCGGGACCGGTCTAAGACCGGTCTTTTATCGGTCCCGGTCTGGGACCGATTTTTACCCTTTTTAGAGGGACTGGCAGGGACCACCGGACCGGTCCGGGACCGGACCGGTCCTAACTGGGACCAGTCTCTGTCCGGTCCCAACCGGTCCGGTCCCAACCGGACCGGTTGGGACCGGTTTTTTTGTGCACGCCTAGTTTGATTTTGAATATTTTTTTGCAAAAAACACTATTCATGAGGACAAAAAAGAATTGTTTATGCAATTTAATTTTGTTGAGTTCTCGAGTGGCTGGACTTGGCTCTCGAGTGAATGTTCTTGTTCTCGAGTGAATCTTCCTGTTCATGCATCATTTCTCTCGAGTGAATGTTCTTGTTCTCGAGTGAATCTTCATGTTCATGCAAATTATTTTGTCTCAGTTCTCGAGTAGACTGCCTCCTCTCGTGTATTCTTCTCGAGTAAATTGCCTCCTCTCGAGTAACCCTCTCGAGCAGGCTGCCTCCTCTCGAGTATTCCTCTCGAGTACTGCCTCCTTGATATTCGAGTACTATTTCCTTGTTCTCTAGTACTAAGTTTTAGTACTCGAGTAGCTATTTTTTGTATTTCTCGAGTACCCGTAATTTTGTTCTCGAGTACTGTAGATTCTTCCTGAGTAGTCCGTTACAATTTGCATTAGAGCGCCTTTTGAGGGTCAAAACAGTGTCATATTAAAAAATAGTTAATATGTAATTAGTTAGTCTCGACGAGATCTACAACTTTCATGTTGAACACTTTCTATTTGAAGCCATCCTAAATCTCTATTTTCATTTTCCACGCACCCGCTCCTCGTAAATAGTCCGTTTTTTCCCTACTTAGACAAAACTTTTTATAAATACATACATATATATATTCTGATACTTAAGATAATTAAGAAAGAAAAACTTGATCTTCTCCGGATTTTCTCCCGAAACAGAGCGGCGTGAGCGAGAGAGAAAGTCTTTCGTGAATCTTCCGGTGGCCGCTGACGGTGCTCCGGTGCTCCAAATCTTCAACCGAGTATAGATCTGGAAAGATCTCGTCAAGAGCTACGCCATCGTGGTAAAATTTTTTCCGTTTCTTGAGTTTCTCGTAAGGGTTTTTCGGCCCTAACCTCTATTTCAGCCATTTTTGTTCAAATTTCGGCTCCGGAGTCTTCTTTTGCCCCGATCTGCGACGTGGAGTGCTTCAGAGGAAATCTTTTTCGGTTAAACCATGACAAGTGGTGCTTTTACTCCCCTTTTCTCTTCATTTTCATGATCTGTTGCACCTTCTAATTTCATTGTTATTATCATAAATTTCTTGTTGCGTATAATGCTGCCTAAATCTTTTATCTATATCCACTTGTTTCACAATGTTCTTGTTTATTCTAAGTCTAATCTTGTAAAGTGATATATGTTTTGATGATATGGTTGTGTCTTGATCATGTTAACCATCCCTTAACGATTATGTAGGACGCCTTAGGGTTTATCTAGAATTGTAAATCGTCCCTAAAGATTGATCAACTGCATCTTGAATCTAGAAATGTCTAGTAGAATCTGATGTGCCAAGTCTCGAGATATATGTGTTTGTTTTTGTGGGTTTTCTTGATTGTGGGAGTTAGTGGATGCAACCACCTCCATAATGTTTGTTTCTTTATTAGTACCTCGTGTAAGTCTACCAGGTTTTTGGGCATCTGCGGTGTATGGTGGAGTGTATGAGTCTCCCTCGCAGTTAGACGGATATTATATTCATGAGGGTGTGTCCAGTTGAGTGACCACCTCGCCCGTGTTTTTGGGTAATGTCGACCACAGGTGCCTAATAAAGGTCATGCAATTTCTTCCTTATGATTTACTCATGTTTATCACATTATAGCCTTATGCATCTGGTGTATTTATGATATACGTGATGATTCACGTAAGTGTCCTTTTCCTGTTTGATGCTTTACTTTCGTACTCTACTTTAGTACTTTTGGTGTTGGGTTGGTACCCCATTTGACCCTTTGTTTATGTTGGTTTATTTTTCTGTCAGCATTTGTACATTCTTGCTGAGGTATTTTTTCTTTGGAATGACTCAGGTTCAGAGCAGTAGCAGATAGTGGAGCTGGTTTTGGTGTTTCTAGGCAGCAGTGTTGGCTGTGGTTTTCACCTCACCGTAGCAAGGTAGTTTGTTGTTTTAGTTTGCTTACTTAGTTCAGACATACTTCTCTTTTATGTGGGTTCGTGTCAGATTATTGACGCCACATGATCAACAGTTTTTGGACACATTGCTAGCTGCTTCGTTTTCTTTCTGTGGATGTGGATTACTTGCTCTTTGAGATGTTTTATGTTAGGATTGTATGTTAGTTATTTTCAAGTATAAAAGAAAAATTACTTTTATTACCGCATGCATTGAATAATTTAAAATGTTAAACCACTATATTTAACGACCGTACAAATCCACTTTTATTACTATTATAAATTTAGAACTTGCATATCTTGATGTTTCCTTTTGAAACCTCTAAGCTCTTGTAGGATGCCTAATCCGATAAAAGAAGTATTTTCTACTGCGCATAATTACTTTTCTTGTGGACTAGATGAGCCACTCAGCCGAGGGATACGGCTAACTATTATACTTAAATTGATTTTAACTCTAATTAACCTAAAGAATTTTGCTTCATGGTTAAGTAGGTGTTTTGCCTGAGCGTCCGCAGTTATCCCCTGCTAACGTGGCATCATGATGCGCATTTATCCCTTATTATGATATACCTTTTGGACGGTGAAAAATACGGGTTGTGACATAGAGCAAAATCACTTGTTTGATAGATATCTTCTAAGCTGCGGGTCTTTTGGGACGATGATGCTTCTGAGCCAGAATCACTGGCCGAGTCATCCACTTGTTGAGGTTGGATGGATTCATGATCAGTTTGGAGAGGTTGGATGGATTCATACACTTGGGTTGAGTCAACCACTCTCATTTGAGGTATAGTATTTTGCTCTGCTGAGTCCCAGTTCCATGTTCCTTCTTCATTAAATGTGTCATCACAAGATATTAACAGCTTAATTTCTTCTTTCTGGCTGATATAGTCGATAGGCTTTTGACTGGTCACTGTAGCCAATAAAAATACGCTCATTACTTTTTCTGTCTAGTTTTTCTTCTCTTCCTTTATGTAGTAATGCATATTTTGTACATCCAAAAGTTCGAAGGTGATTTACTGAAGGTTTCCTTTGAAATAATTTTTCATAAGGAGTGGAGTCCTGAAGTGACCTTATTGTAACTCTATTTAGGATGTGAACTGCTGTGCTCACAACTTCAGCCCAAAACTCCTTTGGTAAATTTTTGTGTAGTAGCATGGTCCTTCCCATCTCTGCTATTGTTCGATTTCTCCTTTCTACAACTTCGTTTTGTTGGGGTGAATATGGAGCTGTTAATTGTCTTCTAATTCCATTTTCACTACAAAAAATTTGGAATTGAGGATGTGAATTCCCCTCCCCTGTCTGTCCTGAAACTCTTGATTTTCTGGTTAAGTTGGTTTTTAACTTCTATTTTAAAAGTTTTGAAAACCTGAAAGGCTACAGATTTTTGGGAGAGGAAGTAAATCCACATGTATTTGCTGAAATCATCTACTAATTGGAAATAATAGTTCTTACCTCCTATAGATTTTGTTTTTGTTGGGCCCCATAGATCACCCTGGATCAACTCCAAGGGGGTGTTAGATTTTCTTTCCATTTGTAAAGAAAAAGGTATTATGTGAGCCTTCCCCTTTGCACAGCTTGGACAAAACATGGTTTGCTTGGATAAATCAGGAAATCCTATCACCAATTGTTTGGTATTCATTATATTGATTGCATCCCAGTGCAGGTGGTCAAGTCAATGATGCCAAAGTAGTTGAGATGAGCTGCAACCCTATTGACAGGTGAGGGCAGCATCAAGATTTGAGATGGGAAGATCTAGAGGAAACACCCTGTTCTTTCCCATTTGAGCTGAGACAATAAGAGAGCCTGATTCTTGATCGGTTATTGAACATGAATTGTGAGAGAAGGATACATTGTAGCCTTTCTGTAGTAGTTGCCCTACACTTAGTAGGTTCTGAGCTAGCTTGAGTACAAATTGAACATCAGTTATTTGCTTAACTTGTCCAGATGAAGTGATGATGTTAATGCTTCCTTTCCCTTCTATCTTGGATGCTTTTCCGTCACCAAGATAAACTTCAGCTTTATTGGTTTCATCTAATGTGGTAAACGTTTCCTTTTTATAATCCATATGGGATGAACACCCACTGTCTATATACCGTGTGCTTGATAATTTATATTATGTTTTCAGACAAGAGTAAAATATAGTTTCTTTCACTGTTTCTTCTATTTTTCCCTTATCAACAAATTTGGCTGCATCTTTATGCCAACAGTCCCCATCAGAGTGATTGGGAATTTTGCATCTTTTGCATTTGGAGTAGCAATCACGGGAATTGTGGGTTGTCTTGTTGCAGTTTATGCAATAGGTAGGTGAACTCCGAATATTTTTATCTTGGAAGGATATTGGTGCTTTCCCTCTACCTCTTGTTCCTGAATTCTAATTTCTTTCCCTGCATCTTTTGTTATCTACACTGGTATCAAAGCCCAGTTCAAAGGCATAAGTGCTTGCCTATCTTCAAAATCATGGCTTCATCATCTACCCAGTACTCACACACCTCAATTCTAATCTTTAATGGCCAAAAATATTAATATTGGTGGATACAGACGCGTACTCTGTTTCGTTCCCAAGGGCTCTGGGAACTAGTCCAAGAAGGAGCTCTCTTACCTACAGATGGCAAAGAAAAGGTAGCAGAAGCAAGTTATCTACAGTTTCACTTACCTCACAGATCTCCACATGAAGTTTTATCTGCAAATATGTAAATAAAAATAGTAATTAACAGAATATAAAGTTTAAAGGTGCCATTAATCTTTAGATTTTTGACACCTGTAGATATGAAAAAAAAATCTAAAATTAAATGCAAGGTGTGAAGGGAACCTTCATGGTGCACTGGTTAAGGTGTTGCCGTGTGACCTTGAGGTCATGGGTTCGAGTCCTGTAAGCAGCTTCTCGCAAAAATGTACGGTAAGATTGGTCTACATTTCACCCTTGTGGTGGAGGGAAGTTTTTTGGTCGGTCGAGCGGACCTTTCATTCAATATTTGACACCTCACAAAAGGCATTCCTAGGGTTTATGGGGATTCAAAATTTCATACAGTTAAAAACCTCTTTTATTTACACTAAAAAAACAATTTTTTTGTGTGTACTGTGCAACATGTTGCAATCTGAACTCATGGCTCTAATGGTAAAAATAAGCCCATTCATTCATTCATCAAGAAGTCAATTTTCATCTTCATAACTCCTTTAGAATCCCATAAAAATAATTCACTTCTTTCTGATGCGCGGAGATTCGGGGGTATCCGCATTTTCCGAAGGCGACAACATCTTGTGCTGGAAAGGGACTATTACTGGTGGGAAAGACACTGTTTATGAAGGAATGATTTACAAACTCTCCCTCTCATTTTCCACTGATTATCCTTTCAAGCCTCCAAAGGTTAAGTTCGAGAACACCTGCTTCTATCCCAATGTCGATCTCTGTTACAACATTTGCTTGGATATTCTTCAGGTCCTTCACAAAACTTTCACTCTAAGTTTCCCATCTTGCAATGAATGCAACTTTTTCAATGTTGAGAACTTAAATTTCTGATTAATTTGCCTATTTCCAGGACAAATGGTCATCGGCTTATGATGTTCGATCGATTCTTCTTTCGATTCTGAGCCTTTTGGGAGGTATGGGTTTAGGGAAAGTATTGTTGTTATAAATTTTGTAGAATAGTGATCTGTATCCAGCTAACATTATATTGTTACAGAGCCCAACATTGACTCACCCCTCAATGCCGAGGCTGTTGCACTTTGGGCCAATCAAGAAGGTTTTGAACCTCTCTATTTCTTACCATAAATGAATGTAGAATGCAGAAAATTAGAAATTGTTTGAACTATATTTTGATTAATAAATTTTACTCTGATTCTGTTGCAGAGTTCAAAAAGATGGTGGAGAAGCTCTACAAGCCTGCTTAAGTCCTTCAGGGCTCACAGAACTCCTTTTCTTTGAGTGCGGACTCGATTTTATATTTCTTTTTATGTGTGTGTACATTTGTTTTCAAAGCTAAGCTCCTCCCGATTTTCAGTTGTTCTTCCCCTTGTATCATTCAAAATTTGTTAGGTTAATTATTTTTAAATCAGAGTCTGATGATGTTAGAAGTACATTTCTGCTTCTATGATTAGAACAAGGTCCTCCTCTTACAAATACACAGTTTTGTTGAGAACTTCACATCATTAACACTAGTTTTTTTAATTTGTTATTAGTTTCTTCTCAACAAGCCTCAAAATCCTCTATGAAATGATCAAGCTCGAGTTTGCACCTAAAACCTATATAAAAATTAATAAATTGGTGAGAAAAAGCTGCATCTCTTCTGTTAGGGTTTGTGATTCATTCATTATTAACATAGCTTCTTATATAAGTTGGATGTCTATTTTCTTCTGATAAATGAAACTGTTCTTCCATTTTCGCATAGATATTCTCTTGACTCCCTAAACCTTATGTTGGATACCTAGTTGGATTTGGGCTAGGTTCACTAAACTAGGATGTTTGACCCAACATGTATAGCTAGGATCACGTGTGTGTCCTAGAGTTTAGGCCATGTCCTTAGAGTCAACCCTACATGGACCAGCCATCAAAAGACTTCAGAAGACTCAAGACATAGAGAAATATCAAAGACTCAGGAAATGAGTTTGACGTTCGTCGAACTCAGGTCGACGAAAGTCGTGCTCAGCTCGACGAACTCAGAGATAATTCTCTGAGCTGAGCTCGACGAACTTGATTCTCAGGTCGACGATTTCTGGATCATCTACTTCAACATTCTAAAGTTCAGAAAACATCTCAAATATTCTAAGTCCAGAATCATACTCCAGTCGACGAATTCATCTTCTCAGCTCGACGAACTTAGACCACATTCTTGGAAAGATTTATCAAGTAGCAATTAGAAGTTCTCAGCTCAATGAAACTAGTTCTCAGGTCGACGACTTCTGGATACTTTACTTCAACATTCTTATGTCCAATAAACATTTCACTGAACTCTAGTCGATGAAGTTAAAATCTTAGCTCGACGATCTTGTTGCACAGAATTGCTAAAGTTCCAGAGAAAACATTTATCTATTCTTAGGTCGACGATCTTGGATCTCAGCTCGATGAAAAACAATTTTCAGGTCGACGAACTTAAATTCTCAGCTTGACGAATTCTGGACCCAGGTCGACGAATTCTGTTCTTCACTTGACGATTTTTGTGCAGTTCCAGACACGGACTTTTCCTCCCTTTGTCCTTAATTTATTGCAATAATTTCTGAGTAATCAATGCTTAATATTCTCTGAATATTATCGTTAGATGCAACATTGATTATGGATTTCATTAGGATTATTGCTTGCCATTTTTCAATGAGATAGTTGGGGAAATCAATCAATGCAAATATTCTCCAGGCCGTCAGTATTGAATGAAGGAAGAAATTCAAAATTCAAAAGAAAGATCTCATGGAAAATATAAAGAGGATTTTTCTTCTTTTCTTCGACAGATAGTGCATAGGAATTTTCTTCCTTCTTCTCACGAGAACACGCAGAGCACAAGAGAAGGACAACAATTATACAGTAACAGAGAACAAGAAGCCCTAGCCCTTGACCAGAGAAAGAACAACAAGCTGAAGAAGAAGAACAACCATTGAAATCAAGAGTCTTCTTCTGTCTTCATCCCAGGATTCTTCAGAGGACAACAAATACTATATCAGTCAAGAAGCTCCTGAATACTTACTGTTCAAAGCTGAAATATTGAAGGCCTACTCACCCTGAAGCAAAGATCCATCCTTCCTGAACAAGTCTATATCTCAGGGGGAGCTTTGTTAAAATCAAGATCCACTAAAGTCTTCTCAGTTGTATTTGAGAAAGAGACGACATAATCAGTCTCTCATCCCCCACTGTATAAAGGGTTCTTTAACTCCCTTCAAAAGTTATTCCTGGTTGCAAGTCACCTGATCAAAAGACTTGAGAATTGGTTTTTGAGCACCTGATCAAAAGCTCATTGGTGGCAGTCACCTGATCAAAAACCTGAGTGGATTCCTACCAGGGTGGTAGAAGAGTGGATGTACCTAGGTTGTGGAACCACTATAAAATTCTTGTGTTGTCTAGTTGCTCCTTTTATTTTGTTTTTGCTGTGGCTGTGCTAGTTAGGTTTTGCTGTGTATATTATAGTGCCTATGCTAGATTAGTTTATTTTAGGGCTGAGTTTTTATTTACAGCAAAAGCTTTTTAAATTTTCTAGACACTCTATTCACCCCCTCTCTAGAGTATTTCAGATCTAATTCTCACTTTCAATTGGTATCAGAGTAATGTTCCTTTGATTGTACAAGCTAACCCTTGAACCAAAAGATCCTGTGTTAAATCTGATTTTTATTTTTATTAGATTTATATTCACAGCATGACACAAAACAAAGATTATGCAAGCACCAGACCTCCAATATGCAACTTGAATAAGTTTGTCATCTGGAAGTCAAGAATCAAATTATATATGAATTCAATTGATGAGGATATCTATAATTCTATTTTGACAGGTCCTCCTCAACAATCTACTTCTACAGCAACCTCAAGCACTCATGCAGTTCCACCACCTGAGTGAACTGAAGCCCAGAAGAAAGCAAAGGTTGTTGATGCCAAAACCATGAATATTCTGAACCAAACAATGTTTGATGACATTTTCAAAAAAGTGGCAGAATAGACATCAGCTAAGGCCATTTGGGACTCTCTCAACCAAATGGTAGCTGGATCCGCTGATGAGAGGAAAGATAGAAGATCCAATCTCATATCCTAATATGAGAACTTCAAGAAGGAGGAAGCAGAATCTATTGCAGATATGTACAATAGGCTGAGCTCAATCATCAATGAGCTGAAGACCTTGCATAAAGACATCACCCTCACTGAGGTGAATGACAAAATCCTTATGTGTTTCCCAAGCTCATGGGATTCAAGGATCTAGCCAATCAAGGAGGCCAGAAGCTTAAATGAGATTTCCACTGAATCTCTTTTGGGAAAGCTCAAGTCCTATGAGCAGCTCATTAAATCTAGAGAAGTAGCAGAGCAAAGGATAACTCCACCAGCAAGGAAGGAGCACAATCTAGCATTCAAAGCTGCTGAAGAGACAGAAGCTCCAACAATCAATGAAGAGTTGATGAGTCTCTTTGTCAAGAGATTTTATAAAATGGCAAGGAAAATTTCAGAAGAAAGTCATCCAGGCAGGATGACAAGCCTGGACACTTCATATCAGAGTGTCCAGAAAATCAAAAGAAAAAAATAAGAAGAGAGAAGGATTCAAGAAGACAGCAAAGCAGCATGCCATCCTCCAACAAATATACAAAGAAGGAGAAAGGTTTTGTAGCTGAATCTTGGAGTGAAACTGAAGATGAATCCACATCCTCCAGCTCCAGTGAGGAAGAAGAAGAGGCAAGGGCCAAGGAAGTCTGCCTCATGGCCATTGATGCCTCCAGAAGTCAATCAGATGAAGAAGATGAATCTGATAATGAAGAAGCTTCTGAATCAAAAGCTGATCAGGTATTGTCATCTTTTGATTATAATTCTGATACTTTCAAATCTGAATTTAAAACCATGTGTATTGATTTAATAAACTCTGAGAAATAAATTAAAACACTTAGGGAAAAACTAGCTCATCAAGAGAGCTTGATCTCTGAAAACACCAAGCTAAAAGATGAACTCAACCTAGCTAAAGAACAAATTAATTCCTTAAAAATAGAGCTATGTGAGGCCAAACAACATGAGGAATCTCTTAATGGGAGAAACCTTAAGCTGATGGATATTACAAGCACAGTCAATGTCAGATTAAATGACAAACTAGGCTTGGGTGCATCATCAAGTTTACCCCCCATTCTCACGAAGAACATACTTTCCACTCCTATTAGATTTGTCTCTGCTAAGGGTAAAGAAGTAATGAACAACAAACAAATCGCAGATGAAGTAACTAACTTTAAAATTCACAACAACGGAAACCAGAAGACCATAGATAGAAACAAAGTTCAGCAGATTTCGTCGAACTCAAATCGACGAAATGTGGCCAGTTCGTCGAACTCAAGTTGACGAACATTGAACGTAAATTGATATAATAATTATTCGTCTTACTGCGATCGATAAACTGTGTATGGTTCGTCGAGCGGAGGTCGACGAACTTGGGGCACAAAAAATGAACATGTTCATTCTCTGAGCAGAGATCGACGATCTCGACCTATTTCGTCAAACTCTGGTCGACGAACTCAGAACATTTCGTCGAACCCAGAAAGACTTAAGAAAAACTATAACTATAACAACAACCTCAATCAAACTAGAAAACCATTCAACCCTCTTGCAGATTAGATAATTCCACATAGAAGATATCACCCATTAGGATATAAATCACAACCTGAATTTTCTGTGATTTCAATTTTTTCCTATCAGCAAAACAAAGGACCCAAGGTAACCTGGGTCAAGAATAATTAATTATATTCTCTGCAGGTGAAGAGCTGTCTAGTGGTTAATCAAAAATGATACCTGGATAGTGGATGTTCCGAACACATGACTGGCAACAAGGACAACTTAAGCAAATACAAGTCCAAGCAGGGACCAAAGGTTATCTTTGGTGATTCAAATTGGGGCCTGAAAGATATGATACCTAAACACCTAGAGGGGGGGGGGGGGGGTGAATAGGTGACCTAATCCTTTTTGAACTTTTATGGCAGCAAACAGTTAATATCACAGATTTCTAACTATTTTATCACAGCAAACACATAGCATACACAGCAACAATCACAGCACAGCACAGCAGACACAGTGGTTTATAGTGGTTCCCCAAGATATGGGTACATCCACTTTCCCCCTTCGCCTATCTAGCAGTGTACTAGATTCGGCCAAACTCCTCCACTGTCTCAGAACCCAAATTGGTTCCTACACCTCAGGCCCAAGGCCTTACAACTCAGCTTTATCCCAAAGCTTACACTCAGCCACAAAGGCCTACACTCAGCCAATCAAGGCCTACACTCAGCCAATAAGGCCTACACTCAGAGATTTCAATCTCCTACACTCAGGCTCTCAAGCCCTACCCTCAGCCTTTATAATTACAGGCTTACAATTCACTCAGATCCAATGGATCCTACAAGATAAAAATGTTTATATAAATAATAACTCAACAACTCAGAAACAAGAGAGGGGAGTTGAGAGTTTCTTGATGAGTTCTTGGAAGAACTCAGCTGGATTCAATCTGACTTAGCTTTCTTCAAAGCTTCTTGAGTAGAACTGAATAAGATTGTCTCCTTCTGCAGTTGATCCTTGACCTCTGCCACTTAGAATTCAGAATAAATCTGAACCCTTCTTCTCAGCCTAGTTCCAACGGCTGATTTCTTGGATGGAGCCCTCTCTCTCCAACTTCTTAGATCTGCACTTGGACTGCAAGATCTTCTTGTGTTGATACTCTGTGTACCACTTTAATAACTTGTTTTTCAACAATCTGAACAATAACTTCTGTAAACTGTATGTGCCTATTTATAGGCCTTCTTCATGGTAACCGGCTGGTACGGTTCATAACTGTCTTCTGACATCTCTGACAGGTGCTGTAGACCGGCTGTAACGACAGCTGTCATGTCATCCAGTCAGTTCTTGAAAATCTCTAACTGTCTGAAAGTGTCGAGACTTTCTGTCTTTAAGTGTCGACACTTATAGGCCAAGTGTCGACACAAGTTGTGTAAGTGTCGACACAAGTCTACAAGGTGTCGACACAACTCCTTGTATGTCTCGACACAGTTTCTTCTGCATGTGTCGACACTGAAATTGAGTGTCGACACTGAAATTGAGTGTCGACACAAGTACTTGTTCTTCTAGCTTTTGCTGAATTCTTCTAAGTGTCGACACATCTACTTTGTGTCGACACAACTTCTTGTGTTGAATCTGTTAAGTGTCGACACTGCTTCTTGGTGTCGACACATAGTCTTCAATGTAGATACTTGCTGAGTGTCGACACAGCTCCTTGTGTCGACACTTGATTCTTCTGTCGAGACTTCAGCTGAGTGTCGACACATTCCCTTAGTGTCGACACTTGTACTTAGAATATTTTGTTGATAATTCTGTTCTTTGCTAAGTGTCGACACTGCTCCATGTGTCGACACTTTCTTCAAGTGTAGAGTCTTCAGCTGAGTGTAGACACATTGTTCTAGGTGTCGACACTTACTTCAAATGTTGACTCTTCTGATGAGTGTCGACACTTTGTTCTTGGTGTCGACACTTTCTTCAAGTGCGGACTCTTCTTGTTGTGTGTCGACACATTGTTCTTGGTGTCGACACTTTAACTTAGTCTCTGCAGTCTTTTGCTGAGTGTCGACACAGCTCCAAGTGTCGACACTTTCTGGTGTACACTCAGCTTCACTGGGTGTCGACACAGCTCCTTGTGTCGACACAGCTTCTCTGCACTTTTCTTCACTAAGTGTCGACACAGCTCCAAGTGTCGACACTTACTGTCTGGTGTCGACTCTGCATCCCAGGTGTCGACACAATGACTCCAAGTGTCGACACTGCTTGTCTGGGTGTCGACACAAGCTTTCTTGAGTGTCGACACTTTCCCTCTGGATGTCGACACATGGACTTAGAAACTTTTTGTTTCAGTCCAGTAATTACTTAACCTGCACAAGTAAACTCAACATACATCAAATACATTATGATGTATATCATTGAGTTGGGTGAGGCTTCTTCAAATCAGGTACATTTAATCAATGTACCCAACAGGGCCAGTTAGAAGGATTTGGAGAAGTAAAGATTGAAGCAGTCACTTTCAAGAAATTGACATATATAAGTGGACTCAAGCATAACCTCATCTCTATAAGCCAACTATGTGATGAAGGTTATCAGGTACATTTCAACTCTAAATCTTGTATTATTTCTAATAAAGAAAAACAAAATGTTTTAATTGGAAATAGACAAGGGAACATATACTTAGTTGATTTTCATTCTGCACCTTCAGACATTTATCTACATAATTTAGTTAGCAATCAAAATGAATTATGGCATAAAAAGCTAGGACATGTTAACATGAAAAATATTACTAGGCTATCTAAAGACAGCCTTATGAGAGGTTTGCCTTCTGGTCCCTACAAGAAAGAAGGTCTCTGCAGGGCTTGTCAACTAGGCAAGCAAACTAAATATAGCTTTAAGTCAGTTAATAAAAGTGACTCACTTATGATCTTGTACTTGCTACACATGGATCTCTTTAGACCCATTACTGTACAAAGCCTAGGAAGGAAATCCTATACTCTAATCATTGTAGATGACTTCTCAAGATTCACTTGAGTGTTATTTCTGAGATCTAAGTCAGATACATTCAAAGTTCTTACAGATTTTCTCAGGACCATACAGATTGAGTACTCTACTCTTGTTGCATTGATCAGAAGTGATCATGGTACAGAGTTTGAGTCTATTCTTATGCATGAGTTCTGTGAGAAGAAAGATATCAGATACTGTTTCTCAGCTCCTAGAACTCCCCAATAAAATGGGATAGCTGAAATGAAGAATAGAATCTTGATTGAAGCTGCAAGCACATTACTTGCAGATGCTTATATGCCACTATCCTTTTGGGCAGAGGCTGTAAGCATAACAAATTATGTATTGAACAGAAGTTTGATACATAAACTTAAAAATAGGACTTCCTATGAATTACTTAAAGGAAAGAAATCTAAAATCACTTATTTTAAAGTATTTGGTTGTATATGCTACATACATAATAACAACAAGAAATATATTAGAAAGTTTCAAGCTAAGGCTGAAGAGGGAATTTTTCTAGGATATTCCCAAGTAAGCAAAACTTATAGGGTATTTAACAAATCCTCTTTGGAAATTGAAGAATCTATACATGTAACTTTTGATGAGGCTAACATGTCTTGTAAGGAGAAAGAAATTTCTACCAGTAACCCTTTGCAGGTACCTCACTTGTGTGAAAATTTGGATGAACTAAGCATCACCCAAGAGGCTCCAACACATCCTTCTCCACAAGTTGATGAAGACAGTGAAGAAGAACCTTTGGAAGAAGTTGAACCTCATACAACAACAAACATAATTCCATAAGAAGAATTAATTCCAAATGCTGTTGCTGAACCATCTCCACCCACTGACTTTATCACACTAAGGGATCACCCCAGATCTCAAGTGAGTGGAGACATGTCAGTAGGTGTACAGACAAGCCATCAACTCAACCAAGATGTGATGCATGCATGTTTCCTCTCTCAAGTTGAACCTCAATCCATAAAAGATGCTAAGCAAGATCCCCACTAGATCATTGCTATGCAAGAGGAACTCAACCAATTTGAGAGATGTAGAGTTTGGGATTTAGTTTCAACATCCAAAGACTACCCAGTCATTTGAACTAAATAGGTATATAGAAACAAACTAGATGTCCAAGGTGTAATTATGAGAAACAAGGCTAGGCTTATTGCTCAAGGTTATATGCAAGAAGAAGGGGTAGACTATGACCAAACATTTGCACCAATTGCAAGTTTGGAGGCAATCAGAATTTTTCTTGCTTATGCTGCCTACAAGAAGTTTAAAGTCTACCAGATGGATGTGAAAAGTACCTTTCTAAATAGCGTACTAAAAGAAGAGGTTTATGTTGAACAACCTCCATGTTTTATCTCTCCAACCCATCCTTCTTATGTATTTAGATTGCATAAAGCCCTCTATGGTCTAAAGCAAGCTCCAAGAGCTTGGTATGAGAACTTAGTTAGCTTTTTGATAGAGCATAAATTCACTAGAGACATTATAGATAAAACATTGTTCACTAGGCACCATAAGAATCAAACATTATTAGTACAAATATATGTAGATGACATTATATTTGGGTCTACAGATTCTAAACTATGCAAGAGGTTCTCTGACCTCATGTATTCAAAGTTTTAAATGAGTAGCATGGGTGAGCTCTCCTACTTCCTTGGTCTCCAAGTGAAGCAACTACCCGATGACATCTTCATCTCCCCAGCTAAATATGCTAAAGAGCTTATTAAAAAGTTTGGGATGGTTGATGCTTTAGCAAAGAAAACACCTATGACCACTAATACTCTAATAGACACTGATGAACATGAGAAACCAGTTGATCAGAAATTATATAGGGGCATTGTTGGGTCCCTATTATATCTTACAGCTAGCAGACCTGATATAATGTTTGCTACTTGTCTTTATACTAAGTTCCAAGTGAACCCTAAAGAATCTCACCTAATTTTCTTAAAAAGAATTTTAAAATATATAAAGAGTTGTCCTAGTCTAGGCCTCTGGTATCCTACTGAGTCAGAATTTGAGTTAACTGGATACTCAGATGCTGACTTTGCTGGATGTAGGGTGGACAGAAAAAGTACCTCAGGAACTTGCCAGTTCCTAGGTATGAGATTAGTGTCTTGGTTCTGCAAGAAACAATCATATGTGTCTACATCAACAGCTGAACCAGAATATATAGCAGCTGACAGTTGCTATTCATAGATGTTGTGGATTCAGAATCAACTCCTAGACTATGGTTTCAACTTAAATAATTCAACTCTCTTATGTGATAGCACAAGTGTTATATCCATAACACAAAATCCAGTCCATCACAGTAGGACTAAATATATAGACATTAGACATCATTTCATTAGAGAGTGTGTAGACAACAAACAAAATTAAACTTGTCTATATCTACACTGATTTACAAAGAGCAGACATTTTCACCAAACTCTGGATGAAAAAATTCACTTGTTCTTTATAAATCAGCTTGGAATGATCAATGAAGAAGCCTTAATTTAGTTTCTATCTGTGATCGACAAATTTTTCAAAGTTCGTCGAACGGAGATCGACGAACAGCAAAAACTTCTAAAGATATTCGTCAAACGGAGATCAACGAACTCTCAGTAAGTGAAGTTACTTTCGTCGATCGGAGATCGACGAATTTGCTTCAAAAAAATTTCGTCAAACAGAGCTCGACGAAATGTTCTCAAATTTTCAGACTGCCCTCGACGAATTGTTTAACTACAAAATCTTTCGTCGACCTCAGATCGAAGAATTTTTTATTTTATCGTGGAATGGAGTTTGGCGGTTCAGATTCTAAAAACCTTATATCTAGGTTTTTTTCGACCTCCGTCCCGTGCTTTCAGTTCCTTTGCACTTGATCTTCATTTTTCACTTGCAGGTGCACTAATGGCGATTAAAGCAGGCAGCCTTGTGACAATGGAATTTGATACGGGATTCGACATGGATTTTGATTCCTTCGAACACTCAGATCCAATATTCCTGGACATCTTGCAACTGCTTGAGGATCAGCAGTTAAAAACTTTGCTGACTACCAGGATCAAGATAGCTGGTACTGAAATCAGAGAGTGGGTCTATACTTCCTCAACCACAAATGATAACACCATGACAGACACCATATTAAGTAATGTTGTTTCCCTTACCCCCGCCGTTCTGACTGAAATATTTGGATTAACTAATAGTGAATAGGAGCTACAAATTGCTAATGATGAATTTGATGAGATGCTGAGTAAGATGGATTATTCTGGAGTGACCCCTAATAAATTGCTGAAGAAACATCTTTCTGCTGAGTGCAAATTACTAGCAGATATTGTGGGCAAAGTGTTGCTGGGCAAGCACACTATTCATGATTACATAACCAGACATCAATGGCTGGTAATGTGTGTTGTGGTGAGCAAGAAGAATGTGAACTGGAATCAGATTCTATTTGAGTTGATCAAGAAAAAGAACACTAAAAAAGAAGTCTGTTTTGGAAGGATTCTAGGAATCTTCCTCAAAGAATAGACTGCTGAATCCCTGGTCTCCCTGACCATATTCATAAATTCCTCCAAGAGGCTCACCTGTGCCCTCTTTGGCATGTGGGAGAGGAGCATCAGCAAGCCCTTCAAGGCTTCTTCCTCTTCCACCAAGCCTTCTGAGAGTACCAGGGCTGCTCCAGCCACTCTCCACCCTACTAAAGAAGTTCCATCTTCCCTTCCATCACTTCCAGCCATCCACCCTCATTCTCCAGTGGTACACCAACTTCCCTCCACAATCCCCACCACAGTCCATACTCCCACACCTCTATCATCCCCAATACATACATCCCCCACTCATATTCACTTTCATACATCCCCTTCCTCCCACCATGATACACAAATTCCATCCCACACTCATACTCCCTCTCCCCATAGTACACTTGAAAGAAATTGTACCTAATCACCTCGAGGGGGGGGGGGTGAATAGGTGACTAAATCTTTTTTAAACTTTTTAGGCAGATTGCAGATTATATCACAGAGTTATAACCACTTCTTTACAGCAATCAATCAGTAATCATAGAATAAAGCATGCACACAGTGAACACACAGATTTATAGTGGTTCCCCAAGGTTTGGGTACATCCACTTTCTCCCTTCGCCTATCTATAGTATACTAGATTCGGCCAAACTCCTCCACTATTGCTCAGATCCTCAGATCTTACACTCAGAACCCCAACCAGGTTCCTACAGCTCAGGCCCAAGGCCCTACAACTCAGTCTTGTCCAAAGACCTACACTCAGCCACAAGGCCTACACTCAGCCACAAGGCCTACACTCAGCCACAAGGCCTACACTCAGCCACAAGGCCTACACTCAGCCACAAGGCCTACACTCAGAGATATGGATCTCCTACACTCAGACACACAGGCCCTACCACTCAGCCTTTATAATTGCAGGCTTACAACTCAGATCCCTAAGGATCCTACAAGAAAATAAGAATACAAAGTATATACCTAAAATCAGAATAAGAGAGAAGAGTTGATAGGTTCTTGATGAGTTCTTGGAAGAACTCTGCTGAGATCAACCTCACTTGGCTTTCTTCAAAGCTTCTTGAATGTAGAACACAATAGGGTTGATACTCTTTGCAGCTGATCTTCAATCACTGCAACTTAAGAATCAGAACTAGGTCTGAAACTTTCTTCACAGCCTGGTTCCAACGGCTGACTTCTTGGAAGGAGCTCTCTCTCTCCAACTACTTAGATCTTCACTTGAAAATGATTCTTCAATGAATAGCTAGATCTTCTTCTCTTTTTCAATATGTTGATCTGTTAATCATCTCTTTTTGTTGACAGAATAAGCCTATTTATAGGCCTTCTTCATGGTGACCGGCTGATCCGGTTCCTAACAGCTTCTGACAACTCTGACAGTTGTAGTAGACCGGCTGGAATGACAGCTGTCATGTCATCCAGTCACTTCTTGAAATATCTGTAACTGTCTGAAAGTGTCAAGACAGTCTGTCTTTAAGTGTCGACACTTATAGACTAAGTGTCGACATAAGTAGACTAAGTGTCAACACTAGCCTTCAAGGTGTCGACACAACTCCTTGTGTTGTAGAATTCACTTCTCGACACAGCTTCTTCAATATGTGTCGACACTGATATTGTGTGTCGACACAACTCCTTGTTCTTCAGTACTTAGTTGAATTCTGCTAAGTGTCGACACAACTCCTTTGTGTCGACACATCTTCTTGTGTTGAACTTGTTAAGTGTTGACACATACTATTGGTGTCGACACATGCCTTCTGTGTTGATACTTGCTGAGTGTCGATACTTCTCCTTGTGTCGACATATCTTCTTGGTGTTGAGACTTTGGTTGAGTGTCGACACATCTCCTTTGTGTCGACACTAGTACTTAGAATTTGTTGAACTTTGCTGAGTGTCGACACAGCCTCCTAGTGTCGACACTTTCTTCATGTGTTGAGTCTTCTGCTGTGTGTCGACACATTCTTCATTATGTCGACACTTTCTTCATGTGTTGAGTCTTCTGCTGTGTGTCGACACATTCTTCATTATGTCGACACTTTCTTCATGTGTTGAGTCTTCTGCTGTGTGTCGACACATTCTTCATTATGTCAACACTTATACTTAGACTCTGTTGAAATTTGCTGAGTGTCGACGCAGCCTCTAAGTGTCGACACTTTCTGATGTAGACACAGTTCCTCTGGGTGTCGACACTGCTTCTAAGTGTCGACACTGCTTCTCTGGACTTCTCTTCATTGAGTGTCGACACCAACTGTATGTGTCGACACTTTCTGTCTGGTGTCGACTCTGCATCCCTGGTGTCGACCCAAGTACTCCAAGTGTCGACACTGCTTGTCTAGGTGTCGACACAAGTCTTCTTAAGTGTCGACACTTTCCTTCTGGGTGTCGACACATGGACTTAGAAACTTTTCAGCTTTCCCTGCAAATACTTAACCTGCACAAGGCAACTCAAAATACATCAAATACATTTTGATGTATATCATTGAGTAGGGTGAGGCTTCTTCAAATCAGGTACATTTATTCCAATGTACCCAACAACACTAACTACATCACCACCTTCATTTCCCCTACCCCACCATCTGGATAACATCCCATCCTTCAATCTGCTCTCTTCTCCCCTCCATACTTCTCCTCAAGATGAACCCATATAAGATTCCCTACCTCCTCCTCCACCATCCGCTTCCATCCCTCCCTCTATTTTGATTAAAATACCTTCTGAAACACCCTCTGCATCTCTCCCCTTGGACTCCCCCATTATTCCATCTCTCATTGCACTTTTTACTCCCCTCCTCAAAATAATTATATCAGAGGCTATTTCACCTCTTGCTTCATCCATCTCCTCTCTTGCTAATCAAATTTCTACTCTTTCTGCTCCTCCCTCTTTAGTTAGGGGCCTGGCTACAGTCTCTACTAAAACCAGGCAGGGGGAGATACTCAATGAATAAGTAGTAGCAGCAGCCGCAGAAACAGCAGCAATAGCAGCAGAAATAACAGCAGCAGTAGAAAAAGTTGCAGCAGAAGCAGGAACAACATCAGATGCAGATGCTGATGATGAGTTATTTGATTATATTCATTTTATTGAATCTGATATGGAAATAGATGAGACAGTCTCAGAGACTATAGATACTGCTGGTGATTATATTATAAATCCCACGGTAGACCTGTTAAATTTATTGAGTATTTTTGATATAGCTCATTTAAACTCTCTGCCAGCAAACAGTATAAAGCCATCTTTGGCTATAGTCCCTTATACCTCACCAATAAGCCCCAAGGTTGCCAAGCAACTTAAGGCCAGTTTTGCTATAATAGAGGTTCCAGCCATTTCATCTCCACCAAAATATGTTCCCCTCATTACTTCATCTCCACCCAGAGCTGTTTCCCCTATTATCTCATCCCCTTCTGTTCCAATTTTTATTATGGATGATACTCCAATGCCCGATCTTGATGCATTGGTCATGGCTGACATTGAAGTAGAGAATAGAATAGTTGTTGAAAGCACTGTTATGCATAGCCCTCCAGCTCCTCTTCCTGCTCCCTCCCAGGCAGAGAAACCTTTAATATCTGCTGAGGCTCTAAAAGAAATAAATACAATGTATGATAATCCTCAAGATTCTTCTGATGATGATGAAGAGGACTTTGATGATGAGCCTAAGAAAAAGAATATCTCCAAGAAAAGGAAAGCTCCTCCATCTCCTGCCCCAAAACCAAATCCAGCTAATGACACTCCATACTATATACTGTAGAAAATCACTCCATATAAGGGCATGCCAGCATGGATGTGGCTGTTCAAGAACCAACAAAAAGAAAGAAAGAAAAGTAGGAGATACTCACCTCCTCCTCCAAAATTCAGGAAAGACCCTCCTCCTCCTCCTCTGTAAGACCCCCCTTTTTTTTCTTTTTGGACACCGGGGTCTTAGGCCCAGAACCGCCGTTTTGCGGTGACTCCTTCACACCCTGAAGAGTCATCACCACAAAGCGCCGATTCTGCCGGCCATTTCGATCACAGAAAAGTAGCAAAATAATGAAGTAAATGTAAACTATCTGTCCACAGAGAATCACATGACATAATAAACATAACTCCACGAAGGGAGTGTCCACAGAAAATAACATCAGAGTAGCAAAACGGGCTTATGCCCGGTACATCAAATCCTCACTACAAGATCTCTCATGCAGAAACAAAAGTAGAAAACTGCTCAGGGTCGAGACTCACGGTCCCGACTGTGTGAACTCCGGAGCTAGACTGCCCCACCTCCAAGCGCACCGGTCTCTGGGGCTGCTCCTCCATGCTGGTCTCCGCGATCCCCTAAATGATGCGGTTCGAAAACCGTTAGTCTAAAAGACTAAGTCCTATCATCCCCCACCCCTTCCCCCACGGCTCCTAGGCACCGAGCGGAGAGGAAGAAAGGGGAGGACTTGAAGGTGGAGAATATCAAAGTAGATGGCAGCGGTCCTATTCTAGCAAGTTCTATAGCATATAAAGACAATAAGCTGTAATATGAAATGTAACCTTCACTTATGTGGAAAAACACATAAGCCAAGGGGTCTTTTGCAAGGTTCCCATCGTATAAAAAGTCCCATACCGATTTATACGCTGGGGTGTCGGTGGTAAAACAGCTGTAACTAAATATCAAAATTTAACCTTAATTTATAAACTTGCCCACACAAGCTTATAGACCAAGGGGTCGTTTTGCAGGTCCTAAGGTATAAGCGTCCCATCAAAATGGGTGCCCTGGTCAATCCAGAAGCCTAAATGGGTTCAAACCAATTTTAAAATAAAGTAGACAGGAAGGGCTACAATTCATGTGTTGATCATTTTCCCATACAGAGCCTCTAACTATTTTTAAAAATTTAAAACATTAAATGCCTAGAGTGTGACGGAATTGCATTAATATGAATTAATTCCTATAGTTTAAAATCGGGCCCGCACGCATCTTGAAGCAAAAGGGACGGAATCCCTTCATCTTCTTCCTTGAGCCGACGGCCAGGATTCATCCCTCCTGGAGCCACTTCCAAACGCCACTGCCGGCGACCCGACCACCTCCCCGGCCGGCCACCGGCTCCACCACCTCCGTTGAGGTGGTGGCCATCCCCAGGCAGCGGCTTGGTCGCCGGAAACCCCTTTTCCGGCGATCCCGAGAGGTGAGTTTTCTTCAGAAAAATCCATGAAAACCGGATTGGATCGGGCTCAATTGAGCCCGAACCTTGGTCCTAACGATTGCTATGATCTAACCATGGGTTAAGGAGAGGGGGAGGAACTTCCTGGCGGCCTAGATGCGAGAGGAGCGGCGGGATGCCATTGACGACGGCGACGGCGCTCGGCTTCTGCAACTGCACAGTGGAATGGCTCGTCTCCTCCAGGTAAGTGCTCTAAAATGATCCCCTCGGCTCCCTGAAGGTGTTTAAATGGCAAATGGGGGAGAGGAGAGGCTGGTTCTTCAATGGCCATTAACACCATTAAAGGTGTGGCTCGGGTTGTGTGGAGGGGGGCTGAACCCACCCCTTGGTGGCCGGGAAACGGCTGGAATCAACTCCTCTCTCCTAGAGGAGTTGATTGCAGCCATAATGGGTGGCTGTTAGTCTCCCTTGGCCGGCCTCTCACTTCCCCCTTCTTCTTCCTCATTTTCTCTCTCCTCCATTATCATGGAGAGGAGCTCCTTTCTCTCTCCTAGTCACCTCTAGTTGACTAGTCAGCCTTACAAACTAAATGCAGCCCACTTGATTATGAGGGTCATGGGAATGGGTATAGCCTAAGGGAGAAGTGGCTTGGGCTTGGGTTAGCCCTTTTTGGGCTAAGTTTGACTTGACCCAAATGAGGGTTGACTTGGTCAATTTGACCATCTAGGTTGACCCCATTGTGTCATGGGTGACCCATTGGCTTCCCTTAGGGTCTAGGTAGGGTTATGTAGGGTTACCCTATACCTTGGAGGTCACATACCCTTAGTAAGGGTACTTTGACCAGGTTAGGGCTTGAGTTGACTTGGGTCAACCTGGCCTCTAGGGCTGACCCCAATGTGTCCTTAGTGACCATTTGACTTCACTTTAGGGTTAGGAGGGCATAGGAGGGGTCCTTTAGGTTAGGAGTAGGTCAGTTGGCCTTAAGTAGGCTAGTTTGACCCATTTAGGGCTAGGGTTGACCTTGGTCAACTGGGCCTCTTGGGTTGACCCTAATGGGTCCTTTTGGCTCTAATGGATCCCCCAAAATATTTGGGAGTGTTGTGGTAGGGTCTTGGGGCCATGGTGAAGCCCCATTGTAATCCTAAACTATTGTTCAAAATTCTACTATTTGCAGACCATGGTGATCCTCACCTTGGCCTCCTATCTCTTGGCCCATTTCTGGCTTTCTAGGGTTTTGTCATGACCTAGTCATGGCCAAAACCACTCTTAGGGGTCTAGTTGGAAATGGGATGTTACAAATCCCAATAAACAAAACAAAGATTTCGTCCCCGAAATCAAGGTTGGGCCTACGAGTCTTACTACCGAAGGAAAGAGTCTTGTAACATCCCATTATGACGCCTTGTTTGTTAAGTTAGATTCTACGGGAAAACTTAGATCTAAGACCCTTTCGCCCAATCGGCAAACCAAAATCCCAATAAACAAGGATAAGCCCCCAATAAACAAAAGATAAGCCTCTATCTGTCTAGAGCAGCCCTTAGTATACTTAAGGCAGGAAAAATAAATTAACATCTTGAGGGGTCCGAGAGATATACCTGACTGAATAGCTCGGGGTATCTTTGTCGCATCAGGTCCTGTGGCTCCCAGGTATGCTCCTCCTGGCCGTGGTTCCTCCACAGGACCTTGACTAGTGGGACCTTCTTGCGTCGCAAGACCCGCACTCCTCGGTCGTCGATCCTCACAGGCTCCAAACGAACCGACCGGTCTGAAGCTACCGGCCCTTCGGTGGTCAAAATCTGCTGCTCCGGGCGTAGCAGAGCCCTCCTCAAAGAAGAAATGTGGAAGACATCGTGCAGCATTTCCAGCTCTGGTGGTAACTCCAGCCGATAGGCTAGAGGTCCGATCCGCTCCAGGATACTGTAAGGACCCATGTACCTAGGGCTGAGCTTCTTCCTCCGTCCACGCACCCGCGAGACTCCATGCATGGGCCGGATCTTCAGAAACACCCGGTCCCCCACCTGGAACTCCACCTGCCGATGCCGGGCGTCATAATACTTAGCCTGTCTACTCTGTGCCTCGAGCATCCTGTCCCTGATCAGCCTCACCTGTGCCTCGGTGTCTTCAACAAACTCTGACCCCAACACTTTCGGATCTTCGTTCTGCACCCACGAAAGCGGGGTCCGGCATCTCCTCCCGTACAAGGCTTCGTAAGGCGCCATCCTGATGCTGGACTGGTGGCTGTTGTTATAGGAGAACTCGACAAGGGGTAAGAGTTTCTCCCACGGTTCCCCGCGGTCCAAGATGCATAGCCTCAAAAGGTCCTCCAGCGTCCGGTTGGTGCGTTCTGTCTGCCCGTCTGTCTGGGGGTGGAATGCAGTGCTGAAGGTCAATCGCGTGCCTAAGTAAGCTTGCACGGATCTCCACTCCCTGGAGGTGAACCAGCCATCCCGATCCGACACTATCGTCCTGGGCACGCCATGATAACGAATGAACTATTCCACAAACTTCCGCACCAGAACTCCTACTGAATCATCCTTCCTGATCGGTATAAATCGAGCCACCTTGGTCAACCGATCAACGATTACCCAGATCGAGTCATTCCCCGTCCGAGACCGGGGAAGCCCATGTATGAAGTCCATGGCTATGTCATCAAACTTCCACTCCGGCACCGGGAGTGGCTGCAATAATCCTGCGGGGTTCCTGCACTCCGCCTTCACTAGCTGACATGCCTCACAATGGGTCACGAAGTGTGAGACATCCTTCTTCATGCCCGGCCATTACATCGTCTTCTTCAAATCAGCCGTCATCTTTGTGATCCCCGGGTGTACCGAATACCGGCTGCAGTGCGCCTCCATCATAATATCCTCCCGGATCTGGACTCCCTCCGGTATATACACCCGTCCTCTGAAGCACACCAGGTCGTCCCTCAGTGTGTAGTCTCCTGCAGTGCCTGCCTCCAGAGCTTGGAAGATGGGTTCCAACTTGGCATCCTGCCTCTGTCCCTCTCTGACCCGGTCTCTGATGTTATCGGTAACGCCTATCGCGGCCAAGTACTCCTCATAGAGCTCAGGATCATCAGACGATACCAGAGTAATGTGCATGTCCTCTAGTCTCTACAGCAGCTCCATAGACATCAACTGAGGCTCTGCTCCTGCTGTGGCAGCTCTCCTACTCAGTGCATCCGCTACCACGTTCGCCTTCCCTGGGTGGTAATGCATCTCATACTGATAGTCAGAAAGGAACTCCACCCACCGCCTCTGCCTGATGTTTAGTTCCTTCTGCGTGTCCACGTACTTAAGGTTCTTATGATCGGAGTATATGTCACAGTGGACTCCATAAAGGTAGTGCCGCCATATTTTTAGTGCGAATACAACTGCTCCCATCTCCAGGTCGTGCACTGGGTAGTTCTTCTCATGGGTCTTCAGCTGGCGGGAGGCATAAGCTATGACGTGTCCGTTCTGCATCAGTACTGCTCCCATCCCCTGATATGATGCGTCGGTGTAGACCTGAAATCCCTCCCTCCCCGAGGGGAGGGTAAGAATGGGAGCCGAGGTTAGCCGATCCTTCAGCTCCTGGAACGCTGTCTGGCACTGCGGGGTCCATACGAACGGTACCTCCTTCTTTGTCAAGGATGTGAGCGGGAGGGCGATTCGAGAGAATCCCTCCACGAACTTCCGATAGTAACCGGCAAGTCCTAGAAAACTCCGTACGTCAGTGGCTGTTTTCAGCTGCGGCCACTCCGAAATAGCTTGAATCTTTGCCGGGTCCACTGCCAGCCCGGCTCCGCTGATAATGTGGCCTAAGAAAGCCACCTCCTTCAGCCAGAACTGACACTTGCTGAACTTCGCATAAAGGCGATGCTCCCGCAGTCTCTCCAAGGTCAGTGCCAGATGTCGTGCGTGATCCTCCTCCGTCTTAGAATAGATAAGGATGTCGTCTATGAACACTATGACGAACACATCCAAATAAGCCTCGAAGACCCGGTTCATGAGGCTCATAAACGCCGACGGAGCATTCGTGAGCCCGAAGGGCATCACGATGAACTCATACAATCCATATCGGCTACTAAAGGCCGTCTTCGGAATATCCTCCTCCTGGATCCGCAGCTGGTAGTAGCCTGACCTCAAGTCCAGCTTCGAAAAATAATGGGCTCCCTCTAGCTGATCGAACAACTCGTCTATCCTAGGGAGCGGATAGGTATTTCGGACGGTCAGCCTGTTTAGTGCTCGATAGTCGATGCACAGGCGTAAAGTGCCGTCCTTCTTCTTCACGAATAGGACAGGAGCTCCCCATGATGAGGAGCTCGGCCTAACAAATCTTGCTTCCACCAGCTCCTGCAACTGTGTCCGAAACTCCGCCAACTCCTTCGGGGCCATCCGATAAGGGGCCTTGGATACCGGCTTAGCCCCTGGTACCAACTGAATCTGGAAGTCCTTCTCCCTATGCGGAGGTAGTCCTGGCAGCTTATCCGAAAAAATATCGGCATAGTCACGAACCACCGGAATGTTAGTAATCAGGTCCTTCTCCTCAGTCATCTCGAATAATACTTGATATACCTCATCCCCTTGCATATGAGCCTTAACGGCCTGAATAGATGAAAGCAGGCGACAGGAGACCGGTGTAGTACCTTCGAATGTCGCATAAGTATCGTCGTGGCTCAGCACGACCCTCCTTGCCGGGCAATCAATCTGGGCATGGTTCCAGACAAGCCATGTCATGCCCAAGACGAGGTCGAAGTCCGGCATCCTCAGGATCGTCGTCGGGGCCTCGAGTGTCAACCCGTCTATGGTAACCTCCAGAAGGCACTTTTCTGTGGACTGGATCTCCATCCCATTGGGGAGGCACACCCTCCTGGGTAGTCCCGTATAACATCGAATCTGATCCAGGTCCTTGACGAAATCCTCCGACACAAAGTTGTGCGATGCCCCCGTGTCGAACAGGGTATGGGCAGGCTTGCCGCACACCATCACCATTCCTAAATCAGTTTGAAAGAAACTCTGGTGTAAGGTTTTCTAACCTAGGTCGTTTAGTAGTTCTATTAACACTTAATATGAGTAATGAATGAATCCAAAATTAAGATTACTCTCATACCTGCAATAACCCTGTCCGGGTTCCGGGGCTGTGCTAAGTCCAAAGCGTAAATCTGCTCCCCATTCTGCCAGCGGTCGCCTCCCTGGTAACCACGTCCTCGGCCGCGTCCTCGGCCTCCGAAATGCTGGGCCGGTGGGCCACCCCGTGGTGCTGGAGGTGGTGCCCCCCTCATAGGGCAGTCTCTCCGGAGATGTCCCACCTGGTGACAATGGAAGCACTCCGGCGGGGGATACGCCATACCCCGGGGTCTCTGCATCTCCTGGATCCGGAGAGGTTGAGGGGCCAAAACCACCTGCTCTCTCGGCTCCTGCCTCAACTCCTGACGAGGCTGCTCCTCTGCCCTCCTTCCATCTGGTATGGTGCCTCGCCGCTGATCATTTCGGGCCCTCCGGCCCTGGTCCTCCGCTTGCCGTTTCCGGCCCCGAGTGGTGTGCCAGTCGGCCTCAATCCTCTTCGCCATCTCCAAAATCCGGGAGATGGGCCCGTCAGAGACAAAAAGCAGGGCCTCCCTCAACTCCTCTTTTAGGCCCTTATAAAACCTCTTGACGTAACCTGCTTCGTCCAGCTGATAGGAGCCCGCATATCGGGCCAAATGATCGAACTCTCGGTGGTACTCCACCACTGTCCTGGTGCCCTGCCTCAGCTGCAAGAACCGCTCCTCCAACTCGTCCAGCAGCGTGGCCCTGAATTCCTTCCCAAGTGATTTCTGCAATCTCCCTATTAGCAAAAGTCGTGTCCAACAGCTTCTTCCACCACCGCTTAGCATGTGACTCCAAGCAAGATACCACTAGGGCCACCCTCTCCTCCCAAGGGCATCGTATCCCAGTCAACATCTCGTACATAACATCCAGCCACTCCTCTGTCCGTACTGCCGACTCTGTCCCTAAGTATGATGGGGGATAGAGTCCTCGAAAGGTGCTCATCCAGTTGGCCCCTGGGTTTGGCTGCTGGGCTGGAGTCTGCTGGGCCCGGAAGGCCTCAAGGATAGCTGTAAGGGTCTGCCCCATGTCTGACTGGAGGAAAGGTGTGGGGACCATGGGAGGTGGTGCAATGTCTGGAGTCTGCTGAGCTCCACCTTGTGGGGTGGGCTGGGCTGGGGGCTGCAAAACGAGCTACATTAATAGGTAATCGACTCAACGCCTAATGAAAGTGGACAATTTACATGTGATTCCCCCCATTGGGCACACCACTGCTTCCGCTGCTTAGTTTGTCCCCAAACTAAACTCGCACGGGGGGTGACCCAGGGTTGTGGACCGCTACTTTTGATCGAGGTTTCCTCTGATACCACTTGTAAGACCCCCCTTTTTTTTTTCTTTTTGGACACCGGGGTCTTAGGCCCAGAACCGCCATTTTGCGGTGACTCCTTCACGCCCTGAAGAGTCATCACCACAAAGCGCCGATTCTGTCGGCCATTTCGATCACAGAAAAGTAGCAAAATAATGAAGTAAATGTAAACTATCTGTTCACAGAGAATCACATGACATAATAAACATAACTCCACGAAGGGAGTGTCCACAGAAAATAACATCAGAGTAGCAAAACGGGCTTATGCCCGGTACATCAAATCCTCACTACAAGATCTCTCATGCAGAAACAAAAGTAGAAAACTGCTCAGGGTCGAGACTCACGGTCCCGGCTGTGTGAACTCCGGAGCTAGACTGCCCCACCTCCAAGCGCACCGGTCTCTGGGGCTGCTCCTCCATGCTGGTCTCCGCGATCCCCTAAATGATGCGGTTCGAAAACCGTTAGTCTAAAAGACTAAGTCCTATCATCCCCCACCCCTTCCCCCACGGCTCCTAGGCACCGAGCGGAGAGGAAGAAAGGGGAGGACTTGAAGGTGGAGAATATCAAAGCAGATGGCAGCGGTCCTATTCTAGCAAGTTCTATAGCATATAAAGACAATAAGCTGTAATATGAAATGTAACCTTCACTTATGTGGAAAAACACATAAGCCAAGGGGTCTTTTGTAAGGCTCCCATCGTATAAAAAGTCCCATACCGATTTATACGCTGGGGTGTTGGTGGTAAAACAGCTGTAACTAAATATCAAAATTTAACCTTAATTTATAAACTTGCCCACACAAGCTTATAGACCAAGGGGTCGTTTTGCAGGTCCTAAGGTATAAGCGTCCCATCAAAATGGGTGCCCTGGTCAAACCAGAAGCCTAAATGGGTTCAAACCAATTTTAAAATAAAGTAGACAGGAAGGGCTACAATTCATGTGTTGATCATTTTCCCATACAGAGCCTCTAACTATTTTTAAAAATTTAAAACATTAAATGCCTAGAGTGTGACAGAATTGCATTAATATGAATTAATTCCTATAGTTTAAAATCGGGCCCGCACGCATCTTGAAGCAAAGGGGACGGAATCCCTTCATCTTCTTCCTTGAGCCGACGGCCAGGATTCATCCCGCCTGGAGCCACTTCCAAACGCCACTGCCGGCGACCCGACCACCTCCCCGGCCGGCCACCGGCTCCACCACCTCCGTTGAGGTGGTGGCCATCCCCAGGCAGCGGCTTGGCCGCCGGAAACCCCTTTTTCGGCGATCCCGAGAGGTGAGTTTTCTTCAGAAAAATCCATGAAAACCGGATTGGATCGGGCTCAATTGAGCCCGAACCTTGGTCCTAACGATTGCTATGATCTAACCATGGGTTAAGGAGAGGGGGAGGACCTTCCTGGCGGCCTGGATGCGAGAGGAGCGGCGGGATGCCATTGACGACGGCGGCGGCGCTCGGCTTCTGCAACTGCACAGTGGAATGGCTCGTCTCCTCCAAGTAAGTGCTCTAAAATGATCCCCTCGGCTCCCTGAAGGTGTTTAAATGGCAAATGGGGGAGAGGAGAGGCTGGTTCTTCAATGGCCATTAACACCATTAAAGGTGTGGCTCGGGTTGTGTGGAGGGGGGCTGAACCCACCCCTTGGTGGCCGGGAAATGGCTGGAATCAACTCCTCTCTCCTAGAGGAGTTGATTGCAGCCATAATGGGTGGCTGTTAGTCTCCCTTGGCCGGCCTCTCACTTCCCCCTTCTTCTTCCTCATTTTCTCTCTCCTCCATTATCATGGAGAGGAGCTCCTTTCTCTCTCCTAGTCACCTCTGGTTGACTAGTCAGCCTTACAAACTAAATGCAGCCCACTTGATTATGAGGGTCATGGGAATGGGTTTAGCCTAAGGGAGAAGTGGCTTGGGCTTGGGTTAGCCCTTTTTGGGCTAAGTTTGACTTGACCCAAATGAGGGTTGACTTGGTCAATTTGACCATCTAGGTTGACCCCATTGTGTCCTGGGTGACCCATTGGCTTCCCTTAGGGTCTAGGTAGGGTTATGTAGGGTTACCCTGTACCTTGGAGGTCACATACCCTTAGTAAGGGTACTTTGACCAGGTTAGGGCTTGAGTTGACTTGGGTCAACCTGGCCTCTAGGGCTGACCCCAATGTGTCCTTAGTGACCATTTGACTTCACTTTAGGGTTAGGAGGGCATAGGAGGGGTCCTTTAGGTTAGGAGTAGGTCAGTTGTCCTTAAGTAGGCTAGTTTGACCCATTTAGGGCTAGGGTTGACCTTGGTCAACTGGGCCTCTTGGGTTGACCCTAATGGGTCCTTTTGGCTCTAATGGGTCCCCCAAAATGTTTGGGAGTGTTGTGGTAGGGTCTTGGGGCCATGGTGAAGCCCCATTGTCATCCTAAACTATTGTTCAAAATTCTACTATTTGCAGACCATGGTGATCCTCACCTTGGCCTCCTATCTCTTGGCCCATTTCTGGCTTTCTAGGGTTTTGTCATGACCTAGTCATGGCCAAAACCACTCTTAGGGGTCTAGTTGGAAATGGGATGTTACATCCTCTACCTACTACTGGTGCTTCAATCTCTTCAACTCAGAGGACTACCCAGTTTCAAACCTATCAGAGGCATCAGGGTAGGTCCTCCTCTTCTGGAAGCAGCCAACAGAGAAATTATTCATCAGGCAGACAGTAACAACAACAGCAACCTCTACATTAATAGCAGAAGATTACTGAACATAAAGCTGATAGCCCAAGAAGACCTGCTTCCCCGCCTGTACCCTTTGAAGATCCAGAGATAGCGACAATTACAAGGATGGCCAGGTTCCAGGAATTGGTTGGCCTTTCCATGATTAATAAAGCAAAAGCTGAAGGAAAATATCCTTCTCAATATTCAACCATGTCCAAATATAGGAAGGAAGAACTTAACAAGTTTGCAAAGGCTAATAATTTTTTTAATGTTGATGATTATATGAAACTGCATCCTAAAGTTGTAGTGCCAAGAGCCACCTCCCTTAATATCATTGGAGTTGCTGACATGACAATGACAAAGACACAAGCAGCTAATCCAAACATAGAGATCAAATTTACTTAGCCTGGTGAGAAAGCTAAAGAGGAGAAGCACAAGGAATAGAAGAAGAAGAAATAAATTATGAACTGTGTTTAGTCTTTCTATTATTCTAAAACTGCTTATTTATGTCTTGATACAAAGATCTCTGTGTATATATATATATATATATATATATATATATATATATATATATATATATATATATATATATATATATATATATATATATATATATATATATATATATATATATATGTCTGCTATATATGTTAAAATTCCTGCCAGATATATCCCTCGTGCTTTGTCATTAATGTATGTCTGTATTTAGTGACCTCACCCAAATAGGGGATGATTGTTGGATCCCTAGTTAGATTTGGGCTAGGTTCACTAAATTAGGATGTTTGACCCAACATGTATAGCTAGGGTCATGTGTGTGTCCTAGAGTTTAGGCCATGTCCTTAGAGTTAACCCTGCATGGACCAGCCATCAACATACTTCCGAAGACTCAAGACTTAGAGAAATATCAAAGACTCAGGAAATGAGTTCGACGTTCGTCGAACTCAGGTCTACGAAAGTCGTGCTCAGCTTGACGAACTCAGAGACAATTCTCTGAGCTGAGCTCGGCGAACTTGATTCTCAGGTCGACGATTTCTGGATCATCTACTTCAACATTCTAAAGTTCAGAAATCATCTCAAATATTCTAAGTCCATAATCATACTCCAGTCGACGAATTCATCTTCTCAGCTCGACGAACTTAGACCACATTCTTGGCAAGATTTATCAAGTAGCAATTAGAAGTTCCCAGCTCGATGAAACTAGTTCTTAGGTCGATGAACCTAGTTCTCAGGTCGACGACTTCTGGACACTTTACTTCAACATTCTTAAGTCCAAGAAACATTTCACTGAACTCCAGTCGACAAAGTTAGAATCTTAGCTCGACTATCTTGATGCATAGAATTGCCAAAGTTCAAGAGAAAGCAGTTATCTATTCTTAGGTCGACGATCTTGGATCTCAGCTCGACGAACAACAATTTTCAGGTCGACGAACTTAACTTCTCAGCTCGACGAACTCTGGACCCAGGTCAACGAATTCTGTTCTTCACTCGATGATTTCTGTGTAGTTCTAGACATGAACTTTTCCTCTCTCTATCCTTAATTTATTGCAATAATTCCTGAGTAATCAATGCCTAATATTCTCTCAATATTACCGTTAGACGCAGCATTGATTATGGACTTCATCAGGATTATTGATTATTGTTTTTCAATGGGACAGTTGGGGAAATCAATCAATGCAAATATTCTTCAGGCCGTCAGCATTGAATGAAGGAAGAAATTCAAAATTCAGAAGAAATATCTCATGGAAAATATAAAAAGGATTTTTCTTCTTTTCTTCGACAGATAGTGCATAAGAATTTTCTTCCTTCTTCTCAGGAGAACACGTAGAGCACAAGAGAAAGACAGCAATCATACAGTAACAGAGAACAAGAAGGCCTAGCCCTTGACCATAGAAAGAATTGCAAGCTGAAGAAGAAGAAGAACAATCATTGAAATAAGGAGTCTTCTTCTGTCTTCATCCCAGGATTCTTCAGAGGACAACAAATACTATATCAGTCAAGAAGCTCCTGAATACCTGCTGGTCAAGGCTGAAATATTGAAGGCCCACTCACCCTGAAGCAAAGCTCCATCCTTCCTGAACAAATTTATATCTCAGGGGGAGCTTTGTTAAAATTAAGATCCATTAAAGTCTTCTCAGGTGTATTTGAGAAAGAGAAGACATAATAACTCTCTCATCCCCCACTGTATAAAGGGTTCTTTAACTCCCTTCAAAAGTTATTCCTGGTTGCAAGTCACCTGATCAAAATACTTGAGGATTGGTTTTTGAGTACCTGATCAAAAGCTCATTGGTGACAGTCACCTGATCAAAAACCTGAGTGGATTTCTACCAGAGTGGTAGAAGAGTGGATGTACCCAGGTTGAGGAACCACTATAAAATTCTTGTGTTGTCTGGTTGCTCCTTTTCTTTTGTTTTTGCTGTGTCTGTGCTAGTTAGGTTTTGCTATGCATGTGATAGTTAGTGCCTGTGCTAGATTAATTTATTTTAGGGCTGAGTTTTTATTTACAGCAAAAGCATTTTAAATTTTCAAGACACTCTATTCACCCCCCTCTAGAGTATTTCAGATCTATCTCTCACTTTCACCCTAGACTCCCTAAAAACCCTAAAACTCGAAGTCAACTAGGATTCTGTTCATGAAGATGTGTGTGAGAATGTTGGTTGAGAGAACATGTACACAAAGAACGTGTGATCTTAATAATTTGTCGAATGAAGAAGAGATGGGTGTATTTTATAGCAATCAATCTACCTTTTAACTTCAGATTCAATTATAAATTAAAGACAATTCATTACAATAAGAGAATAAAAAGAGCGTCATCACTTGAGCGTGGGTGAACATGGAGGTGCTGTTGCACTTGAGCGCACCTCCAATAATAGTGCGAGCACCTCCATATACGCTAAAATATTATTATGTGTAATGAAGTGTAACATCCCGAATCTGATTTTAGCAGAATTTCTTTGACCAGTGAGACTCAGAGATAGATAGTTCATGCCAGTCGTGTTCAAAAGACCGCCAAGGTTGGGGTTTGGGGGCCCAATTGGGCCCCCTTTTTAGCTTGTAGCCTGGCCCGATGCCCTACTTGAGCAAGACCCCGGTTAAGAAAAGGCAACATGCCTAACCTGAGCTCGGGCGGATTTAATTAAATCATGCATAAATATGCGGGATTTATTAGCTGGGCCCACTTGGGCACGGCCCGGCCTTGGGGGTCTTTGCAGGCCCCCAAGGCCGGAGCTTGGGCAACTCCATGCTCATTCAGAGCATAGTGCCCCTTGCCGGAGCTGGTGCCCGAGCCCGGCTAAACCAAGGCATGGGCCCTGGCCCGGATACCAAAAGACATGGGCCCTGGCCCGGATGCCAAAAGGCCGGGCCCGACAGGCCCAAGCCGTCGGGCTTTTTGGACAGACCGGGCTAGTGCTATGTTTTTGGACACCCCGAGCTAGTTAAAAGAATAAATCAAATTTGAAACTAAAATTGATGTATAAACTAGAATATGAACAAAACTCTGCATATATAAATAATATAATTGCAATAGTGGGGAGCACTATGCTCTGGATGTGGGGAGCGCTAGGTGCAACCAAATTAATACATGGTAGACTAGAACGTATAAACTAGAATTTGAACAAAACTTTGCATATATAAATAATATAATTGCAATAATAAAAACATGAAAATGTATAATCTGGACTGCAATCCTCTTTCACAGCAAACCCAATCATCAGGGACCTTCGTCATTGAATGACTACCAAACCACTTGCCATCACCGAAGAAGTACTATCAAGGCCAACTACAATTACGCTCACGACGCTGTCTTTTTTTTTGCTACAGTGGGGAGCACTGTGCTCTGAATGTTGGGATATAATGAGGAAACAATCCACCAGGTGCAACCTAATTAATACATGGTAGACAATAACGTATAAACTAGAATCTGAACAAAACTCTACATATATAAATAATATAATTGCAATAATAAAAACATGAAGAAATTTATAATCTGAACTGCAATGCGCTAGCACAACGAACACACAAGGTTCATTAGAGACCTTCATCATCGAATGATGACCAAACCACTTGCCACCACCGAAGAAGTACTATCAAGGCCAACAACACTCACGCTCACGGAGTTGTCTTTTCATTGCTATAGTGGGGAGCATTGTGCTATGGATGTTGGGATATTATGCGGAAATAATCCACTAGGTGCAACTAAATTAATACCGGGTAGTCGAAAACGTATAAACTAGAATCTAACAAAACTTTGCATATATAAATAATATAATTGCAATAATAAAACATGAAATGTTTAATCTCGACTGCAATTCGCTAGCACAACGAACACACAAGGTGTATCGGGAACCTTCATCATATAATGATGACCAAATCACTTGCCACCACCGGAGAAGTACTATAAAGGCCAAGTGCACTTACGCACGCCATCAACACCAAACCCCAGGGCCCTATGGTTAATTGATTTTGTTCTGGAGGGCCGCGAGTAGCGGGTACGGTGCCGAGATGGTAGATTGCATGGAAGCGGGTGAAACCCATTTCTATGCGGCCCAAGATCCCCCAAAGGATCAAGCACGGGTGAAGCCCGCTTGATGCGGTCGAAGTCCGCCCCAGAGCATCGAGCACGGGCATAGCCCCTGCGAAGTTGCTTGTGTGTGTGTGTGTGTGTACGAGTATCTTTACACGGGCTACGCCCGTGCTCGATGCTCTCGGGTGGCCTTCAGCCGCATCTAGACGGGCTTTGCCCGCCTTTGCACGGGCTTCACCCGTGCTCGATGCGTCGCTGCAGGCTGCGACCACAACATATGCATATGAGTACTCAAAATGATCGTAAAAATATATAAATCAAAATTATAATTTTATTTTTTTTAAAATGTACAATTTGACATAAAAATATTAATTTCTCTCAATATCCCTTCCTCTCTCTCTCCCTCTCCTTTTCGCCATCTTTCTCTCTCTCCCTTACGCCAACCATTTGTCTCTCTCTCCCTCCTCCGCCCAAGTTATTCCACTCTCTTTCTTTATCTCTCTCCCTCCGCGTGCCACATTCTTCTTTTCTCCCTCTCTTTATCTCTCTTTCTTTCTGCCAAGCCATCTGTGTTTTTATTTTTTAAAAAGTTTTGCATATTTTTTTCCTGGACGGATAGGATTTATTTTCACTTATAATCATGCGGTTAATATTAAAAATACAGTGTACTTGAAGAATGTTATATTCGCTTATATAATAATGATATATATCTTTATTATATAAAATAATAAGCATATCTCAAAGTACACCATGAAACACATCTGGACCGTCTGATCTCTAAAAATTTGCTTCAGGCCATTGGATCTCAACGAAGGGCTTGGCAATATCAAAATCTCCCAAAACAATCACTGTTCACTGCCAAAATTTTCCCGATACCCATCGTGCGCTCCCACCCCCTCATGGGCTCACCCCCGCCGCCGGCGGCTGCCAGGCCGGCGCCCTCCAGCGAACCCGTCGGAGGGTGCTGGGCAGGCCGGCGGCGGCGGCGGGGGTGAGCCCGTGAGGGGGCGGGAGTGAGGGATGAGATTGTTTTTTTTCTTTTTTTTTATTTAATAATGTCTAATTGTGTTGTGTCACCTTAAATATCATACCTAATGCAAACACTAATGTGCCTTTATATCTCATTTTTAAACCACCCCTACCCCCGCACTCTCATCCCCCATCACACACATAACTAATTTGAAATTACAAAAACCTTCACTCAATTTTACATTTCATAACATTCATGCACAAAAGTAGCCGGGCGGCGGGCGAGGCCCGTCGGGGGGTCAAGCGGGCGAAGCCCGCTTGATTGCGGGTGAAGCCCGCAGCGACGCATCGAGAACGGGCGAAGCCCGTTGGAAGATGCTAGTGTATATATATATATATATATATATATATATATATATATATATATATATATATATATATATATATATATATATATATAGGTTAATGCATTTTGTAAATACGAAGAATACTTCATATTGGCTATGTGATAGAAAAATTTATGTCTTCAATTGATGGTAATATGCAGTTTATTGTGTCAATTAGCCAATTTTCATGCATGTATATTTCTTCCTCAGTATAAGATATTGCACGCCAAATGTGTGTGTATCGTAGTCATTAATTGGAGTTTAAGCCCTGACTCTATTTATCTGCATGTCAAATGATAGTTAAATGATTTGTATGTATTTCCCACTCACGCACAAATGACAATAAAAAAACTAATAATCTGGAATATAAAAAAGAAATAATGACGTGGACCAATAGAGAGAGATAAGATTAAGGGAAAGAGAAAACAAACAATAGGATGAGTAATGCTAAATATGAACATATTCATTAGATGAAGTCAAATTAAGAGTCTTTAAGCCGTATGAATATTTGAAATAAAGACGGCAAAGAATAGATCTTCCACGAATAGTATTTTCTACTCATGATGTACAACGTTACATTTGGGACTTGTGAGAAGTAGTATTGCTATGGACAAATTTGAAGAAGAAAAATTCTACACTCCAGTTGTAGATGAGGTGTGGTTATAAGAACAAGTCACCCTAAGTATGCCTTAGAGCTTTAACCACACACCACAACTTTGGCTTCGTTTGGCTCGGTGGTAGCGGTCAGTGACAGACGTAGAAATTTTTTCAGTGTGTACGGACTTAAAAATTACTTGATTCATATTATTAAACCATGCCTAATACTATTTTTTTAAAATAATAGGGTATTAGCCACACTTTAAACCGTGGCCAGTACTTTAATTTTTTTAAGGATATGGCATTGGTCATGGCTTAAACCGCATCTAATACATTTATTTTTTTAAAAATTAAGATATTAGCCACGGTTTATAGTTTAAGTCGTACTTTTAAAAAAATAGGGTATTAGACACGGTTTACACCATGGCTAATACTGTTAAATTTTTAAAAAATAGAGTATTCGCCACGATTTAAACGTGGCAAATAATATTAATTTTTTTTAAAAAAATGAGTGGGCGGCCGCCCACACTCGTCCCAAGGTGGGTCCGTCTGTCACAACCCGCATTTTCACCGCTATTAAAGATATATTAGAGTAAGGAAAAAATGCATGTCATGATGAAACATCAGTAGGGGATAGCTGCAGATGCTCTGACAAAACTTCTACTTAACCATGAAAAAGAATCTTTAAGTTATTTAGATGCAAAATTAGTTTAAGTGTAGCAGTTAACCGTATCCCTCATCTTAGTGGCTCATCTAGTCCACGAGAAAAGTAGTTAAACGTTGCGGAAAATACTACAAGGTTAGACATCCAACATGGGCTTAGAGGTTCCCAGAGGACACCTCATGGTATTCAAGTTCTAAGTTTATAATAGCAATAAAAGTAGATTTTTTACGGTCGTTAAATATAGTGATTTATCATTTTGAAACATGCAATGCATGAAGTAATAATAGTAGTTTTGTACTTGAAAATATCTATCATGCAATCCTATCATAAAACATCCCAGAGAGCAAGTAATCCCAAATATAGAAAGAAAACAAACTAAGCAGCTATCATGCATCCAAAATCAACAATCATGTGGACGTCAATAAACTGACACGTACTCACATAAAATAAAATATGTCTGAACTAGTAAAGCAAACTAAAACAATAATATACCTCGCTACGGCGAGGCAAAAATCACATCCATCTCTGCTGCTCAAGAACTCCAAAACCAGCTCTGCAATCAATTACAGCTCTGAACCCGAGGCATTCCAAAGATAGAACATCTCAGCAAGAATATACAATTGATGATATAAAGTAAGTCAAAAGTAAACAAAGTCAAGGGGTACCAACCCAAGACCAAAACAGAAATACTTAAATAAAGTACAGCAGTAGGTACAAAAGTCAAAAGGGAACACTTACGTGAAGCATCACGTATAACAAAAGTACCCCAGATTCATAAGACTATAAGGGGAAAAATCAAGATTAAATCATCAGGAAAAATGACAAAACTCTACTAGCCACATGTGGTAAACTCCACCAAAAACAAAACAAGCATGGTGGTCAACTCATCTGGACACACCCCCCACAGATATGTATTAATCCGTCATAATTGCGAGGGAGACTGGTTACTCCGCCATACACCGCAAATGCCCAAACACCCGGTAGAGTTCCACAAGGTACTAATAGAGGGATCAAACGTTGCGGTGGTGGATTCGCCCACTAATAACACCCGCAACAAAGAAAATCATGAAGTCACACCCCGTAACGACCTGGGTTTAGAGCTCAGGGGCACACCACAACCCAATCGGGGCCTGGAGGCTTGTCTCGCCCCATGGCATCGCCGACTCCAATTCCCACGTCGTGCTCTCGACGTCTTGATTTTGTCAGAGAATTTTAACCATGGGGATGGTCTTTCTTCACAACACTCGATCTTAAGAATCCAAAATACGAACAGGTTCTTCCACGTACGTAAGGTTGGGCTGAATCTGGGGGACCGAGTCAAGGACTTGACGATCACAACGAACACACCTCCATAACTGGCTCATATGGAACACATCATGGATACCAGTGAGGGTAGCAAGCACAACCTATAAGCTGACGTTCTAATGCGCTCTAGAATCTGAAAAGGTCCCACATACATGGGGTCTAACTTGTGATTCCTTCCAAACCTTTTAATACCAAACATCAGAGAAACTTTCAGAAAAACCAAGTCCCCAAACAACAAACACCAGATCAACCCTTCATTGATTAGCATATTTCTCATAACGTTGTTGTGCTACACGGAGCTTCTCCCGAATATGAGTCACAGAACAATTCATCTCTTCAAGGGCTTCCGAACCTAACAACGGTCTCTCACCAACCTGAGCCCAAAACAAAGGAGTCCTACAACGCCTCCCATATAAGGCCTCAAACGGGGTCATCTGCAGACTCTCTTGATAACTATTATTGTACACAAACTCCATAAGTCTGGGACACTCATCCCAAGTACTACCGTATTCCAAAATATAACACCTGATCATATCTTCCATGATCTGATTTACTCTTTCCGTCTAACCACTCATCTGCGTATGATAGGCGGTGGAATACCTCAAATCGGTACCCAACCCCTCTTGTAAACTCTTCCAAAAATGAGACGTAAATCTAGAGTCTCGATCCGATACGATGCTGACAGGCACTCCATGTAATCTGATGGTCTCATCAAGATATAACTCAGCAATCTTCTTCATAGAATACCCAATCTTGAAAGGCACAAAGTGACCAAATTTAGTCAATTTATCAACTATCATCCAAACAGAATCGTGCCCACGGGGAGATCTCGGTAAACCGGTGATGAAATCCATCGAAATACTCCCCTACTTCCAACTACGAATATCAAGTGATGTTAATTTGCCTTCAGGCCTTCTATGGTTAGCTTTAACACGCTGACACGTATAACATTATGACACAAACTTTGCTATATCATTCTTCATTCCCGACCACCAAACAATTTGCTTTAGATCTTTATACATTTTAGTGGAACTAGGATGGTAGGAAATACTGGAACCATGAGCTTCAGTACAAATCTTAGCCCGAACATTGCCAAAAGCGTGGATACAAAACCTACCCCAATACTTCAAAGTATCTAACTCATCCAAAGAGAAATCAGGTAGCTCTCCCTTCTCAGTTCTGTTCCGGATATGTAACAAATCTGAGTCATCATTCTGGTGTGGTCTAGTAAGGGAAATTCAAGAGGGCTCTTCTGCTTCTAAACTAGTAGAAACAGTGCTACTCCCAACTTCAATGTCCATAAACAAGAATTCTTCCAACAAGGACTATACAGACATATTAAAAATTTCGACGGTCTTTCTACTCAAAGCATCGACTACTACGTTAGCCTTTTCCGAATGATAAAGAATCTCCACTTCATAATCGATCACATATTCTAACCACTTAATCTAGCGTGGATTTAGTTCCTTCTGAGTGAAGACGTACTTCAAACTCTTATAGCCTGTATAGATCTTGCACAACGTGCCATACAATAAATGTCTCCAAGCTTTAGCGCATAAATTACTGCAACAAACTCCAAATCATGCGTAGGATAGTTCCTTTCATGAATCTTCAATTGTCTTGATCTGTACGCGATCACCTTTCCATCTTGCATCAAAACACTGCCAAGTCCAATGTGTGATGCATCCACATACACAGCGTACTCAAATCCTTCAGTAGGCAAGGTTAAAACTAGAGCAGTACACAATCTCTTCTTCAACTCGTAGAAAGCTTCTTCACACATATTGCTCCAAATAAACGCAGTGTTCTTTTGAGTAAGTCTAGTTAGAGGAGTAGACAACACTGAAACCCTTCCACGAATCTTCTATAATAGCCAGACAGGCCTAAGAAGCTCCTAATCTCCTTAGGTATAGAAGATATCTCCCATTACATCACAACAGAAATCTTGGTCGGGTCTACGAAAATACCGTCCTTGCTTATAACATGACCCAGAAAGGACACCTGAGGTAGACAGTACTCACACTTGCTCAACTTCTCATATAACTTATGCTTCCTCAGGGTCGACAAAACCAATCATAAATGTTCAGTATGCTCCTCAACACTGCGGGAATACACAAGGACATCATCTATGAATACGATCACGAAACGTTCCAAGAAATCCTTGAACACTCTATTCATTAAATCCATGAATGCAGAAGGTGCATTGGTCAAACCGAAGGACATCACCAAAAACTCGAAATGTCTATGCCGTAAATGGAAAGCGGTTCGTGGAATATCCGCCTCACGAATTATCAACTGGTGGTAGCCTGAATGAAGATTAATCTTTGAAAATACCGAGCTACCATGCAACTGATCGAACAGATCATCAATCCTCGGCAAGGGATATCTATTCTTAATGGTCACCTTATTCAATTCTCTATAATTGATGCAAATCCTCATCAACCCATCTTTCGTCTTTACAAATAATACAGGAGCACCCCACAGAGAAGAACTCGATCTAATAAAACCACACTGCAGTAACTTGTCGAGCTGAGTGCGCTATTCATCCAACTCACTTGGAGCCATTCGATACGGTGCTTTGGCAATAAGATGAGTACTTGGCTCGAGGTCTATCACGAAATCTACCACTCTCACAGGAGGAAGGCATGGAAGAAAATCAGGAAAAACATCTGGAAACTCTCGCAACACCGAGATATCCTCAAGACGTGGTGTAACAAAAGCTGTTTCCAAAGCAGAAATAGAAACCAAAAACGCCTCACAACCAGACTCTATAGCACTACAAGCATGTACCTCAGAGATAATAGGGGAAACCCTGTCCTGAAAACCGTAGACACTCATAGGTTGGCCATTGTCCATCTTAAAGTCCAGTCGCTTTTCCTTGCAAGGATGACCACATCATACTTGGACAGCCAGTCCATGCCCAAAATCACATCAAAGTCTGCTAGATCCAAAATCATCAGATCCGCAAAGGATAGGAAATTGCCTAGATAAATAGGGAATCTCAGAACTTCTTGATTAGATATCACTGAATCACTGGAGGGAAGCTTGATGTTGAAGGAATCTCCTAATTGATCCAAGTTCAAATGATGTTTATCTACGCACCTCTGCGCCACAAAGGAATGGGTGGCACTCGAATCGAAAAGAACGCGCACCCACCTATTCCGCACCTTCAACTCCCTTAAAACTATAACATACATAACTAAACGAACGAAAAATAGGGCAACAATAGAAAGTAAAAAATCAATCTAGGGTTTAACCTGATATCACTTATATAGAGGTCTGAGCTTCCTCTCTGGTCACCACATTCAGCTTTCCTTTTCCTCTGTCCTGGTTTGGTGGCGGCGGCAGAGCCCGAAGCGGGGCAGGATGTAGTGCAATCTGAGCTTGGGGGCTTGAAGTCTTCAGGTACCCCTTCTTCCAGCACTGAAAGCAAGTCTTATCCTTCAACCAGCAATGACTCACGTCATGTCCCTTCCTTATACAGATCGTGCACACCAGATCTCCTTTGGGCGCACCTTGGATGACGAGCACTTGTTGCTACTTCAAGGTGACAGTCCTTTTAAAACACCTTTCGTAAGGGTGGCTAGATCGACCACAGAAGCTACATACTTCTCTACTATTCTTCTTCGAAGAAAGGCCAGATGCCCTAGAGCTTCCATCCTCAACACCTTTCCTCTTCTCTTTTCTCGCCACGAAACCTCGATTCTTGGCATTCTCAATCGCCTCAACTTTCAGAGAGGCTTCCACTACCTCAGCATAGATTTCAGCTCTATAAGCGCATGCCAATTGTTGGACATATCTTCTTAGTCCTCCGAGAAAGCGCTTCACTCTTCCTTCCTCCAAAGCTACCATATCAGGAGCAAATCTGCTAAACTTACTAAACTCAGTCTCAAATTCACTCACTATAAGCTGTCTCTGCTTCAAATGTAGGAAATTATTCATCAGACGGTCCTGCTCGACCGAGGGTAAAAACTTCTTAAGCAACATCTTCTTGAAGGACTCCCAAGAGTATCCTTCCTTCAAACTTTCCTTTTCCCGAATCCACAAACTCTTTGCCAGGCCTTTCAGCTGGTAGGCCGTAATCATTACCATTTAGGCTTCAGCAATCCTCGAATATGAGAACATCTCTTCGATCGCGATGATCCAATCATCCAAAAGCATAAAAGTAGCACTTCCATCATAAGTGGGAGGTCCCAATCGCTAGAAATGCGATATAGAATTCATCTCGGGTGATAGCATCACTGGGGGCACCAGAGGAGCAGGATTAGCAGATACGACTTGACCCGCGGCAGAATCTTGTGCTAAGGATTATTGCGCGGGAGCGACAAACAACAAGGATTGAATCTGCGATTGCATCGCAATTAACTTCCTCGATAGAACCTCGTTACTCTGACGCCAACTCTCGATCACCGCATCACTTTGTGCACCAGACGACTCACCCTTCGACTGGGGAGTCAAACTCATCACAGGACGTCTAGCCGACATATCTAGAAAAGTAACGAACGTCTTATCAAAAATTCTAGATTACGACTAGGCCACATAACTAGTTCAGACCATACTTAAAGACACTTGCTTTTGCTACAAACTTGTTCTAGGATTATGATGTTATGTTCTACTTAGGATAATATCATCTCATCCTATTTACTCATATACCTATGATATGAATGCATGAATTCTTTATTCTTCTTTAAAATCATGTGTGTACATGTGTCATCATGTAAACCTTAACTTAGCACGTGTGCTTATGCGATGATATGCTATGTATGTAGTGCTATGTATTCTAAAAAGGCCTTAATGCATGTATGAGCGGCGTACACTTGAAATGTTATGCATACCATACTATATAACATCACATGCAACAAAAAAAGTGCTAACGGGCACCCATGTGGTGATGGTTATGCATCCCATACTACATAACCGTTACATGTTGCCTCCTATGGTGGATCCATATACAAACACGTATTATGCATCTCATACTACATAATATGCCCCATATATTTCTTATCATGCTATGCATGTAGTGATTATACTTCCATTAAGACGTACTGATGACACATCAGTGCGTGTATGAAAATGAATGAAGGGAAACAAACTATACGAGATTGGCTGGTTCGACCAACTTGTCAAACCAACCTCCATTTGATACCAACTGTCACAACCCGTATTTTTCACCGCCATTAAAGATATATCAGAGTAAGGGAAAAATACGTGTCATGATGCCACGTCAGTAGAGGATAATTGCGGACGCTCAGGCAAAACTCCTACTTAACCATGAAGAAGGATCTTTAAGTTATTTAGAGGCAAAATCAGTTTAAGTGTAGCAGTTAGCCATATCCCTCTCCTTAGTGGCTCATCTAGTCTACGAGAAAAGTAGTTAAACGCTGCGTAAAATATTTATTTTACAAGGTTAGACATCCTACATGAGTTTAGAGGTTCCCAGAGGACACCTCATGGTATGCGAGTTCTAAGTTTATAATAACAATAGAAGTAGATTTTTTACGATCCTTAAATATAGTGATTTAACATTTTGAAACATGTAATGCATGAAGTAATAATAGTAGTTTTTATACTTGAAAATACCTATCGTGTAATCCTATCATAAACATCCCGGAGAGAAAGTAATCCCAAATACAAAAAAGAAAACCAACTATGCAGCTAGCATGCATCCAAAATCAACAATCCTGTGAGCGTCAACAAACTGACACGTACCCACATAAAACAAAGTATGTCTGAACTAGTAAAGCAAACTAAAACAATAATCTACCTCGCTATGGTGAGGCAAAAACCACAGCCAACTCTGCTGCTCAAGAACTTCAAAACCAGCTCTGCAATCAGCTACAACTCCGAACATGAGGCATTCCAAAGACAGAACACCTCAGCAAGAATGTGTAACATCCCTTAAACAACTAGACCCCTAGGATTTTGTTTTTTCATGACTAGGTCATGACAAAACCACCAGAAGCTCAAAGGACCAAGTGAACAAGGCCAAGGTGAAAATCACCTTGGTCTGTCTATAGCCCAGCCTCAACATTTAGACCTAAGGTCTGACCTTAGGGCTACACCTTGATCCCACGACCCTACCACAACACCCCAAACACCTTGGGAAGTCCATAGGGACACTAAGAACCCACTGTGAGCAGTCAAAGTGTTTAAGTTGACCTAAGTCAACCCTAACCGTAAATGGGTCAAACTAGCCTACTTAGGGTCAATTGACCTTCCCCTAGCCAAGTGGACTCCACCCATGCCATCCTAACCTTAAAGTGAGGCCAATGGGTCACCAAGGACCCATTGGGGTCAACCCAAGAGTCTATGTTGACCAAAGTCAACTCTAGCCCTAATTTGGTCAAAGTACCCTTCCTAAGGGTAGGTGACCTCCAAAGTGCCAAGACAACCATACCCAACCCTTCCTAGATCTTAGGGGAGATCAATGGGTCAACCCTATCTTCAAAAGGGGTCAAAATGCTCTAACAAAGGGTCAAGTGACCCCCCAAGATGCCCAACCAACCCTACTCAAGTCTTCCTAGAACTTAAGGGAGTCCAATGGGTCACCAAGGACCCGTTGGGGTCAACCCAAATGGTCATGTTGACCGAGGTCAACTCTATTCTAGTGTTAGGTCAAATTAGCCTAAGTGGGCTAACCCAAGCTCAAACTCATTTCCCCCACTTGGGGTAACCTCATTCTTATTATTAATATGAGTTAGTGGGCTGCTAATAGGCTGGAGGAGACATCAAAATTCGGCCATGGTGAGTAGGAGAGAGAAAGTTCCATTTTCCCCTTTAATGGAGGAGAGAGAAAGTGAGAAAAGGAGGCCATTCATGGCCAAGGAAGACCAAGGGCCTCTCCAATTGATTCCAAAGGCTGAATGCATTCCCCCTCATCAGTTTTGAGGGGTTGAATAGCCATGGCCAGCCAACCAAGGTGGCTGAAATTAATTTCTCCCATAAGGAAGAGAGAGAAAGAGGGGAGAGAAATCCATTAATGGCCGAGTTCAGTGAACCCAAAGGTGGCCGATTTTTTCACATTCATGGCCAATAATGGCCATTGGTGCTACACCCTTCCTCTCTCCCATTTAGCCCTTTTAAAAGCATCCCTAGACTCAGAGGAGGAGTTTCCACAATCCCACTGAAGTAGTCGAGCCATTTGGTAGTACAGTTGCAGAACACCCGAAGCTCCAAAATTCGGCCATGGCGCACCACCACCAAACCTCTCAGCAAGCACAGTTGAAGGTCCTCCTCTACTCCTTCTATGGATAGATCTTAGGAATCTTTTAGGATGAGAATCGGGCTCAAATGAGCCAGATCGGGTGAGCATTTTTCTTGGTTTTCCATGAACAAAATTTGGGTCGGATTCGCTGGAAACCACCCCTCCGGTGGCCGTGCCGCCGCACGGCGATAGCCCCCACCTCAACGAAGGTGGTGGCGGTGGTTGCCGGCCAGGGAGGTGGCTGTGTGGCCGGGAAATGCTCTTGGAATAGGCTCCAGGTTCGGCCAATCATGGCCCTTGGCTGGAGGAAGAAGATGACCAGGAGCCACTGGATATGCTTTAAGATTCGTGCTGATCTGGATTTATTTAATTCCTGTTTTATCAATTTCTAACTGTTTACTAGGTTTTTTTAAATAAAATATTAAAAATACTTAGTGCCGCCTGCAGGAAAAATGACCAACATGAAAATTGTAGCCCTGAAAGTCTATTTTAATTTAAAATTGGTTTGAACCAATTTGGGTAAGTGGTTTGACCACAACACCTATTTTGGTGAGGACTATACCTAGGATAGACCAGAGACTATTTTGAGTGCCCCATCAATCCAGCCATCCAAACGACTTGAAATTTTTGATGGGAATCATTATTACATATGCCTAGAACTTATCAAAAATTGGGAATTTTTGGAAAATTTTTTCCTAAAGTTTTTGTAGAAATTTAATAAATAATATATGAATTATTTAAAAGGTCTAATGACCTCAAAACCCTCCCAAATTTTGGTGACTGGTCCTTAGGGTCTTCAGAAGGCTCTGGTTAAAATTTCATATCATTTGGAGATGGTTTGATTTGAAATCATGCAAACCCTAGCCTTGCCCTAATAAGACTATTTAGGTCAAATAGTGCACTTTGGGTTTTGAGTGGCGAAATCACCTCAACAGAGGTTGAAATTGGGGCCACTGACTTGACATGGCTTGTAACACCTTCCCATGGAAGATGGGGTGGATTGGGGTGAGTTTGCCCTAGGACCCAAGACCAAACCCTAAGGATGGTCTTTGGTATCTTGTGAAGGGCATCTGATTAAAAGAGCTTGTGTGGACTTGAGACTTGGTAGAGTGAGAACTAGAGTAGCTAAAACCCCCTGGTAAAATTCCTAAGGGATTTGGGAATGGGTAGGCCTCTCTAAACCCTAACCCTAGTTTAGGGCACAAAATTTGTAGAGATAGAATAGGTTAATAAAACTCATTGAACAGTGATGAAACTTGGGTAGAGTAGTCATAGGGTCAGTAGGAGCCTCTGGAAATTATTGTAGGGTGTTTGGAAGACATTAACTTATACTTATAGTTAAAATCTTTAAGTTGCCCCTAAGGATGATTTTGATGTAATCATGGTTAAACTAGCTTAAAATATTATGAAACTTGGTCAGTGAGGATGTATGATCATACTATAGCCATGGTAAGTTTTGTGTAATTTTTGGATAATATTTTAAGGTACTTCTCTATTTGATTCCATTTATTGTATTTATATTGAATTAATTAATTAGGGGCTTAAATCTTGCTGAAGAGTTGAGAAAATTTGGATTTTATATTCAATAGTCATATTATGTTTATCATAAATTTTGTGGAGCATTTACATGTCTGGTGTTGGTACATCATGTTCAAACTTGAGGTTTTGGATTACTAGAATAATTAAATAAATTACCAGAAAAATTAAAAAAATTATTAAATTCTGGATTTAGGCTAAAAAGGTCATGTCAGCCCTCCATTAATTATTATAGGGTTACTGGATGAATATTTTAGGTACCTCTCATTTTACACGTCATATAACTTAGGTTAGTCTGCATTTACTAAAACTACAAAATTTAATTTGGAATATAAATTTAGGCACATGAGTTGGGGTTAGAGGTTTGCTGGTTGGATAATTAAAAATGAGTTCACCATTGGAAGATAGGATGAGTAGGGTGTTGGTTTGGCTAGTGTTAGGTGGTGCTCGGGATCGACGAAAGATCGTCTTTCTCATGAGGAGGAAGTGTCAAATACTCTAGGGTTAGATCCAGTACAACAAGTAAGGGTTTGGAAAATCTGATAGCAACCAATAATAGTAAGTGCCTTACGAAAGGGAGCTTTGGGCATAATCCCATCGTAGTTCCTAGTGCCTTCGAGAGCCCTTCACGGGGAAAACCTTGGGCAGTCCTGGGATAACCTAAACAGTAAGAATAAAACATTTCAAGAGCAACTAGTATAACTAGGGTTATACATTCACACACCCCGGTAGCTCGGGAGGTTGATTAGGTTGTTTTGATTGCCATCCGGACGGCTCGTTCAGAAGGTAGATGCACGGATGGATAGTCCGGGGAGCCAGTGATTCAAAAGGTTTTGGATACAAAATAAGGTGGTGGGTCTTCGGTATCGGACGGTCGTTCACACTGACGTCGATACGTTGACTCGGCGGTGTGGGACACTTAGCCAAAGAAAGTCTGGTGGATATGGCCAGCATTAGTATGCGGATACTCTAGGTTGTGTTCTTCTAGGGGCGTATGGGAGGGCTAGGCCGGTAGTGTGGATACCCTCCTAGGAGTGGGGGGCCCGACCCACTCTCTCCATTTTCCATTACGGAGGTTCCTGGGAGTGAAGCTAGCTGCCCAAATAAGGGGAACTAAAGGTCTGTGCGCATAGAGTTGCGTGCATGGGTTGCACTTGCATGAAACATGACATAACATATCACTACACTCATACTTGCATACTGTTGGGTACATTAGAAAATGTGTACCTGATTTGAAGAAGCCTCACTTAGCTCAATGATATACATCAAGGTGTATTTGATTTTATTTTGAGTTTATATGTGCAGGTTAAGAATTTGCTAAAATGCAGAAAAACGTTTCTAAGTCCATGTGTCGACACCTGGAGAAATTGTGTCGATACTGGAGAAAAGCTGTGTCGACACTTGGAGTTAATTGTGTCGACACCTGGAAAGGCCGTGTCGACACCTGGAAAGGCCGTGTCGACACCAGAAGCAGTTGTGTCGACACCCAGAGGCAGAGTCGACACAACAGGAAAGTTTAGTCGACATCAACTGTGTCGACACCTGGAGGCAGTGTCGACACACAAAAGGCTTAGTCGACAACAACTGTGTCGACACATAGAATTATTTATCTACATCAACTGTGTCGACACCTGGAGGCTGTGTCGACACCCAGAAGACTTAGTCTACATCAGCTGTGTCGATACACAGGACTTGTGTCGACACACAACAGAGGTTCAACATAGTTGATTGCTGTGAAGTGAAGAAGTGTTTATGTTGACACAAAAAGGCAGTGTCGACACATTCTACAGATGAAGTGTTAAGAAGCTGTGTCGACATCAAAAGGGCTGTGTCGACACCACCAAGACTTGTGTCGACACTTAATCTACTTGTGTCGACACAAGATGAAGATCGGTCTCGACACTTTGTTGACAAAGACAAAAGATCAAGATGTGACTGAAGACTTGACAGCTGTGGATTCCAACAGGTTTACTGAAGCTGTTAGAACTGTTAGAAGTTTGTTAGAAACCGAATCATCCGGTTACCATGGATGAAGTCTATATATAGACAGATTCTATCAAATCGAAGATATACAAGAGATAATACAGATGAATAAAGGAATGAGAAATTAATCAAGAAAGCACACAGGAGAAGATTTTCGTGAGAAGATCTAAGAAGACAAACTGTAGTGGAGATCTACTCAGCATTTGTCTAAGGAGAATTCAACAAGAATTCTGAAGAAACTTCTGAAGCTTTGGAGAGAGAGAGAGCTCCAGCTGTTGAAGTTAAGAGGGAGACATTACAAGTCTCCTAAGAAGCAGATCCTGTACTAATCTGCTATGAAGATTTCAGATCTATTTTGAAAAATCCAAGAAGGAAGCTGCCAGCCGTTCAACTTCAAAGAAGATCAACCCAACTAAGTTCAGATTCAAGAAGCTTTGGAGAAAGCTAAGAAAAGGTTGATCTCAGCAATCAGTTTTATCAAGAACTGAACAAGATGTCTTTTAACCCCTTTCTCTCAACCAGGGTAAATAGACAAATACAATTTTATCTAAATTCTGTAGGATCCTTTATTGGATCTGAGTTGTAAGCCTGTGATATAAAGACTGAGTATAGGAGATATAATTCTCTGGGTGGCAGGCTTTGTTGAAAGCTGAGGTAGGGCTTTTGTGCCTGAGTGTAGGGGATATCTATCCCTGAGTTGTAGGCCTTTTGAAGGCTGAGGTAGGACTGTTTAGCCTGAGCTGTAGGAGTGTGGATTCACTCTGAGACTGTAGGAACCTGCTGAGGTTCTGAGCTGTAGGATCTGAGGATCTGAGAAGAAGGAAGAAAGTTAGGCCGAATTTAGTACACTGCTAGATAGGCGAAGGGGGAAAGTGGATGTACCCAATACTTGGGGAACCACTATAAATCCTGTGTACTCTGTGATTATGTTTGGTTTGGTTCTTTCTGTGATGTGTTTATTTTGTTAGTAGTATAACATATAGAAGATCATTGCTCATTATCTGCCTTAGAAAGTAAAAAGGATTAGAACCTATTCACCCCCCTCTAGCTGTTTGAGTTATCTTGAAATTAATTCTTTCAAGTGGTATCAGAGCCAGGTTACTCAAAAAGGACTTAACAATCTGAGCTAGATCCTTAAGACAGATTCAAGATCAAGAAAATGGGTTCAGGAGAAAATCATAAGGAACTAGGTTCTATGAAACTACCCATATGCAGGAAAGAAACATTTTGGAATATGGAAAGAGAGGGTCAGGTTGTTTATGGAGGCTTCTGATCCAAGGATCTACATTACAGTAAAAGAAGGTCCTTATGTTCCAATGAAGATATCAGTTCTGGATGCAAATCAAAGAACTCCCAAGGATTTTTCAGAGATGACAAAGGATGAGATTATCCTGGCAACTATGGATAAAAGAGCACAGAATATCATAATAAGTGCCATAGATGATTCAACCTTTTAGAATTTGATTCACTACAAGACCTCCAAGGAAATGTGGGACACCTTGATAGTCTACATGGAGGGTTCTGAAGAAGTTAGACAAGACAGAAAATCTATGCTGAACCAGGAATATGAAAGTTTCAGACAAGGAAAGTCTGACAGTATAACTGAGTGCTACAAAAAATTCTACAGAATAGTAAATGAGTTGATGTCCTATGGAAGAATCTTCAGTACATATGAACTGAATGATAAATTCCTAAGATCATTGACAAAGGATTGGGAAACTAAGATTTATGCCATTAGAGAAGTGGCCAAACTTGCAGATATATCTCCTCCAACTTTGTTTGGAAAGTTGCTGTCATATGATATGCAGCTGATGGCTAGGAAAGAGGAGGAGAAAAGAACAAAAGTGGAGCATAGAGAGAAGTCTGTGGCCTTTAAGGTTGAAGCAACTAAGAAGAATAGGAGGTTGTCTCCATCACCTCCAAGGATTGTTACTGAAATTACATCACATAATTCAGACATCCAAAGTTCAGACAGCAGTGATACAGATAAAGATTTTGCTGTCTTCACTAGGCAGTTTCAGAGATTCCTGAAAAAGAAGCAGTGGAAGTCTAGGCCTTCCACATCTCAGCCTAAGGATGATTATTATCAAAAGAAAAAGTCATCCAGGAAGGACAGGAGCAGGTCTAAGCCTAGCAAATCTACAACATCAAAGATAGTTTGTTATTGTTGTAATAAGCCTAGACATGTTGTGGCTGAGTGTCCAGTCAAAAGAGAAGAGTCTGCAGATAACAGAAAGACTCAACACAAAGGCAAGAAGGAGAAATCCTTTGTTGCTAAAAAGGAGAAGAGCTTATCAGACCAATCAACTTCAGAATCTGAATTTGAAGCTGAGGCGTACATTGGCCTATTTGCAGAAGATGAAGAAGATGAGTTCATGCAAATAATGGACTCTACCTATGTACAAGAAGACCATCAGTGCAAGGGACTGATGACTATATTAGAAGAAGACAAGTGCCAGGATCAGCCTGGTCCTAGTAAGGTACAATGTTCTTCTACAAATTCAGAATGTAGTACCGAGTCAGAGTCAGCTACATCTGCATCAACTGACGTGGATGGGTCTGAGTCTGAAGGTGATATTCATCAGTTGATAGATGAATATGGGGACTTGTTGCAGACATTAAAGAAAAGCAAAAACTTGGCCAAAACTCAGGCTAAGGAAATTGCTGATCTTAAGATGGCTGCATCTGATTCAGAGAAAGAGTTGGATCAAAAATTAAATGAGATTGCCAAACTGAAAACAATAACTGTTATTCAGATGGGCACAATCACATAGAAAAATGATCAAATTAAAAGTCTGTAAGTCAGACTTCAAAAAGAAAGAGACTTGGTGGCTAGTTACTCCAAGCCAAAAATAGTTTTACCCTTAATAGATGAGTTTGTGACTCAAAAGGGTAAGGCTGGTATAGACTTTAAAAGTAACACCAGGGCTGTCAAGTTCAATAAAAAGGGCAAAGCCCCAGTCAAGCCACTGAACTATAAAGTCCCTGAAGGTTTTGGGAAGGTACAAGTGCCTTCTAACAAGTATGACCTTGAGAATACTCATGGTCATAATAAGAATAAATTTCTGTATGATAAGTGTGTTAATGTCAATAAGGCAGCCCATGTCCAAAAACCCCATGTTCTTAAGAAAACAGTGGGTGTAGCTACTACAGTCCCAGCACAAAATACAAGAGCCAAGAATGTATCTAAAAATAGATACAACAAGTATGAATGCTGGTGTTGTGGCAAGACAGGACATTATGCCTTAGATTGTTGGCACAATATTACTGTCAGGAACAACAACAGTCTACCTGTTAGAAGAGCTGCAGGTAGATTTGTTAATTATGAAGCTAACTTGAACCAAGGACCCAAGACTTATTTGGGTTCTAAGGTTAGGTAATTCTTTGATGCAGGTGATTCCAAGTTGCCATGCCCCAATATGGTACTTGGACAGTGGATGTTCCAGGCACATGACTGGAACTAGAGGATTGCTGAAGGACTACTCACCTATCATGAATGGGCCTAAAGTAATCTTTGGTGGTTCTGAAAAAGGAATCATCAAAGGATTTGGTAACATTTCTAATAATCTGATAACCATCACTCAAGTGGCCTATGTAAAGAGTTTGAAACATAACCTGATTAACATAAGTCAGCTGAGTGATTTAGGATATGACATTTCATTTATTAAGAATGAATGTCATATCAAAAGGTCAAGTAAAAGGTCATATTGATAGGATATAGAAAGAGAAATGTTTACTGTCTTAACTTTGAGTGTGAGAATAAAGATTCTCCTATTTGTCTTGTAGCTGATGAGAGAGTCTCTCATTATGTCAAATGGCACAAGAGCCTGGCCCATCTTAATTACGAGACTATTGGCCAACTCTTTAGTAAAGAGTTAGTGAGGAATGGTCCTCAAGTTAAGTGTATAAAGCATGAGATATGCTCAGCTTGTCAAAAAGGCAAGCAGACCAAATCCTCCTTTAATAGCCTTGAGCACAAGGATTCAGTGAGGTGTCTATACCTATTGCATATGGATCTATTTGGTCCTATGCCAGTTCATAGTCTAGGTAGGAAGGTCTACACTTTTGTGGTGGTAGATGACTACTCAAGATATTCCTGGGTGTTCTTTCTGAGTCAAAAATCTGAAACCCTAAGTGTTTTATATAGTTTTGTCAAATAAATTCAGAATGAACTTGACAGTACAGTGGTCAAAATCAAAAGTGACCATGACACTAAATTTCAATCTGAAAGTATGACAAGACTATGTGAAGAATTTGGGATTTTTCAAGAATTTTCCTCACCTAGAACACCATAGCAAAATGGTATTGCTGAAAGGAAGAATAGAACACTGATAGAGGCTGGTAGAACTCTATTGAGTGACACTTCTCTCCCAGAATATTTCTGGGTTGACGTAGTAAATACTGCATGTTATGTGATCAATAGGGCTTCTATAACCAAGAGCCACAAAAAGACTCCCTATGAGATTATAAAGGCCAGAAAACTAAATTTATCCTACTTTACGATCTTTGGGTGCAAGTGCTATGTCCTTAATAATGGCAAGTCTTATCTAACAAAATTTGCTGCCAAATCCCAAGATGGAATATTTTTTGGGTACCGCAACAACAGTAAGGCTTATAGGGTCTACAACTTGACTACTCAAGTTGTAAAAGAGTCTGTTCATGTCATCTTTGATGAAACAAGACTAATAAACAGTGAGTTGCCTTGTAGTTCATCCAATTCTACAGGTATAAATGAAAGAATGGACAAGCTTACCATTACAAATGACTCAACTACAAAGCAGGAAGTGGAAAATGGTGGCTGCTGTCCAGGGGGAGTACAAGACTCTCTAGATACTGATGAAACACAAGTGGTGCAGCATAATGAAGTGACTGGAGGTATTCAACCTGAAGAGAGACTACCTCCAGCTATTAGAAACTTGAAGGATCATCCAGCAAGTCAAATAATTGGGGATCCAAGACATGGAGTGCAAACCAGGAGCAGAAACATAAACACAGCTCTTTGGTTAGGTTTCCTATCTCAACAGGAGCCAAAGAAATTTGAAGAAGCTGTTCTAGACCCACATTGGATTGATGTCATGCAAGAGGAGCTGAATTAGTTCAGAAGGTGCAAGGTCTGGAAGCTAGTTCCTAAACCAAAAGACCACAACATAATTGGGACAAAGTGGATCTTTAGGAACAAACTGGATGAGAATGGGATTATTGTGAAGAATAAAGCAAGACTTGTTGCAAAAGGATACAGGCATGAAGAGGGTATTGAATTTGATCAAACCTTTACCCCAGTAGCAAGACTGGAAGCAATTAGGATGTTCCTGGCCTATGCAGCATATCAAGGCTTCAAGGTATTCCAAATGGATGTAAAGTCAGCATTCCTAAATGGAAACCTAAAAGAAGAGGTCTATGTAGAGCAGCCATCAGGTTTTGTTGATTCTCTCAAACCTGATTGTGCTTATAGACTTAGGAAAGCTTTGTATGAGTTAAAGCAAGCTCTAAGGGCTTGGTATGAAACCCTGTCTACTTTCCTTATTGAGAACAAATTCTCAAGAGGGAAAATAGACAAAACTCTATTCCTTATGGAGTCCAAAGGAAAGATAATCCTAGTCCAGATTTATGTAGATGACATAATATTTGGGTTTACAGAAAACAACCTTTGCAGAAAGTTTGCTAAACTCATGCAAGGGTAGTTTGAGATGAGCAGCATGGGGGAACTTGTTGGGTAATGTATCCACAATTACCCGGATTTGAGGAAGCCTCCTGTCAAGCTAAGATGAATTCACAATGTATTTGATGAAAACTTTTAAGTTATGCTTGCAGTTATTCCACGCTAAGTGCACTCCAATGTCAGGGTGCAGTAGGTCAATATACACGGGTCTGCACGACGTAATCCCTCGTTGAGCAGATCAGTGTGTTGGCCTATATGTACTCTCTCTATTGCAGTGTACTTATTTTCAAGTACAGGGCTGTGATATTGCAAGAACAGACAAGGAGCAAGGATGGGTCAAAGAGCAGCTCATGGGTGGAAAGATGAAAAATCGTCTAAGTGTGAATCGATGAGAATCACCAAGTGATTCTTGCCGATTCGGCGAGAATCACTAGTGATTCTCGCCGAATCGTCGAGAATCACTGACTGATTCTCGCCGTTTCTATCCGGCTACATCAAAGCATGCGACTCTGGTGCTAAGTCATAATCGACGAGAATCACCAAGTGATTCTCGCCGAATCGTCGAGAATCACTGGCTGATTCTCGCCGTCTCTATCCGGCTAAATCAGAGCGTGCAAACAAGTCAACATCGACGAGAATCACCTTTGATTCTCGCCGAATCGATGAGAGTCACCTTTGATTCTCGACGATTCGACGAGAATCACCTTCGATTCTCGTCGATTTTGACTTGGGCAATTTTCTGGATCCCACTGGACCGGATCAAATGTTTAGGCTCTATTTTGAACCGCTTTTAGGGTTTCTTCAGGTGGGACCCATAACGGTCATAAAAGAGTATTTGACTGTATAAATACACGCGTATTTTTGAACAGTAAAGAAGCGAAGAAGATTTGAAAAAGCCGAGCCGCCGACGTGACCTAGATCGCGATACCTCCGCCGCCGCCGTCGCCGCTCGTGATGGTCGATCGCCGACTGCTAGATTGTGGTTTCTTCCAGATCTCCCGGCGATAGAAGCTTAGCCAAACTTAGAGTCTCACGCGTCTAACCAGAGATCCTTTGTCTCTTGATTTGTTGATCGGGAAAACGTTTCCCGTCCGAATCGATCGAGACGATCGATCCTAGTGTGACCGTTGGAAGACCTTGCTAGCGTTGCTACGGAGTTTGAATCTCCAAAGTACAGCAGCCGCACTCCGTTGTCGCCGCCGATCCCGAGAACCAAGCCGCCGCCCTTCTTGCCGCCGCCAGTTTCGGGGAGATTCTCTCCAAGTGAGATCTAGGGTTGTGGACTTTTCGTGACTTCTAGAACACGTCATCAAACGAAGAAGGACACCTTAGTCTCCAAAAGTAGTTTGTATTTCTTGTACATTCTAGTTCATTTTTGTTGTAAAGGAACGTTGGTTCCTAGTTGTAAGGGTTGGGTGCAACCCGTATTGTGGGAGTGTTGTCTCCTACGTGTGGAAGGGTTCCTTCTGATAGTACAAGGATTTGATTTCAATCCTGTTGGTGAAGAGACCGAGTCGTCCCTTGTTGGGAGATAGGTCAAAGGGGGAAAGTGGATGTGCCCAAATCGGGGAACCACTATAAATAGCTTGTGTACTCTATTTGCTGTGCTGTTTTATTTTCGTGTGCAGGTACAATTTTAATTCCGCAAAAACGCTGCACGTCACCTATTACCCCCCCATAGGTGAAGCTAGTTGGCACTATGTGGACTTTCAAGTGGTATCAGAGGCAGGTTGCTCATCAAAAAGGTTTACACCTTGAGTATAATCCTGCCACCAGTTTCAGAAGCATGGAGCTGGATCATGAGATCTCTCCACTAAGACTTCCCACATGCACAAAGGAGTATTATCCCGTCTGGAAGATGAGAGTGTCGTATCACTTGGAGGCTATCGATCCTCGAGCATCTTTCATCCTGGAAAAGGGTCCTTTTATTCCTATGAAGACCTCCGGTTCTGGAAAGAATATCCAAGTGCCCAAGTGTATTGCTGAGATGTCGGAGACGGAACTCTCATTATTTAATCTGGACAAGATGATTCGTTAGATTATCATGGATGTCTGGTCTGGACCTTCTCTCTAGATTGGAAAAATGTGTGACGGCCAAATCTATGTGGGTAATGATCTCAGAGCTGATGGGGGGATCAAAGAAAGCTGGGATCTGCTGTCAACTAGAGGATGAAGCCTATATGGGGATCCTCGCCTCTTAAGATGAAGGCAAGGATCAATCGGACAGCATCAGAGCTCCAGTGTCCTTGTAAGAGACTGAAGAAGAAATTGAGGAAAGCAGTTCTGATGAGGATGACACAACGGTCACTGGCGCTAGTGACAATAACACTGAAGAGCAGGTAACTTCTTCATCTTACCCGGTCTCTCTTGAAGTTCCCGAAGACATGAACTGTTTCCCTTCAGAAAATCCTGATTCCCTGAAGAGAGCCCTTCAAAAAAGCAACCTACTTGTTGAGGAGCAAGCTCAGGAGATTGCTCTGCTGAAGATCTTGTTGGTTCTCCAATTGGCATCCAACAAGGTTAAGGACTCTAAAATCTCAGATCTAGAGAGTAGTCTAGAGAATGAGAAAAGGATAGTATCTAACTTTTCCAAGGTTGATGCTATGAAGAGAAAGGAAGAAAATGGGTGGATCTCCCGAATTATCAATTCATGGAGAAATGGGGAAACGGTATTCCGACCCCCCACTCCAAGCAGGAAGGGTACTCATCATGCCTTCAGGTATGATCACAGGAATAATTGTGGTCACTGCAAGGGTGATCTGTCCTCATGTGGAGACACTCATAGTGCAAGGGCTGTCATGGCCACCCATGAGAGAATACCTAAGGCTCATTCTGAGCCCTTTGTATTCTCGGCCACTGCCCCTACTCGGCATGAATCTGCTGGTATCAGCTCTCAGAACACTTCTCACCACCCAAGGACACAGGAAAGGGAGGTTAGAAGTCATGCAGTAAGTTCTCATGGGGCCTCAGGAAGGGGGCTGACTGAAAGAAAGGCACCACCTCCCTGGCCTCATGACGCTCGCTACATGCATTCCTTCCACCACTCCAAGTGTCACAGTGGAAAAGGCAATTTTGGGAGCAGATCCAGATCTATCCCGTTTGGACCTAGGCTCATGACTACCTCAGTCATTGGATCAGGTCAGAAACGGAGATACAACATTCACAGGTGTTGGTGCTGTGGCAAGGTGGGACACTTTGCCATAGACTGTTGGCACAACCCCTCTGTGTCAAGGGCAAGGGCCTATCCATATCCTCTGGGCAGAGGTAGTCTTCCTGACAGAATTTTTGAGGGAAGGCATTCGAGTGTTTATGCTAACAAGAACCTAGGACCCAATATGTATTGGGTTCCTAAGGTAAGGTAACTCTCTTTTGCAGGGTAGTCTAGGTTCCCGTAAATATGATGGGAACTAGACAGTAGATGTTTCAAGACTAAATCTGAGCAAATATATGGAATATCAGAAGTACTATTTACAATGGGATACTCACATTGAACACCTGGTATGCCTCAACCTGAGGGGGTAAATTATGAATCTCATAATCCCAGGTATTTTTGATCAGCTCATATACTTGAGTCATATTGTATCGACATTTACATATATATATATATATTTATATATATACACATATATGTGTGTACACCTAAGGTTAGGTTAACACTGTAAACATAAACTTTAGATACATTAATAAAGATTTACCTGTAATTCCACTAGTAGATTCGAGAACTAACATCTACAGGCTTAAATCAGTTCACTGAAAACTAACGAAGATGCGTCATTGGAAATCACTACAACTTACAATTGACATCAAGAAATGTATGGTGAAACCCCGTTCAAACCCTAAATAGGCTGGCATTAAGAAATATATATACATATTTAGAAGATTTTTTAAATTGTCTTGATATCAGAAGACTTCGAGAATCCGGCATGCCTCTTAACCCGTTGATTCCTATTAAAGAATCCCTTCGATTTCGACTTAGACAAACTGGAAACCCGCTAAAACCCGCTTAACCCGAAGACTTCCGCCGAACCTTAGCTTGTCGCTCTTCACACGGAAACCCGTTAATACCCTTTTAAACCCGTCGATATCGCACAGTATCCCGCCGACCCTTCATATTCCGCAGGAAGCTCACCGAAGGAAACTCGCCGATTCTTCCCCTTCCGTCGACAACCGCAGGAATCCCGCCTTTTCCTTCGTTGATATCAAGCAGGCAACTCGCCGATTCTTCCCTCAGTAGATCACTCCTCTCGCGTCCAGGGTGCTCGTCCAAGTCTCGGCGGGTTCGATCGACCAAAGTCGCGATCTTCTTCCGGTTTCCCGCCGTTTCCGTCGAATCTCACCTTCTATGCTCTTGGGTAACCACTTTCTCACCCTTACAGTGACTTACTGTTAGTGTAGCTTCCCTCTTGATTCCTGATTAGGCGTAGTCTTGGGATTTCAGTCTTGCAATGGCTCCAAGGACAACCGCCGGCATGGTCACTAGTTGTGAGTTGGTTCGAACAGGGTTCTCACATGCTTCTGATGAATTCAGAAACATCATTATCATGCTTGAAGAGGCTGGACTCTCATTCATACTGGAGCACCCCTGTAAAATCTTGGACAAGGAATTGATGGAGTTCTTCGCAACCGCCAAACTCCGGAATGAAGACTCTCTCATCAAGAGCAAGGTTGCAGGGGCAAAGATCAAGATGTCTGCAAGCAAGCTGACCCAATACTTGCAGCTCACTATCTCTGCGCACGAGGATTATCTGGAGGAATAGGATAAAAACAGGACATTATTATTCTGTGGACTCGCTCGAGGAACTAGATCGATAAAGCGAAAGGATATGAATGAGGAGGGGAAACTTCTGTCAGACATCATTGGGAAAGTACTCATATGCAAACCGGGCTCTTATGATCACATCTCTGTGGACATATTCAAGATCCTTGTGGCAATTGTCTGCAGAAAAAGATTCAACTGGGGGGCATTGCTTTTTGAGAAGATAAAGGACACTCTCAGATCTCCTAGCTTTGGCCCAATCATCAGTCTATATCTCAATCAGTTAAACGGAGATAGGTATGACATGAGTAAAGGAGTTCCACTGCATTACTTGAAGAAAATGGACTCGAGCGTCTTTGACAGATGGGAGAGACGCATTGGGCAGGCTGCCGTGGTAGAACAACAAGAAGTTTCTCCAGCCGAGGACGGAACTGTGGCTGATTCCTTAGTAATCCCCAGTGAAATTCTTGATGCACTGACTGCAGGAATTGAGGGGGAGCCTCTACCCGCTTATGCTAATATCGTATCTGACATCTCTCAGATAGCCAGAGATGCAGTGGCAGATATACAAGAAGAAAGTGAAGCTGTGATGGAGAATGAGGCGGCCCTGAACGTGCATGATCAAGGAGCCGAATGTAATGTAGAGGAAAATAATGAGGGAAGTTTGAAAGATGATGTAGCTGAGAATGATCTCATGGATGATGAAGAAGAGGAAGAAGGAAATGTGGGACAGGAAGCATTGGAGCCTCAGGACATCACTGAAGTTCCATCTGACAAGCACGCTCCTGAGATCGTTCCCGAGAACATTGGTGCAACAGTGGAGGGGGAGTCCTCTCAGCAGAGACTGCTAAGTACTTCCAAGAAATCTACTGAGGCTGCAAGTACTCCCCCCTTTGAGACTGTGCTAGTATCCAGCTCTACAAGTACATCTGCTAAAGAGCAAGGCCAAGGCATGCCTCAGGATCATCCACTACGAGCTAATCTAGCCAATCACACCGTGAATGTTATTCAAGCTATCATGGATGAGCTCAAAGCATCTTTTGAGAAAGCTCAAAATAAAATGTTAAAAAGAATTAAGAAATCTGAGAATCTCATGCTCAAGAACGTGGTGGAGATCAATCACAAACTGGACGTGATGGAAAAGAAGTTTGAAGACAAGTATACAGCGACCGGCCAAGCTGTAACTCTTCTTATGGACGGATTAAAAAGGAACACCGATACTCTCACAATAGTAAATCAGAATGCTCATGTCGTAGCAAATAACATTCAAAAGTTTGATGGCAATATGGTGACTCTTAACACCAATCAACAAGCCTTGGTTACCGAGTTCTCCAGGACTACAAAGCATATTGATGAGTCACTGCATTCTTATGCAAACTCCATTGCAGTCGAAGCCAAAAAGGGGGAGAAAGAATATACAGCTAAGATGGCCGAGCTTCAAGAAATTATAATCAAAAACTTTGAGCAGTCAAACACAAATGTTTATGACAGTTGCTGGTGGATGCTCAAACAAGCGTTAGGCGCTAACATCCTTGAAAATCCCGAGGGTACCCCTGCTCCTGAAATTAATACTGCGGCTGATGAGGGAGCCAGTGCGGAAGAAGTTCATTTAAGTGAAGCTGATGCTCATAGGGCTGCTAGGGACACCTCCAAGGCAAAACTAATGGCAATGTTTGACCAAGGTGCCCTAGCAAAAGCTAGGGACAAGAGAAAATCTCAAGAAGGGACATCAAAGGAAACGCAAGCTGAAAAGAGAATCAGATTGAAGGAGGAGGAAGTAAGGAACGAGAGGTGGAGTCCGGTATCAAAGAGTATCATCTTGGACACATTCTGGCTACAAGAAAAAGGGGAAATCAATCGGAATGATGTATACAGCCAGCATGAGTGGGAGCTGCACAAGACGTATGAAGCTAAACGGAACATCTTCTTCAGGACCAACACTGCGGCAGATAAAGCTCCTCCTCCCAGATACTATCCAAAGCCCAAGGAGTACGTTGAGAGGCAAAGAAAGAAGTTTTTGCCTCAAAAACATAAGGATGACCTAGCCAAAGATCAATAGACAGAAATTTATAGCTTGTCATTGTCTCATGAACACTTCTATTTGTTATATGAACAATCTTGGGAATATATATATGTATATGAATTTATTATTGACTCAAGCTTTGATCTGTTTGCCTCTATTTCCTTGTGTCGCATTTTTAAATTCTATATGATGTATATATTATCTGGATGGTGGCATTCATCTTAGCTAGTAGGATTTTGGCTTCGTCAAATAGGGGGAGATTGTTGGGTAATGTATCCACAATTACCCGGATTTGAGGAAGCATCCTGTCAAGCTAAGATGAATTCGCAATGTATTTGATGAAACCTTTTAAGTTGTGCTTGCAGTTATTCCACGCTAAGTGCACTCCAATGTCAGGGTGCAGTAGGTCAATATACACGGGTCTGCACGACGTAATCCCTCGTTGAGCAGATCAGTGTGTTAGCCTATGTGTACTCTCTCTATTGGAGTGTACTTATTTTCAAGTACAGGGCTGTGATATTGCAAGAACAGACAAGGAGCAAGGATGGGTCAAAGAGCAGCTCATGGGTGGAAAGACGAAAAATCGTCTAAGTGTGAATTGACGAGAATCACCAAGTGATTCTCGCCGAATCGTTGAGAATCACTGGATGATTCTCGCCGTTTCTATCCGGCTACATGAAAGCATGCGACTCTGGTGCTAAGTCATAATCGACGAGAATCACTAGTGATTCTCACCGAATCGTCGAGAATCACTTGCTGATTCTCGCAGTCTCTATCCGGCTAAATTAGAGCGTGCAAACAAGTCAACATCGACGAGAATCACCTTTGATTCTCGCCGAATCGACGAGAGTCACCTTTGATTCTCGACGATTCGACGAGAATCACCTTCAATTCTCGCCGATTTTGACTTGGGCAATTTTCTGGATCCCACTGGACCGGATCAAATGTTTAGGCTCTATTTTGAACCGCTTTTAGGGTTTCTTCAGGTGGGGCCCATAACGGTCATAAAAGAGTATTTTACTGTATAAATAGACACGTATTTTTGAACAGTAAAGTAGCGAAGAAGATTTGAAAAAGCCGAGCCGCCGACGTGACCTAGATCGCGATACCTCCGCCGCCGTCGTCGCCGCTCGTGCTGGTCGATCGCCGACTGCTAGATCGTGGTTTCTTCCAGATCTCCCGACGACAGAAGCTTAGCCAAGCTTAGATTCTCACGCGTCTAACCAGAGATCCTTTATCTCTTGATTTGTTGATCGGGAAAACTTTTCCCGTCCGAATCGATCGAGACGATCGATCCTAGTGTGACCATTGGAAGACCTTACTAGCATTGCTACGAAGTTTGAATCTCCAAAGTACAGCAGCCGCACTCCGTTGTCGCCGCCGATCCCGAGAACCAAGCCGCCGCCCTTCTTGCCGCCGCCGGTTTCGGGGAGATTCTCTCCAAGTGAGATCTAGGGTTGTGGACTCTTCGTGACTTCTAGAACACGTCATCGAACAAAGAGGGACACCTTAGTCTCCAAAAGTAGTTTGTATTTCTTGTACATTCTAGTTAATTTTTGTTGTAAAGGAACGTTGGTTCCTAGTTGTAAGGGTTGGGTGCAACCCGTGTTGTGGTAGTGTTGTCTCCTACGTGTGGAAGGGTTCCTTCCGATAGTGCAAGGATTGGATTTCAATCCTGTTGGTGAAGAGACCGAGTCGTCCGTTATTGGGAGATAGGTCGAAGGGGGATAGTGGATGTACCCAAATCGGGGAACCACTATAAATAGCTTGTGTACTCTATTTGCTGTGTTGTTTTATTTTCGTGTGCAGGTACAGTTTTAATTCCGCAAAAACGATGCACGTCACCTATTCCCCCCCATAGGTGAAGCTAGTTTGCACTAGGTGGACTTTCAGAACTTAAGTTCTTCTTGGGACTCTAAGTAAGACAGACTGATGATGGATTGTCCATATCCCAGTCTAAGTTCACCAAAGAGTTAATTAAAAAATATGGTATGGATTCATCCTCCACCATGAGAACTCCTATGGGAACAAGTATGACTATATGCAAAGATGATGCAGGTAAGCCTGTAGATGAGTCTTTGTATAGAGGAATAATTGGTTCTCTTCTATATCTGACTGCTAGTAGACTAGACATTATGTATGCAATATGTGTCTGTGCTAGGTACCAATCATGCCCTAAAGAATCTCATTACACTGCAGTGAAAAGGATTTTGAGATATCTAAAGGGCACACCTAATCTAGGCCTTTGGTACCCTAGGAATGAAGATTTTCTACTGACAGGCTATTCAGATGCAGATTTTGCAGGTTGCAAAGAAGATAGAAAGAGTACTACAGGCACCTGTCAATTTCTAGGAGGAAGACTGGTGTCTTGGAGCAGTAAGAAGCAGACTAGTGTGGCAATATCCACAGCTGAGTCTGAATATATGGCAGCAGGAAGTTGCTGTGCACAGCTGTTGTGGATCCAGCATCAGCTAGAAGACTATGGTATTCAAGTAAGTAGAACACCTTTGTTTTGTGATTCTATAAGTGCTATTTCTATTGCAAACAATCCTGTTTCACATAGTAGGACTAAGCATATAGAAATTAGATACCATTTTCTTAGAGAACATGTAGAGAAGGATGACATTTCACTAGAATTTGTCAAAACTGATTATCAAATTGCAGACGTGTTTACTAAGCCTCTAGATGAAACTAAATTCAATAAGTTTAAAATTGAATCAGGAATGTTAAACATAGATTAGTTTAGCAAAAATTGGCTAAGTAAAACAGTGCCGACACATTCAGAAAAATGATGTCGACACAGAGAAGTGTTGTCGACACTTCAGGAAATAGGCGTCGACACATCTAGAGAAGTGGTGTCGACATTTCAGGATGTTAGTGTCGACTCATCCAGGAGTTGTGTTGACACTGGGAATAAGTGTCAACACATAAGTTCTGTCGACTATTTTGGTGTCGACACATGCAGTTGTCTATGTTGACACTCAAATACTGAGTCAACAGTTAAGGATATTTGTGTCGACACATCATAATTGGTGTCGACACATAGAAGTCAACAACTTTATCGAGACTTAAGAAGTCTGTGTCGACTCTTTTCCACAGTGTCGACACATTCAATGATTGTTGACGCGCATTTTGACCTTCTGTGTTCAAAAAGGTATAAATAGGTCAACGATAAAGTCTGTCGACACACTCTCCCGATTCTTGAGACCAGAATCTTGTGTCGACAAACTCTCTTTCCTCACACCTGATTTCTCACCATCCCAATGGCGCCAAAGGTAGACGATATCATCAACGAGGGCTATGAGTTGGTTCACCATGCTTTTAATGATGCAGAACCAGAGATTCAAGGAGTGATAACCCTAATTTCTGAAAATGGTTTGGAATTTCTGGTTTCCGAGCCAACAAAGATCTGGAAAAGGAGATACTTGAATTCTATGGCACAGCCACATTGGATTCCACTGGACTTAAGATTCGATCCGTAGTCCATGGAGTCAATGTGAAAGTAACCCTGAAGGGTTTAAGGAAAGTTCTTCATCTACCAAGAACCCCAGAAAAAGAAGATGTTCCAGCTTCCAAGCTCAGGGAAGCACTTTAGTGGTGTGGATTGGATTCAACTTTGAAGATTGGATCAGCCATAAACAGGAAAGGAATGAATCACCCGGGCAAGTTCCTGTCTGAAATAGTTGGCAAAGTAATCATATGCAAGCCAGGGGGCATGATAGAATTTCTTCCTATATGTTCAGCCTTATGACAAGGATTATATATAAACTTAACACAGATTGGTCTATGGTAATACTTGAGAAGATTATGGAAGGCCTCAAGAAGCCCAATTTGGGAAGAATAATGAGTTTATACCTAGCTGGAGTTATACCTGAGGTAATGGATCAGCCAGGAGGGACTAAGATTAATCACATGAGGAGAATGGACATCAGGATCCTCTCCAGGTGGGAGAGAGTATTAACCAAGGAAATGCCTGATGAAGAGAGGCCAATGGCTGCTGAAAAATCACCTGCACAGGAGACTACAACTACTGCATAGGTGTAGGGGGAGCCATATCAAGAAGAAGAGCCCAGTCACTTGGAAAGTGAACAGGCTTCACGGAAATATCTCAATCAATTTTAAATATTGAGGATAAAGAACTAACTGAGCAAATAACTGATGTTGATCAGACACCTCATGACATTATTCCAGCACAGGATGTTATCATAGAGGTACATCTGCAGTTGCTGATGCTCCAGAAATTGAAGAACCAGCAGTCCACACTCAACAGGAATTTACTCTAGAAGAGTTATTCCATGACTTTAAGGTTGTAACAACTGAGGGGGAGCTAGCAAGAACTCAGTGGGAGCCAGCAAGGACTCGGGGGAAGCCAGCAAGGACTGAAAAGGAGCTGCCTCCTAGTCCTAAAGAAAGAGTGGAAATAGAAAGTTCTTCAGAATCCGAGGATACAGAAGCTGCAAGAGCTAAGAAGAGAAAGCTCATGGTATTTAAAAGAAGAAGACAAAGCTACAAAAAGGCCTTACAAACTGCTGCTCCACAACAGGCCCCAGCAGCTGATTACACTTCACTGTTGGTGGCCTTGCAAGTAAAATTGGATGAGCAAAGATTGGCACTGGAAAGATATGTGGATGAGAGCCACACGTCCCTTCAATTTGATCTGGCTCAAGATATCAAATCCATAAGATTTGAAGTCAATCAAAATAAGAAAGAGATGACAAATTGCTTCCACAAAGGGGGCAATGTTGTAGTGTTTCTTGCTAAACAACAAGAAGCAATAAAAACTCAAGTGGATGAAATTGCTGTTATGCAAGGGTATGTGCTTGAAAATCAAATAAGGATGAATGATAACTTAACAGAATCTCACAATGAGATAGTTACAGTAATCAAGAATACAGTTCAAGCAAACCCTGAAGAAAAAGGCTAAAGAAAAAGAGGACTTTGATAAAAAGCTACAGGTTGATTTAGCTACATTTAAAACTGCTATCACAACTTCTCAGCAAATCATTTCTGCACAGCTGCTGAAGTTAAAGTCTTTCTTTAAAGATGGTGTAAAATTTCTAGATGAACAAGTAAGATTTCAGAAGGATGATATCAGAGATCATATGACAAGAGAAGTCATAAAGGGGGAAAGGGTGATAGTCAATGCCAGCTCTGAGCATGTTAAATGATTTACAAATGCTGTCAGAGCCACCCTAGGATATCCACCCCTTTATGATGATGATAATGTTGCTGATTTTGGAGTACAACCTGCTTATGTTGAAGGGGGTCAACCTGAAGTTGCTCAGATTATTTACCCTCCAGCAGACTTTGAAATGATTCAGCAATAGGTTCAGCAAATGTATAGTCCTCAGGAGGCTGATAATGTGATCATTGAGAAAGTAGATATGCCAGAAGTTTCCTTGAAGGATCAGCAAGAAGCACAACAGTCAAAGAAAAGATTCAGAAAACAGGCTGAGCTGAAACCTGATTTTGAGCAGTGGAGCCCCACTTCTAGAAATATTATTTTGACTGCTTGGAAAGCTGTAAAGGATAAGACCCATGAGAGGGGCAAATGGTATGCTGAGCAGGAATGACAGAAATATGAAACTAGACAAGAACATACTTCAATATAGAAGAAATGCTAAGATTGGGAAGCTACCTCCTGATGCTCAGGAGCCTATCAAATATTTCCCTAAGCCTTTCCATTATTTTGAAAGGCATAGAATTAAGGCTGAGGTTCAGAAGAAGAAAGATCTAAAGAGAAAGCAACCTATTGAAGAAACTGAACTTGCTGTGCAGGCTCAGGTCAAGCCAGGCAAAGACATAGTTATCAAGGAGCATGCTCAGCCTTAGTTTTGATTTACTAGATTGTATAAGACAAATGTAATCTTTAGTTTGTTAGAAATCTATGTAAACAAATGTGAAGAAACTATTTGATAATACAAACAAAACAGTGTTTCATGCTTATTAAGTCTTCATCATTATTCTGTGATGTTATTGTGAACATGTCTTGTTTATGAGTTAAACCCTGTCATATTATGCTTATATACATCTTAATGTTAGTTATTTTAAGTGGTGTATATCATTGACTAAAGGGGTTATGACTTCTCCAAAAGGGGGAGATTGTTGGGTACATTGGAAAATGTGTACCTGATTTGAAGAAGCCTCACTTAGCTCAATGATATACATCAAGGTGTATTTGATGTTATTTTGAGTTTATATGTGCAGGTTAAGAATTTGCTAAAATGTAGAAAAAAGTTTCTAAGTCCATGTGTCGACAGCTGGAGAAATTGTGTCGACACTAGAGAAAAGCTGTGTCGACACTTGGAGTTAATTGTGTCGACACCTGGAAAGGCTGTGTCGACACCAGAAGCAGTTGTGTCGACACCCAGAGGCAGAGTCGACACAACAGGAATGTTTAGTCGACATCAACTGTGTCGACACCTGGAGGCTGTGTCGACACACAAAAGGCTTAGTCGACAATAACTGTGTCGACACCCAGAGGCTGTGTCGACACACATAATTCTTTGTCTACATCAACTGTGTCGACACCTGGAAGCTGTGTCGACACCCAGAAGACTTAGTCTAAATCAGCTGTGTTGACACACAGGACTTGTGTCGACACACAGCAGAGGTTCAACATAGTTGATTGCTGTGAAGTGAAGAAGTGTTTGTGTTGACACAAAAAGGCAGTGTCGACACATTCTACAGATGAAGTGTCAAGAAGCTGTGTCGACATCAAAGGGGCTGTGTCGACACCACCAAGACTTGTGTCGACACTTAATCTACTTGTGTCGACATAAGATGAAGATCAGTCTCGACACTTTGCTGACAAAGACAAAACATCAAGATGTGACTGAAGACTTGACAACTGTGGATTCCAATAGGTTTACTGAAGCTGTTAGAACTGTCAGAAGTTTGTTAGAAACCGGATCAGCCGGTTACCATGGATGAAGTCTATATATAGACGGATTCTATCAAATCGAAGATATACAAGAGATAATACAGATGAAAAAAGGAATGAGAAATTAATCAAGAAAGCACACAGGAGAAGATTTTCGTGAGAAGATCTAAGAAGACAAACTGTAGTGGAGATCTACTCAGCATTTGTCTAAGGAGAATTCAACAAGAATTCTGAAGAAACTTCTGAAGCTTTGGAGTGAGACAGAGCTCCAGCTGTTGAGGTTAAGAAGGAGACATTACAAGTCTCCTAAGAAGCAGATCCTGAACTAATCTGCTAAGAAGATTTCAGATCTATTTTCAGAAATCCAAGAAGGAAGCTGCCAGCCGGTCAACTTCAAAGAAGATCAACCTAACTAAGTTCAGATTCAAGAAGCTTTGGAGAAAGCTAAGAAAAGGTTGATCTCAGCAATCAGTTTTATCAAGAACTGAACAAGAAGTCTTTTAACCCCTTTCTCTCAACCAGGGTAAATAGACAAATACAATTTTATCTAAATTCTGTAGGATCCTTTATTGGATCTGAGTTGTAAGCCTGTGATATAAAGACTGAGTGTAGGAGATATAATTCTTTGAGTGGTAGGCTTTGTTGAAAGCTGAGGTAGGGCTTTTGTGCCTGAGTGTAGGGGATATCTATCCCTGAGTTGTAGGCCTTTTGAAGGCTGAGGTAGGGCTATTTAGCCTGAGCTGTAGGAGTGTGGATTCACTCTGAGACTGTAGGAACCTGCTGAGGTTCTGACCTGTAGGATCTGAGAATCTGAGAAGAAGGAAGGAAGTTAGGCCGAATCTAGTACACTGCTAGATAGGCGAAGGGGGAAAGTGGATGTACCCAATACTTGGGGAACCACTATAAACCCTGTGTACTCTGTGATTGTGTATGGTTTGGTTCTTTCTGTGATGTGTTTATTTTGTTAGTAATATAACATACAGAAGATCATTGCTCATTATCTGCCTTAGAAAGTAAAAAGGATTAGAACCTATTCACCCCCCTCTAGGTGTTTGGGTTATCTTGAATTTAATTCTTTCAAGTGGTATCAGAGCCAGGTTACTCAAAAAGGACTTAACAGTCTGAGCTAGATCCTTAAGGCAGATTCAAGATCAAGAAAATGGGTTCAAGAGAAAATCATAAGGAACTAGGTTCTATGAAACTACCCATATGCAGAAAAGAAACATTTGGAATATGGAAAGAGAGGGTCAGGTTGTTTATGGAGGCTTCTGATCCAAGGATCTACATTACAGTAAAAGAAGGTCCTTATGTTCCAATGAAGATATCAGTTCTGGATGCAAATCAAAGAACTCCCAAGGATTTTTCAGAGATGACAAAGGATGAGATTATCTTGGCAACTATGGATAAAGGAGCACAGAATATCATAGTAAGTGCCATAGATGATTCAACCTTTCAGAATTTGATTCACTGCAAGACCACCATACACCATACACCGCAAATGGCCAAAATCCGGTAGAGTTCCACAAGGTACTAATAGTGGGATCAAACATTGCGGCGGTGGATGCAACAAAGAAAATCATTAGTCATACCCCGTAACGACCCGGGTTTAGAGCTCAGGGGCACACCACTGATGCAGGCCCACGATTTCAACGGTTTAAACGCTACGCATTCTTTGGATCGATATTTAAATTAACTACACAGCGAGCAATATTTCCTTCAAGTAATAATATAGATGATTCCTACAATATAGCAAGGCACAACACAAAGGGACGCTACTCCATTTATAGATTGAACAAATGGCTATAAGCCAATGTTCGCTCAAGCGAAAAGGACCTACCCGATCCGGACAATTAGCCATTCAAATTAAAGTCATACACAAAACGTTCTCAATTCCAAAATAAGAAAATTCGGGCTAAAATAGAGACTTAAAATTAAGTCCAAGTTAATCCCCAAAATTAATTGGTATGAGGGTTGCCAAATCTCTTGAACTCAAGGAGAAATCAAGGTAAGAAAATGATTTCCTCTAGCGTTCACTCGATCTTCCCGAACCAAGTTTTACAAAAAAAATTCGGAATAATTAACGCTTAAATATTAGATTTAAATTAGCACGATTTCAATATAAATCAGGACAAAATACTAGCCTTCTAATTCCACCAAAAACCTCACAAAATAATATAGAATAAATCACACATGAGGTGTAGGAATCGTTACCCAATCCCAAGGAAGTCCGTCCACAATATTGAGTGGAGGAATCGCTCACGATGGTGGTTGATTTCAGTTCTCCACGTGAAACCATGGATCCGCACCGGATGATGAAGACGCTAGTCATTTCCTTTGTAATAACCCTAGGAGAGGGAGAAACCTTGAAGACAATTTATATATATGGAAAGTGGAGAGAGAAAATGTGGTGGAAACCTTAAGGAGGGAGGAGGGGTGGAGTGGTGGCCGGATTTTGAGAGGGAGAAGGAGGGTTGATGGCTTGGGAGAGGAGGAAACTAGGCTTGGATGAATTTTGAAGAGGGAGAGGAGGAAGAGGAGAAGGAAGGCCGAAATTTGCCTAAGGGGGAAGAGGGAAAGAGGGGGAAAATTCAATCTTTGAATTAAGGTTTCAATTTTTTTATTCTCTAATTATTCCTTCATAGCCATGGCTATATATAGCCTACACCCCTCAATCATCTTCCATTCAAAATTCAAAATTCAAAAAGAAATTATGATGGTTATATGCACCCATCATAATTCATGAAATGAAAATACAATACATGAAATCAAACAATTCACTAACTAATTAAAATGCATGAAATAAAGTACTTTTAAAATAGAATTGCTTTCAAATAAAAATATATAGAAAATATATAATTATAATTATTAATTTATAATTATATATTTTGATATACTGGTGGCAGCGGACGACGAGCAAAACATGTTGTTGTGGAGTCGTGGAAGAAACCCATCCTCGAGCTTTCGGCAGCGATCGTCCCAATCCACGAACTCTCTCAGACGGGGATCAATGGCGGCCATACAAACAACGTCTCCATCAATCCTCCCCCACTCAAAATTACTCATCAACAATGAGTGGCCCGTGAGGGGGGGAACAGTCGAAAGCAGCAATAACATGGGGCAAATCTGGCCCCGCAATCCGTGTCGTAGTAGCATGAACATCCCATAGCACTAAGAACCTGTCAGGTGTAGAAATAGCAAAACTCGAAATGGTGTCAGGCAAAAGAAAATTAACTTGAATCTTACCATCTGGTTGAATAACCAAGGAGTCCACGTGGAAAATAAACACGATAGTACTAACATAGCCCAACCCAAAAGAATATTTAGTGGTAGGAAGAAATGACGGAGAAAGCCACTCAGGTGGAACAGAGGCGCACAGTAAAAAGTTCTGAAACTTGAAATAAAGTGAAATACCCTGGAAAAATCTGAAATTAAAGCATGAAATCCGACGTTCTTCATAATCATGGATGGGTCGACGTTCCTACATATTAATTTATTAACGGAGCCAGAAGGCATCCGCTCGGGGACTGACCAGACTAAACTCAAATCACTATATCTAGCATCAGACAGCCTCAAAAAGGATTGGAAGTGCTTGCAACAAAACTTAAAATGAATCACTAATGGCCTAGATATATGAGGAGAAAATCCATGTGCTACATGACTTGACCCAAAAGCAGAGGATAAGGGGGGTAAGTCACGTGGCATGGGAGCCTTGTAATCAGAGATAATTTTTATGGGCTCTGACACCGCAGTCTTAATTTCAATTTTATTGCCTTAGTTATTAACCAATATAATTGGATGCCCCCGAATGTGCAAAGGTATGCGGGTGAAACAACTCAAGAGACCCAACTATAGTCGCTAACGTGGGGAAATGAGGGTCATCAAATGGCGGCGGGTAAATGTGTGCGATCGAGTGTGGTATATAAGTATGTATAAGGGACACCACATCCAGAGGAATAATTGCTAAAGAATCAGAATCAGTCATAGTAGAGGACAGAACCGTAGAGGACACGCAGAAAAATGAGCGGTCAAGAGTGTCGCGTAGTTATATCTATGAGGTGCGGTGAAAAGTACAAATACTAGTGCGCTCAACATAGTAATATCTAAACGCTGATACAACGCCAATGTAGGAGTTAATAAAGTGGGCGTGACACAACAACTTGGACTAGGTCTACCGGTTCCATGTCCTAAAAAGTCATCTAAGATAGGCAAATAAATAGGATGAAGGGTCGGTAAAATCATACCTGAGATAACATCCAAATCAGTATAATTTTCACACAACGGTGATATCATCAAAGAACTCTCATCCGGGTGTACAACCAATGAATCGTCCAAAAATACCCTTCCCTCCGATGGTAACTCATCCACAATACTAATAGGGACATCCTCACTTTCAGACTCCTCAGATAACTCAGATAGAATCTCAGCAGGTGTAATCGTAGGCTCTAACACGATGGGGATCGTATCCTGGAGAGGGCACTCAATACTAGGGTGAACAGACACAACGCTAGTAGGGCAAGTAATCGACAATGGAATACTCTGACAGATCGGAGCGTAATCATCTCATACATCATCTTCTAAATCACAAGGGATTCCCTCACTGTCAGAATCTTCAGACTCATCGGGCACTACCATACGTGAAGGAATACTCTCACCTAGCTGGTCAACTTCCGAATCCAGAGATACTATATCCACATTAGAATCCTCAGAGGTATCATTCACTATCTCAAGGGTCTTAGATGTCGAGGCTAAATGAGACAAAGCTCTAGTAGTAACATCTTTTGAGTCCAAGACATGTGATCTATTAGGAATGGTTTCCCTAAAGATGGTAGTAGGTACACTATGAGCAGGCCGACCTTTCGGGAAAAATGATCTAGCGTTAGGTATATAATCATTCCTATAGGAAGATATGAGACTAGCACTATAACGATACTCACTCACATGCTTGGTGTTAGTAGTGCAGAGATAGGCGAGATCAAATTGATCTGAGAGTAGTCTACACATTGCCGGCCAAGCATGTTTATAACTACCAACACGACGCTCTTCGTTTAGCCAAAACATGCGGGCTTGACCTACTAATCGATCTCGGGCTATGTTAACCTTTTGGTGGTCATCCTATAAGTGACAATTAAAATAATTTTCTAATCCCTTAAGCCAGTCTCTAAAATTTTGGGGACACCCTAAACCGTCATAGGTAGGTGCCTCAATTCTAGTGGGAGGATAAGCCTGGGGACGGTTAGTATTCCTATGGTATGAAGGCAAGGCTGAGGTTTGTTTATCCATGGGATTAACATACCAATGATCTAAACGAGAAGCATAAACGTCATAGGCCATAATAATGAGAACCAGAGAGAAAACTTACCCGAAACTGGTGCATATGCAATGAATAATGAATCTGACCCTATATAAAATGCCACAGATGCATTTGTTCCCTCTTAATAACTAAGACAATAAAATAATTTTTGGGATTTTCTTACTGACAATAAATAAGAGATTATTAAAAGTTTTTTTTTGCAGAAAAAATAAAAATATAGGCTGCTATTTGTAGACCAAAACTAAAATTTTATAATAATTTAATAAAAATAATGACTTAACAAAAATAAAATATTTTTTGATTTCTTACTAATAAAATGTTGGAGAATTTCGAGGATTTTTTTTTTGAATTTTGAGAATAAAAATAAGAATTTTAGGCCGCTATTTGCAGACCAAAAATTTAAAATTTGTTTATAAGTTGTGCAATGAAACATGCAAATGCGTTACGGAAAAAATAATAAAAGGGGGAGGGTGCCAATTAGGAAATTGACGTGAACCTGGCTCTGATACCAAATTGATGCAGACCCACAGTTTCGATGGTTTAAACACTACGCGTTCTTTGGATCGATATTTAAATTAACTACGCAACGAGCAATATTTCCTTCAAGTAATAATAAAGATGATTCCTATAATATAGCAAGGCACAACACAAAGGGATGCTACCCCTTTTATAGATTGAACAAATGGCTATAAGCCAATGTTCGCTCAAGCAAAAAGGGCCTACCCGATCAGGACAATTATCAATTCAAATTAAAGTCATACGTAAAACGTTCCCAATTCCAAAATAAGAAAATCGTGGCTAAAATAGCGACTTAAAATTAAGTCCAAGTTAATCCCAAAATTAATTGATATGAGGGCTACCAAATCTCTTGAACTCAAGGAGAAATCAAGGTAAGAAACTGATTTCCTCTAGCGTTCACTAAATCTACCTGAACCAAGTTTTACGAAAAATATTCGGAATAATTAACGATTAAAGATTAGATTTAAATTAGCATGATTTCAATATAAATTAGGACAAAATACTAGCCTTCTAATTCCACCAAAAACCTCACAAAATAATATAGAAGAAATCACACAAGAGGTGTAGGAATCGTTACCCTATCCCAAGGAAGTCTGTCCACAATATTGAGTGGAGGAATCGCTCACGATGGTGGTTGATTTCAGTTCTCCACGTGAAACCACAGATCCGCACCAGATGATGAAGATGCTAGTCGTTTCCTTTACAATAACCCTAGGAGAGGGAGAAACCTTGAAGACAATATATATATATATATATATATATATATATATATATATATATATATATATATATATATATATATATATATATATATATATATATATATATATATATGGAAAGTGGAGAGAGAAAAGGTGGTGGAAACCTTGAGGAGAGAGGAGGGGGTGGAGTGGTGGACGGATTTTGAGAGGGAGAAGGAGGGTTGGCGGCTTGGGAGAGGAGGAAACTAGGCTTGTATAAATTTTGAAGAGGGAGAGGAGGAAGAGGAGAAGGAAGGCCGAAATTTGCCTAAGGGGGAAGAGGGAAAGTGGGGGAAAATTAAATCTTTGAATTAATGTTTCAATTTTTTTATTCTCTAATTATTCCTTCATAGCCATGACTATATATAACCTACACCACTCAATCATCCTCCATTCAAAATTCAAAATTCAAAAATAAATTATGATGATTATATGCGCATCATAATTCATAAAATGAAAATACAATACATGAAATTAAACAATTCACTAACTAAATAAAATGCATGAAATAAAGTACTTTTGAAATAGAATTACTTTCAAATAAAAATATATAGAAAATATATAATTATAATTATATATTTTGATATACTGGCGACGACGGACGACGAGCAAAACATGTTGCGGTGGTGGCGGTGGCGTCGTGGAAGAAACTCATCCTCAAGCTTGCGGCAACGATCATCCCAATCCACAAACTCTCTCAGACGGGGATCAATGGCGGTCGCATCAGCAACGTCTCCATCAACCACAATCCAATCGTGGCCTGGAGGCTTTGCTCGCCCCACAGCATCGCCACGAAAAAAGCCGTGATATAAATCTCACGACAACATTGACACATCAGATTCTACTAGACAATTTTAGATTTGAAGTGGTTGATCAACCTCTAAGAAGAATTTACAATCCTAAATAAACTCTAACACGTCTTACACAGAAGTTGAGGAATGGTTATAAGAGTGAGATTTAACCACATTATCAAAACATATATCACTTAACAAGGCTAGGTAGCAAAATCAAGAACATGAAAATTACAAGTATTGTTAGACAAGGGATCTAAACAACACTATATTCATCAAGTTATTAAAAATCATGATAATTAGAAAGTTCTGCAAATCGGGATAAAGAATGGAAGAGAAGGAGGAAACCATCACTTGCCTTGGTTTTACCGGAGAAGGCCACCAAATCGCACCTCGGCGTAGATCGGGACCAAGAAAGACGAGGGAATTCGAAATCTAATAAGAATGGGCAAAGTAGGAGTTAGGGCTGAAAACCCTAGCGAGCAAACTCAAGGAATGAGAAAGATTTTTTCACGATGGCATAACTCTCGTTGAGAGCTTTCCGGATCTATATTCGGTTGAAGATTACGAGTACTAGAGCACCGTTGGCGGCCACCCAAAGAATCGCGAAAAAACTTTCTCTCTCTCGCTCACGCCGCTCTGGTTCGGGAAGAAGGAAGAAAATCAGTCTAGGGAGGAGAAGAAAAGTGCATGTATATATATATGGTATAATTAGAATAATTTTATAACATCTCTAAAAAAAGGAACTGGGAATGAAGGTTAGCTGAACTAGACATCTCGAGATGAAGCCATGGATTTCTCGAGTGGAAGAAAATATAACTCGAGTAGAAGATATTTCTCGGGAATAGGGGGAAGATTACTCGAGAAGAAGAGGAAGGTTTCTCGAGTAAGGGAGACGTTATTTCTCGAGTACAAGAAGCATTACTCGAGAACTTAAGGAAGCACCACACGGGAACAACAAACCCAGTTCTCGAGTACAGATCCAAAATTTCTCGAGAACAATGGCAGTTCTCATGTACAGGCGAATTTTCTCGAGTACAAGAAAAGGCATTTCTCGGGAACAGATATAGACTTCTTAAAAACAAGGAGGAAGAACAATCCCGTTCGACGAATTCTGTTCGAAATTCGTCGAACACAAAACTCGTTCGACAAACTCTGATCGAAATTCATCGAACGCAAAGGAAAACTCCGTTCGATGAACTACGCTCGAAATTCGTCGAACGCAAAGGAAAACTCCGTTCGACAAACTACGCTCGAAATTTGTCGAACACAAAACCCAATTGTTCGGCTTAGTCGAACCCAGAACCGTTCGACGCTTCGTCGAACGTCCAGTTCACCGATCATCGAACTCCATTCGACGATTGTCGAACGCCCAAAAAAATTCGTCGAACACCTCTGTTCGACGAAAACCTACCGTTCAGGGGGGGCTCTTGAGAATCAATAAGAGGCATAAGGCTGTAAATTTATTATAATAATAATCTTATACAAATCGTTTGAATGAGGATATACCAGTTCATAACAGTGGCCCAAACGCACGCCGAATTTAACGAGTTTAATAGAGAATACCACCCAATAATTCGACGCACCATTCTTGAGACGCTATCATCGAATGCTTACACAAGCAAAAAAATCATCACAAAGATACAAACACACGCCGAGACTCCAAAATGCTCGGATCGTAATAAAACTAGACAAGTCCAAAGCCTCAAAACTTCATCTTTTAGACCAAGGAAAGCATTCAATCAAATCAAAATCCCAAAATCCGATCAAACAGACCCAACGAAGGCAAAAACGCACAAACGGTGCAGCGCCGTCAACAAAACGTAAAAAAGGGGGTAACACCCCGTCGTCATAAATATGACGACACCAAATCAAATAATAACATCGAAAAAATCGGGGGCGTTACAGTCACATCCCCGAAAAAGAAGTTTCGTCCCGAAACTTATCACACTTTAAAATCAAATCAAAACAAAAAACCCAAATATTACCAAAAACCTGAAGACATACCTGAACTAAGGGAAGAGATGCGGATGAGATTCTCTAATCGCCGACTCCAATTCCCATGTCGCGCTCTTGACGTCTTGATTTCGCCAGAGAACTTTAACCATGGGGATGGTCTTTCTCCGCAACACTCGATCTTGAGAATCCAAAATACGAACAGGTTCTTCCACGTGCGTAAGGTTGGGATGAATTTGGGGCACTGAGTCAAGGACTTGACAATCACAACGAACACACTTCCGCAACTGGCTCACATGGAACACATCATGGATACCAGGGAAGGTAGCAGGCAACTCCAGCCTATAAGCTGATTCTCCAATGCGCTCTAGAATCTGAAAAGGTCCCACATACCGGGGTTTAACTTGTGGTTCCTTCCAAACCTTTTAATACCAGAAATCGAAGAAACTTTCAGAAAAACCAAGTCCCCAACAACGAACACCTTCAGTAGGCAAGGTTAAAACTAGAACAATACACAATCTCTTCTTCAACTCGTGGAAAGATTCTTTGTAACGACCCGGTCCGACTAGGCCAAGCACCAAGCATCGCCGGCCTACCAGCAACCCGGGTTTAGGCCCTTTAGAATGCCCTACGGCACCACTGGTAGTAAGCCTAAACATCAAGTCCTGCAGGCACATTTCACCCAACCCAAATCTTCGCGCCTGTTTATCAGCAGCGGTAGGTTGTTGCCAAGGGGTCTCGAACCTGCAATCTTGACAAGAGTCTTATTACCACTCCTCATCACTAACTGAGGTGCAACTTTGTAAGTAAGCCAAAAGTAAACAAAGTCAAGGGGTACCAACCCAATACCAAAGGAAAAATACTTAAATAAAGTACAACAGTAAGACACAAAAGTCAAAAGGGAACACTTACATGAAGCGTCACGTACAATAAAAGTACCCAGATGCACAAGACTATAAGGTGAAAAATCACGATTAAATCATCAGGAAAAAGGGCAAAACTCTATTAGCCACATGCGGTCAACTCCACCAAAAATAAAACGGGCATGGTGGTCAACTCATCTAGACACACACCCACATATATGTATTAATCTGTCATAATTACGGGGGAGACTGGTTACTCCACCATACACCGCAAATGCCCAAACACCCGGTAGAGTTCCATAAGGTACTAATAGAGAGATCAAACGTTATGGCGGTGGATTCACCCACTAATAACACTCGCAACAAAAAAATCATGAAGTCACACCCCGTAATAACCCAGGTTTAGAGCTCAGGGGCACACAATAACCCAATCGGGGCCTAGCGGCTTGTCTTGCCCCACGGCATTGCCACGCAGAAAACCATAATATAAATCTCAAGACAACATTGGCACATCAGATTCTACTAGACAATTCTATATTTGAAGCGGTTGATCAACCTCTAAGAAGAATTTACAATCCTAAATAAACTCTAACACGTCCTACACAAAAGTTGAGGACTGGTTATAAGAGTGAGATTAAAGCACATCATCAAAACATATAGCACTTAACAAGACTAGGTAGCAAAATCATGGACATGAAAAATATAAGTAGAGTTAGACAAGGGATCTAAACAACACTAAATTCAACAAGTTATTAAAAATCATGATAACAAGAAGTTAGAAATTTCTGCAAATCGGGATAAAGAAGGGAAGAGAAGGACGAAACCATCACTTGCCTTAATTTTACCGGAGAAGACCACCAAATCGCACCTCGGTGTAGATCGGGACCAAGAAAGACGAGGGAATTCAAAATCTAATAAGAATGACCAAAAATAGGAGTTAGGGCCGAAAACTCAAGGAATGTAGAAGATTTTACGACGATGGCGTAGCTCTCATTGAGAGCTTTCCGGATCTATATTCAGTTGAATATTACGAGCACCGGAGCACCGTCGGGGGCCACTGGAAGAATCGCGGAAAAATTTTCTCTCTCTCGCTCACGCCGCTTGTTGATGCGCGAAAACGTCGCGGGGGCACCAGCCAGCTAACACGGAGGGAAGGAGAAGAGACGGGGCGTGTTCGGTCTTACAAGCTAGGAGAGAGGAGGAGAAAAGGTCGCGAGGATAGAGAGAAGGAAGCTTCTGAGTGCTCGAGAGTGGAGCAAGCAGCTTGTTCAAGGGGTTGCGGGGGTAGAGGAGAGGGTTGTTGAGAGCAAAGGAGGTTGATCAGGAGCTGCTGAGCAGACGGTTACTGTGGCAGTTGTGGTTGCAGGTTGGAGCCGAGAGAGTTGAGCTGAGGAGAAGAGAGAAGGGGGGCCGCTAGCAGCAACAACAATAGACTTCGCCCGCCGCAGCTTAAATGCCACTCTTGCGACGGGCTTTCCTTTGATTAAAAGAGGGTTGTTACAGCTTGTTATACACCTTTATAAGAATGCAAATAAAGGGGTACAGAGAGGAAGCTGGCGGCTAAGGAAGGAGGTGCCAGGAGAGGTCGCGCGGACTGAGGCTAAGGAGACCGGCAGGCCGCGCGACTAAGCAAAGGAAGCAGAGACCGCGCGGACTGGAAACCAGGTCGGCAGGCCACGCGACTAGAGAAAGAAGCCGGTGCGGACTGAGAAATTGAGTCCGCAGGAATTGATTGGAGCTTGTTGATGGGCAGACTTCGGGCGCGAAAGCGATGACCTCCTCTAAATGAGAGGCATGGGGGTCTATTTATAGGCCCGAGGAGGTAACGGCTTGTGGTGACGTTACCCCCGGTGAGACGGTAACTGGAGTGAGAAGGAAACGAAGTCCGCCGAGTCCGCAACAGACCGCACGGATGGAGACTTGTTGGTGCTGCTGGGCGACTTTATGGCGGACTGGGATGTGAGTCCGCTGCTGCTGAGTTGAGATTGTCCGCCTGCGGCTGAATGGCGGACGCTGGAGGCAAAGTGGCGGACTGCAAAGGGAGACCGCCGAGTCCGCCGATGTCGAGCTGAGGGACTGCCACTACAAGATATGCACTTTACAATGACGTTTTTTTGCGACGTTTTGAAAAGCGTCACCGTTTAATTTCTATCTAGCGACGCTTTTTATAAAAAAACGTCCCTAATACAAAAAATAGTATTATCCACGTTTTCATGAAAAAACGTCAATATAAATGTTCAGTTTTGGTGACGATTATTTTTAAAACGTCAATAAAACATAGGATTTTTGTAAAAAAAAACTATTATCAAAAATTTCAAAATATTTTCCTTACAATCATGTCATTTACTAACTGAGCATGAAGTACATACATGACATCATATTTACATTTAGATAAATAATCTCAAAAAATTGTATTCAATACATGTTTGGCAGAAAAACAATTAAATCTGTGAATTAGACAACAAATCTCAAGAAATTTTAATCGTTGAGTGAAGCCCGTGCGAAGGTGGCCGAAGGCCGCCTGAATGCGGCCGAACTTTTAATATCATCCACACGATTAGTATGAAAATCAATTATATCTATCCACGGAAAAAAGCACAATAAACTTTTATAAAGTTCTCTCCGTCCGGTGTCAACCAAAAAATTCTTTGTCGCGCTCATCATGGGTTGGGACGGAGAAAAGCTAGGGCATATAATGCCGCTCCCGACCCAAAAAAACACTTTGCGCCTTTTCATCTCCTCGTCCTCAACTCTTCTCGCAATCTTTGACATCTACCACACCGCTCCCGATCCCAAAATTTCTCTTCGCCTCTTCACCTACACCTCCAGAAACCTTCGCACGATTCAACCCATCAATGAAGGCAAACACATTCGATCGACTCCGTCTTCTCCTTCACTCGCAAAGACGACCCCTTAGGCGAATATCCTTTCCGCCTACAACCACTCACCTGCAGGCTTCAGACAACTTCAGAGGTAAACCCTACATCTTGATGCATCATCCATCTCATTACCCAATACTCTCCAACTCCTCATCTCACTTTTTCATTTGCATGCTCTATTAGCAAAAAGTCCAGACCATAACCAACAAAGGTGCAGGAAAGATCACTTGCCCTATGATTGCCGACTAGGAAGGCGTCTCTCCTCAGCGGGTCTCCTCTTCTCAGGTAGGTTTTTCAATCGAACTCCTCTTCACAGAAAGGAGATACCAACTGGAATGTTATAATATTTCCCCTGTTTCCATCCATGAGCTTATGCCGGCTCTACCTCATGTATTCCTCTCAGGTCACAATCATTTGTGGTTGAATCTGCACTTTCTATGTTTGATAGAATGCTCAAGAGAAGTTTATATCATACATTAATTTTCAGTTCATTGTTTTTATTAGGTTAAATTAAATATGCATTCAAAAGTAGTTTGATTTGCCGATGACTCATTTGTTCACTTGTTTGGTGCTCCTCGTCCTCATCATCACTTGTTCGTTTTCTTGCTTTTATTAGCATGTTATATGCTCTTCATCTGTTCATTCAACACCCTTCGTCAATTTAATTATTCTCATCAGAGCTACCCACTTATAGAGACACTCAACTCTAGCTACGCCTCCATTATTTGATCAAATGTATGTCTCAGTAGTTTGCAAAAGTGATTGATTATATGACTCCAGCAAAAGGCGCTTGTTGGTATTTTACTTCTTGCATGCTTGCCTAGTTCTTGCAAGTAAACATCTCTCCCAACATCAACAATGCTCGCAATTGCACTGCCGACGTCGATTCCCATCGACGATTCAGGATGGGCCATCGTCGTTGCTCCACGCCATCATCTTCCTCGTCTTGACAGAGTTCGTGGAGACCTGAGGTCCGTTGTCGACCTCGCCTCTCCATCCAGTGACATGTTCGTTCCAGCGAGCTCCCCTTTCGAGCCACCATCAACTATAACACACCTTCCAGTGGCCCCTTTATCAATTCATTTTATCCCCCACATCCTCATTGTTTGTTCCAGCGATCGTGATCGCTTGTCGTGAGCCGGGCTCTTATCAGTTGCAACCAATACTATTTAGTAAAATCAGAAATGTTGCTGTAGTTTAATTGTCAATACACTAAACAGTGCAGCCTTAAATGTTCATGGAGATACTTAGCAGATAATCTCCATGGACATAAAAATAACAACTCCTACATGAAAACTTCCCAAAGCCCTCCATAGGGAGTGCAGATTTAGATTAAAGAGTTAAGAAAAGATGGGGTTTGTTTTCAATATCTAAATAATAATTTAAAAAGGTGTTCTTTTAATTATTGAATGAAATAAAAAACAAATCATGAAAAGTGTGGGAAAATGAGCTCTTACCTCATATGCAATCCATGCAACCGAAGTAATTACACAAACTGCCAGTGCATTGGTAAATTTCCTTTATATTTCCAATTTCATAGAACTCCTTGCCTATGATAAACAAAGCCACAAATAAAACCTCTTTTTGTGCCAGAGATAATTGAAAATATAAAAAACAATTCACATTTACCTGTAGCTTTTCCAGTGTGTGTGTTTGTGTGTGTTTTCAGAGTTGCAGGTGATGATCTAAGCCCTGTTCTTTACTCTTTTTCACCATTTTAGTATATAAAAAACATCGGAGCCCATGTCTAATCACGATTATGCTGTAAAAAGGTCTGCTATTTATGTGTGTAAATGTGATTATGTAACTTTTTGATTGCTAGTTAACTCTTTCCATAATCTAAAACTGAGTGCAAAGGTCTGTCTTTTATCCATTGATGCCTTTGTTCTAGATTTTCTGACTGCAATTTACATTGAATCGAAAAATGAGTTTTTTTCCCTGCTCTGCGTCTGAATGTTGTTTGTATCTTTATTTATCAAATTGTTAATTGATCTACTGCAATCAGCACTAAATTAATCAAAGATTCAAGTACATAAGTAGATTCTATGATGACAATTAATCATAAAGTAAGAGTCTTTGATTTGTTCTTACACGAGAATGTTCTTGTAGAAGTTACAGCAATTTGGCTCAAACTGCCGCCAGCAGTTTGGCGCAACTGCGGTCAGCAGTTTGGCGCAAACTGCGGCAAACTGCTGGACAAGCAGTTTGGCACAAACAGCTGGACCAGCAGTTTGGTGCAAACAGCTGGACCAGCAGTTTGGTGCAAACAGCTGGACCAGCAGTTTGGCGCAAATGGCAGGACCAGCAGTTTGCCGCAAACAGCTGACAGCAGTTTGTGCCCAGCTTGGCACAAACTATTGCCAGCATTTTGGCACAAACTGTTGGCGTTGTTGCTACCAGTTTGGTTAAAACTGCTGCCAGCATTTTATGTATATATATTGTGGGCTCTCTATATTTTCTTCTTCACATTATTATACTGCTTTTTCAAGTTATTTATATTAACCTTACATGCAATTAGAATAAATATTTAATCTTGTTTTAATTTTGTTTGTTATGCAGGCAATTGATCAATTTTATTTGTTATGCTTAAAGATTGAAAAGATGATGTGGGAGATGGTGTATAAATGAAGCTGAATGCTCATCATGCTTGTTTCAATGTTTAATGAAGTCAATGATTATAGAATAAAATTTTGAAGGCTCATAGTGTTTGTTTTATTTCAGTTGTTTTTTTGGAATTGAAAATAATGTATATATTGAATGATTATATTTTTTTTGCAAGTTATGCTACTTGAAACAAATTTATTTATCATTAATGTGATTTTTTTCATGTTTATACAATTCAATCTTAATGATGATGTAATATGTAGGTATTTTAATTATTTTGTTTTGTAGAACTCAAGCTCTTATTATTTGGACAACATGTTGAAAAAATCTCTCAATATATCTTAGTATTACTCTCAAAAATATTTAAAATATGAAAAATAATATATTAAAAATAATATTTTTAATTTAAATTAAGATTTTAGATGCTAAATTAATTTTTAGAGTTTAAATTATCATAAATTTCTATTTTTTTTATTTATTTCCTTAAAATGCAATGTTATGTTTTTTTAATGTAATAATAGTTTTTTAATTGCGTCGATGTTTTGCAAAAAATTATTAATTTTTGACGTTTTTTGAAAGTGTCACGATAGAGCAATCAATCATGACATTTTTTTTGAAAAAGTGTCGCGATAGAACAACTATCAATTATGATGTTTTTTTTTGAAAAAATGTCACTATAGAGCAGTTGTCATGCATGACGTTTTTTAGGAAAAAAAACGTCACGATATAGTACATTCCAATCGCGACGTTTTTTTTTGAAAGCGTCACAATGAGCTACGGTGACGGCCGCAATCGTGACGGTTTTGTGACGTTTTTATAAACGTCGCGAAAACTATCGTGACGCTTTGAAATCGTCACAAAAAGTAATAAAAAACGTCACCATATAGCGACTTTGTTGTAGTGTGCCTGCCCGCTGCTGGAAAGCGGGAGCTGGAAGCTATGTGGCGGACTGCGAAGTGAATCCGCGGAGTCTGCCACAGCTGAACTGTGAGCAAAGGGGATGCGGGCTGAGGAGTGCCCGCTGAGTCCGCAGAGTCCATAGGAAATGGTGCGGTCTGGGACTGCCTTGGGATTCTGCTGTATGGCGGACTGAGAGGGGTATCCGTGGAGTCCGCTGCTGCTGAAGTGGCTGACGGCGACTGGCCTCTTGAGATCTGCTGCTTGGCGGACTAGAAGGAGTTCGCTGCTACTGACTGAGTCCGCTTATGTTGGAGACGGAGTGGCTGCTGCTGTTGAGGTTCAGCGGTGAAGGCGGACTGGAAGTCTCGTCCGCACGTTGACTCCGCCGAGCTCGCGATGAACGAGACGCTGCTGCGGGTCTTAGCGGATAGCCGGAGTTGAAGTCCGCGCCTTGCAGGCGGATTGGAGGAGCCGATTGCCCGTGTTACCACGGTAAAGACTGAGCGACCTGCTGCCGGCCTGAGCGGACAGGAGGTTGAGTTCGGCAGAGAGAGACCTGCGAATACAACCTCGCGGTTAAGCTGAAAAAGGGGGACGGCTTGCAGAGGCGGACTGCGGAAGCAGTCCGCGGCCTCTGCCGACCAAGGGAAGGCGCGCGGCCTGGGCTGTCAGACCGCTGAGTCCGCCCAAGCCGCGCGGCCTGGGCGGACAGAAAATTTTGTCCGCCCAACCTAGGATACCACTGCCTCCAAGAGGAGCCTGGGGCAGGCCGCGATGAGCGAACTAGCTGCCTTGGGAAGGATCGCCGATTTCGGGGTTAACACCGCTCTAGTTTGGGAAGGAGGAAGAAAATCGGTCTAGAGAGGAGAAGAAAAGTACATGTATATATAAGGTATAATTAGAATAATTTTATAACATCTCTAAAGAAGGAATCGGGAATGAGGGTTAGCTGAATCGGGCATCTCGAGAAGAGGCCATGGATTTATCGAGTGGAAGAAAATATATCTCGAGTAGAAGATATTTATCGGGAATACGGGGAAGATTACTCTAGTAGAAGTGGCAGGTTTCTCGGGTAAGGGAGACGATATTTCTCGAGTACAAGAAGCATTACTCGAGAACTGAAGGAAGCACCACACGGGAACATCGAACCCAATTCTCGAGTACAGAGCCAAATCTTCTCGAGAACAAGGGCAGTTCTCGAGTACAAGCGAATTTTCTCGAGTACAAGAAAAGACATTTCTCGGGAACAGATATAGACTTCTCGAAAACAAGGAGGAAGAGCAATCGCGTTCGATGAATTCTGTTCAAAATTCATCGAACACAAAACCCATTCAACGAACTCTTATCGAAATTCGTCGAACACAAAGGAAAACTCCGTTCGACGAAATACGCTCGAAATTCGTCGAATGCAAAGGAAAATTCTGTTCGACGAACTACGCTCGAAATTTGTCAAACACAAAACCCAATTGTTCAGCTTAGGGTCTGTTTGGGACAGCTCTGGCGGATTGAAAAGCTGCTGTCCGGATAGAGCTGTTTTAAAATAGATCTCTGGAGAGCAGTTTTGAAAAGATGCAGAGTGTTTGGGTGTTCTGTGCAGAAGTGCGCTTTAAAAAGCGATTTCTATTTTTAGCTGTTTGGAGAAACAACTTTTGGAAGCTATTTTTTGGAAAACTCAAATATATAAATAGAAATCGGTTCCAAATATATAAATAGAACAATGGCCTTACGTAACTGATAACCTGAGTCTTTTACATAGTTCTAGAATATAGGGAAAAAAGTTTTCCAACATCCGACGGCTGCTTTTTCCAATCCTTCTGATCACCTGTTCGAAAATAAATTGATATGAATCAAACTTTTGATATTTTAAATCCTTTATTTTTTTAGATAAAAATTGATCGAATTTTTAACTCCCTATTGAAGGAGCCCATGAGTCTTCTCCAGTTGCGACAACCTGACTGAACATAATGTTGAGTTTCTCCTCCAACTCAGGTGCAATACCGCTGTATCAAAATTTCTTCGCCACTGGAATAACCTGTTATAATCAATATAGCAATATTAAAGTGTGGCGAATTAAAACTAATTTTATGAAATCAAACATTAACGAGGATCTGACATTAATCTTCTCTGCCCACCATTCCTCAGATGCAGTAATAATCCTCTTCTCTGGATCCCAACCTAAACCGGTCTCGCCATGTCTCAGCTCCTTCCATAACTTTCAATCCTTCTTTAAATGATCCCATTTATTTTTCATTTGCAATCGATCGTAGCTTTTCCCGGTTCGTTCTTTAAACCCTGCAATCAAATTTTTCCACCCTTCTTTGCTAAAGTGGGTGGTGGGCCGATTTCCCAAACCAATCTCTTTTATGCAGAGATCACAAAATAACATGACTTCTCCTGACTCCCAACTCGCTATAATTCCTCCTTCCTTTGATTTTACCATTATGCTATAAACTAATAACATTACAATAACAATTAGTAATCAAAAAAATCACAATATACACACACACACAATACACACACACACATACAACCATACACATTCATCATCACATACACAAACACATACATAATGCACACACACACACACACCCTAAGCACACATTCATACACACACACCCTAAGCACACGTTCATACACACACACACACATACACATACACAATCCCTAAACACAAACAAACTTATAATCACACATACACACACACACACATGCAACCATACACATTCATATACACATACACACACACACATAATACACACACACACACACACCCTAAGCACACATTCACACACACACATACACATACACAATCCATAAACACAAACAAATTCACATTCACACACACACACACACACACACACACACACACACACACACACACCCTAAGCACACATTCACACACACACACACACATACATATACACAATCCCTAAACATAAACAAATTCACATTCACACACACACACACATACAACCATAAACATATAAAGAAAATAACCAACATACACACACACACACACACACACACACACACACACACACACACATATCCTTACTCATTCTCATCCACAAACAAACACACACAATACACACACACACATACAACCATACACATTCATATATACACACACACACACACACACACACACATAATACACACACACACACACTAAGCACACATTCACACACACACACACACATACACATACACAATCCCTAAACACAAACAAACTCACACACACACACACACACACACACACACACATACAACCCTAAACCATATAAAGAAAATAACCAACATACACACACATACATACCCTTATTCATTCTCATCCACAAACATACACACACATATACACACACACACATACACACACACACACACACACCCTAAGCACACATTCACACACACACATACACACATTCATATACATACCCAACCAAAAAAAAACACACACACATACAACCATACACATATAAAAAAAATAACCAACATACACACACACACATATTCTTACACATACACAATCCCTAAAATTCATCCTATCAGTTAACCAATTTCAAGCTCAACGGATTACTTCTAAAAAATAGAAATTTGTTATACCTAACCAGAAGAAGGAACTGTGCCACAGAGAAGGAAGAAAGCCTTGTAGACGCTGGAGGAACAACCTCCTCGTTGTCATCTTCGGAGAGGAGGAAGAAGGAGCGGCAGAGGAGTACCACCTTGCCGGCGCTGGGGGAGGAGGAGAAGCTGGATTCCGTCGCCGGACGCTAGGGTTCCTGCGATCGGGAAAAGTGGCGGCGTCTGCTGCGATATGGAAGAGGAGCGGCGGCGGCGTTCTGCGAATGGGAAGGCGGCGGCGTCTGCGATCGGGAGAAATCGGAAGAAGAAAGGTCGATCGTCGTTGTTCTTCGATTGGGAATGTGGGATCAGGTAGACGCGGGATCGGGATCGGGAAAGAAGAAATTTACATCCGCGATTTTAGGAGCGCTGAACGCAGGGGGGGGGGGGGGGTTGCTTCCGGAAAATAGCTCTGGGAGCTGTTTTTCAAAAAGCGATTTTATCAAAAAGCTGTCCCAAACAGATCCATTACCAGCTCTGGCGGCTGGAAAAGAGCTTCTCCAGCCGCCAGAGCTGTCCCAAACAGACCCTTAGTCGAACCCAGAACCATTCGACTCTTCGTCGAATGCCCAGTTCACCGATCGTCGAACGCCCTAAAAAAATTTGTCGAACACCTCTACTCGACGAAAACCTACCCTTCAGGGGGGCCTCTCGAGAATCAATAAGAGGTATAAGGCTATAAATTAATAATAATAATAATAATCTTATACAAATCGTTTGAACGAGGAAATACAAGTTCACAACAGTGGCCCAAACGCGGGCCGAATTTAACGAGTTTAACAGCGAAGACCACCCGAGAATCCAACGCACCATTCTTGAGATGCTATCGTCGAATGCTTACACAAGCAAAAAAATCATCACAAAGATACAAACTCGCGCCGAGACTCCAAAATGCTCGGATCGCAATAAAACTGGACAAGTCCAAAGCCTCAAAACTTCATCCTTTAGACCAAAGAAAGCATGCAATCCAATCAAAATCCCAAAATCCGGTCAAAAAGTCCCAACAGACGCAAAAACGCACAAACAGTGCAGCGCTGTCAACAAAACTTAAATAGGAGGAAACGCCCCGACGTCATAAATATGACGACACCAAATCAACTAATAACATCGAAAAAATTGGGGGCGTTACACCGCCTCTGGTGGAGGTCGTAAACACATGAGTTAAATCGTCATTCGTTAAGAATCATCTAACAAATATCCTCCATTTGAACTTAAAAGTGGATGAAGTTTCTTTGGTGGGCGTTAATGAATGATAATTTAACCCTCATGTTCATGACCGTCACCATCTTGCCAAACAAAGCCTTAATTGTATCCCTCAATCATAATTAGTCATGAAGTTCTTAAATTTCCATTGTCCATGCAAAGGGATTTGGAGAATTACAATAATTTGTTTTAGTAGCTGGAGAAGCTCACATTCTTGATGCGTGCCTTTATGAAACTTGTGCACGTCGAGCATGTGCTTTCTCCCGGCTTCTATGAATGCATGGCAAAAATTTTCCGCTTTGTTTGGGATGGTGGTGGTGATCAAAAAAATTGTGGTGGGAAATAAACGATTGCATTAAAGTGTCAAAAAGTTGTTTTGAAATAGTTAAAGAGTGTTTGAAATATCTCCATTTATGTACATTTTATAAAGTTGTTATACATTTTTTGTATGAAATAACAACTTTTTCTAATAGCCTTTTTACTGTTTTAGCATGCATGAGAGAGAGTGAGAGAGAATTGATATTGGAATTTGTATTGAAAAGAATGGCAAAAATTTCGTGCTCAGGCAAAAAATATGCACACGGGCGAAAAACACGTGTTGTGAAGGATAGTACACCCAAGGGAAAAATGCATGTCCGGGAGAAATTGCGCGCATGGGCGGAAAAATGGGCGCCCGGGTGGAAATGGGTGCCGGGAGGAAAATGCGAGCTCGGGCAAAAAATCATACTCGGAGGCAGAAAAAAGCGCGCCCGAGCTGAAAAACTTGTGCCAAGGCGGAAAAAGGCGCGCCTGGGCAAAAAACGCACGACCGGGCGAAAAAACAGACGCGAAGGCGGAAAATGCGCGTCCGAGGGGGATGCATGCCTGAGCGCGCTCATGCGAAAAATGCGCCCTCAGGCTGAAAATGTGCGACTTGACCAAAAAAACGGGCACAAGGGTGAAAATTGCGCAGTCATGAGCAAAATGCATGACTCGCCAAAAAAAGGCACATCATAGTGTAAAATATTTGCCCCGGGAAAATGTATGCTGATGAGTTGTAAATATTCGTACTTTTCAGTACTTTATTTATGTAGTTTAAGTTTATTTTCGTTATTTTTAATTATTTTTGTTCAATAAAATGTTTCTTTTTTATATATTCCTTTCTAACTTAACTTTATTTTTGTTTTCCTGAAATTTCAGGAAAAAGTCGAAAATTTTTAAGTACATGCCCGTGTCCATTGGGTCATGGTCATGACCTGGGCGTGTCACTTTGATTCCAATGGAAAGCTGCCACCTGCAAAGGAAAAATCAAGTCACGCATGACACGCCCGTGTCTTTGTTGAATTTTCTCAAGGTGGTCAGCAAGATAGCCTGAAGCCAAATTAATACTCTCAGCACTATCCAGTTCAAACTTTGATCATGCAGAAACCCAAAGAGCAAGCTCAACACACAATGCAAATGGAAGAAAAAGCAGATCTAATATTCTTTACACTTCTTTATAAGACGAGGTATACATAGTGAGACATGAATTCGCCAATACAAAAGCTAAAACAGAAAGTACCAAACAAGCCAGGTGGACAGAACTGGAGACCGCCGAGACCGCCTAGCCCGCCAAGGTCGCCGAAGCGGCCCGAGCTATGCTGCTACAAACCGAATAGAACACGGAGTCCGCCGAGACCGCGAGGCCGCGCGGACACACCGTTATTCGCTTACTGCTGATGAACTGAAGAACAGACCGCCTACCCGCCTGAGACCGGCAGACATGTTATTGGAACTTGGAAATGCTGAAGTAGTGAACTGACAAGCCGCAGAAGCAACTTACTGAGACCGCAGAGACCGCACACTTCACTGCACTTGACCGAAGTTAAAGCCAAACTGCTGGCTCCTTGAAGTTAGTCGCGCGACCTGCACACAGCACATAGTTAACTCTACTCAACCTGCGCGGACAGAAAAAACCAAACCGCAGCAATTGACCAAGCCCCACTTATTGTTCACTCAGTTATTGTAGACGTGTCGGGGTGGGGGGGGGGGGGGGGGGGGGGGTGGGGGTGGGGTCTATTTATAGGCGAGGTGAGGAGTGTGGTCACCACCCTAGTGAATAGAGTCACCGCCCCAGCCCCCGCGCTAACTCAACCCAGTCCGCCAAGTCCGCACGAACTTGGACAGACCATACCTCCAGGAGCTAGAATAAAAGCCAGTCCGCCAATAAGCGGACACACACACTGCCGACCTGCATAACACAAGCACAAAGCCAGCCTGCCCAACGCAAAACACAGCACTAGACCACCACTCAACGCAATAAGTGGACACCCCTTAACACATGTTGCATCAGCCCGCAATACCATATCACGCGGACTCAGGAGACAGTCCGCAGAGCTCGGCAATCAATGCCACAACTCGCCACAAGTCCACGACCAACAGGCAGTCCGCCCGGTCAACAACGTGCTCTGCGGACTCTGCAGACACCTTGGACTTGTCACTGAAAATAACCAAGTCCAGCAAACCACCAAGCACAGGAGCGAGCACGGTGAACACAGAAGATCCAGATCGCCAAACAGCAGAACAGCGTGCCATAGGATGAGAAACATCCACAGTATCATGGAGAGCCCGACAAGAACTAAGGCACCGTCCACAGATGCGGACTCCGCGGCCACAGAAGACAAGTCCTACAATACACCGCGGATACAACTTCCAGTCCGCCTGGATCCACAAGAGCTTGCCAGCAGCAAAGTTGCAGATCAAGCTGAACACTGCCAACAGACCACAAACCGCAGTCCGCTCATGCCGCTCCACAAGCTCAAGACAACCTTGGCCAGACAACATGCAGGCTGCCCAACATATTGCACAACAGGCCGCACAATAGGCCGCGTGACAGGTCGCACAAGCCGCTCCTCAAGAACAGCCAAGCCACCAAGACCAAGCAAGCCAGGTCACCAAGGCAGCAACCAGCAGTCCGCCCAGGCCGCGGACTCAGTCCAAACAGGCCGCTCAGACTGCCTGGCCTGCCCATCACCCACTTCCACTTCACAAATTTCAACACTCCCCCTTGAAGTGAGAAGTGGTGATCTAGCCCAGTAAGCCTCGTAGCCGTTGAAATGACCCCTTTGACAGCAGCTTCGTGAAGATGTCAGTAAGGTTATCTTCACTTCGAATATGCCCGACCAGAAGAGATCCCTCCAACACCTTCTCCCTTATGAAGTGGTGCTCGATCTCAATATGCTTGGTCCTTGCGTGACACCCTGGATTGTTACCAGTTTGTGAGCACTCCCATTGTCACCCCAGAGTAAAGTAGAACCTTGCACTTCCTCATGAACATCCTCTACAAGCCTCCTCAACCAGATGGCTTCCCGAGCAGCCAAAGCCGAAGCCTTATACTCAGCTTTTGTAGTAGACACAGACACTGAGTCTTGCTTCTTGCTACACCACGATATGTAAGCTGATCCACAAGTAAAAACATAACCCGAAGTCGACCTTTGATCATCCGAGTCACCACCTTAATCAGAATCCATGTATCCAAGCAAAGAAAACACTGTGTCCCTACTATAGAGGAGTCTAATATCAGAAGTCGTCATGACATACTTCAAAATGTTCTTTGCCGCCACCAGATGAGACTTCCTTGGTTCAGCCATAAACTGACTTACTCGGCCAACAGCGTAAGCAATGTCTGGCCTTGTAATCATCTGGTAGATCAAGATCCCAACTAGAGCTCTGAACAACAAGGGATCAGGAAGAATCCTTCCCTCATCTCGTCGAAGTTTCAGCCCTTGATCCAGTGGAGTAGAGCAACTCTTTCCTTCACCCATGCCGAATCGATTCATAATGCGATCCGCATATCCCTTTTGGCAAATGAGTATCCCGCTCTCCTTCCTCTCCACTTCAAGACCGAGAAAGTGACGAAGCTCTCCCAAGTCCTTCATCTCGAAGTGTATAACAAGCTCAGCCCTGAGCCTTGCTACTTCCTCCTCTGAATTCCCTGTGATGATCATGTCATCAACATACAACAAGACCAAGACTTATAGCTCTCCCTTCTTCTTGACAAACAGGCTAGAATCCGAGTTGGAAGCAAGTTATCCGCAGAATTGGAGATACTCTGCAATCTTCCCATACCAAGCTCTAGGAGCTTGCTTCAACCCGTAGAGAGCCTTCCTGAGCTTGCAGACATAGTTCGGATGAACTTCAGAAATAAAACCAAGTGGTTGATCCATGAAGATGTTCTTGTCAATTTCTTCGTAAAGAAAAGCATTCTTCACATCAAGATACTACATCTTCCATCCCTTGTATGCAACCAAGGAGATCACCACCCGAACCGAAGTCATCTTTGCAACTGGACTAAATGTCTCCTCATAGTCTTCTCCATACTGTTGCGAGAATCCTCGAACAACTAGTAGAGCTTTGTATCTATCAATGCTCCCATCAGCCTTCTTCTTCAACTTATAAACCCACTTGCAAGTCACTGGAGTAATGTCATCAACCTTGGGCACAAGGTCCCATGTTTCATTCTTCTTGAGAGCAACAATCTCTTCTTTTATGGTATCTTCCCACTCCTTGACTCTAGTTGCCTCATTGAAGTTTGCAGGCTCTCGCTCATCCAGAGGACCTGTAAAGAAGCATGAGACAAACTCACTGCATTCCCATTACAGTAGCGAGCTGGTGGCTCCACAACCCTCTTTGATCTCGGAATGTGTTCTCCTTGCTCACTACCTCCGTTGCTTCTTCGGACTCAGCTGCAACTTCAGTCTAGATTTGAGCAATTCTCCCCCTGTTTCCTGAGCCAGAAGCCTCAGCACTAGAGCTTGAAGCAATAGGAGCTGCTAGTGAAATAGCAAGCTCCTCTTCCAGACCTTCAGCTGCCACCTTCTACTCTTCATCAACCTTACTTTCTGGTAGATCAACCGATCCACCTCCATACGATGTTAGTTCGTCAAAGACCACGTCTCTTGACACAAAAAAACTTCTTCGTCGCAGGATCCATGCATTTCCATCCCTTCTTCCGCTCTTCATAGCCAATAAAGACAAGCTTCCTTGGCTTTGCATCAAGCTTAGTCCTTGAAGCATCCGGGACATGCACATAGCAAGTTGATCCAAACACCCGAAGGTGTTCCACACTGGGTTTCTCCTTCAGCAACATCTCAAAAGGAGACTTCATGTTGATCGGGCTGAGCGGCATTCGATTGATGACATAAGAAGCACAATACATCCCCTCTGCCTAGAAGGACCTAGGAATGTCTTTCGCATGAAGCCAACACTTGCAGGTTTCCATCAGATGACGGATCTTTCGCTCCGCTACTCCATTTTGTTGTGGAGTATGAGCAAAAGTAAGCTCTCTTTGGATCCCGTGCTTCCTGTAGAAGTTAGAAAACTCGGAGGAGACAAACTCACCACCGTTGTCTGTTCTAAACTTCTTGATCTGCAATCCAAACCGTCCCTCCACTAGCTCCTTAAACTCCACAAACAAACGGAAGGCTTCTGACTTCTCCTTCAAGAAATAAACCCAAGTATATCTTGAGTACTCATCAATCAAAACCAGCATGTATTTGCTTCAACCAAGGCTGGCAGTGACGGTTGGTCCCATCAAGTCTCCATGGATACAATCCAATGTTCTCTTACTCCTCGTTTGTGATTTATCAAATGGAAGGCGATGAGCCTTGCCATACTGAAACCCCACGCAAACATGACCGTCACCAAAAGAAGATAGCTTAGGCAAGCCTCTTACAAGGCTTCTATTAGCCATAGCCTTAAGCTTATCCATTCCAACATGCCCCAGTCTCTCATGCCAGATAGCAGCGTTATCGTTTTCTCTCATCCGATCAACATAAGAGTTAGTTGCAAGAACAAACAAGTTATTTACTCTCCTCCCAACATGAGCAACATCATCCTTAACCGATGATACGTTGCGAATGAACTTCACTTCTGTTTGCCTAAACAGAACGTGATAACCCGCGTCGACCGCGTTGGTCACACAAAAGAGGTTCTTCTTCATGCCCGGTACGTGATACACACTCCTTAACATGAGTTTCCCATTATCACTACCCAAAGACACAACCCCCTCCTTCTCTACTGCATAAACAGTATTATCAGTAGTTATGATAGCTTCGTTACCTGAGTAAGCTTGCAAGGAAGAGAACTTCGACTTGTCTCCGGTGAGGTGATGACCACACCCGGAGTCCACGATCCACTCGTCGTTTAAGTCGACAACGGACATGAAAGAATTGGTTTCAAGATATCCTAAACACCTAGAGGGGGGGGGGGGTGAATAGGTTCAATTCTTTTTTCCTTAAGGCAAACAATATGTTTACTGATTAGATAACTTATTAAACAATTAACACAACACAATTTTAAAGAAACACAGCCAACACAGAATGCACATAGATTTATAGTGGTTCCCCAAGTGATGGGTACATCCACTTCCCCCCTTCGCCTATCTAGTAGAATACTAGATTCGGTCAAATTCCCTTCTTCCTCCTCAGATCCACAGATCTTATAACTCAAAACCCTGAATGGTTCCTACAACTCAGACTTCAGCAAGTCCTACAACTCAAATCCTCTCAGAGAATCCTACCTCAGAGTGATTTCACACTCCTACAACTCAGGCAATCAAGCCCTACCTCAGCCTCTTCCACAGGCCTACAACTCAGAGAAAACAATCTCCTACCTCAGGCACTCAGCCCTACCTCAGCCTTTATAAATATAGGCTTACAACTCAGATCTATAAAAGATCCTACAGAAAAATTGATGATAAAAAGAATAAATCCTTCACCCAGGTAGAGAGAGAAAGGGTTGAAGGTTTCTTGATCAGTTCTTGATAGATCTGACAACTCTAGAATCAACCTGTATTAGCTTCTTCAAAGCTTCTTGAATCTGAATAAAGTAAGGTTAATCTTCTTGTGAAGTTAGAGATGATCCTTAATCCAGCTTCCTTCTTTTATTCAGAATTTAATCTGAATTCTTCTTGCATACTTGTTCAAGATCTGCTAGAGTCTTGATGATTTCTAGATGAAGACATCTCTTCTTCTTCTTAGATTAGTTCTCTTTTGGATACTTCCAACACTATCTATTTGATGATAGAACATGTCTTTATATAGGCTCCATCCGAGGTTACCGAGTGGTTCGGTTCATAACGATCTTCTGACAGCTCTGACAGATGCAACAGCTTTGATGGTCATGACAGCTGTCAAGTCTCCAGTTACTTCATTGTACTTTGTCTCAGCAGCAAAGTGTCGGGACAATACTTCAAATGTGTCGACACAAATAGTCCATGTGTCGACACAATCCTTGGTGATGTCGACACAGCTCCCATAATGTTGACACAAAGCTTATTAACCTTCTTGACACAACTTCTGTGGAATGTGTCGACATAAGTCCTGTGTGTCGACACAACAGCTTCTAGTCTCGACAAAGTTGGTGTTGATAGAATTCTGGTGTGTGTTGACACAAGTCCTGTGTGTCCACACAAGTGTTGTTGGCAGAATACTGGCATGTGTCGACACAAGTCCTGTGTGTCGACACAGTTGTTGTCGACAGATTTTCTGTGTGTCGACACAAGTCCTGTGTGTCGACACAATCTGAATCTTAGTGTCGACACAGCCTTTCCCAAGTGTCGAGACAGTTCTTCTCAAGTGTCGACACTTGTACTTAGAAACTTTTTCCTGCATTTCCTTAACCTGCACATCAAAACTCAACACACCATCAAATACACATTGATGAATATCATTGAGTTAGGTGAGGATTCTCCAAATCTGGTACACATTTTCCAATGTACCCAACAATCTCTTCCTATTTAGAGAAGTCATAACCCTTAGTCAATGATATATACCACTTATAATAAAACAAAGATTATGATGTAAGCAATTATTTCAAAGACGAGAGTAACTATAAACAATCATTGCATGTAATAATATTATCACAGAATATGTTATAACACAATGAACATGCATCGTAAAATTCTAAGTATTCAATATCAAATTAAGACTAAACCAAGGAATTTTATTAATATTTGTTCAGAATAACAATGATTTAGTTCAAAAAATTTACATTAACCAAAACCTAGACCATCTAATTCTAGGCTTGATCAAGTTCCTTGATAACTATTCCTTTTCCAGACTGAACTTTAGCTTGTACACTAGCTTCAGTGTCTTCAGTTGGCTTCTTTCCTTTAAGATCTTTCTTTTTGAGCTCTTCAGCCTTGGCCTTTTGCCTTTCAAAATAATGATAAGACTTTGAAAAGTATTTGCTAGGCTCCACAGCAGTAGTAGGTATCTTCACAGCTTTGTGATCTCTTCTAAACTAATGAATGACATCTTGTCTCTGTTGATACTTGCTCCACTCTTGTTCAGAATACCACTTGCCTCAATCATGCATTTTGTCTTTAACAGCTTGCCGGGCAGTGAGAATTATGTTCCTGGAAGTGGGACTCCATTTTTCAAAATCAGGCTTTGATTCAGCCTGCTCTCTAAACCTTTTCTTAGAAAGTTGAGCATCTTGCTCTCTTTTCAAGACAGCTTCAGACATTTCAACTTTTTCAATAACAATATTCTGAACATCCTTTGGAGGACTATACATTTATTGAACCATTTGCTGAATTCCCTCAAAATTAGAAGGAGGATAAATGATTTGAGCTACCTCCTGCTGAGGCTCTTCATTGTAAGCAGCTTGAATGCCTAACTCAGCTGTGTTGTCATCATCACACAGGGGTGGATATTCAAGGGTGACTCTGATAGCATTAGTGATCCATTTAACATGATCAGAGCCTGCAGTGACTAACAATTTCTCCCCCTTTATGACTTCTCTTTCAATATGATCCTTGAGATCATCTTTCTGAAACCTTATCTGATCAGCTAGATAATCGGTTCCCTCTTTATAGTATGCTTTGAACTTCTGCAGCTGATCAGATATTATCTTTTGAGAGACTTGAATAGCAGTTTGGATAGTAGCTAAATCTTCTTTAAGTCTTTGATCAAACTCTGACTTTTCTTTAACCCTTTCTCCAGTTAAAGTAGTTGCAGTATTCTTAAGTTCTATGACAATCACATTATGAGATTCAGTAAGATTATCATTCATTCCTATCTGATTTTTCAAAACATATCCTTGCTTTACTACTATATCATCAATCTGACTCTTTGCCTCTTGTTGTTGTTTGGCTAGATAAATTACAACATTACCTTCCTTATGGAAGCAATCTGTCATCTCCTTTTTATTCAGGTTGACTCCAAATCTGATTGATTTGATATCTTGGGCCAAAGTAAATTGGAGGTCTTTGTGACTCTCATCCACATATCTCTTTAGGGCTGCTCTTTGCTCATCCATTTTAACTTGCAGGGCCACCAATAGTGAACTGGAGTCAACTGCTGGGGCTGGTTGTTGGGTGACAGTCTGCAAAGCCTTCTTATAGCCTAATCTCTTTTTCTTGAGGACCATCAGTTTCCTCTTCTTTGCATTAGAGGCTTCTTCATCATCAGAAGCTAATGAGCTTTCTATATCCACTGTTTCTTTAGGATTAGAGGGCAGCTCCTTCTCAGTCCTTGGCAACTCCCCCCTCAGTCCTTTCCTCCTATATATCAGGAAGTAATTCTTCCACAGTGAACTCTTGCTGCACTTGAACAGGTGGAATATCTTTCTCTTGTATAGTAGATGGAGTTTTATTAAAGTCAGATGTGTCCTCCATTGTAATGTCTTGTGCTAGGACATTTTCTTGGTTAGTCTCAATATAGTTTCAGTGGTCTTTTCACTCTCTAGTTCAGCTGGCTCTTTCTCAGGAGCACCCCTTGAAATTGATGGGACTTGGGAAGCAGGAACTTGAAGTGGCTCCCCCTGGAATTGATCTTGGTGGATTGTGCTTTCAGGTATCTGCTCCCCCTACACCTGACCATCATCTATATTTTCAAGAGTAGGTGATTTTCTAGCAGTCTCTGGTCTTTCTTCATCTGAACTGAAGATCACTTCTTCTTCTGAATCACTTGAATATTGAGTTATCATGGGGGTTGATTTCTTCTTTTTTTGTAGTTGTGGTGGTTATTTTTGTGGAGTAGAGACATACTTTGTCAGGACCCTTTCCCATCTGGATAGTATCCTCAAATCCATCCTTCTCATATGGTTTATCTTAGATCCTGCAGTCTGAGTCATCACCTGAGAAATATTTACAGCCAGATATAGGCTTAGTATTCTGCCTAGGTTTGGTTTCTTTAAACTTTCTTTGATCTTTTCAAAGATCACAGCAGAGCAGTTAGTTTTGATCTTGAAGATGACTCTGGTCATTAGATTGAACATGTAGGCAGATATCCTATCATGTCCTCCTGTTTTACATAGTATAACCTTTCCTATTATCTCTGTCAGGATTTTTCCCTGGGAATTCATTCCCTTCCTGTGCATTGAAGATCCAATCTTGGTGGTGGGATCCAGTCCACACCATTGGAGAGCTTCTCTGGTCAGGGAAGATGCGACTTCATCTTCTTCTTGAATCCTTAGCAGTTGTAGTGTCTTCTTCAAACTCTTCAGGGTGAGTTTGACCTTGTTTCCTTGAACTGAGGACTTAATTTTTAGGCCCATTGAATCCAATGATGCTGCTGCGTAGAATTCAAGAACCTACTTTTTCCAAATCTTGGTAGATTCTGAGACCAAGAATTCTAAGTCATTCTTTGTGATTAGGGTAATCACGGCTTTGATTTCTATTGTTGCACTGCCAAATGCATCATGAACGAGTTCATAACCCTCGTTGATGTTGTCTTCTAGTTTTGGCACCATGGGGAATGAGAGAGATTTAGGATTAGGAAGATGAAGAACTTGTCAACACAAAAATTTGGTCTCGAAAATTTGGAGAGCGTAGTCGACAGGATTTGTTTCCACCTATTTATATGTTTCTAAACATAGAAGGTCAAAAGGCGGGGTGAAATAAGCGTAATGTGTCGATACTATTGAGATGGTGTCTACACAGACTTCTAAGATCTCGACAAAGAAGTTCAATACTATGTGTCGACACCGATTGCGATGTGTCGACACAGACATCCTTAAAAGTCGACACTAATATCTGTGTGTCGACAGAAATGACTGTATGTGTCGACACCAATATCTAAGTGACAGAAATGATATGTGTCGACACCAAATTCTGAGTGTCGATACAACTTACTTGATATGTTGACACAATTTACCTTATGTGTCGACACCAAATACTAAGTGTCGACACAGATTCCTTTTTGTGTCGACACAGAATTACTTAGACATATTTACTAGTTTATTCTAGGTTTAGCATGTCTAATTCAATTTTTAAATGATTGATTTAGTTTCATCTAGTGGTTTAGTGAACATGTCAGCAACTTGATTATTAGTGCTAACAAATTCCAAATTGATGTCTTCTTTTTCAACATGATCTCTAATGAAGTGAAACCTGATTTCTATGTGCTTAGTTCTGTTATGTGAAACATGATCTTTAGCAATAGAAATGACACTAGTAGAATCACAAAATAATGGAGTTCTACTTACCTTGATATCATAGTCTTCAAGTTGATGTTGTATCAATAGCAGCTGAGCACAGCAACTGCCTGCAGCTACATATTCTGACTCAACTGTGGATATAACCACACTTATTTGTTTTTTGCTGCTCCAGGATACCAATCTTCCACCTAAAAACTGACATGTGCCAGTAGTGCTTTTCCTATCTTCTTTGCATCCTGTAAAGTATGCATCTGAATAACCTGTTAGTAGAAAGTCTCTATTCTTAGGGTACCAAAGGCCAAGATTTGGTGTTCCCTTAAGATATCTCAAAATTCTTTTAACTGTAGTATAATGAGATTCTTTAGGGCTAGCTTGATACCTAACACCAACACATGTAGCATACATGAAGTCTGGTCTACTAGCAGTTAAGTATAAAAGGGAGCCAATTATACCTCTATACAAAGACTCATCTACAGGTTTTCATGCATCATCTTTGTCTATAGGCATATTTGAATCCATTTGAGTTCTCATGGTGGAGGATGATTCCATACCATATTTCTTAATTAACTCCTTGGTGAACTTAGACTGACATATGGACAAGCAATCATCAGTCTATCAAACTTGGAGCCCCAAGAAGAATTTTAGCTCACCCATGCTGCTCATCTCAAACTTCTCTTGTATAAGTTTGGCAAACTTCCTACAAAGGTTGTTCTCAGTTGATCCAAAGATAATGTCATCAACATATATCTGTACTAGGATGATCTTGCCTTTTGATTCCCTTAGTAATAGAGTTTTGTAAATTTTTCCTCTTGAGAATTTATTCGCAATGAGGAATGTAGACATGGTTTCATACCAAGCCCTTGGGGCTTGTTTCAGTCCATATAGAGCTTTCTTAAGCCTATAAATATGATTAGAGTAAAGATAATCTACAAAACCTGAGGGTTATTCAACATAGACTTCTACTTTTAAGTCACCATTCAGAAATGCTGACTTGACATCCATTTGGAATACCTTGAACCCTTGGTAAGCTGTATAAGCAAGGAATAGCCTGGTTGATTCCAATCTTGCCACTGGGGCAAATGTCTGATCAAAGTTTATTCCTTCTTCCTGCCTGTAGCCTTTGGCTACCAGTCTTGACTTGTTCTCGATTATAATGTCATTTTCATCTAGCTTGTTCCTGTAGATCCACTTAGTCCCTATGACATTGTGATTCTTTGGTTTAGGAACCAACTTCCATACTTTACATCTTCTGAATTGATTCAGCTCCTCCTGCATTGCATCAATCCAGTTTGGGTCTTGTATGACTTCTTCAAATTTCTTGGGTTCCATTTGGGACAGGAAACTTAAGCAAAGGACTGTGTTCATGTTCTTGCTTCTGTTTTGAACACCATGCCTAGGATCACCAATAATTTGGTGTGCTGGATGATCCTTTAGATGTCTTGTTGCTGGTGGCAATCTATCTACACCTTGATTTTTTTCAATCTCCCCACCAAGCTGTACTCCATTGTCTTCATCATCAGCTTGTGGGTCTTGTACTCCCCCTAAATAGTAACCATCATTTTATTCATCCTCCCTTGCAGGTTGGTCTTCATTAATGGTTAGCTTGTCCATCATTTCCTTCAAACCTGTAGAGCTACAAGAAACACTAGACTGCTCACAATTGATTAGTTCAGTTTCATCAAAGACTATATGAACAGATTCTTCTACAACTTGAGTAGTTAAGTTATAGACCCTTTAAGCTCTACTGCTATTGTTGTACCCAACAAATATCCCTTCTTGGGATTTGGCAGCAAACTTAATTAAATAAGACTTGTCATTGTTAAGTACATAACACTTGCTACCAAAGATCCTGAAATAAGATATATTTGGTTTTCTGCCTTTCATTATCTCATAGGGTGTCTTCTTGTGGCTTTTGGTGATGGAAGCTCTTTTGAGAACATGACATGCATTATTTACTGCCTCAGCCCAGAAATATTCTGGGAGAGAAGTGTCACTTAGTAGTGTTCTACCAGCCTCAATAAGAGTCCTATTCTTTCTTTCAGTAATACCATTTTGCTGAAGAGATCTAGGTGAGGAGAACTCTTGATGAATCCCTAGTTCTTCACAAAATCTTGTCATGCATTTAGACTGAAATTCAGTCCCATGGTCACTTCTGATTTTGACCACTGACCTGTTAAGTTCATTATGAATTTGCCTAACAAAATTATGGAAGACAGTAGGGGTTTCCTATTTCTGCCTCAGGAAGAAAACCCAAGTAAATCTAGAATAGTCATCCATAACCACAAGTGTATAGACTTTCCTACCTAGACTATGAACTGACATAGGACCAAATAGATCCATATGCAGGAGGTACAAACACCTCACAAAATCTTTGGTATCATGTCCATGAAAAAAGGTCTTTGTCTGTTTGCCCTTTTGGCAAGCTGAACATACACCCTCTTTTATGCACTAGAACTGAGGACCATTCCTCACTAACTCCATACTATAGAGTTGGCCTATTGACTTGTAGTTCAGGTGAGCCAACCTCTTATGCCATTGGATAAAATGAGATGCTTTCTCATCTGCAACTAGACATATAGGAGAATTCATATTCTCACAATCAAAGTTGAGACAATAAACATTCCCTTTTATATAACCTGATAAGATGACCTCTTGATCACTTGTCCTTCTAATCTGACACCCATTCTTAATAAGGGAGGTGTCATAACCAATATCACTCAGTTGGCTTATGCTTATTAAGTTATATTTCAGACCCTTCACATAAGCCACTCGAGTGATAGTGATAGAACTATTGGAAATGTTACCAAACCCTTTGATGATCCCCTTTTCAGATCCACCAAAGTTCACTTTAGGTTCATTCTCTATGGGAGAGTAGTCCTTCATCATCCTTCTTGTTCTAATCATGTGCCTGGAACATTCACTGTCCAAGTACCATATAGGGGTATGACCACTTGGACTCACCTGCATCAAATAAAATTACTTAACCTTAGAACCCCAATAATTATTGGGTTCTAGGTTCAGGTTAGACTGAAACTTATCATACTTGCCTGCAGCATTTCTGACAGGTAAGTTGGCACTCTTCCTGATAGTAGTGTTGTACCAACAATCAATGGGATAATGACCCACCTTGCCACAACACCAGCACTCATATCTATTATATCTTATTTTTAGTACAGTTTTAACAGCATTGTTGTCAGCAGTCTTTAAAACTGTAGGTGCAGTGGTTCTTTTCTTGAGTGCTGGGGCTGGTGCATCAAACATTGATGATTCATGATGAACATAGTATGTTTGTTTATGGGCCGCCCTATTAGCGCACCCCGATCATTCTGATTACCAAGCTTACTGTGACCATGTGTGATATCATGATCATATCTGTTACTTGGTTGCATCACTTTCCTGAAAGAAATAGGGGGTTCGAAGGATAGTGCCTGAACTAGGGCTTTGCCTATTCTTTTGGAATTAGCTGCCCTAGTATTCCCTTGAAGCCTAATCCCATCTTACCCTTTTGGGGAATGAAGTCATCAATTAAGGGTAAGACTGATTTTGGCTTTGAGAATTTAGCCACAAGATCCTTCTCTTTCTGAAGTCTGACTTCCAGGCTCTTGATTTGATCATTTTTGAATGTAATTGTGCCCATCTGAATAACAGTTATATTTTTCAGTTTGGCAACTTCATTCATCTTCAGATCCAGCACTTTTTATGAATCTGATGCAGCCAATTTAAGAGATGCAATTTCCTTAGCCTGGTTTTTAGCAAGGCTTCTGCTTCTCTTAAGTGCATACATCAAATCACTATACTCATTAATAAGTTGATGAATATCCCCTTCAGATTCAGATCCATCCACATCTCTTGATGCAAATGCTTCTGATTCTGATCCAGTGTAATAATCAAAAACTGATGAAAGGTTGTTTACCTTACTGGGACCAGGCTGGTCCTGGCAATGATCTTCATCAGTCATAGCCATCAACCCTTTGCAATGATGATCTTCTATCCCATTGATAGAGTCCAGTATTTGCAAGAATTCTGTCTCTTCTGAATCCTCTTCAGTTGTAAACAGTCCAATGTATGCTTCAACTTCAGAATCTGATGATGAGGAGTCTGTCCAGCTTTTTTGCTTCTTTGCAACAAAGGATTTCTCCTTCTTGCCCGTATGTTGTTGCTTTTTTTTATCTTTAGATTCCTTTCTTTTATCAGGACAATCAGCTATGACATGTCCTGGCCTATTGCAATAATAGCAAACAATTTTAGAAGAAGTTTATTTACTGGGATTAGAGCCATACCTGTTATCCTTAGATGTTTTCCTCTTCTTGTAATAGTCATCCTTGGAGAAGGATGAAGATGACTTTGTTCTCCGCTTCTTCTTCTTCGTAAACATTTGAAACTGCCTTGTGAAGCCAGCAAAGTCTTCATCAGAGTTGTGACTGTCTGATGTATTGATGTCAGTATTTTCATATTCAACTTCAGCCATTCTCCTGGGTGGTGAAGGTGACTTTCTCCTGCCCTTTCTTGTGGTTTCAGCCTTGAAGGCAACTGACTTCTCTCTGTATTCAGACTTATTGCATTTCTCCTCTTCCTTTTTGGTTGGTGGAGGTGTATCTGCAAGCCCGGCCACCTCTCTGATGGCACATATTTTAGTATCCCAATCTTTGGTTAGAGATTTGAGAAACTTGTCATTTAATTCATAAGTGCTAAAGACTCTTCCATAGGTCATTAGCTCATTGACAATTTGTTGGGTATTGTATCCACAATGTACCTGATTTGAAGAAGCCCCTGGACAAGCTAAGGTCAATAGACTATGTATTTGATAAACTCTTTCAAGTTGTACTTGTAGTTCCTCCACGCTAAGTGCACACCAGTGTCAGGGTGCAGTAGGTCAATAGACACGGGTCTGCACGACGTAATCCCTCGTTGAGCAGATCAGTGTGTTGGCCTACGTGTACTCTCTCTATTGGAGTGCACTTACATTCAAGTACAGGGCAGTTCATATGCAAGAGAAGACAAGGAGCATGGATGGATCTAGGAGCAGCTCCTGGGTGGAAGACGAAAATTCGTCTAAGGAAAATTCGACGAGAATCACCAAGTGATTCTCGCCGAATCGACGAGAATCACTAGTGATTCTCGCCGACTCCTTCTGGCTACCTCAAAACGGTGCCAAGTAAGATTCGGCGAGAATCACTAGTGATTCCCGCCGAACCAGTGGCCAAGCAGCTCATGAATACAAAGTGAAATTCGTTGAGAATCAATAAGTGATTCGGCGAGCATCACTAACGATTCTCGACGAATCGTCGAGAATCACTTGATGATTCTCGCCGATTCGTCGAGAATCGCCTGCGATTCTCGCCGATTTTTCCTTGGCGTTTTCTCTGGAATTTCCTGAACCGGATTCTGCCGCTGTTAAATTCCTGGACCGGGATTTGGAGATTTCTTTTGTGGGTCCCACAAACGGTCATATTGGAAAACTTCTACAGTATTTATATACAGGTATTTTGAACGGAATACCTACACAGAAAGAAGCCGAGCGAGCGGAAACCCTAATATCGCGAAATCTCTCCGCCGCCTCCGTCGCCGCTCGCGCAAGTCCGTCGCCGCTGCTGATCGCTCTTCTTCCCGATCTCCGGCGACAAAAGCTTAGCAAAGCTTGTGTCTCACGTGTCTATCCAGAGATCTCTTGTCTCTCGATTTGTTGACCGGGAAAAACTCCCCCGTCCGAATCGATCGAGACGACCGATCCTAGAGTGACCGTTGGTAGACCTAGTTTGCTTCGCTACGAAGTTTGGATCACCAAGTTCAGCAGCCGCTCATCATCGTAGTCGCCGATCCCGAAGCTAGCCGCCGCTCGTGTGCCGCCGTCGGTTCCGGGGAGATCCTTTCCAAGAGAGACCAAGGTTGTAGACTCTTCATCGACTTCAAGAACACGTCGTCGAACAAGAGGAACACCGTAGTCTCCAAAAGAAGTTTGTATCACGCATACTCTCTATATTTAATTTCGTTGTAAAGGAACTTTTGTTCCAGGTTGTAAGGGTTGGGTGCAACCCGTTTTGTGGGAGTGTTGACTCTCACGTGTGGAAGGGCTCCTTCCGTTAGTGCAGGGATTGGATTTCAATCCCGTTGGAGAAGTGACCGAGTCGTCCCTTGTTGGGGAGATAGGTCGAAGGGGGAAAGTGGATGTACCCAAGTCGGGGAACCACTATAAATTTGCTGTGTTTTCTGTGTGCTGTGCTCTTTATTTTTATTGTGCAGGTACTCTCGTAAATTCCGCAAAAGCACTACTCGTCACCTATTCCCCCCCCCCCCATAGGTGCACATAGTTGACACTAGGTGGACTTTCAAGTGGTATCAGAGGGAGGTTACTCAACAAAAAGGTTAACACCTTGAGTTGAATCCTGCCACTAGTGTCAACAAGGAGACATATATCTACTATGGACGGGCTCAAGTACTCCGGCAAGATCCCAGTGTGCAACAGACTCAACTTTCCTATCTGGAAGGAAAGGATCAGGTTCTACATGGAAGCAGTGGATCCTCGACTTTTCATGATCGTGCTGGAGGGACCTTATGTCCCCATTAAGGCCTCCACCATCGATCCCACCAAGAAAGTGCCGAAGACACTCTCTGAAATGGACAAGGATGAGATGGTACTAGTGGGTCTTGACATGAAGGCAAGAAACATCCTGGTCAGCGCAGTTGATGACTCTATGATGCAGAACTTCAGCAACTGCAGGACAGCTCAGGAGATCTGGCAGTGCCTGATCATTCTAATGGAGGGCACAGATGAAGTGAGGGATGATCGGAGATCCCTCCTGAACCAGAAGTATGAGGCCTTCAGACAACGGCCGATGGAAGAGATCGGGGTCACCTACGAGAACTTCCTAAAGATTGTCAACGCCCTTAAGGGGTACGGAAGAGTGTTCACTAATGGTGAACTCAATGACAAATTCCTTAGGTCCCTTACTAAGGAATGGGACACAAAGATCTGCGCCATCAGAGAATTTGGCAGACTGGCAGAAACTAATCCACAAATTCTGTTTGGGAAGCTGATGTCTTTTGAGCTTCAGCTGAACACCAGGAAAGCTGAGGAAGAAGCAGAAAAGGCTGCTGCAAAGGAAAAGACTGTGGCTCTAAAAGCCAGTCACTCCAGAAGAGGCAAGGGTACGGTGTCGTACCATGCCATGAAAAAGGATGAGGAGGAGGACTCCGAGCCATGCTCCTCGAGCTCAGAGCTGTCGGAGGAGGATTTCTCCCTCATCACTCGAGAGTTCAAGAAGTTCCTCAAGATGAGGAATCAACGAAAGAGAGACGGCTCCTCCTCCAGGCTTCAGAAGAAAAACTACTCTTCTGACAGGTATGCATCTAGACCGAACAAACATCGCTCCTCTGACATTATCTGCTTTGGTTGTAACAAGCCAGGACACGTCGTGGCCGACTGCTATCAAGGCAAGAGGGAAAAAGGGAAAGAAGAGGAGCACAAGTCCTCCAGAGATAAGAAGAAGGAGCGAAGCTACATCGCTAAATGGCCAAAGACACTAAGTGAGTCTGATTCCTCAGACTCCAGTAATGATGAAGAAGCCTACTTCGGGCTGGTGGGTCGATCGGACTCCGAAGGAGAATGCCCCCCATTCACTGGGAAGGTAAAAGCTCACACCCCTCTCTCCGACTCCGACTCTGATCCTGAGTCTCAGGATGATGAACCTGAGGATGGCCCTTCGGCCCGTGAACTGAGCTCCTCGAAAAGTATGAGCTTCTACTCAACACTTTCGACGAGTGCCGCAAGAGACTGAAGGCTGAGAAGAAGGAAGTAAAATTCCTTAAGGGTGAGTGTGTATCCCTAATGGAAGAGGTCACTAGCTTGATTTCTCTCCGACAGGAGCACCTTGACCTAACTTCAAAGCACTCAGAGTCTTTGAAGCTCCTTGATCTTAAGCAGGAGGAAGTCAACAAATTGGAAGAACTACTTGCAGTAGAAAGGAAGATCGTACAGAGCTTCTCTATGCCAAAAACAGTTCTTCCAGTCGTTGACACCTTCTCTGCTCAGGCCAAAGGAGCTGGCTTGGGGCATATAGGGGCATCTGGTTCTTCATCTAGGAGAAACAAGAACCAGAGGAAGAATAAGGCCGCTAAAAAGGCCTCTGCTGATGAAAAGGGTAAGGCTCCTCTTAGTCCTGTTGCGTTCAGAAAGCCTGGCTTTCCTTACAACCAACATGACTTTGAGTCAACATTTGGGCATCACTTCCGGCCCTCGGTTGCAAAGCCAAAGAGCTGGTATGACCGTTGGAACTTCCCCCGGAACTTCGGTGAGAGTGCCTTCAAGGCACCTTATGAGGAAATCCACATAGGAAATTATGGTCCGTTCTCTAGCGGCCATAATGGAAAGCAGGCACCAAAGGCCAAAACTGTTATACAGAAGGTGACAAAGTCATGTGACTGTTGTCACCATGAGGCCTCCACCTCCAGATCCAAGGCCCCAGCTGCACCCATCGTTCCCAGGGTAAGGCAGGAGCCTAGGAAGAGATACAACATGTTCGACTGTTGGTGCTGTGGCAAAGTCGGTCACTTTGCCGTGGATTGTTGGTTTAATCCAAGACATTACGAGACTCCCCATGTTAACAATGCGAGGCCGACCACTCGTAGGGTTAACCAACCGAGGGGGAGTGTGCTAACCAGGAATCTAGGACCCAAAGTCGATTGGGTTCCTAAGGCGAATTAATTTTGTTTTGCAGGAATGTCCAGAGGCCACCAAAACGCCAATCTGGTATTTGGACAGTGGATGCTCCCGGCATATGACTGGGACAAGAAGCCTGCTGCGTGATTACACTCCAGTCGAGAATGGACCCAAAGTAATCTTCGGAGGGTTAGATCGAGGAGTCACCAGAGGTTACGGTATGATTTCCAACGGTATAATCTCTATCACCGACGTGGCTTATGTTGAAGGGTTAAACCATAACCTGATCAGCGTAAGTCAGTTATGTGACAAAGGTTATGACGTTAAGTTCTGCAAGGATAAATGCCTGATAATTTCACGCACCTCTTCTGAGACGGTATTATCAGGCATTAGGAGCAGAAATATCTTCTGCTTAGATTTTCTTAGTATAGATTCATCTACCCCCGTATGCCTTGTGGCTACAGGCAGTGCATCTCTTTGTGAACAATGGCACAAGAGATTGACACACATTAATTTCAAGACAATTAGTATGCTATTTTCTAAGAACTTAGTAAGAGATGCTCCCAGTATCAAGTGCATCAAAGATAGCCCCTATCCTGCATGCCAGATGGGCAAACAGACTCGGGCTACCTTTAAGAGCATTGCAGACAAAGACTCTTCCCGATGTCTTTACCTGTTACATATGGACTTGTTTGGTCCAATGCAAGTTCATAGCTTGGGAGGCAAGTCATATACGCTAGTGATAGTTGATGATCACTCTCGGTTTACATGGGTGTTCTTTTTGAAACGAAAGTCAGATACTTTTGACATCTTCACTAATTTTGTCAAGCAGGTTCAGAACGAATTTAACTGCTCCGTGGTCAAAATCAGAAGTGACCATGGAATAGAATTCGAATCTGGTGCTATGACCGAATTCTGTGAAGAACAAGGTATCTTTCATGAGTTTTCCTCCCCACGCACTCCTCAGCAAAATGGGGTTGTGGAGAGGAGAAATAGAACTCTCATTGAAGCCGGCCTGCACGACAATGTTGAAAGACGCTTCTCTCCCGGAATACTTCTGGGCAGAGGCTGTCAATACAGCTTGTCATGCACAAAACCGAGCATTGATCAACAAGCATCATCGTAAGACGCCCTACGAGCTACTGAAAGGAAGGAAACCAACCATGTCCTACTTAAGGATTTTTGGTTGCAGATGCTATGTACTAAATAATGGGAAGTACCCGCGTACTAAATTCGGTGAAAAATGCTTCGAAGGCATATTCATGGGCTATAGTTCCCATAGTCGGGCATATAGGGTCTTCAATAAGAAAACCCTAGTGGTAGAAGAATCAATAAATGTTGTATTTGATGAAGGAAGTTTGCTTCACTGCAACTCTTCCAGTGGTATTCTTGAAGATGCAGGTGCACGATTGAAACAGCTGAGTCTGGATGAGCCCGCTAAAGATGACACTCCTAAGTACGTCAAAGTGTCCACCTCCACGTCATCTGAAAATGTTGAAGATCAAGATGTAACAAATCTCTTGGAAGAAAGAGAAGCCCAAGAAGTAGTTGGAGCACCAGACGCCAGACTTCTAGAGCTCCGACACGTGAGGGATCATCCTAGAGATCAGATCATCGGGGATCCTCGTGTCGGCGTCAGAACTCGAAGAGGTAGAATTAACGAAGTATTGCATCTTAGCTTCCTGTCACAGGTAGAGCCAAAGAAGTTCGACGAGGTGAACCAGGATGCGGCATGGATTCTGGCCATGCAAGAGGAACTACATCAATTCGAACGGTGCAATGTTTGGACGCTGGTTCCCAGACCATACAAGCAGAATGTGATCGGCACAAAGTGGATCTTCCGAAACAAGCTGGATGAACATGGTGTCATCATAAAGAACAAAGCCAGGCTGGTGGCTCAAGGTTACAGATAGGAGGAAGGGATTGACTTCGACCAGACCTTCGCACCAGTAGCAAGGCTCGAGGCAATCAGGCTGTTCCTGGCGTATGCTTCACACAAAGGATTCACAGTCTATCAAATGGATGTGAAATCGGCATTCCTGAACGGAGACCTGAAAGAGGAAGTATACGTCGCTCAACCCCCAGGTTTTGTCGACCCTACTTATCCCAATCATGTTTATTTTCTTAATAAGGCCTTATATGGGTTGAAACAAGCTCCACGAGCTTGGTATGAGACTTTATCTAGTTTTCTTCTTGAGAACAAGTTCTCCAGAGGTAAAATAGATAAAACATTGTTTCTCAGGGAAGTCAAAGACAAGAGTTTGCTGGTGCAAATCTATGTCGATGACATAATATTCGGATCAACGGACAACAATCTTTGCAAAAAGTTTTCTAAACTTATGCAAGGAAAGTTTGAAATGAGCAGTATGGGAGAGCTCAAGTATTTCCTAGGACTTCAAGTGAAACAGTCTGAGGATGGAATCTTCATCTCTCAGACGAAGTTCACAAATGAACTCCTTAAGAAGTTCGGTATGGAGAGTGCAACCTCTATGAGGACTCCAATGGGATCCACCATGTCTCTGGACAAGGATGAGAAAGGTAAACCTTTCGATGAAACCAAATACAGAAGCATCATTGGATCCCTGCTCTACCTTACTGCCAGTAGACCGGATATTATGTTCTCCACATGTGTCTGTGCCAGATATCAGGTGAACACTAAGGAATCTCACTATGTCGCTGCAAAGCGAATTCTAAGATACCTTAAAGGTACTCCTAATCTTGGCTTGTGGTACCCGAGAACCAATGATGTCGAGCTAATAGGCTTTTCAGATGCTGATTTTGCAGGGAGTAGGGATGACAGGAAAAGCACTTCTGGGACGTGTCAATTCCTCGGAAGAAGGCTTATCTCATGGAACAGCAAGAAGCAGAACTGTGTGGCTACATCCACAGCAGAATCTGAGTACATCTCAGCAGGCAGCTGTTGCGCACAACTCATTTGGATCAGAAACCAGTTGGCCGACTACAACCTTCAGTTCAAGGAAGTTCCAATGTACTGCGACTCCTCCAGTGCAATTGCCATTGCCAACAATCCTGTCTCGCACAGCAGAACGAAGAATATTGAAGTGCGCTACCACTTCATTCGGGAGCACGTGGAGAACAAGGACATCTCTCTCTATTATGTCCCCACGGACAAGCAGATTGCTGATATATTCACAAAGCCCTTAGACGAGGCCAAGTTCAATTTTTTCAAGACTGAATTGGGGATGCTCAATTATGAAGAATGAAGACTACAGGAAACTCCAGCGTAAGTACAGCTGCAAGAACTGAGGGGGAGCTAAGGGCCAAACACTACAGACCCCGATTTATAGAAGCAGAAAAGGGGGAGATTACCCTCTCGGGGCCAAGGCTAAGGTGGCTCCAAGCTTGCTCCCAAGAAATTGGTATTGGTAAGGGATGACTCAACTCAATGTTAAGTTTATGGCTTTCATTTCCATTTGCTCTATTCACCTTAGCTTGTAGGGTTTAGGCTTCTTCAAATAGGGGGAGATTGTTGGGTATTGTATCCACAATGTACCTGATTTGAAGAAGCCCCTGGACAAGCTAAGGTCAATAGACTATGTATTTGATAAACTCTTTCAAGTTGTACTTGCAGTTCCTCCACGCTAAGTGCACACCAATGTCAGGGTGCAGTAGGTCAATAGACACGGGTCTGCACGACGTAATCCCTCGTTGAGCAGATCAGTGTGTTGGCTTACGTGTACTCTCTCTATTGGAGTGCACTTACTTTCAAGTACAGGACAGTTCATATGCAAGAGAAGACAAGGAGCATGGATGGATCTAGGAGCAGCTCCTGGGTGGAAGACGAAAATTCGTCCAAGGAAAATTCGACGAGAATCACCAAGTGATTCTCGCCGAATCGACGAGAATCACTAGTGATTCTCGCCGACTCCTTCTGGCTACCTCAAAACGGTGTCAAGTAAGATTCGGCGAGAATCACTAGTGATTCCCGCCGAACCAGTGGCCAAGCAGCTCATGAATACAAAGTGAAATTCGTTGAGAATCAATAAGTGATTCGGTGAGCATCACTAACGATTCTCGACGAATCGTCGAGAATCACTTGGTGATTCTCGCCGATTCGTCGAGAATCGCCTGCGATTCTCGCCGATTTTTCCTTGGCGTTTTCTCTGGAATTTCCTGAACCGGATTCTGCCGCTGTTAAATTCCTGGACCGGGATTTGGAGATTTCTTTTGTGGGTCCCACAAACGGTCATATTGGAAAACTTCTACAGTATTTATATACAGGTATTTTGAACGGAATACCTACACAGAAAGAAGCCGAGCGAGCGGAAACCCTAATATCGCGAAATCTCTCCGCCGCCTCCGTCGCCGCTCGCGTAAGTCCGTCGCCGCTGCTGATCGCTCTTCTTCCCGATCTCCGGCGACAGAAGCTTAGCAAAGCTTGTGTCTCACGTGTCTATCCAGAGATCTCTTGTCTCTCGATTTGTTGACCGGGAAAAACTCCCCCGTCCGAATCGATCGAGACGACCGATCCTAGAGTGACCGTTGGTAGACCTAGTTTGCTTCGCTACGAAGTTTGGATCACCAAGTTCAGCAGCCGCTCATCATCATAGCCGCCGATCCCGAAGCTAGCCGCCACTCGTGTGCCGCCGTCGGTTCCGGGGAGATCCTTTCCAAGAGAGACCAAGGTTGTAGACTCTTCATCGACTTCAAGAACACGTCGTCGAACAAGAGGAACACCGTAGTCTCGAAAAGAAGTTTGTATCACGCATACTCTCTATATTTAATTTCGTTGTAAAGGAACTTTTGTTCCAGGTTGTAAGGGTTGGGTGCAACCCGTTTTGTGGGAGTGTTGACTCTCACGTGTGGAAGGGCTCCTTCCGTTAGTGCAGGGATTGGATTTCAATCCCGTTGGAGAAGTGACCGAGTCGTCCCTTGTTGGGGAGATAGGTCGAAGGGGGAAAGTGGATGTACCCAAGTCGGGGAACCACTATTAATTTGCTGTGTTTTCTGTGTGCTGTGCTCTTTATTTTTATTGTGCAGGTACTCTCGTAAATTCCGCAAAAGCACTACTCGTCACCTATTCCCCCCCCCCATAGGTGCACATAGTTGACACTAGGTGGACTTTCACAATTCTAAAGAATTTCTTATAGCATTCAGCTATGCTATCTGACTTAGCTTGTCTAAAGCTTTCATACTCTTGATTTAACATTGACTTCCTATCCTCTCTTACTTCTTCTGTCCCCTCCATGTAGACAATCAAAGTGTCCCACATCTCCTTGGAGGTTTTGTAATTGACTAGATTCTAGAATGTACAGTCATCTATGACACTCACAATTATGTTTTGTGCCCTCTTGTCTAGGGTTACTAGGATGATCTCTTCCTTAGTCATTTCAGAATAGCTTTTGGGAGTCTTGAGGTTAGAATCAAAAACTGATTTATTCATGGGAATAAATGGCCCTTCTAGGATTATGATTTAAATCCATGGATTAGATGCTTCCATAAATAATCTGACCCTCTCTTTCCATATGCCAAAGTTTTCTTTCCTACAGATAGGAAGTTTTATGGATCCAAGTTCCTTCTGATTCTCACCTGAACCCATCCTGTCTAACTGATTTCTGCCTTGGAGATCAACTCAAAATGTTAAGTCTTTTCTTTGAGTAGCCTCCCTCTGATACCACTTGAAAGAATTGGGTTCAAGATATCCTAAACATCCTGAGGGGGGGGGGGGTGAATAGGCTCAATTCTTTTTTCCTTAAGGCAAACAATATGTTTACTGATTAGACAACTTATTCAGCGATTAACACAGCACAATTTAAAAGAAACACAGCCAACACAAAATGCACACAGATTTATAGTGGTTCCCCAAGTGATGGGTACATCCACTTTCCCCTTTCGCCTATCTAGTAGTATACTAGATTCGGCCAAACTCCCTTCCTCCTCCTCAGATCTACAGATCTTATAACTCAGAACCCTGAATGGTTCCTACAACTCAGACTTCAGCAAGTCCTATAGCTCAGATCCTCTCAGAGAATCCTACTTCAGAGTGATTCCACACTCCTACAACTCAGGCAATCAAGCCCTACCTCAGCCTCTTCCACAGGCCTACAACTCAGATAAAATAATCTCCTACCTTAGGCACTCAGCCCTACCTCATCCTTTATAGATATAGGCTTACAACTTAGATCTATAAAAGATCCTACAGAAAAATTGATGAAAAAAAGAATAAATCCTTCACACAGGTAGAGAGAGAAAGGTTGAAGGTTTCTTGATCAGTTCTTGATAGATCTGACAACTCTAGAATCAAACTGTGTTAGCTTATTCAAAGATTCTTGAATCTGAACAAAGTAAGGTTGATCTTCTAGTGAAGTTGGAGATGATCCTTAATCTAGTTTACTTCTTCTATTCAGAATTTAATCTGAATTCTTCTTGCAGACTTGTTCAGGATCTGCTAGAGTCTTGATGTTTTCTGGATGAAGACATTTCTTCTTCTTCTTAAATTAGTTCTCTTTTGGATACTTCCAGCACTATCTATTTGATGATAGAACATGTCTTTATATAGGCTCCATCTGAGGTTACCGGCTGATCCGGTTCATAACGATCTTCGGACAGCTCTGACAGATGCAACAGCTTTGTTGGTCATGACAGTTGTCAAGTCTCCAGTTACTTCATTGTACTTTGTCTCAGCAGCAAAGTGTCGGGACAATACTTCAAATGCGTCGACACAAATATTCCATGTGTCGACACAATCCTTGGTGATGTCGACACAACTCCCATAATGTCGACACAACTCTTCTTCACCTTCTTGACACAACTTCTGTGGAATGTGTCAACACAAGTCCTATGTGTCGACACAATAGCTTTTAGTCTCGACAAAGTTGGTGTTGATAGAATTCTGGTGTGTGTCGACACAAGTCCTGTGTGTCGACACAAGTGTTGTCGACAGAATTCTGGCATGTGTCGACACAATTCATGAGTGTCGACACAGTTGTTGTCGACAGATTTTCTGTTTGTCGACACAAGTCCTGTGTGTCGATACAATCTGAATCCTGGTGTCGACACAACCTTTCCCAAGTGTCGACACAGTTCTTCTCAAGTGTCGACACTTGTACTTAGAAACTTTTTCCTGCATTTCCTTAACCTACACATCAAAACTCAACACACCATCAAATACACATTGATGAATATCATTGAGTTAGGTGAGGCTTCTCCAAATCTGGTACACATTTTCCAAGGTACCCAACAGGACAAGGCGCATACACAAGTGCCCATCATGAAGGCTCCACCCCATCCAGCTTCCTCACTCTTAGAGCAAGCTTCCTCCTTGCCTGCAGCATGCCCAGGCTGTAGTTTGACCTTGCAGTCACGCTTGAAGTGTCCTCGCTGATGACACCTGTAGCACTTAATGTTCTTCAAATACTTCTTAGGAGCAGCGCTCCTCTCTGGCTGATAAGAAGCTGAAGGCTCATTCTCAGCAGCGACCTGCTTCTTCTTCCCTTCCCATCTCTTCTTCTTCTTGCCTTAAAAGAGAGCTTCACTGCCTTCCTCAGTGATAGTGACTCCAACCATCTGCCTTGCCAAACTTTCCTGCGAAGCAAGCAGGTTCTCAATCTCCAGCAGAGATGGCTGAGTGTCCCAGCCTTGAACTGATGTAACAAAGGAAACATACTCCTTCCGCAAGCCGCGGATTATGTGCCTTTTCAACTTGGCCTCAGAGATAGGATCATCAGGATCAAGAGCTGATAGCTCAACACATAAGCTCTTCATCTTTAGAAAGAACTTCGAGATGGTCAGGTCTCCTTAAGTTGCCCATGCCAACTCATTATCCAAGAACTGGAGCCTCACCACATTCTTCCTTTTGAACAACTCATTAATAGTTGTCCAAATGTCAGCAGCTGACTCACATCCAATGATGTGATCAAACAACTCTGGTGAAACAGCTCTCTTGAGAACAAACTCCGCCTTTGCATTGTTTTCTCCAAAGCCTTACCTGCTCAGCAGTTCCAAAAGCAGCTGTCACTTCCTGCCTGTCGTCACCACCGACAACCTCCCATAGCTCCTCGCCAAGAAGAAAACTCTTCATACATGACTTCCACTTCTTGAAGTTAGTCGTGGTCAAGAGTTCAATGCCTAGACCCCTTGCATAGCTCCCTTCCATTGCAACAACCATTGGTTAAGATTCCAGATGCACTGAGCAAACAACACAGGTTGATCACCGCTCAAGAAACTGAACCTTTCTCTGATACCATGTTGAATTTTCTCAAGGTGGTCAGTAAGATAGCTTGAAGCCAAATTAATATTCTCATCACTATATAGTTCACACTTTGATCATACGGAAACCCAAGGAGCAAGCTCAACACACAATGTAAATGGAAGAACAAGCAGATCTAACATTCTTTACACTTCTTTACAAGGCGAGGTATACATGGCGAGACATGACTTCGCTAGTATAAAAGCTAAAACGGAAAGTACAAAACAAGCCGGGCAGACAGAATTAGAGATCGTCGAGACTGCCTAGTCCGCCAAGGTTGCCGAAGCCGCCCGCGCTATGCTGCTACAAGCCGAATAGAACACGGAGTCCACTGAGACCGCGAGGCCGCGCGGACACACCGTTATTCGCTTACTGCTGATGAACTGAAGAACAGACCGCCTACCCGCCTTAGACCGGAGGACAGGTTATTGGAACTTGGAAATGCTGAAGCAGAGAACTAACAAGCCGCAGAAGCGACCTGCTGAGATCGCAGAGACCGTACACCTCACTGCACTTGACCGAAGTCAAAGCCAAACTCCTGGCTCATTGAAGCTAGTCGCGCGACCTGCACATAGCACACAGTTAACTCTACTCAACCCACGCAGACAGAAAAAACCAGACCGCAGCAATTGACCAAGCCCCACTTACTATTCACTCAGTTACTGTAGACGTGTCGGGGGGGGGGGTCTATTTATAGGCGAGGTGATGAGTGTAGTCACCACCCTAGTGAATAGAGTCACCGCCCCAGCCCGCGCGCTAACTCAACCCAGTTCGCCAAGTCCGCACGGACTTGGCCAGACCATACCTCCAGGAGCCAGAACAAAAGACAGTCCACCAATAAGCGAACACACACATTGCCGACCTGTATAACACAGGCACAAAGCCAGTCCTCCCAACGCAAAACACATCATTAGACCGCCACTCAACGCAGCAAGCAGACACGCCCCCAACACATGCTGCATCAGCCCGCAATACCATATCACGCGGACTCAGGAGACAGTCTGCAGAGCTCAGCAATCAAAGCCACAACTCGCCACGAGTCCATGACCAACAGGCAGTCCGACCAGTCAACATCAGACTCTGCAGACTCTGCGGACATCGTGGACTTGTCACTGAAAATAACCAAGTCCAGCAGTTCACCAAGCATAGGAGCGAGCACGACGGACGCAGAAGCTCCAGATCGCCAAATAGCAGAACAGCCCGCCACAAGATGAGAAACATCCACAGCATCATGGAGAGCTCGACAAGAACCAAGGCACCATCCACAGATGCGGACTCCGCGACCACAAAAGACAAGTCTGCCAACACACCATGGATACAGCTTCCAGTCCGTCTGGATCCACAAGAGCTTGCCAGCAGCAAAGCTACAGATCAAGCTGAGCACCGCCAACAGACCGCAAACTGCAGTCCTCTCAGGCCGCACAACAGGCCGCATGACTAGCCACACAAGCCGCTCCTCAAGAATAGCCAAGCCACCAAGATCAAGCAAGCTAGGTCACCAAGTCCGCAACCAGCAGTCTGCCCAGGCCGCGGACTCAGTCCGCACATGCCGCTTAGACCGCCCAGCCTTCCCATCACCCACTTTCACTTCACAAATTTCAACAGTCCCGTCCGACACGCCCGTGTCACACAAGTCGACACTCGACGCCGCCAGCAGACTCGACACTCAACGCTACTGACACGCCCGTGACATTTCCGACACGCCCGTGCCTCATGTCCTGAAGTTTTCAACCCAATCCAAATGTCCTGTCAAGACCAAACTACATGCCCCGGTCATTCGGCGCATGCTCGTGATCACCTCAACTTTTCCCGACAATACATCGCCAGCGAGGCAAGGACTTGATGCTTTCGCCAGTCATTCCCATCCTACATGCCCGTGAAAGCTGAACATGCCCGTGACTGCTACGTGGAACTTCTAGAAGAAGCCCCAAAGTCAACCGCCAATAACTATTCAGCTTATCCATCTGCTGGACCCGACACACCCCCTCTACACGCCTGTGACCAGGGCGTGTAATCTGAAATTTTTTGCTTATAAAAAGAAGTTTTTTGTATGAGCCAAGGGTTCAAATTTTGGAACCATTTTGCTTTAGGTGGGCTGCTATGGAGTATTTTCATGCTATGTAAGGAGATTTTCTCCCCCTCTCTTTATTGTTTGTTTTAGCTTTTTGTAACCCTTTTTTAGCTTAATAAAATTTGTAGATTTTCTCTCCTTATGTTGTATTGGAATACATCTGAGTGTCCACCTTCAGTGATCTTTTATCTCTTATTTTTTTTCATCTTATGTAGAGTGTGTGTGTGTGTATAAGAGTAGTTTAGTTCTTTATGTTTTCAACGTTTCTTCTAGCTTTGTTTTACTTTTAGCTTTTTATAAGCTTTTTCATCATTCTTATGAGTTTATAAAAGTGGATTCAAAGTGTTTTTAATTTTTCTCTAATTTAGTTTTACTTTTTATTTAGTAAACTTTTTGTTCCGTTAATTTTTATTTCCACTTTTTATTGACTTCTATAAAGTTATAAGAATGAAAAAGTTGTTATTTTAATTTTTGGATAACTTTGTTTTTCCTTAACCTTGCAAAAACTTTGCTTCTTTTAATTCCTGTTTTTTACTTTTTCTGCATTTCTACGAAGTTATAAGAATAGAAATGTAGTTGTTATAATTTTTCGAGCGCTTTGATTTTTGCATTTATTTGAAAACTTTTTTGCACCTTTAATTTTTATTTCTTCTTTTTATGCATTTTTTATTATATTCTAAGAATAGAAATGTAATCGTTTTAATTTTTTGGTCACTTTGATTTCCTTATTATGTTGTCTGTGTGCGTGTATGAATTAGATTTTATTTCTTTCATTAACTCTTTCGTCAATTCCTGTAGATTGCGTGTGTGTATGAGATAACTTTTACTGCTTTTATTTTCCGCATACTCATTTGAGTAGGACTTGTCATTTTCCGTCTACTCATTTGGGTAGGACTTGTCATTTTACTATTTTTATTTTCCGCCTACTCGTTTGAGTAGGACTTGTCATTTCTCGCCTACTCGATCGTTTGAGTAAGACTCGCATTTTACTGCTTTATTTTACTGATTTCATTTCTCGGCTACTCGTTTGAGTAAGACTTGCATTTTCAATTATGCATTTTTCTTTTCATAAGTCGTGCTCATTCCAATGAGTGGATAATCGCTCTTAGCAATCAGTATCGAATAGAATTGGGACAGATAAAATCTTTTTAAATAATTAAAGGTCCTCTTTTTCTCTTTAATTAAAGAACTTAAAGTTTACTACGGGTATACGATGCATAGAACCACAAATCGATGTGTGATCTCTATGTCTGTTGTTCATACGCTAGCTAGCCGGTAGGACGTGCTTATGGTCCGATCACCCTTGGGTAAAGAGAGTTCCGCACTAGCCCTCGAGAGAGGAGGATCGGAATTCTACCGGATTGTGTTCCCCCCAATAGCGAGGTTTTTAGCGTAATGCGGACATTAAGAGGATCCTTCGTTGAACGAGAGCTCGGTCTAATAGTCTTAATGTTCATGTGAGCGATTGTCCTATAGATAGGTGAGCTCATTCTTTTGAAACGTCCACGACCAAGTTGCCCCATTAATTAAATTGAAATTTTAGATCTCTAGTTATATAAAAATTATTTTAGTCTAAATCGATTCGATGCCGAGCGTTATTCCTTCATCGATTTTCTAGTCTCCTTTTTACAGCTTTTATATAATCGCTTTAGTTAATTAAAAATCCGACACCTTTATTTTTGGTAGAATAATAGTACCTTCTGGAGGAGTAGAGATAATCAACCCGCCTCGGGAAATATACGAGCTCGATATCCCCCCTGAATATCTTGTATTACTTGCGATAGGTGCACTTGCCTTCCTGCTAGCCTCCTCCGCGAAACTCGACCGCCGCACCACTAATTAATTGAATAAAAAGGTCGGGCACCGCGGAGGGCCATTAAGTTTTTGACGCCGTTGCCGGAGAGATACATGTTATTATTTTGAATCTGGGAAACTATTACTTTTACCTCTTTTTATTTATATAAAAATAAAAAATGGCCAACCAATAATAATAATAATAATAAAACCTACTTAAAAAACTAAAAAATCTTCCCCCTTTGTCTTAACTCTTTTTTTATTTTCCCGAAAATCAAAAAATTTATATAGCAGATTTTTTTTTAATTTCACGCCTCAGCATCGCCTCGCGCCATTGTGAGTGATAGAGGAACACATTTTTGTAACGCCCAAATGGCTAAGACGTTAGTTAAATGCGGAGTTACACACATACTTGCCCCTACCACCAGCAAACTTGTGGCCGCGTTTATCTTTTTTTTTGCTTTTTTGTTATATTTTTTGCTATTTTTCTTAATAATGCAGGGTTTCTAAATGCATCTTCCCGAACTCATTACAGGGAAATTTCTACCCTCACTCTTTATTTTTGTAAATAATGCATTTTATCTCTTTTTGTTCCTCATACTTATCTTGCAACATTGAGCACAATGTTGGAATTAACTATGAAGGTGTTTTCTTGTTTTCTTATTTTCTTTTATTGCACTTCTATATTCTGCACTCATTAAAAATACAAAAAAATAATACAAAAAATTAAAACCTCAAAAATATTGTCTATTTTATCATCAAAAAAATTTATAAAACAAAAATGCACAAAAAATTATAAAATAAAAATTATAATTTTTTTTTTTACTTTGTGAATATTTAAATAAAATAATTTTGTAAATATTCTCTTTCCCCTCTTCCTTTCTCTCTAATCTTTGTAAATAATTTATCTATGTTTCCTCTCTTGCAAGTATTTGCTTAAAAATCTTAAAAATATAAAAAATCTAGAAAACAAAAAAAAAAAGTTCCAAAACAATATAACTTTTTTGCATTTTTATTATGTATATATTAAAGAAATTAACATAAAATACAAAAAAAAGATAATAACTCCAAAAATAAATTTAAAAAATAATAAATTAAAAACACACAAAAAAGATGATAATTCTAAAAATCCAAAAAAAATTTATAAAACAAATAAACTAAAACCCACCAATTTTTTTAAAATAAATCGAATATACCATTCGTAACCTTTTTCGCTCTCCAATAATCTAGTTGCAAGTTTATTTATAATTGAATTCCATTAATTCTTTATTTAATTTTCGTTTATTAATCTAGTTGCAAGTTTACTATTCGTTACAAAATACGAACTACTCCGACCTACAGTTAGGATAGGGGCGGGACCCCGGACATCGGAGTGAACGAGATCAAAAGGATAGGAAGAGCCACAACCTTGCTTCGGCGGGAAGGAGGAGCGGTGATGCTTGCCAAGCTGACATGCATCATAGTTGAGAGGAGGACTGTGCCGAGGTAGATGGGGCAGAAGCTGACGAAGAAGCCGTGGAGGAGGATGACCAAGGCAACGATTCCATTGTAGAAGATCCGTAGAAGAAGAAAAAACAGACAAAGCAGATACATTATCTAAGAAGTTGAGGTTGCCGCTCTCAGTTTCAGTAACAATCATCCTTTGGGAGCTCGGATCCTGAAAAGAACAAGAAGTAGGAGTGAATGTGACTGAGCATTATAGTTGCTTGTAAAGAGAAGTAACAGATAACAAATTGCATGGAAACTAGGGAACGTAGAGGGTGTCCGCCAGGCGAAGAGGCAGAGTGACTTGAACCACTCCCATCTCATTGACCGGTGAGGGAGAGCCGTTCACAATGAAGACCGGGGGCAACCGATCATATTTTTCTAGGAGAGAAAAACACAGAGGATTGCCAGTCATATGATTAGTAGGACTGGAGTCAATCAACCATTTACCTTGAGTCACCACATAGACACTACTTGAAGAAATGACCACCTAGGAGGACTGATTCGACGAGGAGGTGTAAGCATCACCAGATGGGCGAAGATGCAGATGCTTCAGCCAACAACGATCAACGGAATAGCCGGTGTGGCCACAGTTAGAGCAGAGAAAGTGGGAAGGTCCACGTCTGCCGGATTTATGGTTACGGGCACCAGAGCCACCCCGCAGAGTATGATGAGCATAGGTGTTGGGGAGAGGTGGGGAGGATAGCTGCGGATGCTGAAGCAGAGAGGTAACATCAGAGATGTAGGTAGTATTAGCATCCCAGGTGGGAGAATCCGCCTCGCCAAGGATCTGTTGATGGATCATGTCATAGGACTCCAGAATACGTAGAAGATAGCATACAACCAGAAGCTCCTGGAAGTACTTGTGTTGCCCGGCCAGATCCGCAGAGAATGGTCAGTTCTGAAGAATTTCGGCTCCAAGAGCCTGAACTTATTGGTAGGCGGCAGTAGGAGACATGTAGTGATAGGCAAAGAGGTCCACACAAAGAGTATAGATGTGAGATGTCTGAGCCCCCTTGGAGTAAAGAGCGGTAAGATGAAGCCAAGCAACATTTACCATTTCATCATGGCGGATGACGGGGAGGTACTCATCAGAAAGGCTGCTAACTAACCAAGTGCGAACAAGAGCATCACTAGCATCTTAGTCATCAAAGAGATCGAACTCTGCAGAGGCGGGTCATCAGTGAGATGATGACATTTGTGTTGTGAGTGAAGTAGAAAGGTGAAGGAAACACTCCAGTCCAGGTTTTTTGAACCGATAAGTTTGGAAATGGTTCCAAGATTGCCTGACGGAGTAGAAGGTGGAGGGTGGGCTACTGGAGTAGTAGTGGTAGTAGAGGTATCAGAGAGAGCCATAGAGAAGAATAGAGTGGACAAAAAGGAAGCCGCTTGAACAGGAAAAAAGAAGCCGTGCGGAAAGACAAGAGGCCGCATGAAAGCAATAGTTCACGGGCAACAATTCGTGCGGGCAGGCAAGAGGCCGCATGAAAGCAGGTCACGAGAACAGTTCACGAAGACAGATCGCATAATCAGATCGCGAAAACAGATTGCAGAGCGAATGGGGAGCCCGCGAAAATAGGTCTCGAGCAGAAAGTGAGAAGTCGTGCGAACAAAGATAAGGTCGCGCAAAAGCAAAAGTGGGTCGTGAACAGAGAGGTCAATGACATGGAAGAGAAGGAAACCATGCGGACAGGGCACAATAATGAGGGGACAAACCGTGCGGACAAAAGTGCACATAGAATCAAGCGGAAAAGATCGAGTCCTCTGATACGATGTGCGAACATAAAAAGAGAAACCGAAAATTGTACAATAACAGAGTTTTTATTTCCAAAAATTGTATCTATTACAAAGGTATAACCTCGCTTTTATAGAATGGAGGAGAAGGGAGAGAATACAAATAAGCAATGTGCGACTAAATACACTTATGAGACTAGTGGCTAGACAAACCCAGACCACATAGGTTGCGCGGTTAGACAAGGGGGTTTACCCGCCCGACCATACTAATAAGAGAATACAAGCCAAGCCGTCAGAGCAGACCGCCGAACTGCACGATCTCCAAGCTGCTGGAGAGAAGCCACCAGATCGCCCGGTCTCCAAGCTGCTGGAGAGAAGCCGTCAGACCGCCCTGTCTCCAAGCTGCCAGAGTGAAGCCGCCAGACCGGCCAGTCTCCAAGCCACCCAAGTGAAGCCACCAGACCTCCCGATCTCCAAGCTGCCCAAGTGAAGCCGCCAGACCGCCCAGTTTCCATAATGCAACACGCATCTCTGAACCTAATCCCCTGGCAGCTAGCAGGTTAGACAAGGATTACATCAATTTGTTTTGGTAGCTGGAGAAGCCCGCATTCTTGATGCTTGCCTGTATGAAACTTGTGCACATCCAGCATGTACTTTCTCCCGGCTTCTATGAATGCATGGAAAATTTTTTTGACTCTGTTTGGGATGGTGGTGTCAATCAAAAATGTTCTGGTGGGAAATAAACGATGGCATTAGAGTGTTAAAAAGCTGTTTTGAAATTCTTTAGAATGTTTGAAAAATCTTCATTTATGTTCTTTTTGTAATGATGTTATATATTTTTTGTATGGAATAACAACATTTTAGTAATAGCCTTTTGACTTTTTAGCATGCATGAGAGAGAGAGAGAGAATTGATATTGGAATTGGTATTGAAAAGAATGGTAAAAATTTCGGGCCCAGGCAAAAAATGCTCACACGGGCAAAAAATGCGCACCGTGAGGGATAATGCGTCCGAGCAAAAAATGCTTGTCCGAGAGAAAATGAGCGTATGGACCGAAAAATGGGTACCCGGGTGGAAATGGGAGCCGGGAGGAAAATGCTCTCCCGTGAGGAAAATCGTACGCGGAGACAGAAAAAGGCGCTACCGGGAGAAAAAACGTGCGCCAAGGCCGAAAAGATGCGCCTAGGAAAAAAACACGTGCCCGGGAAGAAAAACGCATGCCAAGGCGGAAAATGTGCATCCAGGGGGAAAAATGCATGCCCGGGCTGAAAATGAGTGCTCGAGCGAAATATGCGCGTTGGGGCGGAAAATGCACGCCTGGACGAAAAAACTGGAACATGGGTGAAAATTGCGCTGTCATGAGAAAAATGCAGGACTCGACAAAAAATGCACGTCATAGTGAAAAATATCTGCCCCTGGAGAAAATAAATGACTCGGTGAAAATGTGCCCGGGCGAAAATGAGTGTCGATGCGAAAACACGGGCCTTGGAGAAAATGCTCGCTCGAGTGAGTTTGTTGTTCCAGAATGCTTAATCTCAAAACAACGACATGCCCAAATCATTCAATGGAGGGTTTTGCAGGATTCCTTCATTATGAATGACTTTGGACTCAAAATAACGACACGCATGGCTCCATTGAGCATCACATTTCCACAACCAAAAATCAATAGCAAGAAAACGAGGGTCAGCCAAAATTGACCATTTATTATGTAACAACTCCCTCCTCAGATCATCCTAGAAGATTTAGGATGAGCTATCTCAAACCCTATCAGTATGAAAATGAATAACTATGCAATATGTATAATAAAACATGTAAAGAGTAAATAAACTATTCTACACATATTGTATCTCATAAATCACAAAGTATTCTGTTAAGCATGTATAATAAAAAAAGGCTTATATTGTTCATAACTGAGTTATGTTCGTCTAGAGACACACTGCAACCCTAGCGGAACATCACACGAGTCTAACAAAACATGCACACATCATTAAAGTAGAAGGCACTCATGGACGCACAACCACCTATTACAAAGCATTTTTGGCCATTCAAATATTCTTTTAGGAAAATGTTAAGGTAGAGATGTGTGCTTTTAAAGCCTGCCCAACGTGCAATTGTCCGACAATTCTTTCAAATCAATATTTAAAGCACGTGCATGCCCAACATGTACAGTCCAATAATTCTCAAAACTTTTCATTTCACTCTGTTTTCTCCAAGGGAAAACCAAGTACCCTCACGAGTGAGTATAAAAAATGTGCACATACATTCATGGGTTTTTCTTGGGGCATCACACTCAATTTGAATTTTAGATCCCCAAAATATTAATCTATGTTGTTAATTTATGTCTAATTTATGCACGAACAAACAAAGATTCTTCGCTACTTCCACTTGAATGGACCTCGGTCCTCCCGAGGTTCGAACGAACAAAGGTTCTTCGTCATCTCCACTTGGACAAACCCCGCTTCTCCTGAGGGGTGAACAAACAAAGGTACTTTACCACCTCCACCTGGATGGATCCCGGTCTTCCCGAGGCATGAACGAACAAAGGTTCTTTGCTACCTCCACCTTGATCGACTCGGTTCTCTTGATGCACGAATGAATAAAGGTTCTTCGCCACCTCAACCAGGATAAATCTCGGTCGTCCCGAGGTGCGAATAAACAAAGGTTTTTTGCCACCTCTACCCGGATGGACCCCGGTCCTCCTGAGGCGTAAAAGAATAAAGGTTCTTCATAACTTTCATCTGGATGGACCCTGATCCTCCAAAGGTGCGAATGAGCATAGGTTTTTTGCTACCTCCACCCGGATAGACCATGGTCCTCCTGAGGTGCATATGAAGAAAGGTTTTTCGTCACCTCCGCCAATAATGGAACAGACCCTCAATACTTCCAATCCATAAACAAACAAAGATCCTTTGCCGCCTCTAAGGGAATGGAATCCGAGCCTCCCCAAGATAGGAATAAGTCACCAATCCTCTTATGGACTTGGGCTAGGGCAAACCACGAGTCCTCTTGCGCCACTTAGTCGAAAGCATACTCAAAGTTTCTGGGAGCCATCTAAACAATTGGGGGAAAATATCCCCTCGCACTACATTCAGACATCATCCCCAGATGCTCATGCCCAACAAAAATTGCATGACCAACATGCCACGTCAAACACGCACGAAAGGTAAAATGCTTTCGATTCAGTAAGACACCCAAGTCTCAAACAAGAGGACACCTTTGTGACACACCAGGAGATATATCGTGAGCCAAATACACGCTACCGGGGTAAGTTACGACTGCTCTAGTAATGACAAAGCTCTAATAAAAGATATAGAGTGTGCACATGACGTGCATACAATCAAGTAATCTCTCAGCGTCAACGTCAGCACCACCATTCGAGGTATCACCAATTCAAAGGATGAAATACCCTCACATCCCTCCCGCTGCATGGAATCTCTTGTCAAGCGCAACAACGCGCTCATCCCCTTACAACGGACCAACCTCCAAAGATGTTATCTTGGGGTCTCCTTAACCCTCTGACACTATTCCGCTCAAAGGAGTAGTTGTCGTGGAAGCTTGACATTCTAATGCACAAGCATCATCCTCCTCCTCCAACGACACCAACTCGACATCTGCCTCGGGACCGGCCATGCGGGGAGCGGACGCTGGGAACGCAGTCACTTGGGGGCACAGTCACACAGGGTTTGGTCACGCAGGTTGGCCGCATAGGGCTGCACGGTGTGTGGCCGCACTCGTGCTGGACTGCGCAGGCCGGGACACACACTGGCCTCGCGGGGAGCGATCGTGTGCACTGGCAGTGCGCGCTTACGCGCAGGCCAAGCACGTTTGCACGACCTTGTTGTATGCGTGCGCAGGCTCGACCTCTTCTTTTGGGGTTCCTGGGGCTTGCGGCTTTGATGTGCATAATTGGATCGATTGGGCCCAGGGAAACAATGTCTGAGTCGCGTCGGTTTGTCTTAGAAATTTCAGGGGAAATCTCATCAATCAAGAGTAAACCGAGCCAAATCTTTTTTCTGGCTCTGATATGGCTAGCCAGGCATTGAGGTTTTCCTAAAACAATTTCCACAATTTTAAACATAAATTATTATTAATATTACTTAGTCTCTATTTTGCAAGGTGGTGGCGGTCGTAAACACATGGGTTAAAACATCATTCGTTAAGGATCATTTAACAAACATCATTCGTTTGAACATAAAAGTTGATGAAGTTCCTTAGGTAGGCATTAACAAATGAAAATTTAGCCCCCTGTGTTCATGACCACCGCAACCGTGCCAAAAAGAGCCTTAAGAACCAAACAACATTATTGGAATTGGTCATCCAATGTCAATTCCAAGTCTCCAATTTAGTTCAAATGAATGACCCTTATGGATTTGATGTAAGAAAATACTAATAAAGGCATATGAAGGAGAAAGTAACTATTGCGGCTTCTGAACTATCTTAGCCCACTGCGCGGTCGAGCACACAAACATTCAGAGATTCACTGGGTGGTGAGACGAAGACTTGATTATGTGGAAAACACGCAATCAGGGTGAAAACAATGTGATCAGTACGACGCTGACCTAAATTTCACTATCTGAGAGTTTATTACAGGGCTTCAGTGGGGAGAATAAGGGTGACAAGCCACTCCTCATTACACTTAGAGAGATGAGAAAAGGGCGAACATTGGGCGTGACGGGTCTCTGTACTCCTCTAACAATCTTCCTTCGCTCGCTTCATGGAGAGCGGGTGTACCGAGACCTTCCGAGCCGATCTGGCATGTCGATGGAGATTATCAACATGTCCTATCTTCCCATCTTTATTAGTGGCCGACGGTTTGAGGCAATGTCTGGGAGTCTGCGCTTGTTCTGTGTTCGACTTGCTTCTTTGCCGACTTTGCCTTACTTCACCGGCTTTCGCAGAGTTCTGTAGGAGTGGACTTGGGCGGAGATCCTGTAAAAAGAAGGGGAGGGGGAATTGATTATGTAGTAAGAGTTGGAAAATTCTCCGAACCAGCAAAAGACCCCTAATGAAGTAAAATTTGGTCTAATTGTATATTTTAAAGGGTGGTCTGATAATTTTGCCTAATAAATACCGTACTGTCCAATGGGAGCGCTTAGATTCGAGCACACAGTTCACAATTTTAGGAAGATGACGATCCTACCCCCGGGACGAAAGAGGGACCTCCCACGACGATCGGCGGCCTGATGGCGATGGCGGGAGAGGCAGTCGCCCCTCCTATACATTGTGGGCGATCGAGATGGGCGACCGACTGCAGCGGAGTCGGTAGCTGCAAGGCGCTCGGGACAAATTCGGGTTTGCTAGCCAGAGTACGCTGGTGTAGTTGAGTTGGTCATGAGTTTATGACAAGTCCTGGTTGTTGCCTAGTTCGTCGAGACCGCATGTGTTGATCTTTCTACTTCTTGAGTTCACCGAGTTCGGCAGGTCGACTAGACAGATTTTGTTTTAGTCGCTGGTTGCTTTTTGCACTAATTTGTTGCAGAGACCGCTACTCAGTGCGGTATGATGCCTTAGTCCGGCAGTTCGGCGCTAGCGTGATTGGATCAGTTCATGTGGCTTGGTTGCTGTGATGAGCGGTCTGGATTGGAGACCGCTAAAATGTGCTGTTTTGTATCAGTGTTTGCTGAACTGTGCGGTCTGCTTGTGGAGACCGACAATTTTACATTGGCACGGTCGTTTAGGACGCGTGGCTGGATTGATAAAGTCCATGTGGACTGGTTTTGTTGTCCGCTCAACTTTGTGGCAGTCTAATGATGTGTCCACGTTTTATATGGACAGGTGATGCTAGTTACAGATTGATAGGTGGTTATCCTATCGTTATGGGAGATGACAACACTCGTCTTCGCTTTTATAAATAGGAGTCCTCAGCTCGTTATAAATAACGAAAACGTTGAGAACTTTGCTCGCACTTTAATCTTGCGGTTAAGATTTTCTAACCTGCGCGACTAAGTGAAGCTGAATCTGTGCAGACTGTGCGATTAGCATCAGGCGGCTAGGAAACATTGCGGTCAAGTCACTTCCTCAAGATTGCGGTCAAGTTAAGTAGTTTGCCCGGTCTATCAATGGGTTCTGTGCAAGTTCATCAACATTCAAAAACAAGCAGTCTGCGTGGCTAGTTGTGGTTTGACAACTTGGGCGGTTTCGGCGTACAGGGCTTGTAGTTAGCAATTGTGCGGCCTGGACGGTTAAGTTTTGCAGTCCACGCGATTGCTCTTGCTTGTACTTTTCTGCTTCCATTGGATACATTGAAAAATATTGTCTCGCAATGTATGTCTCGTTCTGTAAATCAGATTTGTGAATTTCAAATTAAGACTCTTTTGCTTTTGTTGTGTTGAATTTTACTTGGTTTTGGTGTTGGTTGAGTGTTCATGCCACCTCTTTCTTAGCTTTTCATAAATTTTTACATCTATGCGGTAAAATTTTACACGCTTATTTACTTTCATTATGTTTATTACTTCGCTGTGATTTGTGGTCGATGTTTATTGTTCACTTGTTTTCTATTATACCCATTGTGTTGGACGCACTATCATTTTCTTGTACGTCGAAGCCGAGATAACCTCCAATAATGAGGTCAGGTCTTGGATCTTAAAGTTTGGACTATAATTTGACTAAAAGTTAGTGTTCGTGAATGACCACATAAGAAATAAGCAGAGAAGATGACAGAATGCTATTTTCTTGTTCGATGAGGTTATCTGTTGGATCCCTAGTTTGGATTTAGGCTAGGTTCACTGAGTTAGGATGTCTTTGACCCACCTTGTATAGTTAGGGTCATTGGTTGTGTCCTAGAGTCTAAGATTAGTCCTTAGAACATCATCCTGTGGACCATCCATCCTCCAGACTGCCAGAGAAACTCAAGACTTAGAGATATCTTCAGCTCAAAGAAATGTGTTCGACGTTCGTTGAACTCAGCTCAACGAACCATATTCTTTGGTCGACGATTTCTGGTCTACTATTTGAACTCTTCTCAGCCAGAGACTTCTCAGATTTTTTCTAAGTCCACAATCATTCTTCGGTTGAAGAACATGGATTCTCAGCTCGACGAATTTGGACTACTCGGAAGGCTTTTTTTGTGACTGTTTTAGTGGTCCTCAGGTCGACGATCTTGGATCCCTGTTCGACGAATGATGATTATCAGTTCGACGAAGATTGTAGCAGAATTGACAAGTTTCCCTTGAAGACTAATTGCTATTGTCTGGTCGACGAACTCATCAACTCAGCTCGACGAACTGTGAACTTAGCTCGATGATTTCTATTCTTCGTTCAACGATTCCAGACTTGGTCTTCTCCAGTTTTCCGTCCCTTTTCTTGGCGATGATTCCTAAGTAATTAATGCTCAATCTTCTCAGAATGTTACCGTTAGAACGAGCATTGATCTTGAATTATTACATGCCGTTTTTCCATGGGACAGTTAGGGAATTCATTCATTGTCGCTTCCTTCTCAGGCCGACTGCATTTACTACTCAAGGATTCAAATTTTGAATGTTCTTTTTCAGTCAGTTACAAAAAGAAGAAAGAAAAAAAGAGATCAGATACTCCTGCTGACATACAATACAAAACAAGCTTACGATATACAAAGAGATATACTACACGGCAGTGCAAAGAAGATTGCAGGCAGACTCAAAAGAAGTCTTACAGAAATCTAAAGTTTCACACACTACAATCAACCTAGGGCAGAGAACATCATCATCAAGAAGGAGAAGAACATACAATCTCTATCAATAGTCTTCTCTTTTCAACCCTACATGACAACTTCAGAAGGACAATAATAACTCTATCTGTCAAAGAAGTTCCTAAAGCAATCTCTGGTCAAGGCAATCAAGTTTTTGAAGACCTGTCACCCTGAAGCAAAGCTCTAGATTTCCTGATCCATTCAAGATCTCAGGGGGAGCAATCTGCTGAAATCAATCCACTAGTCTTCTCAGTTGTTATTGAGAAAGAGAAGACACCATCACCTTTTTCATCCTCCATACAGGGTTTTAAGTCCCTTCAAAATTATTTCTGGTTGCAAGTCTCCCACCAAAAGACTTGAGGTTTTGGTTTTTGAGCACCTGAACAAAAGCTCATTGGTGTCAGGCACCTGATCAAAAATATGAGTGGATTCCTACCAGGGTGGTAGAAAAGTGGATGTACCCAGGTTGGGGAACCACTATAATTTCTTGTGTCGTCTGGTTGCCTTTTTTCTTTTGTTTTTGGCTGTGTTCTAAGATTTGTTAGGTTGCTGTGCTTATTATCTTGTTTGCTAACCTGTTCACCTAGGAATATATCAAAAGCTGTAAAGATTTTTTAAGAGACCACAATACTCTATTCACCCCCCCCCCCCCCTCTAGAGTATTTCAGATCTAACCTTCACTTTCATAATCTTGTTACATTGTGTAGGTGTCGTTGCATGCCCATTGAAAGTCTTTAATTTCATAGATATCTAAATCACCTAGGGGGATGGTGAATAGGTTTCTTAGTCTTTGTGACTATCTTTTTCTCTTATCTGTTTTAGGTTCCATAATGATTTAGTAACTTTTGCTTTCAAGACAATCATACAGACAACACAACAATTTTATAGTGGTTCCCCGGATAATGCGTACGTCCACTTTCCCTCCCACATATCTAATAGCTTATTAGACAATACACTTCTCCAAATCTCGGCCCCTAAGAGCTTATGACACTATCTCGCAGGACCACTCAGTCTCCTCCAAGACCTACAGCCTGGGCACATAGCTATACCACTCAGTGATCCAAAGATCACCTCCAATGGCCATACAACTCAGGCACAAAGGCGTTGGTAAATGGCGTTGAGTGAACTGCCTTCACTCAATGACTGTGGACATATCCACATTTTTGTCTTGCAAATTGCTGGGCTTTGACTGTCCACACCTTACTCAGCATGTTTTGGCATCTGGCATTGAGTGAACTGACATCACTCAATGCATGTGGACTTAGGCAACTTTCATCCTTTCCAGCATCCTTCCTTAGCATCTGGCGTTGAGTGAACTGGATTTGTTAGGTATATTGGACACAATGTACTTGATTTGAAGAAGCCCTTTCAACTCAATGATATACACAAGTATGTATTTGATGTATGTTTCAGTTCATGCATGCATGTTAGCATATGTCATATTGATTGGACAGGTGCTCCAAGTTATATTGACAGGTGGACTTAAAGTCTTGTTTTCAAGGCTAGCTTTACACCTACAGGGGGGGTGAATAGGTTTTTGTCTCTGTTTAAGTTTTCTAATCTGTTAATTAGATTACTATGTATGTTTATTAGATTAGATAAACTTTCAATAACATTCACCAATGACACAGTAAATTTATAGTGGTTCCCCAATCTTGGGTACATCCACTGTCCCTCTGCGCCTATCTAACAGTGTGTTAGATTCGACTCTCCCTCCAGAACGCAGCTTCTTAACATCTTACAACACCGATCCAGTAGGACCACACAGGTCACGCAGACCAACAATTTAGGCACTAAGCCAATCCAGGTCACAAAGACCTATCACATGGCATAAAGCCAAACACACATGTCACTTAGACCTCAGCCTTTATAAAACAGGCTTACAACTCCTGATTCACTAAGAATCTTTAAAGAGAACAGAAGTAAAGAATAAGATGTTAAGACACCAGATCAAGCTCCGTGTCTCATTCTTCTTGGACTAAGTAAATATCAGATCCAAGATATTGTTATTGAAGATAATATGTAGACAGTTGAATCTCTCTTCAAACAGCTTCCTTTTTCCCTGCAAAACTTGTAGGTCTGCAGCTTCAGAACAGCTTCTGATCCTGCTGATGCAGATGAGGATTGCTTTATCTATCTCTTTCCCAGCAAGGTTCTTTGTGCAGAACAACTTCTTCAAGCTCGATGAAAAATGGTGAGGAAGAAGATGAAGTTCAGTCGCACTTTCGTTTTCAGAAAACCTAGACAGGGAAAAAATATCTTTTTGATTTGATGATCTAATTCTTTATATCTCAGGCCGATTGAGTAGTGGGTCCTACCACCAGGATTGATGGCCGAGATTTATCCAATCAGCCCACGCTTTCCATTCATTCCCGATGCAACAGCTCTTTGCTGTGAGTGGGCCCCACCACTTAATGATGAAATGATCCTTGGTAATTGCAGAAGATAGCAACAGCTGCCCCCCAACGTCTCTAGCAGCATTTCCGCAATATTTGAATTTTGGTTGACTTTTGACTTTGCTGACGTCAGCATGACTCAACATCTGTGGAGTTGGCCAAAATTCAATCATTAGTACCGAAGGCATTGAGTGAGTAGGAATCACTCAACGCCACAATACTTAGAAAAAATTCTATCTGTCTAGGTGTTTAGCTCGACGAAATATGAGCTCCGTTCGACGAACGTCAAGCTCAGCTCGACAAGAGTATAAAAATCAGTTCGACAAACTGCGGGCTCAGTTCGACGAACGCTGAGTTCAGTTCGACAAAACTAAGCTCGACGAAATCATAAAGTCAGTTCGATGAAATGTAGACTTAGCTCGACATTTTGTTAAACTCAGTTCGACGAACACTAGGATAAGTTCGACGAACGTTGAGCTCAGGTCGATGAATCTGAGCTCGACCAAAGCCAAGCTAACCATGTGTTTGGACTGAGCCAAAATTCTGCATCAACGCGTCGAGTGCATTGAGAGAGCTTACCTCACTCAATGCTTTTTGCCTTAGCAAATGTTTCTGTGCTTTGGCATTGAGAGAGTAAGCTCCACTCAACGCCAAACTACTTAACAGAAATTTATGTTATCTGGCATTGAGAGAGTAAGCTACACTCAACACTTTTTTCCTTGGCGTTGAGAGAGCAAGCTCCACTCAATTCCAAACTACTTAACATAATTTTTCTGTTATTTGACATTGAGTGAGTAAGCTACACTCAACACCCGTGGAATTAGTCAAATTTTTTGCTTAACATTTTTGTGGAGTTGACTGGCAAAGCAACACTCAACGCTTTGAGTTGTATGGCGTTGAGTGAGTAGACCTCACTCAATGCTTGTGGACTTGGCCACATTTTAGCCATTTTTTGGGCTTAGACTGACTCAGCCTCACTCACATCCTTTTGCTGTATGGCATTGAGTGAGTAGACTACACTCAATGCTTTTGTACTTAGCCATCTTTTTTTGGCTATCTTTCAGTTAGGCTGAGATAGTCTCAATGCTATATGTTATGTGGCGTTGAGTGAGTAGAATACGCTCAACACTTTTGTACTAAGGCAATTTTCTACTAGACACTATTGAATCCAGACCTCTGGCGTTGAGTGAGCTTGCTCCACTCAATGCCTGTGGACTTAGTCATTTTTTATGTTGTGTCCAGCAACCACTTTTTGTGTCCACATGTCCAATCAATATGAAATGAACTAACCTGCACTCAAGAACTCAAATGCACATCAAATACAGCTGATGTGTGTGACTTTGACATGTTTGATTTCTCACAAATCAGGGACATTGGGAACAATGGACCCAACAATCTCTCCCTATTTGAAGAAGTCAAATCCTTATTTCTGTCCTTGGTCAATGACACACACAACCTATACAACAAACAAAAAATATGGAAATTTTGATAAGCTATGAGTAAGTGTACCTCATTTACTTACTCCCCCTATTTTGCTGCAAGGTGTTTATCCTTCCTTGAGTGCCACATTACTCTCTTTCCCTTTGCCATCTCTCCCACTTGCTATGACTCCCCCTTGCTAGGTCCTTCTCTCTTCTTTCCTCTCCCCCTTTATGACTTTTGCAGAATAGGCAGATGGGGGTTGGCCTTCCCATTGGCTGACCGTCTTTCTTTTATCCAAAGTAGCTTACTCCACCTCAGTAGAAACATCAGTGAATTGATACTACGGAGGAGTCTGTATGTCCAGCAAGAGGAATAATTCCTGCACACAAAAAAAGTAATAGAAAAGGGAGTGCCTGAAGCTATGCCAAGTTCAATATAGCCAACTCAAATTTGAGGGTGTTGATCTTTACTTCATCTAATGGCTTAGTGAAGATATCAACCACTTACTTGTCTGTGGGGACAAACTCAAGACTGATGTCTTCCTTCTCCACATGCTCCCTGATAAAATAATATCTTATTCTTATATGCTTAGTCCTGCTATGTGAGACAGGATTCCTAGCAATAGAAATAATACTTGTAGAATCATAGTAAAGAGTAGTTATACCTACCTGCAGGTTGTAATGCTGGAGCTGATGTTGGATCCACAGCAGCTGAGCACATCAGCTGCCCGCTGATATATATTTGACTCAGCAATGGATATAGCCACACTAGTTTGCTTCTTACCGCTCCAAGAAACTAGCCTTCTTTCAAAAAACTGACATATACCAGTAGTGCTTTTCCTGTCTTCTTTACAACCTGCAAAATCTGCATCTAAAAATCCAGTTAGATCAAAATCCCCATTTCTAGGGTATCATAGGCCAAGATTTGGTGTTCCCTTAAGATATCTCAAGATTCTCTTTACAGCAGAGTAATGAGATTCTTTAGTGCAGGCCTGATACCTAGCATAAGCATATGTGACATACATGATGTCAGGCCTACTAGCAGTCAGGTATAGAAGGGAGCCAATTATCCCTCTATACAAAGACACATCAACAGGTTTCTCTGCCTCATCTTTGCCTATAGGCATACTTGATCCCATGGGAGTTCTCATGGTGGAGGCATTCTCTATACCATACTTTTTGATTAGCTCCTGGTGAACTTGGATTGGGATATAGACAAGCCATCATCAGTCTGTGTTACTTGGAGTCCCAAGAAGAACTTGAGCTCACCCATGCTGCTCATTTCAAAATTCCCTTGCATAAGTTTAGAAAACTTCCTACAAAGGTTGTCATCAGTAGATCCAAAGATAATGTCATCGACATATATTTAGACTAGGATAAGCTTGCCCTTTGATTTCCTTAGAAATAGGGTCTTGTTTATCTTCCCCCTTGATAATTTATTCTCAATGAGGAAGCTGGATAAGGTTTCATACCAAGCCCTAGGGGCTTGCTTTAGCCCATATGGAGCTTTCCTAAGCTTATGCACAAAATTAGGTGAGTTAGGATCTACAAAACCTGATGGCTGAGCCACATATACTTCCTCTTTGAGGTCCCCATTCAGGAATACTAATTTGACATCCATCTAGTAGACTCTGAATCCCTGATGGGAAGCAAATTTAAGGAAGATCCTCATGGCTTCCAGTCTGGCTACTGGGGCAAAAGTCTGGTCAAGGTATATGCCCTCTTCTTATCAGTAGTGTTTAGCCACCAGTCTAGCCTTATTCTTGACAATAATGCCATCTTGATCCAACTTGTTCCTGTAGATCCACTTAGTCCCTATGATATTTTGTCCTTGAGGCATGTGGACCAACATCCAGACCTTAAATCTCTTGAATTGGTCCAGTTCTTCTTACATTATTACAATCCAAAATTAGTCCTTGATTGCTTCTTCAAACTTCTTTGGCTCTTTTTGAGACAGGAAGCTTGAATAGAGAGCTGTATTCATACTCCTGCTTCTAGTCTGGACCCCATGATGTGCATCACCAATGATTTGGTGAATTGAATGGTCCCTTAGATGCATGATAGCTGGAGGCAATCTAGCTGCAGCTTGATGATCTTTAGGATTTTCAGCTAGCTGGTCTCCATTTTCTTTAGGTATGTCTTCCCCTTCTCTTGGAATAGGTAGTCCATCATCATTTTCCTAGATTGTGGGGGTACCTTCCTTGATGGTCAGCATGCCCATCATCTGCTCTGTACCTGCAATACTAGAAGAGGAGGAGCTTGGCAGCTCACAGTTAACCATGTTGGATTCATCAAAAACAACATGCATTGACTCTTCTATAACTTGGGTAGTTAAGTTGTAGATTCTATATGCCTTACTATGAGTGCTATACCCAACAAAGATCCCTTCATGGGACTTGGCAGCAAACTTAGTTAAATGGACTTTTTCATTATTGAGCACATAGCATTTGCAACCAAAGATCTTGAAATAACTCAGGTTTGGTTTTCTACCCTTCAAGATCTTATAGGGAGTCTTCTTGTGGCTCTTGGTAATAGAAGCCCTATTAAGGACATAGCAAGCAGTGTTAACTGCCTCAGCCCAAAAGTATTCTGAGAGCGATGAGTCACTTAATAAGGTTCTACCAGCCTCTATGAGAGTCTTATTTTTTCTCTCAGCAATTCCATTTTGCTGGGGTGTTCTAGGAGGGAAATATTCTTAATGAATCCCTTGCTCTTCACAGAACCTTGTCATGCACTCAGACTGAAACTCAATCTCATGGTCACTTCTAATTTTGACCACAGTGCTGTTGAATTCATTCTGAATTTGCTTAACAAATGTCTGAAAGATATCAGGGGTTTCAGATTTCTTCCTTAGGAAGAACACCCAGGAAAATCTGGAAAAGTCATCAACAACCACAAGGATGTAGACTTTCCTACCTAGACTTTGAATTGGCATAGGAACAAACAGATCCATATGCAAGAGGTATAAGGACCTCACTGAATCTTTGGTGCCAATGCTCTTGAAGGAGGTCTTAGTCTGTTTTCCCTTTTGACATGCAGAGCAGATACCCTCCTTAATGCATATAGACTTAGGCTTATTCCTAACCAGCTCTTTGCTCAATAACTTTCCTATGATCCGATAATTTAGATGGGCTAGTCTCTTGTGCCACTAGACATAGGAAGAGGCTTTCTCATCTGCAACTAGGCATAGAGGTGAGTCTTTTCTAGAGCATAGAAAATCTAAACAATACACATTTCCACTCCTTGTTCCTGTTAAGATGACATCTTTGTCACTTAACCTCCTAATTTGGCACTCATCCTTGTGGAATACTATGACATACCCAAGATCACAGAGTTGGATAATGCTGATTAGGTTGTGTTGCAACCCTTCCACATATGCTACTCTAGTGATTGTGACTATGCCATTAAAGATCTTACCATAACCTATAGTCACCCCTTTTTCTGACCTACCAAAGATGACCTTTGGCCCATTCTTTACAGGAACATAATCCTTCAGCATTCTCCTTGTTCAAGTCATGTGCTTGGAACATCCACTGTCCAAGTACCATATAGGGGTATGAGTACTTGGACTATCCTGCAAAACACAAATCACTTAACCTTAGGACCCCAATTTTTATTGGGTCTTTGGTGCATGTTAGACTGAAAATAATTCTGCCTGCCTGCAGCTTTTCTGACAGGCAAGCTGACATTTGCTCTCTGCACACTATGATTGTGCCAGTAATCAACAGCAAAGTGGCCTACCTTCCCACAACACCAACACTCATGGATGTTGTACCTTCTTTTTGGAGCTGGTCTAGTGGTTGTGTTAACAATAGCTATGGGTCTAGAAGGAGTAGCAGCAGTCCTGTTCCATGGTTTCCCAGCCACGGTCTGACAAGTGGTGGGTCTGATAGTAGAAGTGCTTGGGATATCTTGAGCCCTTCTAGTAGCAGCTTTCTTTTCAGAAAGCATGCTCTTGATAGCCTCAAAGATGCCCAGGTCTGGTCTACTGACAGCCTTACCCTTTGTCTTAGAGTGGGCTGGAGGAATTTAAGAACAAGTTGCAGCTTTACCCCTGACTGAAGGGGTTGTAGCACCAAACACAAATGGTCCAGGATGGGCCATTTGTATTTTCTCATAGGCACTAGCACCTTTGCTGTAAAAGCCGCCATTTTGTGGAACATCTTTGTTCAGACAAGATGGTTTAGCATGATTCCAATGAACATAAATACTCGCACGGTCATGGCTGTTTGAAGGAAACTGAACTTTATTAAACTTGACAGGAGCCTTAGAGGCTAGTGGTTCCATTTGAGCTTTGCCCTTTCCCTTAAGATTAGCAGCTCTTGTCTTTTCGTTGAATCCCAACCCTTTCTTTCCCTTTTGGGAGGAGAATGAGTCTATCAAGGGCAACACTATGCTAGGCTTGGAGTAGCTAGCCACTAGTTCCTTCTCTTTTTGGAGCCTTCCCTCAAGATTCCTGATATGGTTATTCTTGAAGGTTATGGTGATCATATGAAGGATTGTAACATTCTTCAGTTTGCTGACTTCTTGAGTCTTTAGATCCAGCAATTTTGCTGAATCTAAAGCAGCAGGCTTTAAAGAGGAAATTTCCTGAGCCTGTTGTTTGGCCAGGAGCTTGCTCTTCTTAAAAGCCTGCAGAAGTGCACCATAATTATCAATTAATTGATTGATGTCTCCCTCATATCCTGATCCATCATCATCACTTGATGCAGAGGTACATGAATCTGGAATAGATTCATAATCTGAACATGCAGAGCTAGTGACAGAATTTACCTTGCATGGACCAGGCTGATCCTGGTTGATTTCTTCCTCTGACCTGGCCATCAGCCCAAGGCAGTAGCTATCTTCTTCAGAATCCACCTCCGAATCTCCATCTGATTGTAATAAAGGGCCTTGTCTTCAATCCTGACAGCAGGACACACCTCCTCATCATTTTCTTCTAAAACAGCCATCCTTTTGATGCATTCTTCTTCAACAGTTCCTTCTTTAGTAGAGTACAACCTAATATAGGATTCTTCTTCTGACTCTGATGAGGAGAAGTCAGTCCAGCTCTTATGCTTTTTGGCAATGAGGGATTTCTCCTTCTTGCCTTTTTGTTGGTGATCCTTTTTCTCACCATGTTCCTTCCTTTTGACTGGGCAGTCTGCTATCACATGCCCAAGTTTTCTGCAATGATAGCAAGTCATGTTAGAGGAAACATGTTTACCAGATTTGGAAGCATACCTATCCTCCTTAGAGGATTTTCTCCTGCCCTTGTAGTAGTCATACTTAGGATGAGAGGAGGAGGAAGGCCTGCCTCTCCAATGCTTCTTCTTCAAAAATTTCTGAAATAGCCTGATGAAAGTAGCAAAGTCTTCATCAGACCATTGGCAGTTTGATGTGCTTTCCTCTGATTTTCCAGACTCAGATTCGACATCTCTCCTTGGTGGAGAGGGAGACTTCTACTTCTGCTGGAGCCTTCAAATTTGAATGCCACAAACTTATCCATTGCCCGAGGCTTGTTGTTGTTCTCCTTATCTTTCCTGGCAGCCAGCTGCATCTCATATGAAAGCAGTTTTTCAAAAAGGGTGTGAGGAGCTGTTTCACCCAACTTTGACACTTCTCTTATGGCACAGATTTTTGTGTCCCACTCTCTAGAGAGAGATCTAAGGAACTTGTCATCAAATTCATAGTGACTGAAAACTCTTCCATTACTTTTCAGCTCATTCACAATCCTGAAAACTTGCCATAACAGATGCTTATGTTGTCCCCCTTGGATTGCCTGAAAGCCTCATACTCTTGGTTGAGTATGGACTTCATATCATCTCTGACCTCATCTGTCCCCTCCATGTATATCACTAGTGTTTCCCACATTTCCTTTGTTGTTTTGCAATGGATCAGATTCTGGAGTGTAGAATCATCAACAACACTCATAATGATATTCTTTGCCCCTTGTCTATTGAGGCCAGGGCCAACTCATCATTGGTCATCGCATCATATGCTTTGGGGGCCTTGACATTGGTATCCAGTACTGAGACCTTCATAGGGATGAAAGGTCCTTCTTCAACTGTGATATACATCCTAGGGTCAGTAACTTCCATGAACTGCCTCACCCTTGCTTTCTAGATGCCAAAGTCTTCCTTCCTACAGATTGGAAATCTCATAGCACTCAGCTCCCTACTGGTCATTCCTGAACCTATGTAGACAGACTTCTAGCTAACCTTGGAGATCTACTCAGACTGTTAAGACTTTAAAGATCAACCTGGCTCTGATATCACTTGAAAGTCTTGTTTTCAAGGCTAGCTTTACACCTAGAGGGTGGGGGTGAATATGGTTTTTGTCTCTGTTTAAGTTTTCTAATCTGTTAATTAGATTACTATGTTTGTTGATTAGATTAGATAAGATTTCAAGAACATTCACAGATGACACAACAAATTTATAGTGGTTCTCCAATCTTGGGTACATCCACTGTCCCTCTATGCCTATCTAACAGTATGTTAGATTCGGATCTCCCTCCAGAACTCAGCTTCTTAACAACTTACAACACCGATCCCGCAGGACCACATAGGTCACACAGACCAACAATTTAGGTACTAAGCCAACCCAGGTCACAAAGACTTATCACCTGGCACAAAGCCAAACACACAGGTCACTTAGACTTCAGCCTTTATAGAATAGGCTTATAACTCCTGATTCCCTAAGAATCTTTAAATAAAATAGAAGTAAATATTAAGATGTTAAGACACCAGAGTAAGCTTCGTGTCTCCTTCTTCTTGGACTGAGCAGATATCAGATCCAAGATATTGCTGATGAAGACAATATGCAGACAATTGAATCTCTCTTCAAACAACTTCCTTTTTCCCTGCAGAACTTGTAGGTCTGCTAGCTTCAGAACAACTTCTAATCCTATTAATGCAAATGGGGATTGCTTCAGCTATCTCTTTCCCAGCAAGGTTCTATGTGCAGAACAACTTCTTCAAGCTCGATGAAAAATGGCGAGGAAAAAGATGAAGTTCAGTCGCACTTTCGTTTTCAGAAAACCTAGACATAGAAAAAATCTCTTTTTGATTTGATGATCTGATTCTTTATATCTCAGGCTGATTGAGCAGTGGGTCCCACCACCAAGATTGATGGCTGAGATTTAGCCAATCAGCCCACGCTTTCCATTCATTCCCAATGCAATGACACTTTGATGTGAGTGGGCCCCACCACTTAATGATGAAATAATCCTTGGTAATTGTATAAGATAGCAACATTTCCCCCCTACGTCTCTGGAAGCATTTTCGAAATATTTGAATTTTGGTTGACTTTTGACTTTGCTGACGCCATCATGACTGATCATCTGTGAACTTAGCCAAAATTCAACCATTAGTACCAACGGCGTTAAGTGAGTAGGAATCACTCCACGCCACAACACTTAGACAAAATTCTGTCTATCTAGGTGTTGAGCTAGACGAACTCTGAGCTCTGTTCGACAAACATCAAGCTCAGCTCGACAAAAGCATAAAAATCAGTTCGACGAACTGCGAGCTCAATTCGATGAACGTTGAGTTCAGTTCAACGAAACTGAGCTCGACGAAATCATAAAGTCAGTTCGATGAATTGTAGACTTAGCTCGATGTATTGTTAAACTCAGTTCGACGAACACTAGGCTCAGTTCGACGAATGTTGAGCTCAGGTCGACGAATCTGAGCTCGACCAAAGCCAAGCTAACCATTCGTTTGGACTTAGCCAAAATTCTGCATCAACGCATCGAGAGCGTTGAGAGATCTTGCCTCACTAAATGCTTTTTGACTTAGCAAAAGTTTTTGTGCCTTGGCATTGAGAAAGTAAGATCCACTCAATGCCAAACTACTTAATAGAAATTTCAGTTATCCGACGTTGAGAGAGTAAGCTACACTTAACGCTTTTTGCCTTGGCATTGAGAGAGTAAGCTCCACTCAGCGCCAAACTATTTAACAAAATTTTTCTGTTATCTGGCATTGAGTGAGTAAGCTACACTCAACGCCTGTGGACTTAGTCAAATTTTTGCTCAATATTTTTGTGGAGTTGACTGGCATAACAACACTCAACGCTTTGAGCTGTATGATGTTGAGTGAGTAGACCACACTCAATGCTTTTGGACTTGGCCACATCTTTAGCCATTTTTTCTAGGCTTAGACTAACTTAGCCTGACTCACAGCCATTTGCTGTATGACATTGTGTGAGTAGACTACACTCAACGCTTTGTACTTAGCCATCTTTTTTTGGCTATCTTTCAGTTAGGCTGAGATAGTCTCAATGCTATATGTTATATGGCGTTGAGTGAGTATACTACACTCAACGCTTTTGTTCTTAGATAAATTTCTACTAGACACTATTGAATCCATACCTCTGGCGTTGAGTGAGCTTGCTCCACTCAACGCTCGTGGACTTAGTCGATTTTTGTGTTGTGTCCAGCAACCACTTCTTGTGTCCACATGTCCAATCAATATGAAATGGACTAACCTGCACACAAGAACTCAAATGCACATCAAATACAGTTAATGTGTGTCACATTAACTAGTTTGACTTCTTAAAAATAAAGGACATTGGGAACGATGGACCCAACATGGACTTAAATAAGCTGGCTGGAAAGTGAAGAAAATTGCCTAAATACAAAAGCATCGAGTGAAGCAAGTTCACTCAACACTATACAGCTAAAAATGTTGAGTGAAGTCAGAACAGTCAACACCTAACAGTTTGCAGTGCAGATAAATGGCTAAGTACAAAAGTGTCGACACACTTCAACTATGTTGACACCTTTGCATGAGCGGTGTCGAGACAAGTCAGTTATCTCGACACTTTGAAATCAAGTCATCAGTGTCGAGACAAGTCAGATATCTCGACACCTAAAGATAGTTGTGTCGAGACAAATACAAATGTCTCGACACAATATAGAACTGAAGTGCAGACTTAAAGTGTCAACACCCAGCAGACAGCAGTGTCGAGATAATTCAACTGCCTCGACACAGTGAAGAATTAAAACAAGTGTTAACACCCGACAGACAGTAGTGTCGATATAATTCAACTGTATCGACACAGTGCAAATTTAAAGATGTTGACACATACGACAGTTGTGTCGAGACAAGTCCAATGTCTCGACACCTTCAAGTTCAGACTGAAAATTCTACTAAGTAAAATTGTGTCGAGACTACTAGATGTCTCGACACCTTCTAAGAACACTTAAGTAATATAGTGTCGAGACACTTTGGACATCTCGACACTTATGATTCTGAAGATGAACAAAGTAAACAAAGAAGTGTCAAGACAAGTCAGAAATGTCACATCAGCTATAGTATTGTGATATCTCATCAGAAACTGTTTGAAGGAAGAATTAGAGTATGATGGCGTAATGATGATGCCATCAATCCGAAGCCAACAACCCGTGAAGGCTATAAATAAAGGGGTTGTCTACACAAAATACAATGATCAGAACAATCAGAAATTCAACAAATCAATTCTCATTCTAATTTATTCCAAGTCAGGGGAGGATCACAACCCTAAGAAGAAGGAAGACAAAGGTCTTCAAGAAAATCTACTGATCCTTTTGACAAGTTGATCAGTGGATTAAGGTGAATTTGTTCTACAATTTCTTCAAGGAAATCGAGCTGATCATCATCAAGAAGATTGCAGATCCGGAGAAGTATCTTTTTAGCCAGTCTGTTTATCAAGAATTTATTCATTGCTGCTGAATTGAAGAATCTGAATTATCAGATATGTCAAATTACAGAATTGCTATTTTCTGAAGATTACTTTTCTTATTTACCTTTTTATTTTGTAAGATATCTTTGAGATCTGAGTGTGTATGAGATTAATTTTCTGAGTTGTAAGCCTAATTTATAAAGGCCGAGGTAGGATTCTTGAAAGAGAAAGTCTGTCCATGTAGGGCATATAGAATCTACAACTTAACTACCCAAGTTGTAGAGGAATCTGTCCATGTTGTATTTGATGAGTCTAAGTTGATTAACAGTGAATTGTCTATTTTTTCAGTTAGTTCTACAGGTATAACAGACAGGCTGGACAAGCTGATCCTCAATAAAGAGGTACCTGCTAGGTTGGATGAAGAAAAAGATGCTTGCTGTCCATGGGGAGAACAAGACTCACTGGTTGAAGAAGACAATGAGGTGCATCAGGTTGAGGAAAATGAAGAAGGCCATGAGATTGACAGATTTCCTCCAGCAAGAAAACACTTGAAGGATCATCCAGCGCACCAAATTACTGGTGATGCAAGTCAACGTGTTCTAACTAGAAGAAAAAGTATGAACTCAGTCCTATGTTCTAGCTTCTTGTCACAAATAGAACCAAGAAAGTTTGAAGAAGCCATGCTAGACACAAACTGGATTGATGCTATGCAAGAAGAGCTGACTCAATTCAAAAGATGTAATGTATGAGAACTGGTTCCTAAACCAAAGTATCACAACATTATAGGAACCAAGTGGATCTACAGAAACAAACTTGATGAGAATGACACTATTGTTGGGTATTGTATCCACAACGTACCTGATTTGAAGAAGCCCCTGATCAAGCCAAGGTGAATAGACAATGTATTTGACAAAATATTTCAAGTTGTGCTTGCAGTTATTTCACGCTAAGTGCATACCAATGTCAGGGTGCAGTAGGTCAATATACACGGGTCTGCACGACGTAATCCCTCGTTGAGCAGATCAGTGTGTTGGCCTACGTGTACTCTCTCTATTGGAGTGTACTTATTTTCAAGTACAGGGCTGTGTTAATGCAAGAGCAGACAAGGATCAAGGATCGGTTCAAGGAGCACCTCATGGGTGGAAAGACGAAAAATCGTCTAAGTGTAAATCGACGAGAATCACCAAGTGATTCTCGCCGATTCGGCGAGAATCACTAGTGATTCTCGCCGAATCATCGAGAATCATTGGCTGATTCTCGCCGACTCGATCCAACTACTTCAAAGCGAGCAATTCTGATGCTAAGTAATAATCGACGAGAATCACCAAGTGATTCTCACCGATTCGGCGAGAATCACTAGTGATTCTCTCCGAATCGTCGAGAATCACTCGCTGATTCTCGTCGTCTCGACCAGGCTAAATCAGAACGTGCAATCAAGTCAACATCGACGAGAATCATCTTTGATTCTCGCCGAATCGACGAGAATAACCATTGATTCTCGCCGATTCGACGAGAATCACCTTCGATTTTCGCCGATTTTGACTTAGGCGATTTTCTGGAAACCGCTGGACCGGATTCTGCCACTGGCGCTGCTTTGAACCGGGGTTAGGGTTTCTTCAGGTGGGACCCATAACGGTTATATTGGAGTATTTCCACCGTATAAATATACGGGTATTTTTGAACAGTAGGGAGACAGAGAAAAAGACGAAACACGAGCCGCCGACCGTGACCTAAATCGCGATTCCTGCTCTGCCGCCGTCGCCGCTCGTGCAAGTTGTTCGCCGACCTTGATCGAGACTTCTTCCCGATCTTCCGGCGACAGAAGCCTAGCCAAGCTTAGAGTCTCAGGCGTCTAACCAGAGATCCTTTGTCTCTTGATTTGTAGATCGGGAAAACCTTCCCCGTCCGAATCGATCGAGACGATCGATCCTAGTGTGACCGTTGGAAGACCTAGCTAGCTTTTCTACGAAGTTTGGATCTCCAAAGTACAGCAGCCGCACATCGTTGTCGCCGCCGATCCCATGAACCAAGCCGCCGCCCATCTTGCCGCCGCCAGTTCCGGGGAGATTCTCTCCAAGAGAGATCTAGGGTTGTGGACTCTTCGTGGACTTCAAGAACATGTCGTCAACGAAGAGGGACACCTGAGTCTCCAAACGTAGTTTGTATTTCTTGTACATTCTAGTTTATTTTTGTTGTAAAGGAATGTTGGTTCCTAGTTGTAAGGATTGGGTGCAACCCGGGTTGTGGGAGTGTTGACTCCTACGTATGGAAGGGTTCCTTCCGATAGTGCAAGGATTGGATTTCAATCCTATTGGTGAAGAGACCGAGTCGTCCTTTGTTGGGAGATAGGTCAAAGGGGGAAAGTGGATGTACCCAAATCGGAGAACCACTATAAATTGCTTGTGTACCTTCTATGCTGTGGTGTTTTATTTTCTTGTGCAGGTACAATTTTAAATTCCGCAAAAACGCTGCACGTCACCTATTCTCCCCCCCCCCCCATAGGTGAAGATAGTTGACACTAGGTGGACTTTCAACTATAATCAAGAATAAGGCTAGATTGGTAGCAAAAGGCTACAGGCAAGAGGAAGGGATTGACTTTGATCAAACCTTTGCTCCAGTGGCAAGGTTGGAGGCTATAAGATTGTTCTTGGCCTATGCAGCCTATCAAGGGTTTAAGGTATATCAGATAGATGTAAAGTCAGCATTTCTGAATGGTGACTTAAAAGAGGAAGTCTATGTTGAATAACCCTCAGGTTTTGTAGATTCTCATTTTCCTGATTATGTATATAGGTTTAGGAAAGCTTTATATGGTTTGAAACAAGCCCCAAGGGGTTGGTATGAAACCTTGTCTGCTTTTCTTATTGAGAATAATTTCTCTAGAGGAAAGATTGACAATACTCTATTCTTTAGGGAATCTAAAGGCAAGATAATCCTAGTCCAGATATATGTTGATGACATTATCTTTGGTTCAACTGAAAACAACCTTTGTAAGAAGTTTGCCAAACTTATGCAAGGGAAGATTGAGATGAGCAGTATGGATAAGCTGAAGTTCTTCTTAGGAGTTCAGGTTAGACAGACTGATGATGGATTGTCCATATCTCAGTCTAAGTTCACCAAGGAGTTGATTAAGAAATATGACATGAACTCAGCCACCACCATGAAAACTCCAATGGGAACAAGTATGCCTATAGGCAAAGATGAAGCAGAGAAATCTGTTGATGAGTCTTTGTATAGAGGGATAATTGGCTCCCTACTCTATATGACTGCTAGTAGACCTGACATCATGTATGCAACATGTGTCTGTGCTATGTACCAAGCTTGCCTAAAGGAATCTCATTATAGGCCTAAAGACATCATGTATGCAACATGTGTCTGTAGTTAAAAGAATTTTGAGATATCTTAAGGGCACACCTAATCTAGGCCTTTTGTACCCTAAGAATAGAGATTTCTTACTAACAAGTTTCTCAGATGCAGACTTTGCAGGATGCAAAGAAGACAGGAAAAATACAACAGGAACTTGTCAATTCCTAGGAGGAAGGCTGGTGTCATGGTGCAGCAAGAAGCAAATAAGTGTAGCTATATCAACAACTGAATCTGAGTATGTAGCTACAGGTAGTTGCTGTGCACAATTGTTGTGGATAAAGCACCAACTAGAAGATTATGATATCAAGGTAAGTAGAATTCTACTGTTTTGTGATTCTACCAGTGCTATTTCTATTACTAAGAATCATGTATCACACAGTAGAACCAAGCATATAAAAATTAAGTTTCATTTCATCAGAGAACATGTTGAGAAGGAAGATATTAGTCTGGAATTTGTGAATACAAATAATCAAATAGCTGATATATTTACAAAACCTCTGGATGAAATTAAATTCAATTATTTTAAAATTGAATTAGGTATGTTGAACCTAGAATAGGTTAGCACAAGCTTCCCTAAGAAGAATATGTAAGTACAAATTTCTCAGGAAATTTGTCTAAGTACAAAGTCTGTGTCGACAGAAGTATAGGTGTCGACACAACCTTGTCGAGACCTTATATATAGAAGATTTTTCGTGTCGACACACAAAAGTTGGTATTGACACAACTATGTCGACACATGACCAGCCCGAGTTGACTCTGACACAAGTATGTCGACACCTAGACGTGTCGACTAAACCTAAGTTTTGTCGAGACCTAGGTCATTTCTGTTGACACATGTAAAAATTTTGTCGACTAAGGCTCGTCTTTTGACCTGCCCTTTACACTAACACTATAAATAGGTAAAGCCAAAATCTGGTCAACTACGCTTTCAGAAATCTAAGATCTGCACCTTGTGTCGACAAAGATCTTCTCATCTTTCCTCTTCCATCTCTCTCGATAATGGCGCCACACCAGGATGATAAGGTGAATGAAGGATATGAGCTGGTTCATGGAGGATTCACGATAGCTTCACAAGAAATCCAGGATGTCATTACCCTAATTTCAGATAATAGTTTAGAATTCCTTGTCTCAGAACTAACAAAAATTTGGCGCAAGGAAGTACTGGAATTCTATTCATCTGCTACTGTGGTCACAGCATGAAAGAAAATCAAAACCATAGTTCAGGATTCCCGAGTTAGACTAAGACTAAAAAGATCAGGAAATCACTCCAACTTCCCATGGTTAAGGATGATGAAGAAATTGTTTCATCCAGGACTAAAGAAGAACTAAGTTGGTGCGGGTTGAACCCTGATATCAGGTTTGGATCATCTATTGCCCGGAAAGGGATGAATTCCTAAGGAAAGTTTCTGTCTGAGATAGTTGGCAAGGTAATTCTGTGTAAGACTGGTGGATATGACAGAATTTTAGTCCACATGTTCAATCTGATGACAAGGATTATTTTCACTCGGAGAACAGACTGGGCATCCATAGTTTTTGACAAACTTCAAGAAGGAATAAAGAAACCAAATCTGGGAAGGATTTTGAGTTTATGTCTATCTACTATAATACCAGATATTTTGAACAAACTTCCAGGAACCAAAATCAACCACATGAGGAGGATGGATGTGAAAATTCTATCCAGATGGGATAGAGTATTGACGAAGGAAGTATCTACTCCACAAAAACAAGTTAAGAAAGCTAAACGGCAGAAAAAGGTTATTCAACAAGTAGAATGCTCCAGTGATTCTGAAAAAGAAGTGGTCTTCAGTTCAGATGAAGACAGGCAACAAAAAGAAGTATATGATCAAGTGGAGAGCAGTATGCTCTTAGAGTAACAGGTAGTCTCCACTCCAGGGGGAGAAAATTCTGAACCAGCAGTACAAGACACTGTACAAGTTGAGCTGCCTGCTCAAGGGGGAGGTATTACTGAAGCTGCTCTAGAAAGTGAGCATGCTGCCGATACTATTATGGAAATAGTGTCAGAAATCAACACTGAAGCACTGCTACATGTTGAGAAAGAAGCACAAGATGAGCAGATACAGGGATGTCTAGGGAGAACCTTCTGTTTTCCAAATGAATTTTGTTCCTCCTGTTCAGATGCAGCAAGAGGTAACTATGGAAGATTTATTCCCTGAACAACCAATAACAGGGACTGAGGGGGAGCAGCAAAGCATAGACAATGAACTACCAGGAACTGAGGGGGAGGTGTCTCAGCATGCCCCAAATGATAAGGAGCCGGTGAATATACAAAGTTTCTCAGAATCTTCTGATGATGAAGAAGCCTCTATGGCTAAGAAAAGGAAGCTAGTTGCCTTAAGGAAACAGAGCTCAGGCTATAAAAAGGTCTTACAAACAGTCACACCACCACCTGCTCCAAGCATGGATTTTAGTTCCATACTGGTCCAATTGCAAGTGAAATTAGATGAGCAAAGATAGTCTTTGGAAAAATATGTGGATGAAAGCCACAAAGCACTTCAGTTTGATTTGGCTCAAGATATTAAATCCATCAGATTTGAAGTCAATTAGAATAAGAAGGAAATGAAAGATTGCTTCCATAAGGGAGGCAATGTTGTAGTTTTTCTGGCAAAACAGCAACAAGAAGCAAGAACTCAAATTGATGATATTGTGGTTAAGAAAGGCTATATTCTAGAAAATCAGATCAGAATGAATGATAATCTGACTGAATCACATAATGTGATAGTCACTGAGTTGAAGAATACTGCCACAACATTACAAGATGCAATGGCTAAAGAGAAATTGAAATTTGATAAGAAACTTCAGGAAGACTTAGCCACATTCCAGACTGCTCTGAATACATCTCAGAGATTACTCTCTAATCAGTTGCAAAAGTTCAAGACTTACTATAAAGAGGGCACCAACTACTTAGTTGATCAAGTTAGATTTCAAAAAGATGATCTCAGGGATCATGTAGCAAGAGAAGTCATAAAGAGGGAGAGGGTGTTAGTCAAAGCCAGCTCAGATCATGCTAAATGGATATCAAATAGCATCAGAGCAACTCTTGGATATCCACCGTTGTGTGATGATGATAATGTTGTTGAGTTTGGTGTGCAAACTGCCTATATTGAAGGAGATCAACCTAAAGTTGCTTAGGTCATTTACCTTCCAGCTGATTTTGCCATGGTTCACCAAGAAGTTCAGTCAATGTACAACCCTCCACAGGAGGTTAAAAATATTATTATTGAAAAAGTTGAAATGTCAGTGGCTGCCAAGGAAGCTCAGAAGGAAGCACAACTGTCCAAGAAAAGGTTTAGAGAACAGGCTGAGTTGAAGCCTGATTTTGAGCAATGGAGCCCTACTTTCAGGAACATTATATTGACTGCCTGGAAAGCTGTGAAGGACCAGACCCATGAAAGGGGTAAATGGTATACTGAGCAAGAGTGGAACAAGTATCAATCCAGGCAGGAAGCCAATCTTTAATATAGAAGGAAAGCAAAAGCTGAGAAGTTACCTACTAATGCTATGGAGCCTAGCAAGTACTTCCCAAAGCCTTTTCATTATTTTGAAAGACAAATGATAAGGGCTGAAGAACAGAAAAAGAAGGATCTGAAAGAAAAGAAACCTGCTGATGATGCTGAACCCACTATGCAAGCTCAGATCAGATCAAGAAAAGGCATTGTGATTAAGGAGCCTAGTCAGTTATAGTATTATTAGGCTTATGTATAGAATAATATAATCTTTTGGCTTTTGTTCTAATGAAAACTGTGTCAACTTAAAATTTCTCTCTGATTAAATGAAATCTGTTTCAGTATTCATTTTAGTTGTTGACAATGTTTATATGTTATCCTACAGTGAAATGTATGTACATCTATTCTTTTTATGTGTTTTATTATGAGTGATGTATATCTTTGACTAAAGGTTATGACTTCTCCAAATAGGGGGAGATTGTTGGGTACACTGTTAATATGTACCAGATTTGGAGAAGCCTCATCTTAATCAATGATATACATCAATTTGTATTTGATGTATGTTTGAGTTTCATTGTTCAGGTTTAAGAATTGGAAGAAAATTTTCTAAGTACAAGTGTCGACACTTGTGAAGAATTATGTCGACACTTGTGAAGAATTGCGTCGACATCTAAAGAAGAAGTTGTGTAGACACTCAGAGTTATGTAGACACTGAAAGAAGAAGCTGTGTCGACACTCAGGAGTTATGTTGACACTGAAAATAGATGTTGTGTCGACACCCAGGAGTTATGTCGACACTGAAAGCAGAAGCTGTGTCGACACCCAGGAGTTATGTCGACACTAAAAACAGATGTTGTGTCGACACCCAGGAGTTATGTCGATACTGAAAGCAGAAGCTATGTCGACACCCAGGAGTTATGTCGACATTGAAAACAGAAGCTGTGTCGACACCCAGGAGTTATGTCGACACTGAAAGCAGAAGTTGTGTCGACACCTAGGATTTATGTCGACACTGAAAGCAGAAGCTGTGTCGACACCCAGAAGTTATGTCGACACTGGAAGCAGAATTGTGTCGACACACAGGACTTGTGTCGATACATTTAACAGATGTTGTGTCGAGTACCAGAAGAATGACTATGTCGACACATGGAGTATTGTGTTGACATCATCAAGACTTGTGTCGACACATAGTCCATTTGTGTCGACACATGTGAAGCAGTTTGCTGAGTGTTTCATGCTGAGTTGGAAAGTGTTTTGAAGAATCGGCTGTCATAACCAACCGGTCTGACACCTTTGTCAGAACTGTCAGAAGATTGTTTCAAACCGGATCAGCCGGTAATCAGGAGGAAACTCTATATAAAGGACTGTTTTAATACAATAGAAAAGAGACAGAACACACAAAATACTAAGAAGTGAATCTTTCAGAGAGAGTTGTCTATAACAAGAAAAGGGGAAACCCTTACAAAGGCAGATCCAGAACAGTCTGCAAAGGAGATTCAGATCTCATTCTGAATTCAAGAAGGAAGCTATCGGAAGATCAACTTCTACATCAAATGAAGATCAACCTTATTTTGTTCTATCAAGAAGCTTTGAAACGGCTAAGTTGGGTTGGATCAGAAGATCAGTTTATTCAAGAATTGATCAAGAAGCTCACACCAATGAAGAAATCTATCTGGTGAAATTTCTGTATCTCTTAAACAAACAATTCCTGTTAGGATCTGTTATAAGATCTGAGTTGTAAGCCAGTAACTATAAAGGCTGAGGTAGGGCCGTGTGCCTGAGGTGTAGGACTTGTGAAAGTCTGAGTTGTAATCCTAGTAACATAGGCTGAGGTGGGGCTTGTAGTACCCCCCCCCCAACCTTTTGCCCGACTCGGGCCGGAGGGGTACTACTGGCCCAAGACGTCCACCCAGGGCTCATAGGGGAAACAATCCACCCTATTCAAGCACTAGATGGCCGTCTTGAGTGGTTCGAATCATAACATTCACAACCCATCAGAATATAGCGGAAGCGTTAACAGGAAACCACTACATATATATATAACATATCATATTAATACAGAGGTTCTAGGGCCGAAGCCTTATGCGTTTATAAAAGCCCGTGGGCTATACATGTACTACATAAGTCTCTCACACACTCTCTCTTCTAAACTGCTCGGCGGTACTCACGTCTCTAAACACCGGAGACGGCGGGGGTGCATCTGCTCGAGTAGGCCTAGCTGCTGGCGTAATCTCCTGCGGCAGCGGGTCACTACGGTGCTCCACCTCCTGTGAATGGTTAATCAAATAACCGTTAGTCACAGAGCTAAGTGGAAACAAATCTCCTCCCCGGATCCACATCCTGGGGACGAGCACGCACCCACCCAACAAAAGTAAATAGCCGAAGCAAGAGAGGGTTATCACAATATTTCATATATGAACAACTAGGAGCAATTATAAATGAGTGCAGTATAACCGGAAAAAGCAGCAATAACATAAAACGGTTATAGCAAGGCTCTACTAGCTCATCAGCACAACAGGTTTTCATATCTTGAATTCTATCGCAGGCATTCACAGCCGCGCACACAAACCGCAGGCATTCATAGCCGCACACACAAACCGCAGGCATTCATAGCCGCGCACACAAACCGCAGGCATTCATAGCCGCGCACACAAACCCTATGTCGACATAGTTTGGACCGCTTCTGTTCCAGCAGGGTAGCGAGCCCCGCGGGCCTCACCGATGTGGCCGTCGGTGACAGTGGCCAGTCCTGCCACTTCTGGGGGTGATCGTACCGCACAACCCCAGGCCCTCACGTACAACCTTGTGTACTCTTGGATGTGAGCGACATCCAGCGAATCATTTTGGCCGACCAGCGGAGGAAAACCCGACGGGGAATATAACGGCCGGTCACCCGTGGTACTCATCTCCCTGTCGCCTTGAGTCGTCAACCTTGCCGCACTGGTACGAACGGTCTGCGGAAGGGACTGACCCACCACCATTTCACCGCAAGCAATTTACAATTAATCAAACAATTGCAAACAATATAACATCGGGTCTACGACGGCCTGCCTTACTAGGCTTACACTTCGGGCATCGGCACTTTGCTCTACTTTCGACAAGGAGCGTGGGAGCGCTTTATTTGGGGCTAGACCTGGAGGACTACCTCAACTCCGGTTATCCCCAACTAAGGCTCAACCTAAACAACAACTGCTCGTCAGAGCAGGACCCGGGAATATAAAAGTAAATTGCGATAAGATCAAGTGCGGTGGTTATGCTGCTTATTTTAAAGTACTGGAAAGAAATGTGACCAGTACAAGACTGGAGTAGTATTGAAATAAGCTTGACCAGTACGAGATTGGAGTAGTACTGAAATGAAAGTAATGAAATAATCTTGACCAGTACGAGACTGGAGTAGTACTGAATTGAAAGTACTGAACTGAAAAGAATAAAGGAACTGGACCAGTGCAAAACTGGAATAATCATAAAGAAAATGGTTATTAGTCCAATCACTCCATACAGGAGGCTTCAGTTCCATCTCCGTTCTCAGGAGAGATTTTTCAGTTCCATCCCAGTTTTTAATAAGGTTTCCTTGGGTTACACCTTTATTAAGATCCGATTATGAGTTGGTTGCGCCTTATTAACCACGACTTAATCGGATTGGGGCTTATCAGGAGTTATACTTTCATTATTCGTCAAGAATAATTCCTAACTCACCACTCGTGCTCTCATCTTCCGAGCGTACCCAAATCGCCCGAGAGTCGAGGCGCTCGACAGTTTTCATGAAATCTCGAAACACCCGGAGCTTGGTCACTTGCCTCGGCCACTCTCGTCGATATGAAACTTATTCAAATTAGAGAGAATAGTCGTGCGCTCCAATTTTCATTTTCGAAGAAAACGAGCGTAATAATATCGAGCGCGGTCCTAGGCTTCCATATTTTGGGAAAAATCTCAAAACTTATCCCCATGAGCTGAAATTTTGATACAACCCTTATATGGATATAAAATGAGCATAGAAAAATTTTCATAATTTTTCAAAGAGTTTTGGCCCTTTAATTTGACCAAATAAAGTTTAATTGGGCTTTTAAAAATATCAAATCAACACCAAAAATTCTCCATATTTTTGTGGAGGACGCCCTTAACAAAGGGGACATTTTTCGTGTTCAACACATTTTCCCAAGGAGCCTATTTTTGCCTCAAAAAAATCAAACCCATTATTATTATTATAATATTTATTATAAATATTATAATAATATATATAATATATTATTATATATATATATATTTATAAAACCTTTTTCCTGTTCATCTCCCCCCCCCCCACCCCGCTGCTGCACATTCCGCCGCCCTTGCGAGCTTCTCCAGCCGCCGGTCAGCCACCAGCCGGCCTTGGCTCCACCACCGGCCAACCCGCCGGTGGTGGGCGCTCCCTCCGGCGGTGGTCTGGCGGCCTGCCGCCGCCGGCCGCCGCCGGAGCATTTTTTTTTAAAAATGGACGGGAGGGGAGAGGGGGTGACGGCGGCGGCCCTCCGGCCGCCGGGAGTGCCATGCAAGGCGTCCAAAATGGAGAAGGAGGAGGGAGAAGGCTTCCACTTGAGTTTGGTGGGCTCGGGAGGGGCAGGCTTGGTCGGACATGGCTCAAGGTGGTGGTGGAGGGGGAGGAGCTCCTCGGATTGCCTTTTTCCGGCCACCTGAGCTCCGGCAGAGGGGGAAGAAGGGGTAGGGGAATGCCCTGAGGGATGTGAGGGAAAGAGAGGGGGTGGGGTCCTTTTATAGGGAGGGGGAGGGGGAGCTTCCTCCCTTTGGGCAAGGTGGGATTAATCCCTCCTTATGGAGGGATTAAATCCCCACCCTCCAGCTGTCCAAGGACAGCTGGAGGCCCTCTCCTCTTTTCCCCATGTGGGGAAATGGATGGTAAGCTCATTATGGGCTTGGGCCTTTTGGGAAGAGAGAGGAAAAGGAGGAGAAGAGGGGTGGGGTGGGCCTCCACCTATCCTAGGTTTGCTTGCTGGTTGGGGGGGCCCAAGGAGAGTTAGGGGGCACGGGCCATCCTTCTTTGGAGAGGAGGTGGGCCCCTCACTTGGAGAAAAATCCAAAAAGTGGATTTTTATGAGGGTTTGACCAAGTAAACCCTAGGTTGGGTCCCCCTTGCTGGTCAAAGTCAAAGTGGGTCCAAGTCGTCGGGGTCGGGTCAAAGTTCGGGTATCGTGTCATAATCGGTGTGCGCACGCTTTTCGGTGCACAACTACGCTTGATTTGACCACGGGTTGACCAATCGTCATCGAAATTGACCGGGACGACTTCCGTTGACTTCGTATTGACCACACGAGTCTAACGCCACTGACTGGGGTGAATCAGAGTCCGTTTGACGAAAGTCCGAAATTTGCGCGTCGCAGCGCGCTAAAATGGTCGAAATGTGTAAAATTGTCGTTAGACCTCGGAGTCCAACTGAACGAGTTCCGATGCGCTCGTATTGACTATACGGGGCCACAAGAACTGACAGAACTCAATTCAGAGTTCTCTAGCTCTATTTCCCTCTTAGGGTTATTTCCCACCGGGTCATGGGTAGGGTTCGGGCCACTTTTATTGGGCCCACTAAGGCTCTGGTGGCCCAATAAAAGGCGGGATGTTACAATCCAATAAAAATAAAAGGATTTTCGTCCCCGAAAATTTGCTTGAAGTAGGGGGAAAAAGTAACATACCTAGGGAAAGAGCTCTGAGTGCTTTTCTCGGAGGAGTGCTTCAGGTTCCCATGTGAACTCTTCTCGTCCACAGTTTGACCATAGCACCTTAACGATCGGAATGGTTTTGTTCCGTAGTGTCTTCACCTTGTAATCTATTACTCTCACGGGTTCGAGCCGGACATATCTATCTGACAGTAGTTGCGCCGGAGGGGTAGGAAGGTACTGCTCTGGTTGCCGGAGGACTCGTCTCAAGGAAGAGACATGAAACACATTATGAAGATTCCCCAACTCTGGGGGTAAGGCTAAACGATAGGCGACGGGGCCAACACGCTCTATCACTGGATAGGGGCCCAAGAAGCGGGGATCTAACTTTTTCTGCTTCCTCAACCGGGAGACACCATGCATGGGTTTTATTTTTAGAAACACCATTTCCCCCACGCTGAACTCCACCGGTCGGTGTCCCGCATCATAGTACTTAGCCTGCCGGCTCTGCGCTTCCCGCATTCGCTCCTGAATCAGCCGTATCGCTGCCGTAGCGTCATCGATGTAAGCCACTCCCAAGGCTTCTGGGTCCTCTTCCTGAGCCCAAGTCAACGGTGTTCGGCAACGCCTTCCATACAATGCCTCGTACGGAGCCATCTTAATACTAGCCTGGTAGCTGTTATTGTACAAAAATTCGACTAACGGCAACAGCTGCTCCCACGGCTCATTGTGCTCCACTATGCACAGTCGAAGAAGATCCTCCATCGTCCGGTTCGTCCTCTCCGTCTGTCCGTCTATCTGCGGGTGGAAGGCAGTGCTGAAGGCCAACTTGGTTCCCAAATATGCCTGCACCCGCCTCCATTCCTTAGATGTGAAACGACCGTCATGATCAGACATGATGGACTTTGGTACTCCGTGAAATCGTACCACTTGTTCTAGGAACATCCTGGCCAGGATATCTACTCCGTCACCCTGTCGGTTTGGAATGAACCGCGCTACCTTGGTGAGTCGATCTACGACCACCCATATTGAGTCATTCGCAGCACGGGATCGAGGTAGGTCGTGGACGAAGTCCATGGAGATGTCTTCGAACTTCCATTCTGGTATCGGCAGGGGCTGCAATAGGCCTCCTGGACTGCAGCATTCAGCTTTGACCTTCTGACAGGTCTGGCACCGGGCCACGAAGTCGGTGACATCTCTCTTCATTTCGGGCCAGTAAATGGTCCTACGCAAGTCCACGTACATCTTAACTACGCCAGGGTGAATCGAGTACCTCGACTGATGGGCCTCTTGCAGAATTTCCCCACGAATCCCTCCAGTAGCGGGAATAAATATGCGATGCTTGAATTGTAGAATCCCATCATGCAAGTTATAATCCTCCTGTGCCCCTCCTTGTAGAGATCGGATGATCGACATTACCTCTGGGTCGATCTTCTGGGCTTCTCGTATCCGGTCCCGGATATCGCATTGGATCTCCATCCAATACAGCTGAGAATAGTACTCTTCCGGATCTCTTCGGGCAACCAGGGTAATCTCCAAGTCTATCAAAGACTGGAAAAGTTCCTTAGGCATCTGCTCCATCCAACTCCCGGCTATCGCAGGCTGGCGGCTCAAGGCGTCAGCGACTCTATTAGCCTTCCCGGGGTGATATTGGAGAATGAAGTCGTAATCGCATAAGAATTCCAACCATCGGCGCTGTCGGAGATTCAGCTCTTTCTGCGTGAAAATATACTTGAGGCTCTTGTGGTCGGAGAAGATCTCACATTTTACTCCGTACAGATAATGCCTCCAGATTTTAAGGGCGAAGACGACGGCGCCCAACTCTAAATCGTGTGCTGCGTAGTTTAATTCATGCGGCTTTAATTGCCGCGAAGCATAGGCCACTACCTTACCATGCTGCATTAGGACTGCTCCCAATCCTTTCAGGGAGGCATCAGTGTAGATTTGAAATCCCTCGGTCCCTGAAGGAATCGTAAGGATTGGCGCGGAAGTCAGACGCTTCTTCAGTTCGATGAACGTAGCCTCGCACTCCGGCATCCATCGAAATACAGCGTCCTTCTTGGTGAGAGCAGTCAGGGGTAGGGCAATCTTGGAAAATCCCTCGACAAACTTCCTGTAGTATCCGGCAAGGCCGAGGAAACTCCGGATATCCGCAGCCGTCCTGAGTGGCGGCCAATTTTGTACTGCCTGGATCTTGGCTTGGTCCACTGCCACTCCTTCCTTGTTTATCGTGTGGCCCAAGAATCCAACTTCTTCTAGCCAAAATTCACACTTACTGAATTTGGCGAAGAGAGAGTGCTCCCGGAGCTTTAATAGAACCATCTGCAGGTGCCGGGTATGGTCTGTCTTGGTCTTTGAGTAGATTAGGATATCGTCTAAAAAGACGATGACAAAGTGATCCTAGAAGGGTTCGAAGACTCTATTCATCAGGGCCATGAAGGCGGAGGGAGCGTTGGTGAGCCCGAAGGGCATCACTAGGAACTCGTAAAGACCGTATCGGGAGCTGAAGGCAATCTTAGGAATATCTTCCTCTCGGATCCGAAGCTGATAATAGCCGGACCTCAGGTCCATTTTGGAGAATACCGAAGCACCTTGTAACTGATCGAACAGTTCGTCGATCCTAGGAAGGGGATACGTGTTGCGTACAGTAAGCTTATTTAGCTCCATATAGTCGATGCACAGTTGCAGAGTCCCGTCCTTCTTCTTGACGAAAAGTACCGGGGCTCCCCAGGGCGAGGAACTTGGACGGACGAATCCAACATCTATTAGTTCTTGTAGCTGGATCTTTAGTTCAGTCAGCTCCCTTGGGGCCATCCGGTAGGGGGCTCGCGATACTGGTCGTGCTCCGGACATGAGCTTGATCTGTAAGTCGACCTCTCACTGAGGTGGCAATCCCGGGAGGGACTCAGGGAAGATATCTGGAAAGTCTCGGATTACTGGGACCTTGGCGAGCACCTGGGTCTTATCTTCCATCTCGAAATAAATAAGGAATACTTCATCCTTCTGACGGACTGACTTCACCATCTGTGTAGAAGTCAAGATAATACGAGAGACAAATGGCACACCTGTCAACGCGACGCTCTGGCCATTTGGATTCTGTAGCCGGACTTCTCGCGTGGAACAGTTTATCTGGGCTTGGTGCTCGACCAGCCAGTCCATTCCCAGAATTATGTCAAACCCAGTTATAGCTAGGATGGTTGCGTAGATTTCAAACTCTACCTCTCCCAGCGTAGCCTGGAACGAACACTTTTCGGTGGATGTCATATCCGACCCGTCTGGTAAACGGATTTGTATAGACAGTCCGGTTGAGCGAATAACATTTCCCTTTGTTGCGATGAAATCGTGGGAGACGAAAGAATGAGTCGCTCCTGTATCAAAAAGGGTTTTGGCAGGGTGACCTTCTACCAACAAGATTCCTGACGTCATAGGAAAACATATAGATGTATATCATCCAACTAATATATATATATATATGAAATATACAATAATAGTGGAAGATCTGATATCTTATATCGCCTAAGATATATACCTATGACTACGTCAGGGGCTGGTCCATGCTGCAGGTCCAGTGCATAGGCCTCCTGGGGAGCTGCTCGGCCCTGCTGGCCTCTCCTGCCAGCTCGGCCTCTACGGCCTCTTTGACCCTGTCCCCGTGCCGGCTGTCCACCCTGGACTGCTCCTAGTCCTGGTCTCCCTATTGCCTGAGGGCAGAAGGCCCTCATATGTCCCGGTTGCTGACACAAGAAGCAGTTCCCTGCGAAGGGAACATCTCGTCGGGCCACTAGTGGGGGCTATGGAGCTGGAGCTGGTCTACTGTCTTGCTGTGCAGCTGGGGGTGCTGGGGGTGCTGGTGGGCGCCTATAAGGCAGCCTGCGGCGTCGCTGTCTGCTCTCTCTATCCTGTCTATGGGGAGTGACTCCAACGTCTCGCCTCTGGTCTCGAGGAAGCTCTACTTGACCTCTGCGCCGCTGAGCCACCATCTGCTGGTCCAACTATAGAGCTGCCGCATGGGTGGCTATGGTGTGGAAGGTGGCCTGAGAGAGCATAATCAAGGCCTGCCTCGGGTCGTCTCGTAGTCCTCGGTAGAACCGAGAAGCCCTATCACTATAGGAGGCAGCCAGGTTCCCGGCGAAGCATGCCAGGTGTATGAACTCTCTCTCATACTCTGCCACAGTGCGGTTGCCCTGTCGAATGAGCAGGAACCTCTCTTGCAGCGCGGCTCGGTCTGCATCTGTGATGAAAAATTCTAGCAGAGCCACGGAGAACTCCCCCCAAAGGATCGTGCTCATCGGCCGACCTCGGAAGGTAGAGTGACTAGACGCTCTCCACCAATCCCTCGCATATCCCTCCAAGAGGGTCACCACCAAAGAGACTGTTGCCACAACTGGGCACATCATCCCTACCAACAGCTCCTACACTCGCTCCACCCACTCCTCTACCTGAATGGCCGTCTCTGTACCCCTGAAAGGGGGAGGCCTCAGTCCTCGAAAAGTCGTCAGCAGATCTGTGGGTGCGGTCATCTCCCGCGGTGGCTGTGCCAGGGCATCTCGGAAAGTCGCTAGTATAGCCGTCAGTGTCTGCCCTATATCTAACTCGGCAAACTGTACGGCTGCGGGAGCAATCGGGTCTGGTGGTGGGGTGGCTGGAACGTATCCTCTGGACGAGGATCCCCCGTTACTGTACTCCAGTATTTGGAGAAGTAACATGAAAGAGTGTCAGTATTTTGCAAAAGTAAGGGAATTTGCAAAAGCGACAACCCAAGCGGAAAACAATGGTGTATAGGCGTACTAACGCACAGTCTAGAATCCCTAAGCCTCTACACTAGGGTCCACCAGGCTTCCACTGCAAGGTTCGTCCCGAACCTAGAACGAAGCGAGGGACGGAGGGATCCTGAGACTGCTCCACAAGGACGAATCGTGATGGCTCTGATCCATTTGTAGTACCCCCCCAACCTTTTGCATAGGTCGGGCCGGAGGGGTACTACTGGCCCAAGACGTCCACCCAGGGCTCATAGGGGAAACAATCCACCCTATTCAAGCACTAGATGGCCGTCTTGAGTGGTTCGAATCATAACATTCACAACCCATCAGAATATAGCGGAAGCATTAACAGGAAACCACTACATATATATAACATATCATGTTAATACAGAGGTTCTAGGGTCGAAGCCTTATGCGTTTATAAAAGCCCGTGGGCTATACATGTACTACATAAGTCTCTCACACACTCTCTCTTCTAAACTGCTCGGCGGTACTCACGTCTCTAAACACCGGAGACGGCGGGGGTGCATCTGCTCGAGTAGGCCTAGCTGCTGGCGTAATCTCCTGCGGCAGCGGGTCACTACGGTGCTCCACCTCCTGTGAATGGTTAATCAAATAACTGTTAGTCACAAAGCTAAGTGGAAACAAATCTCCTCCCCGGATCCACATCCTGGGGACGAGCACGCACCCACCCAACAAAAGTAAATAGCCGAAGCAAGAGAGGGTTATCACAATATTTCATATATGAACAACTAGGAGCAATTATAAAAGAGTGCAGTATAACCGGAAAAAGCAGCAATAACATAAAACGGTTATAGCAAGGCTCTACTAGCTCATCAGCACAACAGATTTTCATATCTTGAATTCTATCGCAGGCATTCACAGCCGCGCACACAAACCACAGGCATTCATAGCCGCGCACACAAACCGCAGGCATTCATAGCCGCGCACACAAACCGCAGGCATTCATAGCCGCGCACACAAACCCTATGTCGACATAGTTTGAACCGCTTCTGTTCCAGCAGGGTAGCGAGCCCCGCGGGCCTCACCGATGTGGCCGTCGGTGACAGTGGCCAGTCCTGCCACTTCTAGGGGTGATCGTACCGCACAACCCCAGGCCCTCACGTACAACCTTGTGTACTCTTGGATGTGAGCGACATCCGGCGAATCATTTTGGCCGACCAGCGGAGGAAAAACCGACGGGGAATATAACGGCCGGTCACCTGTGGTACTCATCTCCCTGTCGCCTTGAGTCGTCAACCTTGCCGCACCGGTACGAACGATCTGCGGAAGGGACTGACCCGCCACCATTTCACCGCAAGCAATTTACAATCAATCAAACAATTGCAAACAATATAACATCGGGTATACGACGGCCTGCCTTACTAGGCTTACACTTCGGGCCTCGGCACTTTGCTCTACTTTCGACAAGGAGCGTGGGAGCGCTTTATTTGGGGCTAGACCTGGAGGACTACCTCAACTCCGGTTATCCCCAACTAAGGCTCAACCTAAACAACAACTGCTCGTCAGAGCAGGACCCGGGAATATAAAAGTAAATTGCGATAAGATCAAGTGCGGTGGTTATGCTGCTTATTTTAAAGTGCTGGAAAGAAATGTGACCAGTACAAGACTGGAGTAGTATTGAAATAAGCTTGACCAGTACGAGACTGGAGTAGTACTGAAATGAAAGTAATGAAATAATCTTGACCAGTACGAGACTGGAGTAGTACTGAATTGAAAGTAGTGAACTGAAAAGAATAAAGGAACTGGACCAGTGCAAAACTGGAATAATCATAAAGAAAATGGTTAGTAGTCCAATCACTCCATACAGGAGGCTTCAGTTCCATCTCCGTTCTCAGGAGAGATTTTTCAGTTCCATCCCAGTTTTTAATAAGGTTTTCTTGGGTTACACCTTTATTAAGATCCGATTATGAGTTGGTTGCGCCTCGTTAACCACGGCTTAATCAGATTGGGGCTTATCAGCAGTTATACTTTCATTATTCGTCAAGAATAATTCCTAACTCACCACTCGTGCTCTCATCTTCCGAGCATGCCCAAATCGCCCGAGAGTCGAGGCGCTCGACAGTTTTCATGAAATCTCGAAACACCCGGAGCTTGGTCACTTGCCTCGGCCACTCTCGTCGATATGAAACTTATTCAAATTAGAGAGGATAGTCGCGCGCTCCAATTTTCATTTTCGAAGAAAACGAGCGTAATAATATCGAGCGGGTCCTACGCTTCCATATTTTGGGAAAAATCTCAAAACTTATCTCCATGAGCTCAAATTTTGATACAACCCTTATATGGATATAAAATGAGCATAAAAAAATTTTCATAATTTTTCAAAGAGTTTTGGCCCTTTAATTTGGCAAAATAATGTTTAATTGGGCTTTTAAAAATATCAAATCAACACCAACAATTCTCCAAATATTTGTGAAGGAAGCCCTTAATAAAGGGGACATTTGTCATGTTCAACACTTTTTCCCTAGGAGCCTATTTTTGCCTCAAAAAAATCAAACCCATTATTATTATAATATTTATTATAAATATTATAATAATATATATAATATATTATTATATATATATATTTATAAAACCTTTTTCCTGTTCATCTCCCCCCCCACCCCGCTGCTGCACATTCCGCCGCCCTTGCGGGCTTCTCCAGCCGCCGGCCAGCCACCAGCCGGCCTTGGCTCCACCACCGGCCAACCCGCCGGTGGGGGGCGCTCCCTCCGGCGGTGGTCCGGCGGCCTTCCGCCTCCGGCCGCCGCCGGAGCATTTTTTTTTAAAAATGGACGGGAGGGGAGAGGGGGTGACGGCGGCGGCGCTCCGGCCGCCGGGAGTGCCATGCAAGACGTCCAAAATGGAGAAGGAGGAGGGAGAAGGCTTCCACCTGAGTTTGGTGGGCTCGGGAGGGGTCGGCTTGGTCGGACATGGCTCAAGGTGGTGGTGGAGGGGGAGGAGCTCCTCGGATTGCCTTTTTCCGGCCACCTGAGCTCCGACAGAGGGGGAAGAAGGGGGAGGGGAATGCCCTGAGGGCTGTGAGGGAAAGAGAGGGGGTGGGGTCCTTTTAAAGGGAGGGGGAGGGGGAGCTTCCTCCCTTTGGGCAAGGTGGGATTAATCCCTCCTTATGGAGAGATTAAATCCCCACCCTCCAGCTGTCCAAGGACAGCTGGAGGCCCTCTCCTCTTTTCCCCATGTGGGGAAATGGATGGTAAGCTCATTATGGGCTTGGGCCTTTTGGGAAGAGAGAGGAAAAGGAGGAGAAGAGGGGTGGGGTGGGCCTCCACCTATCCTAGGCTTGCTTGCTGGTTGGGGGGGCCCAAGGAGAGTTAGGGGGCATGGGCCATCCTTCTTTGGAGAGGAGGTGGGCCCCTCACTTGGAGAAAAATCCAAAAAGTGGATTTTTATGAGGGTTTGACCAAGTAAACCCTAGGTTGGGTCCCCCTTGCTGGTCAAAGTCAAAGTGGGTCCAAGTCGTCGGGGTCGGGTCAAAGTTCGGGTGTCGTGTCATAATCGGTGTGCGCACGCTTTTCGGTGCACAACTACGCTTGATTTGACCACGGGTTGACCAAGCATCATCGAAATTGACCGGGACGACTTCCGTTGACTTCGTATTGACCACACGAGTCTAACGCCACTGACTGGGGTTGAATCGGAGTCCGTTTGACGAAAGTCCGAAATTTGCGCGTCGCAGCGCGCTAAAATGGTCGAAATGTGTAAAATTGTCGTTAGACCTCGGAGTTCAACTAAACGAGTTCCGATGCGCTTGTATTGACTATACGGGGCTACAGGAACTGACAGAACTCAATTCAGAGTTCTCTAGCTCTATTTCCCGCTTAGGGTTATTTCCCACCGGGTCATGGGTAGGGTTCGGGCCACTTTTATTGGGCCCACTAAGGCTCTGGTGGCCCAATAAAAGGCGGGATGTTACAGGGTTGAGGCCTGAGGTAGGGTTCTTGGGGAATAATCTGAGGTAGGACTTATATAAGTCTGAGCTGTAGGAACCAATATGGTTCTGAGTTGTAAGATCTGTGGATCTGAGTAAGTGGAAGGAAGTTGGGCCGAATCCAGTTCGTTACTGGATAGGCGAAGGTGGAAAGTGGATGTACCCAGACGTTGGGGAACCGCTATAATTCTGGTGTATGTTGTGTTGTGTTCTTTATTCTATGGTTTATATTCTTTCTGAGCTAAGATAGATTTTACTATTTGCCTAAAATTTTGAAGGAGAACTTAGAACCTATTCACCCCCCCCCCTATAGGTGTCTAGGCTCTTGAAATCAAGCCTTTCAGTGATTAACTACCCACAGAATTATCTTTCAGGCTTAACTCAATGCCTCTGGACTGAGGCGATTTTTAGTCTCTCCGCCTCTTTATCTTGTGACCACTTTTCATAATAACTTAGACAACCTATCTAACCTTATTCCAAGGAACATACTGTACATGATGAGTGAATGTCTTTATTTTCAAGGTAGCTTGAAACATAGAGGCGGGGGATGGGCGGGGGGTGAATAGGTTTATTGATGTCTTATGACTTTATTTTAGTTTCTTATTTAGTTACTTAGTATGTTGTAAGTTATGAGCTTTCAAGAACCTACAAAAGAAAAACAACACAAAAAATCACACACAGAAATTTATAGTGGTTCCTCCGATTATGGGTACATACACACTCCTCTCAACTTTCTAACTTTTAGTTAGACAAGGAACTTCTCCAAAACTCAGCTCAAATATCTTACACCTCAGATCCCTCAGCATCTCTCAGTCTCCTCCAAGACTTATAGCTCAGGCACAAGTGCCCTACAACTCAGTGATCAGCAGATCACCTACCTCAGGCCAATGGCCCTACATCTTAGGCTGGGAGGACATCCCTATCTCAAATCTACAAAGGATCCTACCTCAAAGAGAATGACTCTCTTACCTCAGGCTATTAAGGCCTACCATAGATCCAAAGGATCCTACAGCTCAGACACAAGTGCCCTATAACTCAGTGAGAATGACTCACCTACCTCAGGCTCAAAAGCTCTACAGCTCAGTGATCAACTGATCACCTACCTCAGATCCAAATTGGATCCTACACTCAAAGAGTATAACTCTCATACAGCTCAGGTAAATTTGCCCTACCTCAGGCCAAAGGCCCTACAGCTCAAATTCAAAAGGATCCTACAGAAAACAGTGGTTTAATTAATTTGACACAGATAAATTCCTCGGTGTCAACAACTAGGGCTGAGTTATCTCAGCTCTATCTTTCTTTACAACAGCAGGATGAAATTCTGCCTCTGCTGGAAGAATCTCAGAATATAAATTCTGAACTTGTTGAAGAAGACGGAAGAACGACTAGGTCTTGAGATCTTCAATCAGCTAATTGAATCCGTAGAAATTTGAAGGTTCTCCTTTCTTTCTTTATCAGAAGTCTTTCTGATCTTGCTGTAGCAAAAGAGAAGTCTTTTTATTCTGCTGGAAGACTTCAACCTTTTTTTGGTAGCAATGACAAGAAAGATGAAGTCCAGCCGCTCTTTTTCTTTTTGGATATAACCCTAAAAAGTTGAGTTCAACATCTGAAGTTGTCCCTTTATATCTTCTGTCGATTAACGGTTTCAGGAAGCAATGGGGATCACCTGTAGCAGACAGCTGTACCTTACTTTAATGAAAGAAGATGTATAGTAGCCTCTGGCAATATTTGTCAAGTTCTATTGCTTTCCCGCACTTAATTTGAACTCTGTTGACTTTCCCGACTTCACCAACTGTGTACGTAACCAAAATCAAAATCTTTAGTATAGGCGTTGAGTGAGTAAGCTACTCTCAATGCCAAAACACTTAAACATAATTCTATCACTAGGCATTGAGTGAGTAACCTTCACTCAATGCCAAAACACTTAGAAATTATTTCAGTCATTAGGCATTGAGTGAGTAAGCTTCACTCAACTAAAAAACACTTAGAAAAATCTTTCTGTCTCTTGGCGTTGAGAGAGTAAGCTTTAATCAACACCATAATACTTAGAAATGATTCTAGTCACTTGGTGTTGAGTGAGTAATCTTCACTCAACACATCTGGACTTAGCCAATTTTCTTGCTTAGGAAGCGTTGAGTGTTGCTTCTTCACTCAACGCTTTCAGCATCTGTCAATTATATTGACTTGGCATTGAGTGAGTATACTTCACTCAATGCCTCTGTCCTTAGACAGATTCTCAGTTGATTAGGTGTTGAGTGAGCAGCCTTCACTCAACGCTGTTGTCCTTAGACAAAATCCTGTGTTGGAAACACTATCACAGACTGATTAAGGTTCAGTCAATGCTTTTTATCACATGGCGTTGAGTGAGTAAGCTACGCTCAACGCTTGTGGACTTGGTCAAATATTTACACAGATTTTTTGTTGCTTTGACTGACTGAGTAATACTCAATGATTTTGATATTATGGCATTGAGTGAGCATACTTCACTCAATGCCCATGGACTTAGCCACATTTCAGACAGCTTCTCCTTAGGCTTTGACTGCCTCAGCATGTCTCACAACTTTTTGTTATATGGTGTTGAGTGAGTAGACTACACTCAACGCCTGTGGACTTAACCACAATTCTATCTAGCCAATAGTTGGGCATAGACAAACCAAGCTACACTCAACGCTTTTCTTACCTGGCATTAAGTGAATAGACTTCACTCAACGCCTGTATACTTAGGCGATTTCCAGCCTATCCATCATCTTCCCTTGCATCTGGCGTTGCGTAAGTTGACTTTACTCAATGCCTGTGGGCTTAACCGATTTCCTACTCCTTGTATTGAATGAGTAAGATTCACTCAATGCCTGTAGACTTAGGCAAATTCTTACCTGCACAACATCTATCTTTGTGTCCACCTATCCAATCACTTGGAATACCTGTCCTACCAATGTTTCAAGGACAAATTGCATGCATGAACTTAAACACACATCAAATACAACTTTATGTATATCATTGTCATGATTGACTTCTTCAAATCTAGGATATTGTGAGCAATGGACCCAACAATCTTCCCCTATTTGAAGAAGTCAAAACCCTCAATCAGGTGAGTCAATGACAAACACTAACATATGCAGCAGTAGAACATTAACTTGGAAAATTTAACAAAAAAAGAGAAGGTTTAATTATCACACTTCCTTACGTGCAGGGTGATCAGTATCACACCTGCTCCCCCTGAATTGTTGCATCCTAGTCTTGATCAATTTGATCATATCCTTCTTATAGTTTTGATATGAAAGTATCTATTTTTTTAACCTAAATCACCTAGAAGAGGGTGAATAGGTGAGATCTGTGTCTTTTGTGGAATAAAAATTTGAGAGAGATTAACACAGAAAGTAATCAAGCACAAGCTAGACGACACAAGGAATTATAGTGGTTCCCCAATCTTGGGTACGTCCACTTTCCACCTCACCAATCTAGCACCACGACTAGTCTTGGCTACTTCACTAAATCTCGGATTGAAACAATCCTACACCTCAGAGCAATGCTCCTACAAATCTGAGTTAACACACCCCTACAAACTCGACCCCCCCAAAACGGGATCTACACTCAGAAGAATAATCTTCCAAAAAACTCGGAGACAAAGCTCCTACAAGAGTTGAAATAATTTTACAACTACAATAAAAATTATACTTCTAGATCTGAAATCTTCAAAGTTCTTCCCTCTTGAGACATGAATTTCTTGAAGAAGATGTTGAGAAAGAAATCTTGAGAGAACACGATCTGAAACTTTTAGGATCCGACACAATCAAATGAATGATTGAAGAAACTTGAATCTGTGATCTGTCGAATCTTTTCTTCGATTTAATCGCTGGATCGAGGAAGAGACGTCATAGAAGAACCTGTACAAACTCATATTCGTCGAGTGGGTCAACCAGGCCAGGCGTGTGAACCAAGGCGACCTGCCCGTGCCAGAATAGCAAGCAGGCGAACTCAGAACTGCCAACCCGCTCTCGCTAAAGCTAGGTGCGCGAGCTGCGCGGGTTGGCCCACCAAACCAGCAACCGCCTGGAGTTCGTCAAACTGTGTCGGGCTTTCGCCGAACTAGGATTCTGAGTTGGGATCAAAGTTCGTCGAACGGAGCTCAGCATTCGTCGAACGGAGCTTGATATTCGTTGAACTAAGCTAGACATTCGTCGAACTCAAATTCTCTGTAATTTCGATGGTGACAGCCACAGATCGACCATCTCGCTCTCGCCAAAGCTAGGCGGGCGAGCTGCGCGAGCCCGCCAATCTAGCCCGCTCTCCCATAGGCGACTTGGTCGCCAGCCCGCTTCATAACAAGAGCTGGCGGGTTGCGGCGGCCTGGCTCACGCTCGCCTTAGGAGGTAAGTTAAGCTGCGGGAGCCATGTCGCGTCCACCTCAACATGGTTGCGAGTTGTGGTGAGCCGACCTCCAGATCCTTGGAACCTGCCTAGTGGGGTCCAGAGGTAGAATTACCTGGGTGCCCTTGCCAGGGATGCGAATAGCTTGTTAGAACAGTGGAGTTATGCTATTGGCAGACCCAGTTGGGCTGCACATAGCTGTTCAAAATAGCGGAGGTTAGCTATTTGCAGGCTGATTTCAGACAACTATAAATAGGACCCAATGGACACCTCAGAAGGCAGGTTGACTTATGCTCTGATCTTCTAGCGCTTTTTGAGGTTGCCTTAGCTCGGCATTTGGCTTTGGAGGGGAAGCGCTCTAAGATCATTTGGGTGTGTCGTGGGACCTCTACGTCGAGCCCTTTGGTCAGTTCTATTCTCTTTTCCTTTGGTATTTGGCTTGCTGGAGAGAAGTAAGTGCGTGATCACCCCTTCCCCAAGGGAGAACTCCACAGAGACCGGTTTCTCGGTTTCAACATGCTACTTTTATCGAGTTGCTCGAGCTCTTGCTTAAGGATGGGGATAACCCTCCAGAACTTTTAACCTTATCTTTAGATTTGTTAAAGTTGGACTTAGGCTTGACATAATAGTGATTTCCGCTCGGTGGTGATGTTGGACTCACGTAACCTAGTCCAAATTTCCCAGATCCATGATGTTGTGCTCCCAACAACATATCCAATGATTTTTGGCCTATTCCAAATTTTTTGGACAATACAGTTGAGATCATGGATCCACGCCTTTAAGGCAGTGTTATCAGTAGCTATCATTACGAACTGATTGGTAAATTGTTTTTGCCTTCCTCTATCTTGGAAAGAGACATTTGAAGTCTTTTATCCAAGACATTCTTTTCATTTATAAGATTGGTTGTTCTCAATGATGCCTTGGAGAGACTTACGTTTAGTTCTTCGATCATTGTCATTGAGTGAGGACACTCTAGACATTCGATCCTCTCTTTGCCACTTTTTATTAGTTAATTCTTTAAGTTTTCAAAGTCCTTGTTGATTTTCTTATTCTCATTTCGCATGGACTTCTTCTTAAGAATCACATTATCTAATTTTTCACGTAAATCTCCATAAATTTCAAGAAGTTCAGTATATGTGGGTGGATTTACCTCAGTGTCTCTCTGGACACTGGAATCATCGTCAGATTCTTCTCGACTCCTTCCCATGAGGCACAGATATGCCTCATCTTCAGAGCTAGAGTCTGAGGTGCTTGTTTCGTCAGATCCTTCTTCATCCCATGTGAGCGCCTTCAATACCTTATTCTTCCCTTTATGTCAGCTTAGCTTTTCCTTTTCCTCCTTCTGGAGCCTTTAGCAGTCCCTCTTTATGTGCTCAGGCTTGTGGTAGTGATATCACTCAGGCTAGGACTTCTCATCATCACTTTCTGCTTCCTTCACCGGCTTGGTCCATCTTCGGGCTTCTCCAGCACCTCTCTTCAGGAATTTCTTAAAGTGTCCCTACTTCTTGGGATTCTTCATGAATTTTTGAAATCCCGAACATGGAAGCTTTCCTCGTCATCCTCCTTAGATTCTTCAGCAGCTTTTTTCTCCCTTGTAGCCCTCAATACCAGTCCCTTCTTATTTACTTCCCCAGGATATTCCTTCGCTTGAGTCTTTGATTCAAGTTCGCGTGTCTTCAAATTTTTGATGAGGTTTTCTATCTCCAGGGTGCTAATATCGTGAGATTCGGCGATCTCTGTCACCTTCGGGTTAAAGCGAGGAGGCAAAGATCGTAGGATCTTCCTCACCAGATCACCAATTGAAATGCTCTTTCTAAGGGATCTTGAGGCGTTGACAATCTTGGTAAATCGTGTATATATGATGTCAACCTCTTCGTCGATCTCCATCCGAAACTGTTCATATTCAATGTAAGACCCCCCCTTACTTAGGGGGTAACCCGGACTTATGCCCACAAATGCCGCCTTATGGAGACACTTATCACACATGGGTTAGTCAACATCGCAAGACGCTGATCCTACCAGCTAGTAAGATCATTCAACCTATCGGCCAATCGAGAATAGATGAGATATAAGCAATTATATATCAAGTCCACGTCACAGCATCATCATAATATAAATAAAATGAGAAATACAATAGACCATAATGAGTACAGAATGTAAGAGAAAAGGTCTTATTCCTGGTACATAGTAATCATATCTCTCTCACACATAATCTAACTAAGAGAAAGCTGATCTATCATCAGTACACGCGTCATCACCTGACACCGGGCTGTAGTAATGGTAGTAGGTGGTATCATCTCCTCATGTCCTGCCACCTCGTCCTGTTGGTGCTCCAGCTCCTCAAGCTCCTAAAATGATGCGGTCACAACCGACCGTTAGTCATAAAGACTAAGTCATTTTGTCCTCGCCTCACCCCCACAACTCCTAGGTACCGAGCGGGAGGACGAAGCAAAGAACAACAAGGGGTATAAAAAGTATAGTAGGTGATATTGGATCTAATATATCATGGTTATATAATGATAGAATATCTTTACTCGACCAGTTCTATATGGTATGAGTACAGTAAGTAAGAATTGTACTGAAAAGTAGTGCGGTAGGTAAAGTAAACTATCTACTGTTAAACTACCACCACAAAAATACCTTAACATATATGAATGCTCATACAAACTTATAAGTTAAGGTTTCATAAATGTAACTTGTCATATAAAAGAGCTCATACTAATTTATATGATAAGGATCTATAGTATGTATGTCCTTCACCCAGGTAGAGAGAGAAAGGGGTGAAGGCTTCTTGATCACTTCTTGATTGATCTGACTACTTAAGATTCAACCCGTCTTAGCTTCTTCAAAGATTCTTAAATCTGAACAAAGTAAGGTTGATCTTCTTGTGAAATTGGAGATGATCCTCAATCCAGCTTCCTTCTTCTATTCAGAATTTGATCTGAAATCTTCTTGCATACTTGTTCAGAATCAGCCTTCTCTTGATGACTTGTAGATTTCAACTGTTAGTAAAATATCAAGTCCTTTCTTCTTAGATCTATCTGGTTTGATGATAGAACAAGTCTTTATATAGACCCATCTGAGGTTACTGGTTGTTCTAGTTTATAACAGCCTTCTGACAGTTCTGACATATGCAACAGCTTTGTTAGTTATGACAGTTGTCAAGTCTTCAGTCTTGACACTTGATACCTCATTGTATTCTATCCCAGCAGAAAAGCGTCGAGACAATACTTCAAATGTGTCAACACAAATAGACCATATGCTGACACAATTCTTGATGATGTCGACACAGCTCACATAATGTCGACACAACCCTTCTTTATCTACTCGACACAGCTTTTGTGAAATGTGTCGACACAAGTCCTGTGTGTCGACACAATAGCTTCTAGTCTCGACATAGTTAGTGTTGACAGAATTTTGGTGTGTGTCGACACAAGTCCTGTGTGTCGACACAATAGCTTCTAGTCTCGACATAGTTGGTGTTGACAGAATTCTGGTGTCTGTCGACACAAGTACTGTGTGTCGACATAATTGTTGTCGACAGAATTTCTGTGTGTCGACACAATCTTACTTATGGTGTCGACACATCTCCTTCTCAAGTAACGACACTTGTACTTAGAAAATTTTCCTGCATTTTCTTAACCTGCACATTAAAACTCAACACCCCATCAAATACACATTGATGAATATCATTGAGTTAGGTGAGGCTTCATCCAAATCAGGTACACAGTTTCCAATGTACCGAACAATCTTCCCCTATTTGGAGAAGTCATAACCCTTAGTCAATGATATACATCACTTATAATAAAATAAAGATTATGATGTATAAAAGCATTACTCAGACAGGGTAACTCATAAACAGAAACAACATGTAATATCATCACAAAATATGATAAAATATAGTGAACATGAATCAGTTTTTTGTTAAATTACAAGGATTTTAGAACAAAAGTGAAAGTGAGGGGTTAGATCAGTTATACTCTAGAGGGGGGGTGAATAGAGTATATAGGGATTATAAAAATTCTGTTGTAATAAAACAGTCAGTCCTGGGGAGTAATTCTACCACAGGCTTAGCAAATATAAACTAACTTTTTCACAAGCAGTAAACCTAACTAGCACAGCCACAGTAAGAACAAAAAGAAAGAGCAACCATACAACATAAGAATTTATATTGGTTCCCCAACCTGGGTACATCCACTTTTCTACCACCCTGGTAGGAATCCACTCAGGTTTTTGATCAGGTGTTTGACACAAATGAGCTTTTGATCAGGTGCTCAAAAACCAATCCTCAAGTCTTTTGATCAGGTGACTTGCAACCAGAAATAACTTTTGAAGGGAGTTAAAGAACCTTTTATACAATGGGGGGATGAGAGATTGATTTTGTCTTCTCTTTCTTAAGGTACAACTAAGAAGACTTTTGTGGACTTGATGTTAGCAAAAGCTCCCCCTGAGATATTGAATTGTTTAAAAAGATGGAGCTTTGCTTCAGGGTGATAGGTCTTCAGAATTTCAGCTTTGATCAGCAGATGTACAGGAACTCCTTGACAAATAGAGTGTTTCTTGTCCTTTGAAGTGTCCTAGAAAGTAGAAGGAAGAAGTCTCTTGATTTTGAATGTATGTTCTTCTTTCTTCTTCAGTTTGCTGATGTTTCTCTAGTCTAGAGCTTGTTTTTGTGTATCAGTTTCACTTCAGTATCCTGTCTTTCTTGCTGTCGAGAGAGAGAGAGAGGAAGAAGATGCTTATTCACTGACTGACTGTCCAAGAAAAAGATGGAAATCCCTTTTATATTTTCCATATTAATTTTCTTTTGAAATTTGAATTTCATCCTGCATTCAATGCCGACGACCTTGAGAATATTTTGCATTGATTAATTTCCCCAACTGTCCATTGAAAATCGGCAAGCAATAATCCTGATGAAGTCTATAATTAATGCCCCGTTTAATGGTAATATTCAGAGAATATTTTAGCATTGATTACTCGGGAATTATTGCAGTAGACTAAGGACAGAAGGATGGAACTGACAAAGTCTGGATCTTCACATAATTCGTCGAACAGAGAACATAATTCGTCGAGCTGAGAAGTCAAGTTCGTCGACCAGATGATAGTAGTTCGTCGACCTGAGATCCAAGACCGTCGAGCAGAGAACTGCTGACTGCAACTTGATGAACCTTGTCAACCTGTGGTCTAAGTTCTTCGAGCTGATAATGCTGAGTTCATCGACCTGAGAACTAGGTTCGTCGACCTGAGGACTTCCAACTGATACTTGGTAAATCTTACCAGGAATGTATTCTAAGTTCATCGAACTGAGAAGGTGAATTCATCGACTGGAGTATGAGTCTGGACTTAGAATACTTAGATGTTTCTAGACTAAGATGTTGAAGTAGAATACCCTGCAATCATCGACCTGATAACTAAGTTCGTCGACTGGATAATCAGAGAAGTTCTGGACTTGAAATGTTGAAAAACAGTGTCCATAATTTGTCGACCTGAGTTCCAAGTTCGTCGAGCTCTGCTCAGAGAATTTTCTCTGAGTTCATCGAGCTGAGCACGACTTTCTTCGACCTGAGTTTGACGAATGTCGAACTCATTTTTCTGAGTCTTTGATATTCTTCTAAGTCTAGAGTCTTTGGTAGTCTGTTGATGGCTTATCCATGCAGTGTTGACTCTAAGGACTTGGCCTGGACTCTAGGACATAACCATGACCCTTACTGTATATGTTGGGTCATATGATCCTAACTTAGTGAACATAGCCCAAATCTAACTAGAGATCCAACAATCTACCCCTATTTGGGTGAGGTCACTAATTACAGACTCATAATAGAAACAAAAAATTACAAAGCAGAAAAAATATATCTGACAGGAAAAATTAACACATGCAGCAGATATATATATATATATACAATAAGCTTTGTATCAGGAATTAAATAAACAGTTTTAAACTGACTCAGAAAGACTCAAGATAGTTCAAGTATCATATCTTTTGTTTTTTCTCCTTATGCTTCTCCTCTTTGCCTTTCTCTCTAGACTGAGTGAATATGATTTTCCTGTTGGGATCTGCAGCTTGCACCTTTGTCATAGTCATGTCAGCAACCCCAATGATATTTAGAGATATAGCCCTTGGGATCACTGCTTTTGGATGCAATTTCATGTAGTCATCAACATTAAAGAATTTATTAGCCTTTTCAAACCTATTAAGCTCTTCCTTTCTGTACTTTGACATTGTCGTGTATTCAGATGGATCCTTCCCTTCAGCTCTAGCTTTGTTGATCATGGAAAGGCCAACCAGTTCCTGGAACCTAGCCATCCTTGCTGTTGTAGCTGTTTCAGGATCTTCAAATGGTACAGGTGGAGAAGCAGGTCTTCTTGGGCTTTCCGCCTTTTGATATTCAGTGTGTTGCTGCTGTTGTTGTTGATGTTGCTTACCAGATGAATAGTGTCTCTGCTGGCTGCTTCCTGAAGATGAAGATCTACCTTGTTATCTTTAATATGTTTGAAACTGGGTAGTCCTTCGAGAAGTTGTGCCTGAAGCACCAGCAGCTGGAGGGGGAGGAGGAGGGTCCTTTCTATATCTTTGAGTAGGAGGGGGTGAATATCTTCTGCTTTTCCTCCTTTCCTTTTGTTGGTTTTTGGACATCCATATCCAGGCAGGCATGCCCTTGTAAGGGGTGATTTTTTGGAGAATGTATTAAGGGATGTCATTAGTGGAACTGGGTATAGGAGCAGGAGGTGGAGGAGCTTTCCTTTTCTTAGTCACTTTATTTTTCTTAGAATCCTCATCTGAATCCTCCTCCTCCTCCTCCTCATCATCATTAGAAGACTGTTGTGAATTATCATATAATGCATTTAATTCTTTCAGGGATTCAGCAGATATTAGAGGTTTCTCAGGCTGGGAGGGAGCTGGAAGAGGAGCTGGAACTGGAGCTGGAGCTGGAGGGCTATACACTGCAGTACTTTCAGCAACTGTTTTATTTTCCTCTTTAATATCAGCCATGATCAGTGCATCAAGATCAGACATGTGTGACTTATCCATAACAAAAATTGGAGCAGAGATGGTTTTTGGAGGGGATGTAATAATGACTGAGTCAGCCTTAGGTGGAGATGGAATGGCTGGAGTCTCTGGAGTAGCAAAAATGGCCTTGAGTTTCTTGGAAACTTTGGGGCTTATTTGTGTGGTATATGGGATTATAGTTAATGATGGCTTAGTACTGTCTTCTGGAGGAAAGCTTAAATAAGTTGTATCAAAAATTCTTAACAAACTTAACAGATCTACTGCGGGATTAATAATATAATAACCAACAGTGGTTACTTCCTCTATTATTGTATCATCATCCATAGTATTTATGTCCATATTAGATTCAATAAATTGAATAAAATCAAATAATTCATTATCAGCATCTGCTGCTACTGCTTCTGTTGCTACTACTGGAACAGCTGCTACTGCTGCTGGTACTGCTGCTGGTACTACTGCTGGTGCTGCTGCTTCTTCATCAAGTATCTCCCCCTACCTGGTTTCAGTGCAAACTAGAGCCAGACCCCTAACTAAAGAGGGAGCAGCAGAGAGGGCAGATATTTGAGCAGCAAGAGAGGATATGGAAGTAGCAAGAGGTGAAATTGTCTCTACTATGATGGTTTTGAGGAGGGGAGTAATAAGTGCAATGAGAGAAGAAATGGTGGATGGGTCCAATGGTGGAGAGGTAGAGGTTGTGGTTGATGGTGTTTCAGTGGAAACAGAGGGATGGATGGAAGTTGTTGGTGGAGTTGGAGGGAGAGCATCATGAATTTGCTCATCTTTTGGAGAGGGAGTATGAAGGGGAGAAGAAAGTAGATTGAAAGATGGTATGGAGGACAAGTGTGGTGGAAGGGGAGATAAAGGTGGTGATGAATCTGGTATAACATGGGGAGAGTGAGTTGGTGTTCCATGTAGAGATTGAGGGGTGGTAGGAAGATGAGTATGAGTTGGAGATGTATGGATTGGGGATGATGGAGGTGTGAGATTTTGAATGATTGTGTGGACTGTGGAGGGGAGTTGAGGTTGAGTGGCTGGAAGTGATGGAGGTGTAGGAGGGACCTCTTCAGAAGGGTGGGGAGTGGCTGGATCAGCCTTGGTACTCTTAGAAGCTCTGGTGGCAGAGGAGGAAGCCTTGGAGGGCTTTGTGATGGTCCTTTCCCACCTGCCAAAGAGGGCACAGGTGAGCCTCTTGCTGACATTTATGAATATGGTCTGGAAGACCAGTGATTCAGCAGCTTTTTCTTTGAGAAAGATCCCCAGGATCCTTCCAAAACTGACTTCCTTTTTGTTATTTTTTTCTTAATCAGATCAAACAGGATCTGATCCCAATTGACCTTCTTCTGATTAACTACAACACACATAACCAGGAATTGGTGCCTGGTTATGTAGTCATGTGCAGTGTGCTTTCAAAGCAACACTTTCCCCACTATATCTGCTAGGAATTTAAACTCAGCAGACAAGTGTTTCTTCAGCAACTTGTTAGGGTTTTCTCCAGAATAACCCATGAGATTTAGCATTTCATCATACTCTTCATTCTCAATCTCTAATCCTTCTATTCCATTGCTTAATCCAAAAATTTCAGTTAAAACAACGGGGGTGAGGGAAACAGCATTACCCGCTATAGTGCCAGTTATGGTGTTGTCATCTGTTGTACAAGAAGTATACACTCATTCCCTGATTTCTATTCCTGATATCTTAATCATAGTGGATAGCAGATTTTTTAATTACTGGTTTTTAAGGAGCTGCAAGATTTCCAGGAAGATGGGGTCGGAATGTTGGAATGAATCAAAATCGACATCAAAGCCGGTGTCAAACTTCATTGCTGCAAGATTTCCTGATGGAATCGCCATTAGATCACCTGCAATAAAAAAATGAGGATCAAGTGCAAAGAAACTGAAAGTGCGGGACGGAGGTCGAAGAAAACCTAGATATAAGTTTTTCCAGAATATGAATCGACAAACTCCGTTCCACGAAAAATAAAAAATTCTTCGATCTGAGATCGATGAAATAATTTGGAGTTAAAACAATTCGTCGAGCTCAGCCTGAAGGGTTGAAGACATTTCGTCGAGATCCGTTCGACGAAAGTTTTCTGAAGCAACTTCGTCGATCTCCAGTCGACGAAAATTGGTTCACTCACAGAGAGTTTGTCGATCTCCGTTCGACGAATATCTCAAGAACTTTTCTCTGTTCGTCGAACTCCGTTCGACGAACTTTGAACAATTCATCGAGTGCAGACAAAAACTAAACTAAGTCTTCTTTATTGATCATTCCAAGCTGATTTATAAAGAACAAGTGATTTTTCTCATCCAAAGGTTTGGTGAAAATATCAGCTCTTTGTAAATCAGTGTAGATATAGACGAGTTTAATTTTGTTTTTGTCTACACACTCTCTAATGAAATGATGTTTAATATCTATGTGCTTAGTCCTACTATGATGAACTGGATTTTGTGCTATGGCTATAACACTTATGTTATCATATAAGAGAGTTGAATTATTTAATTAAGTTGAGACCATAGTCCAAGAGTTCGCATTGGATCCACAACATCTGGGAGCAACAGCTGCCAGCTGCAATGTATTCTACCTCAGCAGTTGAAGTAGACACAGATGACTGTTTCTTACAAAACCAGGACACTAGTCTCATACCAAGGAACTGGAAAGTTCTTGATATACTTTTTCTGTCCACTCTACATCCAACAAAGTCAGCATTTGAATATCCAGTTAAATCAAATTCTGACTCAGTGGGATACCAGAGTCGTAGACTAGGACAACTCTTTATATATCTTAAAATTCTTTTTAGAAAAACTAGGTGAGATTCTTTTGGGTTCACCTGGAACCTAGCACAAAGACATGTGTCAAACATGATGTCAGCTCTGCTAGCTGTAAGATATAGTTGGGACCCAATAATGCCCCTATATAGTTTTTGATCCACGGGTTTCCCATGTGCATTAGAGTCTATTACAACATTTGTAGCCATGGGTGTTTTCTTTGCTGAGGCATCAGCCATCCCAAACTTCTTTTTAAGTTCTTTAGCATATTTAGCTTGGGAGATGAAGATGCCATCAGGGAGCTTCTTTACTTGGAGACCAAGGAAGTAGGAGAGCTCACCCATGCTACTCATTTCAAATTTTGAATGCATGAGGTCAGAGAACCTCTTGCATAATTTAGAGTCAGTAGACCCAAATATGATGTCATCCACATATATTTGTACTAATAATGTTTGGTCCTTATGATGTCTAGTGAATAAGGTTTTATCTACAATGCCTCTAGTAAATTTATGCTCTATTAGAAAGCTAGCTAGGGTCCTATACCAAGCTCTTGGAGCTTGCTTTAAACCATAAAGAGCTTTATGCAATTTGAATATATAAGAGGGATAAGTTGGAGAGACAAAACCTGGAGGTTGTTCAACATAAACCTCTTCTTTCAATACTCCATTCAGGAAGACACTCTTCACATCCATTTGATATACTTTAAACTTCTTGTAAGCTGCATAAGCCAGGAAAATTTTGATGGCCTCTGACCTTGCAACTGGTGCAAATGTTTGGCCATAGTCAATTCCCTCTTCTTGCCTATAACCTTGAGTAACAAGTCTAGCCTTGTTTCTCACAATTACACCTTGGGCATCTAGTTTATTTCTATATACCCATTTGGTTCCAATGACTGGGTAGTCTTGGGGTCTTGGAACCAAATCCCAAACTCTACATCTCTCAAATTGGTTTAGTTCCTCTTGCATTGCAATAATCCAGTGGGAATCTTACTCAGCATCATATATGGATTGAGGTTCAACCTGAGTGAGAAAATGGGCATGCATCAAATCTTTGTTGAGTTGATGCCTTGTATATACACCTGTTGACATATCTCCAATCACTTGGGATCTGGGGTGATCCCTTAATGTGACAACGTCATTGGGTGGAGTTGGTTCTGCAATAATATTTGGAACTGATTCCTCTTATGGAATTATGTTTGCTGTTGAGGGAGGTTCAATTCCTTCGGTGCTTTCTTCTTCACTTTCTTCATTAACTTGTGGAGAAGGATGTGTTGGAATCTCTTGGGTGAGGCTTAGTCCATCCAAATTCTCACACAAATGAGGTACCTGCAAAGTACTATTGGTAGAAATCTCTTTCTCCTTGCAAGACATGTTAGCCTCATCAAAAGAAACATGAATAGATTCTTCAATTTTTAAGGATGATTTATTGAACACCCTATAAGCTTTGCTTATTTGGGAATATCCTAGAAAAATTCCCTCTTCAGCCCTAACTTCAAACTTTCTAGTGTATTTCTTGTTATTATTATGTATATAACATACACATGCAAATAATTTAAAGTATGTGATTTTAGGTTTCTTCCCTTTAAGTAATTCATAGGGAGTCATATTCTTTAGTTTGTGTATCAAACTCCTATTCAGGACATAATTTGATGTGCATACAGCCTCTGCCCAAAAGGTTAGTGACATATAAGCATCTGCAAGTAGTATACCTGTAACTTCAATCAGGGTCCTATTTTTCCTTTCAGCTACCCCATTTTGTTGGGGAGTTCTAGGAGCTGAGAAGTAGTGGCTGATACCTTCCTTCTTACAGAACTCATGCATAAGAAGAGACTCAAACTATATACCATGATCACTTCTGATCAATGCAACATGAGTAGAGTACTCAATATGTATGGTCCTGAGAAAGTCTGTAAGAAATTTAATGGTATCTAACTTAGATCTCAGAAAGGACACCCAAGTGAACCTTGAGAAGTCATCCACAATAACTAAGGTATAGGATTTCCCTCCTAGGCTTTGTACAATAATGGGTTCAAAGAGATCCATGTGTAGCAAGTAGAGGATCCTAGGTGAATCACTTTTATTTACTGATTTAAAACTAGATTTAGTTTGCTTGCCAAGTTGACAATCCCTGTAGAGGCCTTCCTTCTTGTAGGGACCAGAAGGTAAACCTCTCACAAGGTTGTCTTTTGATAACCTAGCAATATTTTTCATGTTTACAAGTCCTAGACTTTTATGTCATAATTCATTCTGATTACTAATTATGTTAAGTAAGCAGATGTCTGAATTGGCAGAATGAAAATCAACTAAGTATATATTTCCTTGTCTATTTCTAATTAAAACATTTTGTTTTTTCTTATTAGAAATAATACAAGATGTTGAGTTAAAGTGTACCTGATAACCTTCATCACATAATTAGCTTATGGAGATGAGGTTATGTTTGAGTCCTCTGACATGTCACTTTCTTGAAGGTGACTGCTCCAATCTTCACTTCTCCATAGCCTTCAGATTGGCCACATTTTGAGACACCAAAGATTACTTTTGGCCCCAGCTTGGACTTGTAGTTGATTAGGTTTTCCTTGCTGCTAGTCATGTGTTTGGAGCAACAACTGTCCAGATACCATGTTTGATTAATCACTGGACAACCCTTCACCTGCAAGGAGAATAGTTAGTTGTTCTTGACCCAGGTTACCTTGGGTCCTTTATATTGTTGATAAGAGAAGCTTGAGATTTTCAGAGAATTCTGGTTGAGATTTATATCCTAATGGATGATGTATTCTAGGTGGAATTATCCAATCAGCTAATGGATTAAATGGTTTCCTAGATTTATTAGAGTTGGTGTTATAATTATAATTTTTGTTAAGTCTGAGAGGGTTCAACGAATTGTTGTGAGTTCGTTGACCAGAGTTCGACGAATCGGGATGAGATCGTCGATCTCTGCCCAGAGAATGAACATAGTAATTTTTTGTACCCCAAGTTCGTTGATCTCTGCTCGACGAACCATACAAAGTTCGTCGATCACAGTTAGACGAATAATTATAGCTAAAGTTTGCGTTCAGAGTTCATCGACTAGAGTTCGACGAACTGGTCATATTTCGTCGATCTAAGTTCGACGAAATCTGCTGAACTTTTTTTTTACCTAAGGTTTTCTGATTTCTGTTATTTTGACTTTTTGAGTTAGAAATTTATTCTGTGGTTTTTTTGTTTGTTATTATTTCTTTCCCTTTAGCAGAAACAAATTTAATGGGGGTTGTCAAAATATTCTTCTTAAGAATGGGGGGGGCAAACTTGATGAAGCACCCAAGCCCAGCTTGCCATTCAATCTAGCATTAACTATGCTTGTGATGTCCATCAGCTTGAGGGTTCTCCCATTGAGAGATTCCTCAAGTTGTTTGGCCTCACATAGTTGTTTCTTCAAAGAATTGACTAGTTCATTAGCTTGATTTAGTTCAGCCTTTAGCCTATTATTTTCAGAAATAATATTTTCTTGGTTTCCTAGTTTTTCCCTAAGTGTCTTAATTTCTTTTTCTGAATTTATTAGATCAATGCACATGGTTTTAAATTCATATTTGAATGAATCAGAACTATAATCAAAATAAGAAAGTACCTGGTCAGCTTCAGATTCTGAAGCTTCTTCATTGCCAGATGCATCTTCATCTGACTGGCTTCTGGAGGCATCAATGGCCATGAGGCAAACTTCCTTGGCCCTTGCCTCTTCTTATTCTTCACTGGAGCTGGAAGATGAGGATTCATCTTCTGTTTCACTCCAGCTTTCAGCTACAAAACCTTTCTCCTTCTTCTTATGTCTGCTGGAGGAAGGCCTGCTGCTTTACTGTCTTCTTGTGTCCTTCTCTCTTCTCTTCTCCTTCTTCTGATTCTCTGGACACTCTGAGACGAAGTATCCAGGTTTCCTGCAGCCAAAGCAAACCACTGCTTTAGTGGGGGTTTTGTCATACCTTGGTTTATCATCCTGCCTGGATGACCTTTTTCTGAAGTCTTTCTTTGCCATTTTGTAGAATCTTCTGGCAAATAGACTCATCAACTCTTCATTTATTTTTGGAGTCTCTGTCTCCTCAATAGCCTTAAATGCAATGTTGTGCTCCTTCCTTACTGGTGGAGGTGTTCTTTGCTCAGCTGCTTCTCTAGATTTGATGAGCTGCTCATAGGACTTTAGCCTTCCCAAAAGAGATTCAGTGGAAATCTTATTTAGGCTCCTGGCCTCCTTGATAGGTCAGATCCTTGAATCCCATGAGCTTGGGAAGCACATTAGGATTTTATCATTCACCTCTGTGAGGGTGATGTCCTTGTCGAAGGTCTTTAGCTCATTAATGATTGAGCTTAGCCTGTTGTACATGTCTGCTACTGATTCTGCTTCCTCCTTCTTGAAATTCTCATACTGTGATATGAGATTGGATCTCCTGTCCTTCCTTTCATCTGCAGATCCAGCCACCATTTGATTGAGGGAATCTTAGATGGCTTTGGCTGATGTACATTCAGCCACTTTTTGAAAAATGTCATCTGACATTGTTTGGGCCAGAATATTCATGGCCTTGGCATCAGCAATCTTTTCCTTCTTCTGGGCCTCAGTCCACTCAGGTGGTGGAACTGTATTTGTGCTTGAGGATGTTGTAGAAGTGGATGCCTGAGGGGGACCTGTCAGAATGGAATTATAAATATCTTCATCAATAGAGTTCATATACAATTTAATTCTTGCCTTCCAGATGGAAAACCTATTTAGGTTGCAAACTGGAGGTCTGGTGCTTGCATAGTCTTTGTTCTATGCCATGCTGTTATGAATATAAATCTAATGGAAGTAAAGTATCAGATCTAACTAAGGATCTTTGGTTCAAGGGTTAGCTTGTACAACCAAATGAACACCCTCTGATACTAATTGAAAGTGAGGGGTTAGATCGGGTATACTCTAGAGGGGGGGGGGGTGAATAGAGTATATAGGGATTATAAAAATTCTGCTGTAATAAAATAGTCAGTCCTGGGGAGTAATTCTACCACAGGCTCAACAAATATAAACTAACTAAGCACAAGCAGTAAACCTAACTAGCACAGCCACATCAAGAACAAAAAGAAAGAGTAACCAGACAACACAAGAATTTATAGTGGTTCCCCAACCTGGGTACATCCACTCTTCTACCACCCTGGTAGGAATCCACTCAGGTTTTTGATCAGGTACCTGACACCAATGAGCTTTTTATTAGGTGCTCAAAAACCAATCCTCAAGTCTTTTGATCAGGTGACTTGCAACCAGGAATAATTTTTGAAAGGAGTTAAAGAACCCTTTATACAATGGGGGGATGAGAGATTGATTTTGTCTTCTCTTTCTCAAGGTACAACTAAGAAGACTTTTGTGGACTTGATGTTAGCAAAAGCTCCCCCTGAGATATTGAATGGTTCAGAAAAGATGGTGCTTTGCTTCAGGGTGATAGGTCTTCAGAATTTCAGCTTTGATCAGCAGATGTACAGAAACTTCTTGACAGATAGAGTGTTTGTTGTCCTTTGAAGTGTCCTGAAAAGTAGAAGGAAGAAGACTCTTTAATTTGAATGTATGTTCTTCTTTCTTCTTCAGTTTGCTGATGTTTCTCTAGTCTAGGGCTTGTTTTTGTGTATCAGTTTTCTCTTAAGTATCCTGTCTTTCTTGCTGTCGAGAGAGAGAGAGGAAGAAGATGCTTATTCACTGACTGACTGTCCAGAAAAAAGATGGAAATCCCTTTTATATTTTCCATATTAATTTCCTTTTGAAATTTGAATTTCTTCCTGCATTCAATGCCGATGACCTCGAGAATATTTTGTATTGATTGATTTCCCCAACTGTCCATTGAAAATAAGCAAGCAATAATCCTGATGAAGTCCATAATTAATGCCCCGTCTAACGGTAATATTCAGAGAATATTTTAGCATTGATTACTCAGGAATTATTACAGTAGACTAAGGACAGAAGGATGAAATTGACAAAGTCTGGATCTTCACAGAATTCGTCGAACAGAGAACAGAATTCGTCGAGCTGAGAAGTCAAGTTCGTCGACCAGATGATAGTAGTTTGTCGACCTGAGATCCAAGATAGTCGGGCTGAGAACTGCTGACTGCAACTTGATGAACCTTGTCAACCTGTGGTATAAGTTCATCGAGCTGATAATGCTGAGTTTATTGACCTAGGAACTAGGTTCGTCGACCTGAGGACTTCCAACTGATACTTGGTAAATCTTGCCAGGAATGTATTATAAGTTCGTCGAACTGAGAAGGTGAATTCGTCGACTGGAGTATGAGTCTGGACTTAAAATACTTAGATGTTTTTAGACTAAGATGTTGAAGTAGAATACCCTGCAATCGTCAACCTGATAACAAAGTTCGTTGACTGGATAATCAGAGAAGTTCTGGACTTGAAATGTTGAAAAACAGTGTCCATAATTCATCGAACTGAGTACCAAGTTCGTGGAGCTCAGCTCAGAGAATTTTCTCTAAGTTCGTCGAGTTGAGCACGACTTTCGTCGACCTGAGTTCGACGAACGTCGAACTCATTTTTCTGAGTCTTTGATATTCTTCTAAGTCTTGAGTCTTTGGCAGTCTGTTGATGGCTGGTCTATGCAGTGTTGACTCTAAGGACTTGTCCTGGACTCTAGGACATAACCATGACCCTTGCTATATATGTTGGGTCATATGATCCTAACTTAGTGAACCTAGCCCAAATCCAACTAGGGATCCAAAAAAAAGATTACATAATTCTAAACTTAGTCAATCTATCCCTAGGTTTGATCAGGCTCCTTGAGGACAATTCCTTTGCCAGACTGAATCCTAGCTTGTACATTAGCTTCTATGTCATCAGTTAGCTTCTATCCTTTTATATCCTTCTTCTTTAGCTCTTCAGCCTTGGTCTTTTGCCATTCAAAGTAATGATAAGGCATTGGAAAATATTTGCTAGGCTCCACATAGTTAGCAGGTATTTTCCCAGCTTTGAGATATCTTCTAAACTGATATATGGCATCTTGCCGCTTCTGATATTTGTTCCATTCTTGTTCAGAATACCACTTGCCTCTATCATGCATATTGTCTTTAATAGCTTGCCAAGCAGTGAGAATAATATTCCTGGAGGTGGGACTTCATTGTTCAAACTTAGGCTTTAATTGTGACTGCTCTCTGAACCTTTTCTTAGATAGTTGAGCTTTTTTCTGAGCATCCCTAGCTCTTTGTGCTTCTTGCTCTCTTTGTAATGCAGCTTCAGACATTTCAACCTTTTCAATAATAACATTTTTTACCTCCTTTGGAGGACTACACATTTGTTGTATTGCAGATTGAATTTCTACAAAGTTTGAAGGTGGATAAATGATTTGGGCTACTTCCTGCCGAACCCCTTCAATGTAAGCAGGTTGAATTCCTGATTCAGCAGTGTTGTCATCATCACAAAGGGGTGGATAACCAAGAGTGGCTCTGATAGAATTGATTATCCATTTAGCATGATTTGAGCTTGCTTTGACTAATATTCTCTCCCCCTTTATGACTTCTCTTTCGATATGGGCTCTTAGATCATCCTTCTGAAATATTATCTGATCAACTACATAATTTGTGCCTTATTTATACTAGGATTTGAATTTCTATATTTGATCAGAAATTCCCTTTTGAGAGGCCTGATAGCAGTTTGGACAGTAACTAAATCCTCTTTGAATTGTTTATCAAACTCAGACTTTACTGTACTCATTTGGTCAGTGATAGCAGATGATTGATTCATGAGGTATGTGACAATAACATTATGGGATTCTGTGAGATTGTCATTTATTCTGATTTGATTTTCTAGGATATAACCTTGTTTTACTACAATGTCCTCTATCTGAGTCTTTATCTCCTGTTGTTGCTTGGCCAAGTATACTACGATATTACATCTCCTATGGAAGCAATCCGTCATCTCCTTTTTATGCAAATTAACTTCAAATCTGATAGATTTGATATCTTGGGCCAGCTAAAATTGCAAATTTTTATTGCTCTCTTCGACATATTTCTCAAGAGCAAGTCTTTGCTCATACATCTTTACTTGCAGTGTCACCAAAAGTGAACTGAAGTCTACTACTGGAGCTAGTGTTTATGGGACAGTCTGTAAGGTTTTCTTATAGCCTGAGCTCCTCTTCCTAAGTTCCACCAGTTTCCTTTTCTTTGCCCTAGAGGCCTCTTCATCGTTAGAAGAATCAGATGAACTAGCTATATCCACAATTTCTTTTGGACTAGAGGTAATGATTGGCATCTCCCCCTCAGTCCTTGCTCCTTGTAAGTTAGGAAATAACTCTTCCAGAGTTACCTCTTGTTGCATCTGAATCAGTGGAATAATTTTTCTTTCTCATCAGATGGACCTCCTTCAAATTCAAAAGTTTCCTCCATGGTAATTTCATGTTCAAGGATATTATCTTGGTTATTTTTATCAACATCATTCATGAGCACGTCCAGTACATCATTCTCAGTGCCTATAGTAGCTTGATTTATATCATGTACTATCTCAAGTATAGATTGAGTGGCTGCTTCACTGTCCAATGTAGTTGTCTGGACATTTGGCTCTTGCACATTAGCTCCCCCTGAAGGTGATGGCACTTGTTGAGCTGGAACTAGAAAAAGCTCATTAGCTCCCCCTTGAAGAGGCTCTTCTTGGACCTGATCCACTGGGATGTTGCTTGCAGGAATCTGCTCCCCCTGCACCTGACCATCATTTATAGTTTCTAGAGTAAGTGATTTTCAAGGCCTTTCTGATCCATCATTATCTGAGCTGAAAATAACGTCTTCTTCTTAATCACTGGAAGATTCAGCGGTCTTGTGTAGAGTTTTCTTCTTTTTCTGAACCTATTTCTGGTGTTTCTGAGGTGTAGATACATCCTTGGTCAATACCCTATCCCATCTGGACAGTATTCTTAAGTCCATTCTTCTCATATGATTAATCTTAGAACCTATAGTCTGATTCATCACCTCTGTAATATTCAAAGCCAGATACAAGCTTAGTATTCTGCCCAGATTAGGTTTCTTGATAGTTTCTTTGATGTTTTCAAAGATAACCGCAGACTAGTTAGTTTTCACCTTGAATATAACTCTGATCATGAGATTGAACATATAGGCTGAAATCCTATCATGCCCTTCTGATTTGCACAGAATAACCTTGCCTATAATCTCAGACAGAAATTTACCCTGGTAATTCATTCCCTTCCTGTTCATTGAAGATCCAATCTTGGTAGTGGGATCCAGTCCACACCATTGGAGAGCATCTTTTGTCATGGAAGATGCTATGTCATCTTCTTACTTAATCCTGGAAAGCTGAAGTGTCTTACTTAAACTCTTCTGTGTGAGTTTTACCTTTGTTCCTTAGACAAATGATTTAATTTTCATGCCCTTTGAATCCATTGATGCCAACAAGTAGAATTCAAGAACCTCCTTCTTCCATATCCTGGTAGGTTCTGAGACTAAGTACTCCAATCCATTATCGGTGATTAGGGTAATCACGGCTTGGATTTCTTACGTGGCAGTCTCAAACACATTGTGAACCAGTTCATATCCCTCGTTGATGTTCTCTTCCATTTTTGGCGCCATTAGGGATGAGAGAGAGATTGAGGATAAGGAAGATGAAGGTCTTGTCGACACAAATGGTTTCGTCTCGAGAATTCTGAGAGCGTAGTCGACAAGGTCTTATTTCCACCTATTTATACATTTCTAACAAAGAAGGCCAAAAGGCGGGCGAAAATTTGCTTATTGTGTCGACATAGTTGGGATGGTGTCGACACAGACTACTAAAGTCTCGACAGAGAATTTAAAAGTATTATAATACTATGTGTCGACACCAATTACGATGTGTCGACACAGACAACCTTAAGAGTCTACACTAATTTGTGTGTGTCGACACAGATGACTTTATGTGTCGACACCAATATCTAAATGTCAGGAAAGCTATGTGTCGACACCAAATTCTGAGTGTCGACACAATCTTCTTGATGTGTCGACATAATTTTTCTTATGTGTCGATACCAACTACTAAGTGTCGACACAGATTTCTTTATGTGTCGACTCAGAATTACTTAGTCATATTTACCATTCTATTCCAAGTTTAGCATGCCTAATTTAATTTTAAAGTAATTGAATTTAGTTTCATCCAATGGTTTGGTGAACATGTCAGAAATTTGATTATTAGCGTTGACAAATTCTAAACTTATGTCTTCTTTTTCAACATGATCTCTAATGAAATGAAACCTGATTTCTATGTGCTTAGTTCTACTATGTGAAATAGGATTTCTAGCAATAGATATGACACTTGTAGAATCACAATATAATGGAGTTCTACTTACATTGATTTCATAGTCTTCAAGTTGATATTGTATCCATAACAGCTGAGCACAACAACTGCCTACAACTACATATTTTGACTCAGGAGTGGATATAGCCACACTTGTCTACTTTTTGCTGCTCTATGACACCAATCTTCCACCTAGAAACTAACATGTGCCAATGATACTTTTCCTATCTTCTTTGCAACCTGCAAAGTTTGCATCTAAATAACCTGTTAGTAGAAAATCTCTATTCTTAGGATACCAAATGCCAAGATTTGGTGTTCTCTTAAGATATCTCAAAATTCTTTTGACAGCAGTATAATGAGATTCTTTTGGGCAAGCTTGATACCTAGCACAGACACATGTAGCATACATGATGTCTGGTCTACTAGCAGTTAAGTAAAGAAGGGAGCCAATTATCCCTCTATACAAAGATTCATCTACAGGTTTTCCTACATCATCTTTGCTTATAGGCATACTTGACCCCATTGGAGTTCTCATGGTGGACGATGACTCCATGTCATATTTCTTAATTAACTCCTTGGTGAACTTAGACTGAGATATGGACAAGCCATCATCAGTCTGTCTAACTTGGAGTCCCAAGAAGAATTACAGCTCACCCATGCTGTTCATCTCAAACTTCCCTTGCATAAGTTTGGCAAACTTCCTACAAAGGTTGTTTTCAGTTGATCCAAAGATAATGTCATCAACATATATCTGGACTAGGATGATCTTGCCTTTTGATTCCCTTAGGAATAGAGTTTTGTCTATTTTTCCGCTTGAGAATTTGTTCTCAATGAGGAAGGTAGACAGTATTTCATATCAAGCACTAGGAGCTTATTTCAATCCATATAGAGCTTTCTTAAGCCTATAAACATCTTTAGAATAAAGAGAATCTACAAAACATGAGGGTTGTTCAACATAAACTTCCTCTTTTAAGTCACCATTCAAAAATACTGACTTTACATCCATCTGGAATACCTTGAACCCTTGGTAAGCTGTATAGGCAAGGAACAACCTTATTGCTTCCAACCTTGCCACTAGGGTAAATGTCTGGTCAAAGTCTATTCCTTCTTCCTGCCTGTAGCCTTTTACTACCAGTCTTGCTTTGTTCTTGACTATAATGCTGTTTTCATCTAACTTGTTCCTATAAATCCACTTAGTCCATATGACATTATGATTCTTTAGTTTAGGGACCAACTTCCAGACTTTACATCTTCTGAATTGATTCAGCTCTTCCTACATGGCATTAATCTAGTTTGAGTCTTGTATGGCCTCTTCAAATTTTTTGGGTTCCATCTGGAACAGAAAACTTGAGCAAAGAACTGTGTTCAAGTTCTTGCTTCTGGTCAGAACACCATATCTTGGATCACCAATAATTTGGCGTGCTGGATGATCCCTTAGATATCTTATAATTGGAGGCAATCTATCCACAACTTGATTTCCTCCAATCTCACCACCATGATGTACTTCATTATCTTCATCATCAGCTTGTGGGTCTTGTACTCCTCCTGGACAGTATCCATCATTTTCCTCATCCTATCTTGCAGGTTGGTCTTCACTAATGTTTAGCATGTCCATCTTTTCCTTCAAACCTGTAGAGCTACAAGAAGTGCTAGACAGCTCACAGTTGATTAGCTTAGATTCATCAAAGACTATATAGACAGATTCTTCTACAGCTTGAGTAGTCAAGTTGTAGACCATGTATGCCCTACTGCTGTTGTTGTATCCAACAAATATCCCTTCTTGGGATTTGGTAGCAAACTTAGTTAAATAGTGTTTGTCATTATTAAGAACATAACACTTGCTACCAAATATTCTAAAGTAGGCTAAATTTGGTTTTCTGTCTTTCATAATCTCATAGGTTGTCTTCTTGTGGCTTTTGGTGATGGAAGCTCTGTTGAGAACATGACATGCAGTGTTTACTATCTCAGCCCAAAAATATCCTAAGAGAGAAGTGTCACTTAGTAGTGTTCTACCAGCCTCAATAAGAGTCTTATTCTTTCTTTCAGCAATCCCATTTTGCTGGGGAGTTCTAGGTGAGGAGAACTCTTGATGAATCTCAAGTTCTTCACAAAACTTTATCATGCATTCAGACTGAAATTTAGTCTCATAGTCACTTTTGATTTTGATCACTGAATTGTTAAGTTCATTCTGAATTTGCCTAACAAAATTATGGAAGATAGTAGGGGTTTCAGATTTCTACCTCAGGAAGAAAACTCATGTAAATCTAGAATAGTCATCCACAACCACAAATGTATAAGCTTTTCTACCTAGACTATGAACTGGCATAAGACCAAATAGATCCATATACAGGAGGTACAAACACCTCACTGAATCTTTGGTATTAAAACTGTGGAAGAAGGTCTTTTTCTGTTTCCCTTTTTGACAAGCTGAACATACACCCTCCTTGATGCACTTGACCTAAGGACCATTTCTCACTAACTATTTACTAAAGAGTTGACCTATAGTCTTGTAGTTAAGGTGAGCTAGCCTCTTGTGCCATTTGACACAATGAGAAGCTTTCTCATCTACAACTAGACAAATAGGAGAATCTTTATTCTCACCCACAAAATTTAGACAATAGACATTTCCTTTTCATAACCTGACAAGATGACCTCTTGATCACTTGTTCTTCTAATCTGACACTCATTCTTAATAAAAGAAGTGTCATAACCAAGATCACTTAGTTGGCTTATGCTTATTAGGTTATGTTTCAGACCTTTCACATGAGCCACTTGGGTGATAGTGATAAAGCTATTGGAAATGTTACCAAACCCTTTGATGACCCCCTTTTCAGATCCACCAAAGATCACTTTGGGTCCATTTTCTATGGGAGAGTAATCCTTCAGCATCCTTCTTGTTCCAGTCATGTTCCTGGAACATCCACTGTCCAAGTACCATATTGGGGTATGGCCACTTGGACTCACCTGCATCAAATAAAATTACCTATCCTTAGAACCCCAATAATTATTGGGTTCTAGGTTCAGGTTAGACTGAAATTTGACATACTTGCCTGCAGCATTTCTGACAGGTAAGCTGGTATTTTTCTTGACACTAGTGTTGTGCCAACAATCAATGGCATAATGACCCACTTTACCACAACACTATCACTCATATTTGTTGTATCTTCTTTTAAGTACAATCTTAACAGCATTGCTGTCAACAGTCCTTAATCCTGTAGGAACAGTGGTCCTTTTATTGAGTGCTGGGGCTGGTGCATCAAACACTGATGATTCCTGAAGAATATGATGTGTTTGTTCATGGGCTGCCCTATTGACATTTGCACCCTTGTCATTCTGATCACCATGCTTACAGTGACCATGTGTGATGTCATGGTCATATCTATTAGTAGGCTGCATCACTTTCCTGAAAGAAATAGGAGGTTTGGAGGCTAGTGGCTGAACTGGGGCTTTGCCTTTTCTTTTGGAATTAACTGCCCTTGTTCTTCCCTTGAAGCCTAATCCCGTCTTACTCTTTTGGAAGATGAAGTTATCAATTAAGGGTGAGACTGACTTTGGCTTTGAGAATTTAGCCACAAGATCCTTCTATCTTTGAAGTCTGACTTACAGACTCTTAATGTGATCATTTTTGAAGGTAATTGAACCCATCTGAATAAAAGTTATGTTTTTCAGTTTGGTAACTTCATTATCACAACAAGTGCTCTCATGCACCGCATCATCACAAACGTCGGCCTCCGCCATACGCTCCGTGCACTCAGGGCACATTTACAGTGTACCGAACTCATTGGCATCACCACCGGTCAGAGGTTTTAAACATGTTGGCTGGTCGGACCTAGTCACCACAACACGCATGCTGGGAACATCCCGCCCATACCACTCAGAGGTACTAACCTCACGGCAAACTTGAGAATTATCACTTCAGATTGACCCACCATTGTGGTGCAGCAAGCCAGGCTTGGCCCGCGCCCCCTATGCCTTGCCACCAATCGATCTCCCACAACACAGGTCTAGATCAGCCTTTCCCATTGCTCAAGTCGTCAATAGCATAGATCATGACGCGGGTCGGCTTTCCCTTTCCTGCTCCGCACACAGCTCTCGCAGAGCCACTTTCCAATTCATTCCAATTCAACGCCCCAATGCAAGGGCTCTTATATAGCTTTCTAAGTATTCATAATTCACAAGCATCCACACAATACACGGAGTCTTCTTCGATTCACAATATAAACATCACCAATCTAGACTAACCGTCCAGATGGGCTTCACACAACATGCATATGCCATACTACACATTTTCGGCTCTAGATGCAGACTCAACCAAGGAATCACTTACGCTTTCCACCTCTTGGTGGAGTATTCCATGCTCATGCATAAGAAAGTACTTCACTTGTCCAAGAAGGAGATCATTACCCTCGACGATCGCTTTGAAGCCATGAAATTCTAGCCGGATGGAAATCACCGCTACGGCCTTGCCTCCACAAATCTGAACTCAGCTCTTGAATCGAAACTTTGAAGCTCCGTTGGCAGCCGGCTTCCTTCTCCTTCTTCCTTCCTTGCTCTCCTCTCTCCCTAGCTCTTTAGAAAGAGAAATGAATGGAAGTTTATCCTTCCAATCTCGGTCTTATACCAGCGGGGAAGGTCCTGGACCCTTGGATCCAAGATGAAGGAAATGAACGGCCTCGATTTGCCCTCAAATCTGTATTTTTGGGCTGACACGGCCTGTGACACGCCCGTGTCGCAGGCCGTGTACCTTAAGCGGTACACAACTGACTTAATCCGACCAGGATATGGCCATGTGATACACCCGTGTCACAGGCCGTGTGCCATACACGGCTTCTGAAATGCCAGTGTCTAGGGGCCATATACATCAAACAACACACCACCAACTCAACCCGAGCGGGATATGACCATGTGACATGCCCGTGTCACAGGCCGTATACCCTGAGACACACATGTATCCACCAGTACACTTCCCTGGCCGATCTAGAGAAGAAAATGACCATGTGACACGCCCGTGTCATAGGCCGTGCGCCATTACAGGGCTGCAGACACGCCTCCGTCGAGCATTTCGTCTAGCAGAGTTCGTCGATCAGAGGAGGACACGACCACTGACTTGCCCGTGTCACAGGGCTTGTTCCCCCTCAAAGATTTGTTGAACGTATTTTGTTGACCACTCGCCAGCGCAACCATACAGAGCAGGACACGGCTTGGGACACACCCGTGTCCCAGCCCGTGTTGCCCAACCCGAACCCAAATGTGAGATTTGGGGTATTACAACCCTCCCCTCCTTACAAGAAATTTCGTCCCGAAATTTAGCTCAATTATAGACACCAACAGAACTACTCTTTTCTTGTATCTTAAGCACACAAGTTATTAACAAACATCTCATCGTCCATCCATACACAAAACATATATTTACATCACAAAAGTAACACAGTTTACTTATTTCCGCTCATCTCGCATAATTCATTTTATAGCCTCTTGGACTTCCAAACTAAACACTTGAGGCTGCTGTACTTCACTGATTGAGCTTTGCGGCTCCTATAATTCAAGATTATATACTCGCGGTTGCGTCCGGGATACAGACGACTCTGTCACTGCCTTACCCTTTTTCTCATAAGACGCACCTGTCTTTTGCTCACCGTTTGAAGAGCCACTCCAACAATCACATGCTATATGTCCTTGCTTTCCACATTTAAAACATATCCGTGTCTCCGCACGTCCTTGTCCATATGTTTCTTCCGAAGCAACAGTCGAAGAAGTTTGTTTCGCATGCCTGAACTTCTTCTTATCTCGTTTCCTAAACTCTGATTGTTCCGACTGCGAAACTTTAAATTCCGACTTTTCCATTGCCAATTTCTTCTTATCCTGCACCCGTTTCAAATCCTTATCCAGCGCACAGGTTGTATCTACTAATGCTTGGAAACCTTGGTTCACCGAGCTCGGGAGTGCCAACCTCAACTCATCACGAAGTCCCTCATAGAATCTATTCGACTTTCGCGCCTCTTCAGCGAAAGTCAATCCCGCATAGCTCCCTAGCCTGGTATACTCATGCAGGTACGTATCAACATTACTCTCACCCTGCACCAGACGTTGGAACTCATTTTCCATAGCAATTTGCTGTTACACTGGCAAATACTTGGCCTGAAATAATCTGGAGAATTCTTCTATCGATATTTCCTCTAATCCTCGACCTGCCAAGTGATGCAATTTCACTTCATCCCACCAAAGCCACGTGTCTCTTTCCAGCAGAAGAGTAGCTAAGGTAACTTTCTGCATTTCCTCAGTCCTGATTGCTGTCAAGATCCTCTTTACTCTTGCGAGCCAATCTTCCGCATGCATTGAGGAACCCGCCCCTCCAAACGTAGGTGGATGAAATTCCATAAACCGTTTCAATTGCCCGTCAGCTGCTTGCTCGTTAATCCGAGCCTCCACACGCACTTGCCTTGCACCAAGTTATACTGGCACCACTGCAGGCCTTTCCTGCTCCATAGGTTGTGCCTGCAATACTGCGAGCACCGTCGCAGTCACCAAACATTTGGTCTCCGCCGAGGGAGGAGGTGTAGGCACCTCAGCTAGTGTCGCACTCTCATCAGATTGTTGGGGCTCAGACTGCCCAGCACCACTCCTCGTCACCTATCAATGTACAAAACACCATTAATCGTCCATTTCATAACGGCAAATATACATTGACTGTACGGTCACGCTCCTCACGTGCATGTATGACATTCCTAGTAGACATTCTTGAGTTCAAATATGTTCTTCCTACCCAACACCTAAACCTGGCTCTGATACCGCTTTGTAACGCCTCCATTCGTCGTATGGAATATAACGGTGGGTCCGTCCGGGGCCCCACGCCATATTTCACAAACAAACGGCGGAGTCACGTATGAATATCAAAATCACAATCTACTCGCACCTTAACGCAGAGCATTCTAGCAGAAGCATTTTAAGTTGCAAGAACTCAACATACTGAATGTCCACTACATATATGAACTCCATATTTATATATAAACCAGGAATGTATACAACACACAAACGCTCATGACCTTAAGGACTTACAAGTTGCTCTTTACAAATATGGCTTCATACATTGGCATGCAGGCCGGCCACACATGAAATCCAAGAATTCTTTGCATGGCCTTCAAGGGCCTTTAAGCAGCAAGGGCATCAATCTCCTCAATCCAACTCAACCCATCAACACCTGCAGTTGAACATCCACCCCAAGAGTGTAAACAAAGCAACAGTCAGCATTAGCTGACCAATTATAACGACCCTACCCCTTACTTGGGGCAGCGGTTCCTTACCTGTATGCATTGCAATCACAACATATATATCACAATAAGTGCTCTCATGCACCGCATCATCACAAACATCGGCCTCCGCCAGACTCTCTGTGCACTCAGGGCACATTTACAGTGTACCGAACTCCTTGGCATCACCATCGGTCAGAGGTTTTAACATGTTGCCTGTCCGGATCTAGTCACCAAAACACACATGCAGGGAACATCCCACCCATATAACTCAGAGGTACTAACCTCATGACAAACTTGAGCATTATCACTTCAGATCGACCCACCATTGTGGTGCAGCAAGTCGGGTTTGGCCCGCGGCCCCCTATGCCTTGCCACCAATCGATCTCCCACAACACAGGTCTAGGTAAGCCTTTCGCGTTGCTCAAGTCGTCAATAGCGCAGATCTTGACACAGGTCAGCTTTCCCTTTCCTGCTCCGCACACACCTCTCGTAGAGCCGCTTTCCAATTCATTCCTATTTAACACCCCAATACAATGGCTCTTATATAGCTTTCTAAGTATTTACAATTCACAAGCATCCACACAATACATGGAGTCTTCTCTGATTCACAATATAAACATCACCAATCCAGACTAACCGTACAGATGGGCTTCACACAGTGCATATGCCGTACTACACATTTTCGGCTCTAGATGCAGACTCAACCGAGGAATCACTTACGCTTTCCACCTCTTGGTGGAGGATTCCATGCTCATGCATAAGAAAGGACTTCACTTGTCCAATAAGGAGATCGTTACCCTTGACGATCGCTTTAGAGCCATGAAATTCTAGCCAGATGGAAATCACCGCCACGGCCTTGCCTCCACAAATCTAAACTCAGCTCTTGAATCGAAACTCCGAAGCTCCACAGGCAGCCTACTTCCTTCTCCTTCTTCCTTTCATGCTCTCCTCTCTCCCTAGCTCTTTAGAAAGAGAAATGAATGGCAGTTTATCCTTCCAATCTCGGTATTATACCAGCAGGGAAGGTCCTGGACCCTTGGATCCAAGATGAAGGAAATGAACGTCCTCGATTTGCCCTCAAATCTGTATTTTTGGGCTGATACAGCCTGTGACATGCCCGTGTCACAGGTCGTATAACTTAAGCGGCACACAACCGTCTTAATCCAACCAGGACACAGCCATGTGACACGCCCGTGTCACAGGTCGTGTGCCATATACGGCTTCCGACATGCCCGTATCTAGGGGTCGTGTACATCAAATAGCACAACACCAACTCAACCCGAGCGGGATACGGCCATGTGACATGCCCGTGTCACAGGCCGTGTACCCTAAAAGACAACAGTGTCCACCAGTACACTTCCCTGGCCGATCCAGAGAAGAACACGGCCATGTGACACACACGTGTCATAAGCCGTGTGCCCTTACATAGCTGCAAACACGCCTCTGTCGAGAATTTGATCGAGCAGAGTTCGTCGATCAAAGCAGGACACGACCACTGACACGCCCGTGTCGTGGGGCGTGTTCCCCCTCAAAAATTCATCGAACGTATTTCGTCGACCACTCGCCAGTGCAACCATACAGAGCAGTACACGGCTTGGGGCACGCCTGTATCCCGGCCTGTGTTGCCCAACCTGAACCCAAATGTGAGATTTGGGGTGTTACATGTACCCTGAAAAAGCATCAAGAAAACTCATCACAGGAAACCCGACGGCGGAATCAACCAGCGCGTCGATTTGAGGTAAGGTGTAGAAATCCTTCGGGCAAGCTTTATTCAACATAAAAAAGTTGATACATATACGTCAGCCCCCTCCGGCTTCTTCACCATTACAACATCGGAGACCCCCTGGATACTGGATCTCCGAGACAAAACCCGCCTCCAGCAGCTTCTCCACCTCATCCCTGATCGGTCCGGCCAGCATGAAAGCGCTCTTCCTCTACTTCTGACGAACAGGAACTACCGCGGGATCCAGGTTGAGACGATGACAGGCAACATCGGTGTCAACCCATGGCATCTCGGCGGCGCTCCATGCGAAGACGGCAACGTTGTACTGTAGGCAAGTGGCCATCTCTATCTTCCCTTCTAGCGGCAGGGATCCTCCAACTTTTAGCAGTCCAGGCTCTCCTCCTCGAGAGATCACTTCTATCTCTTCCACCTTCTCAACAACACACAGTCCCTTATCCTTCTCCAGCAACTCCACCAACTTCTCTGCATCAACCATCCAGCTCATGGTGCTAACGACATTCAGGTAGCACTCCCTATAGGCCTTGGGATCTCCCCTGTAAAGAGTAGCGAACTTGCAAGAACAAACGGATAGAGTTTTGAATAATTGAAATTTTATTATCCAAAAAAGATATCATTTACAAAGGTATGACCTCCCTTATATAGAATGGAGGGGATATGAGAGAGTACAAATAAACAATGTGGGACTAAATATTTACAGTACTGAGCGGCTAGAAATAAAGGAGACCGCATAGGCCGCGTGGTTAGGCAAAGGAGTTAACCGCTCGGCAACTCCATCAGGATAGAACAGGCCGTAATTGGAGACCGATAAACCGCCCGGTCTCCAGGCTTCTGAGGAGACCGCCAGACCGCCCGGTCAACAAACCGCTGGACAAGACCGCAAGGCCGCCCAGTCTAATACTTCAACACTCCCCCTCAAGCTAGAGCATATATATCAAGCATGCCCAGCTTGTCACAAATGTGGAAGAAGGAAGTAGAGACCGGCTTTGTGAATATATCTGCCAATTCTTTGTCAGAGGTGACAAACGGTGTACAGATCTGTTTATTCAAAATCTCTTCCTGAATGAAGTGGCAGTCAACCTCTATATGCTTTGTTCTCTCATGGAAGACTGGATTTCTGGATATGTATATGGAGGCCTTGTTGTCACAGAACATAGGAAGAGGATAGTCATAGACCTCCCCTAGGTCAAGCATGAGAGCCCGCAACCACTTTAACTCACATGTGGTTGACGCCATACTCCGGTATTCGGCTTCTGCACTAGATCTGGAGACAACGGACTGTTTCTTGCTCTTCCAACTCACAAGATTTGTAACATCCCATTTCCAACTAGACCCCTAAGAGTGGTTTTGGCCATGACTAGGTCATGACAAAACCCTGGGAAGCCAGAAATGGGCCAAGAGATAGGAGGCCAAGGTAGGGATCACCATGGTCTGCAGGTAGTAGAATTCTGAACAATAGTTTAGGATGACAATGGGGCTTCACCATGACCCCAAGACCCTATCACAACACTCCCAAACATTTTGGGAGACCCATTAGAGCCAAAAGGACCCATTAGGGCCAACCCAAGAGGCCCAGTTGACCAAGGTCAACCCTAGCCCTACATAGGTCAACCTAGCCCACTTAGGGCCAATAGACCCACTCCTAGTCTAGAGGACCCCACCTATGCCCTCCTAACCCTAAAGTGAGGACAATGGGTCACTAAGGACACATTGGGGTCAGCCCTAGAGGCCAGGTTGACCCAGGTCAACTCAAGCCCTAATCTGGTCAAAGTACCCCTACTAAGGGTATGTGACCTCCAAAGTACAGGGCAACCCCATATAACTCTACCTAGACCCTAAGGGAAGTCAATGGGTCACCAAGGATCCATAGGGGTGGACCCTAATGGTCATGTTGACCCAGGTCAACTCTAGCTCTAAATGGTCAAAGTGACCTTACCAAGGGTCAAGTGACCTTTAAGGTGCCAAGTCAACCCTACCCAGCCCTACATAGACCTTAGGGGAGGCCAATGAACCACCCAGGACCCAATGGGGTCAACCTAGATGGTCAAATTGGCCAAGTCAACCCTCATTGAGGGCCAAGTCAACTTAGCCCAAAAAGGGCTAACCCAAGCTCAAGCCACTTCTCCCTTAGGCTAAGCCCATTCCCATGATCATCATAATCCAGTGGGCTGCCTTTAGCTTGTGGGGTTGACTAGTCAACCAGAGGTGACTAGGAGAGAGAAAAAGCTCCTCTCCATGATAATGGAGGAGAGAGAAATGAGGAAGGAGAAGGGGGAAGTAAGAGGCCGGCCAAGGGAGACTAACAGCCACCCTTTATGGCTGCAATCAACTCCTCTAGGAGAGAGGAGTTGATTCCAGCCGTTTCCCGGCCACCAAGGGGTGGGTTCAGCCCCCCTCCACACAACCCGAGCCACTCCATTAATGGAGATAATGGCCATTGAAGAACCAGCCTCTCCCCTCCCCCAATTGCCATTTAAACACCATCAGGGAGCCGAGGGGATCATTTTGGAGCACTTACCTGGAGGAGACGAGCCCTTCCACCGTGCAGTTGCAGAAGCCGAGCGCCGCCGCCGTCGCCAATGGCATCCCGCCGCTCCTCTCGCATCCAGGCCGCCAGGAAGGTCCTCCTCCTCTCCTTAACTCGCGGGTAGATCCTAGGAATCCTTAGGCTAGAGTATCGGGCTCAATTGAGCCCGATCGAATCCAGGATTTCTCCTGGTTTCGGCAAGGAAAATTCTTGCTCAATCCGCCGGAAAACACCTCTCCGGCGGCGGAGCCGCCGCCTGACGACAGCCACCACCTCCACGGAGGTGTTGGTGACGGTGGCCGGCCGGGGAAGGGGCTGGATCGCCGGCGGCAGAGCTTGGAAATCGCTCCAGGTAGAACCAATCCCAGCCGTTGGCTCAGTGGGGACGATGACCAGATGCCGTCGATCTGCGCCAAGATTCGTGCGGCATCAGATCAGATACTATAGGAGTTAAATAAAATTTATTTCATTTTTGTCACACTGGATGTATTTAATGTAATTAATGTTTAAAAATACCTAGGGACCTTGGATGGAAATTTGCCCAACATGAACATTGTAGCTTAGGGTGTCTAGTTTGCAGCAAAAATTGTTGGGACCCTTTTGGGTCACTGGTTAGACCAGGGCACCCATTTTGGTGGGACATGTCCTTAGGGCTAGGCAGTCACTAAAATGAGTGCCCACTCTTCTCCCCAAGCCCAAATGGGCTGAAATTTTGGCAGAGGGTCTATCCTAGGCATACCTAGGGCCTGCCCAAAAATGGGAATTTTTGGAGAAAATATTTCTATAGTTTTGGTAAAAATTTAATAATCATTAGATAAATTAAATAGGTGCCTTAAACACATCCAAACCCTCCCAAATTTTGGTGAGTGGTCCCTGGGCTCCAATTAGGTCCCTGTATAAAATTTCAGGTAGATTGGGTGAGTTTTGGATAGGTTTTGACCCAACCCTAGTTCTACCCTATGGAGGGCATTTTGGTCAAAAGTTGCACTTTTGGTTTTAAGTGACCAAATCACCTCAACAGAGGCTGAAACTTAGGCCACTGATATGATTTAACTTTTTGCACTCACTCATGAAGTTTGGAGTGGATTGGGCTAGGGTAGCCCTAGAAGTGTAGGGTAGACCCTTTAGGGTAATTTGCTAGGGTTTGAAGAAATTGGGGTCAAAAGACCTTGGATGGGCTTGAAACTTGGAATGATGTCCATAGGGTCACTATGGTCCTATGGTTAAAATTTTAGGGCATTTGGAAGACTTAGGACCCCTTAAATCCATAACCCTAGTTTAGGGCACTAGCTTTGAAACCATAAGAACTAATACCAAAACTATCTGCAAAGGGCTGAGATTTTGAATGGATAGATGCTTAGGGCATACATGTCACTGGAAATTTTATAAATAATTTTGGATGAATATTTTTGGTACTTTATTCACAGAGTTACATTTTATAATTTCCACTTAAGAGTTTTTGCAGAGCACTATACTTGCTTAAACTTGATAAAACTTAGCCAAGGGGCTTATAATCATGTTACCCATCTCTGTAAATTTTTATGGAATTTTTGGAGAATGATATTTAGTGGCTGCTTCTTTAATTATTTAATTCCATGGAACCTTGGAAAATTTAATAATGACTTTTATATTGTCTGAAAAATTTTAATTTCTTCATCATGATGTTTTTAGTTCCCTATGAAGCCCTAGTAATTTTTACATAATTATTGGAGACATACATGTGGCACTTCCTTCATTATTTTTGATTTTTGGAATTATTTTAATAAATCCTTTAGAGGTCAAGAATTATCTGGAAAATTATGAAAATTAGCATCCAATGATACTTCTCTGTTATTTAGTGAATACAAATTTTAGGAGGCCATTACCTGAGAAAATCTTATGGTTCATGTTCAAATCGACTATGGCCTAGTTTTTGAGGAAAATTCAATAAATAGTAGATTAATTGGGAAAAATATGATTTTCTGAATTTAGTCTATATTTATCATAATAGACCTCTGATAATTATCATAAGGGTACTGGATGAGTATTTCATGTACTTCCCCTTTTACGGGTCACGTAGCTTAAGTGGTCTGCATATAGCAAAACTGCAGGATTTCATTGGGATTGAATTAGGGCACGTATGATGGGTCTTGATGGTTTGCTGTAAGGACAAGTGGAAAGGGCTGCATCTTTGGAAGATGAGTGAGTAGGGTGTGGATTTGTCTAGGGTTTAAAGGCGTTCGGGTCCGACGAAAGATCGTCCTACCCAAGGAGAGTTGGAGTCAAATCACCCTAGGATTAGCGTATCGAAACATGAGAAAATAATGGGTAAGGGGATCAACCAATAATAAAATAAGTACCTTGCGAAAGGGAACGCTGGGCGTAATCCCAACACAGTTCCTAGTGCCCCTTGAGAGCCCTTCACAGGGAATACCGGGGGCAGTCCTGGGTTAACGTAAACTGTTTAACAAGCTGAAAAGAGTAACTTAGTAATTAGGGTTGCACATTTCACAGGCACTGTTAGCACCAAAAGTCAGCTGGGAGCTTCGGCTCGGATGGTTAAAAGACGGACTCTTGGTCCGGGGAGCTTCGGCTCGGGTTTTGTTTACGCTAAATCTGCATGTGCATAAAAGGAAAACAAATTAAGGTGGTGGGTTTTCGGTATTGGAGGGTCGATGCACCGACGCCAATACGTTGACTCGGCAAGTGTGGTTAGCACTTCGCCAACAGAAGTCCGGTGCGCCAGCCGGCAAGAGTACGCAGGAGTCCGCTTCGTGCACCAAGCGTTGAGGCGTACGATAGGTCTGACCGGTAGTGCCTTACTGGTTTAGAGGTGGGCGAGGCCCAACCCACCGCTTCCGTCTGCCACTACGGAGGTATCCTGGGAGGTTACGGCTCCAGAAAGGGGGAACTAAAGGTCTGTGTGCACAGAGTCGGGTGTGTGCGTTGCACTTGCATGTCCATCATACCCACTTGCATGTCATAGCATAATCGATTCATTTAACCCCTGACACCTGATGTATAAGTGGAATGGGACGCTTATACATTAGGACCTGCAAAACGACCCCTTGGTCTATAAGCTTGTGTGGGCAAGTTTATAAATTAAGGTTAATTTTGATATATTTAGTTACTGCTGTGTGACCACCGACACCCCAACGTATAAATCGGTATGAGACTTTTTATACGATGGGAGCCTTGCAAAAGACCCCTTGGCTTATGTGTTTTTCCACATAAGTGAAGGTTACATTTCAGCTTACATTTTATTGTCTTTATATGCTATAGAACTTGCTAGAATAGGACCGCTGCCATCTGCTTCGATATTCTCCACCTTCATGTCCTTCCCTTTCTTCCTCTCCGCTCGGTGCCTAGGAGCCGTGGGGGAAGGGGTGGGGGATGATAGGACTTAGTCTTTTAGACTAACGGTTTTCGACCGCATCATTTAGGGGATCGCGGAGACCAGCATGGAGGAGCAGCCCCAGAGACCGGTGCGCTTGGAGATGGGGCAGTCTAGCTCCGGAGTTCATACAGCCGGGACTGTGAGTCTCGACCCTGAGTAGTTTTTCAGCTTTTGCTTCCGCATGAGTGACTTTGTAGTGAGGATATGTTGTACCGGGCATAAGCCCGTATTTTTGCTACTCTGATGTTGTCTTCTGTGGACACTCCCTTCGTGGAGTTATATTTATATATGTCATATGATTTTCTGTGGACAGATGGACTTCATTTTACTTCATTATGCTACTTTTATGTGATCGAATTGGCCGGCAGATTCGGCGCTTTGTGGTGATGACCCTTCAGGGCGTGAAGGAGTCACCGCAAAACGGCGGATCTGGGCCTAAGACCCCGGTGTCGAAAAAGAAAAAAAAAGGGGGTCTTACAAGTGGTATCAGAGCAAACCTCGATCGAAAAGTAGCCGTCCACAACCCTGGGTCACCCCCGCGCGGGTTTAGTTTGGGGACAAACTAAGCAGCGGAAGCGGTGGTGTGCCCATATGGGGGAATCACATATAAATTGTCCACTATCATTAGGCATTGAGTCGATTACCTACTGATGAAGTTCATTTTGCAGCCCTCAGCTCAGCCCACCCCACAAGGTGGAGCTCAGCAGATTCCAGACATTGCACCACCTCCCATGGTCCCCACACCTTTCCTCCAGTCAGACATGGGGCAGACCCTTACAGCCATCCTTGAGGCCTTCCGGGCTCAGCAAGCCCCAGCCCAGCAGCCAAACCCAGGGGCCAACTGGATGAGCACCTTCCGAGGACTCTCTCCCCCATCTTACTTGGGGACGGAGTCGGCAGTACGGACAGAGGAGTGGCTGGATGTGATGTACGAGATGTTGACGGGGATACGATGCCCCTGGGAGGAGAGGGTGGCCCTAGTGGTATCTTGCTTGGAGTCACATGCCAAGCGGTGGTGGAAGACGCTGTTGGACACGACTTTTGCAGATAGAGAGATTGCAGAAATCACATGGGAAGAATTCAGGGCCACGCTGCTGGAGCACTTTGTTCCTCAGTCGGCCAGGGATGAGTTGGAGGAGCGTTTCTTGCAGCTGAGGCAGGGCACCAGGACAGTGGTGGAGTACCACCGAGAGTTCGATCATTTGGCCCGATATGCGGGCTCTTATCAGCTGGATGAAGCGGGGTACGTCAAGAGGTTTTATAAGGGCCTAAAAGAGGAGTTGAGAGAGGCTTTGCTTTTTGTCTCTGACGGGCCCATCTCCCGGATTTTAGAGATGGCGAAGAGGATTGAGGCTGACTGGCACACCACTCGGGGCCGGAAACGGCAAACGGAGGACCAGGGCCGGAGGGCCCGAAATGATCAGCGGCGAGGCATCGTACCAGATGGAAGAAGGGCAGAGGAGCAGCCTCGTCAGGAGTTGAGGCAGGAGCCGAGAGAGCAGGTGGTCTTGGCCCCTCAACCTCTCCGGATCCAGGAGATGCAGAGACCCCGGGGTATGGCGTATCCCCCGCCGGAGTGCTTCCACTGTCACCAGGTGGGACACCTCCGGAGAGATTGCCCTATGAGGGGGGCACCACCTCCAGCACCACGAGGTGGCCCACCAGCCCAGCATTTCGGAGGCCGAGGACGCGGCCGAGGACGTGGTTACCAGGGAGGCGACCGCAGGCAGAATGGGGAGCAGATTTACGCTCTGGACTTAGCACAGCCCCGGAACCCGGACAGGGTCATTGCAGGTATGAGAGTAATCTTAATGTTAGAATTATTCTTTGCTCGTATTAAGCATTGATAGAACTACTATACAACCTAGGTTAGAAAACCTTACGCTAGAATTTCTTTCAAACTGATTTAGGAATGGTGATGGTGTGCGGCAAGCCTGCCCACACCCTGTTCGACACGGGGGCATCACATAACTTTGTATCGGAGGATTTCGTCAAGGACCTGGATCAGATTCGTTGCTATACAGGACTACCCAGGAGGGTGCGCCTCCCCAATGGGATGGAGATTCAGTCCACAGAAAAGTGCCTCCTGGAGGTTACCATAGACGGGTTGACACTCGAGGCCCCGGCAACGATCCTGAGGATGCCGGACTTCGACCTCATCTTGGGCATGACATGGCTCGTCTGGAACCATGCCCAGATTGATTGCCCGGCAAGGAGGGTCGTGCTCAGCCACGGCGATACTTATGCGACATTCGAAGGTACTACACCGGTCTCCCGACGCCTGCTTTCATCTATTCAGGCCATTAAGGCTCATATGCAAGGGGACGAGGTATATCAAGTATTGTTCGAGATGACTGAGGAGAAGGACCTGATTGCTAACATTCCGGTGGTTCGTGACTACGCCGACATTTTTCCGGATAAGCTGCCGGGACTACCTCCGCATAGGGAAAAGGACTTCCAGATTCAGCTGGTACCAGGGGCTAAGCCGGTATCCAAGGCCCCTTATCGGATGGCCCCGAAGGAGTTGGCGGAGTTTCGGACACAGTTGCAAGAGCTGGTGGAAGCAGGATTTGTTAGGCCGAGCTCCTCATCATGGGGAGCTCCTGTCCTATTCGTAAAGAAGAAGGACGGCACTTTACGCCTGTGCATCGACTATCGAGCACTAAACAGGCTGACCGTCCGAAATACCTATCCGCTCCCCAGGATAGACGAGTTGTTCGATCAGCTGGAGGGAGCCCATTACTTTTCGAAGCTGGACTTGAGATCAGGCTACTACCAGCTGCGGATCCAGGAGGAGGATATTCCGAAGACGGCCTTTAGTAGCCGATATGGATTGTATGAGTTCATCGTGATGCCCTTTGGGCTCACGAATGCTCCGTCGGCGTTTATGAGCCTCATGAACCGGGTCTTCGAGGCTTATTTGGATGTGTTCGTCATAGTATTCATAGACGACATCCTTATCTATTCTAAGACGGAGGAGGAGCACACGCGACATCTGGCACTGACCTTGGAGAGACTGCGGGAGCATCGCCTTTATGCGAAGTTCAGCAAGTGTCAGTTCTGGTTGAAGGAGGTGGCTTTCTTAGGCCACATTATCAGCGGAGCCGGGCTGGCGGTGGACCCGGCAAAGATTCAGGCAGTCAGGGATTGGCCGCCGCTGAAGACGGCCACAGACGTGCGAAGTTTCCTGGGACTTGCCGGTTATTACCGGAAATTCGTAGAAGGATTCTCTCGAATCGCCCTCCCGCTCACATCCTTGACAAAGAAGGAGGTACCGTTCGTGTGGACCCCGCAGTGCCAGACAGCTTTCCAGGAGCTGAAGGATCGGCTGACCTCGGCTCCCATTCTTACTCTCCCCTCGGGGAGGGAGGGATTCCAGGTCTACACCGACGCATCATATCAGGGGATGGGAGCAGTACTGATGCAGAACGGACACGTCATAGCTTATGCTTCCCGCCAGCTGAAGACCCATGAGAAGAACTACCCAGTGCACGACCTGGAGATGGGGGCAGTTGTATTCGCACTAAAAATATGGCGGCACTACCTTTATGGAGTCCACTGTGACATATACTCCGATCATAAGAACCTTAAGTACGTGGACACGCAGAAGGAACTAAACATCAGGCAGAGACGTTGGGTGGAGTTCCTTTCTGACTATCAGTATGAGATGCATTACCACCCGGGGAAGGCGAACGTGGTAGCGGATGCACTGAGTCGGAGAGCTGCCACAGCAGGAGCAGAGCCTCAGTTGATGTCTATGGAGCTGCTGCAGAGACTAGAGGACATGCACATTACTCTGGTGTCGTCTGATGATCCTGAGCTCTATGAGGAGTACTTGGCCGCGATAGGCGCTACCGATGACATCAGAGACCGGGTCAGAGAGGGACAGAGGCAGGATGCCAAGTTAGAGCCCATCTTCCGAGCTCTGGAGGCAGGCACTGCAGGGGACTACACACTGAGGGACGATCTGGTGTGCTTCAGAGGACGGGTGTATATACCGGAGGGAGGCCAGATCCGGGAGGATATTATGATGGAGGCGCACTGCAGCCGGTATTCCGTACACCCGGGGATCACAAAGATGACGGCTGATTTGAAGAAGACGATGTACTGGCCGGGCATGAAGAAGGATGTCTCACACTTCGTGACCCACTGTGAGGCATGTCAGCTAGTGAAGGCGGAGTGCAGGAACCCCGCGGGATTATTGCAGCCACTCCCGGTGCCGGAGTGGAAGTTTGATGACATAGCCATGGACTTCATACATGGGCTTCCCCGGTCTCGGACAGGGAACGACTCGATCTGGGTAATCGTCGATCGGTTGACCAAGGTGGCTCGATTTATACCGATCAGGAAGGATGATTCAGTAGGAGTACTGGTGCGGAAGTTTGTGGAGCAGTTCATTCGTTATCATGGTGTGCCCAGGACGATAGTGTCGGATCGGGATGGCAGGTTCACCTCTAGGGAGTGGAGGTCCGTGCAAGCTTACTTAGGCACGCGATTGACTTTCAGCACTGCATTCCACCCCCAGACAGACGGGCAGACAGAACGCACCAACCGGACGCTGGAGGACCTTTTGAGGCTCTGCATTTTGGACCGTGGGGAACCGTGGGAGAAACTCTTACCCCTTGTCGAGTTCTCCTATAACAACAGCCACCAGTCCAGCATCAGGATGGCACCTTACGAAGCCTTGTACGGGAGGAGATGCCGGACCCCGCTCTCATGGGTGCAGAACGAAGATCCGAAGGTATTGGGGTCAGAGTTTGTTGAAGACACCGAGGCACAAGTGAGGCTGATCAGAGACAGGATGCTCGAGGCGCAGAGTAGACAGGCCAAGTACTATGACGCCCGACATCGGCAGGTGGAGTTCCAGGTGGGGGACCGGGTGTTTCTGAAAATCCGGCCCATGCATGGAGTTTCACGGGTGCGTGGTCGGAGGAAGAAGCTCAGCCCTAGGTACATGGGCCCTTACAGGATCCTGGAGCGGATCGGACCCCTAGCCTACCGGCTGGAGTTACCACCAGAGCTAGAAGCGCTGCACGACGTCTTCCACATTTCTTCTTTGAGGAGGGCTCTACTACGCCCGGAGCAGCAGATTCTGACCACCGAAGGGCCGGTAGCTTCAGACCGGTCTGTTCATTTGGAGCCTGTGAGGATCGACGACCGAGGAGTGCGGGTCTTACGACGCAAGAGGGTCCCTCTAGTCAAGGTCCTGTGGAGGAACCACGGCCAGGAGGAGCATACCTGGGAGCCACAGGACCTGATGCGACAAAGATACCCCGAGCTATTCAGTCAGGTATACCTCTCAGACCCCTCAAGATGTTAATTTATTTTTCTGCTTTAAGTATACTAAGGGCTGCTCTAGGTAGATAGGGGCTTATCTTTGTTTATTGGGGGCTTAACTTTGTTTATTGGGATTTTGGTTCACCGTTTGGGCGAAAGGGGTCTTAGATCTAAGTTTTCCCTTAAATCAAATTTAACAAACAAGACGTCATAATGGGATGTTACAAGACTCTTTCCTTCGGTAATAAGACCCGTAGGTCCAACCTTGATTTCGGGGACGAAATCTTTGTTTTGTTTATTGGGATTTGTAACATCCCATTTCCAACTAGACCCCTAAGAGTGGTTTTGGCCATGACTAGGTCATGACAAAACCCTGGGAAGCCAGAAATGGGCCAAGAGATAGGAGGCCAAGGTAGGGATCACCATGGTCTGCAGGTAGTAGAATTCTGAACAATAGTTTAGGATGACAATGGGGCTTCACCATGACCCCAAGACCCTATCACAACACTCCCAAACATTTTGGGAGACCCATTAGAGCCAAAAGGACCCATTAGGGCCAACCCAAGAGGCCCAGTTGACCAAGGTCAACCCTAGCCCTACATAGGTCAACCTAGCCCACTTAGGGCCAATAGACCCACTCCTAGTCTAGAGGACCCCACCTATGCCCTCCTAACCCTAAAGTGAGGACAATGGGTCACTAAGGACACATTGGGGTCAGCCCTAGAGGCCAGGTTGACCCAGGTCAACTCAAGCCCTAATCTGGTCAAAGTACCCCTACTAAGGGTATGTGACCTCCAAAGTACAGGGCAACCCCATATAACTCTACCTAGACCCTAAGGGAAGTCAATGGGTCACCAAGGATCCATAGGGGTGGACCCTAATGGTCATGTTGACCCAGGTCAACTCTAGCTCTAAATGGTCAAAGTGACCTTACCAAGGGTCAAGTGACCTTTAAGGTGCCAAGTCAACCCTACCCAGCCCTACATAGACCTTAGGGGAGGCCAATGAACCACCCAGGACCCAATGGGGTCAACCTAGATGGTCAAATTGGCCAAGTCAACCCTCATTGAGGGCCAAGTCAACTTAGCCCAAAAAGGGCTAACCCAAGCTCAAGCCACTTCTCCCTTAGGCTAAGCCCATTCCCATGATCATCATAATCCAGTGGGCTGCCTTTAGCTTGTGGGGTTGACTAGTCAACCAGAGGTGACTAGGAGAGAGAAAAAGCTCCTCTCCATGATAATGGAGGAGAGAGAAATGAGGAAGGAGAAGGGGGAAGTAAGAGGCCGGCCAAGGGAGACTAACAGCCACCCTTTATGGCTGCAATCAACTCCTCTAGGAGAGAGGAGTTGATTCCAGCCGTTTCCCGGCCACCAAGGGGTGGGTTCAGCCCCCCTCCACACAACCCGAGCCACTCCATTAATGGAGATAATGGCCATTGAAGAACCAGCCTCTCCCCTCCCCCAATTGCCATTTAAACACCATCAGGGAGCCGAGGGGATCATTTTGGAGCACTTACCTGGAGGAGACGAGCCCTTCCACCGTGCAGTTGCAGAAGCCGAGCGCCGCCGCCGTCGCCAATGGCATCCCGCCGCTCCTCTCGCATCCAGGCCGCCAGGAAGGTCCTCCTCCTCTCCTTAACTCGCGGGTAGATCCTAGGAATCCTTAGGCTAGAGTATCGGGCTCAATTGAGCCCGATCGAATCCAGGATTTCTCCTGGTTTCGGCAAGGAAAATTCTTGCTCAATCCGCCGGAAAACACCTCTCCGGCGGCGGAGCCGCCGCCTGACGACAGCCACCACCTCCACGGAGGTGTTGGTGACGGTGGCCGGCCGGGGAAGGGGCTGGATCGCCGGCGGCAGAGCTTGGAAATCGCTCCAGGTAGAACCAATCCCAGCCGTTGGCTCAGTGGGGACGATGACCAGATGCCGTCGATCTGCGCCAAGATTCGTGCGGCATCAGATCAGATACTATAGGAGTTAAATAAAATTTATTTCATTTTTGTCACACTGGATGTATTTAATGTAATTAATGTTTAAAAATACCTAGGGACCTTGGATGGAAATTTGCCCAACATGAACATTGTAGCTTAGGGTGTCTAGTTTGCAGCAAAAATTGTTGGGACCCTTTTGGGTCACTGGTTAGACCAGGGCACCCATTTTGGTGGGACATGTCCTTAGGGCTAGGCAGTCACTAAAATGAGTGCCCACTCTTCTCCCCAAGCCCAAATGGGCTGAAATTTTGGCAGAGGGTCTATCCTAGGCATACCTAGGGCCTGCCCAAAAATGGGAATTTTTGGAGAAAATATTTCTATAGTTTTGGTAAAAATTTAATAATCATTAGATAAATTAAATAGGTGCCTTAAACACATCCAAACCCTCCCAAATTTTGGTGAGTGGTCCCTGGGCTCCAATTAGGTCCCTGTATAAAATTTCAGGTAGATTGGGTGAGTTTTGGATAGGTTTTGACCCAACCCTAGTTCTACCCTATGGAGGGCATTTTGGTCAAAAGTTGCACTTTTGGTTTTAAGTGACCAAATCACCTCAACAGAGGCTGAAACTTAGGCCACTGATATGATTTAACTTTTTGCACTCACTCATGAAGTTTGGAGTGGATTGGGCTAGGGTAGCCCTAGAAGTGTAGGGTAGACCCTTTAGGGTAATTTGCTAGGGTTTGAAGAAATTGGGGTCAAAAGACCTTGGATGGGCTTGAAACTTGGGAATGATGTCCATAGGGTCACTATGGTCCTATGGTTAAAATTTTAGGGCATTTGGAAGACTTAGGACCCCTTAAATCCATAACCCTAGTTTAGGGCACTAGCTTTGAAACCATAAGAACTAATACCAAAACTATCTGCAAAGGGCTGAGATTTTGAATGGATAGATGCTTAGGGCATACATGTCACTGGAAATTTTATAAATAATTTTGGATGAATATTTTTGGTACTTTATTCACAGAGTTACATTTTATAATTTCCACTTAAGAGTTTTTGCAGAGCACTATACTTGCTTAAACTTGATAAAACTTAGCCAAGGGGCTTATAATCATGTTACCCATCTCTGTAAATTTTTATGGAATTTTTGGAGAATGATATTTAGTGGCTGCTTCTTTAATTATTTAATTCCATGGAACCTTGGAAAATTTAATAATGACTTTTATATTGTCTGAAAAATTTTTAATTTCTTCATCATGATGTTTTTAGTTCCCTATGAAGCCCTAGTAATTTTTACATAATTATTGGAGACATACATGTGGCACTTCCTTCATTATTTTTGATTTTTGGAATTATTTTAATAAATCCTTTAGAGGTCAAGAATTATCTGGAAAATTATGAAAATTAGCATCCAATGATACTTCTCTGTTATTTAGTGAATACAAATTTTAGGAGGCCATTACCTGAGAAAATCTTATGGTTCATGTTCAAATCGACTATGGCCTAGTTTTTGAGGAAAATTCAATAAATAGTAGATTAATTGGGAAAAATATGATTTTCTGAATTTAGTCTATATTTATCATAATAGACCTCTGATAATTATCATAAGGGTACTGGATGAGTATTTCATGTACTTCCCCTTTTACGGGTCACGTAGCTTAAGTGGTCTGCATATAGCAAAACTGCAGGATTTCATTGGGATTGAATTAGGGCACGTATGATGGGTCTTGATGGTTTGCTGTAAGGACAAGTGGAAAGGGCTGCATCTTTGGAAGATGAGTGAGTAGGGTGTGGATTTGTCTAGGGTTTAAAGGCGTTCGGGTCCGACGAAAGATCGTCCTACCCAAGGAGAGTTGGAGTCAAATCACCCTAGGATTAGCGTATCGAAACATGAGAAAATAATGGGTAAGGGGATCAACCAATAATAAAATAAGTACCTTGCGAAAGGGAACGCTGGGCGTAATCCCAACACAGTTCCTAGTGCCCCTTGAGAGCCCTTCACAGGGAATACCGGGGGCAGTCCTGGGTTAACGTAAACTGTTTAACAAGCTGAAAAGAGTAACTTAGTAATTAGGGTTGCACATTTCACAGGCACTGTTAGCACCAAAAGTCAGCTGGGAGCTTCGGCTCGGATGGTTAAAAGACGGACTCTTGGTCCGGGGAGCTTCGGCTCGGGTTTTGTTTACGCTAAATCTGCATGTGCATAAAAGGAAAACAAATTAAGGTGGTGGGTTTTCGGTATTGGAGGGTCGATGCACCGACGCCAATACGTTGACTCGGCAAGTGTGGTTAGCACTTCGCCAACAGAAGTCCGGTGCGCCAGCCGGCAAGAGTACGCAGGAGTCCGCTTCGTGCACCAAGCGTTGAGGCGTACGATAGGTCTGACCGGTAGTGCCTTACTGGTTTAGAGGTGGGCGAGGCCCAACCCACCGCTTCCGTCTGCCACTACGGAGGTATCCTGGGAGGTTACGGCTCCAGAAAGGGGGAACTAAAGGTCTGTGTGCACAGAGTCGGGTGTGTGCGTTGCACTTGCATGTCCATCATACCCACTTGCATGTCATAGCATAATCGATTCATTTAACCCCTGACACCTGATGTATAAGTGGAATGGGACGCTTATACATTAGGACCTGCAAAACGACCCCTTGGTCTATAAGCTTGTGTGGGCAAGTTTATAAATTAAGGTTAATTTTGATATATTTAGTTACTGCTGTGTGACCACCGACACCCCAACGTATAAATCGGTATGGGACTTTTTATACGATGGGAGCCTTGCAAAAGACCCCTTGGCTTATGTGTTTTTCCACATAAGTGAAGGTTACATTTCAGCTTACATTTTATTGTCTTTATATGCTATAGAACTTGCTAGAATAGGACCGCTGCCATCTGCTTCGATATTCTCCACCTTCATGTCCTTCCCTTTCTTCCTCTCCGCTCGGTGCCTAGGAGCCGTGGGGGAAGGGGTGGGGGATGATAGGACTTAGTCTTTTAGACTAACGGTTTTCGACCGCATCATTTAGGGGATCGCGGAGACCAGTATGGAGGAGCAGCCCCAGAGACCGGTGCGCTTGGAGATGGGGCAGTCTAGCTCCGGAGTTCATACAGCCGGGACTGTGAGTCTCGACCCTGAGTAGTTTTTCAGCTTTTGCTTCCGCATGAGTGACTTTGTAGTGAGGATATGTTGTACCGGGCATAAGCCCGTATTTTTGCTACTCTGATGTTGTCTTCTGTGGACACTCCCTTCGTGGAGTTATATTTATATATGTCATATGATTTTCTGTGGACAGATGGACTTCATTTTACTTCATTATGCTACTTTTATGTGATCGAATTGGCCGGCAGATTCGGCGCTTTGTGGTGATGACCCTTCAGGGCGTGAAGGAGTCACCGCAAAACGGCGGATCTGGGCCTAAGACCCCGGTGTCGAAAAAGAAAAAAAAAGGGGGTCTTACAAGATTTCCTCCAACAAAGGTACAAAAACCTGACGTGGATTTACGATCGCCTTTGTCATCCGCGTAACTAGAATCTGAGTAGGCCTCAACCCTCAGATGATCATTCTTCTGAAAGATAAGTCCTTTGCCTGGTGCTGCTTTGATATACTCTAAAATCTTCAGGGCAGACTGAAGGTGGCACTCCCTGGGAGCTTGCATAAACTGACTGACCTTGCCTATAGCATAGGCGATGTCGGGTCTAGTAACCGTGAGATAGATGAGTTTGCCTACCAAACGTCTGTACCTGGTGACATCAGATAGAAGAGGCGAGTCATCCGTCCACGTTTTGTCTTCTCCAATAGCCATGGGAAACCGAGCCGGTTTGGCACCTGTCAATCCTGCTTCTTGTAGAAGATCAAGGGCATACTTCCGTTGGGAGAGGACCAACGAGTAAAGTTTCCGAGAGATTTCTATCCCCAAGAAGTATTTCGGGGAGCCCATATCCTTCGTGACCAAGTGTTGACGGAGGTGCTTTTTCGTCAAGTCCACCCCATCTCGATCATCGCCAGTAAGAAGAATATCATCCACATATACTGCCAAAACCACCAGTCCCGAGGCCGTTTTGTGAATGAATAAGGAGTGATCGGCCGAACTCCTTGTAAAGCCAATGGTAGCCACAATACCACTAAATTTGTCGAACCACGCCCGAGGGCTCTGCTTTAGGCCATAAATGGCCTTCTTCAAATAGCATACGCGTGTCTCCCCCTGAGCAATATACCCAGGAGGTTGCTCCATGTAGACGTCCTCCTGAAGATCGCCATAGAGAAAAGCATTCTTCACATCAAGCTGGGAAATAGCCCATTCCCGGTTAACAGCCACCGAGATAAGAACCCAGATGGTGCTGAGGCGAGCAACCGGAGAAAAGTGTCAAAGTAATCAATGCCATAAGTCTGAGTGAAGCCTTTGGCCACCAGCCGGGCCTTGTAGCGATCCACAGTGCCGTCGGGCCGAAATTTCACAGCGAAGACCCAGCGACAGCCTACCACATCAGTGCCCACAGGAGGAGGAACCATGGTCCAGGTACCCCGTTCAGTAAGAGTAGCCATCTCTTCATCCATGGAAGACTTCCAATGAGGGATAGTAAGAGCCTCCTGGTAGGTGCGGGGAGTAGAAGTAGCAGAGATAGCCAGGGCAAAACACCTGCGAGAAGGAGAAAGCCGATCATAGGAAACAACTGCCGCAAGCGGGTGTTGAGTACACGCCCGCACCCCTTTACGAAGAACGATGGGAAGATCCAGGTCGACAGGTGTGTCAGCGACCGGAGCATCCATGGCGGAGAAGGCTGGCCCGGGACTAGAGAGATACGGCGTCGGAGAAGTGGGAGGGGTGGGAGGGGAGACGGACAGGGAAGGAGACGGTGGAGGAGGAGACAGAGGTGGGGAGACGTCGAGAGACGTGGAGGGAACGGAGAGATCAGAGGGAAGAGAGGATGGAGGAGAGAAGTAGGAAGCATTCTCGAAAAATGTCACATCCCCGGAGACAAATTGCTTGCGGAGAAGGGGGTCAAAACAGCAATAGCCTTTTTGAGTGGTGGAGTACCCCAGAAAGACACACTTGGTGGAACGGGGGGAAAGCTTGTCGCGGGTAGTGGAGGGAGCATGAACAAAGGCCGTACAGCCAAAGACACGGAGAGGGAGAGGAAAAGGTTCCTTGTGAGGGTAGAGAATGGAGAAGGGGGTCTGGCCGTGGAGAACTGTGGAGGGAAGGCGATTGATGAGATAGCAGGCGAGGAGGACAGCGTAGCCCCAGTAGGAGCGAGGGACGTGCATCTGCGTCATGAGAGTACGAGCAACATCAAGCAGATGACGGTTTTTACACTCCGCCACTCCATTCTGCTGGGAGGTGTAAACACAAGTAGTTTGATGAAGAAGACCATGTTGGTGAAAGAAAGAGGAGAACTCAAGATTAAGATACTCCTTGGCATTATCAGAACATAAAATTTTAATAGAAATGTCAAACTGATTCTGAATCATAAAATAAAATGATTGCCAAACAGAAAAGAGTTTAGAGCGATCTTTTAATAGATACACCCAGGTACATCGTGAAGAATCATCTATAAAAGTTACAAAATAGGAACTACCCCGACCAACAGTGAGGGTAGGAGCCGGACCCCATACATCAGAATGAATAAGGTCAAACGGGCGAGAGGAGCCACGGCCTTGCTTCAGTGGGAAGGAGGAGCGATGATGTTTGCAAAGCTAACACGCATCACAGTTGAGCGGAGAACTGGTAGGAGGTAAGTGAGGCAGAAGCTGTCGAAGAATCCAAGGAGGAGGATGACCAAGGCGAAGATGCCACTGAAGGAGATCGGTGGAGGAGGAGTAGGCGGACAGAGGGGAAACATCGTCGAGGAAGTCGAGGCCGCCACTCTCAGTCCCAGTAGCAATCGTCCGCTGGGTCCTCGGGTCCTGAAAAGAACAAGTAGTTAGAGTGAATAAGACGGAGCACTGAAGTTCTCGGCATAAAGTAGTAACAGATAATAAATTTCACGGGAACGTCGGGACATAGAGAGTGTCCTCCAAGCAAAGCAATGAGATGAGTTGAACCATGCCCGTCCCATGAACCGGGGACGGCGAACCATCCGCCACACGAACCGGGGGTAAGCGGTCATGCGTCTCAAGACGGGAGAAGCAATGAGGGTTGCCAGTCATATGATTCGTAGCACCAGAGTCAATCAGCCATTTACCTTGGGTAACGACGTGGGCACTACCTGACGTCGTGGCTACAGAGGCAGACGGCCGAGAAGAGGCGGAGGCCGAAGAAGGAGCATCACCCGAAGGGCGAATATGAGGACATTTCTGCCAGCAGCGATCAACAGAATGACCGGTACGACCACAGTGATATCAGACGAACCGGGACGAACCCCGTCCGCCGGAGTAACCGCGGCCACTAGGGCCCCCCTTCTGAGCTTGGTGAGCAAAGGAGTCCTAGGAAGGTGGGGAGGCCAATAGAGGCCGCTGGAGCAACGAAGTAACAGCGGCAATGCGAGCCGCGGTGGCATCCAAAGTAGGAGATTCCACCTCACCCAGGATCTGTTGGCGGATCATATCATAGGAATTGGGAAGACGGAGAAGATAACAAACAACCAGGAGTTCCTGGAAGTGTTTGTGTTGTTCGGCCAAGTCCGCGGAGAAGGGGCGATTCTGGAGGATTTCAGCACCAAGAGCCTGAACCTGCTGATAAGCCGCAGCAGGAGACATAGAAGGGCGGGCGAAGAGGTCCGCATAGAGAGTATAAATGCGGGACGTCTGTCCCCCGTTCGAATAGAGAGCAGCGAGGTGAAGCCAGGCGGCCTTGACCGTCTCATCATGGAGAATGACGGGAAGACACTCATCAGAGAGGTTGTTGGCCAGCCAAGTGCGGGCAAGAGCATCACTCACATCCCAGTCATCAAACTCTGGAGAATTACGAGGAGGAGAGTCATCGGTGATGTGATGACGCTTGCGTTGAGAGCGAAGAAGGAAGGTGAAAGAAACGCTCCAATCGGGATAGTTGGAGCCAACCAGCTTAGAAAGGGTGCCAAGGTTGCCCGAAGGAGGAGGAGGAGAAGGAACGGCAGGAGTGGTGGAGATAATGGGGGCGGTGAGACCGGAAGTAGTCATAGAACACAGCAAGAAATCGCTCAGGAAGAAGAGAAGCTGCGGGGAGAGAAAAAGAGGGCAACCCGCTCAAGACCGCATCGGGTAAAAGGAAGAAGCCGCGCGAACACAAGCAGCCAGGAAGCAAACAAAGACACAGCAGGGAAGAGGTCGCGCGGAATGAAAAGGCCGAGCGAACAGAAGAGAAGAGGAAGCAAGAAGCAGCGTGTAACACCCCGAAGTCAAGAGGATCTTTTGAGCAAAATCGGGTTCAGGCAGGGGTGACACGGCCTGGGACACGGGCGTGTCCTAGGGCGTGTCAGTTGACACGGCCTGCGACACGGGCGTGTCGCAGGGCGTGTCGAGGTTGTGTCGACGATCGGCCTTGGTGTCGACGATTTTCGCGCGACATCATCGAGAGGGGGCACACGGCCCAGGACACGGCGGTGTCGAATGCCGTGTCGTATGCTCGACGAGTGTTACTCGACGATCGTCGAGTATCGAGTTTCCAGTGAGGACACGGCCTGTGACACGGGCGTGTCACAGGGCGTGTCAGTGAGCGTCGAACTCAGCTCGATGTCTCGGTTTAGGGCGTGTTTGTGGGACACGGGTGTGTCCTAGTGCACACGGCCAGGAACACGGGCGTATGCCAAGCCGTGTGCCAGGCCGTCTGAAGTCTCGGGTTGGATTGGGATTATTTCTGTTGCGGTACACGGCCTCAGACACGGGCGTGTCTGAGGGCGTGTCGAGGACACGGCCGTGACACGGGCGTGTCACACGGCCGTGTACTGGCTGGATTGAGTCGGTTGTCTGCCGCTTAGGGGGACACGGCCTGTGACACGGGCGTGTCACAGGGCGTGTCAGGCCGTGTTTTAGCTTTTCTGGCCAGATCTAAGCCGTTTGTTTCCCTCTTCCTGGATCCAAGGGCTGGGCTTTGTCCAGGTGTTGGGAAGGCCGAGAATTAGAAGATAAATGCTCTTATCTTCTTCTCCTTCTTCTTCTTCATTTTCATTTCAAGGGAGAGAGAAGAAAGGCTAAGGGAGAGAGAAGGGAGGAGTCTTCCAGCTGCTGTAGGAGCTGCGGAGAGTGGAGCGAAGATCCGAGAGCGGATTCGTGAAGGCAAAGCCGAGGCGGTGATTTCCATCCGGCTACTTCATGGCGCCGAAACGATCTTCAAGGGTAACGATCTCCTTCTTGGACATCGAAGTCCTTTCTCTATACATGTGCTTGGAATCCTCCACCAAGAGGTGGATCGCGGAAGTGATTCCTTTGTTGTGTCTGCATTTAGAGACGGAAATTATAGAGTACGGCGTAGGCATATTGTGTGAAGCCCATCTGGACCGGTAGTCTGGATTGGTGATGTTCATGGGTAAACCGGAGAAGACTCCGTGGCTTTGATGATGTGCAAAACGGATTTCTGTTGTGATGTATGGATGTGATGATTGTGTGGAGGCTTTGGTGAAGCTCCTAGATATGAGATGATCAATTGGTAGCACGCCTGGGGAGCTTGTGATAAACCCGGCCTGTTACACCACTAGGGTGGGTTGATCCAGTTAAGGAAGGGATCGATTGGTGGCAACGCCTGGGGAGCCGAGTTAAACCCGACTTGCTACACCACAGAGTGTGGGTCGATCGGATTAGGAGGGGGGTCGATGGGTAGACATTGCCAGGGGAGCTTGGATAAACCCGGCGTGCTACACCACATGGTGTGGGTCGACCTGCTCTGGTTGTTTGGATGCTGTGAGGATGGACCTCTGAGTGGCTTGGGCGGGATGTCACCAGCCTGCGAGCTGGTGCACTAGGGCCGGTCAACCAACAAGTTAACACCTCGAGAGACAGCGGTGTACGACGGTGGATTCCGGTACGCCAAGAAGGTGCCCTGAGTGCACGGAGCGTTGGTGGACTCCAGCGTTTGTGATGTGATGTGTTTGTTAGTGGAATAAAGAGAATGATCTATCTATGAGGTGATTTGGTGATGTTTGCTGATGCTTGATGAGAAAGGAAGAACTGTATACAGGGAAGGAACCACTACCCCGGGTAGGGGGTAGGGTCGTTATAATTGGTCAGCCAAATGCTGACCGTTACTTTGTTTTCTGTGTTGGCTTGGATATGGAATTGCAGGTGTTGCGGCTTGAAATGAATAAAGGGAATAGCGAGCTTGCTGATATAGGCCCTTGAAGGCTATGTGTAGAGCTGTGGTTGGATTTCATGTGTGGCCGGCCTGCGTGCTGATGTACAAAATTGTTGTTGTGTAAAGAGGAACCTGTAAGGCCATAAGGCCAGTGTGTGTGAGTTGTATACATTCCTGGTGTTGTTCTATATAAATGTGGTATTTATATTTGGGTGGACATTCTAGTTTGAGTTCATGCTAACAAGAAAAATGCTGCGCTAGAATGGAATGAGTTAAGGATACGAGTAGAGTTTGATTTCCACACGTGACTCCTTTGCTTGTCTGTGTTATATGGCGTGGGGCCCCGGCCGGACCCACTGTTATATGTCATGTGACAGGTGGGGGCATTACAAAGTGGTATCAAAGCCAGGTTGAGATTGTTTGGGAGGAGAGAACATAATTGAACTCATGAATGTCCACTAGGAATGTATGTCATGCACATGATGTGCGTGCGTGTGTAGTCAATGTACCAGTACCGTTATGATTTGGAAGAATTTAATGGTGTTCTGTACATTGATAGGTGGCGAGGGATGGAGCTGGGCCGTCTGAGCCCCAGCGGTCTGATGAAAGTGCCGCACCCGTGGAAGCGCCGATGCCTCCCTCGGCAGAGGCCATACGGGTGGTGGCGGAGACCGTGCTTGCAGTGTTACAAGCACAACCTATTGGACAGGCAAGACCTGGTGGAAGGCAAGAGCATGCTGCCGAGGTGGTGGAAGTGCAAGCAAGTGACGACTCATTGTCACGTTTTATGCACTTTCACCCACCTACGTTTGGTGGAGCGCTTTCACCAACGCAGGCAGAAGATTGGTTGGCAAGAGTAAAACGGATCCTAACCGCAATCAGGACGGTCGAAGAACAGAAAGTGATGTTGGTCACTTTTCTGTTAGAAGGCGATGCGAGATTGTGGTGGGATGAAATTGAAGTGCACCACTTGGCAGGTCGAGGTTTAACGGAGATTTCAATGGAGGAATTCTCCCATATATTTTTAGCCAAGTATGTGCCAGTGTCGCAGAGGATTGCGATGGAAAATGAGTTTCTCCGTTTGGTGCAGGGTGAGCGAGATGTTGATACCTACCTGCATGAGTTTACAAGATTGGGGAGATATGCAGGATCTACCTTTGCGGAGGAAGCGCGAAAGACAAATCGGTTTTATGGGGGATTGCGGGATGAATTGAGGTTGGCACTTCCGAGTTCGGTGAGCCAAGGTTTTCAGGCGTTGGTCGATACAGCTCGTGCCTTGGAAAAGGATATGAAGCGAGTACGAGAGAATAAGAGATTGGCAAGGGAAAAGTCCGACTTTAAAATGTCGCAATTGGATCAATCGGAGTTTCGACGACGAGAGAAGAAAAGATTTAGACCGGTGGAATTAGCTCCGTCGACTGTTTCTTCGGGGGCGATGTATGGGCCAGGACGTGTGGATACACGGATATGTTATAAATGTGGGCAGCAAGGACACATCGCAAAATTCTGTTGGAATGTCCCTCCAGGGAGTGAGAAAAAGACATGTGCGTCATATGAAGAAAAAGGGAAAGCAGTGGCCGAATCATCTGCACCCCGGACGCAACCTTGCTTGCATGCTATGGAACTGCAAGAGCCGTAAAGCTCAGTTGGTGAAATTCAGCCTCGAGCATTTCATTTATCGTTAAATCGCGAATTTCAAAATCGGGAGGCTGAGCGGAAGTGAACTGTGATATGAAGCATGTCGCTGCTCTGAATGTTGTGTATGGAAACTATGTTTTGATATCAGGTGTGATGAATAATAGCTGATGTGCATCACTTTTGACTGAATCGGGAATCGAAACTTGATGGATCATCCATAGTGATGTCTGTAAATGATGTATATAAATAGTTGTAGATCTCTATAATAGCTTGGTGCACTTGTGCGTGTGACGAGATAAATCAATGTTGTTTTGTTTTGAGGTTTTATGTGGCTGAATGTGCACAAGTGGAAGTTAGGGATGTTTGTTGTGTTGTCTGTTTGTTAGTATGTGCGGAGGCTACGATTTTGTGATGTTGTGACGAATTGGCTGTTTGGAGTCAAATTTCGAGGACGAAATTATTTGAAGGGGGGAGGATTGTAACACCCCGAAGTCAAGAGAATCTTTTGAGCAAAATCGGGTTCAGGCAGGGGTGACACGGCCTGGGACACGGGCGTGTCCTAGGGCGTGTCAGTTGACACGGCCTGCGACACGGGCGTGTCACAGGGCGTGTCAAGGTTGTGTCGACGATCGGCCTTGGTGTCGATGATTTTCGCGCGACATCGTCGAGAGGGGGCACACGGCCCAGGACACGGCCGTGTCGAATGCCGTGTCGTATGCTCGACGAGTGTTACTCGACGATCGTCGAGTATCGAGTTTCCAGTGAGGACACGGCCTGTGACACGGGCGTGTCACAGGGCGTGTCAGTGAGCGTCAAACTCAGCTCGACGTCTCGGGTTAGGGCGTGTTTGTGGGACACGGGTGTGTCCTGGTGCACACGGCCAGGAACACGGGCGTGTGCCAAGCCGTGTGCCAAGCCGTGTGAAGTCTCGGGTTGGATTGGGATTATTTCTGTTGCGGTACACGGCCTCAGACACGGGCGTGTCTGAGGTCGTGTCGAGGACACGGCCGTGACACGGGCGTGTCACACGGCCGTGTACTGGCTGGATTGAGTCGGTTGTCTGCCGCTTAGGGGGACACGGCCTGTGACACGGGCGTGTCACACGGCGTGCCAGGCCGTGTTTTAGCTTTTCTGGCCAGATCTGAGCCGTTTGTTTCCCTCTTCCTGGATCCAAGGGCTGGGCTTTGTCCAGGTGTTGGGAAGGCCGAGAATTAGAAGATAAATGCTCTTATCTTCTTCTCCTTCTTCTTCTTCATTTTCATTTCAAGGGAGAGAGAAGAAAGGCCGAGGGAGAGAGAAGGGAGGAGTCTTACAGCTGCTGTAGGAGCTGCGGAGAGCGGAGCGAAAATCCGAGAGCGGATTCGTGAAGGCAAAGCCGAGGCGGTGATTTCCATCTGGCTACTTCATGGCGCCGAAGCGATCTTCAAGGGTAACGATCTCCTTCTTGGACATCGAAGTCCTTTCTCTATACATGTGCTTGGAATCCTCCACCAAGAGGTGGATCGCGGAAGTGATTCCTTTGTTGTGTCTGCATTTAGAGCCGAAAATTATAGAGTACGGCATAGGCATGCTGTGTGAAGCCCATCTGGACCGGTAGTCTGGATTGGTGATGTTCATGGGTAAACCGGAGAAGACTCCGTGGCTTTGATGATGTGCAAAACGGATTTCTGTTGTGATGTATGGATGTGATGATTGTGTGGAGGCTTTGGTGAAGCTCCTAGATATGAGATGATCAATTGGTAGCACGCCTGGGGAGCTTGTAATAAACCCGGCCTGTTACACCACTAGGGTGGGTTGATCCAGTTAAGGAAGGGATCGATTGGTGGCAACGCCTGGGGAGCCGAGTTAAACCCGGCTTGCTACACCACAGAGTGTGGGTCGATCGGATTAGGAGGGGGGTCGATGGGTAGACATTGCCAGGGGAGCTTGGATAAACCCGACGTGCTACACCACATGGTGTGGGTCGACCTGCTCTGGTTGTTTGGATGCTGTGAGGATGGACCTCTGAGTGTCTTGGGCGGGATGTCGCCAGCCTGCGAGCTGGTGGACTAGGGCCGGTCAACCAACAAGTTAACACCCCGAGAGACAGCGGTGTACGACGGTGGATTCCGGTACGCCAAGAAGGTGCCCTGAGTGCACGGAGCGTTGGTGGACTCCAGCGTTTGTGATGTGATGTGTTTGTTAGTGGAATAAAGAGAATTATCTATATATGAGGTGATTTGGTGATGTTTGCTGATGCTTGATGAGAAAGGAAGCACTGTATACATGGAAGGAACCACTACCCCGGGTAGGGGGTAGGGTCGTTATAATTGGTCAGCCAAATGCTGACCGTTACTTTGTTTTCTGTGTTGGATTGGATATGGAATTGCAGGTGTTGCGGCTTGAAAGGAATAAAGGGAATAGCGAGCTTGCTGATATAGGCCCTTGAAGGCTATGTGTAGAGCTGTGGTTGGATTTCATGTGTGGCCGGCCTGCGTGCCGATGTACGAAATTGTTGTTGTGTAAAGAGGAACTTGTAAGGCCATAAGGCCAGTGTGTGTGAGTTGTATACATTCCTGGTGTTGTTCTATATAAATGTGGTATTTATATATGGGTGGACATTCTAGTTTGAGTTCATGCTAACAAGAAAAATGCTGCGCTAGAATGGAATGAGTTAAGGATACGAGTAGAGTTTGATTTCCACACGTGACTCCTTTGCTTGTCTGTGCTATATGGCGTGGGGCCCCGGCCGGACCCACCGTTATATGTCATGTGACAGGTGGGGGCGTTACAAAGCGACTAGAACAAGTCGCAAGCCGAGCGAACAGAATCAGGTCACAACAACTAGGAAGCCGGAGAGGTAAGAAGGAACCAGGGTGCGGCGACAACGAAACAAGTCGCGGACACGAAGAGCAGCAGGAGAGGAGAAGCAAGCAAACAACAAGCCGCGCGAACAGGGCAGCGGACAGAAGAGAAGGCAAGCCGCGAAGATAGGTCGCGTAAAGCAGAAAACAAGCCGCGAGAATCAGAGAGCGCACACAATCAGGAGGAAAAGATTGTTTGCTCTGATACCATGTAAAGAGTAGCGAACTTGCAAGAACAAACAGATAGAGTTTTGAATAATTGAAATTTTATTATCAAAAAAAAATATCATTTACAAAGGTATGACCTCCCTTATATAGAATGGAGGGGATATGAGAGAGTACAAATAAACAATGTGGGACTAAATATTTACAGTACTGAGCGGCTAGAAATAAAGGAGACCGCATAGGCCGCGTGGTTAGACAAAGGAGTTAACCGCTCGGCAACTCCATCAGGATAGAACAGGCCGCAATTGGAGACCGATAGACCGCCCGGTCTCCAGGCTTCTGAGGAGACCGCCAGACTGCTCGGTCAACAAACCGCTGGACAAGACCGCAAGGCCGCCCGGTCTAATACTTCAACATCCCATGAACCTGATCTAAACATCCCCCGGCTGTACTTCAAGCACTAGTGATATGATGACAGAACGGCCTTGAAATAGTTGATGAGGGGCCTCACAAATATGGCGTTGTGTCCACACAATGCGTCGACGATGATGAAGTGGCATTAGATCGACGCCCCGCTAAGTGTAACCAGAAGCTCCACTGCCCCTTCCACCTCTTTCTTCTCTCCTGAGAAGCCAAAGAGGGGTCCATCTACAGCCTAGACCCAAGACACTTCCACCTAAAGCCCGACGAATGTTCTCTTGAAAATGACATTCATCGAGCTACCATTGTCCGCGAGGATTCGGTCGACGGTAAAGTCTTCGATGGCTGCTTGAATCACTAAGGCATCATGGAAGGGGTACTCATTCCCCAAAAGGTCCTCCTTCGAGAACGTGATTTCTTCCAACGGTGGTGGGTTCTATGACGTCGAGGCGACGTTCTTCCGATAGATCTGGTGGAGACTCCCCTTGCGGGAAGCTCCGAGTCCGGCCCCTCTGTTGATCACGCGTACATGCCCACCTCCTGGGCCATGTATCACCTCTCCATGACCTCCCAGGTCGACTCGATCTTCATTCCTCCTCCTTACTAGAGCCTAGAATGCCACTTGTCCCACCAGAGCCTCCTGCCTCTGTTGCTCCCGCTCTGCCACTCCTGCTTCCAATCTCCTCCTCACTTCCCAGAACTCTGGGCAAGCCAACGTCCTGTACCCCTCTACTCGATGGATCTCGTAGTAGAGGGGCATCTCCGCCTCCTGACGCATCACTCATTACTCCCTCTGGCGTTGCTTGTTTTCTTGACGGGCTATGGCCATCATCTCCCTTCTTCCTCCTCCTCGACCTCCCTCCTGTCAGTTATCGTTCCTCCTCTTCTCCTGGAAGTGATGTCTCACTGGTGGTCTCCACTGGGGGCGATTCCCTGGATATTGGAATCACCTATCCCCCATCTTCCTGTCTGGGCCTCCGCCAGCCTCCTCTCCTCTTATCTTCGAGGCCTCTCCTTCCTCCACTCCTCAACCCTCCTGGGCTCTTCTCTCGTCCTCCTCTTCTCTCTCCTCAGCTCTTCCTTCCTCCTCTCCACCTGCCTCTCTGGTGTCATCCTTGCCTTCCCCCCCCCAAAGGTCGTGCTCTCCCTCTCTCCCTCGGATCTTCTCCGTCCAGCCGCTCCAAGAAATCCATGTTCTTTTCTTCTCCGCGAAAGAAGGTGTTTGCCCTCTCTATCATCTCTTCAAAAGACCTCAGGGGATTGACCCCATCTCCATGCTAAACAGTCCCTGCTTCAACCCGAACTTCGTGGCCACCATCAGAGTAAAGCTGTCCACCTCCTCTACCTCCAAAATCTCCTCCTGGAAACGATCGACGTAATGGTCCAAGCTCTCGTGCTGACCTTGCGTAACCTTGAAGAGAGCTGTTGCCTCCTTCTTCCTCTTCTTTGATGTCGCGAACCTCTCCATGAGGCCCTGACGCAGGTCGGAGAAGCAGTACACGGATCCTGCTGGCAATTGGTGGAACCAATATCTGGCATTGCCTTTGAGGGTGATGGAGAAGAACGGGCATTTCAAGGCGGCAGACATGTTGCGGATGGAGACGACGTCTTCAAACCATTGAAGATGTCTGACAGGGTCGTCCCTGCCAGAGTAGTAGGTGAGAACGAGCTCTCTGAACCCTTCAGGAATGGGGGCAGCGAGGATCTCATCAAAGAAGGGGCTCCTCCCTCCCTAGCGGTGACGAGTTTCATCCTCGCTAGAAACATCATACTCGCTCCAGTGCCGAGTATCTTCGTATCTCGCCGGCGACATCGGATCCCGAAGGCGGACCCCTTGGCTGCCCCCCGGATGATGTCGCGACTGCATCAGTCGCTCTTCCCTTGCCCAAGCGGGCTCCTTCCCAGCTCGCCTCGGTGGCACTTCCTCATCCATCGGTGTCACGTGACGAGGGGATGTCGCCGTGACATCGGGGCGATGAGAGAACCCGGCTATGATGGTTTGCTGGATCCTCTTCGCAAACTCCTCAAACGAGGCAACTGTCACAAAGTCACCACCTCGCACGACATCTTCGCCTACTGTCGAGTTGTCGACCAACTCTCCATGCTCGCCACCATTGTCCATCTTACTAGACCACTAAACTTTCCTCCTTGGCTGTGATCCACGCTCACCGCACCAAGTGTTGAAGCCAGGAAAATTCCCAACCTCAGAATTCGTACCAATGTCGCCTAAGGTTACCGACTCAGGGGCAAGATTAGACGGCAAAGATGACTAGGATGACGAACTAAGTCAACTAGGACCCCAGATGTTGTGGCAGGAAGGTCCCACCACATACCCGGATGCTCGAAAGGAGCAGCCCTTTCTCAACCAAAAATGGTCGAACTAGGTACGAGGGAGACTAGCTGATGACGAAGTCGCACGATCGTGACCTGGTCTTCTAAGAAAAAGGAATCCAAAGACTCGGCTAGTATCTTGAAAGTGAAGCTCGCGAGTATCCTGTAGAGAATTTCAAGTGCCTCACCTCGTACCCCTGGGGTCCTATTTATGGACAAATCCAAGGAGTGGGGGTCATATTTATACCCCACCCCCTGGCGACTAGGCGACTTCCAGACGAACTCGCACGGGCTGGTTGAGTATCTCGCCTAGTCGCCTACCTGGCGAGTATGCGAGAGGAGCTCGCCATACTCGCCCAGGCCTTCTTTGGTCTTGCACACTGATGTTGACTTTTGTCTTGACTTGTTGACCTTAACTTCTGCTGACCTGGCTGTGGTAGGACCCATCCTCGACGAATACGGGTTGTACAATAGTCATGATATCCAGCTGAAAGAATTGGTTTCAAGATGTCCTAAACACCTAGGGGGGGTGAATAGGTTCAATTCTTTTTCTTACTTACACATACAGATCAATCTAATTAAGCAATCTATTCAGCAGATATTTCAGCAATCATTCACACATACAACGCATTCCATAGATTGTACACCAGATTTATAGTGGTTCACCAAATGATGGGTACATCCACTTTCCCCCTTCGCCTATCTAGCAGTGTACTAGATTCGGCCTAACTTCCTTCCTTCTCCTCAGATCCGCAGATCTTACAGCTCAGAACCCAAGAATGGTTCCTACAACTCAGAGTGAATCCACACTCCTACAGCTCGGGCACAAGCCCTACCTCAGCCTCTATCACAGGCCTACACCTCAGAGTGAAACCCCACTCCTACAACTCAGGCAAAAGCCCTACCTCAACCTCTTTCACAGGCCCACAGCTCAGGGAAAAGATACCCCTACCTCAAGCACTCAGCCCTACCTCAACCTTTATAATTTAAGCTTACAACTCAGAGAAATAAATCTCCTACTCTCAGATCTATTACAGATCCTACAAGATTAATAATGAGAAGTGACAATTTCTTCAATCTGTTGGAGTTGATTGAAGGCTTCTTGATCAATTCTTGATAGAACTGATTACTTAAGGATCAACCTGTCTTAGCTTCTTCAAAGCTTCATGAATCTGAACACAGTAGGATTGATCTTCTTGATGTTGGAGTTGATCTTCAATCAGCTTCCTTCAGAAATTAATCTGAATTCTCTTTCAGAATTGATCAGAATTCTTCTGGCAGATTGTTCAGGATCTGCCTTCTCTGGAAGAAGACTTCTCTCCTTCTTGTTTTTGGTTTTTCAATCAATCCTCAATCGATTCCTCAATTCCTTGTCCTTTTGTTGAGAGAACATATCTATATATAGTCTTCATACTTGATCACCGGCTGTTCCGGTTCCAAACGATCTTCTGACACCTCTGACAGATGTGACAACAATGTCAGTTATGACAGCTGTCAAGTCTCCAGTTGTAATACTTCAACCTTCATTGGACTTTGACTCAGCAGCAGAGAATGTCGAATGAATACTTCACATGTGTCGATACACATAGTCCATGTGTCGACACTCATCTTTATGATGTCGATATAGTCTCTGTCAAATGTGTCGACACAAGTCCTGTGTGTCGACACAAGTCTGCTTCCAGTGTCGACATAACTTATGGGTGTCGACACAGCTTCTGCTTTCAGTGTCGACATAACTCCTGGGTGTCGACACAGCTTCTGCTTTCAGTTCTTGACACAACTTCTGTGGAATGTGTCGACACAAGTCCCGTGTGTCGACACAATCACTCCTTGTCATGACAAAATTGGTGTCGACAGAATTCTGGTGTGTGCCGACACAAGTCCTGTATGTCGACACAGTTGTTGTCCACAGAATTCTGGAATGTGTCGACAGCTTCTCTATGTATCGACACAATTCTGGATGTCGACACAATCTGGCCCTTGGTGTCGACACAGCCGTTGTCGACAAAATTTCTGTGTGTCGACACAAATTCTGGGTGTCGACACAATTTGGCCCCCGATGTCGACACAGCCATTGTCGACAGATTTTCTGTGTGTCGACACAAATTCTGGGTGTCGATACAAACTGGCTTCTGGTGTCGACACAACTTTTCCCAAGTGTCGTCACATGTACTTAGAAAATTTTTCTTGCAAATTTTTAACCTGCACAAAGTAACTCCAAACTACATCAAATACAAATTGATGTATATCATTGAGTTAGGTGAGGCTTCTTCAAATCTGGTACATATTTTCCAATGTACCCAACAATCTCCCCCTATTTTGAGAAGTCATAACCCATATTCAATGATATACATCACTTATAATAAAATAAACAATATGATGTACATAACTATTTCATGATAGGGTAACATATAAACAAAATATGTATATTATATCATCACAGAATATAATACAAACACAGTAAACATGAAACATTGTTTTGTTCAAACTATAAACAGTTTGTCGGCACCAGATTACATAGATTTTAAAATTAAAGATTACATTATTCTAAAATCTAGTCAATCTATCCTAAGGCTTATCAGGCTCCTTAATGACTATGCCTTTGCCAAACTAAACCCTTGCTTGTACTAGAGCTTCAATGTCTTCAGCTGGCTTCTTTACTTTGAGATCCTTCTTCTTAAGTTCATCAGCCTTAGCCTTCTGCCTTTTAAAATAGTGATAAGGCTTTGGAAAGTACTTACATGGCTCTACTGCTGTATTAGGTAACTTGCCAGCTTTTTGATCTCTTCTGAACTGATGAATGGCATCTTGTCTCTGTTGATACTTGCTCCATTATAGCTCAGAATACCACTTTCCTATATCATGTGTTTTGTCTTTAACAGCTTGACAGGCTGTGAGTATTATGTTCCTAGATGTAGGACTCCATCTTTCAAAATCAGGCTTAGACTCAGCTTATTCTCTAAACTGCCTCTTTGAAAGTTGAGCTTCTTGCTCCTTCCTCAAAGCAGCTTTGACATATCAACTTTCTCAAGTATTACATTCTGAATATCTGCATGAGGGCTATACATATGTTGAACCAACTGTTGAATGCCCTCAAAGTCAGCAGGTGGATAAATAATTCGAGCCACCTCCTGCTGAGCCCCTTCATTACCTGCATCTTGGATGCCAGATTCAGCTGTATTATCATCATCACATAAAGGAGGGTATCCAAGAGTGGCTCTGACATCATTTGTGATCCATTTAGCATGCTCAGAGCTGGCATTTACTAACAACCTCTCTCACTTTATGACTTCTCTTGCCACATGATCCCTAAGATCATCTTTCTGAAATCTAATTTGATCAGCCAAATAGTTTGTGTCGTCCTTATAGTAAGCTTTAAACCTTTTCAGCTGTTCAAAAATGAGCTGCTGGGAGGTTTGAATAGCAGTCTGGAATGTGGCTAAATCTTCTTGAAGTTTCTTGTCAAACTCTGATTTCTCTTTAGGCCTTTCCTCAGTTAGTGCTTTGACAGTATTCTGTAATTCAGTGACAATCACATTATGAGACTGTAAGATTGTCATTCATTCTGATCTGATTTTCTAGAACATAGCCTTGCTTAACTACAATTTCATCAATTTGTGCCTTTGCTTCTTGTTGCTGCTGTGCTAGAAACACTACAACATTGCCTCCCTTATGGAAACAATCTGCCATTTCCAGCTTATTCTGATTAACTTCAAATCTGATGGATTTAACTTCTTGAGCTAGATCAAACTGAAGTGTTTTATGGCTCTCATCCATATATTTTTCTAGAGCTAGTCTTTGCCCATCTAGTTTAACCTACAGAGCAACCATTAGTGAACTGTAATCAACTGCTGGAGATTGTTGTGGATTAGCAGATTGCATGGCCCTTTTGTATATGGAGCTTCTTCTTTTGAAGACTATTAGTTTCTTCTTCTTAGCTCTGGTAGCTTCTTCATCCTTATATTTTGAAGAGCTTTCAATAGCAACTGTCTCTTTAGGACTAGAGGGCAGCTCCTTCTCAGTCCTAGGCAGCTCCCCCTCTGTCCTTGCATCCTGAAGATCAGGAAACAACTCTTCCAGAGTGAATTCCTGCTGAGGTTGTACAGTTGAAGGTGCATCATCCCCTGCTACTGTGTCTTCCATAGCAATATCCTGTGTTGGGATATTATCTTGGTTTATCTGTTCATGCATAATTAGTGTATTAATCTCAGTACTTATAGCTGCTTGATTAAGATCATGGATTACCTCAAGAATTGTTGCAGTAGTCATTTCACTCTCCAGTGGTGTTGGCTCTTACACAAGATGAGGCTCCCCCTAGACTGGATCCAGGAGGATGGTGCTCTCAGGTAGTGACTCCCCCTGCACCTGACTATCATCTCTACTAACCGGAGTAGGTCATTTCCTGTCAGTTTCTGTATGGTCTTCATCTGTACTGAAGTTTACTTGTTCCTCTGAAGCACCAGAGGATTCAGCTTTCCTTGGGGTTGGCTTCCTCTTTTGTTGTGGCAGATTCTATGGTGTAGAACCATCCTTTGTCAGTACTCTTTCCCACCTAGATAGTATTTTCATATCCATCCTTCTCATGTGGTTTATCTTAGATCCTGATGTTTGGTTCATCACTTCTGGAATTGCCATTGCCAGATACAAACTCAAAATTCTTCCCAGATTGGGTTTCTTTACACTTTCCTTAATCTTTTCAAAGATCACAGCAGACCAGTTAGTTTTGACTTTGAAAATGACTCTGGTCATTAAGTTGAACATATAGGCTAAGATCCTATCATGTCCTCCTGGTTTGCTGAGAATTACCTTCCCCATAATCTCTGAAAGAAATTTTTCATGGAAATTCATTCCCTTTCTATTCATAGAAGATCCAATCTTGGTGGTGGGATCCAATCCACACCATTGAAGAGCTTCTCTGGTCATAGAATATGTGACTTCATCATCTTCTTAAATCTTGGGCAGTTGTAGAGTCTTTCTCAGGCTTTTCAAGGTAAGTTTTACTTTGGTCCCTTGAATGGATGACTTAATCTTCAATCCAGTAGAATCCAGGGCTGCTGTTGAGTAAAATTCAAGAACCTCCTTCTTCCTGATCTTAGTAGGTTCGGAAACTAAGTATTCCAACCCATTATCCTTGATTAGGGTTATCACATCCTGGATTTCCGTTGCAACACTCTCAAAAGCATTGCAAACTAATTCATAGCCTTCGTTGATGTTTTTCTCCATTTTTGGCGCCATTGGTGATGAGAAATTTGAAGAGAAAAGAGATGAAGGTTTGTCGACTCAAGGTTTTGGTCTTAAAAATGTTGAGAGTGTAGTCGACAAAGTTGTTCTGTGACCTATTTATATGTTTGTCAACACAGAAGGTCAAAAGGCAGGGTAATAATTACTTAATGTGTCGACACTGTTGAGATTGTGTCGACACAGACTTCTATTGTCTCGACTGAGTCATTGACTACTATGTGTCGACATCAATTGTGTTGTGTCGACATAGATATTTTTTAAGCTCGACACTAATATCTGCGTGTCGACACAGACTATTGTATGTGTCGACATCAATATTTAAGTGACAGAACTTCTATGTGTCGACACCAAACTCTTTGACTGTCGACACAACTTCTATGTGTCGACACAATATACCACTTGTGTCAACACCAACTACTGAGTGTTGACTCAGAATTACTTAGACTAATTTGTCATTCTATTCTATGTTCAGCATACCTAATTCAATTTTGAAATTATTGAATTTAGTTTCATCTAGAGGTTAGTGAACATATCAACAATTTGAAAATTTGTATTAATAAATTCCAAATATATATCTTCCATTTCTACATGATCTCTAAGGAAATGATATCTTATTTTTATATGCTTAGTTCTACTATGTGAAACGGGATTTTTAGCAATAGAAATAGCACTAGTAGAATCACAAAATAATGAGATTCTACTTACCTGGATTCCATAATCTTCTAGCTGATCTTGAATCCATAATAGTTGAGCACAGCAGCTGCCTGCAGCAATATATTCTGACTCAGGAGTGGAAATTGCCACACTAGTTTGTTTTTTACTACTCTATGAGACCAATCTTCCATCTAGAAACTGACATGTGACAGTTGTACTTTTCCTGTCTACTTTGCATCCTGCAAAGTCTGCATCTAAATAAGAAGTCAGTAAAAAGTCTCTATCCTTAGGGTACCAAAGGCCAAGATTAGGTGTCCCCTTAAGATATCTCAAAATTCTCTTAAATGCAGTATAATGAGATTTTTTAGGGCCTGCTTGATACCTAGAACAGACACATGTAGCATATATTATATCTGGTATACTAGCAGTTAAGTATAAAAGAGAGCCAATAATCCCTCTATACAAAGACTTATCTACAGGTTTTCTTGCATCATCTTTGCTTATAGGGATACTTGACCCTATAGGAGTTCTCATGGTGGTGGATGATTTCATACCATATTTCTTTATTAACTCCTTGGTGAACTTAGACTGTGATATGGACAAGCCATCATCAGTCTGTCTAACTTGGAGTCCCAAGAAGAATTTCAGATCACTCATACTACTCATCTCAAACTTCCCATGCATAAGTTTTGCAAACTTCCTGCAAAGGTTGTTTTCTGTTGATCCAAAGATAATGTCATCAACATATATCTGGACTAGGATTATCTTGCCCTTTGACTCCCTAATAAATAGAGTCTTGTCTATTTTCCTCCTTGAGAATTTATTCTCAATAAGGAAGGTAGACAATGTTTCATACCAAGCCCTAGGGGCTTGTTTCAGTCCATATAAGGTTTTCTTAAGTATATAAACATAATCAGGATAAAGTGGATCAACAAAACCTGAGGGTTGTATAACATAGACTTCTTCTTTTAGATTACCATTTAGGAATGTTGAATTGACATCCATCTGGTATACTTTGAAACCTTGGAAGCATCAAAGGCAAGAAATAGCCTTATTGCTTCCAACCTTGTCACTGGGGCAAATGTCTGATCAAAGTCTATACCCTCTTCCTGCCTATAGCCTTTGGCAACCAGTCTAGCTTTATTCTTCACTATGATGACATTCTCATCCAGTTTATTCATGTAGATCCACTTAGTCTCAATCACATTATGATTCTTTGGTTTTGGAACCAGCTCCCATACTTTACATCTCCTGAATTGATTCAGCTCCTCTTGCATTGTATCAATCCAGTGTGAATCATGTATGGATTCTTCAAATCTCTTTGTCTCCAACTGTGATAGGAAGCTTGAGCAAAGATATGTGTTTAAGTTCCTGCTTGTGGTTTGAACTCCATATCTTGGATCACAAATTATTTGGTGTGATGGATGATCCTTTAGTTCTCTACTTGCTGGAGGCAATCTGCCCATAGTTTTAACTTCTCCATTCTCCACATCATGTTGTACTTCATTGTCTTCATCAGCATCTTGTGGGTCTTGTACTCCCCCTGGACAGCAACCAACATATTCCTCATTCTACCTTGCAGTTTGGTCTTCTCTAATAGTTAGCATGTCCATCTTATCTTTTATACCTGTGGAGCTACAAGGATTGCTAGACAACTCACAGTCAATTAGTTTAGATTCATCAAAAACTACATGAACTGATTCTTCTACAACTTGTGTAGTCAAGTTGTAGACCCTATATGCCTTACTATTGTTGTTGTACCCAACAAATATTTCATCTTGGGATTTGGCTGTAAACTTAGTTAGATAAGACTTGCCATTATTAAGCACATAGCACTCGCTACCAAAGATCCTAAAGTAGGATACATTTGGTTGTCTGCCCTTCATAATCTCATAGGGTGTCTTTTTGTGGCTCTTAGTGATGGATGCTCTATTGAGGACATGACAAGCAGTATTTACTGCCTCAGCCCAGAAATATTCTGGGAGAGAAGTGTCACTTAGTAGAGTTCTACCAGCCTCAATAAGAGTCCTATTCTTTCTTTCAGCAATGCCATTTTGCTGAGGAGTTCTAGGTGAGGAGAATTCTTGATGAATCCTAAATTCTTCACACAAATTTGTCATACTTTCAGATTGAAATTTTGTTCCATGGTCACTTCTAATTTTGACCACTGAATTGTTAAGTTCATTCTGAATTTGTCTAACAAAGTTATGGAAAACAATAGGGGTTTCAGATTTCTGTCTAAAAAAGAAAACTCATGTAAACCTAGAATAGTCATCCACTACCACAAAGTTATAGACTTTCCTACCTAGACTATGAACTGACATAGGACCAAATAGATCCATATGCAAGAGGTACAAACACCTCACAGAGTCTTTGGTATCAAGACTATGAAAAGAGGATTTGGTCTGCTTGCCTTTTTGACAAGATGAACATATACCCTCTTTCATGCACTTAAATTGAGGATCATTCCTCACTAACTCTAAACTATAGAGTTGGCCTATAGTCTTATAGTTAAGATGAGCTAGCCTCTTGTTCCATTGGACACATTGAGATGCTTTCTCATCTGCAACTAAACATACAGGAGAGTTCATGTTCTCATACTCAAAATTTAAACAATAAACATTCTCTTTTCTATAACCAGACAAGATCACCTTTTGATCACTTATCCTTTTAATCTGACACCCATTCTTAATAAATGAAGTGTCATACCCAAGATCACTCAGTTGACTTATGCTTATCAAGTTATGTTTCAAACCTTTTACATAAGCCACTTGAGTGATTGTTATAAAACTAGTGGAAATGTTATCAAACCCTTTGATGACCCCTTTTTCTGATCCACCAAAGATCACTTTGGGTCCATTCTCTATGGGAGTATAATCCTTTAACATTCTTCTTGTTCCAGTCATGTGCCTGGAACATCCACTATCCAAGTACCATATATGGTTATGGCAACTTGGACTTACCTGCAACAAATAAAATTACCTTACCTTAGAACCCCAATGTTTATTGGGTTCTAGGTTCAAGTTAGATTGAAACTTAATATTCTTACCAGCAGCCTTCCTCATAGGTAAGCTGGTATTCTTTCTGACACTGGTATTGTGCCAGCAATCTTTAGCATAATGCCATATCTTAGCACAACACCAGCACTCATATTTATTATACCTCTTTTTAGGTACAGTTTTAACAGCATTGCTGTCAGCTGTTCTTAACCTTGTAGGTATAATGAATCTTTGCTTGAATGCTGGAGCTATACCCTTATCATTCAGAATATCAGGCTTACCATGACCATGTATGATGTCATGATCATATTTATTGGTAGGCTGTTGTACTTTCCTGAAGGCAATGGGGGGTTTGAAGGCAAGTGGCTTAACTGGAGCTTTTCTTTTTTCCTTTGAAATTAGCTGCCCAACTATTTCCCTTAAAACCTAATCATGTCTTACCCTTTTGAGGAATGAACTCATCAATTAAAGGTAAGACTGACTTTAGCTTAGAGAATTTTGCTACAAGTTCCTTCTCTCTAAGCAGTCTGTCTTCCAGACCCTTGATCTGATCATTTTTGAATGTTATTGTACCTATCTGAATAACAGTTATGTTTTTCAGCTTGGCAACTTCATTTATCTTCTGATCCAGCAATTTTTCTAAATCAGATGCAGCCAGCTTAAGAGCAATAATTTCCTTAGCCTAATTTTAACCAGGTTTCTGCTTCTCTTAAGAGCCTACAGCAGATCACCATATTCATCAATAAGTTGATGAACATCCCCTTCAGATTCAGATTCATCCACATCCCTTAATGCAGATGCTTCTGTTTCTGAACCAATATAGTAAACAGAAACTGTTGAGGGATTGTTTACCTTACTAGGACCAGGCTGATCCTAGCATTGAACTTCTTTTGTTAAGGCCATCAGCCCTTTACAACATTGATCTTCAACTCCATTTACTGAGTCCAGCAATTTCAAGAACTCAGCTTCTTCTGAATCCTCTTTCACTTCTTCAGATCCCTCCACATAAACAATCAAGGTGTACCACATTTCTTTGGAGGTCTTGCAGTGAATTAAATTCTGGAATGTTGAGTCATCTATAGCACTGACTATTATGTTTTGTGCTCTCTTATCCATGGTAGCCAAAATGATCTCATCCTTTGTCATTTCAGAATACTCCTTTGGTGTCCTAAGATTTGCATCAAGAACTGAGACTTTCATTGGGATGAATGACCCTTCTTTGACTGTCATGTAGATTCTTGGATCTGAAGATTCCATAAACAGTCTAACTCTTTCTTTCCATATGCCAAAAATTTCTTTCCTGCATATAGGTAACTTCATGGATCCAAACTCCTTGTGATTCTCAATGGAACCCATTTTTCCTAATAGATTTCTTCCTTAGAGATCTACTCAGACTGTTAAGCCTATTCTTTGAGTAACCTTCCTCTGATACCACTTGAAAGAATTGGTTTCAAGATGTCCTAAATACCTAGAGGGGGGGTGAATAGGTTCAATTCTTTTTCTTACTTACATAGATAGATCAATCTAATTAAGAAATCTATTTAGCAGATATTTCAGTAATCATTCACACATACACAGCATTCCACAGATGGTACACCAGATTTATAGTGGTTCCCCAAATGATGGGTACATCCACTTTACCCCTTCGCCTATCTAGCAGTGTACTAGATTTGGCCTAACTTCCTTCCTTCTCCTCAGATCTGCAGATCTTACAACTCAGAACCCAAGAATGGTTCCTATAACTCAGAGTGAAGCCACACTCCTACAGCTCGGGCACAAGCCCTACCTCAGCCTCTATCACAGGCCTACACCTCAGAGTGAAACCCCACTCCTACAACTCAGGCAAAAGCCCTACCTCATTCTCTTTCACAGGCCAACAGCTCAGGGAAAAGATACCCCTACCTCAGGCACTCAGCCCTACCTCAGCCTTTATAATTTAGGCTTACAACTCAAAGAAATAAATCTCCTACTCTCAAATCTATTACAGATCCTACAAGATTAATAATGAGAAGTGATAATTTCTTCAATCTATTGGAGTTGATTGAAGGCTTCTTGATCAGTTCTTGATAGAACTGATTACTTAAGGATCGACATGTCTTAGCTTCTTCAAAGTTTCTTGAATCTGAACAGAGTAGGGTTGATCTTCTTGATGTTGGAGTTGATCTTCAATCAGCTTCCTTCAGAAATTAATCTGAATTCTCCTTTAGAATTGATCTGAATTCTTCTGGCAGATTGTTCAGGATCTGCCTTCTCTGGAAGAAGACTTCTCTCCTTCTTATTTTTGGTTTTTCAATCAATCCTCAATCGATTCCTCAATTCCTTGTCCTTTTGTTGAGAGAACACATCTATATATAGTCTTCATCCTTGGTTATCGGTTGTTCCGGTTCCAAACAGTCTTATGACACCTCTGACAGATGTGACAACAATGTCAGTTATGACAGTTGTCAAGTCTGCAGTTGTAATACTTCAACCTTCATTGGACTTTGACTCAGCAGTAGAGAATGTCGAATGAATACTTCACATGTGTCTACACACATAGTCCATGTGTCGACACAAGTCTTTATGATGTCGACACAGTCTCTATTAAATGTGTCGACACAAGTCCTGTGTGTCGACACAATTTTGCTTCCAGTGTCGACATAACTTTTGGGTGTCGACACAGCTTCTGCTTTCAGTGTCGACATAACTCCTGGGTGTCGACACAACTTCTGCTTTCAGTTCTTGACACAACTTCTGTGGAATGTGTCGACACAATCACTCCTTGCCTTGACAAAATTGGTGTCGATAGAATTCTGGTATGTGTCGACACAAGTCCTGTGTGTTGACACAGTCGTTGTCGACAGAATTATGGAATGTGTCGACAACTTCTCTATGTGTCGACACAATTCTGGATGTCGACACAATCTGTCCCTTGGTGTCGACACAGCCGTTGTCGACAGATTTTCTGTGTGTCAACACAAATTCTGGGTGTCGACACAATTTGGCCCCTGGTGTTGACACAGTCGTTGTCGATAGATTTTCTGTGTGTCGACACAAATTCTAGGTGTCGACATAAACTGGCTTCTGGTGTTGACACAGCTTTTCCCAAGTGTCGACACATGTGCTTAGAAAATTTTTCTTGCAAATTTTTAACCTGCCCAAAGTAACTCCAAACTACATCAAATACAAATTGATGTATATCATTGAGTTAGGTGAGGCTTCTTCAAATCTGGTACACATTTTCCAATGTACCCAACACCAGCAGTTATAAATTTCTACAAACATTAGGGTGAAGAAGGTAAGTGAAAAAGCAGATCATCACTTGCCTTTATTTTACCGGAGAAAGACGCCCAAATCACTCCTTGACGTAGATCTGGGCTAGAGAAGACGAGGTAAGTCAAAATCCAACGAAAACGACCAAAAATCGGAGTTAGGGCCAAAAACCCTAACGAGAAAACTCAAGAAATGTGGAAATTTTTACCACGATGGCGTAGATCTCGACGAGAGCTTTCCAGATCTATATTCAGTTGAAAATTTCGAGCACCGGAGCTCCGTCATCGGCCACTAAGCCGAGGGATACACCTAACTACTATACTTAAACCGATTTCACCTCTAAATAACTTAAAGAATCTTTCTTTGTGGTTAAGTAGGAGTTTTGCCTGCGCGTCCGCAGTTATTCCCTACTGACGTGGGATCATGACGTGCATTTTTCCCTTACTCTGATATACCTTTATTGCCGGTGAAAAATGTGGGTTATGACACCTAGGCTCTTCTTGGCCTCCTCTCTGGTTAGTTTTCATTCACCCTCTACTGGTTCAAATATTGGGGTATTCCTGGAGGCCTCTACTGGGCAGGTTCATGGAATATTGGAATCGTCATGCCTCCTCCCGTCTCTCTAGAACCGCTAAGGGTCTCCTCTCCTCTTTTCTGTGAGTCTTCCCCTTCCTCCTCTGCTCACCCTCTCGGGCTCTTCTGTTCTCATCGGCTCCTCTCTCCTACGCTCTTCATGCCTCTCTGGCACAACTCCGGCCCTTACTTCTGAAGGTCCTCCTCTTTCCCTGCCTCCCAGGTTCTCCCCATCCAGTCTCGCCAAGAAGTTCAGGTGATACTCCTCTCCCTGCACAAACTTGTTCGCCTTTTCCATCATCACCTCAAAGGATCTCGGTGGATAGGAGCTGATTTCCAGACTGAAGCGACTCTGCTTTAGGCAAAACTTTAGGGCCAACAGTAGGGTGAAACCATCCACTTCCATGACTTCTAGAACCTCCTCCTAGAAACGGTCGATATAGTGTTCAAGACTCTTATGCTACCCTTGCTTGATCTAGAAAAGAGTGGTTGCCTCCTTCTTCCACTTCTTGGACATCGTGAACCTCACCATCAGGCCCAGATGCAGGACTTTGAAGTGGTAGATGGAACCTCTAGGTTGCTAGTGGAACCAGTCTCTCACCTTCCCCTGGAAGGTGATGGAGAAGAACTTGCATTTGAATGCATCAATCATGTTGTGGATAGACACCACATCCTCGAACCAATGGAGATGCATGACCAGGTTGTAATGCCCCAAAAATCGTGATCGAACTGGTCCAGTCCTAAGGAATTTTTCGTGCCTAATTATGGGTACACGGCCTGGGACACGGGCGTGTCCAAGGCCATGTCGTTCTCTGTGTTGGTCGGCTGTGTCCAAAAAAGGACACGACAGGAAACACGGCTGTGAATAGTTGTGATACGGGTGTGTCAAGCATGACACGGACATGTTCATACACGTGTCCCCACCCGTGTTCACCAAGGGATGTGATAGTTGGTGTGGCGGTTATTTGTAACATGCCCTAGATCACGGGCGTGTCTGGACCCGACACGGGCGTGTCAGGTAGAGACACGGACATGTCTCGACCCGTGTCCTTTTCTGTGCTCGACGATTGTGGCTAGATCGGGGCACACAGCCCGGGATACGGCTGTGTGCAAGGCCGTGTTCGGCCCGGGATTGAGAAAATTTGGGCGGATCTGAGCCGTTCGTTTTCTTTAAACAAGATCTGACGGCCCAGATGTGGTCCTGTTGTTTTAAGGCCGGGTATTGAGGATTAATTCCTCATTATCTCTTAAAGCATTATCTTTCTAGGGAGTTAGGGAGAGGAGAGAGCAAGGAGGAAGGAAGAGGAGGAATCCAGCCGCCGGCGGAGCATCAGAGCACCGAATCGAGAACCGAGAACTGATCCGCGGAGGAAATTCCCTTGCGAAGCTTTCCATCCATATTGATTCCCATGGCGCAAAAGTGAACTATAAGGGTAACGATTCTATACTTGAGCATGTGAAGTTCTCTTTCTTTTGCATAAGGAAACCCGCTCCCGCGAGTGTGCGGTGTTCCTTGGGGTGGATGTGAATAGCCCCCTTGTGTTGCATATAGAGTCCGGAATCGAAGTACAGACATAGGAATTGTGTGTGAAGCCTACCTGGATGTGTTGGTCTAGATCGGTGATGTTTCATGTTGTATGGTTTGCCGGAGAAGACTCTGTGCTTTGTGTTTTCGGGTTTATATACGGTAGATTGCAGCAGGGATCCTTCGGGATTAACTCCAAGGCGCACCCGAAAAATTGATCGAAAACGTAGTTCTACTAACTTGGCGGTCAGGGAGCCAGCCTTGTACATAACTAGGTTATGTGATGTTTGGGAAAGTTTTGGGATCCGAGAGAAGCTTGACCCGCGCGTACGTCTTAAAGTGACTAGGCTAAGTGAGCAACGGGCAAGTGGAATCAGACCTGAGCTATGTGGTTCGATGCTAGAGATCCAAAAGAGGGACTGGCCATTGGCATAGTTGGGAGTCTTAGGCTGTGATCAGAAAGGCTAAAATGCTCATGATGTTACCATCCTAGGGATGGTGGTGAAGCCACAGTATTGACCGAATTCACTGATAATGTGCCCTAAGTGCACTGGGTGTTTGGTCATGTGAGCCTACACCTGTGGCGTAGTACGTTTTTGCACTTTAGGGTTTAGTTGGTGAAAGTTTATGGTTGCCTACCTAAATCACCTAGAGGGGATGAATAGGTGAGATGTGCGTCTTTTTGCGGAATAAAAATTTCAAACCAATGCACAGAAATATCTACCAAACAATCACAGACGAGACAAGATTTATAGTGGTTCCCCAACCTTGGGTACATCCACTTTCCCTCACCAATCTAGCAATACACTAGACTCGGCTACTCCACTATCTAGGATTGAAAATCAATCCTATGCCTCAGAACAATGTTCCTACAATCTCGATCCACAAAACAGATCGAGACTCGGAAGGTAAAACTTCTTACAATCCTGGAGACAAGAGCTCCTACATTCGGAGAAATTTCTCCTACAAGAATGAAATAAATTTTGTATAGAAATACAAACAGTAATTCCTTTTTCAGATATGCAACAGTAGGTCAGGATCTTCTTCTTCTAGGCTTTGAGGCTTTATCAGAATGGTGAAAAAAAATCTCGACAAGATCGGATCTGAATCTTCTTGGCATCACACGATCGATCGAATAGAAGATGAGAAGTTGAGCGAATCTCGATCTATAAAGCCTTCTTGATCTGAATCCTCTAAAGTCGAAACCCTAGTTGGTCGGAAATCAGCGACGGCGGCGGCGGCGGTTTTCGTTTCTTGGAGAGAGAGAGAGGAAATCAGAGACTTGAGAATACCGCTGCAAAACTTCTGAATACTCTCTTTGATTAAACTTCTTAGAATTAGGGTTTGTTGGTTTGACAAGACTATTTGTAGGATAAGAAAAGATTAGTCATAATTAAGTCATTATGAGGTACACGTGGACCAATCACATCAAGGCTCATTAAAAAAACCGTTAATCTGGACTTAAAAGAATTTTCAGAAAAATTCGAAGTAAAATACTTGAGAGAGAAAGGACTACTCGAGTACATTCGAGTGGGTAGAAGATAACTACTCAAATATATAAGAAGACTACTCGAGAGAGAATAAGATAGTTACTCGAGTACATGGAGTCAACTACTCGAGTAATCTTGAAGAAAAAGTATTCAGCTACTCGAGTATAAAAAATGACATACTCGAGTACTTAAGTAGTTACACGAGTGGTGGAGTGGATTAATCGAGTATAAGGAATACTACTCGAGGAGATGAGAATGAACTACTCGAGTGGTTGAGAAACTACTCAAGACAGGGACTTGCAAAATTTTCTGAACTGGAATACTGGACTACTCGAGTATAGAAGTTGAACTACTCGAGACGATAAGAACTACTCGAGTATATGGAAATGACGACTCGAGTAATTCACTTAGAAAAAATTTTCTGGAATACAAAACTGGGTTGCTCGAGAATTAATTCTGGACTACTCGAGTAGTAGATGAACTACTCGAGTACATGACTTAGACTACTCGAGTAAGTAAGAACTACACGATAGTCAAAATTCAATTACACGAGACAGAAGATAAAACTACTCGAGTACTATACTCTACTACTCGAGTATTTAACTTAGAAAACTCTTTGAGGAGAAAATTCTGTAAACCCGAGAGAGAAAGGAAACTACTCGAGTAGTTGTCTTAACTAATCGAGAGCCATAAATAGACTACTCGGGATCTGTCATACTTACTCGAGTAAGAGTATTATTACTCGAGTATGAACTCTGCTATTTACTCGAGTAGGTATAGAACTACTCGAGTATTATACTTAGGAAATTTTCTTGACAGAATTTTTCTTCTTCTTAAGTGAGACCAGCATCAAGTCTTTTCACTTAGTCCTAGAGGTTGAATATGAAGTGTATCCCAATAGAGAGGCTACACATGAGTCAACACCTTGGATCACACAATGAGGGATTATATTATATGGTCCTGTGTTTGGTGACCCATTGTTGACTGACATTGGTCTACACTTCCCATAAGAATCCTGCAAACACATAACTCAAACCAAACATCAAATACAACTTAATTCATCTTATTTCAAGGATGACTTCATCAAATCTGGGTTAGTGTGGATACAATACCCAACAATCTCCCCCTATTTGTAGAAGTCAGAATCCTTTACACTAAGATGAATTATGGACATAAAAAGTGCTAAGTAGATAAATCAGTGTAAGCAAGCATAAGACTATGAAAAAGATAATAAGATCAAAAACTTAGAATCATATAAATGTGAATATCCAAAAAATGTCATTTATACAATAGTCATTTCCACATGCTCATAGGACCTCATAGCTAGATCTGATGATGATGCCTGCCTTATTTCTCTTGTTGTCTCCTTTGGTAGCTGTAAGACTTTGGGTAATACTTAGGAGGTCTTGGAGGAGCAGCAGGGTTGTTTCTTCCAAATTCTCTGTCATATATTCTTCTCTTGGTCATTGATTTCTCATATAACTCCTATTCCTGGGAACTGTAGTGAATATTCCTATTCTCATGGCAATCCATAACAAATTTGAGAGTGTCCAAGATGAGGGACTTAGATGTAGGATACCATATCTCAGCAAATTCTGGAGCTTTTCTTTTCTCAGCATCAGAGACTGGAATAGGAATATACTTTCTTGCAGAAGCACCATCATCATATTTCCTTTTCTTCTTTTAAGTCTGAATCTCAGGAGGAGCTTGGAATAAAATATTTGCAGGATCATCATCCCAACCTTGAGTGTAAGAATCTGGAGGAGCAACTGAGTCATCAGGCCTTGGAGAGAAAGTAGGCTGAGGAACTTAAGCAGGAGCAGCAACAGCTAATGGATTCAGATGATGTGGAATAATATTAGGATCAGTAGCAAATTCAGGAAGAATTTAGTTGTGCATCCAGACAGCAGTTTCATAGGTGTGGAATTTGACACTGTATTTGTGCTAAGACATCATCATGAATTACTTTCATTTTATTTTCCCAGAGTTCTTGTTTGAGAGAATCTGATTTTTCTAAGTACTCTTTCACCAATCCCTCCCCCTTTCTGACTTCAACAGATAGCTTCTCAATAGCATCCTCTTTGAAAGTTCAAACTTCTTCACAGATCTTCATTTTATTTGCTTCAACTCTTTTGTCCAATTCTATCTTATTTCCAGCTAGAGTTACACCATATTCCATAACTTGACCAACACTAGTGATAGTGTGATCTAAGGCTTGTCCACCAAGTTAGAAGAGGTGTTTGAGCTGATCAGTATTATGTTGGATTTCAGCAAATCCTCTGCTCATCTCAGTTTCCAGAGCAGTGACCTTATCAGTAACAGCTTTAATACAAGTATCAAAGTAGGTTTTCTGGTCTTGAAGTAGAAGGATAACTTGAGATATCAAATTTGAGGAGGTAGTAGCAGCAGGAGGTGCAGAAGTAGATACTGAAGGAAGAGGAGGAGCTACCCATGGAGCTATTTCAGTAAGGATGACAGAGATTTTATCTCTTATAGTGTGAATCAGGGCATCCCCTTCTTCAGTGACTATAGGGATGGAGAAATTCAACTTCTTGAGAGGAGCTTCAGCTGGCTCAGGTGATGGCTCATATGAAATGAAGATGGTTTCTGGCTGTTCTTGGTGAGCATCAGGAGATTTTGCTGGAGATGTTACTGGATACTGTACTTGAGACTATATAGGAGTGGGGTCCATGGGAATTTCAGTAAATGGAGCTCTGGGAGATAGAGGAGGAGGTGGTTCATCTGCAGTCAGTTTCTCTATCATCTCACTGATGGCAGCTTCAGTGGATAGAAGAGCTTCTTATAATTGTTGTTCTGATGGAATATCTTCTAGGGTAAGAGGTAGAGTATTAGGTGCTGGAGGAGTTTGCATCCTGCTGGAATAACAGGAGCAGGCTTCCCCTCATTAGGTGCACCAGAGGAGCCGGGGACCTGAGATAGAGAAGGAGATGGGGTCCTATCCTTTGTGTCTAGGACCTCTATAATCTTTACAGTTTGAGAAGGATTATGTAGCTTTAGTTCCCATTTTTGTATGGAGGATATGGAGACCTTCTTCATGTGATGAAGGATACTCCCTTTAGAGAAGTTGAAGGTTTCTGGGTTGAGCTCATGAATGATTAGAGAAATTATCTTTGCATAATTTGGGGATTTGATGCTATCTTTAATTTTTTTCAGGATGAGAAAGCCAAACTGAAAATTTTTTCTGCAGACTATTGTTTGCATGATTTCAAAGAAGTAAAGGGGAATATCTCTTATAGAATTTGTTCTGCATAGAAGAATTTTTCCAATTATATCAACTAATAGTTTTCCTTCAGCATTCATGTCAGCCCTCCTGATGTACTTAGCAACAGTAGAAATTCCACAGAATAAACAAGTTCTAGTTGACTCTTCTTCCCCAAGAATATCATTTGCATCTGCAGCTGGTAACCAGAGAAGTTGAGAAACTGAGTTTGGGGTAAGTTTGATTTTTATACCTCTGACTGTGGATTTGAGAACTGTCCCGTGGCGCTTCACTTTGACATTCCTGAAAAACTCTGCAACGTCGGGAAAGAGAATTTGACATGGTTCTTGAAGAATGAAAGTTAATCTGGCGGTGTCGAGCAATATCATGAGATTATGGAAGTCGTCGGATAGTTCGGCAATCCTGGCGGCGAACAATTCCGAACCAACGCCGATCTTGGAAGAGGCGGCCATGATTCAGAAATCCTTGGAAAATTCAGAAACCCTGTAAAATTTTGACGGGGAGAAGAAAAGGGCGCGGCTCTGTAACTGGTGAAGGAAGGCGAAGAGACTTTCGGCTACTCGAGAGCGGAAATGATTTCGTGTAGGACATTTTCGGAATTTCTTATTTATATAACCCTAGGTTTAGGTCTAATTAATTGAGAATGAATAAATCAAACTTTAGAAGAGGCGGCATAAGCCTTGGTTTGCGCATAAGAAAATTTGAATAAAGTCACGGCATATACACGAGTGAGTTGATATTACTCAAGTAGATGAATTGAGGTACTCGAGTAGATGTGTCTGGAATTACTCGAGTAGGTATACTAAAGTACTCGAGTAGATGTACTGAAGTACTCGAGTAAGTGAGTGAGGTACTCGAGTATGCGAAGTGGACTACTTGTGTATGTCAGTCCACTACTGGAGTAGGTCAAGTAGACTACTCGAGTATATCATTCTGCTACTCGAGTAGGTCAAGTAGACTACTCGAGTATGTCATTCTACTACTCGAGTATGTCATATTCTTACTCGAGTAGGTCATTTCTTACTCGAGTCAAAGAATTAAAATTTTGCATAATTCTAACATTTGACGAACCTTTGAACTTTGAGCCTTCTTTAAAATCCATCTTCTGTAATCTTCTTTGTTGAGCATCCCAAGTTCTGTTTTGAAGAACGAGAACTTGGTCTCGTCCAGAGGCTTCGTGAAAATGTCTGCAATTTGCCTATCTGTAGAGACATATTTGTAGAAACCGAACAGAGAACAAACCGAAATGGTTTTAACTGAAATTTTATTATCCGAAAAAGGTATCTATTACAAAGGTATGCCCTCCCTTATATAGAATGGAGGAGAGATGAGAGAATACAAAAAAGAGATGTGGGACTAAAAATTTACAGGACTAAGCGGACTATACAAAACAAACTGCACAAGCCGCGCGGTTAGACAGCAGGGCTAACCGCACGGCTACCACCAGAGAGGAAGAGAGACTGCCAGGGTAGACCGCCAGACCGTCCGGTCTCCAAGCCGGCTGAGACAAACCGCCAGACCCCGCGGTCTTCAACCCGCCAAGACAAACCGCCAGACCGCCCGGTCACCAACTTCAACACTCCCCCTCAAGCTGGAGCATATATATCGATCATGCCCAGCTTGTCGCAGATGTGGAAAAAGGAAGCAGACACCGGCTTGGTGAAGACATCTGCCAACTCGTTGTCGGAAGTGACAAATGGAGTGCAAATCTGTTTCTTTAATATTTCTTCCCGAATAAAATGACAGTCGACTTCTATGTGTTTTGTTCTCTCATGAAAGACCGGATTTTTGGAAATGTGTATCGCGGCCTTATTGTCACAGAACATAGGAAGAGGATAGTTGTAAACCTCTCCTAAGTCAAGCATGAGAGCCCGCAACCACTTCAACTCACATGTAGTCGATGCCATGTTGTGCTATTTCTCCTCTGCACTAGACCTGGAAACGACAGACTGTTTCTTGCTCTTCCAACTCACAAGATTGCCTCCAACAAATGTGCAGAAGCCTGAAGTCGATTTGCGGTCCCCTTTGTCATCCGCATAGCTTGAATCAGAGTAAGCTTCAATCCTTAGGTGACCATTCTTCTGAAATAGGAGTCCTTTCCCTGGAGCAGCTTTAATATACTCTAATATCCTCAGATCAGATTGTAGATGACACTCCCTCGGAGCTTGCATGAACTGGCTCACCTTGCCAACAGCATAAGAGATATCGGGTCTGGTTACCGTGAGATATATGAGCTTGCCCACCAGACGCCGGTATCTCGTAAGATCAGAGAGAAGAGGTGAGTCATCTGTCCAAGTTTTGTCTTCTCCAGCAGCCATAGGAGAACGTGCAGGTTTAGCACCAGTGAGTCCTGCCTCCTTTAAAAGATCAAGAGCATACTTCCATTGTGAAAGGACCATAGAGTTGGGCTTTCTAGAGATTTCAATCCCCAGAAAGTATTTCGGGGAGCCCATATCCTTTGTGACCAGATATTGACGAAGGTGTTTCTTGGTCATCAATACCCCATCCTGGTCATCGCCAGTAAGAAGAATGTCATCAACATAAACCGCAAGAACAACAAGACCAGAGGCGGTTTTCCGAACAAACAAGGAGTGATCTGCTGAGCTTCTTGTAAAACCAATGGCCGCAACAATGCCACTGAACTTGTCAAACCAGGCACGAAGGTGTTTCTTGGTCATCAATACCCCATCCTGGTCATCGCCAGTAAGAAGAATGTCATCAACATAAACCGCAAGAAAAACAAGACCAGAGGCGGTTTTCCGAACAAACAAGGAGTGATCTGCTGAGCTTCTTGTAAAACCAATGGCCGCAACAATGCCACTGAACTTATCAAACCAGGCACGAGGACTCTGCTTGAGGCCATAGATAGCCTTCTTTAGCCGGCATACCCGTGTCTCCCCCTGAGCAACATACCCAGGAGGTTGCTCCATGTAAACATCTTCCTGCAGATCACCATAGAGGAAGGCATTCTTAACATCTAGCTGCGAGATGGGCCAATCCCTGTTGACAACCACAGAGAGAAGAACCCGAATAGTGCTGAGTCGAGCCACGGGAGAGAAAGTGTCAAAGTAATCAATCTCATAAGTTTGGGTAAAACCCTTAGCAACCAGGCGAGCCTTATAACGATCCACATTGCCATCCGGGAGAAACTTCACCACGAAGACCCAGCGATAACCAACAACATCTGTGCCGAAAGGAGGCGGAACAAGGTTCCAGGTACCCCGTTCAGTGAGAGTAGCAATCTCCTCATCCATGGCAACTTTCCAGTGAGGAATAGTAAGGGCCTCCTGGTAGGAACGGGGGGTGGCAGTGGCCGAGATAGCCAGTGCAAAAGCTCTGCGAGCAGGGGTAAGACGATCGTAGGAAACAACCGCAGCAAGCGGGTGTTGGGTACAGGCCCGAACCCCTTTGCGAAGAGAAATCGGGAGATCCAGGTCAGCAGGTGCCTCAGTATCCGGAGTATCCGTGGTGGAGAGAGCTGGCCCGGGAGTAGAGAGAGATGACAACGTAGTGGAGGGAGAAAGCGGAGTAGAGGGTGGAGATGATGAGGATGGGGAAGACGGTGGAGTGGGTGGAGAGGGCGGAACATCAGTGGGAGCAGAGGGAATGGATGGGTTGGTATGAGAAGTAGGATCAGGAGGAGGAGAAGAGGAAGCGAGAGAGAAGTAAGATGCATTGGCAAAGAAGGTGACATTCGTAGAGACAAATTGCTTGCGGGTAACAGGGTCAAAACAACAATATCCTTTCTGAGTGGGAGAGTAGCCCAGAAAGACACATTTGGTGGCACGTGGTGAGAGTTTATCACGGGTGGCAGCGGGAGAGTGCACAAAAGCGGTGCACCCAAAGATGTGCAGAGGAAGAGGAAAGGGATCCTTGTCCGCATAAAGAATGGAGAAGGGGGTAGCACCGTGGAGAACTGTGGAGGGAAGGCGATTGATGAGATAACAGGAGAGGAGGACAGCATAGCCCCAATAGGAGCGAGGAACATTCATTTGAGTCATCATAGTGCGAGCGACATCAAGAAGGTGACGGTTTTTGCGTTCCGCCGCCCCATTTTGTTGGGAGGTGTAGACACAGCTGGTTTGACGAATAACACCATGGTGAATACAAAAGGAGGAGAAGTCATGGCTAAGATACTCCTTAGCATTGTCAGAACGAAGGAGTTTAATAGACGTATCAAACTGAGTCTTAACCATAGAATAAAAGGAGGTCCAAACAAAGAACAGCTCGGAGCGATCTTTGAGAAGATATACCCACGTACATCGAGAGAAATCATCAATGAAGGTGACAAAATAGGAACTACCCCGACCGATGGTGAGGTTAGGAGCGGGACCCCATATGTCAGAGTGAACGAGGTCGAACGGACGGGAAGAGCCCCGACTTTGCGTTGGTGGGAAGGATGAGCGGTGATGTTTGCCAAGTTGACATGCATCACAGTTTAGAGGAGGATGATGAGGAGGGAGGTGCGGCAGGAGCTGTCGTAGAATTCGGGGAGGAGCATGTCCAAGGAGAAGATGCCATTGGAGAAGATCTGTAGAGGAGGAGGAGAAGGCGGATAGAGCAGAAACGTTGTCGAGGAAGTAGAGGCCACCACTCTCAGTCCCGGTAGCAATCGTCCGTTGGGAGTCCGGATCCTGAAAAGCACAAGAGGTAGGGGTGAATATGACAGAACACCGTAGTTGCTTGCATAAAGAAGTAACCGATAATAAATTGCACGGAAACTTGGGCACATAGAGGGTATCAGCCAAGCAGAGAGATGGAGTGACTTGAACCATGCTCGTGCCATGGACCGGGGAGGGAGATCCATCAGCAACAATGACCGGGGGCAACTGAGCATGTGTGTCAAGAAGAGAGAAACATTGAGGATTGCCTGTCATATGATTTGTTGCACCAGAGTCGATTAGCCATCTTCCGCGAGTAACAACATGAGCACTACCAGAAGAGGTGACCACGGAGGCGGACAGGCTGGAGGAGGGGAAAGCCATGGAAGTAAGAGAGGAGCAAACCGCGACGATAAGAACAAGCCGCGAGAAGAGAAAAGAGCACCAAGCCAGGCGAACAGAAAACAGGTCGTGCGGCTAGGAAGGCCACTACCAAGAAGCGGAGCAAAGCAGAGGGAAAGAAGTCGCACAGCCTAAAAAAGTCGGGCGAACAGAGGAGAACAAGTCGCACGGCAAAATATGAGGCCGGGGCGACTAGAAAGCAGGAGCGGGTAGAAGGCAACAAGAAGTAGAGCGCGGAGAATAGAGGAGATCGCGAAAACGGTTCGTGAGAAAGAAGGGGCAAGCCGCGCGGACAGGTTGCGCGGACAGACGGAGAATCAAGCGGCTAGAAAGCAGTCAAAGACCCAGTGGGGAAGAGGTCGCACGGACTGAGAAGGCCGAGCGAACAGAAGAGAAGAGGAGGCAAGAAGCAGCGACTACAACAAGTCGCAGACCGGGTGAACAGGAACAGGCCGCAACGACTAGGAAGTCGGAGAGGCAAGAAGGAACCAGGAGCGCGGCGACAACGAGACAGGTCGCGGCGACGAATAGCAGCAGGAGAAGAGAACTAAGGAGAAGCAAGCCGCGCGAACAGGGAGGCGGACAGAAGAAAGGGCAAGCAGCAAGACAGGTTGCGGAGAGCGAAAAAAAAGCCGCGAGAATCAGAGAGCGCACACACTCAGGAGGAAACGACCGTGTGCTCTGATACCATGTAGAAACCGAACAGAGAACAAACCGAAATGGTTTTAACTGAAATTTTATTATCCGAAAAAGGTATCTATTACAAAGGTATGCCCTCCCTTATATAGAATGGAGGAGAGATGAGAGAATACAAAAAATAGATGTGGAACTAAAAATTTACAGGACTAAGCGGACTATACAAAACAAACCGCACAAGCCACGCGGTTAGACAGCAGGGCTAACCGCACGGCTACCACCAGAGAGGAAGAGAGACTGCCAGGGTAGACCGCCAGACCGCCCGGTCTCAAAGCCGGCTGATACAAACCGCCAGACCGCGCGGTCTTCAACCCGCCAAGACAAACCGCCAGACCGCCCGGTCACCAACTTCAACAATATTGAAGGTCTATGTCCCCATGCTCCACATGCTCCCGGATGAAGTGATACCTTAGCTCTATATGCTTTGTCCGGCTGTGTGAGACTGGGTTGTTGGCTATTATAATTGTGCTTGACGAGTCGCAAAATAGAGGAATGTTTTGAAACTTCATGTTGTAATCCTCAAACTGATTCTTTATCCATAGTAACTGTGCACAACAACTTCCTGCAGAGATGTACTCTGACTCGGCCATTGAGATTGCTACACAGTTTTGCTTCTTGCTACTCCAGGAGATAAGCCTTCTTCCAAAGAATTGGCAAGTCCCTGAAGTGCTTTTCCTGTCATCTTTGCTCCCTACAAAATCTGCATCTGAAAAACCTATAAGCTCGCTATCATTACTTCTTGGGTTCCATAAGCCAAGATTAGGCGTACCTTTAAGGTATCTCAAAATCCGCTTTACAGCAGCGTAGTGAGATTCCTTAGAGTTTACCTGAAATCTAGCACAGACACATGTTGAGAACATTATGTCAGGTTTACTTGTAGTAAGGTAGAGCAAGAATCCAATAATGCTTCTGTACTTGGTTTCATCAAAAGGTTTCCATTTTTCATCCTTGTCCAGAGACATTGTTGAACCCATTGGAGTCCTCATCGAGGTTGCGTTCTTCATTCCGAATTTCTTAATCAGCTCTTTGGTGAACTTGGTCTGCGAGATGAAAATTCCATCTTCATATTATTTCACCTGAAGCCCTAATAAATACTTCAGCTCGCTCATACTACTCATTTCAAACTTCCCTTGCATAAGTTTTGAAAACTTCTTGCAGAGGTTGTCATCAGTAGAGCCAAAAATAATATCATCGACATAGATTTGCACTAGCAGAATCTTGTCTTTAATTTCCCTAAGAAATAATGTCTTGTCTATCTTTCCCCTTGTGAACTTGTTCTCAAGTAGAAAGCTAGACAGTGTCTCATGCCAAGCCCGAGGGGCTTGTTTCAGACCATATAAAGCTTTGTGCAGTAAGTAAACATAATCAGGAAAGTTAGAATCAACGAAACCTAGAGGTTGTTTCACATATACCTCTTCCTTTATGTCACCATTAAGGAAGGTAGACTTCACGTCCATCTAATAGACAGTGAAGCTTTTGAGTGCAGCATATGCTAGGAATAACCTTATTGCCTCCAGCCTTGCCACTGGATCATACGTTTGGTCGAAGTCGATTCCTTCTTCTTGACGATAACCTCTTGAGATAAGTCTGGCCTTGTTCTTTACAATCGTTTCATCCTTGTCCATCTTGTTCTTGTACACCCATTTTGTCCCAATGACGTTTTTACCTTTGGGTCTTGGAACAAGTTTCCATACTTTGCAGCGCTTGAACTGGTTTAGTTCTTCTTCCATCGCCATTATCCACGATGCGTCTGAGTTTGCTTCCTCAAACTTCTTTGGTTCAACCTGTGAGAGAAAACTTAAATATAGATTCTCATTAGTTGTACCTCTACGAGTTCTGACACCATCCCGGAGATCTCCTATGATCTGGTCCATGGGGCGATCCTTCAAATGTCTGAGCTCTAGAGTCCTTGCATCTGGATTATCTTCTATCACCAGAGTGACTTCTTCAACTTGGACGACTTCTTCATATAAATCATCAGCCTCTCCAATTGGGGTTGAAGTGGTGATCTTGATGAACTTTTCACCTTTATCTTCGGTCGGTCAATCTAAGCTAATTTCTTTCAGCTTTGCACCTGCATCTTCAATGAGCATACTAGAAGAGTTGCTTTGCAGCAAGCTCGTCTCATCAAATACAACATGTATTGATTCTTCTACGACTAGGGTTTAGCTATTAAAAATCCTGTATGCCTTACTATGGCTACTATAACACACAAAAATACCTTCAAAACTTTTTTTGCTAAACTTGGTAGTATGATACTTGCTATTGTTGAGCACGAAGCATTTACAGCCAAAATTCTAAAATATGAGACTGTTGGTTTCCTGCCCTTCAAAAATTCGTAAGGTGTCTTATCGTGGTTTTTGTTTATGAGGGCTCGATTTTGCATGTGGCATGCAGTGTTGACGGCTTCAGCCCAAAAATATTCCGGAAGTGAAGCATCACTCAATATGGTCCTGTAAGCCTCTATGAGTGTTTTATTCCTTCTCTCGACCACTCCATTCTGTTGTGGAGTGCGAGGAGAGGAAAACTCATGAAAGATACCCAAGCATTCACAAAATTCTATCATGGCCCCAGACTTGAACTTTGTTCCATTTTCACTTCTGATTTTGACTATGGAGCAGTTATATTCATTCTGGACTTACGTGAAAAAATTGGTAAAGATGTCGAAGGTATCTGACTTGTGTTTCAGAAAGAACACCCATGCAAAGCGCGAGTAATCATCAACAATTACTAACGTATAATCCTTACCTCCCAAACTTCTAATTTATAGTGGACCGAACAAGTCCATATATAGTAGATGAAGACATCTATTAGAATCCTTGCCAAAAATACTTTTAAAGATAGTCCTTGTTTGCTAGCCTTTTACACATACATGACAAGGTCTATCTTTGACGTACTTGACATTTGGGGCATCATGTACTAAGTTCATTGAAAATAATTTATTAATAGTTTTGTAATTAATATGTGCTAGTCTCTTGTGCCATTGGTCACCAAGCGACGCACTATTTTTTACTAAAAAAACACACTGGTGTACAAGAGTCTATACAAATGAAATTTAAGCAAACTTTGTTTCTGCTTCGAGTGCCGGATAGAATCGTTTCCATATTGTCGACAGATTTTATCAATCACTTATCAGCATGAAACTCAACTATATATCCTTTATCGTAGAGTTGGCTTATTCTTATAAGGTTATGTTCCAAACCTTCAATGTAAGCCACATTTGAGAAGGATACATTACCGTTTGTAATCATACCGTAGCCTTTAGTGCTTCCACGGTCTGAACCTCCAAAGATGACCTTTGGTCCGTTCACGACTGGAAAGAAATTCTGAATTAGGCCTCTTGTCCCGGTCATATGCCGAGAGCATCCACTGTCCAAATACCTGATTGGCGTTTTGGTGGCCTTTGGACATTCCTGCAAACAAAATCAGTTTTCCTTAGGAACCCAAGTACTTTTATGTCCTTGTTCACGTGTTAGAATACTCCCCCTACGAGTATTAGCATCATGAGCGGTCTTTGTCATATTGCCAACATGAGAGGTTGTAGCATTTCTGGGATTAAACCAGCAATCGATGGGAAAGTGACCAGTTCTGTCACAACACCAACAGTCAAATCTGTTGTATCTTTGCCTTATGTTCTCTTGTTTGACCTTTTGGAATTGAGGTTTAGTAGGAGCAGCATTCTTGGAGGAAGATGCCTCATGATGATGACAATCACATGGCTTCGTTTCCTTCACTGGCTTTTCTACAACAAGCTTTGCCTTTGGTCCCTTCTTGAAGTTATGACCATGACTGTAAGGGCCATAGATCTTGAGAATCACTTCTTCATAATGTGCCTTAAAGACACTTTCACCAAAGTTTCTGGGGCGAGTCCATCCTTGATAGCGGGACTTTGGCTCTACATAGGTAGGCCTAACAAAGTATTCGTAAGATGAGTCAAGATCAAACTCATTTGAGGGAAATATAACCTTTTAAACGAGGTCTGATCTTGGGGGCTTTCCCCTTCTCTTTGGCCAAGGCCTTTTTGGCGGCCTTATTCTTCCGTTGGGCCTTATTTCTCCTAGAGGATTTGCTAGGAGCTTCTTCATGGCCTAGCCCAGCACCCTTGGCCTTTGTTGAGAATTCAGCAACAAATGAAAGAACTGTCTTGGGCTTCGAGAAACTTTCAATAAGTTTCTTTTCAGCGGCAAGTTATGCTTCCAATTCCTTGATGATTTTCTCTTTTAGATCAAGGTGCTCAAGAGCTTTGTTATATTCTTCAATAGCATCATTAAAGTTCTCTTTGAGCGAGTCAGTCTTCGCGACCTCCTCTCTCAAGATTCTCTCTTCAGCTTTAAGAGACTTAATCTCTTTAGCCTGAGTTTTCACGACTCGGTGACATTTGTCGTAAGCCATGATTAACTCCTTATATTGGGCCATGAGTTCTGACTCGTCGTCAGAAGAGATATCCTCACGATCATGTTCAAAAACTTCAGAATCTGAAAGAGGGGTGCGAGAGTTTAGCTTCCCAGTGAACTGGAGCTCTTGTTCGTCATCAGTTTCAGCCTTAAGCCCAAAATAAGCTTCGTCTTCTTCACTCGACTCAGATGAGTCAGAGTCACTAAGAGTCTTTCCCGTTTGGCCATTAAGCTCTTCTCTGTCCTCTTCTTGTTGTACGAGGACTTATTTTCCTCTCTTCTACCACCCTCCTTCTTCTTGTGAGGACAGTCAGCGATGACAGGTCCTGGCTTATTACAGCAATAACAAATAATGTCAGTAGAAACATGTTTGTTTTGTTTAGAACTGTACCTGTCATGGTTGTTTGAGCCTTTTCTTTGACGATCACCATCATGTTGTGATCTTCTGTAGGAGGCATCCTTGTCTTTCCATTACTTCTTCTTGTTCAAGTGTTTCTTGAATTGTCTTGAGAGTAGTGAGAACTCTCCTTCTGAGAGTTCAGAGCCTGAGGTGCTTGGCTCCAAGGTTTCTTCTTCACTAACTTCTTGTGCTGGAGTAGGAGGAACAACCTTTGACTTCTTAGAAGTGTCTGCCTTTAAAGCAACAAACTTCTCTTTGAATACAGACCTACTCTTCTCTTCTTCAGCCTTTCTAGTGTTGAGTTGAAGCTCATATGACATAAGCTTCCCGAAGATATTCTGTGGGTCTGTCTCGGCCAGTTTTCCAAACTCCCTGATGGCACATACCTTGTTATCCCATTCCTTAGTTAGGGATCTCAATAACTTGTCATTTATTTCTCCATTAGTGAAGACTCTGTCATAGACCCTCAGCCCATTCACTATCTTGAAGAAATTCTTAAAAGTGTCAGCAATGGTATCATTGTTTGCTTGTCGGAAAGCTTCATACTTCTGATTTAGAAGGGATCTTCTATCATCCCTCACTTCTTCTGTACATTCCATCAAGGTAACTAGAGACTGCCATATCTTTTTTTGCAGACTAGCAGTGAATCAGGTTTTGCATCATTGAGTCAACGACTGCACTTGCTATAATATTTTTGGCCTTTTTGTCTAATGACACAAGTGTAATCTCGTCCTTATCTAGATCCATAAATTTTTTTAGGACTTTCTTGGTTGGATCTATAGTGGAGATTGTCATAGGAATATAAGGACCTTCTTCAACTATCATGAAGATCCTTAGATCCACAGATTTCATAAAAAACTTGATTCTCTCTTTCCACATGAGAAAGTTATTCTTGGTGCACAAAAGAAGCTTGGCTAAATCTTTAGCCTTGTCCATTTTTTGGTAGATCTCAAAAGACAACTATTGAAGGATCTGATCAAGCTGTTAACCTTTTAACGATCAACCTCCCTCTGATACCAATTGAAAGTTTATAGTTGCCTACCTAAATCACCTAGAGGGGGGTGAATAGGTGAGATGTGCGTCTTTTTGCGGAATAAAAATTTCAAACCAATGCACAGAACTATCTACCAAACAATCACAAACGAGAAGATTTATAGTGGTTCCCCAACCTTGGGTACATCCACTTTCCCTCACCGATCTAGCAATACACTATACTTGGCTACTCCACTATCTCGGGTTGAAAATCAATCCTACGCCTCGGAACAACGTTCCTACAATCTCGATCCACAAAACGGATCTACACTCGGAAGGTAAAACTTCCTACAATCTCGGAGACAAAAGTTCCTACACTCGGAGAAATTTCTCCTATAAGAATGAAATAAATTTTGTATAGAAATACAAACAGTAATTCATTTTTCAGATCTGCAACAGTAGGCCAGGATCTTCTTCTTCTAGGCTCCGCGGCTTTATCAGAATGGTGAAGAAAAATCTCGGCAAGATTGGATCTGAATCTTCTTGGCTTCACACGATCGATCGAATAGAAGATGAGGAGTTGAGCGAATCTCGATCTGTAAAGCCTTCTTGATCTGAATCCTCTAAAGTCGAAACCCTAGCCGGTCGGGAATCAGCGACGATGGCTGCGACGGTTTTTGTTTCTTGGAGAGAGAGAGGAAATCAGAGACTTGAGAATACGGCTGCAAAACTTCTGAATATTCTCTTTGATTAAACTTCTTAGAATTAGGGTTTGTCGGTTTGACATGACTATTTATAGGATCAGAAAAGATTAGTCATAATTAAGTCATTATGAGGTACACGTGGACCAATCACGTCAAGGCTCATTAAGAAAACCATTAATCTGGACTTAACGAATTTTCAGAAAAATTCGAAGTAAAATACTTGAGAGAGAAAGGACTACTCGAGTACATTGCAGCACTATTCGAGTGGGTAGAAGATAACTACTCTAGTATATAAGAAGACTACTCGAGAGAGAATAAGATAGTTACTCGAGTACATGGAGTCAACTACTCGAGTAATCTTGAAGAAAAAGTATTCAGCTACTCGAGTATAAAAAATGACATACTCGAGTACTTAAGTAGTTACACGAGAGGTGGAGTGGATTACTCGAGTATAATTAATACTACTCGAGTGGTTGAGAAACTACTTGAGACAGGGACTTAGAAAGTTTTCTGAACTGAAATACTAGACTACTTGTGTATAGAAGTTGAAATACTCGAGACGATAAGAACTACTCGAGTATATGGAAATGACTACTCGAGTAATTCACTTAGAAAAAAAAATCTGGAATACAAAATTGGGTTACTCGAGAATTAATTCTGGACTACTCGAGTAGTAGATGAACTACTCGAGTACATGACTTAGACTACTCGAGTAAGTAAGAACTACATGAGAGTCAGAATTCAATTACACGAGACAGAAGATAAAACTACTCGAGTACTATACTGTACTACTCGAGTATTTAACTTAGAAAACTCTTTGAGGAGAAAATTTTGTAAAACCGAGAGAGAAACGAAACTACTCGAGTAGTTGGCTTAACTACTCGAGAGCCATAAATAGACTACTCGAGATCTGTCATACTTACTCGAGTAAGAGTATTATTACTCGAGTATGATCTCTGTTATTTACTCAAGTAGGTATAGAAATACTCGAGTATTATACTTAGGAAATTTTCTTGACAGAATTTTTCTTCTTCTTAAGTGAGACCAGCATCAAGTCTTTTCACTTAGTCCTAGAGCTTGAATATGAAGTGTATCCCAATAGAGAGGCTACACATGAGTCAATACCTTGGATCACACAATTAGGGATTACATTGTATGGTCCTGTATTTGGTGACCCATTGTAGACTAACATTGGTCTACACTTCCCGTAAGAATCCTGCAATCACATAACTCAAACCAAACATCAAATATAACTTAATTCATCTTAGTTCAAAGATGACTTCATCAAATCTAGGTTAGTGTGGATACAATACCCAACAGTTGGGCTAATCAAATGCAGGGAAGGAGCACCGTCGTCCTAAGTAAGGGGCGGGGTTGTTATATTTTGGTCAGCTTTAGATGACCGTTGCTTTGTTTGCCACCATGCGGTGGAATGTTGCTTGCAAGTGCTACGGACCCAAGTACCAAATAGCGGGCTGAATCCCATGTTGCTGAGCTGGCCCTCGAAGGACAAAGCGAATCGTTGTTTTATTTTTGTCATGTGTGGTTGGCCTGCGAGCCGATGTATGTAAAATATTACATTGTTAAGTGAACTCTTGTAAGGCCATAAGGCCAAGTACTTTTCCGTGTATTTGTTATTTCATTCCTGTGGTAGTAAGTGGACAGTCATGATAGTTGTTATTCAATTATGGGTTCTTTCAAACTGTTTAAAAGCTTTCACTAGAATGCTCTGTGTTAGGGCGAGTAGTTGTAGTTAAATTTTGAAATTCTTATGTATCCCTTCCGACTGTCCATGGTGTATGGCGTCGGGTTCCAGTTGGACCTTCTGTTATATGCCATACGACAAATGAGGGTGTTACAATTTGGTATCAGACTACTGGTTTCGGTCAACTTAAATGAATTCGTGGGCGAATTCTTTTTAAGGGGTGGTGAGCACATGTGTGTGCGTCATCGTTATAACATTAAAAAGAATCCATGAATGTCCACTTAGGAATGAAAATACACGTGTTTGAGGAACCTGTGTGTTCCTGTAATTGCTATTTGCAATTTTGTTTGGTCGCTTAACGGTGTTTTGTACGACTATAGGTGACCAAATGTGGTGCAGGGCCGTCAGAACGCCCAGTTTTTGACGCTAGTAGAGCACCAAATGATGCTCCTATAACACCTCCCTCGGCCTAAACCATACAATTGGTGGCTGAAGCGGTGTTTGCGATGATCAATGTGCGGTCTTCCCTTACGGTGGAGTAGGTACCGCTTCAAGCAGTGGAGCCAAGAAGAGTGGAGCAAGTAGTGGTGGAACCTTTGGTGCCAAGGAGAGCTATAGAGAAGCAGCTCAAGCATGTAATGAGCTTTAATCCTCCGCTGTTCGATGGGATTGGAACGCCAACTCAAGCTGAGGATTGTCTCTCTACGATAAAGAGAGTCTTGACGACCATAGAAACTGAGGAGTGGTAGAAGACCACCATAGCGACCTACCTTTTGGATGGTGAGGCGAGGCTGTGGTGGGACGAGTTGGAGGTTCACCTCTTAGTGGGAAGGCAACTTGTGGATGTGCCAATGGAGGAATTCTCAAGGTTGTTCTTAGTCAGATATCTATCCTCTGCTCAGAAGCTTGAGATGGAGAATCAGTACCATGGTTTGACTCAAGGAGGAAGAAGCGTGGATGAGTATCTCCACGAGTTTACACGGTTGGGTCATTATGCTGGTGCTACGTTTTCTGAGGAGGAGCAGAAGACCAACCAATTCTATGAGGGTCTACGTGGCGACCTAAAGCTACTCCTTGCTGGGACAAAGGCGCAGGGCTTCCTAGCCTTGGTCAATTCGGCCCGGTCATTGGAAAAGGTCGTGAAGAAAGTGCAAGAGAAGAGGGACCCATGGGAAAAGAAGTTAGAGTTCAAAGTGCCAAACATAAAGTCGGGTTTCCGTAGATGGAACAAGAAGCTGAAGACTTCGAGCTCAACCCCTTCATCTGGTGAGACGGGGGCAACCACAAGTCGAGTCCTAGGAGCTTGCTATAACTGTGGAAAGATGGGGCATTTTGCTCGTGAATGTTAGAGCGGACGTGCGAAGTCTGAGAGGAAGATTAGAGCAACATATGAAGAAAAAGGGAATGTGGTGGAGTCAACCGCGTCCCACCATACTCCAGCCCAGCCTAGAGTATATAATCTTGGTCTGCAAGAGGACATAAAACAAGCTGACGTGGTGACAGGTATGAGTTAAATTATAGCAGTTTAACTTTATGTAGTTGTTACCTTTTTTATATGTTAGCTTGTAAATGCTGGTGCTAGACTTTGTGTTGATTTTTGACTATCTGGCAAGAGCCCTGTTTGATACGGGAGCTTCGCATTCCTTCTTATCCGAAAGATTCGTAACGTGCATCGGAGTCCCTTCCTCGATGGCAAAAGACAAGTTGGATGTGTTGTTGCCCAATGGGTGCTCAATGCACGCGGATAGAATCTGTGTGGTAAGGATACGGATTGTGGATCAGGAGTTTGGCTTGCAAGCATCAGTACTGCCGTTGGTGGAGTTCGACGTAATCTTTGGTATGGACTGGCTCTCGGAGCAGGGAGCATTCATTGATTGCAACCGAAAGGAGGTTAAGTTGGGACTGAATACTGATTGAGAGACTACATTTGCGGGCATGAATGGGTCGAGTAAGATTTTGATGTCGGCCCTTCAGGTGATTAAGGAAGTTCGGTCTGGGGTAGAGCTGTTTGTCACATTAGTGTAGGCTTCAATGCCTAAGCCAAGTCTGGATAGTATTCCAGTTATGTCTGAGTATCCTGATGTGTTCCCAGATGATCTCCCAGGAACCCATGTAACAGCCCAATTTTCAGCAGACAAAATTTTGGGTGACACGGCCTGGGACACGGGCGTGTCTCAGGGCGTATCCTGCTCGGGTGCGGAGTCGTTGTGAGGTCGACGAAAATTATGTTCGATGAAGTGTACGGGAGGCACATGCCCTCTGACACGGGCATGACCTAGGGTGTGTCCTCCCCTGTCGACACTTGAGTTCTTCAGTCGACGAAATGAACTTGGCATTCGTCGAGAGCGGGAACACGCTTGGGTACACGGGCGTGTCCCATGCGACACGGGTGTGTTGGGTGGGCGTGACCCCTGTGGTTGACGATTTTAGCTCGACGATCATCGAGTGCAAGACACACCCTGCGTCACAGGTGTGACTTGGCCGACATGGGCGTTTCCCACAGTGGTCGATGATTTTAGCTCGACGATCGTCGATTGCAAGCCACGCCCTGCGTCACGGGCATTACATGTCTGACACGGGCGTGACATGTCAGTCACGAGCGTGTCCCGTGGAGGTGACCTGTTTTGGGATAAGGCGATTTGAGCACCGCTTATGAGACACGGCCTGTGACATGGGCATGTCACAGGTCGTGTCGGACCCGGAAATTGATTTTATAGCTTTTTCGTGGTCGTCCATTTTCTTCATCTGGGATCTAACGGCTGAGCGACCTTCCTGCTTCCTTAAGGCCGAACACTGAGAAGAAAAGTCTCATTTTATGTTAGCCTTCATCTTTCTAAAATTTTAGAGAGAGAAAGGGAAAGGAAGAAGGAGGAAGAAGAAGTGGAGCTGGTTGCTGGTGGAGCTTGAGAGTGTCAAGCTGTAATCTGAGGCCATCCTTGCGGAGAAAAAGCTGTTGTGGTTCTTTCGAGATAGCTTGGAGCTCATGGCACCGAAGCGGTCTTCAAGGGTAACGACTTTTCTTCATAGCCATGTGAAGGCTCCCTTTTAACATGTGCATATGATTCCCCCACCAGAGGGTGGCTTGTTGTGGGAATCGTTGGGTTGATTCATGGAATCCCCACATAAAGATCCGGAAATAAAAGTACGGAATAGGCCTGTTGTGTGACGCCCATCTGGATAGGTTGGTTTGGATTGGTGATGTTGCATACGAACCGGAGAAGACTAAATGGTGTGCTAAATGGTCATTGGCGGTGCCTGTGAAGGGGAGTAGCAGGAAGTACTGGCGTGGTAAGCCAGGAAAGACCCCTAACATTTGTGAAATTGGCGGAGTCATACCTGTGAAGGGAAGTAACAGGAAGTATTGGTGTGCCCAGGAAAGATTCGCTAATGTGTGATATGAATGAGTGTAAGAGAAATACCCAGGCTGAATGCCAAACAGGTTCGGAGAGACCGACCAGCGCCTTTGATATAGCCGGGTTCAAAGTGCCAAACATAAAGTCGGGTTTCCGTAGATGGAACAAGAAGCTGAAGACTTCGAGCTCAACACCTTAATCTGGTGCGACGGGGGCAACCACAAGTCGAGTCCTAGGAGCTTGCTATAACTGTGTAAAGATGGGTCATTTTGCTCGTGAATGTTAGAGCGGACGTGCGAAGTCTGAGAGGAAGCTTGCAGCAATATATGAAGAAAAAGGGAAGGTGGTGGAGTCAACCGCGTCCCACCATACTCCAGCCCAGCCTAGAGTATATAATCTTGGTCTGCAAGAGGCCATAAAACAAGCTGACGTGGTGACAGGTATGAGTTAAATTATAGCAGTTTAACTTTATGTAGTTGTTACCTTTTTTATATGTTAGCTTGTAAATGTTGGTGCTAGACTTTGTGTTGATTTTTGACTATCCGGCAAGAGCCCTGTTTGATACGGGAGCTTCGCATTCCTTCTTGTCTGAAAGATTTGTAACGTGCATCGGAGTCCCTTCCTCGATGGCAAAAGACAAGTTGGATGTGTTGTTGCCCAATGGGTGCTCAATGCTCGCGGATAGAATCTGTGTGGTAAGGATACGGATTGGGTATCAGGAGTTTGGCTTGCAAGCATCGGTACTGCCGTTGGTGGAGTTCGACATAATCTTTGGTATGGACTGGCTCTCGGAGCAGGGAGCATTCATTGATTGCAACTGAAAGTAGGTTAAGTTGGGACTGAATACTGATTGAGAGACTACATTTGCGGGCATGAAGGGGTCGAGTAAGATTTTGATGTCGGCCCTTCAGGTGATTAAGGCAGTTCGGTCTGGGGCAGAGCTGTTTGTCACATTAGTGTAGGCTTCAATACCTAAGCCAAGTCTGGGCAGTATTCCAGTTATGTCTGAGTATCCTGATGTGTTCCCAGATGATCTCCTAGGAGCCCCTGTAATAGCCCAATTTTCAGCAGGCAAAATTTTGGGTGACACGGCCTGGGACACGGCCTGGGACACGGGCGTGTCCCCGGGCATGTCCTGCTCGGGTGCGGAGTCGTTGCGAGGTCGACGAAAATTATGTTTGATGAAGTGTATGGTAGGTACACGCCCTCTGATACGGGCGTGACCTAGGGTGTGTCCTCCCCTGTCGACACTTGAGTTCTTCAGTCGACGAAATGAACTCGACATTCGTCGAGAGCGGGAACACGCCTGGGTACACGGGCATGTCCCATGCGATACGGGCGTGTCGGGTGGGCGTGACCCCTGTGGTTGATGATTTTATCTCGACGATCATCGAGTGCAAGACACACCCTGAGTCACGGGTGTGACTTGGCCGACACGGGCGTGTCCCACTATGGTCGATGATTTTAGCTCGACGATCGTCGATTGCAAGCCGCGCCCTGCGTCACGGGCGTTACATGTCTGACACGGGCGTGACATGTCAGTCACGGGCGTGTCCCGTGGAGGTGACCTGTTTTGGGATAAGGCGGTTTGAGCACCACTTATGAGACACGGCCTGTGACACGGCCGTGTCACAGGGCGTGTCGGACCCGGAAATTGATTTTACAGCTTTTTCGTGGCCGTCCATTTTCTTCAGCTGGGATCTAACGGCTGAGAGACCTTCCTGCTTCCTTAAGGCCGAAAACTGAGAAGAAAAGTCTCATTTTATGTTAGCCTTCATCTTTCTAAAATTCTAGAGAGAGAAAGGGAAAGGAAGAAGGAGGAAGAAGAAGTGGAGCTGGTTGCTGGTGGAGCTTGAGAGTGTCAAGCTGTAATCCGAGGCCATCCTTGCGGAGGAAAAGCTGTTGTGGTTCTTTCGAGATAGCTTGGAGCTCATGGCACCGAAGCGGTCTTCAAGGGTAACGACTTTTCTTCATCGCCATGTGAAGGCTCCCTTTTGGCATGTGAATACGATTCCCCCACCAGAGGGTGGCTTGTTGTGGGAATCTTTGGGTTGATTCATGGAATCCCCACATAAAGATCCGGAAATAAAAGTATGGAATAGGCATGATGTGTGACAACCATCTGGATAGGTTGGTCTGGATTGGTGATATTGCATACAAACCGGAGAAGACTCCATGAAAATGAGTAGTTTAGGAGTCGGCGGGTTAGACCTGCGAAGGGAAGTAGCAGGAAGTACTGGAGTGGTAGTCCAGGAAAATACTCGTATAATGCTTGTGCTATGGGGCTGGACCTGTGAAGGGAAGTAACAGGAAGCACTGGGTTGAAAGTCCAGGAAAGGCCCTTTGGAATGCTAAATGGTCATTGGCGGTTCCTGTGAAGGGGAGTAGCAGGAAGTACTGGCATGGTAAGCCAGGAAAGACCCCTAACATTTGTGAAATTGGCGGAGTCATACCTGTGAAGGGAAGTAACAGGAAGTACTGGTGTGCGCAGGAAAGATCCGCTAATGTGTGATATGAATGAGTGTAAGAGAAATACCCAGGCTGAATGCCAAACAGGTTCGGAGAGACCGACCTGCGCCTTTGATATAGCCGCGAGTACGCTTTGCTCGGTGATGGCAAGACGATTTGAGCAATGGGGGGTGGAGGATTTGACCTGCACTATGTCCGTCCGACGTGGGCCTAAAAGTATGGTCTGTTGGAGAGCATAGCGAGAGTCTTAGGCCTGCGCACCATGACACAATGGGGGGTTACGGGCCAATCCCGGTGTAGTAAGACTAGAACTCCGGCTGAACGCCATGGAGTAAATGCTCAAGTGATTTGTTATTGGGGTGTGACCTTGAAAACGGTGGTGGGACCCTGGTTCGCCGGTACACCAAGAATGTACCTTGTGTGCATGGATCGTCGGGCCGCGTGGCTGACGGTTGTGATGAATTTATGTGCGTGAGTGCACATTGAATGAGCTATATGTTTATATGCTTGAAATGCTATGCAGGGAATTATACCACTTCCCCGAGAGAAGGGGTTGAGTCGTTATAATTTGGTCAGCTGAATGATGACCGTTGCCTCGGTTTGCCACCGTTGGGTGGATTGTCCCTGTGCAGGTGCTGGAGAGCCAAGTGGGATGCATAAGGGCTGAAGCCCCTATTGTTGCTGCCGTCGCCGCTAGCCCTTGAAGGCTAAAGAAATGAAATGGAAATGTGATGTTTTCTTTTGTTGTGGCCGGCCTGCTTGCCCATGTTTATGGCCACTTGTATGAAAGCCCTGTAAGGCCATAAGGCCAATGGTTTATGTATGTAATACATTCCTGTATATATAAAAAATGTGGAGTTTTATATGTTGGACATTCAGGTGTGGAGTTCAAATAGTGTTAGGCTTCCGCTAGAATGCAATGTGTTAGGGTGCGCTGCGCTACTCTGTTATCATTTTGTGACTTCACCGCTCGTTTTGTGGTATATGTTGTAGGGCCCCGGCCGGACCTCCTAGTATATGCTATATGAACGGATGGGGTTGTTACATTTTTGGTATCAGCTATCTCGATCTTTTCCTCTCGACGTCGTGATCGACTTCTTTTGTGGGGTGGTGAGCACGTGTCTGTGCAAACCATATTAACACGATTGAACTCCTGAATATCCATATAGGAATGCAAATGCATGTATTTGGGGAACCTGCGCGTTCTCATTTTGTTGTGATTTCTTGTGTACGGTCGCTAATGTGTGTGTCTTGTCCACCTATATGTGACATGAAGTGGAGCTGGGCAGTCGGAGCCCCAGCGTTCTGATGAGAGTACGGCACCAGCCGAGGTGCCTACACCTCCACCGTCTGCAGAAACTGTGCGTTTGGTTGTTGAGGCTTTGTTTGCCATGATTCAAGCCAAGCTAGTTAGGCAGGCATAGCCGGCCTTGAGGCCAGAACAGGTGGCGGCAAGGCCAAAACCTATAGTGGTTATAGATCCTCGAGTGGCTGAACGACGGTTGACGAAGTTCATGAGTTTCCATCCGCCTACATTTTCGGGAGTGGGATCTCCTACGCAGGCTGATGATTGGCTATCGCGCGTCAAGCGGATTATGACGGCGATTGGTTCAGAGGAAAATCAGAAAGTCGTCGTAGCTACCTTCTTGCTTGAAGGTGAGGCTAGACTATGGTGGGACGAGATAGAGCTTCATCACTTGGCGGGTAGACCTTTGACACAAGTGACCATGGAGGAATTCTCTAGACTCTTCCTGGCGAAGCACCTCCCCGTGGCACAGCGGATTGCCATGGAGAATGAATTCCAGAGGCTAACGCAAGGTGAAGGCAGTGTTGAGGCGTACCTACATGAATTTACTCGCTTGGGGCGGTATGCGGGTTCAATATTTGCTGATGAGCAGAGGAAGACGAACAGGTTCTACGAAGGATTACGGGACGAGCTGAGGTTCCTGCTTTCTAGTTCGGTGAACCAGGGCTTCCAAGCATTATTAGACACTTCTTGCGCGTTGGAGAAAGATATGAAAAGGGTGCAGGGGAAGAGGGCCTTGGCTGCGTCACAGCCAGAGTTTAAGGTGCCCCGACCGGCGAAGTCCTTTTATAAGAAGAAGTGGGGCAAGAGGCCCAAGACGGTGGGACAAGCTCGTTCTTCAGTTGCCTCGGGAGCAACGTCGGGGGCCACCTCCAAGCCAGAGACTCGTATGTGCTTTGTTTGTGGACGGGTGGGGCACATAGCCCGTTACTATCGGGTGCCGCCAAAGAATGAAAAGAAGGCGGGAGGGTCATATGCTGAGATGGGCAAAGCAGTGGTGGAATCCTCTGCATCTCAGGCGCAACCACGGGTCTACAATCTTGGCCTGCAGGAGGTCATTAAGCAAAGTGACGTCGTCACAGGTACGAGTTTAATTTTGAGTATTGTATTGCTTGTATACTTTGTTTATTGCATATGTGTATGTGGCTTGTGTGTGATGCGATTACCACAGACTTTATGTTGATTTGGAACACGCTGGCGCGAGCACTGTTTGATACGGGTGCGTCGCATTCGTTTCTGTCTAAAGAGTTCATAGCGTGGCTTGGGATACCCAGTCGTGTGAAGACAGATAACGTTGGAGTGGTGTTGCCAAATGGATGTATGATGCTTGCAGATTAAGCTTGCGATGTGGCAGTGCAAATAGGAAGTCGGGATTTCTATTTAACAGCATCTGTATTACCAATATCGGAATTTGACGTGATATTTGGGATGGGTTGGCTTGCGGAGCAGCATTCCTTGATTGATTGTCAGTCCAATAAGATCACATTGGGCCAGAATACCGAGCAGGAGACGAAGTTCGCGGGTATGCGAGGAGTTGGCAGGACATTGATGTCTGCACTCCAAGTTGTCAAAGCTGTTTGGAATGGCGCGGAGGTATACTTCACGCTAATTCAGGCTATTGAGCCTAAGGCCAGTGTGAGCGAGGTTCCGGTTGTGTCGAAGTTTACAGATGTGTTTCCCAAAGATCTCTCTGGGCTACCACCCCAGCGGGAGATTGACTCCACAATTGAGTTGGTGCCAGGTGCGAAACCTGTGGCCCGCTCGCCATATCGTGTTGTGCCAAAGGAGATGGCGGAATTGAAAGTCCAATTGCAAGAGTTGCTGGAGCAGGGTTATATCTGCCCAAGCATGTCACCTTGGAGCGCCCCTGTACTTTTTGTGAACAAGAAAGACGGAAGTTTGCGGTTGTGTATTGATTACCGTGAGCTGAATAAACTGACCGAGAAGAATAAATATCTGATTCCACTGATTGATGAGCTGTTCGATCAGCTGGTGGGATCGACCGTCTATTATAAGTTGGACTTGAAGTCTGGTTACTACCAATTGAGAATCCGGGAAAGTGACATTCCCAAAACCGCATTTGGAACGCGGTACGGGCATTATGAGTTCACGGTGATGCCCTTTGGACTGTGTAATGCACCCTCGGTGTTTATGGATTTGATGCACCGTACGTTCCGAGAGTACCTGGATCTGTTCGTGATAGTGTTCGTCGATGACATCCTGGTATACTCAAAGACGAAAGTTGAACATGAGATCCACTTGCGGTTGGTATTGAATACGTTGAGGCAGAACAAGCTCTATGCCAAGTTCTCGAAGTGCAAGTTTTGGCTATCATCGGTGGCATTTTTAGGCCATGTAGTGAGTGGAGCGAGCATAGCAGTGGATCCTGCAAAGATAAGGGCCATCGAGAAGTGGCCAGTATTGTCTTCAGTGGCCGAGGTCAGGAGCTTCCTTGGACTTGCGGGCTACTATCGAACATTTGTTGAGAATTTATCGCGGATCGCTTTGCCGCTAACCACACTGATGCGAAAAGATCAGAAGTTCGTTTGGACGCCAGAGTGTGCACGAGCTTTTGAAGAGCTGAAGGTTCGGTTGACCACGACGCCTATGTTATCATCGCCATGTGATACCGATGGATTTGTAATCTACATTGATGCCTCAGGAAGCGGCTTAGTCTGCGTTCTTCTGCAGAATGGAAAGGTACTTGCTTATGGCTCATGCCAGCTGAAGGTGCACGAGCGTAACTATCCCGTCCATGATTTAGAATTGGCGGCGGTGATTTTTGCATTAAAGCTGTGGTGACAGCACCTTTATGGAGTGAAGGTGGAAATCTATACAGATCACAAGAGCCTGAAGTACCTATTGGAGCAGAAGGACTTGAACATGCGACAACGAAGGTGGTTGGAATTCCTTGGGGACTATACCTTAGAGATTCACTATATTCCCGGGGAGGGAAACATAGTTGCGGATGCCTTGAGTCGGAGAGCTCCGGCGAGGGCAAATTGGTTGCAGAGGCATGATGAACGTCTCATCCAGGAGCTAGAGGCGTTAGAGATTTCCTGTGTTGATAAGAATTCCACTACCAATGCATGTCTGAACTGGACGGAGGTGCAATGCGACCTTGCAGACCGGATTTGACGGGCAACGGAGTTGGATGAAGATCTCTTACGTTATGCTAAAGATTGGTCAGAAGGCAAATTCTTCTGGAATGACGGTCTTTTGCGGAAAGAAGACCGTTTGTGCATCCCGAATGTGGGTAAATTGAGGGAAGAACTGATGTATGAATCGCACTATACAAAGTATTTCATTCACCCTGGGAGCACAAAGATGTTCAATGATATGAAAAAGATATTCTGGTGGTCAAGGCTAAAGCGAGATATTGCTAAGTATGTGGCCAAATGCCAAACATGTGCTATGGTAAAAGCAGAATTCCAAAGGTCGGACGGTTACTTGAAGTCACTGCCAACTCCAGAGTGGAAGTTTGATGATATTTCCATGGATTTCGTGCACGGGTTGCCGAGATCACAGCGAGGGAATGATTCTTCCATCTGGGTGATTGTTGACCGGTTGACGAAAGTGGCACATTTCCTCCCGAACAGGAGGGATGATTCGGTTGAAAGTTTGACAAAATTATATGTTGACCAGATTGTGCGGCTTCACGGTGTTCCTCGGAGCATCATAAGTGATCGAGAAGGGAGGTTCACATCAAATGATTGGAGGCTAGTTCACCAGCTGTTGGGGACCAAATTGACATTCAGTACGGCCTTTCATCCCCAAACGGATGGCCAAACTGAACGGACCAACAGAACTATGTAGGATATGCTCAGGATGTGCACCCTAGATTTGGAAAGAGATGGGAAGATCATCTCTACATGGTGGAGTTTGCCTACAATAACAGCTACTAGGTGAGCATCGGTATGGTACCGTATGAGGCTCTATATGGACGGAAGTGTCGTACTCCGTTAGCTTGGGTAGAGGCAGGCAAAGCCAGAGTGTATAAACGCAATGAAGTCGATGAGCCGAATTCGACAATTCGCACTATTCGAGAACGACTATTGATTGCTCAAGATCGACAAGCGAAGTACTACAACGCCAAGCACTAGAACGTGGAGTTCGCGGTAGGCGATTGGGTCTACTTGAAGATCAAACCATTCAAAGGAGTATCCAGGATTCGATGATTGAAAAAGTTGAGTCCAAGATATTTGAGTCCGTTTGAAGTGGTTGAGCGAGTCGGGGAAGCTGCGTATCGGCTAGCTCTGTCGGCGGACTTGGGTGGCTTACACGATGTGTTTCATATCTCTGTACTGCAGAAAGCAGTTAAGGATCCAGCCCAAGTGATCGCGGATGATCAAGTGCCAATGGAGTATGGGCTAACGACGAAAGTGAAGACCATTCGGATCGAGGATCGAGCCGAGAAACAGTTGCGGAACAAGACGGTCGGAATGGTTAAAGTTCGGTGGGACAACTGCGGCCGTGAGGAGCTTACATGGGAGCGAGAGCAGACCATGCGAGCCGAGTTTCCCGAGTTATTTTTGTAAAGTGAAATTTTGTTGTAACATGCAAATTTTAATGTTATAACATTTTGCTTGGTGGTTGCCAACCTATGTACCAATTTCGAGGACGAAATTTCTTGTAGGAGGGGAGGGTTGTACCAGCCCAATTTTCAGCAGGCAAAATTTTGGGTGACATGGCCTAGGACATGGGCGTGTCCCAGGGCGTGTCTAGCTCGGGTGCGGAGTTATTGCGAGGTCGACGAAAATTGTGTTCGACGAAGTGTACGGGAGGTACACGCCCTCTGACACGGGCGTGACCTAGGGCATGTCCTCCCCTGTCGACACTTGAGTTCTTCAGTCGACGAAATGAACTCGACATTCGTCGAGAGCGGGAACACGCCTGTGTACATGGGTGTGTCCCATGCGACATGGGCATGTCGGGTGGGCGTGACCCCTGTGGTCGACGATTTTAGCTCGACGATCGTCGAGTGCAAGACATGCCCTGCGTCACGGGCGTGACTTGGCCGACACGGGCATGTCCCCCTATGGTCGACGATTTTAGCTCGACGATCGTCGACTGCAAGCCATGCCCTGCATCACGGGCGTGACATGTCTGACACGGGCGTGACATGTCAGTCACGGGCGCTTCCCGTGGCGGTGACCTGTTTTGGGATAAGGAGGTTTGAGCACCGCTTATGAGACACGGCCTGTGACACTGGCGTGTCATAGGGCGTGTCGGACCCGGAAATTGATTTTACAGCTTTTTCGCGGCCGTCCATTTTCTTCAGTTGGGATCTAACGGCTGAGAGACCTTCCTGCTTCCTTAAGGCCGAAAACTGAGAAGAAAAGTCTCATTTTATGTTAGCCTTCATCTTTCTAAAATTCTAGAGAGAGAAAGGGAAAGGAAGAAGGAGGAAGAAGAAGTGGAGCTGGTTGCTGGTGGAGCTTGAGAGTGTCAAGCTGTAATCTGAGGCCATCCTTGCGGAGGAAAAGCTGTTGCGGTTCTTTCGAGATAGCTTGGAGCTCATGGCACCGAAGCGGTCTTCAAGGGTAACGACTTTTCTTCATAGCCATGTGAAGGCTCCCTTTTAGCATGTGCATACGATTCCCCCATGTTGAAGTATTAGACCGGGCGGCTTAGCGGTCTGATCCAGCGGTTTGTTGACCGGGCGGCTTAGCGGTCTGATCCAGCGGTTTGTTGACCGAGCGGTCTGGCGGTCTCACTCTGAATCCTGGAGACCGGGCGGTCTATCGGTCTACCATTGCGGCCTGTTCTATCCTGCTGGAGTTGCCGAGCGGTTAACCCATCTGTCTGACCGCGCGGCCTGTGCGGTCACCTTTATTCTAGCCGCTCAGTATTGTAAATGTTTAGTCCCACATTGTTTGTATACTCTCTTTCTTATCTCCTCCATTCTATATAAGGGAGGTCATACCTTTGTAAATGATATCTTTTTTTTGGATAATAAAATTTCAATTATTCAAAAGTTTATCCGCTGGTTCTCTCTTTTTCGCTACTTTCTAACATGGTATCAGAGCCAGGTTGTCCTGCTGCGGGGGTGTGTTGAGACTATATTAGCCAGCAGGACACGTGTGTGTGGGACCGTATGTTTGGGCTTCCCCATCGCGTTCCAGGTCTGGGTGTTGACCCCGGTGGGCCCCCTTGTGTGGCGGAATATCCCCGCGGTCCTGTGGTTGGGGTTAGTCCCACATCGCTCGTAGCAGGCGTTCCTTTGTATTCATGTACCCCCGTCCCCCCTTACCATCACCTCGGGGTTTTGTGAAGATGTTCGGTGACGGGTGGTTTCCACAGGACATTCAGGTGTGGAGTTCAAATAGTGTTAGGCTTCCGCTAGAATGCAATGTGTTAGGGTGCGCTGCGCTACTCTGGTATCATTTCGTGTCTTCACCGCTCGTTTTATGGTATATGTTGTAGGGCCCTGGCCGGACCTCCTAGTATATGATATATGAACGGATGGGGTTGTTACAGCCCCTCCTCAGCGGGAGATTGATTTTACAATTGAGCTGGTGCCGAGTGCCAAACCGGTGTCATGCTCTCTGTATCAGATTGCGCCAAGGGAGATGGCGGAGCTGAAGGTGCAACTGCAAAGAGTTGTTGGAACAAGGGTATGTGCGTCCAAGTTCGTCGCCTTGGAGCGCACCGGTCCTTTTTGTTAAGAATAAGGATGGGAACCTGCGACTCTGTATCAACTATCAAGAGTTGAACAAGCTTACGGAAATGAATAAATATCTGATCCCAAGGATTGACTATCTATTTGATCAGTTGGTGGGGTCAACAATATATTCGAAGTTCGATCTGAAATCCGGCTACTACCAATTAAGGATAAGGGAAAGCGACATAACAAAGACAACATTCAACACGCGATTTGGGCATTACGAGTTCACGGTCATGCCGTTTGGGTTGACCAATGTGCCATCCGTGTTTATGGATCTGATGAACAGGACGTTCAAAGAGTACCTGGACTGTTTCGTGATAGTATTTATCGATGATATCTTGGTGTACTCACAGTGTGAGGATGATCACTACAAGCACCTGCATATGGTGTTGGAGACGTTGAGAAGAAATCAGTTGTATGCTAAGTTCTCCAGGTGTGAGTTCTGGTTATCCTCGGTAGTGTTCCTTGGTCATATTGTTAGTGGAGATGGGATAGCGGTGGATCCGATGAAGATAGTGGTGATACAGGAGTGACATGTATTGACTATAGTGGCGGAAGTTTGGAGATTTCTAGGGCTTGTCGGCTACTACAGACACTTCGTAGAGAACTTCTCGCGGATAGCGCTACCACTCACGACGTTGACAAGGAAGGATCAAAAGTTTGTGTGGTCGCTGGAGTGCGAGTAGGCTTTTGACGAATTGAAGAGGCGGTTGACCACGACGCCTATTTTGAGTTCGCCGAGTGGGATTGAAGGGTTTGAAATCTATAATGATGCTTCAGGCAGTGGTCTGGGCTGTGTTCTGCTATAGCATGGGAGCGTGATAGCCTGTGGTTCACGATAATTGAAGGTTCACGAGAGGAATTATTCGGTCCATGACTTAGAGTTAGCGGCCGTGATATTTGTTCTAAATTTGTGGAGGCACTACCTGTACGGTGTGAAGGTCAATATCTACACCGATCATAAGAGCCTGAAGTACTTGTTAGATCAGAAGGACTTGAACATGAGGCAGCAGAGGTGGATGGATTTCCTGGGGGACTACACCTTTGAGATATATTATGTGCCTGGGAAAGGAAATGCAGTGGCAGATGCGTTGAGCCGTAGGGCTCCTGCGCGGGCCAGCTGGTTATCCGTACATGATAAGAGTTTGGTCCGTGATTTGGAGGTATTAGAGATCTCTTACGTTGACAAGTAGACTAGGGCCGAGGCAAAATTTTATAGGATAGAGGTGCAGTATGACCTAGCTGATAGGGTTCGGCGGGGTTTGGTTCAGGATATCAGCATGAAGCAGATCTTAGATGAATCTTTGGATGGGTCAAATTCCCAATTTGCTGTTGAGGATTGACTGATGAGGAGGGACGGTCGCATATACGCCCCTAGTGCGGATAACCTTCGGGAGGAGTTGATGTACGAGGCTCATCATACCAAGTACTCAATCCACTCAGGGAGCACGAAGGTGCATAAAGACATGAGGAAGTTGTTATGGTGGCCGGGATTAAAGAAGGATGTTGCATTTTATATGGCCAGGTGCCAAACTTGTGCCTTGGTGAAAGCAGAGTGTTAGAAGCCCGGAGGTTTCTTGAAGTCCTTACCTATCCTGGAGTGTGTTGGAACACCCTATTACTGATTTGGGTCAGGATCACTATGTCTCTAGGAACCTTTGTTTGACCTTCTGTATAGCTTAATAGGTCAATTAGAATTGAGTCTAAGGGTTAGAAGTCTAGGATTGGAAGCTGCCCTGAAGACCAAGTTTTTCTGACTGGAGACTAAGTCTGATCGTAGAGCTCAGCACGACGATTCGTCGAACTCAGATCGACGATCGTCTAGCTCAACTTCAACAGATCGTCGAGCTCAATTCGACGATCGCTGAGCTCAACTTCATTATATCGTCGAACTCCATTCGACGATCGCTGAGCTCAACTTCACAATATCGTCGAACTCCATTCGACGATCGGTGAGCTCAGGACGACGATTTTGACTCTACATTGGATCTTTATCTCTGAGCTCAGTTCGACGATCTTTGAGCTCAGATCGACGATTATTTTTGCTGCTTAAACTTTCCAGTTCGCTGAGCTCAGCTCGACGATAGCAGAGCTCAGTTCGACGATTTCAGTTAACTTCCAGAATTCAAATTCAAATCAACAGCAGTTATAATGCAATTAATTCAGAGATTTGCTAGCCGTTTTCATTTATTTCTGGACCAAGTTTCAAGGGATTTTTCAAGGAATATTTCTGTGAACTTTCCTCCAGAAGAGTTTTTGCAATTAAGGATGCAATCAATGCAGACCAACGGCTATCTTTTGACAGAGAATGATATTCTATTCTGGAACAGAGAATAAAAGACAGAATGTTTTTTGAATCATTGAGATCAACAAGAAGAGTATACACAACATAGATTACAGAGACTCTTTTCAAAAATTATTTTGTCAAGGAGAATTCTGAAGAACACTCATCAAAGAGATCAAGCTTTCAAAAATCTTCAGATCTCTCCAGCTCTCAAAGTGTTCAAGGCCAACATCATCTCAAGACTCCAGACACTCAATATTTCAGCCATTGCTGAAACCATCTATTGCTGGAGTTCTATCTTTGAAGGCCTATCACCCTCAACAAAGCTCTTCTTCCTGAAGATCTCAAGGACTCAGGGGGAGCTTTGACATCAATCTACTTAGTCTTCTCAGTTGTTTGAGAAAAAGAAGACTGCCATCACTCTCTCACCCCCACTCTGTAAAGGGTTTCTCAAACTCCCTTCAAAAGTTTGGATCTGGTTTTTGAGCACCTTGTCAAAAGCTCATTGGTGGCAAGACACCTGATCAAAAAATCTGCTTTGGTTTTTGAGCACCTTATCAAAAGCTCATTGGTGCCCAGGACACCTGATCAACTCATCCTGTAGTGGATTCCTACCTAGGGTGGTAGAAGAGTGGATGTACCCAAGTTTGGGGAACCACTATATTTCCTTGTGTCATCTGGTTCTGCTTGTTTTCTTTTTGTTTCTGGCCTTGATTTTTCTGTGCTTAGTTTTTGCTAGCTTAGCTCTGTGATTAGTTTTATTTCTGCTTCCCTGCTCACACACATTACAACAATTGTTGTAAAGGTTTGCAAAAGATTTTAAAAGCACCATATACTCTATTCACCCCCTCTAGAGTATATCTGATCTAGTTGCCCTTTCAATTGGTATCAAAGCGAGGTTGGTTAAACATACCATATCTGTTTGGTTGTACAGGCTAACACCTGAACCCCAAGATCCCAAACTAGATCCTTCTTCTATATTTTATTATTAGATTTTGTTTGCACAAATCATGGCCCAAAACAAAGATTATGCTAGCACCAGACCTCCAGTGTGCAATCTGTCAAAGTTTGCACTTTGGAAAGCAAGGATTAGACTTTACATGAACTCCATTGATGAAGATATTTTTAATTCTGTTTTGACAGTATGTCCAAGACCCCCAGAGAGCACAAGCAGAAATGCAGTTCCACCTCCATCAGGAACAGATGCAGACATCAAAAAATGGAAAGTAGCTGATGCCAAGGCTATGAACATTCTAGCCCAGACAATGTCAGATGACATATTTCAAAAGGTAGCTGAATGTAATTCAGCCAAGGAGATTTGGGACAAGCACTCAGAAATAGTCTCAGGCTCAGCTGATGAGAGAAAGGACAGAAGATCCCATCTCATCTCTCAATATGAAAACTTCAAGAAGGGAGAGACTGAGTCAGTGGGAGACATGTACAACAGACTGAGTCTAATTGTCAGTGAACTAAGGACATTAGACAAAGAGATTTCTCTGACAGAACTCAATGACAAGATCCTAATGTGCTTCCCCAGCACTTGGGATTCAAGAATCTGGCCAATTAAAGATGCCAGAAGTCTAAATGAGATCACCACTGAAGCCTTGTTTGGTAAGCTCAAATCTTATGAGCTACTCATCAAAAATAGAGAGGAAGAACAGAAGGCTGCTTCACCAGCCACAAGAAAGGAGAAGACCATAGCATTCAAGGCAACTGAGGATCTGCCTGAAGATAAAGCTACAGGCAATGATGAACTTCTTAGCCTGTTGGCCAAAAGATTCTACAAGATGGCCAGAAAGGACTACAGAAGAAGATCATACAAGGAGCAGGATAAGCCAAGGTATGACAAGTCCTTTGGCAATAATAAAGACATTATTTGCTTTGGTTGCAGGAAACCAGGGCACATAGTTCCTGACTGTCCAGAGAACAAGAACAAGGACAGAAGGGACAGAAAAGAAAGAAGAAAGGAGAAGGACCCCAAAAGGAATGGAAATGGCAAACCTTCTTCAAGCAGGAATAAGCATACAAGAAAAGGGTTTGTTGCTGAATCCTGGAGTGAGACTGAAGAGCAGTCAGAAGCCTCTTCCAGCTCCAGTGATGATGAGGATGATGCAGAAGAAAAGGAGTTCTGCATGATGGCAATCAATGCCTCACAACACAATTCAGAGGAAGAAGAGTCAGAGTCATACTCAGAGACTCAACCTGAAGAAGATCAGGTAATTAGCTCTTTTGATTTTACTTCAGAAGATTTTAAATCTGAATTTAAAGCACTGTGTTTAGACCTGTTAAAGTCTGAGAAAGAGATTATCTCTCTCAGAAATCAATTATCTGAACAAAATGTTTTAAAGTCAGAAAACCTCAAACTCTCTCAGGAGTTGGAGAACTATAGGGAACAGATAGCTACACTGAAAAGTGAGCTCTCTGAGGCCAAGAAGCTTGAAGAATCCCTTAATGGGAGAAGCATCAAGCTGATGGACATCACAAGCACAGTGAACTCTAGATTTAACAGTACACTAGGCTTGGGTGCCTCATCCAGCCAACCTATTGTTCTAACAGCTCCCATCAAGTTCATTTCTGACAAGGGAAAGGGAGTTGTAGAGGTTGGCAGGAAAAATTCTGATCTACCTCAGAAAGCTAAGTCCCAGCAGAAATTGTCGAACGGAGATCGACGATCGCCGAATGAAGATCGACGATCGCCGAACGCAGGTCGACGATCTCAGCCAAAATCGTCGAACGCTGATCGACGATCTCAGCCAGAGTCGTCGAACGCAAGTCGACGATCACATATACCTGACCTCACCCATAGTCGACCGTCGAACAGAGCTCGACGATCTGACCCAAGATCGTCGAACTCAGCTCCAAGATCGTCGAACAGAGGTCAGAACCCTGGAAACTTTTTCAAAGGTAAATCAAAATTGAATCCTAAGGGTTCTTCATCCCAAACCTTTAACCCTTATACTGAATGGATTATACCTCCAAGGAGATATCATCCTGAAGGATATAAGAGTCAACCTGGGATGTCTTTCATTTCAGAATTCAGAGGTTATCAACCTAGGCCCAAGGTAAACTGGGTCAAAAACAAGTAAATTGTTTTATGTGCAGGTGAAGACCTATCCAACATCTAACCAGCAATGGTATTTCGATAGTGGGTGCTCTAAGCACATGACAGGGAATAAGGACAACCTCACTTCCTTTAGAGCCAAGCTTGGACCCAAGGTTATATTTGGTGATTCCAACTTTGGACAAACTAAAGGATATGGTGCAGTCCAGATTGGTTCAGTAACCTTCAAGAAGGTAGCCTATGTGGAAGGACTGAAGCACAACCTAATCAGCATCAGTCAGCTGTGTGATGAAGGCTACCAGGTGACCTTCAGCAAAACCTTATGCAAAATCAAGTCAGAGGACAACACAACTGTGTTGACAGGTAAAAGGAAAGGTAACATCTATCTAGTAGACTTTCTTTCAACTGATATAGATATTTGCCTGTTTAACTCAGTTTGTAGACCAAATGTGTTATGGCATAAGAGATTAGGACACCTAAACCTTAGAACTATTGCTAGGCTATACAAGGACAACCTTGTTAGAGGACTACCTTCTGGCCCCTACAAGAAGGAAGGACTATGCAAGGCTTGTCAATTAGGCAAGCAAACTAAAAACAGTTTTAAGTCACTTAATAAGAGTGATTCACCTAGGATATTGTATCTGTTACACATGGACCTATTTGGACCCATCACAGTACAAAGCCTAGGAGGGAAATCCTACACTTTAGTAATTGTAGATGACTTCTCTAGATTCACTTGGGTGTTCTTTCTAAGGAAGAAGTCTGATAACTTTAAGTGTCTGACAGAGTTTCTCAAATGTATACAGATTGAGTTCAATACTCACATTGCCCTGATCAGAAGTGATCATGGGACAGAGTTTGATTCTCTTCTTATACAAGAGTTCTGTCAGAGTGAAGGGATCAGGCATACTTTCTCAGCTCATAGAACTCCTCAACAAAATGGGGTAGCTGAAAGGAAAAATAGAACTCTTATTGAATCTGCCACTACATTGTTGTCAGATGCTCACCTACCTCTATCCTTTTGGGCAGAGGCAGTGAACACCTCCAACTATGTGCTGAACAGAAGTCTGATACATAAACTAAAGGGAAAGACTCCCTATGAATTACTCAAAGGGAATAAACCTAAAGTTGACTATTTTAGAATTTTTGGTTGCATCTGCTATATTCACAATAATGACAAGAAATATCTAGCAAAATTTCAAGCAAAAGCTGATGAAGGAGTATTTCTGGGATACTCCATGATCAGCAAGGCCTATAGGGTTTATAATAAATCATCTTTGAAAATTGAGGAATCTGTTCATATTTATTTTGATGAAACTAACATGTCTTTCAAGGAGAAGATTTCTTCTACCATAGAACCTTTGCAGGAACACTCTCTAGTTGAACATATGAACAAGCTACAGGTTGCTCAAGAGGATGAAAGCAGTGAAGATGAAGGGAATGCTCAACACATTCGACCTCAACTTGAAGAGCCAGTTGTTGTACCACAAGATGAAACAACAACACAGGTTGGTGAACAATCAACACCCCCTGTTGATTTAGTAACATCAAGAGACCATCCAATTTCCCAAATAATTGGAGAACTCTCAGCTGGTGTGCAAACCAGAAATCAGGTCAACCAAAACCTGTTGCACACCTGCTTCCTTTCTCAAATTAAACCTCAGTCCATTCAAGATGCAGAGCAAGATCCACACTGGATCATTGCAATGCAAGAGGAGTTGCATCAATTTGAGAGGAACAAAGTATGGGAACTAGTGCCAAAGCCTAAGGATCATTCCATTGTTGGAACAAAATGGGTATTCAGAAATAAACTGGATGATCAAGGAGTAATTATAAGGAACAAGGCAAGGCTAGTTGCCCAGGGATATTCTCAAGAAGAAGGAATTGACTACGACCAGACCTTTGCACATGTTGCAAGATTAGGAGCCATCAGGATATTCTTAGCTTATGCAGCTCACAAAGGCTTCAAGGTCTACCAGATGGATGTCAAGAGTGATTTCTTAAATGGAGACATCAAAGAGGAAGTTTATGTCAGACAACCTCCAGGTTTTATCTCTCCAACTTATCCTGATTATATTTTTAGACTGAACAAAGCATTATATGGTCTCAAGCAAGCTCCTAGAGCATGGTATGAGACCCTAGCATGCTTTCTCTTGGAAAATGGTTTTATAAGGGGTAGAGTAGACCAAACTCTTTTTATTAGAATCCATAAGTCTCATACCCTACTAGTACAAATTTATGTAGACGATATCATTTTTGGTTCTACTGACTCAAAATTGTGCAGAAGGTTTTCTAACCTGATGCATTCTAAATTTGAGATGAGTAGTATGTGTGAGCTATCCTTTTTCCTAGGATTGCAAGTCAAACAACATGCTGAATGCATCTTTATTTCTCAAACCAAATATGCTAATGAACTGGTTAAGAAATTTGGTATGTCTGAGGCATCTTGTATGAAAACACCCATGCCTACCAATGCTGTATTGGATGCTAATGAACATGGGAAACCTATTGATCAGACAATATATAGAGCAATGATTGGCTCTTTACTGTATCTTACAGCTAGTAGACCAGATATAATGTTTGCTACATGTATATGTGCTAGGTTCCAAGTAAGCCCTAGAGAGTCACACCTAACATTAGTAAAGAGGATTCTCAGGTATGTTAAAAGTTGTCCAAATCTAGGTCTCTGGTATCCAAAAGATTCAGCATTTGATTTAACTGGATTCTCAGATGCTGATTATGCTGGATGCAGAATTGACAGGAAAAGCACCAGTGGAACTTGTCAGTTCCTTGGTGACAGACTTGTCTCTTGGTTTTGTAAGAAACAAACATCTGTGTCAACTTCAACTGCTGAAGCTGAATATATGGCTGCAGGCAGTTGTTGTTCACAAATTTTGTGGATCCAAAACCAACTCCTAGACTATGGTTACAACTTAGAGAAGTCAAAAATCTTTTGTGATAATACAAGTGCTATTTCCATAGCTCAAAATCTAGTCCTCCATAGTAGGACAAAACATATAGAAATTAGGCATCACTTCTTAAGGGACAATGTTGAAAAGAATAAAATTGAATTGCAATATATCTCAACTGATTTACAAAGGGGAGATATTTTCACCAAGCCTTTGGATGAAAAGAAACACACTTTCTTCCTAAATCAGTTAGGAATGTTAGATGGAGGAAGCCTTAAATAATATCCAAGATTTTGGAAGCTAAAAATTGACCAAGACTAGGCAAAAAATTCTGATTTTTCTTAGTGTCTAGAATTTTCTGATCTCTGAACTGCGCTCGACGATTTCTACTAAGATCGTCGAACGGAGATCGACGATTTCCAAAAATTGTCGAACTGAGTTCAGCGCCTCTCAGATAGTATGAACTATCTCTTCCGGTCAACGATCGTCGAACGGCGCTCGACGATCTTGTTCTCTGCACGATCGTCGAACGAAGCTCGACGCTCTCCAATATCGTCGAACGGAGATCGACGATGTTGAAGTCTCTTCAGATTCCTTTAGAAGCCTCGATCGTCGAGCTGAGCTCAACGATCTTTCCAATTCTGCGTCGAACCCTAATATAAAACTCATTTTTCGCCGTCGTTCTCTCTTGCGCTTTCAATTTCTCTACAAAAATCTTCTTCCCTCCAAACAGCTCTACACTTGGTCGTTTTGTTTGTTGATTTTTTGCAGGTATAATGGTTGTGTCAGTTGCAGTTCTAGCCGCCATGAAGTTCGACGCTGGCTTCGACGTTGATCTGGAATCATTCAGCACTACTGATCAAGTTTTCCAAGACATTCTGAGTTTATTCAAGGATCAAAACTTGTCTTCCCTCATGACCACCAGGATAAAGCTAGCCTCAGATGAAATCAAGGAATGGGTATACACTGCTCATAATCTGGACAACTCTACTATAGTTGGCTCCATTGCTGGAAACCAGGTAGCTTTGACCCCCACAGTTCTAACAGAGGTTTTTGTATTGAGAAATGGAGAAGAAACTGCTGAATTATCTGGAGAGGAGTTTGCTGACATACTTGCCAGGATGGGTCATCCAGAGGGAAACCCTAGCAAGTTATTCAAAAGGAACTTGTCTGTTGAGTACAGGTTCCTAGCAGATGTTGTAGGAAAAGTGCTGCTGGCCAAGCACTCAGCTCATGATACTATCTCCAGACATCAGCTCTGCCTCATGGGAGCTCTGGTAGATAAGAAAAGTTTGAACTGGGGAGAGGTCTTCTTTGACCTAATCAAGAAGAAAATCAACAAAAGCTTTCTTAATTTTGGAAGGATTATTGGAGTCTTCCTGCAGAACAAGTGCCCTGCCTTGCTGGTCTCCTCTGGAGTGCACATTAATGCCTCCAAGAGACTCACCTGTGCCCTCTTTGGCAAGTGGGACAGGCAAATAAGCAAGCCCAGCAGGCCCTCCTCTAGTGCTCCTTCAGGCACCAGGACTCCAAGAGTCACTCCCCTACAGGTCTCTGCTCCTGCAGAAGACCTGGCTGCTGCTGTTGCTGCCTCTTCTCCTCCTCCAAGTCCAACCCTACCTCTTCCATCCACCATTCCAGCTCCATCCACCATTACCATCTCCAGCCCATCTCCAACATCAATCCCATCTCCAGACCCAATTCTACCTCCTCCAGCAGACCATTTCCTCCCTCTGTTCTCCTTTCCACCACCAGATGTCACTTCTTCTCCATCCATACCATCCTTCACCTTTCTGGATGACTCCTACATGGATGATTCCCCCCTCATCTCCTCCAGAATTACCCTCCTCCTCAACATCATCCCAAGATCTCCTCCTCCATATCATTGACCAACCAATTTTCACCCCATCCATATCCATCCTCTTGTCCTCCATATCCACCATCCCCACTCCTGAGCCATTCATTCCACTCTCCAGCCCTCCACTTCCAGCTCTACCTCATGGGAGCTCTGGTAGATAAGAAAAGTTTGAACTGGGGAGAGGTCTTCTTTGACCTAATAAAGAAGAAAATCAGCAAAAGCTTTGTCAATTTTGGAAGGATTATTGGAGTCTTCCTGCAGAACAAGTGCCCTGCCTTGCTGGTCTCCTCTGGAGTGCACATTAATGCCTCCAAGAGACTCACCTGTGCCCTCTTTGGCAAGTGGGACAGGCAAATAAGCAAGCCCAGCAGGCCCTCCTCTAGTGCTCCTTCAGGCACCAGGACTCCAAGAGTCACTCCCCCACAGGTCTCTGCTCCTGCAGAAGACCTGGCTGCTGCTGTTGCTGCTTCCTCTCCTCCTCCAAGTCCAACCCTACCTCTACCATCCACCATTCCAGCTCCATCCACCATTACCATCTCCAGCCCATCTCCAACATCAATCCCATCTCCAGACCCAATTCTACCTCCTCCAGCAGACCATTTCCACCCTCTGTTCTCCTATCCACCACCAGTTGTCACTTCTTCTCCATCCATACCATCCTTCACCCTTCTGGATGACTCCTACATGGATGATTCCCCCTCATCTCCTCCAGAATTACCCTCCTCCTCAACATCATTCCAATATCTCCTCCACCATATCATTGACCACCCAATTTTCACCCCATCCATCTCCATCCCCTTGTCCTCCATATCCACCATCCCCACACCTCAGCCATCCATCCCTCCACTATCCAGCCCTCCACTTCCAGCATCCTCAGCCCTCCCTATTCCATCTACCTATGTTCCTTCTATTGAGCATGTAGATCTCTCAGCCTTAGCTGACCAGTTGTATGAGCTACTTGCCCCCAGGCTGTCTCTTCTCATGGAGGCCTCCTTAGCTCCTCTACAACAGTCAGTGGCAGCCCTATCTGCCAGGCTTTCCTCCCTCCTTCCTCAGGCAGCACCTCCAGCAGTGTGCCTTGATACAGAGGTATCTGCATCTAGGCAGGGGGAGATGCCCTATGAAGCAAGCTTTCATACTGCTGTTGCTGCTGTTTCTGCTCCTGCTTCTGATGCTGCTGCTGCTGCTGATGTTTCTGTGCCTGCTGTTACTTCTGCTCCTGTTGCCCCTACTGCAGTCTTGGCAATAGACCTAAGGTCTTTGCTTTCTGTCTTTGATACTGCCTACTTCAGCTATCTCCCAGAGCCTAATGCTGTCCAGCCCCCAAAAGACCTATCCAAGGCACTGGTGCCTTTCTCTGGCTGTGACCCCAGCATTATATCCTCCTTTGTACTCTCAGTGATTGCTGCTGCTGCTGTTGAAGAAAGGTCTGCCTTTGCTTCTGAAATTGTTGATGCTGCTGCTGAAGATGTTCTCATTGCTGCTGAAATTCCAATTGCTTCTGATGAGCAAACATCCAAGGATCTTCTGATGACAGAGTCCATTGATGTTGAGCCTGCTGAAGATTCTGATGATATTACTGCTACTGTCACTAATCCAGCTTCTATTGCTCCATATCTTGCTCCATCTGCTGCCCCATCTGCTGTTGTCCCAGCTGCTGCTACTTCTGCCTCTGCCTCATCTGCTGCTGTTCAGTTGAAGAAAGAATTGATGAAGAAAATAGATGCTATTTATGATGACCAGAGTTCTGATTCTGATGAATACAAAACAGACTCTGATGATTCATCTGCCACTATTGCCAGAAAAAGGAAAGCTAGGAGCAAGGCTATGAAAAGGATCCCTCCTGCAAAAGTAAAGGATAATGATGATATTCCCTATTATATTCTGCATAATTGCCAAATTACTGAACATTGGATGCAGTATTCCAAAAATCAGCTGAAAGCAATGAAAAAGAAGAGAAAGTATGAGAAGGGCTCCTCTCAGTTCCAGCACCCTCATCCTCCTCCACCACCTCCTCCTGATGCAGGTGCAGGTGGCAGCTCTGCAAGTCAAGCCCCAGCTAGAAGCCAGGCTCCCTATCAACCCCATGCCAGATCTTATCAAAGGGAAAGCCAATCTAGGGGATCTTATTCTAGGAGAGGAGGATACAGGGGTAGTCAAAGAGATATTCAAGTGTATTCTAAAGGGTATTCCAGGCAGCACCCTTATTTCAGGGGAGGACATGCTTCATCTGATACTACTTCTGGTCCATTCCCCTATAAGCTAAAAGACAGTGTCTGCTAGGCCTCCTCAAGACAATTCTTCCAACAGGTATGAGCCACCTGTACCATTTGAGGACCCTGAAAAGAATCCATCTGCTTGGACTGCTAGGATGAAAGAACTGGCTGCACTAGATCAGATCAAGAAAGCCAGAGATCAAGGCTTGGACTCTTCAAATATTTCTACAATGTCAGAGCAGAGACAGAAGGAACTAGAGAAATATGCCTCCAGAAAATTCTTTGATGCAGACAGATATATGGAGTTGCATCCTGCTGCTGTAGTTCCCAGGACTTCAAAGCAAACTTATTTGGGTGCAGCAGATGACACCAGATCCAACAAAGAAGCCCTGAACCCTAACAGAGAAATCAAAATGGTGAAAGGCAAAGAAAAGAAATGACTTTGTAAGGTGACAATCTTTGGATTTTCTGACTGCTATCTGGATGCCCTATATATATATATATCTGTGATGTTTCTGCAATGTCTAGCTGCTGTTGTTTTTATGCTTTTCTGATTGTATGTTGTTATTTGATTTTCCAAAGTCTGTAAATAGTTATCCTAACCCAAATAGGGGGAGATTGTTGGAACACCCTATTACTGATTTGGGTCAGGATCACTATGTCTCTAGGAACCTTTGTTTGACCTTCTATATAGCTTAATAGGTCAATTAGAATTGATTCTAAGGGTTAGAAGTCTAGGATTGGAAGCTGCCCTGAAGACCAAGTTTTTCTGACTGGAGACTAAGTCTGATCGTAGAGCTCAGCACGACGATTCGTCGAACTCAGATCGACGATCGTCTAGCTCAACTTTAACAGATCGTCGAGCACAATTCGACGATCGCTGAGATCAACTTCATTATATCGTCGAACTCCATTCGACGATCGCTGAGCTCAACTTCACAATATCGTCGAACTCCATTCGACGATCGGTGAGCTCAGGACGATGATTTTGACTCTACATTGGATCTTTATCTCTGAGCTCAGTTCGACGATCTTTGAGCTCAGATCGACGATTATTTTTGCTGCTTAAACTTTCCAGTTCGCTGAGCTCAGCTCGATGATAGCAGAGCTCAGTTCGACGATTTCAGTTAACTTCCAGAATTCAAATTCAAATCAACAGGAGTTATTATGCAATTAATTCAGAGATTTGCTAGCCGTTTTCATTTATTTCTGGACCAAGTTTCAAGGGATTTTTCAAGGAATATTTCTGTGAACTTTCCTACAGAAGAGTTTTTGCAATTAAGGATGCAATCAATGCAGACCAACGACTATCTTTTGATAGAGAATGATATTCTATTCTGGAACAGAGAATAAAAGACAGAATATTTTTTGAATCATTGAGATCAACAAGAAGAGTATACACAACATAGATTACAGAGACTCTTTTCAAAAATTATTCTGTCAAGGAGAATTCTGAAGAACACTCATCAAAGAGATCAAGCTTTCAAAAATCTTCAGATCTCTCCAGCTCTCAAAGTGTTCAAGGCCAACATCATCTCAAGACTCCAGACACTCAATATTTCAGCCATTGCTGAAACCATCTATTGCTGAAGTTCTATCTTTGAAGGTCTATCACCCTCAGCAAAGCTCTTCTTCCTGAAGATCTCAAGGACTCAGGGGGAGCTTTGACATCAATCCACTTAGTCTTCTCAGTTGTTTGAGAAAAAGAAGACTGCCATCACTCTCTCACCCCCACTCTGTAAAGGGTTTCTCAAACTCCCTTCAAAAGTTTGAATCTGGTTTTTGAGCACCTTGTCAAAAGCTCATTGGTGGCAAGACACCTGATTAAAAAATCTGCTTTGGTTTTTGAGCACCTTATCAAAAGCTCATTGGTGCCCAGGACACCTGATCAACTCATCCTGCAGTGGATTCCTACCTAGGGTGGTAGAAGAGTGGATGTACCCAAGTTTGGGGAACCACTATATTTCCTTGTGTCATCTGGTTCTGCTTGTTTTCTTTTTGTTTCTGGCCTTGATTTTTCTGTGCTTAGTTTTTGCTAGCTTAGCTCTGTGATTAGTTTTATTTCTGCTTCCCTGCTCACACACATTACAACAATTGTTGTAAAGGTTTGCAAAAGATTTTAAAAGCACCATATACTCTATTCACCCCCCTCTAGAGTATATCTGATCTAGTTGCCCTTTCAGAGTGGAAGTTCGACGACATTTCTATGGATTTTGTGCATGGTTTGCCAAAGTCGCAGAGGGGAAACGACGTCATCTAGGTGGTCGTAGATAGATTGACAAAAGTGTCGCACTTCAACCCGAACAGGAAGGAAGATCCGGTGGAAAAGTTAGCCAAACTCTATGTAGATAATATTGTACGATTGCATGGTGTGCCCCGCAGTATTGTTAGTGACCGAGATAGACGTTTCACATCGAATGACTAGAGTCTGGTGCATAGCCTATTGGGAACTAAGCTAAGTTTCAGCACAGCCTTTCACCCACAGACGGATGGTCAGACCGAGAGGGTCAACTGGAAGATGGAGGACATGTTTCGCATGTGCGTCTTGGATTTCGGAAAGCGGTGGGAAGATCACCTGTACATGGTGGAGTTTGCATATAACAATAGCTATCAAGCGAGTATTGGAATGACGCCTTTCGAGGCCTTGTATGGGAGAAAGTGTCGCACGTCATTGTCTTGGTTAGAGTCAGCCGAGTCGAAGTTATACAAACATCAACCGGTGGAAGACGCCACTTCAATGATACGTGTTTGGTACATTGGAAAAGGTGTACCTGATTTGGAGAAGCCTCACTTAACTTAATGATATTCATCAATGTGTATTTGATGGTGTGTTGAGTTTCAATGTGCAGGTTAAGGAATTGCAGGAAAATTTTATAAGTACAAGTGTCGACACTTGGGAAAGGCTGTGTCAACACCAGAAGCTAGATTGTGTCGACACACATGACTTGTGTCGACACATAGAAATTATGTCAACAACAATTGTGTCGACACACAGGACTTGTGTCAACACACACCAGAATTCTGTCGACACCAACTGTGTCGACACCAGAAGACATATTGTGTCGACACAGAAGACTTGTGTCGACACACAGAATTTTGTCGACAACAATTGTGTCGACACATAGGACTTGTGTCGACACACATCAGAATTCTGTCAACAGCAATTGTGTCGACACACAGGACTTGTGTCGACACACTCCAGAATTCTATCAAAACAACAAATATGTCAAGACAAGAAGTAATTGTGTCGACACACAGGACATGTGTAGACACATTTCACAGAAGCTGTGTCAAGAAGTTAAAGAGAAGCTGTGTCGACATTATGAGAGTTGTGTCGACATCACCAAGGATTCTGTCGACACATGATCTATTTGTGTCGACACATTTTGAAGTATTGTCTCGACACTTTGCCGTTGAGTTAAAATTCAGGATAGTATCAGATGTCATAACTGGAGACTTGACAGCTCTCACAACTAACAAAGCAGTTGCATCTGTCAAAGCTGTCAGAAGGTCATTAGGAACCAGATCAGCCGGTAACCTCAGACGAATCTATATAAAGACCTGTTCTATCATCAAAAAGGATTGATCTAATTAATCTGAAGGATCTGGAAGATCAGGAAAAATCTGAAGGAATCTGGAGAGAGAGAGACATCTAAGAAAAAAGGACTTGACACTTTCAAGAAGGCAGACACTGAACCAGTTTGCAAGAAGATTTCAGATCTAAGTCTGTAATAGAAGAAGAGGTTGGATTGAGGATCTTTTCCAACTTTACAAGAAGATCAACCTTACTTTGTTCAGATTCAAGAAGCTTTAAAGAAGCTAAGACATGTTGTATCTTAAGCAGTCAGTTCAATCCAGATCTGCTCAAGAAGCCTTCACCCTTTTCTCTCTCTACCCGGGTGAAGGATTAATTCATTATATTATCAATCTTATCTGTAGGATCTTATATAGATCTGAGTGTAGGAGATATTCTTTCTCTGAGTTGTAATCCTAAATCTATAAAGGCTGAGGTAGGACTGAGTGCATGATGTAGGGGATCATTTTCCCTGAGTTGTAGGCCTGGTGGAAGAGGCTGAGGTAGGGCTTAATTGTCTGAGTTGTAGGAGTGTGGACTCACTCTGAGGTAGGATTCTTTGTGATAATCTGAGCTGTAGGACTTGCTGAAGTCTGAGTTGTAGGAACCATTCAAGGTTCTGAGTTGTAAGATTTGTGGATCTGAGAAGGAAGAAGGGAGTTTGGCCGAATCTAGTATACTACTAGATAGGCGAAGGGGGAAAGTGGATGTACCCATCACTTGGGGAACCACTATAAATCTTGTGTATACTGTGTTGATTGTGTTTGCTATAATCCGTGTTGTGATAGAAATTTCTTAGGTTGTCTAACTTGATAAGTTTATCTGCCTAAATAATAAAAAGGAATTGAACCTATTCACCCCCCCCCCCTCTAGGTGTTTAGGACATCTTGAAACCAATTCTTTCAATACATACAGTTCAGGAACGTTTGAAGATCACTCAGGACAGGCAGGCAAAATACTATAACGCCAAGCATAGGAACGTGGAGTTCGGTGTTGGCGACTTGGTATATTTGAAAATCAAGTCGTTTAAGGGTGTCTCGCGGGTTCGACGCTTGAAGAAACTGAGTCTGAGATACCTTGGACCGTTTGAAATCCAGGAGCGGGTTGGCGAAGCAGCGTATCGATTGAAGCTGTCAGTGGAGTTGAGTGGGCTACACGATGTGTTCCACGTATTGTTGTGACGGAAGGCGGTGCAAGAGCCTTCGCAGGTCGTTGCGGTCGATCAAGTGTCGGTTGATTACGGGTTGACAGCAAAGGTCAAGCCAGTACGCATTGAAGATTTTGAGGTCAAACGACTCCGCAACAAGGAAATCCAAATGGTTAAAGTCTGTTTGGATAACTGCGGATGTGAGGAGCTTTCATGGGAGCGAGAGCAGACTATATTGGAGGAATACCCCGAGTTATTCCACTCAGGTAACATTTAAATTTTGTGTACCTTTACATAATTTCGGGACGAAACTCTTTATGGGGGGATATTTGTAACACCCCAAAAATCGTAATCGAACCGGTCGAGTTCTATGGAATTTTTGGTGCCTAATTAGGAGTACACGGCCTGGGACACGGGCGTGTCCAAGGCCGTATCATTCTCTGTGTTGGTCGGCTGTGTCCAGAAAAGGACACAGTAGGAAACATGGATGTGAATAGTTATGGCACGGGCGTGTCAAGCGTAACACGGGCGTGTCAAGCGTGACACGGACGTGTTCATACTCGTGTCCCCACCCGTGTTCACCAAGGGACGTGATGGTTGGCGTGGTGGTTATTTGTAACACGCCCTATATAACGGGCATGTCCGGACCTGGCACGGGCGTGTCAGGTTGAGACACGGGCGTGTCTTGACCCGGGCGTGTCTCGACCCGTGTCCTTTTTTGTGCTCGACGATCGTGGCTGGATCGGGGCACACGGCCCGGGACATGGACGTGTGCAAGGACGTGTTCGACCCAGGATTGAGAAATTTTGGGCAGATCTGAGCCGATCGTTTTCTTTAAACAAGATCTGACGGCCTAGATGTGGTCCTGTTGTTTTAAGGTCGGGTATTGAGGATTAATTCCTCATTATCTCTTAAATCATTCTCTTTCTAAGGAGTTAGAGAGAGGAGAGAGCAAGGAGGAAGGAAGAGGAGGAATCTGGCCGCCAACGGAGCATCGGAGCACCGAATCGAGAACCGAGACCGGATCCGCGGAGGAAATTCCCTTATGAAGCTTTCCATCCGTATTGATTCCCATAGCGCAAAAGCGAACTACAAGGGTAACGATTCTATACTTGAGCATGTGAAGCTCTCTTTCTTTTGCATAAGGAAACTCGCTCCCGTGAGTGTGCGGTGAGTGTGCGGTGTTCCTTGGGGTGGATGTGAATAGTCCCCCTTGTGTTGCATATAGAGTCCGTAATCGAAGTACGAACATAGGCATTGTGTGAAGCCTACCCGGACGTGTTGGTCTGGATCGGTGATGTTGCATGTTGTATGGTTTACCGGAGAAGACTCCGTGCTTTGTGTTTTCGGGTTTCTACACGGTAGATTGTAGCAGGGATCCTTGGGGATTAACTCCAAGGCACACACGGAAAACTGAGCGAAAACGTAGTTCTGCTAACTTGGCGGTCGGGGAGCCAGCCTTGTACATACCTGGGTTATGTGATGTTTGGGAATGTTTTGGGATCCGAGAGAAGCTTGGCCCGCGCGTATGTCTTAAAGTGACTAGGCGGAGTGAGCAACAGACAAGTGGAATCGGACCTGGGCTATGTGGTTCGGTGCTAGAGACCCAAAAGAGGGACTGGCCGTTGGCATAGTCGGAAGTCTTCGGCTGTGGTTAGCAAGGCTAAAATTCTTACGATGTTGCCGTCCCGGGGATGGTGGTGAAGCCACGGTATTGATCGGATTCACTGATAATGTGCCCCGAGTGCACTGGGTGTTTGGCCGTGTAAGCCTACACCTGTGGCGTAGTATATTTTGCACTTTATGGTTTAGCTGGGCTAATCAAATGCAGGGAAGGAGCACCTCCATCCCGAGTAAGGGGAGGGGTCGTTATATTTTGGTCAGCTTTAGCTGACCGTTGCTTTGTTTGCCACTGTGCGGTGGAATGTTGCTTGCAGGTGCTGCAGAGCCAAGTACCAAATAGCGGGCTGTAGCCCGTGTTGCTGAGCTGGCCCTCGAAGGCCAAAGCGAGTCGTTGTTTTATTTTTGTCATGTGTGGCCTACCTGCGAGCCGATGTATGTAAAACATTACTTTTTTAAGTGAACTCTTGTAAGGCCATAAGGCCAAGTACTTTTCTGTGTGTTTGTTATTTTATTCCTTTGGTAGTAAGTGGACAATCATTATAGTTGTTATTCAATTATGGGTTCTTTCAAACTGTTTAAGAGCTTTTGCTAGAATGTTCTATGTTAGGGCGAATAGTTGTAGTTAAATTTTGATATTCTTATGTATCCCTTCCGACTGTCCGTGGTATATAGTGTCGGGTTCCAGCTAGACCTTCTGTTATATATCATACGACGGATGGGAGTGTTACAATTTGCAGCTCAATTAGTGATGAGAAGTGAAGGAACTCCATAGTTAAGCTTGCTTGGGCGAGAGTAGTACTGGGATGGGTGACCTCCTGGGAAGTCCCCGTACGGCTCAGCTTAACTGTCGAGTTCACTTATCAAAGGGAGGTTGTGGCCACCAACAACCCGCCTGTGGAGGGAGAGGGGTTGGGGTGCTTGGGTTGCAGCACGGTAGCGATGCCTAGAGCAGAGCCATGACATTGTCACGTTGTATCGACTATGGTCGTTACATAAAAAGTGCACTTTTATTGTAACGTCCCCGCGCCCCAACGTGTACTCTAATTTCCACCTGGTCCGGTTCCGGTTACCGGGCTGCACTTTTATTGTAACGTCCCAGCGCCCCAACGTGTACTCTAATTTCCACCTGGTCTGGTTCCGGTTACCGGGCTGCAGCCCAAGCACCCCAACCCCTCTCCATCCACAGGCGGGTTGTTAGGGGCCACAGCCTCCCTTTGATGAGGTAAACTCGATAGTCAAGCCCGCACTACGGAGACTTCCCAGGAGGTCACCCATCCCAGTACTACTCCAGCCCGAACACGCTTAACTATAGAGTTCTTTCGACTCTCATCACCAATTGATCTGCAGCTTTATTGTAACGTTCCCGCGCCCCAGCGTGCACTCTAATTTCCACCTGGTCCAGTTACGGTTACCGTGCTGCAGCCCAAGCACCCCAACCCCTCTCCATCCACAGGCGGGTTGTTGGTGGCCACAGCCTCCCTTTGATGAGGTAAACTCGATAGTCAATCCCGTAATACGGGGACTTCCCAGGAGGTCACCCATCCCAGTACTGCTCCAGCCCGAGCACACTTAACTATGGAGTTCTTTCAACTCTCATCACCAATTGATATGCAGCTCAATTGGTGATGAGAGTTGAAAGAACTCCATAGTTAAGCGTGCTCGGGCCGGAGTAGTACTGGGATGGGTGACCTCCTGGGAAGTCCCTGTAGTGCGAGCTTGACTATCGAGTTTACCTCATCAAAGGGAGGATGTGGTCACCAACAACCCGCCTATGGATGGAGAGGGGTTGGGGTGCATGGACTGCAGCCCGGTAACCGGAACCGGACTAGGTGGAAATTAGAGTACACGCTGGGGCGCGGGGACGTTACACGGGTCATCTCTGTCAGCGTAGTAACTCAGGACGAGCTCTCTGAAGCCTTCAGAAACTATGGTTGTTAGTACTTCGTCACAGAAGGCGCTCCTCGATCTTTGGCGATGATGGTCTTCATACTCGCGAGTATCCTCCTTATACTCACTACCCGACCGAGTATCCTAGAACCTCGCCGGCTGTTCGGCATATGTGAACCTAATCCCCTGGCAGCTCGCTGGACAGTACTGCAACTGCATTGGTCACTCCCGCTCTACTCTTGCTCGTTACTTCTCTGGTCGCATGGGCAGCTCCCCCTCCTCTGACAGTGTCATACGACGAGGCGAGGTCGTCGTGACATCGGGACGAGGAGGGAACCATGCTAGGAGGCTCCTCTCGATCCTCCTTGTGAACTCCTCGAATACTGCCACAATCACAAAGCCGCCTCCACTTATCGATTTGCTAGCTATATTCTTATTCTCGCCTCTATCCATCATCTCGTCTACTCGTGAAACTTTCCTCCTCGACTATGATTCACGCTCACTGCACCAAAGTGTTGAAGTCAGAAAAATTTTTACTCTAAAAATCGGATCAAGACATCCTAAAGTTACTAGTCCAGCAGTCGGGCTCGACGGCTTAACGGGCTAGAATGCAGAAACATGGACAACAAAAAGGACCCCAGGTGCTGCGGAAGGGAGGTCCCATCACTTACTTGAAATGCTTAGAAGAAGCTTCCCCTCCAAAACCAAAAATGGTTGAGCAAGGTACAACATAGACTCTAGCTGATGAGTAATTCAAGGCGGTGACTAAGAGGAATAATCGTTAGCTCGCTACTTGTCTCTTTGAAGAAAGGATCCAAAGGCTCTGCTCGATGTCTAGAAGAAAAGGTGGTTGGGAACTTTTGCAAGATTTCGAAGTTCATATCTTTGTACCCATGGGTTTCTATTTATAGGCAAATTCAAAGAGAGAGGGTTCTTATTTATAGCCCCACCCCTGGTGACTTAGCGACATCTGAGGGATCTTGCTCGGCTGCAGGCGAGCAACTTCCCTAGTCGCCTACCTAGAGAGTATACGAGAGGAGCTCTCCATACTCGTATAAGCCTCCTACTATCTCGAATGTTGACTCTGACCCCTGCTGGGTGTTGACTTTGACTTCTTATTAACCTGGCTTTGGAGGGATCCACCCTCGACGAATATGGGTTGTACAAGTGTGTTTTATATTTTGAACATGTACTGAGCTTAAGCCCTTGCTCTCCTTTTTGCTCATTGTTGGACTGTGTTTTTCATATATATATATGAATATGTCGTGATTATGGACTTATTTAATTTAATCTTACTTCTATCCTCGTTGGTCATGTGATATGATCGTACTAGCCTGCAGGATTGACGTTATGCGGTGAAGACTAACCTGTGAGTTGGTGTTACTGCAAGACGGGGTTCTAGGCATAAAACCTCCCTCAGCCATGCCCAATTACCGGGAGGGGAATTTTACATGTGTCGTAGTAATTATTAGAGCTTAAGGTTTTGTTTGGGACAACTTATGTTAATGAATAAGTTGTCGATTTTAAAGTGACGAATGAATATAGATTTTATAAACGCAATGATAAATAAGTCGTAAACTGTTTTGATAGTTTGTCCATAAGTGTTGATCGGTTCATTCAAATATAAGGGTCCGTTCGTTTTTTTTTTCTAGGCGCGATTTTTCGACCCGGACGCTATTTTTCGCTCGGACGTGATTTTTCGCCCCGACGCAATTTTTTCAGCGCGTACGAGAATTTTGTCCCGGACGCGATTTTTTCGCCCGGACACGATTTTCTCGCCCGGACGCAATTGTTTCGCCCGGACTTGATTTTTTCGGTGGGACGCAATTTTTCGACACAAACACAATTTTTCGTACGAACGAGATATTTTCGCCGAGACGGGCTATTTTCGCCTAGACGCGCTATTTTCGCCTAGACGCGCTATTGTCAGTCATATGGGATTTTTCGCCCAGACGCGGTTTTTCGTCCCGAAAGTAATTTTTCTCCCAAAGACGATTCTTCGTACTAGACGTAATTTTTTTTACTCTTGCGCGATTTTTTCACCGAGACATTTTTTTCGCTCGGACGCTCTTTTTGCTTGGACTCGATATTTTTGACTGGACGTGATATTTTTGCCCCGACACTTTTTCGCCCGGAGGTGATTTTTTCTTACGGACATGATATTTTCGCCCGAAAGCAAAAAAATGCGTCTTGGCGAAAAATGCGCTCTGGCAAAAAAATGCACCGGGCGAAAAATTCGTGTCCGGGTGAAAAATTGCATCTTTGCGAAAAAAATTGTGTCAGGAAAAAAAACGTGCTCAGTCGAAAAAAACGCACAGGGTCGAACAAAATGCTCTTTTGCGAAAAAAACGCGTTCGGGCAAAAAAAATCGCGTTGGGGCAGTGTCGGGGCGAAAAATCGTGCCCATGCGAAAAAATACCCTCGGGCAAAAATAATTACGGACAGGTGAAAAAATTGTGCCCTGGCGAAAAAATCTCATTCGAGCGAAAAAAACGCGCTTGCGTAAAAAACTTGCGCTCGGGCAAAAATATTGCGCGCGTCAGGGCGAAAAAATCGTACCCGGGCTGAAAAAATCGCCCTTGGCCGAAAAAATCGCGTCCGGGCAAAAAAAAAAGGCTCCTGGTCAAAAAATACCCGCCCGGGAAAAAATCGCTTCCTGTCTAAAAATTTGGGTTCGGGCTAAAAAATCGCATCCGGGATTTTCCCTAGTAGACGATGGTGACGGCCCAGGCACAGGATTTCAACGCCGGATTGCATTTTCTTCCTCCGCAACATCAGAGGAATTGCGAGGGCTAGAGACGGGTTTCAATAAGTGTTTGAGATTTTTTTAAGAGATAAGGGCTTTTGGGATGTTATAAGTTGGACTCATATAGCATATGAAAAAGTAGCATATCTTCAATTTTAAAATAGTTGATTTTTAGCAAACAGCTGCATAAACAAAGAGCTGTAAAACTGCGTTGCGTTATGAATAGAGATTATATATCAGCATAAACTTCCCCAAACAGGCCTCTGCATACCAAATGATCATTAAATAATCTGTATATTTTTCTCACTCATGCAGAAATGGCAACAATACAAAAGAACAAATAATCGGGAATATAAAAAAGAAACAAATAAATAGGTTACGATGAGTAATATCAAATATGAGGAGATTAATTAGAGGATGTCAAATTAAGAGTCTCTAAAGCTTGTGAGTATTTGAAATATAAAGTCGAGAAGGAATAGATCTTCCACAAATAGTATTTTCTATTCATGACGTACAACGTTAAAATCTGCATTCCAGCTGTAGATGAGGTGAGGTTATAGGAACAAGTCCCCCTAACTATGCCTTAGAGCTTCAACTATATATAAATGACGTTAGGTTGATAAGAATCATGCATCCTTAATTTTATTTCTTCAACCACACATCACAATTTAATTGTATCCATCAATCATAATTAGTCAGCATGAAGTTCTTCTATCAGAGAATAGTTTTAGTAGCAGCACTCCTAACTCTCCCAAATTTGGGTAATTATTTCCCTCTCTCTCTCTTCCAAATCTAGGTAATTTGTTCCTCTCTCTCTCTATATATATATATATTCCTTTCTCCCAAGCACAGTTAATTATATGATCCAACTATTGTTTAATTATATGATATTAAAATTTTTATATAGGTTATAGTTTAGGACATGGGATATATAGTTTGTCTAGCCTTATAATATATATAGATCAGAATGGAGGTGTACTAATAGCTTGAATTAATTTGCACGTAACTAAACTAATAATGTGCTGATATTGGTTGTAGTGATGGCAAATAAACTCCCTCAAGGTTGCACGTCTCATAGATTTACCCTTCTGCGGCCTTTTTCTTGTCATAGCCATGCACTGAACAACGTGTCCTGCGAAAGCATTTGTCAATATGTGTTAAACGAAGCAGCAGCAATAAATTGCACCTTTTTCAGTGGCACCTGCCCGGTGGCGTGGGGAGGACGTGCCTGCAAATGTGTGTTTTGCCGTTTAAAGCAACCCAAAAACGCACCTCGGCCTCGCCGCAGGTGCGGCTACACAGGTTTCAATCCATATGGCCATCATTCATATGGACATGCAGTGGGATTTGGAGGATTAAATTAATTTGTTTTGGTAGCTGGAGAAGCCCGCATTCTTGATGCTTGCCTGCATGAAACTTGTGCACCTCCAGCATGTGCTTTCTCCTGGCTGCAAGGAAAATATTTTCGGCTCTGTTTGGTACGGTGATGGCAATTACAAAAGTTGTGGTGGGAAATAAACAATGGCATTAGAGTGTCAAAAAGCTGTTTTGAATTGGTTTAGAGTGTTTGAAAAATCTTCATCTATGTTCTTTTTATAATGATGTTATGCATATTTTTGAATGGAATAACAACTTTTTAGTAATAGCCTTTTGATTTTCTTAGCATGCATGAGAGAGAGTGAGAGAGAATTGATATTGGAATTGGTATTGAAAAGAATGGCGAAAATTTCGGGCTCAGGCAAAAAATGCGCACCCCGGCAAAAAATGCACGTCGTGAAGGATAATGCGCCCGAGCAAAAAATACGCGTCCGGGAGAAAATGCGGGTTTGGCCGGAAAAATGGGCTCCCGGGTGGAAATGGGCATCGGGTGGAAAATGCATGCCCGGGCGGAAAATCGTACGCGGAGACGAAAAAAGGCGCGCCTGGGCGAAAAAAATGTGCGTCAACGCGGAAAAAGACGTGCCTAGGCAAAAAACGCACGATCGGGCAAAAAAACGCACGCCAAGGCGGAAAATGAGTGTTCGGGCAAAAAATGAGCGCTCGGACGGAAAATGCATGCCCGGACGAAAAAACTGGCACATGGGTGAAAATTACGTTGTCATCAGAAAAATGCATGACTCGGCAAAAAATGCATGCCATAGTGAAAGATATCTGCCCCTGGAGAAAATGTACGCCTCGGTGAAAATGTTCTCGGGCTAAAATGAGTGTCGAAGTGAAAACGCGGGACTAAGAGAAAATGCGCGCCCAAGTGAGTTCGTTGTACCAGAATGCTTAATCTCAAAACAAGGACATGTCCTAATCATTCAATGGAGGGCTTTGCAAGATTCCTTCATTATGAATGACTTTGGACTCAAAAGTCAATTTTCTTCCGAAAACTCTACATCTAAATAATATGATTTGTTTTTGTATTCTAAAAGTCAATTCTTGAACATCAATACGTCTACAAGAATGAACTCTTATGAAAAATAGATTTTTTTAAAAGTTTTATGAAAAATAGAGAGCCTCGAACTTTTAAAAAAATCTTGTTTGCGCTTCACAAACAAGCGCTGATTAAACAGCGGTGGCGGTGAGAATAGAACTTTTCCCATCATCACTACTCCAAACATATATAGCCTTAATAATAATAATGTATTCATTCAAATATATTTTGCTCTCCGTATTTTATACGTGTGTTTGCGTAAAATTCATTGTAGTTTGTCACAATTAATATTGCAATTCTAATACCAAAATATTAAAATCAAGTATATACAGTAATGTTATAAAGTAGTCCAAGACATGATATTGGTACCCCAAAAAACTGTTTTTTTACTTTTTTTTCTCAAGCTATATGTTTTTAATCGCACACCTATTTCTCCCTACAACCAAAATATAGCGCCTCCATCTTCACAGCTTGCTCCGGAGTTGTCATTTCCAACCAAAATGCATACATCGCCGCTGCAAATTTCGGCAACTTGGCAAAAATTTGACACCGCCGGCCAAAGACTCGCCCATATATTGTTGTTGTACCACTGGTAATGATGCAAGTTCTGTCGATCCCAATGCCTTCATTTTCCCTCTTGCATCTCGATTTCCACCTCTCTCACCACCATCCCTCACATTTCTCACAAGTCACCCCTCATCTCCACTCCCCTTCTTTCTCGTTTCTCATTTCTTCCATAAAATGCACGGTGGAAGAACTTCATAGCTGCAGAAATTGAGGTCGAATACCAAGAAGCGTGTTTTCCAATCCAATTCCATTTATTTATTTATTTACTTTTGACATGATATTAAGAAGCCATGATTAGTCCAGCTCTTCACTTGTAGATGGCTTCCCTTTTCTTCCCCAATGAAGGCCCTCATCTTCCTCTGCCACGGCCCATGGATAATCTCACCATTTTTTAATTAATTTCCTGCATGTTATGGGATGGAATGTAACGACTATATGTGAGGTAATGTATAAGACAAGATGGGTGTAGAGTATGAGATTGCAAATAAATTATTTAAACTTTAAGGCTCCGTTTGGAGGGACTTATTTTCACCGGTCAAGTGGTTACGACCGCATGAACCGGACCGTAATTAAGGTCCGATTCAAGCGGTCGTAACTGTTTGACCGGTGAAAATAAGTCCCCCCAAACGAAGCCTAAATAACAATGAACTCTAAATAGCGAGTCTCGGACTATCTATAACATTACTCTTTATATAAGCATGCATTAGAATATAATTGACCTCTAATAGTTGTGAAGTAGAGTAACAAAAGTGAGAGCTTTATATTTCTTCTAGTTTTTGGTTGGCACGCATGGCTCCATTGAGCATCACATTTCCTAAAAAAAAAATCAATAGACAAAATTGACCATTCATTATGTAACAACTGCCTCCTCCGATCATCCTAGAAGATTTAGGATGAGCTATCTCAAACCCTATCAGTATGCAAATTAATAAATATTATATCTCAGAAATCACACAAGTATTATGTTGAGTATGTAAAATAAAAAAGGCTTATACTGTATCATAACAAAGTTGTGTTCGTCTAGAGACACACTGCAACCCAGCGAAACATCACACGAGTCTAACAAAGCATGCACACATCATTAAAGTAGAAGGCACTCATGGCTGCACAACCACCCATTACAAAGCATTTATGCCCACTCAAATATTCTTCTAGGAAAATGTTAAGGTAGAGATGTGTGCTTTTAAAGCCCACCCAACGTGCAGTTGTTCAACTATTCTTTTAAATCTATATTTAAATCATGAGCATGCCCAAAATGTGCAGTCCAATAATGCACAAAACTTTTCATTTCACTCCGGTTTCTCCAAGGGAAAACCAAATACCCTCACGAGTGAGTATAAAAAATGTACACATACATTGATGGGTTATTTTTGGCGCATCACACTCAATTTGAATTTTAGATCCCCAAAATGTTAATTTATGTTGTTAATTTATGTTGTTAAATTATGTCTAATTTTTGCACGAACGAACAAAGGTACTTCGCTACCTCCACTTGAATGGACCTTGGTCCTCATGAGGTGCGAACGAACAAAGGTTCTTCGTCACCTCCACTTGGACGAACTCCGGTCCTCCTGAGGGGCAAACGAACAATGGTTCTTCACCACCTCCACCTGGCTGGACCCTGGTCCTCCTGAGGCATGAACGAACAAAGGATCTTCGCTACCTCCACCTTGATGGATTCAGTTCTCCTGATGCGCGAACGAATAAAGGTTCTTCGACACCTCAACTAGAACAGATCTTGGTCATCCTGAGGTGCGAATAAAAAAGGTTTTTTGCCACCTCCACCTGGATGGATCCCGGTCCTCCTGAGGCATAAATGAATAAAGGTTCTTCACCACTTTCATCTGGAAGGACCCCAGACCTTCAAAGGCGCGAACGAGCATAGGTTCTTTGCTACCTCCACCCGGATAGACCATGGTCCTCTTGAGGTGCGTACGAAGAAAGGTTTTTTGTCACCTCTGCCAATAATGGAATAGACCCTCAATCCTTCCAAGTCATAAACAAGCAAAGATCCTTTGTCGCCTCTAAGGGAACGGATTCTGAGCCTTTCCAAGATAGGAATAAGTCATCAATCCTCTTATGGACTTGGGCCAGGGAAAACCGTGAGTCTTCTTGCGCCACTTAGATGAAAGTGGACTCCAAGTTCCCGGGAGCCATCTAAACAAAGGGGGAAAACATCCTCTTGGGCTACATTCAGGCATCAGCCCCATATTCTCATGCACAGAGCATGATAAACATGCCACGTCAAACACGCACAAAAGGTAAAATGCTTCTAATTCAGCAAGGCACCCAAGGTTCAAACAAGAGGACACCAATGTGACACACCAGGAGATATATAGTGAGCAAAATGCAAGCTGTCGGGGTAAGTCACGACTGTTGCAGTAATGAAAAAACACAAATAAAAGATATAGAGTGTGCGCACAACGCGCGTACAATCAAGTAATCTCTCAGTGTCAACGTCATCACCACCATTCGAGGTATCACCCATTCAAATGATGGAATACCCTCGCATCCCTCCCGCTGCATGGAATCTCTTGTCAAGCGCAACAATGCACTCATCCCTTTACAATTGACCAACCTCCAAAGAAGTCATCTCGGGGTCCTTGTAGAGGAATAATGATGTGCCCATGTTTTGTGCAGACATGTGATGCTAGATAGTTGCAGATAGATAGGTAGTTATCGTATCGTTATGGGTGATGATGACACTCATCTTTGTTTTTATAAATATGAGTCCTCAGCTCATCATAAATAACAAGAACAGTGAGAATTTTGCTCACACTTTAATCTTGTTGTTAAGATTTTCTAACTTGCGTGACTTAATGAAGTTAAATCTGTGCAGACTATACGATTAGCATCAGGAGGTTAGGAAACTAGTGGAAGCTTGGTGTGGAACAGTTCGGGTTAACAGTCAGTGACATACAATAGGTTGCGGTCTCAGCAGCCTGAAGTCACTTCCTCGGGATTGCGGTTAAGTTAAGTAGTTCGCCCGGTCGATCAATGGGTTTTGTTCAATTTTGTCAGCATTCAATAACAAGCAGTCTGCGTGGCTAGTTGCGGTAGGGCTATTTGGGCAATTTCGGCGGACAGGGCTTGCAGTTAGTAGTTGTGCGGCCTAGACTGTTAAGTTTTGTAGTCCGCGTGATTGCTCTTGTTTGTACTTTTCTTCTTTCATTAGATACATTGCGAAATCATGTCTCGCAATGTATGTCTCTCTCTATAAATCGGATTTGTGAATTTTAGATTAAGATATTGTGCTTTTTTTGTGCTGATTTTTACTTGGTTTGGGTTATGGTTAAGTGTTCATGCGACCTCTTTCTCAGCTTTCCATAAATTTTTACATTTATGTGGTACAATTTTACACGCTTTTTTACTTTCATTATGTTTATTACTTCTCTGTGATTTGTGGTCGATGTTTATTATTCACTTGTTTTCTATTATACCCATTTTGTTGGACACGCTATCATTTTCTTGTACGTTGAAGCTGAGATAACCTCCAACAATGAGGTCGGGTCTTGGCTCGTAAAGTTTGGATTATAATTTGACTGAAAATTAGTGTTCGTGAATGACCACATAAGCAAGAAGCAGAGAAGATGACAAAATTCTATTTTCTTGTTTGATGAGGTAATCGTGTTACATTGTGTAGGTGTCGTTGCATACTCATTGAAAGTCTTTAATTTCAAGGATAACTAAATCACCTAGAGGGGGTGAATAGGTTTCTTAGTCTTTGTGACTATCTTTTGCTCTTATCTGTTTTAGGGTCTGTAGTGATTTAGTTATATTTGCTTTCAAGACAATCACACAGACAACACGGCAATTTTATTGTGGTTCCCCGGATTATGGGTATGTCCACTTTCCCTCCCACCTTTCTAAAAACTTATTAGACAAGACATTTATCCAATCTAGGCTCCTAAGAGCTTACAACATGATCCCGCAGGACAACTCAGTCTCCTCCAAGACCTACAACTCAGGCACACATCCCTACCACTCAGTGATCCAAAGATCACATACCTCATGCCCAAATGCCCTACAACTCAGGCTGGGAGGACAGTCCTATCTCAGAGAGAATGACTCTCCTACAGCTCAGGCACAAAAGCTCCTACCTCAGGTCCAAAGGATCCTACAACTCAGGAACAAGTGCCCTACTACTCAAAGAGAATGACTCTCCTACCTCATGCTCAAAAGCCCTACCTTATATCCAAACTGGATCCTACTCTCAGGCTAAAGCCCTACCTCAGGCACACAGGCCTTACACTCAGATCTGTAACCAGATCCTACACTCAGTCTTTATATATTCAGTCTTACACTCAGATCCAAAAGTATCCTACAGCTCAGATCCAAGAATGGATCCTACAGAGAGTAAAGTGGTTGGTTGATGTTGATTTGACACCAGAGAAATTTCTCTGTGTCTTCTTTTTCCTGAGCTGAGTTTACCTCAGCCCTTTCTTCTTCACAGCAACAAGAATAAATCTTCAATAAATAGATGCTTGTACTAGAAGTAACTTGCAAAACTCTACTCTGCTTCTTTTTTCCTTCCTGAACTAAACCAAAAGCTCAGTCTTATCTTCTTCACAGCCCCAAGATTATATCTTCGGGATTAGGTTTCCTTGAATTGTGAAGTTACTACCACTTAGGATTACTCTATTTCTTCTTCTTACCTCAGTGAGAAAAAGCTCAATGATCTGGCTTGTCTGAAGTTATCAAACTTACTCTACTGCTGCTAGGGTTAGCACTTTGCTGCTACCTCTTTCTCTCTCAGAAATTTCCCTGATCTTGATGTTGGTGGTGAAGATGTCAACAACTATTTTTGTTGAGCTTTCAGATGTTGCAGCAAGGGTAAGACCTTGCTGTTGCTTCTTCTTCAAAATTTCCTATCACCTTGCTGGTGTAGGTGAAACTGGCACCTACTATCTTTTAGAACTTTCAGATAAGATAATTTGAACTTCCTTTTTCAAGCTCGGCAACAATGGCGAGGAGAAAGACAAAGTCCGACCGCCTTGAATTAAACCTTAAAAGTTAAAGTTCCATCTCCCGATCTTGTTTATTTTATCTTCAGCCGATTAATGGTTATTTGACTCGTGGGCCCCACTTAAATTTGCAAGCTGCAATCACGCTTTTGCATTGAACGCAGCATGGAAGGCAAACTACAGCATTGTCGCGTACTGCAGCTTTCCCGCAATAAATTTGAACTCTGTTGACTTTTGTTGACTTTTGCTGACATCGATATTTGTGGACTTAGCCAAATTTTCAGATTCAATTCATGTGTTGAATGCATTAATTGAACTGGCTTCACTCAATGAATCTGGACTTAGCCAATTTCTCTGCATCATCAGGCATTGAGTGCGTTGAGTGAACTGGCTTCACTCAATGCCTTTGGACTTAGCAAATTCCTTCTACACTGCCAGGCGTTGAGTGTGTTTAGTAAATCTTCGTCACTCAATGCCCCTGTACTTAGCTTTTTCTATTTTTATCTGCTAGGTGTTGAGAGCGTTGAGTGAGTCTTCATCACTTAATGTTTTTGTCCTTAGCCGCTTCTCTGAAGTTTGCCAGCTTGCTGAGGCGCTGCGTGCATTGAGTGAGAAGTCCTCACTCAACACATCTGAACTTAGACAGATTTTTTGTCCATCTTTCCTTAAGCTTTGACATCACACGACGCTTTGTTCTCTGACGTTGAGTGAGCTATATTCACTTGACGATTCTAGACTTAGCCAGAATTCTTGACATAATCCTCAACTGCTTGAGCTTCACTCAATGCTTCCTTCTTCTAACATCGAGTGAGTTGTCTTCACTTAACGCTTTTGTACTTAGTCAATTTTTCAGCCTGCCAATGCTGAAGCTTTGACAGATTCAGATGTACTCGACGCCTCTAAGTAAATGGCATTGAGTAAACTGTCTTCACTCAACGCTTGTGGACTTAGACACATTTCTGTCTTGCAAACTGCTAGGCTTTGATTGTCCACACCTTACTCGACGCTTTTTGGAATCTGGCATTGAGTGAACTGGCTTCACTCAACGCCTGTGGACTAAGGTGATTTTCAGTCTTTTCAGCATCCTTCCTTGGCCTCTGGCGTTGAGTGAATTGGCTTCACTCAACGCCTATGGACTTAGGCGATTTTAAGTCTCTCCACCTTGTGACCACCTATCACAATCACTTAGACAACCTGTCTAACCTTGTTCCAAAGAACATCCTATACATGATGAGCTTAACCAACGTCAAATACAACTAGGCTCTTAGTGTTGATGGTGATGCCTCTTCAAATCAAATCTATGGAACATTGAGGGCAATATTCTCAACAATGCCCCCCCCCCCCTATTTGAAGAAGGCAGAACACCCAGCAACACTAACAAGCATTTACACATAAGGCATATAAATTTAGAAGCATCTGTAAGTTTTCCCATACCACTTGAAAATTTCAAAGCAGCTTACAGCTCTCCTGAATGCTTAACATTCAAGTGGAGGACTTTCCTCAACCCACTTGAGGGTGGAAACATAATATGCAATGTCTCAACATTGCTCTCTTCATATTACTTGAATGTTTCCAAGTAATATGCACTTCTCATTATTCTACAACTCCCCCTTTAGGGTTTAGGATATCGCCTACCTCTCCCTATAGGATCTTAACAGATCATTTATACCTCCCCCTTTAGGGTTTAAGGTATTGTCTACCTCTCCCCCTTTCTGGCTTCTTCAAAAAAAAGAAATTTCCTAATGAGGGAGGTGACAACATCAAGGGAGAGATTAACTCTTGATGTTATACCACTTGATAAAATCCAGTGTTGATACCACTTGAGGGATTATCCTGATGAACAAACTATTTAACTAGAAGTCATACATTTTGTGTTGATACATTGATACAACACATCATTACAGCCACTTGATGAGCTAGTTGTTAAATTGTTCCACTTGAGCCAATTCCACTCCTATACCACTTAAAGCTTCTGCAGAATGCAGCTGTAGTAAGTGAGGTGCTGGATTTTTCTCTTATCCGGCAGCAGCATATCTTTGCAACATCAGCAGTGACTGCATAGCAGTAGCCATCCACTAGGATTGATCTCCCCCTTAGACTGTGCATAGTACTGAGAACCTGCTGATCAGCTGTGATGATCTTTGATCCACTTCGGCTGCTAGCTACCTCTTAACAGGAAGCTGAACATGTTCCTGCAACTTCTAGAGTTTCTTCCTCTCAACAGGAGCATCTTGACTTGCTCCCCCTCAACTGGAGCATTTGATATCTTCTCTCTACTGGACACTTGATTCCATCTTAGTCTTGATACCATTTGATATCACTTGAGAGACTTGATATCAAGTGACAAACTTGATAGTCTTGATACCATATTGGAGACTTGTCTACCTGCAGTAAGGGTGAGTTCTGTAATAAAAATATTACATGGAGCAACTGAAGTTATGTCAAGTTCAACATACCCAACTCAACCTTGAAGGTGTTGAACTTGACTTCATCTAGTGGCTTAGTAAAGAGTCTATCACTTGCTTGTTTATAGGGACAAACTCAAGACATATGTCTACCTTATCCACATGCTCCCGAATAAAATGATACATAATCCTTATGCAAAGTCCTGTTATGATTGACAGGATTCCTAGCAATGGGGATTTAACAAGTTGACTTATAGTACATGAGAATGTTACTTATATCAATGTTATAGACATGTAGCTGATGCTGGATTCACATCAACTATGTACAGCAGCTCCATGTAGGTATGAATTCTAACTCAGTCATGGAAATAGCCACTCTGGTCTGCATCTTGTTGTTCTAAAGACATCAGCCTTCTCCCTTAGAATAGACAAGTTCCATCCTTGTTTTTCCTATCTTTCTTGCACCTTGTAGTGGAGGTGCTTCTTGTCACCTGTCTCTTTTCTTTTGACTTGGTAGTCAGCACTTACATGCCCAGTCTTGCTACAATAATAACATATTATGTTAGAAGAAATATGTTTTCTGGGTTTAGGATCATACTTATCTCCTTTGGAGAGTATCTTCCCAGATTTGTTGTGATCCCTCTTGTAATGTGAGAAGGAGGAAGATTTGTTCTTCCACTGCTTCCTCTTCATTATTTTCTGGAACTGCTTGAAGAATAGTGACAGTTCACCATCTGATAGAACATTTCCAGAGGAGCTGGGATCTGAGCTTTCTGACTCAGCAACTCTCCATGGTGGAGAAGGAGTCTTTCCCTTGCTTCTTCTTGTTGCTTCAGCTCTGAAGGCCACTTACTTGTCTTCATCAGGAGAACTGGCAGCAACCACTTCGAAGTCTCTTCTTGCTGAGCCAGATCTCTTCCTATTCTTTAGCAATAGATTTGCCTCTGTCTCTAGCAATCTTGATACACACAAACACAAGCCTGATTAGGAAAATACACTACTAGAAAAATGACCTTTAGCCACGGTTTTTTACCACGGTAGAAAACTGTGGCTAATAATGAAGTATTAGCCGCGGTACCTGAACCATGGCAAATAAGTTAGTATTAGCCACGGATGATTGAACCGTGGCAAAAAAAACACTTTTTGTCACGGTTTGCCTGTTTCGTGGCTAATAAGCTAGTATTAGCCACAGAAGCCTGAACCATGGCAAAAAGTCGTGGCATTTTTAGTCCCACGCCGCCAATTTCAACATAAATTTCGGGTTTATATAGGTCATTCCACAATGAATGTTAGAATTAGCGGGGCTCACGGGCGGGCTCACGGGCGGTAGCGGCGGGCGGCAGCGGCGGGCGGCAGCGGCGGGCGGCAGCGGCGGGCGGGCGGGCGGCGGCGACGGGGTGCTGCGCCGGCGGAATCTTTTTCATTTGTTACAGCCCCTTTAGCCACGAAAATTCAAACCATGGCAAATAAGGATCTTTAGCCACGGCAATGAGACCGTGGCTAATAATTGCTGAAAAGAGACACTTTAGCCACGATTCTAAACCATGGCTAAAATTTGTGGCTAAAACTTTTTTTGCCACGGATTCAGCGTGGCTAATACTATTAGCCATGCTTGCATTGTCCACGCCCATTTGTCGTGGGTAAGTCGTGGCTAAAAAGTTTTAGCCACGGTTTTTGACTTTTAGCCACGACAATTTGCCGTGGCTAAAAGTCTGTTTTCTAGTAGTGATAGGCAGTGTGTACTGTATACCACTGGTGCCACATGTCTCTTCTTTATGCCACCTGGCTGTTTGACTCTTTTGTATACCATCTCTGCTTGCACGGTATACTCCCTCTTAATCATGGCCATCCCCCATTTCCTTCTTCCCCTTTATGACTTATTCGGAAAGGGAGACTCTTCAAATAGGACAGGGAGATCTTGGCCTGATCTATCTCTTCAGCCAGATATATCACTATCCTTTGAAGCATCTTTAGTCATTTCAATGACACTCTTATTATCTTGAGCAGGGAGTTCAGTTAGAATATGAGGCCAACCCTCATTTCTTTTCATTTTGAGAAAGATTTAGGGTTTGTGAGAGAGTTTGGAGGAGGAGGAAGAAGAAGGTCTTTCTTCCGCCATTAACAAAGCTTCGGGACTCTGATCATCGATCTGAGGCCAGATCCGTGAAGAGGACTTGAAGGCACATATTCTCATCCGTGCAAATCAAATTTTCCATGGCTAGGAAGAGGACTCATAAGGTAACTATACTTCTCATCTTGGTCTTTAGGATGCATGCATAGCATCCATTTTTATTCTTGTTTTCTTTCAATCTTTAGGCACTGGATCTCTCAAATGAGAGGGGTTCGGGCTGTCATGGTTCAATAGGATACAACAGGTCGATTGTGTCCATCCACGGCATGATGTTGCACTATAAATCCGCACCGCTAGTGGATTAGATATTGCGGGTGAAGCCGTAGTCGCGACCGTTAATCCGACTTGGTGATGTTGCATAATGGGCCTTAAGGATTGTGCTAGTAATCCGTTTGTGGCAAGATGTCATTTGTGATGATTGTCCCCCCTTGTTTTTGTATGAGTACGAATGGTGGATTAGGGAGGGAAAGGCTTTTGATTGTGATGTGCTAAGGCGCGACTTTGTCTCTGTGGTTGGCTGGCTAGCCCGTGACATTGCAAAGTCACGCGTGAAGAGTGTCCCGGAAAGACAAGTCCCCTTCTGTGAAACTAACGAGAACACCAAGGTTTGGACAAGCCCAGAGGATGCCATCTGGGTCCCGTTGGGTCTCCATCGGTGGACTTGGTCCCAATTTGGAGCCCGACATGGGTCATCACAAGCGGGTGGGGTCTAGCAAGGGTTCTTTGCATCAGTTTATGGTTTCTGAGATGGAATCCTGACGTGATAAGTCAGAGCTTGCAGGCAAGCCCAGGTTTTGAGACCCACGAGCGGGTGGGGCCTTGGCAAGAGTTTCGTGTGACTGCTTGTATGCCGTTAGGAGAAATTGTAAGTACCCATATGTTTGCGGCTTAAACGCCGAAGGAGAAATTGGAAGTACCCGATTGTTGATGTGTGATGATGTGTTAGATTCAAGCACTATAGGGTGCCTTGGGTGAAAACCAAGTTTGCATACATGCTGCATAATAGGCCCCTTATTATTATATGCTCAATCATGATCACGCACATGCAACTGCTATGTCTACACAGACTCATAGTTCCCACTTTTTGAGCAGGTAGCTAACCTCTCAGGCGTCAACCGTCGTGGCCAGGCGGTGACAGTGGAGCGGGCTTCTCCATTACTAGCGGGCTTCTCCGTATTCCCCAATGCTAAGAATACAACAGCGGAGCTCACATGCATACTATGGCTCAGAAGGGGTCTCGGGTAGATGTGCACTAAGAGCCAAGACAAACTGGCCTATCTTCATGGCACAGATGGTGCCTCTGTGAACAAATCACCAAAGGACCAAGACCAACTGTCCACTAGCATGGAGGGTGCCTCGGAAAGTATACACCAAATACAAAGGCCCAACCGTGCAAGTCTATCTATTAACTCCCATCGGTCTGACGACTGGCGAGCCCGTAGACCTGTCACACTATCCTTAACCAAGGATTACGAGAACGCGTGTCGACTCACAAAGCATGTAATTTCGCATCATCATGGAACGGGAGGTGCCTCTGTGGACAAACCACCAGAGGACCAAGGCCAACCGTCAACTTATGTCTCTTTTCTTCATTACCAATCCAGTGCGGTCAAACACCCGCACTTACACCTTTTCACAATCTCGTGCCCCAAGGCACTTAAGGGTTCATCATCAACAGTGGTGGCGAACCACCCTATAAAACATACAACTCACACTACTCCCCGTAAGGAAACACACCTCATAGCAGTGGACCACCTTAGACTTCCGTATTTGCCTAGACTCATGACATGCATCAAGCTCTTCCGACTTCTTTCAAAGAATCAAACATCCATAACCATTACGCTTTTGCCACGATAATTACATCCACATAAAGATAGTTCTTTTACAAGCATCACTTCTTCTTCCAAACCCGTTCCATTACAAGAATTACAGTCACGACCAATAAATTTCCCCAACTATTTGATTATCCCATTCTCATAGAGGCCAAATTTACTCAACACCTCAACAATTATTCTTGTAATTTCCTCACTCAACCAAGCCCAAACATATACTGACCCGAGAGTATTAAACACAATGACTTGGCTGTACAGCCACCTCGACCAGCCATCCCTGAGTCTACAGAACTCGTGTGAAGGCGTGTAACCATCCCTTGGAAAGGTATTTCCAAGGAATATAACATTTGTATTTGGGTCGCGACCCAGTTCAGAATCTAACACACCTAAAATTAGACTCGAATTTTGCTGAGTTCAGAAAATAGTTTTCTGTACATTTACACACAAATATTTCAATCAGACTTTCCCGTGGCTACAGACCTCGCATGAAGACATGTACCACTCTCTGGAAAGGTCTTTCCAAGGGCTATGACTTTTGTGTTTAGTCAAAATCCCAGATCTGGCCGTATCATACCTGAAAACGGCCTTGAAGATTGTTGCGCGTAGAAAATAGATTTCTGGGCGCATCTTAAAGCATAACGAACGTCATCGGTTCGTCTTCTTCCTCCAACCAAAATTCCCAAATCACATCCAAAATTCTTCCTCCCTTATTCCCCCTCAAAAGGCCAACTTTCTTCACGAAACCAAGTCCATATCTTCACATGGAAGGAAGGAGTGGTCAAATACATCTTATCTCTAGGGTACAAGCCCTAGCATGGCCTTCTCCTAAGAAAACATCTTCTCACGAATCAAGACTCCTTTGAGTCGATATCTCTCCTAGGAATAACTAGAGATCTAGCACCAAAGGAGAGGGTAGAAAGCTCACCTCAGTTTCTGCATTTCCGGCCATGGATCTCGTCACTCTCCTTGGCGGCAGCTTTCTCCTTGCTAATATTGTTCTTTATGGGAAGAGTGAAGGAGAAGATTTTCTTCCAGAAATCGACTCTGGCGGCTTCTCTGTTTCGTCGGGCTCGTCAAAGACAACTGCTCGGCAAACTGGTAAAGAGACGGCTAGGGTTTTCCGCATGTCTCTTTTTATAATGAGAAATTAGGGTTAACTATTTTGACACGTGTCGACCGGACATTGGACCGCCTAATATTACTTTAAATGAGTCATGTTGAAAGGACGCGACCCATTTAAGTCGGTTTCAGTAAGCGCTTAGGACTTTTTTAAGAGATAAGCGCTTTTGGGATGTCATAAGTTGGACTCATATAGCTTATGAAAAAGTAGCATATCATCAATTTTAAAATAATTGATTTTTAACAAACAGCTGCATAAACAAATAGCTGTAAAACTGCGTTGCGTTTTCAATAGAAATTATACATCAACATAAATTGTCCCAAACAGGGCCTAAGCCCTACCTCTATTGCTCTGCATACCAAATGATCATTAAATAATTTGTATATATTTCTCACTCATGCAAAAATGGCAACAATACAAGAGAACAATGCAAATGATCATTCAATAATTTGTATATATTTCTCACTCATGCACAAATGGCAACAATACAAGAGAACAATGCAAATGATCATTATATAATTTGTATATATTTCTCACTCATGCACAAATGACAACAATACAAGAGAACAATGCAAATGATCATTCAATAATTTGTATATATTTCTCACTCATGCACAAATGGCAACAATACAATAGAACAATGCAAATGATCATTAAATAATCTCTATATATTTCTCACTCATGCACAAATGACAACAATACAAAAGAACAAATAATGGGGAATATAAAAAAGAAACAAATAAATAGGTTAAGATGAGTAATATCAAATATGAGGAGATTAATTAGAGGATGTCAAATTAAGAGTCTCTAAAGCTTGTGAATATTTGAAATATAAAGTCGACAAAGAATAGATCTTCCACAAATAGTATTTTTTATTCATGATGTACAGCGTTAAAATCTGCATTCCAGCTGTAGATGAGGTGAGGTTATAGGAACAAGTCCCCCTAACTATGTCTTAGAGCTTCAACTATATATAAATGACATTAGGCTGATAAGAGTCATGCATCCTTAATTTTATTTTTTCAACCACCACACCACAATTTAATTGTATCCATCAATCATAAGTAGTCAGCATGAAGTTCTTCTATCAAAGAATGGTTTTAGTAGCAGCACTCCTAACTCTTCCAAATTTGAGTAATTATTTCTCTCTCTCTCTCTGTCTCTCTCTCTCTTCCAAATCTAGGTAATTTGTTCCTCTCTCTCTATATTCCTTTCTCCCAAGCACAGTTAATTATATGATCCAACTATTGTTTAATTATATGATATTAAAATTTTATATAGGTTATAATTTAGAACATGGGATATATAGTTTGTGGAGCCCTATATTATATATAAATCAGAATACAGGTGTGCTAATAGCTTGAATTAATTTGCACGTATCTAAACTAATAATGTGCTGATGTTGGTTGTAGTCATGGCACCAACAAACAACCCAAATTCTGTACATTGCTTTGATCATATAGTGGAACTAGAATTTCGTTCTTCTTGTGCTCACCAAACAAGGGGCCATGTGGTCCATGTGGTCCATGTGGACTGCCAACTCCGGTGTGCAGAATGGTTAGACATAGTCACGTATATAAATTACAAGCTTCGCCGTGCCAACTACATGAGGGATGGACTACCTGCCTGCAGATGTAAGTTTTGCCCTATAAGGAAACCCAAAAAAGGATCTCCGCCTCGCCGCAGGGGCGGCCGCGGCAAAGTTTTCAATCCATATTTCTATTATCCATATGAGTTTAAATTTGGAGGATTACATTAATTTGTTTTGGTAGCTGGAGAAGCCTGCATTCTTGATGCTTGTCTGCATGAAACCTGTGCATCTCTAGCATGTGCTTTATCCCTGCTTCTATGAATGCATGGAAAATAATTTTCGCTCTGTTTGGGACGCTGGTGGAAATCAAAAAAGTTGTGGTGGGAAATAAACGATGGCATTAGAGTGTCAAAAAGCTGTTTTGAAAGGATTCGGAGTGTTTGAAAAATCTTCATCTATGTTCTTTTTATAATGATGTTATGCATATTTTTGAATGGAATAACAACTTTTTGATAATAGCCTTTTGATTGTTTTAGCATGCATGAGGAAGAGTGAGAGAGAATTGATTACGTGAAGGAATATGAAGGAGAAAGTAACTGTTGCGGCTTCTGAACTGTCTTAGCCCGCTGAGCGGTCGAGCGCGCAAACAGTCAGAGATTCACTGGGTGGTGAGACGGAGACTTGATTACGTGAAAAACACGCAATTAGGGTGAAAAATAATGCGGTCAGTATGATGTCAACCTAAATTTCACTATCTGAGAGTTTATTACAGGGCTTTGGTGGGGAGAGCGAGGGCGACAAGACACTCTTCGTTACACTTAGAGAGATGAGAGAAGGGCGAACATTGGGCGTGATGGGCCTATGTACTCCTCTGACAATCTTCCCTCGCTCGCTTCCTGGAGAGCTGGTGTAACCCGAACTTCCGAGCCGATCTGGCGTGCCGATGGATATTATCAACTTGTCCTGTCTTCCCTTCTTTGTTAGTGGCCGACGGTTTGAGGCATTGTCTGGGAGTCTGCGCGTGTTCTATGTTCGACTTGTTTCTTTGCCGACTTTGCCTTACTTCATCGGCTTTTGTGGAGTTCTGCAGGAGCAAACTTGGGCGTAGATCCTGTAGAAAGAAGGAGAGGAGGAAGTGAGTATGTAGTAAGAGTTGGAGAATTCTTTGTACCAGCAGAAGACCCATAATGAATTAAAATTGGGTCTATTTATATATTTTATATATTTTTCCTAATAAATAACGTACAGTCCAATAGGAGCGTTCCGATTCGAGCACGCGGTTCACAATTTTAGGAAAATGACGATCCTAACCCCGGGACGAAAGAGGGCACTCCCACGACGACCAGTGGCATGACGACGATGGCGGGAGTGGTGGTCACCCCTCTTATACATGGCGGTCGGTCGGGATGGGCGGCCGACTGCAGCGGGGTCGGCCGCTGCAAGGCGCTCGGGACAAGTCCGGGTTTGCTAGCCAGAGTTTGGTGGTGTAGTGGAATTTGTCACTAGTTTGTGACAAGTCTGGGTTGTTGTCTAGTTCGTCGAGACCGCCTTTGTTGAGTTGTCTACTTCTATAGTTTGCTGAGTTATGTAGATCAACTAAATGGATTTTGTTTTAGTCATTGGTTGTAGTTTTCGCGGACTGGTTGCGGAGACCGCTACACAGTGCGGTCTGGTGGCTGAGTCCGGCAGTCCGGTGTTGGCGTGATTGGACCGGTTCGTGTGGATTGGGTGATGTGATGAGCGGTCTGGATTATAGACTACTAAATTGCTCGGTTTTGTATCAGTGTCCGCTGAACTGTGTGGTCTGGTTGCGGAGACCGACAGTTCGACATTGGCACGGTCATTCAGGATGTAAAATCTCTCCTCCCGGGAATTGGGCACGACCGAGGAGAGATTTTATACACAGGACCGTCGCCTTACAATGACACCAACTACGAGTTAGATGTCACCATAGGACAACGACCATGTCGGCAAGCATGATCATTCACACAGCTAATGAAAGAAGAAATAAAACAAGTCCACGCATCACATCATAGATATATATAAATATGCAAATAAAGGTCCACATGACATAAATGAAAGAGTACAAGTAATAGGGCTTATGCCTAGTACATGGATATCATAAATATATCACACACACACACACACACACACACACACACACTCTCTCTCTCTCAACTAACAACACGGAATCTAAAATATATGATCGTCAACCTGACGTCGGGTAGTAGTAGTGATAGTGTGCTGCTCCGACTCCTCAGATCCTGGCGTCTTAATCTCTGGATCCTCTTGGTCGAACTACGGCGGCATCTCCACGTGTCCCTAAAATGATGTGGTTAAACGACCGTCAGTCAAACTAGACTCAACTGCTTCGTCCCTGCCTCACCCCCACCACTCCTAGGCACCGCGCGGGAGGAAGAAAGCGGAGGACCAAAATAGCAGAATATATAAGCAGGTGACAGTGACCAAAATAGCGTGTTATTGTTAACCTTGGACTTCCCGAGGTCTACTCTATGAAGGGCTCGCAGCGGTACTAGGAACTATGATGGGCTGAATCCCATCACTCCCTTTCTCAAGGCACTTAGTAATGTTATGCTACCCTTAACCAAGTATACTAATTGTACAACCCCGTATCCGGTGAGTGGGGTGAACCAGGAACCAGACCGGCTGGCTTAGATCACCCAGGCCCTAGGCGAGCTTGACAGAGAAACCCAAGCTTGAGCTCGGCATTCGTCGACCGCGAGCTCGGCATTCACCGAGCTAAGCCAGGATTCGTCGCGCTGAGGCTGACTAATGGAGGCCGACCAATGGGCGAGCTCGCCGTCCCAGCTCGCGCTTACGCAAAGGAGATTGGCAACATCAGGCGAGCCGGATCTTCAGAGGTGGTCGAGCTCTCCAGCTCGCATAGATATATGAGGTACTTTTTACTGTTTTTCCCCCGCCGGTTTGCCCATAGCCCTTCAAAATAGCGGAGTTTGGCTGTTGACAGACCCAGCCAAGGGTATTTTGGTAACTTCAGGTCAGTTCAGTTTGGTTATTGGCAGTTCAAATTCTGAAATCTATAAAGAGGACCCAAGGGGTACCTCAGAAAGCATGCTTCCAGTGCCCCTTGCTCCATCTTTCAAGCGCTTTCTAAGGATACTCTAGCTCGACCTTTGGCTAAGGAGGGGAAGTGCTCTAAGATCTTCCGGGTGTGCGGTGGAACCTCCCTGTCGAGCCCTTGGGTCAGTTCTTTCTTGTTTCCCTTGTTATTTTGCTTGCAGGAGCGAAGTAGGTGCGCAGTCACCCCTTCCCCAAGGGTGAACTCCACAGTAGACCGTTTTTTGGTTTCAACATTTTGGTGCGGTGAGCGTGGACAGTGATCAGCACAGAAAACCTCCAGCAAGCTCAATGAAAGGAGGACAAGAGTCTGACAGGTCGGACTCCCCCCCCCCCCCTCGCCCCTAGCCACGGTGGGGATGCTTGAAGATTTCATAAACGAGGTGATGAGCCTCGTCAAGTTCGCACTCGACACGTGGGCCGAGTGCTCGACTCCAGCTGCCCAGATCGCAGCCGCACCCTCTTTGGGCGAGGATGCTCCCGGCAGGCGAGATGGGAAGGAAGTGGCTGAGGAGGGCCGGGGGTGCGAGCTCCCCGGGCGCGTGCTCTTCCCCGGCTCGACGGGCGGAGGCCGGCTCGGCTAGCTGTAACGACCCGGGATTTGGCCCATATCCCCTCATGACATCGCTACCGGGCTGCAGCCCAAGCACCCCAACCCCTCTCCCTCCACAGGCGGGTTGTTGGTGGCCACATCCTCCCTTTGATGAGCGAACTCGACAATTAAGTTGGGTCGTACGGGGACTTCCCTGGAGGTCACCCATCCCAGTACAAATCTCGCACAAGCACGCTTAACTATGGAGTTCCTTCACTTCTCAGTTGGTATTGAGAAGTGAAGGAACCCCATAGTTAAGCGTACTTGGGCGAGAGTAGTACTGGGATGGGTGACCTCCAGGGAAGTCCCAGTACGACCCAACTTAACTGTCGAGTTCGCTCATCAAAGGGAGGATGTGGCCACCAACAACCCTCCTGTGGAGGGAGAAGGGTTGTGGTGCTTGGGCTGTAGCCCGGTAGAGATGTCATGGGGGGATATGGGCCAAATCCTGAGTCGTTACAAAAAGTGCACTTTTTATAACGACCTCCCCAACCCATGCTCGTAAGGACGGTCGTCGGCACCCCCAGCACCACGCTCGAAAAGGGTTTAGCCTAACCAGGTCTGCAGACCATGCACCCCAACCCCTCTCCATCCACAGGCGGGTTGTTGAGGCCGGGGATCGAACCCGAGACCTCCTTGATAAGGAGCTTTCAAACGACTCCTCATCACCAACTGAGCTGCAGACCATGTTAAGCGTGCTTGGGCGAGAGTAGTACTGGGATGGGTGACCTCTTGGGAAGTCCCCGTACGGCCTAACTTAACTGTCGAGTTCGCTCATCAAAGGGAGGCTGTGACCACCAACATCCCGCCTATGGAGGGAGAGGGGTTGGGGTGCTTGGGCTGCAGCCCGGTAGCGATGTCATGGGGGGCTATGGGCCAAATCCCGGGTCGTTAAATAAAAGTGCAATTTTTATAACGGCCTCCCCAGCACCACGCTCGAAAGGACGACCGCCGGCACCCCCAGCACCACGATCGAAAGGGTTCAGCCTAACCAGGTCTGCAGATCATGCACCCCAACCCCTCTCCATCCACAGGCGGGTTGTTGAGGCCAGGGATAGAACCCAAGACCTCCTTGATAAGGAGTTTTCAAACCACTCCTCATCACCAACTGAGCTGCCTCAATAACCCGCCTGTGGATGGAGAGGGGTTGGGGTGCATGTTCTGCAGACCTGGTTAGGCTGAACACTTTCGAGCGTGGTGCTAGGGGTGCCGGCGGCCGTCCTTTCGAGCATGGTGCTGGGGAGGCCGTTACACAAGCTGGGCCTGCGAGACGCACCAGCTCGCCTTGTAACACCCCCTATCCGTCGCATAGTATATAGCAGTAGGTCTGGCCGGGGCCCGACGCCATATACCACAGACAGACCGGGTGGTTACGTATGGAAACCATCCAACCAATCTCAACGTCCTACACAGAGCATTCTAGCGGAAGCAGTTTATAAGAGTTGTAAATAAGAACCCAGCATAGGAGCATGAATGTCCACTAATACCAAAAGGAATGTTATACAAAAATACCCAAAACCGGCCTTAAGGCCTTACAAAGTGTTTCGCTTGAAAATTACATGTTTTACAAACCACGGCACGCAGGCCGGTCATACATGAATAAAGCAGTAAACACTTCTACTTGGGCCTTCGAGGGCCAGCTTCGCAAAAAGGGCTTTAGCCCGCTATTGACCGCTTGGTCTAGCTGCACCTGCAAGCAACAAACCACCGCACGGTGGCAAAACAAGGCAACGGTCAGCAATGCTGACCAAATTATAACGATCCCGCCCCCAACTCGGGGCGGCGATGCTCCTTCCCTGCATTTCATTAGCATAAGCGAGCAATGTATATATCCATAGCCATTTCATCACAGACGTTGGCTCGCACAGCCACACGCCCCGTGCACTCAGGGCACATTCTCGGTGAACCGGTCGATGTCACGTCAATTAAAGCCATTAACATTCCGGACTCACCACCGCCACTTAGACGGTCAAACCTATGAGCCATTTGTCTTCCTTGCATGGGTCACGTCAATTTAAGTCATTGACCGCCGAAGACTCACATCTATGCCAACGGCAAGTGCCACGTAACCTTAGGTCTCTTTAACCGAACGACATAAAGCGGGTACGGTTCCATCTAACCCGTGCTCACATCGCAATGACAATTTAAGCCATTTGCGCGGGTCAAACTTTCACCGAGTCCCATTCTACCGCAAGTCACATAACCCAGTTATGTTCAAGTTGGCTCTCAGGCCACCAAGTTGGCAAGATCTCGTATCCGCCCAGTTTTCCGGGTGCACCTTTGGGTTAGTCCCCAAGGCTCCCTGCTGCAATCTACCGCGTAGAAAACCCGAAAAACACCCAATAGCATGGAGTCTTCTCCGGCATTTATGCAATGCAACATCACTGATCCGGATCAACATGTCCGGGTAGGCTTCACACATCATGCCTATGTCCGTTCTCGCATACGGACTCTAAACAACGGGGACTTTACATATCTACCCGAAGGAACGCCTCCAACTCTCCGCAAACTCGCGAGAGCGGGCTTCCTATGCTAAGAAAGAGAGCTATTCATGCTCAAGATGAGGATCGTTACCCTTGAGTTCCTCTTTGGCGCCATTGAAAAGTAATCGGATGAAAATCACCGCACTAGCGTTGCCTCCATGGATCCGGAGTCGGCTTGCGATTCGGAGCTCCAAAGCTCCTCCAATGGCGGATCTAGCTCCTCTTCCACTCTTGGCTCTCCTCTTTCTCTAAGGACTTAGAGAGATGAAAAGTGAAGGAAAGTAATGGATTTTCTAAGTCAAAACCCGGGTATATCCCTTCAGAAACAACCCCCAGCCGTTGGATCTCAACCTAAGAAAACGAACGGCTTTGATTCGGGGCTGAAATGCCCAATCTGGACCGAACACGGCCTGGCACACGCCCGTGTCCAGGGCCGTGTGCCGCATTCGCCGTCAAAATCGAATCTCCTGGAACCTCCCACGGGTATCGAACAAGCTCGTGTTCGAGCTGACACGCCCGTGTTCCAGCTGACACGGCCGTGAGGCCGGCCGTGTACCCCATGATTTTTCCCCATTTTCAACCCGTGCACTGCACGGGTTCTAGGACACGCCCGTGTCCTTGCCCGTGTCACTTTGACACGCCTGGACCCAGGCCGTGTACACGGTCTCGACATTTCGTCGCGTGAAGTTCGACGACTGGATGACACGGCCTTGGACATGCCCGTGTCCTAGGTCGTGCGCCTTGTCTTCGACGATCGTCGAGTGAATCTCGACGACTCCCCGGGACGATTGTCGACACGGGTCGACACGCCCTGCGACACGCCCGTGTCGCGGGCCGTGTGCCCATTCTCGACGAATCGTCGAGTATAACTCGACGACTCCGGGGCTAAGTGTCGACACGGGTCGACACGCCCGTGTCGCAGGCCGTGTGCCCATTCTCGACGAATCGTCGAGAAAATCTCGACGACTTCGTGGCTAAGTGCCGATACGCGCTTGACACGCCCTGGGACACGCCCGTGTCCCAGGCCGTGTGCCTGCAGCCAGAACCCAAACTGGCCCAAAACGTCCCCCTTCGCTCCTTTGAGTTTCAGGGCGTTACACGCCTAGTAGGGGGAGGCAGCCCCTTCAGCGAGTTGGTCTCTTCTGCTCCTTGATAAGGCTTAGCTCCACATGAAAATGCAGGAGACATTTCTCTATAATATTTTTTAAAAAATTTCTTCTATTACTTCAATTAAAGGAGGCCATCCGGAGTGTTGATTAAAATAGTTAAGTTTTTGTGCGATATTTACAAAATTTTCAACTACTAACGAGCTAGTGGGATAATACCCACCAGATAAAAAAATAGTCACCCTATAAAAACATTTTAATAATTCCATATAATGAAATAGTACGTCACAATCGTTATCAGTTAAATTATGATTATTTGTCATAATGTAATATTCCATAAGAAGTGTTTTTGTTGAAACGCTCTTTTTAACATTTTATATGTTGAGTTCCATCTTACAGGCATATCAAATTGAGGTTTCAAATATTTTTGACCTTGTGCGATCATAAATTTTCGAAAATTTTGACTTCGTTGTTTGGTATAATAAATAAATCTAAGCATAGTGCGAATTTTTTCAACATACAGTTCAATAGCTTCTAAACTATCTTGTACCACTAAGTTTAAAACGTGGCACATACATCGAGTGTGAAAAAACGCACCGTTGAGCATTGGTTTTAATTCACATTTTAACCACTCTACTGCGGTGTTGTTATTACTAGCGTTATCAAAATAAATAGTCATTATTTTATCTTTTATTTTAAATTCACGCAAAGATTTAATAATTACCGAATATATAGCCTTACCCGTGTGCGGAAATTCAAAACCTTCAAAATATATTACGTACTTATTTAACTCTCATGAAACGGGATCGATCCAATGAGTCATGATATAAATATAAGATAACCCTACCCTAACGCTACTACTCCAAACGTCGCTCGTTAAACTCACACGTCACTCGAAAGTTTCAAAAATTTTTATTAAATCTTGGTTTGCGTCAAAATATAATTTAAGTGTGTCGCGTCTAATAGTGGATTTACTTACCTGTTAATATTTGGGCTGAAGCCCTTCGTGTATGTACTTCGTCGTCTCATCGTTGTCATAGTGACTGAATGGCAACCCACGTCTGATGACGTTTTCACTTGTAGGTCTCGCTGTCTTGCTTGATCGTACGTCCAAATTTATCCTGATGCTGATATTTGTCCCTGACTGGACTCGGGAGCTTGCTTCGCAAAACACGACTTAACGTGTCTCGCTAGTGTTGAGTTGCCGGTAAGAGTTAGCAACTTTGAGCACAACTTGCACCGCGCCTTGAATTTGTCGCCGACTTTAACCTTGTCGAAATGCTCCCACACGGGCGCCCTCAGATTATGCTCCACCACTTCGGCCGTGCTTTGAGTCGACGACGCGGGCGTTGAGGAGGACGGTGCCATGCAGCGAGAGAGAGTAAGAGAGGGAGAGAGTAAGTGAGAGAAAGAGAAAGTTAGTGGAAGAGAGAGAGAGAGAAAGTTAGTGGAAGAGAGAGAGAGAGAAAGTGAGTGGAAGAGAGAGAGAGAGAAATTGAGAGAGACTGAAGAGGAGAGAGAGAGGATCGGGTAGGGGGGTTTTATAAAAAAAATTTAATAAAAAATATATATATTTTTTAATATGGCCTAGGGCCTGGGCTGTTGCCGAGGCCCTAGGCCTTAGGCCACATTACTGCAAGCCAGCAGGGCTATCAGCAGCAGCCCTGCTGGCTGCAGTTCCAACGGCTCTTTGAGCCGTTGGCTAGCAGGTCCGGGCCGGCCTGTGGGCCCGGTCCGGGCTTCGTCCGGGCCTGGGTCTGGGCTTCGTCCGGGCCTGGGTCCGGGCTTCGTCCGGGCCTGGGTCCGGGCTTCGTCCGGGACTGGGTCCGGGCCCAGGCTGGCCCGACTTTCGGGCTTTGCCTGACCCGGCCCGGCCCGGGCATCGGGCCGGGCTAGCCCCCAAAACCAGGGCCCTGAGCCCGGCCTCGGACCGGGCCGGGCTTTTTCCGGGTCGGGCCGAAATGGGCTTTTGCCGGGCTGGGCCCGACCTTTTGGAAAGGCCTACCTAGAAATAGTACTTCTTGTTCAAATTAAGACATTTGGATATCTTTGGAAATTAAATAAATTATCAAATAAATTAGGAAAATTATGAATTTCTGGATTTAGGTTAAACATGTCATGATAGACCCCCAATAATTATTATAGGGATATTGGATGAATATTTTGAGTACCTCCCATTGTATACATCATATAGCTTAGGATGGTTTGCGTTTAATAAAACTGCATAAATCAAAATATGGTGCAAAATGAACTTAGGGAGTTGGGATATTAGTGTGTTGTTCTGGTAATGGAAATGAGACTATAATCGGTAATCGTGATGAGGAGTGAGAAGTTTGGCTAGTGTTAAGATGTGCTCGGGGGTTGACGAACCATCGTCTTCCCCGTAGGAGAGAAAGTGTCAATACATTAGGGTTAGATCCAGTACAACATTTAAGGGATTGAGAACTGGGTAACAACCAATAATAGTAAGTACCTTGTGAAAGGGAGCTTTGCGCTTCAGCCCAACGTAGTTCCTAGTGCCCTCGAGAGCCCTTCACGGGGAATACCTTGGGTAGTCCTGGGCTAACCTAAACAGTAGGAATAATAAACTACAAGAGCAACTAGTATAACAAGGGTTTCACATTCACATACCCCGGTAGCTCGGCAGGTTGAGTAGGTTGGTTGATTGCCATCTGGATGGTAGGTTCGTAAGGTAGATGCACGGACGGGGTAGTCCGGGGAGCTTTGGCTCGGTAGATATTCGTGACGGATGGGTTAGTCCGGGGAGCTTTAGCTCGGTGTTGACACATCAAGTTTACATGTGCATAAGTTATAAGGTGGTGGGTCATCTGTATTGGAGGGTCGAAGCACCGACGCCGATACGTTGACTCGGCAAGTGTGGTTTTGCAGTTGGCCAAACAAAGTCCGGCGGTCCAGTCGGTAAGAGTACACAGGAGCTCCCCTTAGTGCACCAGCGTCGAGGCGTATGATAGGCCTGACTGGTAGTGCTGTTACCGGTTTAGAGGTGGGCGAGGCCCAACCCACCTCTTCCGTTTGCCACTACGGAGGTATCCTGGGAGGTTTTGGCTCCAGAAAGGGGTACCGAAAGGTCTGTGCGCATAGAGTCGTGTGCGTGAGTTGCACTTGCATGGATCATGGCATAACATATCACTACACTCATACGTGCATACAACCGACACCCCAACGTATAAATTGGTATGAGACATTTTATACGATGGGAGCCTTGCAGAAGACCCCTTAACTTATACGTTTGTATGGGCATTCATATAAGTTAAGGTTACTTATTTCTTACTTTACCGTTATTACTTCTGTTGTTTATTCTACTTGTTTACTTTACTGCTTACTACTGTAGAATTGTTAGCGTGTACCCTTTTCTTCCTTAGCTATATATACATTATTAATTAATTTCTAGATTGGTTCCACTGCACCTGTCATTTTGTACTCTCCACCATTGTAGCTTCCCTTTCCTCCTCCCCTCCCGGTGCCTAGGAGCCATGGGGGAGGGGTAGGGGATGATAGTCTTTTATAGCTTCCGCGAGAGATTGTAGTGAGTATCTGATGTACCGGGCTTAAGCCCGTTTATATTTTCGGTTTTGTTACTTGCAGTACTCTCTTTTCTACTTATGAACTTGTTGTGATTTCACATTATTTATGACATTTGTGGACTCAGCTTTATTTCATTCATGATTACTGCTCTCTCTGTGATGATCGAAAAGGCAGGCAGAAACGGCGTTTTGTTGTGGCTGCTTTCCCAAGTGTCGGGGCCACCGCAAAACGGATGTTCTGGGCATAAGACCCGGGGCTTGAAAAAGAAAAAAAAGGGGGGGTCTTACAAAGTGTTTATCGGTTCATTCAAATATAAGGGTCCGTTCGTTTTTTTTTCCAGGCGCGACTTTTCGACCCGGAAGCAATTTTTCGCTCAGACGTGATTTTTCGCCCAGACGCAATTTTTTCGGCGAGGATGAGATTTTTTTGTCCCGGGCGTGATTTTTTCGCCCGGACGTGATTTTTTGGCCTGGACGCGATTGTTTGGCCCGGACGCGACTTTTTCGCCGGGACGCAATTTTTTCGCCCAGACACACTATTTTCGGTCAGATGGGATTTTTCGCCCAGACGCGATTTTTCGTCCCGAAAGTAATTTTTCTCCCAGAAGCGATTCTTCGTACTAGACGCAATTTTTTTTGCTCTAGCGCGATTTTTTCACCGAGACACATTTTTTTTCGCTCGGACGCTCTTTTTGCCTGGACTCAATATTTTTGACTGGACGTGATATTTTTGCCCGGACACTTTTTCTCCCGGAGGTGATTTTTTCTCTCGGACACGGTATTTTCTCCTGAAAGAAAAAAAATGCGTCTGGGCGCAAAAAATCACGTCTGGGCGAAAAAATGCGCTCTGGCAAAAAAATGCACCGGGCGAAAAATTCGTGCCCGGGTGAAAAATTGCATCATTGCGAAAAAATTGTGTCCGAGAAAAAAAGTGCGCTCGGTCGAAAAAAATGCGTCGAGTCGAACAAAATGCTCCCGGGCGAAAAAATGCGTCCGGGCAAAACAAATCGCGTTGGGGCAGTGCCGGGGCGAAAAATCGTCCCCGTGCGAAAAAATACCACGGGCGAAAAAAATTTACGGACGGGTGAAAAAATTGTGCCCTGGTGAAAAAATTTCATACGGGCGAAAAAAACGCTCTTGGGTAAAAAAATTGCGCTCGGACAAAAATATTGCGTCGGGGAGAAAAAATCACACCCGAGCTGAAAAAATCGCCCCTGGCCGAAAAAATTGCGCCCGGGCAAAAAAAGGGCTCCAGGTGAAAAAATACCCGCCCGAAAAAAAAATCGCTTCATGTCTAAAAATTTGGGTTCGGGCTAAAAAATCGCATCCGGGATTTTCGCTAGTAGACGATGGTGACGGCCCAGGCACAGGATTTCAACGCCGGATTGCATTTTCTTCCGCCTCAACATCAGAGGAATCGTGAGGGCTAGAGACGAGTTTCAGTAAGCGCTGAGGACTTTTTTAAGAGATAAGCGCTTTTGAGATGTCATACGTTGGACTCATATAGCTTATAAAAAAGTAGCATATCATCAATTTTAAAATAATTGATTTTTAACAAACAGCTGCATAAACAAATAGCTGTAAAACTGGGTTGTGTTTTGAATAGAGATTATACATCAACATAAATTGTCCCAAACAGGGCCTAAGCCCTAGGTCTATTGCTCTGCATATCAAATGATCATTAAATAATTTGTATATATTTCTCACTCATGCACAAATGGCAACAATACAATAGAACAATGCAAATGATCAATAAATAATTTGTATATATTTCTCACTCATGCACAAATGGCAACAATACAAGAGAACAATGCAAATGATCATTAAATAATTTGTATATATTTCTCACTCATGCACAAATGGCAACAATACAATAAAACATTGCAAATGATCATTAAATAATTTGTATATATTTCTCACTCATGCACATATGTCAACAATACAATAGAACAAATAATCTGGAATATAAAAAAAGAAACAAATAAATAGGTTAAGATGAATAATATCAAATATGAGGAGATTAATTAGAGGATGTCAAATTAAGAGTCTCTAAAGCTTGTGAATATTTGAAATATAAAGTCGGCAAAGAATAGATCTTCCACAAATAGTATTTTCTATTCGTGACGTACAGCGTTAAAATTTGCATTCCAGTTGTAGATGAGGTGAGGTTATAGGAACAAGTCCCCCTAACTATGCCTTAGAGCTTCAACTATATATAAATGGCGTTAGGCTGATACGAGTCATGCATCCTTAATTTTATTTCTTCAACCACACATCACAATTTAATTGTATCCATCAATCATAATTAGTCAGTATGAAGTTCTTCTATCAAAGAAGGGTTTTAATAGCAACACTCTTAACTCTCTCAAATTTAGGTAATTATTTCCCTCTCTCTCTCTCTTTCAAATTTAGGTAAATTGTTCCTCTCTCTCTCTCTCTCTCTCTCTATTCCTTTCTCCCAAGCTGCACAGTTAATTATATGATCCAACTATTGTTTAATTATATGATATTAAAAAATTTTATACAGGTTATAATTTAGGATATGGAATATATAGTTTTGGAGCACTATCATAGATATAGATCAGAATGCAGGTGTGCTAATAGGTTGAATTAGTTTGCACGTATCGAAACTAATAATGTGCTGATGTTGGTTGTAGTGATGGCAGCAACACACAACAAATCTCGTAAAGATTGCTTTGATGATATAGTGCAACTACGCTGGCCTTTTTCTTGTGCTTACGAAGGAAGAGACTATGTGGACTGCGAAGGCCGGTGTGCAAGACGGTCACCCGTGTTTAGAAATTTCCATCTTCACCGTGCCACCTGCGTGCCGGTGGTAAACACTGCCTGCAGATGTAAGTTTTGCCCAGGAAGGAAACCCAAAAACGGATCTCCGCCTAGCCGCAGGGGCCGCAAAGCAGGTTTCCCTCCATATTTCCCATATATGCAACCATATAGCCAGGTATTTGGAAGATTACATTAATTTGTTTTTGGTAGCCGGAGAAGCCCGCATTCTTGATGCTTGCCTGCATGAAACTTGTGCACCTCCAGCATGTGCTTTCTCCTGGCTGCAAGGAAAATATTTTCGGCTATGTTTGAGACGGTGGTGGCTATCAAAGAAGTTATGGTGGGAAATAAACGATGGCATTAGAGTGTCAAAAAGCTGTTTTGAAATGGTTTAGAGTGTTTGAAAAATCTTCATTTATGTTCTTTTTATAATGATGTTATGCATATTTTTTTAATGGAATAACAACTTGTTAGTAATAGTCTTTTGATTTTTTTAGCATGCATGAGAGAGAGTGAGAGAGAATTGATATTGGAATTGCTATTGAAAAGAATGGCGAAAATTTCGGGCTCCGGCAAAAAAAGTCCACACCGGCGAAAAATGCACGTCATGAAGGATAATGCGCCCGAGCAAAAAATGCATGTCCGGGAGAAAATGCGGGTTTGGCCGGAAAAATGGGCGCCGGGAGAAAAATGCACGCCCGAGCGGAAAATTGTACGCGAAGACAGAAAAAGACGCCCCCGGGCGAAAAAAACGTGCGTCAAGGCGGATAAAGACGCGCCTAGGCAAAAAACGCACGACCGGGCAGAAATACGCACGTCAAGGCGGAAAATGCGTGTCCAGGGGAAAAATGCATATCCGGGCGGAAAATGAGTGCTCGGGCGAAAATGCTCGCTCGGGCGGAAAATGCACGCCCGGACGAAAAACTGGCATATGGGTGAAATTTGCATTGTCATGAGAAAAATGCGGGACTCGACAAAAAATGCACGTCATGGTGAAAAATATAGAGAAAATAAATGCCTCGGCAAAAATGTGTCATGGAAAAAATGAGTGTCGATACGAAAACGCAGGCCCTAGAGAAAACGCGCGCTCTAGTGAGTTTGTCCTTCCAGAATGTTTAATCTGAAAAAAGCTACATGTCCTAAACATTAAATAGAGGATTTATTGGTTTCCCTCATTAATAATAATAATAATATTGTATTCACTCTACTATATTTTGCTCTCCATATTTTATACACGTGTGTTTGCACAAAATTCATTGTAATTTGTCACAATTAATGCTGCAATTCTAATACCAAAATATTAAAATCAAGCATTTATTATATGCAGTCCGAGTCATGATATTAGTCTCAACTTATACGTTTTTAATCGCACACCTATTTCTCCCTACAACGGAAATATAGCGCCTCCATCTTCACAACTTGCTCCGGAGTTGTCATTCTCATCAAAAATACATATATCGCCGCTGCAAATTTTGGCAACTTGGCACAAATTTGACACCGCCGGTCATACACCCTTATAGTGTTGTTGTACCACTGAGAATCAAGTTCTGTCGATCTCAATCCCTTCATTTTCCCTCTTGAGTCTTGATTCCCACCTCTCTCACAACCATCCCTCACATTCCCCCCCCCCCCAATCTCCGCTCTCCTTCTTTCTCGTTTCTCATTTCTTCCATAAAATGCTCGGTGGAAGAACTTCATAGCCGCAGAAGTTGAGGTCAAATACCAAGAGGTGTGTTTTCCAATCCAATTCCATTTATTTATTTATTTACTTTTGACATGATATTAAGAAGTCATGATTAGTCCAGCTCTTCACTTGTCGATGGCTTCCCTTTTCTTCCCCGATGAAGGCCCTCATCTTCCTATGCCACGTCCCATGGTTAATCTCACCATTTTTTTAATTAATTTCCTTTATGTATAAGGCAACAGGGATGTAGAGTATGAGATTGCAAATAAATTATCTAAACTTTAAATAACAATTAACTCTAAATAGCAAGTCTCAGACTACCTATAACATTACTCTTAATATAATCATGCATTAGAATATAATTGAACACTAATAGTTACTAAGTAGAGTAACAAAAATGAGAGCTTTATATTTCTTCTAGTTTTTGGCTTGGCACGCATGGCTCCATTGAGCATCACATTTCCTAAAACCAAAAATTAATTATCAATAGCCAAAGCTGACCATTCATTATGTAACAACTGCCTCCTCCGATCATCCTAGAAGATTTAGGATGATATCTCAAACAATATCAGTATGCAAATTAATAAATATTGTATCTCAAAAATCACACAAGTATTCTGTTGAGCATGTAAAAAAAGGCCTATATTGTATCATAACTGAGTTGTGTTCCTCTAGAGACACACTGCAACCCAGCAAAACATCACATGAGTCTAACAAAGCATGCACACATCGTTAAAATAAAAGGCACTCATGGCCGCACAACCACACATTACAAAGCATTTATGCCCGTTCAAATATTCTTTTAGGAAAATGTTAAGGTAGAGATGTGCGCTTTTAAAGCCCGCCCAACGTGCAGTTGTCTGATTATTCTTTCAAATCTATATTTAAAGCACGAGCATGCCCAACATGTGCGGTCCAATAATGCTCAAAACTTTTCATTTCACTCCGGTTTCTCCAAGGGAAAACCAAATACCCTCACGAGTGAGTATAAAAAATGTACACATACAGTCATGAGTTATTCTTGGGGCATCACACTCAATTTGAATTTTAGATCCCCAAAATGTTAATTTATGTTGTTAATTTATGTCTAATTTATGCACGAACGAACAAAGGTTCTTCGTTACCTCCACTTGAATGGGTCTCGGTCCTCCTGAGGTGCGAACGAACAAAGGTTCTTCGTCACCTACACTTGGACGAACCTCAGTCCTCCTGAGGGGCGAACGAACAAAGGTTCTTCACCACCTCCACCTGGATGGACCCAGGTCCTCCTGAGGCATGAACGAACAAAGGTTCTTTGTTACCTCCACCTTGATGAACTCGGTTCTCCTGATGCACGAACGAATAAAGGTTCTTTGTCACCTCAACCAAGACAAATCTCGGTCGTCCTGAGGTGCGAATAAACAAAGGTTTTTTGTCACCTCCACCTGTACGGACGCCGGTCCTCCTGAGGCGTAAACAAATAAAGGTTCTTCACCACTTTCATCTTGATGGACCCCAGTCCTCCAAAGGCGCGAATGAGCATAGGTTATTTTCTACCTACACCCGGATAGACCAAGGCCCTCCTGAGGTGCATACGAAGAAAGGTTTTTCGTCACCTCCGTCAATAATGGAACAGACCCTCAATCCTTCCAAGCCATAAACAAACAAAGATCCTTTGCTGCCTCTAAGGGAACGGAATCCAAGCCTACCCAAGATAGGAATTAGTCACCAATCCTCTTATGGACTCGGGCCAGGGCAAACCACGAGTCCTCTTGCGCCACTTAGCCGAAAGCGGACTCCAAGTTCTCGGAAGCCATCTAAACAAAGGGGGAAAACATCCCCTCGCACTACATTCAGGCATCAGCTCCAGATGCTCATGCCCAACAAAAATCACATGATCAACACGCCACGTCAAACACGCACGAAAGGTAAAATGCTTCTGATTCAGCAAGGCTCAAGCAAGAGGACACCTCTGTGACACACCAGGAGATATATCGTGAACAAGCTACCGGGGTAAGTCAGTACTGCTGCAGTAATGACAAAGCACTAATAAAAGATATAGAGTGTGCGCACGACGCGCATACAATCAAGTAATCTCTCAGCGTCAACGTCAGCACCACCCATTCAAAGGATGGAAATACCCTCGAATCCCTCCCGCTGCATGGAATCTCTTGTCAGCCGCAACAACGCTCTCATCCCTTGACAATAGAACAACCTCCAAAGAAGTCATCTCGAGGTCCCCCTAACCCTCTGACACTGTTCTGCTCAAAGGATTAGCTGTCGTCGAAGCTTGACATTCTAAGGTGCAGACGTCATCCTCCTCCGCCAACGACACCCACTCGGCATCTGCCTCGGGCACGGTTGTGCGGGGAGCGGCCGCTGGGAACGCAATCGTGTGGGGGCACGGTCGCGGGGGGTTTGGCCGCGTAGGCCGGCCGCGTGTGGCCGCACAGAGTGCAACCACGCACATGCTGGGCCGCGTAGGCCGGGACGCACGCACTGGACGCGCTTGGAGCAGTCGTGTGCACTGGCAGTGCGCTCTTGCACGCAGGACAAGCATGCTTGCACAACGTTGTTGTGCGCGTGCGTGGGCTTGACCTCTTCTTTTGGGGTTCCTGGGGCTTGCGGCTTTGATGTGCATAATTGGATCGATTGGGCCTAGGGAAACAATGTCTGAGTCGCGTCGGTTTGTCTTAGAAATTTCTGGGGAAATTTCATCAATCATGTTTAGTAAACCGAGCCGAATCTTTCTCCTGACTCTGATATGACTATCCATGCATTGAGGTTTGCCTAAAACAATTTCCATAATTTTAAACATAAATTATTATTATTATTACTTAGGCTCCGTTTGGCAAGGTGGTGGCGGTCGTACACACATGGGTTAAAACGTCACTCATTAAGGATCATCTAACAGACATCATTCGTTTGAACATAAAAGACGATGAAGTTCCTTAGGTATGCATTAACAAATGAAAATTTAGCCCCCGTGTTCATGACCTCCACCGGCGTGCCAAACAGAGCCTTAAGAACCAAACAACATTATTGGAATTGGTCATCCAATGTCAATTCCAAGTCTCCAATTTAGTTCAAACGGACGACCCTTATGGATTTGATGTAAGAAAATACTAATAAAGGCATATGAAGGAGAAAGTAACTGTTGCGGCTTCTGAATCGTTTTAGCCCGCTGAGCGGTCGATCGCGCAAACAGTCAGAGATTCACTGGGTAGTGAGACGGAGACTTGATTATGTGAAAAACCCGCAATCAGGGTGAAAAACAATGCGGTCAGTATGATGTCAACCTAAATTTCACTATCTGAGAGTTTATTACAGGGTTTTGGTGGGGAGAGCGAGGGCGACAAGCCACTCCTCATTACACTTAGATAGATGAGAGAAGGGCGAACATTGGGCGTGACGGGCCTCTATACTCCTCTGACAATCTTCCCTCGCTCGCTTCATGGAGAGCGGGTGTAACCCGACCTTCCGAGCCGATCTGGAGTATCGATGGATATTATCAACTTATCATGTCTTCCCTTCTTTGTTAGTGGCCGATGGTTTGAGGCATTGTCTGGGAGTCTGTGCGTGTCCTATGTTCGACTTGTTTCTTTGATGACTTCGCCTTACTTCATCGGCTTTTGTGGAGTTCTACAGGAGCAAACTTGGGCGGAGATCCTGTAGAAAGAAGGAGAGGAGGAAGTGAGTATGTAGTAAGAGTTGGAGAATTCTTTGTACCAGCAGTAGACCCATAATGAAGTAAAATTGGGTCTATTTATATATTTTAAAGGGGCAGTCTGATAATTTGCCTAATAAATACCATACGGTCCAATAGGAGCGCTCCGATTCGAGCACGCGGTTCACAATTTTAGGAAAATGACGATCCTAACCCCGGGACGAAAGAGGGCCCTCCCACGACGACCGGCGGCATGACGACGATGGCGGGAGTGGTGGTCGTCCCTCCTATACATGGAGGGCGGACGGGATGGGTGGCCGACTGCAGCGGGGTCGGCCGCTGCAAGTCGCTCGGGACAAGATCGGGTTTGCTAGCCAGAGTTTGCTGGTGTAGTGGTCTTTGTCACTAGTTTGTGACAAGTTCGGGTTGTTGCCTAGTTCGTCGAGACCGCCTTTGTTGAGTTGTCTACTTCTATAGTTTGCCGAGTTCGGTAGGTCAACTAGACGGATTTTGTTTTAGTCGTTGGTTGCAGTTTGAGCGGACTGGTTGCGGAGACCGCTACTCTGTGTGGTCTGGTGGCTGAGTCCGGCAGTACGACGCTGGCATGATTGGATCCGTTCGTGTGGATTGGTTGTTGTGATGAGCGGTCCGAATTAGAGACAACTAAATTGTGTGATTTTGTATCAGTGTCTGCTGAACTGTGTGGTCTAGTTGCGGAGACCGACAGTTCGACATTGGCACGGTCGTTCAGGATGTAAAATCTCTCCTCCCAGTAATTGGGCACGACCGAGGAGAGATTTTATGCCTAGGACCGTCGCCTTACAATGACACCAACTACGAGTTAGATGTCACCATAGGACAACGATCCTGTCGGCAAGCACGATCATTCACACAGCTAATGAAAGAAGAAATAAAACAAGTCCACGCATCACATCATAGATATATATAAATATCCAAATAAAGGTCCACATGACATAAATGAAAGAGTACAAGTAATAGGGCTTATGCCCAGTACATGGATATCGTAAATATATCACATACTCTCTCTCTCTCTCTCTCTCTCTCTCTTAACTAACAACACGAAAGCTAAAATATATGATCGTCAACCTAACGTCGGGTAGTAGTAGTGGTAGTGCGCGGCTCCGGCTGCTCAGATCCTGACATCTTAATCTCTGGCTCCGCCTGGTCGAACTACGGTGACATCTCCACTTGTCCCTAAAATGATGTGGTCAAACGACCGTCAGTCAAACTAGACTCAACTGCTTCATCCCCGCCTCACCCCCGCGACTCCTAGGCACTGCGCGGGAGGAAGAAAGCGGAGGACCTAAATAGCAGAATATATAAGTAGGTGACAGTGGTGTATATATATATATATATTTCTCTAGCAGTTCTATATCAGTATGAGCAGTAAAGGAGAGCAACAACTAGTGTAGTATAAAAGTAATATAAGAGAAGCTAAGTAAACTAATAAAGTAAAACAACTAAACTACTATCACAGAAGTGTACCCAAACTTATATGAATGCACATACAAATATATAAGTTAAGATTTTTGAAATAGTAACTCATCATATAAAAGAGCCCATACTAATTTATATGATGAGAATCTACAAGTGCGTATATCTCGTCATGTTATGCAATGCAATGATTATGTACTCACACACACGAATCTATGCACAGACCTATCATGCATCCCCACTTTTTTGGAGGTGGCCAACCTCTCAGGTACCAACCGTCGTGACTCACGGTGGTAGTGGAGCGGGTGTCTCCACTCCTAGGCGAGCATGCACACTATCAGGCATAGACCACTCGTACGCCTCAACGCTAAGAACACAACAGTGGAGCCCCTGCGTATTATTGCTCACAACTACCAGTCTTTATGGTTGGGTGTGCTCTTAGGGGACATAGTCCTCCAGACCTTGGTATAAACATCCAACCGATCTCCAAAAATATATACACTCCACACCATAGTCATCATTGTACAACCCCATATCCGGGGAGCGGGGTCGCTGGAAACTAAAGGAGCAGAGCTCGACAGCACCTTGCTCGCCCGGGCGAGTCCAGCTAGTCGCGTGCGAGTAGGAATAGCCAGGCCCGCACTCGCCGAGCTCGGCGTTCGACGAACTGAGCTCGGTAATCGTCGAACGGTGCCCGGAGTTCGTCGACCCCCAGGCCTTCTGTCGATTCCCAAGCCGCTCGTCGAGTCCTGACGAAAGAGCAAGCCCGCAGCTCGCGAGCAGGGCAGGCTGGACCCATGCTCGCCGCCCCTGCCGAGCAGAGATCGTCGAGGGTTACTCGCCTAATTGTTATGTAAGGTATTTTTACCATTTTGCCCCTGTTGGCCTGCCCATTATAAGACCCCTTTCCCCAACTTTTACCCAAGTTGGGCTGGAGGGAATCTTACTACCCAAGACGTCCACCCAGTGCTCGCGAGGGCAACACCCCGCCTTATCTAAACACTTGGTGGCCTCCTTGCTTGGCTGGAATCACAACACTCACAACACATCAGAGATTTGTAGAAGCATTAACAGGAAACCAATATATAATATATATATCATCATATATATTTATACGAGTACAAGGTCTTATCCTATATATATACAAAATTCCAGAGGTTATACAAATACTGGTACAAGGCCGTGGACGAAGTCCATAGAGACGTCTTCAAATTTCCATTCTGGTATTAGTAGGGGATGTAACAGGCCTCCCGGGCTGCGACATTCAGCTTTAACCTTCTGACATGTCTGACACTGGGCCACGAAGTTAGTGACATCTCTTTTCATCCCAGGCCAATAAATGGTCCTGCATAAGTCTACATACATCTTGACCACACCAGGATGAATAAAGTATATTGTCTGGTGGGCTTCTTGCAGAATTTCCTCGCGAATTCCTCTGGTAAGGGAATAAATATACGATGCTTGAATTTTAGAATCCTGTCGTGCAGATTATAATCCTCTTGTGCTCAATCTTGCAGAGATCGAATGATCTGAACCACCTCTGGGTCGATATTCTGAGCCTCTCGTATCCGATCTTGGATGTTGCACTGGATCTCCATCCAGTACAGCTGAGCATTGTATTCCTCCGGATCTCTTCGGGCAACCAGGGTAATTTCCAAGTCTATTAAAGACTAGAACAACTCCATAGAGATTTGTTCCATCCAACTCCCGGCTATCGAAGGCTGGCGGGTCAAAGCGTCAGCGATTCTATTAGCTTTTCCAGGGTGATATTGAAGAGCAAAATCATAGTCGCACGGGAATTCTAACCATCGGCGTGGGCGAAGATTTAGCTCTTTCTGAGTGAAGATGTATTTGAGGCTCTTGTGGTCGGAGAAGATCTCACATCTTACTCCGTACAAGTAATGCCTCCAGATTTTAAGAGCGAAGACGGCAGCGCCCAATTCTAGATCATGAGCTGTGTAATTTAATTCGTACGTCTTCAATTGGCGAGATGTGTAGACCACCACTTTGTCATGCTCATCAGGACAGCTCCCAACCCGTTCAGGGAGGCATCAATGTAGATCTGGAACCCCTCGGTTCCTGTGGGGATCGTAAGGATTGGTGTAGAAGTCAACTGCTTCTTCAATTCGACGAATGCGGTCTCGCATTCCAGTGTCCATCGAAATGTAACATCCTTTCTGGTGAGGGCAGTTAGTGGTAGAGCAATCTTGGAGAAGCCTTCTACGAACTTCCTATAATATCCGACAAAACCAAGAAAACTTCGGATATCTGCCGCTGTTCTGAGTGGCAGCCAATTTTGCACTGCCTGGATCTTGGCTTGATCCACTGTTACCCCTTTCTTGTTTATAGTGTGGCTCAAGAATCCAACTTCTTCCAACCAAAACTCGCATTTACTGAATTTGGCGAAGAGGGAGTGTTCTCGGAGTTTTAGTAGCACCATTTGCAGGTGCCTACCATGGTCTGCCTTGGGCTTTGAGTAGATCAAAATATCATCAATGAAGACGATCACGAAGTGATCTAGAAAGGGCTCAAAGACTCTATTCATCAAGGCCATGAAGGCGGAGGTACATTGGTGAGCCCAAAAGGCATCACTAGGAACTCATAGAGACCATATTGGGAGCTGAAGGTAGTCTTGGTAATATCTTCCTCCCGGATTCGAAGCTGATAGTAGCATGATCTCAGGTCCATCTTGGAGAACACGGATGCACCCTGCAACTGATCAAACAGCTCGTCGATCCTAGGGAGGGGATATGTGTTTCGTAGAGTAAGCTTATTTAACTGAAAGATACTAGTTGTCAACCTAAATCACCTAGAGGGGGGTGAATAGGTGAGATATGCGTCTTTTTGCGGAATAAAAATTTCAGATCTAAGCACAGAACTATCTACCAATCAATCACAGACGACGCAAGATTTATAGTGGTTCCCCAACCTTGGGTACATCCACTTTCCCTCACTGATCTAGCAATACACTAGACTCGGCTACTCCACTATCTCGGATTGAAAACCAATTCTACGTCTCGAAACAAGGATCCTACAAACTCGATCCACAAAACGGATCTACACTCGGAAGATGAAACTTCCTACAATCTCGAAGACAAAGGCTCCTACACTCGGAGAAAAATTCTCCTACAAGAATGAAATAAAATATGTACAGAAATACAAACAATGATTCTTTATCAGATCTGCAAACTATCGGCCTGGATCTTCCTCTTCTAGACTTTGCAGCTTTATCAGAGAGGTGAAGAAAATCTCGGCAAAATCAGATCTGGAACTTCCTTGGCTTCACACGATCGGAAAGAAGATGAAGAGTTATGCAACAATCACGATCTGTAAAACCTTCTTTATCTGAATCCTCTGGAATTGAAAACCCTAGCCGGATGATGAATCAGCGGCGGCTTTCGTTTCTTGGAGAGAGAGAGAGGAAATCAGAGAACTTGGAAAATTAATCGGCTGCAAAACTTATCAATCTTACTTAGGGTTTGTCAGTTTGACAAGACCTTATATAGGATCTGTGATAATCAGTCTTAATTAAATCTTTAATGAGGTACACATGGACTAATCACGTCAAGGCTTGATAAAGAATCTGTCAATCTGGACTTAACGAAATTTTTCAGAAAAACTGAAGTGACATACTCGAGTGAAGAAATGACTACTCGAGTACTTAATAAAACTACTCAAGTGGGTTGAAGTTAACTACTCGAGTACTATAGATAACTACTCGAGTACATTGATGATAGCTACTCGAGTAAACACTTGAAGAAAATTTAGAAGTAAAAACCAGCAACTCGAGTACCAAAAAGGACTTACGCGAGTGCTTAAGCAGTTACACGAGAAGTGGAGTTGGACTACTCGAGTACAAGAAATACTACTCGAGTAAATGAGAACAAACTACTCGAGTAGTAGAGGAACTACTCGAGTCGGGGACTTAGAAAATTTTCTGAAATGGAATTCTGGGCTCCTCGAGTAGTGAAGCTGAACTACTCGAGAGGATAAGAACTACTCAAGTAAATAGAAATAACTACTCGAGTAATTGACTTAGAGAAATTTTGAGGGAAGAAATTCTAACAACTCGAGTATAAACTCTGGACTACTCGAGTAGTAGATGAACTACTCGAGTACTTGACTTATACTACTCGAGTAAATAGAAATTACATGAGACCCAGATTTCTGTAACTCGAGAGAGAAGGGTTAAACTACTCGAGTATCTATATGGCTACTCGAGTATTTTACTTAGAAAATATTTAGAGAAGAAAATTCTGTAAACCCGAGAATGAGAGGAAATCTACTCAAGTAGTTAACTTAGCTACACGAGAGCTAAAACTTAACTACACAAGAGGTAATTTTCTTACTCGAGTACAAAGACTCTTACTCGAGTATAGACTAGATATTTCACTCGAGTAGGTAGGGATCTACTCGAGTAAATTACTTAGTGAAATTCTCAAAAACAGAATTTTCTACTTCTTTGGTGAAACCAGCATCAAGTCTCTTCCAATTAGTCCTAGTGCTTGAATATGAAGTGTATCCCAAAAGAGAGACTACACATGAGTCAACACCTTGGATCACTTAATGAGGGATTACATTGTATAGTCCTGTGTTTGGTGACCCATTGTAGACTGACATTGGTCTACACTTGCCATTAGAATCCTGCAAACACATAACTTAAACAAAGCATCAAATACAACTTAATTTATCTTAGTTCAAGAGTGACTTCATCAAATCTGGATTAATGTGGATACAATATCCAACAATCTCCCCCTATTTGTTGAAGTCATAATACTTTACACTAAGGTGAATTATAGACATAAAAAATACTAAGTAGATAAATCAGTGTAAACAAACATAAGACTATGAACAAGATTATATGATCAAAAACTTAGAATTATATAAATGTGATTGTCCAAAAATATCATTTCTACAAAAACATCATTTCCACAATCTCATATGTCCTTGTTCCTCAATGGTGGTGCTGCCTGTCTTACTTCTCTTATTGTCTCCTCTGATAGCTGTAAGGCTTGGGGTAGTACTTAGGAGGTCTTGGAGGAGTAGCAGGGTTATTCCTCCCAAATTCTCTGTCATACAGTCTCCTCTTGGTCATAGACTTATCATATAATTCTCATTCCTGGGAGCTATAATGTTCATTTCTGTTCTCATTATAGTCCATAACCAGTTTGAGAGTTTCCAAAATGAGAGACTTAGAGGTAGGAGACCAAATCTCAACAAATTCTGGAGCTTTTCTCTTTTCTGAATCTGGAACTGGGGTAGACCTGCTAGCAGAGGCACAATCACCATACTTTCTTTTCTTCTTGGAAGTTTGTATCTCAGGAGGAGCCTGAAAAAAGATATCTGAAGGGTCATCTTCCCAGCCTTGAGTGTATGTGTCTGGAGGAGCAAATAAGTCTCCAGGCTTTGGAAAGAAGGTAGGTTGGGGAGGTCGAGTAGGAGCAGTAGCGGCTAAAGGGTTGAAATGATGAGGAATGTAGTTGGGATCCTTGGCAAACTCAAGAAGGATCTAATTATGCATCCAGACAGCAGTGTCATATGTGTGGAATTTCACACTCTGTATTTGTGCTAAAACATCATCATGAATTTCTTTCATTTTTGCATCTCAAAGCTCTTACTTGGTTGTAGCTGATTTCTCTAAATATTCTTTCACTAAACCCTCCCCCTTTCTGACTTCAACAGTCAACTTTTCAATAGCATCTTCTTTAAAAGTTCTAACCTCTTCACAGATCTTCATTTTTGTAGCTTCAGCTCTTTTCTCCAACTCTATCTGATTATTTGCAAGAGTCACACCTTGCTCCATAACTTGACCAACACTTGTAATAGTGTGATCTATGGCCTTTCCACCAATTTGGAAAAGTTGCCTGAGCTGATCAGTGTTATGTTGTATTTCTGTAAATCCCATGCTCATTTCAATCTCTAGAGCAGTGACCTTATCAGTAACAGCTTTTAGAGAATAATCATAGTATGTTCTTTGCTCTTGGAGCAGAAGGATAAGTTGGGTCAGCAGCTCATTGGAAGAGGTAGTAGCAGCAGCAGTAGGAGCACTGGAAGAGGTAACAGTAGGAGCACTAGAAGAAGTAACTGGAGGAAGAGGAGCAATCCATGGAGCTATCTCTTCAATAGATACAATGCTCTTTGTTCTAGTAGTATGAATCAGGGCATCCCCTTCATCAGTGACTGTGGGCATAGAAAAGTCCAGGGTTTTCAGAGGAGCTTCTACTGGTTCTGGAGATGGTTTATCAGTAATGAGAATGGTTTCAATCTGCTCTTGGTGTTCAGCAGGAGACTCTATTGGAGATGGAGTATGTGTGGGAGATTGGTCTGGAGTATGTGTTGGAGAGGGTACTGGAGTGGATTCTTTGGGTATTTCAGCAGGTGTGTCCTTTGGAGAAGGTGGCACAGGTTCATCAGTAGTATGTTCTTCAATCATTTCACTGATTGCTGCTTCCGTGGATAGTAGGGCTTCTTGAAGTTATTGCTCAGAAGGGATCTCATCTGGAGTCTGAGGTGGAGGAGTAGGAACTGCTAGAGGTATAGGCACCCTTTCAGGGACTGAAGGATCAAGCTCCCCCTTAATAGGTGCAACAGAGGAGCTGGCAGCCTGATGTGGAGACGGAGATGGGGTCCAGTCCTCAGTGGCTGGAAAGTCTTGAACCTTGGCAGCTTGTGTGGGATTCTGCGGTTTCAAGTCCCACCTTTGAATAGGGGAAATGTAAACTTTCTTCATGTGATGAAGAACAATCCCTTTTGAGAGATTGAACACTTCTGGATTGATTTCATGTAGGAGGAGAGAAATAATTCTTGCATAACTAGGGGCTTTAATGCTGTCTTTGATCTTATCCAAGATCATCATACCAAAATGAAATTTCTTCCTACAGACAATGGCCTGCATTATATCAAAGAATGAGAGGGAGATATCTCTGATTGAATTTGTTTTGCAGAGGAGGACTTTCCCGATAATATCCACAAGTAATTTTCCTTTTGGGTTCATCTGAGACCGTTTGATATACTGTTCTTCAGGGTAAATGCCACAGAAAAGGCATGTTCTGTCAGAATCATCAGGGCTTAGATCATCTTCTTCATCAATAATCGGCAGTCGAAGGAGTTGAGAGACAGAGGTTTTTGTAAGCTTGATTTTGATTCCTCTTACTTTTTATTTGAGAACGGTACTGTGGCGCTTAACCTTGACATTTTTGAAGAACTCGACAACTTATGGGAAGGGTATTTTACAGGGTTCTTGGAGAATGAAGGTGAGTCCGGTGCTGTCGAGTAGGATCATATGGTTATGAAAATCGTCGGAAAGCTCTATGATGCCGGCGACAACAAGTTCGGAACCTATGCCAATCTTTTAAGAAGCGACCATGATTCAGAAACACTTGGGAAAACTGCGGCGGGGAGGAAGGAGACGCAGCTCTGCAACTTCTTGACGAAAGACGAAGAGTCGGTCGGCTTACACGAGAGCAGAAATGATTTCCTGTAGAAAGATTATGGAATTTCGATTTATATAACCCTAGGTTAATGTCTAATTAAAAGATAAATGGTGGAATCATACCTTAGAAGTGGCGGCATTAGCCTCGGGTTGCGAATAAGAAAATTTGAATCAAGGAGAAAAATCAGCGATCATATACTCGAGTGACTTAATATTACTCGAGTAGATAAGTCTAGAAGTACTCGAGTAGTTGGGTGAAGTACTCGAGTAGGTGTGCTGAAGTACTCGAGTAGATTTACGAAGGTACTCGAGTGAAATATTGTTACTTGAGTAGGTGATTGGACTACTCGAGTAAGTCATTTTGCTACTCAAGTAGGTTACTCGAGTGGCTTATAGACTACTCGTGTATGTCAATGCTACTACTCGAGTAGGTCACTTCTTACTTGAGTCTAATAGTTAGAAATTTGGAGAATTCCAACTTTTGACTGATTCTTGACCTTTGAACCTCCTTGTGAGTCCATCCTCTCTAATCTTCTTTATTGAGCATCCCAAGTTCTATTTTGAAAAACGAGAACTTTGTCTCGTCCAGCGGCTTCGTGAAAATATCTGTAATCTGCCTATCTGTAGAGACATACTGTAGATCTATGTCCCCATTCTCCATATTCTCCCAGATGAAGTGATCCCTCAGCTCTATATGCATTGTCCGGCTGTGCGAGATGGGGTTGTTGGCTATTGCAATTGCGCTGGAAGAGTCACAAAACAATGGGTTATTTTGCAACTTCATATTATAATCTTCAAATTGATTTTTTATCCATAGCAACTGTGCACAGTAACTGCCTGTAGAGATATACTCTAACTCAGCTGTTGAGATTGCCACACAGTTTTGCTTCTTGCTACTCCAGGAGATGAGCCTTCTTCTGAAGAATTGGCAAGTCCCGGAAGTGCTTTTCCTATCATCTTTGCTCCCTGCAAAATCTGCATCTAGAAAACCTATTAGTTCGATGTCATTACTTCTTGGGTACCATAAACCAAGATTTGGCGTACCATTAAGGTATCTCAAAATCCGCTTTGCAGCAGCGTAGGGAGATTCCTTAGAGTTCACCTGAAATCTAGCATATACACATGTTGAGAACATTATATCAGGTCTACTGGCAGTAAGGTAGAGCAAGGATCCAATTATGCTTCTTTACTTGGTTTCATCAAAAGGTTTCCCTTTTTCATCCTTATCCAGAGATATATTTGAACCTATTGGAGTCCTCATCGAGGTTGTGTTCTCCATTCCGAATTTCTTAATTAGCTCTTTAGTGAACTTAGTCTGCGAGATGAAAATTTCATCTTCAGATTGTTTCACTTGAAGCCCTAAGAAATACTTCAGCTCTCCCATACTACTCATTTCAAACTTCTCTTGCATAAGTTTTAAAAACTTCTTGCAGAGGTTGTCGTCAGTAGAGCTAAAAATAATGTCATCGACATAGATTTGCACTAGCAAAATCTTGCCTTTTATTTCCCTAAGAAATAATGTCTTGTCTATCTTTCCCCTTGTGAACTTGTTCTCAAGTAGAAAGGTATACATCGTCTCATACCAAGCTCGAGGAGCTTGTTTCAGACCATATAAGGCTTTATGCAATAAGTAAACATGATCAGGAGAGTTAGAATCAACGAAACCTGGTGGTTGTTCCACATACACCTCTTCCTTTATGTTACCATTGAGGAAGGCAGACTTCACGTCCATTTGATAGACGGTGAAGCCCTTGAGAGCAGCATATGCTAGGAACAACCTTATAGCCTCCAGTCTTGCCACTGGAGCATATGTCTAGTCGAAGTCAATTCCTTCTTCTTGACGATATCCTTTAGCGACAAGTCTGGCCTTGTTCTTTATAATCGATCCATCCTCGTTCATCTTGTTCCTGTAGACCCATTTTGTCCTGATGATGTTCTTACCTTTGGGTCTTGGAACAAGTTTCCATACTTTACAGCGATTGAACTGATTTAGTTCTGCTTCCATCGTCATTATCCACGGTGCGTCTGAGTTGGCTTCCTCAAAATTCTTTGGTTCAACCTGTGAGAGGAAACTTAGATATAAATTTTTGTTAGTTGTACCTCTATGAGTTTTGACACCATACTTGGGATCTCCTATGATCTGGTCCACGGGGTGATCCTTCAGATGTCTGAGCTCTAGAGTTCTTGCATCTGGATTATCTTCAATCACCAGAGTGACTTCTTCAACTTGGACGATTTCTTCATCTTGATCATCAGCCTCGCCAATAGGGGTTGGAGTGGTGATCTTGATGAACTATTCACCTTTATCGTCGGACGGTCCATCCAAGCTAATTTCTTTCAACTTTGTACCTGCATCTTCAATGAGCACACTAGAAGAGTTGCCTTGCAGCAAACTCGTCTCATCAAATACAACATGTATTGATTCTTCTACCACCAGAGTTTTTCTATTAAATATCCTATATGCCTTACTATGGCTACTATATCCTGCAAAAATATCTTCCAAACTATTTTCGCTAAACTTGGTACTATGATACTTGCCATTGTTAAGCACGAAGCATTTACAACAAAAAATTCTAAAATATGAGACAGTTGGTTTCCTGTCCTTTATAAGTTCATAAGGTGTCTTATCGTGGTTTTTGTTAATGAGTGCTCGATTTTGCACGTGGCATGTAGTGTTGACGGCTTCAGCCCAGAAGTATTCTGGTAGTGAGGCATCACTCAACATGATCCTGCAAGCCTCTATAAGTGTTCTATTCCTTCTCTCGGCCACTCCATTTTGTTGTGGAGTGCGAGGAGAGAAAAACTCATGAAAGATACCTAGGCTTTCACAGAATTCTGTCATGGCCCCAGACTTGAATTCTGTTCCGTTGTCACTTCTGATTTTGACTATGGAGCAGTTATATTCATTCTGTACTTGCCTGATAAAATTAGTAAAGATGTCGAAGGTATCTGACTTGTGTTTTCGAAAGAACACCCATGCAAAGCGCGATAATCATCAACAATTACTAACGTATAATCCTTACCTTGCAAGCTTCTAATTTGCAGTGGACCAAACAAGTCCATATGCAGTAGATGAAGACATCTATTAGAATCTTTGCCAATAAAGCTTTTAAAGGTAGCCCTTGTTTGCTTGCCTTTTACACATGCATGACAAAGTCTATCTTTTACGTACTTGACATTCGGGGCATCACGCACTAAGTTCATTGAAAATAGTTTATTAATAGTTTTGTAATTAATATGTGCTAGTCTCTTGTGTCATAGGTCACCAAGAGACGCACTATCTTTTGCTAAAAAGCACACTGGTGTAGAACAGTCTATACAAATGAAATTTAAGCAAAATATGTTTCTGCTTCGAGTGCGGGATAAAATCATTTTCATATTGTCAACAGACTTTATCAAGCACTTATCAGCGTGAAACTCAACTATGTATCCTTTATCACAGAGTTGGCTTATGTTTATAAGATTGTGTTCCAATCCTTCAACATAAGCTACATCTGAGAAGGATACACTACCATTGGTAATCATACTGTAGCCTTTGGTGATTCCTCGGTCTGAACCTCCAAAGATGACCTTTGATCCGTTCACGACTGGAGAAAAATTTTGAAGTAGGCTTCTCGTCCCGGTCATATGCCGAGAGCATCCACTGTCCAAATACCAGATTGGCATTTTTGTGGCCTTTGGACTTACCTGCAATCACAATCAGTTTGCCTTAGGAACCCAAACTTGTTTGGGTCCATGGTCTCGTGTTAGAATACTCCCCCTACAAGTATCAGCATTATGAGCGGTCTTTCTCACATTGCCAACATGAGGGGTTGCAACGTTTCTGGGATTAAACCAGCATTCGATGGCAAAGTGACCAACCTTGTCACAGCACCAACAGTCGAACCTGTTGTATCTTTGCCTTATGTTCTCCTGCTTGACCTTTTGCAATGGTGGTCTAGTAGGGGTAGAATTTTTGGAGGAAGAAGCTTCATGATGATGACAATCACATGATTTCTTCTCCTTCATTGGCTTTTCCACAACGGGCTTTGCATTTGGTGCCTTCATGAAGTTATGACCATGACTATAAGGACCATAGCTCTGAAGAATCACTTCTTTGTAAGGTGCCTTAAAGACACTCTCTCCAAAGTTTCTGGGGCGAGCCCATCCTTGATAACGGGACTTTGGCTCTACATAAGTAGGCCTGGCAAAGTGTCCGTATGAGGAGTCAAGATCAAACTCATTTGAAGGAAATATGACCTTTTTGAATGTGGTCTGATCTTGAAGGGCTTTCCCTTTCTCTTTGGCTAGAGCCTTCTTGGCGGCCTTATTCTTCCGTTGAGCCTTATTTCTCCTAGAGGATTTACTAGAAGCTTCTACATGGCCTAATCCAGCACCCTTGGCCTTGGCTGAGAATTCAGCAACAAATGGAAGGAAGGTCTTGGGCTCTGAGAAACTTTCAACAAGTTTCTTTTCAGCAGCAAGTTGGGCTTCCAGTTCCTTGATGATTTTCTCCTTGAGGTCTAGGTGCTCAAGAGCTATGTTATATTCTTCAATAGCATTATTGAAGTTCTCATTGAGTGATTCAGTCTTAGCGACTTCCTCTCTCAAGATGATCTCTTCAGCTTTTAGAGATTTTATCTCCTTAGCCTGAGTTTTCACGACTCACGACATTTGTCGTAAGCCATGATCAACTCCTTGTACTGAGCCATGAGTTCAGACTCATCGTCAGAGGAGCTGTCCTCATGATCATGTTCATAGACTTCAGATTCTGAAAGAGGGGTATGAGAGTTTACCTTCCCAGTGAACTGGGGCTCTTTTTCATCATCTGTCTGAGCCATATGCCCAAAGTAGGCTTCTTCTTCTTCACTCAACTCAGATGAGTCGGAGTCGCTGAGAGTTTTGCCTTTTTTGGCTATCAGGCTCTTCTCTGTCTTCTTCTTGTTATATGAGGACTTCTTTTCCTCTCTTCTTCCACCCTCCTTTTTCTTATGGGGGCAGTCAGCAATGATGTGACCTGGCTTATTACAGCAATAACAAATAATGTCAGTAGAAACATGTTTATTCTGTTTAGAAGTATACCTATCGTGGCTGCTCGAGCCTTTTCTTTGACGATCACCATCATGTCGTGATCTTCTGTGAGAGGCATCCTTGCCTTTCCATTGCTTTTTCTTGTTCAAGAATCTTTTGAACTGATGTGAGAGCAGTAAGAACTCTCCTTTGGATAGCTCAGAGCCTGAAGTGCTTGGCTCAGAGGTTTCTTCTTCACTAACTTCTGGTGCTGGGGCATGAGAAGCAACCTTTGATTTCTTGGAGGTGTCTGCCTTCAGAGCAACAGACTTCTCTTTGAATGTAGACCTGTTCTTCTCTTCTTCAGCCTTTCTGGTGTTGAGTTGGATCTCATATGACATCAGCTTTCCAAAGAGATCCTGCGGGTCTGTCTCGGCCAGCTTTCCAAATTTCCTGATGGCACAGACCTTGTTATCCCATTCCTTAATTAGGGATCTCAAGAATTTATCATTCAACTCTCCGTTAGTGAAGACTATGTCATAGACCCTTAGGCCATTTACTATTTTGAAGAAGTTCTCAAATGTGTCAGCAATGGTGTCCTTGTTTCCTTGCTGTAAGGCTTCATACTTTTGATTTAGAAGGGATCTTCTATCATCCCTGAATTCTTCTGTACCTTCCATCAAAGTGACCAAGGACTGCCACATCTCCTTTGCAGACTAACAGTAGATCAGGTTTTGCAGCATTGAGTCATCGACTGTGCTTGCTATTATATTATTGGCCTTCTTATTTAAGGACACAAGCACAATCTCGTCCTTATCTAGATCCATTAGTTTCTTTGGAACTTTCTCAGTTGGATCTATAGTGGAGATTGTCATGGGGATGTAAGGACCTTCTTCAACTATCATGAAGATCCTAGGATCCACAGCTTCCATAAATAATTTGATTCTCTCTTTCCACATGGGAAAGTTATTCTTAGTGCACAAGGGAAGCTTGGCAAAATCTTTAGCTTTGTCCATGATTGGTAGATCTCAAAAAGACAACTAGAGAAGGATATGATCAAGGTGTTAACCTTTTAACGATCAACCTGGCTCTGATATCAATTGAAAGATACTAGTTGTCAACCTAAATCACCTAGAGGGGGGTGAATAGGTGAGATATGCGTCTTTTTGCGGAATAAAAATTTCAGATCTAAGCACAGAACTATCTACCAATTAATCACAGACGACGCAAGATTTATAGTGGTTCCCCAACCTTGGGTACATCCACTTTCCCTCACCGATCTAGCAATACACTAGACTCGGCTACTCCAGTATCTCGGATTGAAAACCAATCCTACGCCTCGGAACAAGGTTCCTACAAACTCGATCCACAAAACGGATCTACACTCGGAAGATGAAACTTCCTACAATCTCGGAGACAAAGGCTCCTACACTCGGAGAAAAATTCTCCTACAAGAATGAAATAAAATGTGTACAGAAATACAAACAATGATTCTTTATCAGATCTGCAAACTATCGGCCTGGATCTTCCTCTTCTAGACTTTGCGGCTTTATCAGAGAGGTGAAGAAAATCTCGGCAAAATCAGATCTGTAACTTCCTTGGCTTCACACGATCGGAAAGAAGACGAACAGTTATGCGACAATCACGATCGGTAAAACCTTCTTGATCTGAATACTCTGGAATTGAAAACCCTAACCGGATGATGAATCGGCGGCGGCTTTCGTTTCTTGGAGAGAGAGAGGAAATCAGAGAACTTGGAAAATTAATCGGCTGCAAAACTTATCAATCTTACTTAGGGTTTGTCGGTTTGACAAGACCTTATATAGGATCTGTGATAATCAGTCTTAATTAAATCTTTAATGAGGTACACGTGGACGAATCACGTCAAGGCTTGATAAAGAATTTGTCAATCTGGACTTAACGAAATTTTTCAGAAAAACTGAAGTGACATACTCGAGTGAAGAAATGACTACTCGAGTACTTAATAAAACTACTCGAGTGGGTTGAAGATAACTACTCGAGTACTATAGATAACTACTCGAGTATATTGATGATAGCTACTCGAGTAAACACTTGAAGAAAATTTAGAAGTGAAAACCAGCAACTCGAGTACCAAAAAGGACTTACGCGAGTGCTTAAGCAGTTACACGAGAAGTGGAGTTGGACTACTCGAGTACAAGAAATACTACTCGAGTAAATGAGAATGAACTACTCGAGTAGTAGAGGAACTACTCGAGTCAGGGACTTAGAAAATTTTCTGAAATGGAATTCTGGGCTACTCGAGTAGTGAAGCTGAACTACTCGAGAGGATAAGAACTATTCGAGTAAATAGAAATAACTACTCGAGTAATTGACTTAGAGAAATTTTGAGGGAAGAAATTCTAACAACTCGAGTATAAACTCTGGACTACTCGAGTAGTAGATGAACTACTCGAGTACTTGACTTATACTACTCGAGTAAATAGAAATTACACGAGACCCGGATTTCTGTAACTCGAGAGAGAAGGGTTAAACTACTCGAGTATCTATATGGCTACTCGAGTATTTTACTTAGAAAATATTTAGAGAAGAAAATTTTGTAAACCCGAGAATGAGAGGAAATCTACTCAAGTAGTTAACTTAGCTACACGAGAGCTAAAACTTAACTACACAAGAGGTAATTTTCTTACTCGAGTACAAAGACTCTTACTCGAGTATAGACTAGATATTTCACTCGAGTAGGTAGGGATCTACTCGAGTAAATTACTTAGTGAAATTCTCAAAAATAGAATTTTCTACTTCTTTGGTGAAACCAGCATCAAGTCTCTTCCAATTAGTCCTAGTGCTTGAATATGAAGTGTATCCCAAAAGAGAGGCTACACATGAGTCAACACCTTGGATCACACAATGAGGGATTACATTGTATGGTCATGTGTTTGGTGACCCATTGTAGACTGACATTGGTCTACACTTGCCATTAGAATCCTGCAAACACATAACTTAAACAAAGCATCAAATACAACTTAATTTATCTTAGTTCAAGGGTGACTTCATCAAATCTGGATTAATGTGGATACAATACCCAACATTAACTCCATGTAGTCTATGCACAAACGTAATGTTCCGTCCTTCTTCTTTACGAATAGCACCGGAGCTCCCCAGGGTGAGGAACTGGGATGGACGAATCCAGCATCTATTAGCTCCTGCAGTTGAATCTTTAATTCAACCAATTCTCTTGGGGACATCCGATAGGGGGCTCATGACACTGACCGTGCTACGGTCACGTGTTTGATCTGAAAATCGACCTCTCGCTAGGGTGGAAATCCTGGGAGGGACTCTGGAAAAATGTCCGGGAAATTGCATACCACCGGAACTTTGGCGAGTACTTGAGTTTTGTCTTCCATCTCAAAGTAGATAAGGTACACCTCATCCTTCTGTCGGACTGACCTTATAATCTGTGCAGAAGTTAAAATAATATGTGAGACTGAAGGTACACCTGTCAACGTAACGTCCCGCCCGTTTGTGTTCTGCAGGCAGACCTCTCGCGTTGAACAATTTTTGTGCGTCTTGTGCTCTGCTAGCCAGCCCATTCCCAGAATAATATCGAATTCAGTTATTTCCAGGATGGTTGCATAGATGTCAAATTCTACTTCTCCTAGCTCGGCCTGGAATAAGCACTTTTCCGTGGACGTCATATCTGATCCATCCGGCAAACGAATTCGTATAGCTAGTCTGGTTGTGCGGAAAACATTCTCTTTTGTTGCGATAAATTCGTGGGAAACAAACGAGTGTGTTGCTCCCGTATCGAAGAGGGTCTTGGCAGAATGTCCTCCTACCAACAGAATTCCTGGCGATGTAGAAGTATATATATCATATAACTAATATACAAGATGTAGACATACATGCATAAACTATACATAGCATATGTAATAACATATGATATATCCTATTGCCTAATATATATACCTATCACTACGTCAGGGGCTGGTCCGTGCTGCAAGTCTAGTGCGTAGGTCTCCAAGGGCGTTGCTCGACCCTGTTGACCTCTCCTACCGGCTCTACCTCTGTGACCCATCTGGCCTTGTCCTTGTGCTGGCTGCCCACCCTGTACTGCTCCTAGTCCTGGCCTTCCTGTTGCCTGTGGGCAGAAGGCCCTTATATGCCCGAGCTGCTGACACAAGAAACAGTTCCCTGTAAAGGGAACATCACATCGGGCTACTGGCGCGGGCTGTGGTACTAGAGCTAGTCTGATGCCCTGTTGCGGGGCTGGGGGTACTGGGGGTGTTGGTGGGTGCCTATAAGGCTGTCTGCGGTCCCTCTGCCTGCACCCTCTATCCTGTCGGTGGGGAGTAGCTCCCCTGTCTCGTCTCAGGCCTCTAGGGACATCGACCTGTCCTCTGTGCTACTGGGCTACCATCCGCTGGTCCAACTCAAGCGCTGATGCGTGACTGGCTATGGTGTGGAAGGTAGACTAAGAGATCATAATCAGAGCCCGCCTCAGGTCATCACGTAGGCTTTGGTAGAATCGAGAGGCTCTATCCCTGTCAGAGGCTGCCAAATTCCCAGCAAAACGTGTCAGGTGTATGAACTCCCTCTCGTACTCAGGCACAGTCCGGTCACCCTATTGGATGTGCAGGAACCTTTCCTGCAGAACAGCTCGGTCTGCATCTGTAATAAAGAACTCCAGCATGGCCTCCAAGAACTCTCCCCATAGTATATCGCTCATCGGTTGTCCTCTAAAGGTCGAGCGGCTGGCAGCTCTCCACCAATCCCTAGTGTATCCTTCTAATAAGGTCACTATCAATAAGACTGCAGCTACTGCCAGGCACATCATGCCTACCAGCAGCTCCTCCATACGATCCACCCACTCCTCTGCCTGGATGGCAGTCTTTATGCCTCTGAAAGTTGGAGGCCGCAATCCTCGAAAGGTTGTCAGCAAATTGGTAGGCATCATCATCTCTCGTGGTGGCTGTGCCAAGGCTGTCCGGAAGGTGGCCAGGATGGCCATCAGTGTTTGCCCCAAGTCGGTCTCAGCAAACGGTACAGTCGTGGGGGCGACCGGGTCTGGAGGTGGGGTGGCGGGAACATATCCTCTGGAAGAGTTTCCCACCATTACTGTACTCCGGTATCTGGAAAAGAAACAGGAAAAGTGTCAGTACTTTGCAAAAGTAGGGCAAATTTGCCAGAACTACTGATGAAGCGGAAACAACGGTGTACAGGCATACTAACGTACAGTCTAGAATCCCTAAGCTTTTATACTATGGTCCACCAGGCTTCCGCTGCGAGGTTCGTCCCGAACCAAAGAACGAAGCGAGGGACCGAGGGATCCTGAGACTGCTCCACAAGGATGAATCGTGATGGCTCTGATCCATTTGTAAGACCCCTTTCCCCAACTTTTACAAAGGTCGGCCTGGAGGGAATCTTACTACCCAAGATGTCCACCCAGTGCTCGTCAGGGCAACGCCCGACCTTATCTAAACACTTGGTTGCTGCCTTGCTTGGCTGGAATCACAACACTCACAACACATCAGAGATTTGTAGAAGCATTAACAGGAAACCAGCATATAATATATATATATATATATATATATATATATCATCATATATATTTACACGAGTACAAGGTCTTAGCCTATATATATAAAAGCCCGGAAGCTGTACAAGTACTACATATAACTCCTCACTCTCTCTCCCTAGTCAGCTCGTCGGTACTCACGTGACGAAACTCTGAAGAGGGGGGTGCTTCTGCTCGAGTAGTTCTATCTGCTGGTGCAATCTCTTGCGGCTGTGGGTCACTACGGTGCTTCATTTCCTGTGAATGGTTATTTAAATAACTGTTAGTCACAGAGCTACGCAGAAACAAATCTCCTCCCCTGACCCATATCCTGGGGGCATGCACACACCCACCCAGCAAAAGTAGATAGCCGAAGCAAGGGAGAGTTAGTACAACATTTGATATATATATATATATAGGCTAGAAGCAATTATAAGAAGCGCAGCATAGTATAACCGGAAAAGCAGCAGCAATGCATTAAAGCTCCACTAGCATAACTGTACATTAGGTATTCACAACCTGTATCCTATCGTAGGCATTCACAGCCGCGGACACAACCCTATGTCGATATAGTATGGATCGCTTCTTTTCAAGAAGGGTAGCGAGCCCCGCAGGCCTCACTGATGTGGCCGTCGGTGACAGTGGCCAGTCCTGCCACTTCTGGGGGTGGTCATACCGCACAGCCTGGGCCTTTACGTACAATCTCGTGTACTCTTGGATGTGAGCAACATCCGACGATTCAATATTTTGGCCGACCAATCATAGTAAAACCCAACAGGGACAATCATAACGGTCGGTCACCCGTGGTATCCATCTCCCTGTTGCCTTGAGTAGTCGACCTTCCCGCACTGGTATGAACGGTCTGCGGAAGGGACTGACTCGCCACTATTTCATCGCAAGCAATTCACAGGAAATCAATCAAAAAATCATGCTAATATGCATCGGGACTACGGCGGCCTGCCATACTGCACATTAACCTTCAAGCAGTGACGCTCAACTCAACTTTCGACAAGTAGCGTGAGAGCGCTTTATTTGAGGCTAAACTCGGAGGAACACCTCAACTCTAGTTAACCCTAACTAAGGCTCGACTTTAAAAGACAACTGCTCGTGAGCAGGACCCTGGTTTATAATAGAGAAATGGAGAAATTAGGTGTGGTAAATAAAGCTGCTAAACAAAAGCTGCATAATTTAAGCACTGAAATGAAACGTGACTAGTACGAAACTGGAGTGGTACTGAAACGAAAGTACTAAATTAACTCTATAAATTCTCAAAACTTTTGTGGGAGAATCCCTCAACAAAGGGAACATTTTTCGTGGTCAACACTTTTTCCCTAGGAGCCTATTTTAGTCTCTTAAAAATCAAACCCATTATTAATTATAACATTATAATATTTATAAATATTATAATAATATATTTATATAATTTATATAATATATTATTATATATATAAATGAATTCACTGTACATCATCTCCCCCCCCCCCCGATGTACCGTTTCCCGCCTCCCTTACCGTTTCTCGCCCGCATGCAAAACATCCAAAAGATGGGGAGGAGGGAGAGGGAAAGTTTCTACCTGAGGTTGGGGGGTTTGGCGGCCTCCGGCAAGTTCCTCCATTAGAGGTGCCAAAGTGGTGGAGTTCGGCTTCTCTTCCTCCGGCGAAGTGGAGCTCCGGCAGGGGGGGAGAGATGGGGGAGATGCTCAGTGAGCTGTGTGGAGGAAAATAGGGGAGGGGGCCTTTATATAGGTTGGAGGGGGCTTCCTCTTCTACCCAATGTGGGATTAATCCCATCTTATGGAGGGATTAATCCCCACCCTCCAGTTGTCCAAGGACAGCTGGTGGCTTAAGAAATTTCCCCCATGTGTGGAAATGAAATCCCCCACTTGGTTGGGCTTTCAAGGTGGAGGAAGAGAGGGAGAAGTGGGGGTGAGAAAATTAGTGGGCCTCCACTTGCCCTATGTTCCATCTCCACCCTTACTCTTGTTGATTTGGAAAGCCCAAAGGGGTGGGGGTTAATCTCACCATGAGAGGAGGTGGGCACCTCTTTTGAAAAAAATCCCAAAAAAAAACTTTTTAGGGGGGTTTGACCAAAGTCAACCATGGGGTGGAACCCCTATATGGGTCAAAGTCAAAGTTTGTCCGAGTCTTCGGGTGTCGAGTCAAAGTTGGGGTATTTTAGTAATATCGGTGTGTGCACGCTTTTCGGTGCATCGTAATGCTTGTTTTGACCGATGTTAACCCAGCATCGTCAAAATCGAGCACAACTAATTTTGTTGATCTCGTATCGATTACACGAGTCCAACGCAACTAACCGGGGTCAAACCGGAGTTTGTTCAGTAAAAGTCCAAAATTTGCACGTTGCGACGCGCTAAAATGGTCAAAATGTCTATATCCATCGTTAGATCCTGAATCGTGATGCGACGAGTTCTGATGCGCTCGTATTGACTACACGAGACCACATGAATTGACGGGACTCAAATCGGAGTTCTCTAGGCTGATATCCAAAGTCTGGCTCTCGTGACATTTTATGAGGAATGGTTACATCCACCACATTACCTCGAGGTCCAACAGAACGAGTTCCAATGTGCTCGTACCGACTATATGAGATCACAGGAACCGACGGAACTCAAATCAGGATTCTCTAGCTCTATTTCCCGCCTAGGGTTACCTTCTACCAGGCCACAGTTAGGGGGTTCGAGTTACTTTTATTGGGCCCACTAGGGTTCTGGTGGCACAATAAAAGTTAGGATGTTACACCCATAGCCTGCTAAAATAGCGGAGTTACGATGTTGGCAGAGCTAGTTGGCCTGCACATAGCTGTTCAAAACAGCAGAGGTTGGCTATTTGCAGGATATTTTCAGAAATCTATAAATAGGACCCAAGGGGCACCTCAGAAAGTAGGCTTCCTATGCTCACTTGTTCCCTGATCTTTTAGCGCTTTCTGAGGTAGCCTTAGCTCGGCCTTTTGTCTAAGGAGGGGAAGCACTCTAAGATCTTCCAGGTATGTGATGGGTCCTCCACGCCGAGCCCTTGGGTCAGTTATTTGTTCCCTTTGTCATTTTTCTTGCAGGAGACCCCTTCCCCACGGGTGAACTCAACAAGAGACCGAATTTTTGGTTTCAACATTTTGGTACGGTGAGCGTGGAGAGTGGTCAACACAGAAAATCTTCAGCAGGCTCGATGATGGGAGGACAAGGCTCAGATAGGTCGGACTCGCCGCCCCCGCCACCTCTGGCCATGGTGGGAATGTTCGAAGAATTCAGACGCGAGGTACTCAGCCTCGTCAAGTTCACACTCGGCGTGTGTGCCGAGTGCTCGACTCCAGCTGCCCAAATCGCTGTCGTCCCATCTCTGGGCGAGGACGCTCCCGGCAGGCGAGATGGGAAGGAGGTCGCCGAGGAAGGAAGGGGATTCGAGCTCCCTGGGCGTGAGCTCTTCCCTGACTCGGCAAGCAGAGGCCGCATCTGGAATATGAGCGTGCGAGACACTCCAGCTCACCCGGTAGGGAGAGGCAGACCATTCAGCGAGTTGGTTTCCTCTGCCCCAGTTCCAAAGGGGTTCAGGGAGCCAGAGATATCCTACTACACCGGGAAGGGAGACCCGGTCCAGCACGTCCAGTGGTTCGAGGACGTGGTTTCGATCCGACAGATGTCGGATGGCTTCAAATGTCGGCTCTTTGATATCACCCTCAAGGAGAAGGCGAGGGAGTGGTTTCACCAGTTGTTGGCCAGCTCCATTTACTTCTTCGAATACCCGCACCGGGGGTTCATGTTAAGGTTTACCACCTCCAAGAGGAGGAAGAAGGAGTCGGAGTCCTTGTTCCACATCAAGCAGGGAGTGAATAAGACGTTGGGAAGTTACGTCGACTGGTTCCAGGAGGAGGTCACCCAGGTACAGGAGATGTCGGGCCATAGTCTGATGATGTCTTTTACCCTGGGGCTACAGCAGGGTTTCTTCAGGATGGAGCTGAAGAGAGTGCCGCCCCTCTCATACGAGGAGCTGATGGAGAGGGCGGTGAGATAGGTCGATGGGGAGTCGTTAAATCCGGAGTTTGCCCAGAAGCTGGCCAGGTGGGCCACTGTGGAAGAGAAGGAGGCAAGACGTGGAAGGGGGTAGGAGGAGAGGAGAGTCGAGCCCCGACAGAGGGAGCAAAGGCAGCTCCAGGGACAGCAGCATCCCAGATGGGGGCGTCAGGAGCCGGACCGTCAGTTGGGCTGGAGGCCCGAGTGGCAAGAGCAAGGGCCACAAAGAGGATATCAGGGAAGGGACCACCACCGAGGGGGGCCAGGATCAGTTCCACTCCCCCCCCGGGTTGGAGGCAGGTGCAAAGACCTCCACTCCTCAATCAAGACTAGGCAATGGCCATAGCCATGGGGGAGAGGAGGAGAGCAGTGTGGAGGAGGAGGAGAGAGGTAAGGGTGGAGTTGCCCTACTGTGATTTCCATCAAGAGAAAGGGCACGCTACAGCCACGTGCCCGGAGTTCCTCGAGATGAGAGGAAACAGGGAGCAGCATCAGCAACAGGGGTGCCAGGAGGTGAGGATCGAGGAGGTCCTGCCTCGAGTGGAGGAGGCTTGAAAGTCCACCTAGTGTCAACTATGTGCACCTATGGGGGGGGGAATAGGTGACTTGTAGCGCTTTTGAGGAATTTATAACGGTACCTGCACAATAAAAGTAAAAAACACAGCACACAGAATACACAGGCAATTTATAGTGGTTCCCCGACTTGGGTACATCCACTTTCCCCCTTCGACCTATCTCCCAACAAGGGACGACTCGGTCACTTCTCCAACGGGATTGAAATCCAATCCCTGCACTATCGGAAGGAACCCTTCCACACGTGAGAGTCAACACTCCAACAAAACGGGTTGCACCCAACCCTTACAACACGGAACAAATGTTCCTTTACAACAAAAGTAAATATAGAATGTACACGAGATACAAACTTCGTTTGGAGACTACGGTGTTCCTCTTCGTTCGACGACGTGTTCGTGAAGTCAACGAAGAGTCTACAACCTTGGTCTCTCTTGGAGAGGATCTCCCCGGAACCGGCGGCGGCAACACGAGCGGCGGCTAGCTTCGGGATCGGCGGCTACGATGATGAGCGGCTGCAATACTTTGAGATCCAAACTTTATTGCAAAGCAAACTAGGTCTACCAACGGTCACTCTAGGATCGGTCGTCTCGATCGATTCGGACGGGGGAGTTTTTCCCGGTCAACAAATCGAGAGACAAGGGATCTCTGGATAGACACGTGAGACTCAAGCTTTGCTAAGCTTCTGTCGCCGGAGATCGGGAAGAAAAGCGATCAGCAGCGGCGACGGACTAGCGCGAGCGGCGACGGATGCGGCGGAGCTGTGTCGCGATTTTAGGGTTTCTTTCTTGCTCGGCTTTTTTCTATATGTCTTACTGTTCAAAATACCTGAATATATATACTGAAGATAACTCCAATATGACCGTTTGTGGGACCCTCAATAGAAATCCCTAAATCTCGGTCCAGAAAATTGACAGCTGCAGAATCCGGTTCAAGAACATCCAAAGAAAACGCCAAGTAAAATTCGTCGAGAATCATTGGTGATTCTCGACGAATCGGCGAGAATCAGTTAACGATTCTCGACGATTCGTCGAGAATCACCGAGTGATTCTCGACGATTCGCTTGTTGATTCTCAGCGATTTTCACTTGGTATTCAAGACCTGCCCAGCGACGGGTTCGGCGAGAATCATTAGTGATTCTCCCCGAATCTTACTTGGCACCATTTGAGGTAGCCGGAAGAAGTCGGCGAGAATCATTAATGATTCTCGACGATTCGGCGAGAATCACTCGGTGATTCTCGCCGAATCGGCGAGAATCACTTGGTGATTCTCGTCGACTTTTACTTAGACAAATTTTCGTATTTCCACCCAAGAACTGCTCTTTGACCCATCCTTGCTCATTGTCTTCTCTTGCCTATACACGGCCCTGTACTTGAAAGTAAGTGCACTCCAATAGAGAGAGTACATGTAGGCCAACACACTGATCTGCTCAACGAGGGATTACGTCGTGCAGACCCGTGTATATTGACCTACTGCACCCTAACATTGGTGTGCACTTAGCGTGGAGGAGCTGCAAGCACAACTTAAGATGTTTCATCAAATACATTGTGAATTCATCTTAGCTTGACAGGTGGCTTCCTCAAATCCAGGTAATTGTGGATACAATACCTAACAATCTCCCCCTATTTGACGAAGCCAAAACCCTACTAGCTAAGATGAATAACACCTATCAAATAATAAACATAGCATTCAGAAATTAAACATGCAGTACAAGAGAATATATGCAACCAGATCAGGACTTGAGTCATTCACAAATTCAAATACGAATGTATATATATATATAGTCTCAGAATTGTTCATATCATAACAGTAATCATTAAATGTTTTTAGGAGAGAATGACAAGCTACAAGTTGTTGACTATCTTTCCTTAGCTAAGTCATCCTTGAGTTTCTGCGTCAACAACTTCTTCCTTTGTCTCTCCATGTACTCCTTAGGCTTCGGGTAATATGTGGGAGGAGGAACTTTATCTGCATCCATGTTGTTTCTGAAGAATATGTTCCTTTTGGCTTCATACGTCTTATGCCTCTCCCATTCATACTGGCTGTAAACTTCGTTCCGATTAAGTTCTCCCTGATCTTGTAGCCAGAAGGTGTCCAAGATGATGTTCTTTGAAACTGGACTCCACTTTTCATTTCGAACTTCCTCCTCACTCATTCGAGTTCTCTTTTCATCCTGTGTCTCCTTGGAGGTCCCTTCTTAAGCTTTTCTCTTTCCCCTGGCTTTTGCTAAAGCCTCTTGGTCAAACATACTCCTCAGTTTAGCTTTGGAGAGAGCCCTAGCATCAGCTTCATTTGTGGGAACATCTGCAGCACTTGCACTTAAATCCGCAGCAGCACTTACTTCCTCAGCGGCCATAGAGGTCTCAGGAGCCTGAATGTCTGCAGGATGTTCAGGCAATGCGATGCCTAACGCCTGGTGAAGCATCCACCAGTTGCTGTCATAAACGTACTTGTTTGACTGCTCGAAGTTTTTGATCATAACTTCTCGGAGCTCAGCCATCTTAGCTATGTATTCATTCTCCCCCTTTTTGGCTTCTACAGCTATGAAGTTGGCATAGGAATGTAGGGAGTCATCAATATGCTTCGTGGTCTTGGAGAATTCAGAGACCAAGACCTGCTGATTGGCGTTGAGAGTGACCATATTTCCGTCAAACTTTTGAATGTTATTAGCGACAACATGTTCATTCTGATTTACGACAGCCAGAGTATCAGTATTCTTTTTCAAACCGGCCATTAGAAGTGTGACAGCTTGTCCGGCCTCGGTGTATTTTTCTTCAAATTTCTTCTCCATCACATCCAGTTTATGGTTGATCTCCACCATATTCTTGAGCATGAGCTTTTCAGATGTCTTAATCCTGTTCAGCAGTTTATTCTGAGCTTCATCAAAGGAGGCTTTAAGTTCATTCACAATGCCCTGAATGATATTGACAGTGTGAGTGGCTAGCTCATCTCGTAACGGAATAGCCGGAGGCACTTGTGGGCCTTGCATTTCAGCAGACGCATCTGTAGAGCTGGATACAATCACAGTCTCTAAAGGAGGAATACTGGCGGCCTCTGGAGATTTATCTGACTCCCCCTCCACTGGTGCATGCTTTTCAGATGGAGGTTCAACAAGATCTGGACCCTCCAATACTTCATGTCCCTCATTCTCATCTTCCTCTCCGTCATCATCCAAGAAATCATCTATATCAGCAGCCTCTTCCAATTCTTGGTCAGCAGTCTCCAGTACAGTGTCACTTTCTTCTTGAGTTTCGGCCACAGCATCCCTGGCCACCTGGGCGATTTCAGATACTACATCCGTATGAGGGGGTAGAGGCTCCCCCTCGATTCCTGCAGTCAAGGTATCAGGAATTTCACCGGGGGTGACTGCTGGAGATACTCCCTGTTGCTCTTCCACTGCAGGCTGCGCAATATGCCTCTCCCATCGATCAAACACACTTGTATCCATCTTCTTCAAGTAGTGGAGAGGGACACCTTTGCTCATGTCGAACTTGTCTCCATTTAGCTGGTTTAGATATATACTTATGATGCGGCCAAAACTCGGAGTGCCCAAGATGTCCTTGATCTTCTCGAACAGCAACTCCCCCCAGTTGAACCTCTTAAGGCAGACAACAGCTATGAGGATCTTGAACATATCTCCTGAGATATGGTCATGAGAGCCCGGCTTGCAGATGAGCACCTTTCCAATAATGTCAGACACGAGCTTCCCTTCTTCATTCATATCCTTTCTCTTTATTGACCGAGTTCCTCGTGGAAGACCGCAGAATAAGAGAGTTCTGGTTTTGTCCTCGTCCTCCAGATAGTCCTCCTACTCCGAGCTAGAAAGCTGCAGGTAGCGAGTCAGCTTGCTGGCAGACAGCTTGACCTTTGCCCCAGCCGCCTTGCTTTTGATTAGTGAGTCGCCTTTTCGGAGTCTTGCGGTGGCGAAGAACTCCAGTACCTCTTTGTCCAAAACTTTGCAAGGGTGCTCCAAGATGAATGTTAGCCCAGCCTCTTCCAGCATCAGAATGATGTTGCGGAATTTGTCCGAGGCGTGAGAGAACCCAGTCCGAACAAGCTCGCAACCAGTGATCAACCCAGCAGTTGTCCTTGGAGCCATCGTAGATCTAGAGAGACACGCCCTACTCTAAGCGTTAATGAACATTCAAAAAAGAAAGCGTCACTAGTGAGAGCGTCCAAGTACGGGTGAGGAAGAGGTTACCTAAGGGCGTATACGGTGAGTTAGTTCGAGTGGAGAAGAATCGAAACTTGAAGAGTTCGTCGGTGAAAGCTTCGGCGAAATTCTTGCGGGAAACCTTTGATGGAGACGGATTTGGCGAGCTTTCCAGCAGGAGTCGGCGAGGTGTCCTTCCGGTAAGTGTCCCTTGCGGCGGTTAGTTGCCCCTCGACGAGTGTCCAGCGGAGGAGAGTCGGCGAGGTTTGGCGTGCTTCCGCGAGTCAGTGGGAATGGGAAGAGTCGGCGCGATTCGAAGGGATTTGGCGTAGGCGGTGCGACGAGCTTCCTGCGGGTCGGCGGAAGAAACCTTGTGACTTGGCATGATTTCTGCGAAGGTCGGCGGGATTCGTGTGGCTTGCCCCTTCGGCGGGATACTTAAGGAAGTTGAACGGTCGGCGAGCTCCTTCGGCGGGATTCGGCGGGATTCTTCGGCGGGATTCTTAGTATATAAGGTGAAATTGAAGGGTTTTCTTTACTAGGAATTGAAAGGTTCCGAGGTTCCGAAATTGAAGGGTTTTCGGCGGTTTTCTTTACTAAGTATAAAAATGATACCAAGATTCTGAGTATATAATGGGTCGGCGGGATTTGTCTAATCCGAACTTGAAAGGTTTCTCTACTGGGAATTTCCACGTTAAGAAGCATTGCAACATTTTCGAATTCTTCTGATGTCAAGTCAATATAAGAACGATAAATACATATTTATTGTAAAGACAATCTATTTGGATTTGAGCGCTTCTCCAAACACTTCTTGATGTCAATTGTGAGTTGTCGAGATTCACAATGACATATCTTTGTTAACTTTTTATTGATGTATAAAGGTTTGCATGTATCGAGTTAACCTATCCTTAGATGTGCATACATACACTAATATACAAAGATGTATCTGTATATAAGTATATATATATATATAGGTAATTGTCAATTGAAAATGACTCAAGTCTTGGAACTGATCATGAGTACCTGGGATTTTGAGAGTCAACGTTTAAGTCCCACAGGTAGAACATATTAGGAGCTCAATGTGAGTATGCTCAAGTAGATGTCACATTTGTTATTGCAGACGCTTGTTCCAATTTAGTCTTGAGCCACCTATTGTCTAGTTCCCATCATATTCACGGGAACCTAGACTATCCTGCAAGAAGGAATTACTTTACCTTAGGAACCCAAATCATATTGGGTCCTAGGTTCCTGTTAGCATAAGCACGCAACTGCCTTCCTTCAGAAAACCTGTCTGGAAGACTACCTCTGTCCCGAGAATGTGAATGAGCCCTTGCCGTGGGCACAGAGGGGTTGTGCCAACAGTCGATGGCAAAGTGCCCCACTTTGCCGCAACACCAACATGGGTGAATGTTGTATCGCCGTTTCCGACCTGATCTAGTGACTGATGTAGTCACGGTCCTAGGTCTAAACGGGATAGGGCATGATCTTGTCACAAAAATTCCTCTTCCATCGTGACACGTGGAAGGGTGGAAAGAATGCATGTTGTGAGCGTTATGAGGCCGGGAAGGTGGTGCCATTCTTTCAGGCATCTCCCTTACTGAGGCCCCATGGAGCCTGACATCATGACTTCTATCCTCTCTATCCTGTGTCCTCGAGTGGTGAGAAGTCTTCTGTGAGCTGGGACATGCAGATCCACACTGTGTTGAGGCAGTGGCAGTGAATACAAAGGGCTCAGAATGAGCCTTAGGTATTCTCTCGTGGGTGGCCACGCCGGCCCTTGCACTCCGGGTGTCTCCACATGGGGACAGATCACCCTTGCAGTGACCACGACTATTCCTGTGGTCATACCTGAAGGCATGATGAGTTGCCTTCCTGCTTGGAGTGGGGGGTCAGAATACTGTTTCCCCATTTCTCCACGAATTGATAATCCGGGAGATCCACCCGTTTTCTTGCTTTCTCTTAATGGCATCAACCTTGGAGAAGTTTGATACTATTCTTTTCTCATTCTCTAGACTACTCTCTAGAGCTGAGATCTTAGAGTCCTTGGCCTTGTTGGACGCCAATTGGAGAACCAACAAGATCTTCAGTCGAGCAATCTCTTGAGCTTGCTCCTCAGCAAGTAGGTTGCTTGACTGAAGGGCTCTCTTTAGGGAATCAGCATTTTCTGAAGGAGGGCAGTTCCTGTCTTCAGAAATTTCAAGAGATACAGGGCAGGATGAAGAAGTTACCTGCTCTTCTGTGTTATTGTCATTAGATCCAGTGAACATTGTTTCATCCACATCAGAGCTGCTTTCCTCACTGTCCTCTTCAGTCTCTGACACGGACACTGGAGCTCTGATGCAATCCGAGGGATCCTTGCCTTCATCTTCAGAAGTGAGGACCCCTACATACGCTTCATCCTCTGATTGACAGCATATTCCAGCTTTCTCTGACCCCCCCCATCAGCTCTGAGATCATCATCCACAGAGATTTAGCCGTTCTACATTTTTCCAATCTAGAGCGAGAGGCTCCAGACCAGATATCCATGATAATTTGACGAATCCTCTCGTCCAAGTGAAATAGTGATAGTTCCGTCTCTGACATCTCAGCAATGCCCATGGGCACTTGGATCCCAGAGTCGGAGGTCTTCATGGGAATAAACGGACCCTCTTCCAGGATGAAGGATGCTCGAGGATCGATAGCATCAAGGTGAAATGACACTCTCATTCTCCAGATGGGATAATAATCCTTTGTGCATGCGGGGAGTTTGAGTGGCGGTATCTCATAATCCAGCTCCATGCTTCTGACACTGGTGGCAGGATTCTACTCAAGGTGTTAACCTTTTTGATGAGTAACCTCCCTCTGATACCACTTGAAAGTCCACCTAGTGTCAACTATGTGCACCTATGGGGGGGGAATAGGTGACTTGTAGCGCTTTTGAGGAATTTATAACGGTACCTGCACAATAAAAGTAAAAAGCACAGCACACAGAATACACAGGAAATTTATAGTGGTTCCCCGACTTGGGTACATCCACTTTCCCCCTTCGACCTATCTCCCAACAAGGGACGACTCGGTCACTTCTCCAACGGGATTGAAATCCAATCCCTGCACTATCGGAAGGAACCCTTCCACACGTGAGAGTCAACACTCCCACAAAACGGGTTGCACCCAACCCTTACAACACGGAACAAATGTTCCTTTACAACAAAAGTAAATATAGAATGTACACGAGATACAAACTTCGTTTGGAGACTACGGTGTTCCTCTTCGTTCGACGACGTGTTCGTGAAGTCAACGAAGAGTCTACAACCTTGGTCTCTCTTAGAGAGGATATCCCCGGAACCGGCGGCGGCAACACAAGCGGCAGCTAGCTTCGGGATCGGCGGCTACGATGATGAGCGGCTGCAATACTTTGAGATCCAAACTTCGTTGCAAAGCAAACTAGGTCTACCAACGGTCACTCTAGGATCGGTCGTCTCGATCGATTCGGACGGTGGAGTTTTTCCCGGTCAACAAATCGAGAGACAAGGGATCTCTGGATAGACACGTGAGACTCAAGCTTTGCTAAGCTTCTGTCGTCGGAGATCGGGAAGAAAAGCGATCAGCAGCGGCGACGGACTAGCGCGAGCGGCGACGGATGCGGCGGAGCTGTGTCGCGATTTTAGGGTTTCTTTCTTGCTCGGCTTTTTTCTATATGTCTTACTGTTCAAAATACCCGAATATATATACTGAAGATAACTCCAATATGACTGTTTGTGGGACCCTCAATAGAAATCCCTAAATCCCGGTCCAGAAAATTGACAGCTGCAGAATCCGGTTCAGGAACATCCAGAGAAAATGCCAAGTAAAATTCGTCGAGAATCATTGGTGATTCTCGACGAATCGGCGAGAATCAGTTAACGATTCTCGACGATTCGTCGAGAATCACCGAGTGATTCTCGACGATTCGCTTGTTGATTCTCAGCGATTTTCACTTGGTATTCAAGACCTGCCCAGCGACGGGTTCGGCGAGAATCATTAGTGATTCTCGCTGAATCTTACTTGGCACCATTTGAGGTAGCCGGAAGAAGTCGGCGAGAATCATTAATGATTCTCGACGATTCGGCGAGAATCACTCGGTGATTCTCGCCGAATCGGCGAGAATCACTTGGTGATTCTCGTCGACTTTTACTTAGACGAATTTTCGTCTTTCCACCCAAGAACTGCTCTTTGACCCATCCTTGCTCCTTGTCTTCTCTTGCCTATACACAGCCCTGTACTTGAAAGTAAGTGCACTCCAATAGAGAGAGTACACGTAGGCCAACACACTGATCTGCTCAACGAGGGATTACGTCGTGCAGACCCGTGTATATTGACCTACTGCACCCTGACATTGGTGTGCACTTAGCGTGGAGGAGCTGCAAACACAACTTAAGATGTTTCATCAAAAACATTGTGAATTCATCTTAGCTTGACAGGTGGCTTCCTCAAATCCAGGTAATTGTGGATACAATACCCAACAAGGAGGATCGATGTGAAGACCGGGTGGACGTCGGGACCCGAGGATGGATCGGAGTGATCCATAGAGGGGTATTGGTTGAGGCCTCTCAGAGGGAGAGCCTCCACACCATGTACCGTCGGAGCATTGGCTCCACTTCCCAGACCCCACCCCCGGAAGAGAAGATTACCTTCTCAAGGAAAGATATGCCGGATCATGAGGATCCCTTCTGCGATGCGCTGGTCATCCAGACAGCCATCAAGAATTTTACCGTCTCTCGGATCCTCATCGACAATGGAAGTGTTAAAATTCAACAAACCGCAGACGTCCCCTTGGATACCCTGCTGAACACTCAACAAACCGAAGGAGACACGCCCACTTATAATGTTGAAAGTTTTCCCGGACCGTGGAGTTAGCAGCGATTATCTCAACAAAGCAGTAACAACCAGCAACACATGCAGCACAAGCTTCTTTATTGATCAAGAGCAACCTTCTTTACAAGGCGAGACATACATGGCGAGACATGCTTCACCAAAACCCAACACCGGGAAAGCAGAGACAGTTACAAAGACAAGAACAAAAAACAAGCCGCGCGGACTCAATCAACAAGCCGCCGACATACTGCTGTGGAGTCCGCTCAGTCCGCCAGGTCGCCAGACCGCAACCCAAGCCGCGCGGACTCACCCCTTATTCCAATGCTTAGCTCTTCACCGCCGGTCTGCAGGCCGCCTGACCGCGAGGTCGCCTAGCCGCCAGACCGCACAAGCTGCGTCACCGAATGGAACAGTCCGCCTGAAGCAGGCGACTTCCTGAACCCCGAACCAAGTTGCCAAAGAGAAGACCGCCTGGTCGCTATCCGCGACCTGCTGTTTACCGCCTGTTGCTTAACCGCCGAGTCCGCACTGTCCCTGACCGCAATCAGCGCCAAGTCCTGGCTTTCCAGCGCTATCCGCACAACCTGCACAGCACAACCGGGTCAACCCTCTATCCGCGCGGACACAAAGTCCAGACCGCAGCAACTTACGCGAGCTCAAATACTGTTCACTTACTTCGGTCCAGGTCTCTTGGTCTCTCAAATTCCTGATGTGACATGGGTACTATTTATAGGCACGATGATGAGTATGGTCACCGCCCTTCCCGATAGGATAACCGCCACAACCCGCAGCAAGAACATAGTGTGTCCGCCAGCCCGCGGACACACAATCCAGTCCGCCGCTCCTGTGCAGATAGCCAGTCCGCCCCAGCTTCTCCAAGGCCGGACTCCAATATCCAGTCCGCATTGCCGCCAGAGACCAAGCCAGGACAACAGCCGGACTCCACAACAGCCGTGTCCGCCATTCTGCGGACAAGGCATCAGCCCGCAAAACCCGAGCCCGCAGCCTCGCCATCAAGACGCCTGCCGGACTCAGCGGACACCCGGCTTCGTCCGCATATCCCAAGTCCATTGCCTAATCACCAAGGCATTGCCGGACTCAGCGGACACACAGATCCTGTCCGCGTACACAGCGAACTCCAGTCCGCTTCCCTGAGTCCATAACCTCATCACAAGGCTCAACCGGACTCAGCGGACTCTGGCTCCAGTCTGCACGCTCCTGCACAAGCAAACCTCCAGTCCGCATATCCCCAAGCTAGCAAACAAGGCAACAGCACTTCTACTAAGCTTGGCGGACTGAGAAACCAGCCCACGCTCCACTGCGCGATCTCCCGGACTGAGCCTCCTGGACTTGGTTCAATTCCCACCAAGTCCAGCCCACTGGCCGCAAGGGCCAGTCCGCACTTACTGGCGAACACTGGATCTAGCCCGCCATACCGGGCGACCTCCAGTTTCTGTCCGCGCTGACCGGCGGTCTCCGCGGCTTCCACTTGCCGCTTCACTAGAGCAAGACCAAGGCAACTGCCAAACCGGTCTGCCGAGCTCCAGTTCTTCAGTCCGATTTATGCCGGACTCTGCGGATAGGATTCCTATCCGCCCGGTTACTTCCTGGGAGTCATCCGCCTGCTGAGCACACACTGGCCTGTCAGACCGCCGCTGCTGTCCGCGTAGTCCGCACGAACAGACCGCCCAGGCCGCCACAGAGCAAACCGCCTGCAACATCCCTGCCGACCTAGCAGTCCGCCAACCCTGTCCGCGTAGGCCGCGCGGATAGGTTTCCCAAGCCTTCCGTTCACCCACTTTCACTTCACAGAATTCAACACTCCCCCTTGAAGTGAGAAGTGGTGAATAGCTCCAGCAGCTCCCGTAACCTTGCACCTGGTCCTTCCGATAGCATCTACGAAGAGATGTCAAAGACATAGTCTTCGCCCCGCATATTATGGACCATGAGGGAGCCCTCCAGCATCTCCAAAAAGGAGTCATGCTTCCCTCTGCCTTCTTCAGCTTCAACCTCCACTCTTTCATCATAGGAGTATCACCAACTTCCTTGGACACTGAAGTCCAAGCCTCGTTGCCTCTGAGAGAAATCACCTCTTCAGCCTTGGTGTCAACCACCTCCTTGATTCGAGTGAGATCATCACAGCCAGAAGACCTTTGCTCGACCTGAGGGCTAGCAAAGAAACACGAGACCAAGTCTGTCGTATTCCCTTCGCTATATCGAGCTGGTGGCTTACTGATCCTCTTCGATCTCCGAAGAACCGGATCATGGCTAACCACCTCCGCTGCTTCTGAACCAGCTCCGTTCTCGGGCAAACCCGGAACAATGCTCCCTTTGCTCCCTGAACAAGACGCCTCCTTACTGGAATCAAAAGCACCTGGAGCAACGCTCCCCCTGCTACCTGAACCAGAAGACTCCCCTCTTGAACAAGAACTACTTGGAACATCGCTCCCCCTGCTTCCTGAACCGGAAGCTCCCGCCTTCGAGTCTGAAGTTTCTGGAGCTTTGCTCCCCCTTCTTACCGACTCTGACGCCTTTGCCCCGGAGCTAGAACAACCTGGAGCACCTGGTGACTCAGGCAACTCCACTTCCTTAGCAGAAGCCTCCTTCAGCCCACCATCTAACCTGCTGATCTCTAGCTCCACATAAGAGCTACCCCAATACGGCGTCAACTCATCGAAAACAATGTCTCTCGACACTATGAGTTTCTTCGTCGCAGGATCCATACACCTCCATCTTCTTTTCTGCTCATCATACCCAACAAAGGCTAGCTTTGTTTTGAGAGCACCTGGAGAATGTAAATAGCAGGTAGATCCAAACACCCGAAGGTGATTCACCGAGGGCTTCACTCCGAACATCAGCTCATAAGGAGTCTTCACTATGATCGGACTAAGAGGCATCCGGTTGATGACATGAGCAGCACAGGCCATCCCTTCCGCCCAAAGAGCCTTCAGAACGCCTTTACTCTGAAGCCAACACTTGCAGGTCGTCGTTAACCAACGGACCATCCGAGCTGCAATACTGCCTTGTTGTGAAGTATGTCCACAAGAAAGCTCCATCCGGATCCCTTGCTTCCTGCAAAAGCGTGAGAACTCGGTTGAGGCAAACTCACCACCGATACTTGTCCTTAACACCTTGATCCTCCGGCCAAGCTGGCCTTCCACAAGCTTCTTGAACTCCACAAACAAGCGTACCATGTTGGACTTCTTCTCCATAAAGTATACCCAAGTATACCTAGAAAAGTCATCAACCAATACCAGCATGAACCTGCTGCCTCCAAGACTGGCCGTGACGGTCGGTCCCACCAGAGCACAATGGACAACCGCCAATGGTGCTTTACATCTGGATTGTGCTTTGTCAACCATGAAGCGATAGGCTCCACTTTCCTGACATCCCGCACACCCCTGACCATCGCCATAGGATGACAATCTAGGCAAGCCTCTTACGAGTCTTCTTTCCGCCATTGCTTTCAGCTTGTCCATCCCTACATGCCCCAGTCTTTCATGCCAGATAGTTGCACTATCACCGGCATTCCTCCGATCAAGTCCAGAACTAGTTGAAATCCCAACTACGTTCTTCTCCTTCCTCTCTACATGAGCTACGTTCGCCAAGAGCAAGACAACCTTGCACTCCTTCCGAAGATGACCTTGCTGCTTGCATTTATAGCACCTTGGCCCTTCCTTCCTCTTCTTATCACGCCTAGGAGAAACACTCCTTTCTTCCTGATATGAAGTAGAGGGACCAACTTCCGCAGCACCCTTCATCTTCTTCCTGAACAACCCATCGAGGGAAGTCCAGACCTCCGCAGCTGACCGACATCCACTGATGTGGTCCAAGAACTCCGATGAGATCACCTGCCTGAGAATAGACTCCGCTTTCGCATTTGCCTCCTTCCAAGCACTCATCGACTCAGCATTGCCAGCAGTATCCTCTTGTCTTCCTGCTCCGCATACAACCTCCCAAAGGTCCTCGCCAACAAGAAAGCTCTTCATACAGGACTTCCACTGATCACAGTTCGTCTCTGTAAGACGATCAATACCAAGACAACTGGCATCCTCCACTGCCATGGTTCTACCATTGGTTTCCTCTACAAAAGAGCAACTACTTCCATTGAGCACTGCTTGACCACTCCAACAACCTCCCTCTGATACCATGTTAAAATTCAACAAACCGCAGACGCCCCCTTGGATACCCTGTTGAACACTCAACAAACCGAAGGAGACACGCCCACTTATAATGTTGAAAGTTTTCCCGGATCGTGGAGTTAGCAGCGATTATCTCAACAAAGCAGTAACAACCAGCAACACATGCAGCACAAGCTTCTTTATTGATCAAGAGCAACCTTCTTTACAAGGCGAGACATACATGGCGAGACATGCTTCACCAAAACCCAACACCGGGAAAGTAGAGACAGTTACAAAGACAAGAACAAAAAACAAGCCGCGCGGACTCAATCAACAAGCCGCCGACATACTGCTGTGGAGTCCGCTCAGTCCGCCAGGTCGCCAGACCGCAACCCAAGCCGCGCGGACTCACCCCTTATTCCAATGCTTAGCTCTTCACCGCCGGTCTGCAGGCCGCCTGACCGCGAGGTCGCCTAGCCGCCAGACCGCACAAGCTGCGTCACCGAATGGAACAGTCCGCCTGAAGCAGGCGACTTCCTGAACCCCGAACCAAGTTGCCAAAGAGAAGACCGCCTGGTCGCTATCCGCGACCTGCTGTTTACCGCCTGTTGCTTAACCGCCGAGTCCGCACTGTCCCTGACCGCAATCAGCGCCAAGTCCTGGCTTTCCAGCGCTATCCGCACAACCTGCACAGCACAACCGGGTCAACCCTCTATCCGCGCGGACACAAAGTCCAGACCGCAGCAACTTACGCGAGCTCAAATACTGTTCACTTACTTCGGTCCAGGTCTCTTGGTCTCTCAAATTCCTGATGTGACATGGGTCCTATTTATAGGCACGACGATGAGTATGGTCACCGCCCTTCCCGATAGGATAACCGCCACAACCCGCAGCAAGAACATAGTGTGTCCGCCAGCCCGCGGACACACAATCCAGTCCGCCGCTCCTGTGCAGATAGCCAGTCCGCCCCAGCTTCTCCAAGGCCGGACTCCAATATCCAGTCCGCCTTGCCGCCAGAGACCAAGCCAGGACAACAGCCGGACTCCACAACAGCCGTGTCCGCCATTCTGCGGACAAGGCATCAGCCCGCAAAACCCGAGCCCGCAGCCTTGCCATCAAGACGCCTGCCGGACTCAGCGGACACCCGGCTTCGTCCGCATATCCCAAGTCCATTGCCTAATCACCAAGGCATTGCCGGACTCAGCGGACACACAGATCCTGTCCGCGTACACAGCTAACTCCAGTCCGCTTCCCTGAGTCCATAACCTCATCACAAGGCTCAACCGGACTCAGCGGACTCTGGCTCCAGTCCGCACGCTCCTGCACAAGCAAACCTCCAGTCCGCATATCCCCAAGCTAGCAAACAAGGCAACAGCACTTCTACTAAGCTTGGCGGACTGAGAAACCAGCCCGCGCTCCACTGCGCGATCTCCCGGACTGAGCCTCCTGGACTTGGTTCAATTCCCACCAAGTCCAGCCCACTGGACGCAAGGGCCAGTCCGCACTTACTGGCGAACACTGGATCTAGCCCGCCATACCGGGCAACCTCCAGTTTCTGTCCACGCTGACCGGCGGTCTCCGCGGCTTCCACTTGCCGCTTCACTAGAGCAAGACCAAGGCAACTGCCAAACCGGTCTGCCGAGCTCCAGTTCTTCAGTCTGATTTATGCCGGACTCTGCGGATAGGATTCCTATCCGCCCGGTTACTTCCTGGGAGTCATCCGCCTGCTGAGCATACACTGGCCTGTCAGACCGCCGCTGCTGTCCGCGTAGTCCGCACGAACAGACCGCCCAGGCCGCCACAGAGCAAACCGCCGGCAACATCCCTGCCGACCTAGCAGTCCGCCAACCCTGTCCGCGTAGGCCGCGCGGATAGGTTTCCCAAGCCTTCCGTTCACCCACTTTCACTTCACAGAATTCAACAGGAAGCTCCGTCAACGTCATCTTCAAGAATGCGTTCGACGCGATGAAGGTAGATGCAAGGAGGGTGCTGGCTTCAGATGACCCCTTGTTTGGGTTCTCGGGAGAGAGGAAGGAGGTAGAAGGAGGAGTAGGGCTTCATATCTCCCTGGGGGGCAGTCCCGGAACTGCCGATTCGTCATCGTGGATGCCCCCAGCAGCTACAACGCCATCTTCGGAAGGCCCCTCATCAGCGCCTTCCACTGCGTCCCCTCATCCTTCCACCAATACCTGAAGTTTAATGCCGAGGGGATCCAGGTCCGGGTACGGGGTGATCCCAAAATTGCAAGGGAGTGCTACGTCACCGCCATAAACTCTATCTCCTGGCTAGAGGGGGCCGAGGAGATGGAGTGGAGAATGGGGGCAGAGCAGGATGCTGGCAGGGAGGAGATGGAGGTGGAGAGCTGCATCGAGGTAGAGGTGGCAGGAATAGGCCAGGAGGAGTTGGCCGAAGCGATGGTCATGGAGGGAGTAGAAGAGGATGTTCTTGTGCCAGAGGAGGGGGATGTTGGAGAGTGGGGGAGCAGTCTAGGCTGGAGGCTGCAGAAGAGGTGGTGGAGATGGAGGTTCTCACCCTTGGAGGCAGGGTTTAGAAGGTTCGCGTCAGCGGGGGCTGTCCCCGGAAGCTTAGGGCAGGGTGCTGGCGTGCATTCGAAAGAATGTGGACATCTTCAAATGGAGCACTGCGGAGATGCCGGGGGTTGACTCGGACGTGGCTTGCCACCGCCTCAACCTGGACCCAGGAGCACGCCCCGTTCAGCAAAAGAAGAGGTCCACCACGGACAAGCTGGCCGAGTCCATCAGAGAGGATGTTGCCAAACTTCTCAAGGCCGGCTTTGTATATGAAATACAATACCCCGGCTGGGTCTCCAATGTTGTCATGGTTAAAAAAGGAGATGACCGGTGGCGTATGTGTGTTGATTTTTCCTTGCTTAATAAATCATGCCCTAGGGATTGTTATCTCTTGCCTTAGATCGACATGCTGGTTGACTCAGCCGTCGGTTTTCTGTAATGAGTTTTTTAGATGCGTTTTCAGGTTACCACCAAATCAGGATGCACCCCCGGACGTCAAGGACATCTCATTCATCACGGGGGATGGGTGGTACTGCTACAAAATTATGCCCTTCGGGCTAAAGAATGCAGGAGCGACCTACTAAAAATGATGGATAGGGTCTTCCGGGAACAGAAGGGGAGGAACCTGGAGGTATACGTGGATGACCTCATGATCAAGAGTCAGGACGTGTACTCTCACCTTCGCGACTTGGAAGGAACCTTCGCCACCCTACGCAAGTATAAGATGTGGCTGAACCCCCTGAAGTGCATCTTCGGGGCCAGCAGGGGAAATTCTTGGGGCACCTCCTCACCCCCATAGGGGTCGAGCCAAATCCGGATAAGGTTAAGGCCATCATGGAGTTGGGGTCACCGTGGAATGCTAAGGAAGTGCAACGATTGACGGGGAAGCTGGCAGGATTGAGCCGGTTCCTTTCCCAGGCCAGGGAGAAGTGCTCCCCCTTTTTCAAAATATCAAGGGGAGGTCAAAAATTCGAGAGGACCAAGGAGTGCGAGGAGGCATTCCAAGCTCTTAAGATGCAGTTGACGCAGGCTCCGTTGCTCCAAGGGCCGAAAGAGGGGGAGGACTTATTTTTGTATCTCGGGGTCAAAGCGGAGACTTTGAGCTCTGTCCTGGTTCGTGAAGAGGGGAAAAGGCAGCTCACTATATACTACGTGAGTCGGGTCTTGAGGAAGGCCGAGCTCCGATATCCAATCTTGGAAAAGCTGGCCTTTGCCCTGATCATCTCGGCCCGAAGGTTGCGGCCTTACTTCCAGGCACACTCCATCCGAGTGGTGACTGACCATCCCATCCACAACATCTTCGAGGGGGTGGAGCATTCGGGCAGGTTGGACAAGTGGTCGGTGGAGTTAAGCGAGTTCGACATCTCCTTCGTCCCCCGTCTCTCGATTAAGGCCCAAGCGATGACCGACTTTTTGGCCGATTATATAATCGAGGTGGTGGAGGAAGAGCTCACTCGTCCGACTCCGTGGAAGGTGAAGGTGGATGGCGCCTCGGGGAGGCATTCCCTTGGGGTGTGGGTGATCTTGGAGAGCCCCCAGGGAACTAGAATCGAACAAACGGTAGTGGTGCATTTTCCCATCACCAACAACCAGGCCGAATATGAGGCCGTAATAGTGGGGCTGCGCCTGGCCAGGGAGATGGGGGTGCTGGACGTGGAAGTCCACACTGACTCCATGGTGGTGACTTCCCAAATCAACAGGGAGTTTGAGGCAAGGGATCCCACCCTACGACTATACTTTGCCAAAGTGAAGGGGGTCATCGGCACGTTCCAAACCTTCTCCATCCGACACGTGCCCCGGGAAGAAAACGAGCAGGTCGATCAGCTGGCAAAGCATGGCCCCCGGGCGGGGGGGGGGGGGGTACCATCACCGATCTCTTTCGCCCTTCCATTGAAGAGGGGGAACAAATGGAGGTTGATCAACACCCCTCGTCGATTGACCCAGCCACAACCTTCCTCTCAACGGGAGAGTATCCGGAGGGGATGGACAAGAATAAGCTCAGGTAAAAATCAGCATACTATCTACTCCGGGACGGACAATTGTATAGGAAGACTCTCTCGGGGATGTTGGCCTGTTGTGTGGCCGAGAGGGAGATACAGAGGATCTTGGAAGAAGTCCACTCCAGTGAGTGTGGGAGCCATTTTGTCAGTCGGACCCTGGAGAGGAGGATCGTCAGGCAGGGATACTTCTGGCCAACCCTGGGCCACGATGCTGCGGAATTCACGAAGAGGTGCCACAAATGCCAGCTGTTCGCCCCGTTCCAATTGCAACCCGCTCAACGCCTCAAGAGCATCACGGCCCCTTGGCCCTTTGCAATATGGGGAATGGATCTGGTCGGGTCATTCCCCCAGACCAGTGGGCATAGGAGGTTCCTGTTGGTGATGATTGACTATTTTTCTAAGTGGCTGGAAGTAAAGGCGGTGGCCAAGGTAACTTCCTAGGTCATCAAAAATTTTGTTTGGGGGGGAGATCATCTACCGTCATGGGTTTCCCCAGGCCATCGTTGAAAGATATGGTACCTAAACACCTAGAGGGGGGGGGGGGTGAATAGGTGACCTAATCCTTTTCTTAATTCTTTGTTGGCAGTCAACAGTTTATAACACAGATTTCTGAATAAGTAATCACAGCACACAGCAATTCACAACACAGTACAATCACAGCACAGCAGACACACTAATTTTATAGTGGTTCCCCAATCTTTGGGTACATCCACTTTCCCCCTTCGCCTATCTAGCAGTGTACTAGATTCGGCAAAACTTCTCCACTAACTCAGAACCAAACTAGGTTCCTACCTCAGGCCCAAAGCCTTACACTCAGCCAAAAGGCCTACACTCAGCCACCCAGGCCTACACTCAGCCAATTAAAGGCCTACACTCAGAGTTCTTCAACTCCTACACTCAGGCACCAAGCCCTACCCTCAGCCTTTATAAAATAGGCTTACAATCACTCAGATCCAATGGATCTTACAAGTTTAAAATAGAAATTACAAATGCTAACTCTACAACTCAGAAAGGATGAGAGGAGTTGAGAGTTTCTTGAGGAGTTCTTGGAAGAACTCAGCTTGATCCAAACTGACTTAGCTTTCTTCAAAGCTTCTTGAGTAGAACTGAATTAGTCTGAATCTTCTGCAGTTGATCCTTAATCTCTGCTTCTTGAAATCCAGATGACTCTGAATTGTTCTTCTCAGCCTTAGTTCCAAAGACTGTATCCTTGGTTGGAGCTCTCTCTCTCCAACTACTTAGATCTGCAGTTGGACTGCCTGATCTTCTTGTGTTGATCCTCTATGTATCACTTCTTGATTTAATCTGATCAACCACTTCAGTTATTCTCACAACATGTAATGATAATGAACAACCTTCTATATATTTTCTGTAAACTATGGGTGCCTATTTATAGGCTTCCTTCATGGTAACCGGCTGATTCGGTTTATAACAGACTTTTGACTTCTTTGACAGTTGCTGTAGACCGGCTGGATTGGCAGCTGTCATGTCAACCAGTCACTTCTTGAAATTCTCTAACTGTCAGTTAGTGTCGAGACTTTCTGTTCTTAAGTGTCGACACTTATAGACCAAGTGTCGACACATGTTGTGTAAGTGTCGACACAAGTCTACAAGGTGTCGACACAATTCCTTGTATGTCTCGACACAGTTTCTTCTGCATGTGTCGACACTGAAATTGAGTGTCGACACAAGTACTTGTACTTCATCCTTTAACTGTATTCTTCTAAGTGTCGACACATCTCCTTTGTGTCGACACATCTTCATGTGTTGAAACTGTCAAGTGTCGACACTGCTTCTTGGTGTCGACACAAGTCTTCATTCTTGATTCTTCAGCTGAGTGTCGACACATTCCCTTAGTGTCGACACTTATACTTAGAATATTTTACAACTTTTCTGTTCTTTGCTAAGTGTCGACACAGCTCCTTGTGTCGACACTTTCTTCAAGTGTAGAGTCTTTAACTAAGTGTCGACACATTGTGCTGAGTGTCGACACTTTCTTCAAGTGTTGACTCTTCTGGTTGTGTGTCGACACATTGTGCTGAGTGTCGACACATTCTTCAAATACTGAGTCTTTAGCTAAGTGTCGACATATTGTGTTGAGTGTCGACACTTACTTCCAGTGCTGAGTCTTCTGCATAGTGTCGACACACTGTGTTGAGTGTCGACACTTGTACTTAGAATCTGTAGACTTTTGCTGAGTGTCGACACTTACTTCAAGTGTCGACACTTTCTGGTGTAGACACAGCTCTTCTGGGTGTCGACACTTCTGCTAAGTGTCGACACAGCTTTTCTGCATTCTTCTACACTGAGTGTCGACACAGCTCCAAGTGTCGACACTTTCTGACTGGTGTCGACACTTCTTCCCAGGTGTCGACACAATGACTCCAAGTGTCGACACTGCATGTCTGGGTGTCGACACAAGCTTTCTTAAGTGTCGACACTTTGCCTCTGGGTGTCGACACATGGACTTAGAAATTTTCAGCTTCAGTCCAGTGTATATCTAACCTGCACAAGTAACTCAAACAAACATCAAATACATTCTGATGTATATCATTGAGTTAGGTGAGGCTTCTTCAAATCAGGTACATTTGACCAATGTACCCAACAATCTCCCCCTATTTGGAGAAGTCATAACCCTTAGTCAATGATATACACCACTCATAATTAACAATTACAAAATGATGTAAAACATATAAATGACAACAGGGTAAACTTGAACATGTAATAAAGCACACATGTATACTTATTAAAACATTGCAGAACAATTAAGAAACACACATATTTCAAACATTCATACTATATTTATCATAAACTGTTTCAATAATGTTCCTTATACATTTTCAATGAAGTATTACAATGTTTTTCACTTAACAGATTACAACAAGCATCAAGTTAATTCCTAATCTAGTTCTGATCAGGTTCTTTAATAACAATGCCTTTTCCAGCTTTAACTTGAGCTTTCATAGCAGCAGCAGCAGCAGTCTCAGCTTCAGCAGTCTTCTTCCCTTTAGAGTCCTTCTTCTTCTGTTCTTCAGCCTTGATCTTTTGTCTTTCAAAATAATGATAGGGCTTAGGAAAGTACTTGCTAGGCTCCACAGCTGTTGGAGGTAGCTTTCCTAACTTAGCCTTCCTTCTAAATTGGACAATTGCTTCCTGCCTACTCTCATGCTTTCTCCATTCAGCCTCTGAGAACCACTTGTTCCTCTCATGGGCATTGTCCTTGGCAGCTTTCCAGGCTGTGAGAATTATGTTCCTAGAAGTAGGGCTCCACTGTTCAAAATCTGGCTTTTGTTCAGCAAGTTCCCTGAACTTCTTCTTTGACAGCCTAGTTTCTTCTTCCTTGTCCAAAGCCTCTTGCATGGCAGCTGTGATAGGTTGAACAACCTTTTCCAGAATAATATTAGGCTTGCCAGCAACTGGACTATACATTGTGCTTATATCTGCATGAATCATTTCAAAGTCTGGAGGTGGATAGATTACATCAGCCACTGCTTGTTGCTCACCTCCAAGATATGCATTTTGAATACCAGATTCAGCCACTTCATTGTCATCACACAGGGGAGGATATCCAAGTGTAGCCCTTATAGAATTTGAAATCCATTTTGCATGCTCAGAACTGGCTTTGACTAACACTCTCTCCCCCTTTATGACTTCCTGTGCTACATGATCTCTCACATCATCTTTCTGAAATCTGATTTGGCTATCCAAATACCTTATGCCCTCTTTAAAGAAAGGTCTAAGCTTTGTAAGCTGTTCTGATATGACCTTCTGTGAGTCTTTTATGGCAGTCTTGACAGCAGCAATCTCTGCTTGAAAGAGTTTATCAAAATCAGCTTTGGCAGCAGCAGAGGAAGTTGAAGGTTCATCTGTCTTATTCTTGAGTTCAGTGACTATTGCATTGTGAGATGCAGTCAGATTATCATTCATTCTCAACTGATTTTCCAGCACATAGCCTTGCTTGAGTGCTATATCATCCACTTTCTCTTTAATTGTTTCTTGATGTTTAGCCAGATAGACCACAGCATTAGCACCCTTGGTAAAATAATCAGTCATTTCCCTTTTATTAAGGTTCATTTCAAACCTTATGGACTTGATTTCCTGGCCTAGATCAGATTGCAGGGCCTTGTGTCCTTCATCAACATAAGTTTCTAAAGCCTTTCTTTGTTCATCCATCTTGATTTGCAAGGCAAGCAATAGAGAACTATAATCAGTGGATGGAGCTTGTTGGACCAGTGAGTGTTGAGCAACAGTTTGAAGAGCCTTCTTATAGCTCTGGCTTCTTCTTTTGAAAACAAAGAACTTCTTTTTCTGAGCTTGCTCAGCTTCCTCATCTTCAGATTCTGATGTACTGGCTATATCCACCCTATCTTTAGGGCTGGATGGTTGTTCAGTGTGCACATCTTGTGCCTTCTCAGTATCTAGCCTTATAGGCTCTTCTTGAATATCTAAATTCTCCCCCTCAACAGCAGCATCCTTTACTGCATCAGCAGCATTCTTTTCCATATCAAAATCTTCTTGATCCAAGTTCAAAAACAGATCTTCCATTGTATATTCTGCTGGAGACTGTGCAGGAGATGTACTTGGTTCTTCTACCACTGTATCAGGTATCACAACAGATGTGTCTGGAAGAACAACATCTGATTGTTGGTTTGCTGGCTGATTTTGCTGATGGACATCAGACAATTCAGAATCTATTACAGAAAAATCTAATGTATTAAGGTCAGTAAGTACCTCTTGAATGAGGAGGGTGGCTTGTTCACTCTCCAGTGTAGATGGTTGTGCTACACCTGGAAGCTCCCCCTGGATGTCAGCTGGCTCCTGAGGAGCAGGTGTCTTTTCTGCAGCCACATCAACTGGAGTTTCAGGAGTGAAGACCACATGTTCTTCACTGCCTGAGCTGCTGGATGACTCTTGAGGCACAGCAGCTGTCTTCCTCTTCTTCCTGGGAGGAGAGTCTTTCTTAGAAGCTTGCTTTTCAGGGGTGGTCAATTCCTTTGACACCAGCACCCTTTCCCATCTAGAGAATATCCTGGAGTCCATTCTCCTCATATGATTGATCTTAGATCCTGCAGCAGTGCTCATTACCTCTGGAATTGATCCAGCCAGGTAGAGACTTAATATCCTGCCCAGATTGGGCTTCTTCAGGCTTTCTTTTACTTTCTCATAAACCACCATTGACCAGTCTGTTTTCAGATTGAAGATGATTCTGGTCATGACTTCAAACATGGAGGCAGACACCCTGTCATGCCCTCCTGGCTTGCTCAGTATTACCTTGCCCACTACTTCAGACAAGAACTTGCCTTGAATATTCATACCTTTCCTGTGAAAGACTGATCCCACCTTCATCTTTGAATCCAGTCCACACCAAGTAAGAGCTTCCTTGGTCTTAGAAGCAGTTACTTCCTCTTCATTTTGAACTTTAGGTAGCTGAAGTACCTTTCTTAAAGACTTGGGTGATAGTTTGACCTTGGTGCCATGCACCCTTGACTTAATCCTGAAGCCTGAGTCATCTATGGACGCGCCAGAAAGGAATTCAATGACTTCCTTCTTCCAGATTTTCGTTGGTTCTGAAACCAAGAACTCCAATCCAGAATTGACAATTAGGGTTAGCACTGATTTGATTTCTTGGTCGCTGTCGTCAAATGCGCCTCGCACAAGCTCATAGCCTTCGTTTACGTTCTCTTCCAGCTTGGGAGCCATTAGGGTTTTGAGAATTAGTCTTGAGATGAGAGAAATGTCGACACAAGAGTTTAGGTCTCGAAACTTTGAAAGCGTGTCGACAATCAAAGACAGAACCCTATTTATACCTTTCTTGTTTGAAGACGAACAGGCGGGATGAATTTCTAATGATGTGTCGACACTGACAATAAGTGTCGACACAGACTTATAATGTCTCGACACACATGTGTCGACACAAATTTAGTTAACAGATTTTATGTGTCGACACTTGGTGAAGTGTCGACACCACTATACTCGACATGTGTCGAGATTTTACTTAGAAAAATTCTGAGTATAACTTAAGTGTCGACACTTTATTGGATGTGTCGACACCTACTCGACATGTGTCGACACTAACATTCTGAAGTGTCGACACTAACTTCCTAGATGTGTCGACACCATTTTCCTGAAGTGTCGACACTTACTATTCTGTGTCGACATAGACTTGTCTATGTGTCGACACCTTTTTACTTAGCCAACTTTTGTTCTGTATACTTAGTCTAAGTTTATCATACCTAGTTCAATTTTGAACCTATTAAACTTAGCTTCTTCTAAGGGCTTAGTGAACATATCAGCTATCTGATTATCTGTTTTAACATATTCAAGTGCAATATCATTTCTTTCTACATGCTCCCTAAGAAAGTGATATTTAATCTCAATATGTTTAGTTCTACTATGTGATACAGGATTATTAGCTATGGAAATAGCACTAGTAGAATCACAATAAAGTGGAGTTCTACTTACCTGACATCCATAGTCTTCTAGCTGATGTTGAATCCACAGAAGTTGAGCACAGCAACTTCCTGCAGCTACATATTCTGACTCAGCTGTGGAGATGGCCACACTGGTTTGCTTCTTACTACTCCATGAAATGAGTCTTCCACCTAGGAATTGACAGGATCCAGTAGTGCTCTTTCTATCTTCTTTGCATCCTGCAAAGTCTGCATCTGAATAACCTGTTAGATCAAAATCTCCATTCCTAGGGTACCAGAGGCCTAGATAAGGTGTGCCCTTTAGATATCTCAAGATTCTCTTGACTGCAGTCAAGTGAGACTCTTTAGGGCAGGCTTGATACCTGGCACAAACACATATAGCATACATAATGTCAGGTCTACTTGCAGTCAAGTAAAGTAGGGAGCCGACTATCCCTCTATACAAGGTTTCATCCACAGGTTTCCCTGCATCATCCTTGCTTAGAGACATACTTGACCCCATAGGAGTCTTCATGGTACTGGAGGAATCCATACCATATTTCCTTATGAGTTCTAGGGTGAACTTAGACTGACATATGGATAATCCACTTTCAGTCTGTTTAACTTGGAGACCCAAGAAAAACTTCAGCTCTCCCATACTACTCATTTCAAATTGACTCTGCATAAGCTTTGCAAACTTTTTGCAAAGGCTACTTTCAGTAGACCCAAATATAATGTCATCTACATATATTTGGACAAGTATTACTTTGCCTCTAGATTCCCTAAGGAATAGAGTCTTATCTATTTTCCCCCTTGTGAACTTATTCTCAATGAGGAAACTAGATAGGGTTTCATACCAAGCTCTAGGAGCTTGCTTTAACCCATACAATGCTTTCCTAAGTCTATAGACATAATGTGGAAGAGTAGGATCAACAAAACCTGAAGGCTGCTCCACATATACTTCTTCTTTTAAATTACCATTAAGGAATGCTGACTTCACATCCATTTGGTATACTTTGAATCCTTGGTAGGTTGCATAGGCTAAGAACATCCTGATGGCTTCCAGTCTGGCTACTGGAGCAAAGGTTTGATCAAAATCAATACCTTCTTCTTGCCTATATCCTTTTGCAACCAATCTTGCCTTATTCTTAATGATGACTCCTTGTTCATCTAACTTGTTTCTGTAGATCCATTTTGTTCCTATCACATTGTGATCTTTAGGCTTAGGAACTAAGTCCCAAACCTTGCACCTCTTGAACTGGTTTAGCTCTTCCTGCATAGCTTCAGTCCACTGTGGATCTTGTATTGCTTCTTCAAATTTCTTTGGTTCTATTTGAGACAGAAAACTTGAATATACTACAGCATTCTGATTTCTGCTCCTTGTCTGAACACCTTGTCTTGGATCTCCAATGATCAGCTCCACTGGATGATCTCTTAGATGCCTGTTGGCTGGAGGCATCCTTACTTCTGGTTGTACTTCTTCAGCATCTTCATCATGCTGAGTTCCTTGAACTTCTTCAGCTCCTGGTACATGTAATTCTCCCCCTGGACATAAGCCATCTTCTTCTACTTGCTGTCTTGCAGCAGGTACATCTTCCATGGTTAGCTTGTCCATCTTCTTAATAAGACCTGAGGGGCTGCACACACTACTAGACAACTCATTGTTAATAAGAAGTGTCTCATCAAAAACTACATGCACAGACTCCTCTACAACTTGTGTAGTCAAGTTGTAGACTCTATAAGCCTTACTATTACTGCTGTACCCAACAAACACTCCCTCTTGGGATTTGGCAGCAAACTTAGTTAAGTAAGACTTCCCATTGTTAAGTATGAAGCATTTACAACCAAAAATCCTGAAATAGGATAGATTTGGTTTCCTGCCTTTCACTACTTCATAGGGGGTCTTGTTTAACCTTTTAGTGATGGTAGCCCTATTTATCACATGGCATGCAGTGTTTACTGCTTCAGCCCAGAAATATTCTGGCAGTGATGAATCACTTAATAGGGTTCTACCAGCCTCTATCAAGGTTCTATTTTTCCTTTCAGCAATGCCATTTTGCTGAGGTGTTCTAGGTGAAGAGAATTCTTGAAATATCCCATAGTCTTCACATAATTTTGTCATGCTTTCAGATTGAAACTCTGTACCATGGTCACTTCTAATTTTGACCACTGTACAGTTCAATTCATTCTGAATTTGCCTAACAAAACTGTGGAAGACACTAGGTGTTTCAGATTTCTGCTTTAAGAAGAACACCCAGGAAAACCTTGAGTAGTCATCAACAACTACAAAGGTGTAGACCTTCCTACCTAAGCTGTGAACTGGCATTGGACCAAATAGATCCATATGCAAGAGGTATAAACACCTCACAGCATCCTTGTTGTCAATGCTTCTAAAGGTGGATTTAGTCTGCTTGCCCTTTTGACAAGCTGAGCAAATGCCATCTTTGACACACTTAACTTGAGGACCATTCCTCACTAACTCTTTACTAAAGAGTTTACCAATAGTCTTGTAATTAAGATGAGTAAGCCTCTTGTGCCACTTGACACATTGAGAGACTGTCTCATCAGCTACAAGACAAACTGGAGAACTATTGTTCTCAACCATAATGTCTAAACAATAGACATTTCTCTTCCTATAACCTGTCAAAATGATCTTTTGATCACTTGACCTCTTGATATGACAACCATTTTTAACAAATGAGATGTCATACCCTACATCACTTAATTGACTTATACTAATGAGGTTATGTTTCAAACCTTTAACATAAGCCACTTGAGTAATGGTAACAAGGTTAGAAGAAATGTTACCAAACCCTTTGATGATTCCTTTTTCAGAACCACCAAAGGTCACCTTTGGACCATTTTTGATTGGAATGTAGTCCTTCAGTAGTCCCCTAGTTCCAGTCATGTGTCTGGAACATCCACTATCCAAGTACCATGTAGGGGTATGGCCACTTGGATTCTCCTGCAAAACAAATTAATGAACCTTAGAACCCAATGGTTTCTTGGGTCCTTGGTAACTGTTAGCTTGGAACTTAACAAGGCTACCTACAGGCTTTCCATCAGGTATCTTGTTACTACCTTTGGCACTAACATTGTGCCAACAGTCCAAAGCAAAGTGGCCAATTTTGCCACAGCACCAACATTCAAATTTGTTGTACCTTTGCTTAGGTTCTGACTTAGCTGTCTTAACTACAGCAGTCTTGTTGAATGTTGGGGCTTTGCCCTTGGACTTGGACTGATCCTGAACAGTCCTAGCTGGATTAACAAAACCCAGTCCAGTCTTTCCTTTATGATGAACAAAATCATCAATCAAGGGTAGCACTGATTTAGGTTTTGAATACCTAGCTGCTAGCTCTTTCTCCTTCTGAAGATTAATCTCCAGTTTCTTAATTTGATCATTCTTAAATGTAATAGTACCCATCTGAATCACAGTAATGTGTTTCAGCCTGGCCACTTCATTCAGTTTTTGATCATAATTCTTCTCATAATCTATTGCAGCTGCCTTGAGATCAGCAATTTCCTTGGCCAAATTTTTGGCTAGGGTCTTGCTTTTCTTATAGGCTTGCAATAGTACTTGATATTCATCTAGGAGTTGATGAATATCTCCCTCAGACTCAGATATATTCTCATCACTTGATGAAGAATAATCTGACTCTGAACTAGAACTGGAATCAGAACTTTGAGTTAAACCTTGTACCTGACTGGGTCCTGGCTGCTCCAGGTTTTTGGTACTTTCAGTCAAAGCCATCAGTCCTTGGCTTTGACAGTCTTCTTGCTCATAGATAGATTCCATGATCTGCATAAACTCTTCTTCTTCCTCAGCAAATAGCCCAATATAGGCTTCAGCATCTGTCTCAGTGTCTGAAGAAGACATATCTGAAAGAGTCTTCTCATTCTTTGCAACAAAGGACTTTTCCTTCTTTCCTTTGAAGTGAGTTTTCTTTTTGTCACTGGATTCCTTCCTTCTTTCAGGGCAGTCTGCAATAACATGGCCCTGTCTATTGCAGCAGTAACAAATTATCTTGGATCCAGTTGCCTTACTAGTCTTGGTCCTTTTCTTGTACTTCTTTGAAGGCTTCTTTTCCTGATACTGACCCTCTTTCCCTTTGGAAGATGAAGGTCTAGACCTCCACTGTTTCTTCTTAAGGAACTTCTGAAAATGTCTGGTGAATGCAGCAAAGTCTTCATCACTTTCACTGCTTGTAGATTTTGTACTTTCTGACTCTTCAGATTCTGATTCAACTACCTCAGGAGGAGGAGTTGATGACTTGGTCCTGCTCTTTCTGGGTACATCTGTCTTAAAGGCAACAGTCTTTTCTCTGTATTCAGTCCTTGTTGACTTTTCTTCTTCTTTTCTCACTGACAATTGCATCTCATAAGATAACAACTTGCCAAAAAGTGTGGGAGGAGGAATTTCTCCCAACTTTGTCATTTCTCTGATGGCACAGATCTTGGTGTCCCAGTCTTTGGCGAGGGACCTTAAGAATTTATCATTCAACTCATAGTTTGTGAACTCTCTTCCATATGACATGAGTTCATTTACAATTCTATAAAATTTCTTGTAGCATTCAGTGATGCTATCCCCTCTTCCTTGCCTAAAGCTTTCATATTCTTGATTAAGCAAGGACTTCCTATCTTGCCTTACTTCTTCAGAACCTTCCATATAGACAATGAGGGTGTCCCACATTTCTTTTGCAGTTTTACAGTGAATAAGGTTCTGGAAGGTGGCATCATCAATTGCACTAACTATTATATTCTGTGCTCTTTTGTCCATGGTTGCTAGGACAATCTCATCCTTGGTCATTTCAGAGAAATCCTTTGGAGTCCTCTGATTTGCATCCAATACTGAAATCTTCATGGGCACATATGGCCCTTCTTTGACTGTGATGTATATCCTAGGGTCAGAGGCTTCCATAAAAAGCCTAACCCTCTCTTTCCAGATCCCAAAGATCTCTTTTCTGCATATAGGTAGTTTCATTGAACCCAACTCCTTATGATTCTCTGAAGAACCCATGTTGTTGATTTTCTTGAAACTGTTTCCTGTTTCCTGACTTATACTGAATCTGCCAAACTGGATCTCCTCAGACAGTTAGTCCTGATTTTGATGAACCTCCCTCTGATACCACTTGAAAGATATGGTACCTAAACACCTAGAGGGGGGGGGGGTGAATAGGTGACCTAATCCTTTTCTTAATTCTTTGTTGGCAGTCAACAGTTTATAACACAGATTTCTGAATAAGTAATCACAGCACACAGCAATTCACAACACAGTACAATCACAGCACAGCAGACACACTAATTTTATAGTGGTTCCCCAATCTTTGGGTACATCCACTTTCCCCCTTCGCCTATCTAGCAGTGTACTAGATTCGGCCAAACTTCTCCACTAACTCAGAACCAAACTAGGTTCCTACCTCAGGCCCAAAGCCTTACACTCAGCCAAAAGGCCTACACTCAGCCACCCAGGCCTACACTCAGCCAATTAAAGGCCTACACTCAGAGTTCTTCAACTCCTACACTCAGGCACCAAGCCCTACCCTCAGCCTTTATAAAATAGGCTTACAATCACTCAGATCCAATAGATCTTACAAGTTTAAAATAGAAATTACAAATGCTAACTCTACAACTCAGAAAGGATGAGAGGAGTTGAGAGTTTCTTGAGGAGTTCTTGGAAGAACTCAGCTTGATCCAAACTGACTTAGCTTTCTTCAAAGCTTCTTGAGTAGAACTGAATTAGTCTGAATCTTCTGCAGTTGATCCTTAATCTCTGCTTCTTGAAATCCAGATGACTCTGAATTGTTCTTCTCAGCCTTAGTTCCAAAGACTGTATCCTTGGTTGGAGCTCTCTCTCTCCAACTACTTAGATCTGCAGTTGGACTGCCTGATCTTCTTGTGTTGATCCTCTATGTATCACTTCTTGATTTAATCTGATCAACCACTTCAGTTATTCTCACAACATGTAATGATAATGAACAACCTTCTATATATTTTCTGTAAACTATGGGTGCCTATTTATAGGCTTCCTTCATGGTAACCGGCTGATTCGGTTTATAACAGACTTTTGACTTCTTTGACAGTTGCTGTAGACCGGCTGGATTGGCAGCTGTCATGTCAACCAGTCACTTCTTGAAATTCTCTAACTGTCAGTTAGTGTCGAGACTTTCTGTTCTTAAGTGTCGACACTTATAGACCAAGTGTCGACACATGTTGTGTAAGTGTCGACACAAGTCTACAAGGTGTCGACACAATTCCTTGTATGTCTCGACACAGTTTCTTCTGCATGTGTCGACACTGAAATTGAGTGTCGACACAAGTACTTGTACTTCATCCTTTAACTGTATTCTTCTAAGTGTCGACACATCTCCTTTGTGTCGACACATCTTCATGTGTTGAAACTGTCAAGTGTCGACACTGCTTCTTGGTGTCGACACAAGTCTTCATTCTTGATTCTTCAGCTGAGTGTCGACACATTCCCTTAGTGTCGACACTTATACTTAGAATATTTTACAACTTTTCTGTTCTTTGCTAAGTGTCGACACAGCTCCTTGTGTCGACACTTTCTTCAAGTGTAGAGTCTTTAACTAAGTGTCGACACATTGTGCTGAGTGTCGACACTTTCTTCAAGTGTTGACTCTTCTGGTTGTGTGTCGACACATTGTGCTGAGTGTCGACACATTCTTCAAATACTGAGTCTTTAGCTAAGTGTCGACATATTGTGTTGAGTGTCGACACTTACTTCCAGTGCTGAGTCTTCTGCATAGTGTCGACACACTGTGTTGAGTGTCGACACTTGTACTTCGAATCTGTAGACTTTTGCTGAGTGTCGACACTTACTTCAAGTGTCGACACTTTCTGGTGTAGACACAGCTCTTCTGGGTGTCGACACTTCTGCTAAGTGTCGACACAGCTTTTCTGCATTCTTCTACACTGAGTGTCGACACAGCTCCAAGTGTCGACACTTTCTGACTGGTGTCGACACTTCTTCCCAGGTGTCGACACAATGACTCCAAGTGTCGACACTGCATGTCTGGGTGTCGACACAAGCTTTCTTAAGTGTCGACACTTTGCCTCTGGGTGTCGACACATGGACTTAGAAATTTTCAGCTTCAGTCCAGTGTATATCTAACCTGCACAAGTAACTCAAACAAACATCAAATACATTCTGATGTATATCATTGAGTTAGGTGAGGCTTCTTCAAATCAGGTACATTTGACCAATGTACCCAACAATCGTCACGGACAATGGACCTCAATTCGCCAGCGCAGAATTCATTAGCTTCTGCGAACAGCTCGGGATTGACCTCAGGTCTGCCTTGGTCCACCACCCTAGGAGCAACAGGCAGGTGGAGGCGGCAAACAAGATCATTGTGAACCTCCTAAAGAAGAAGGTGGAGAATCTGAAAGGGAGCTGGGTGGAGCAGCTTCCCTCGATCCTCTGGTCCCTAAGGACCACCCCAACACAACCACAAGGAAGACCCCTTTCAAGCTCTCCCAAGGATGTGAGGCAGTACTCCCCATAGAATTTGAAGTTCAAACACCTCGAGATGTTGTGGCAGGGGAAAGCATAGAGGAATGGCAGGCCGAGAACGAGGAGGAGCTATGACTCTCCCTTGATATGGTGGGGGAGATGCGTGATCTCTCCGCCGTCCGACAAGAATAAGTGAAGAATAGAATGGCTAAGTACTTTGACAAGCACGTTAGAGTCAAACAATTTGCGGATAGGGACTTAGTCCTGAAAAAGGTGGATGCAGCAGGAAGATCGGCAACCGTGGGGAAGCTCAACCCCAACTGGGAAGGTCCGTACATTGTAAAAGAAACGCTAAGATCGGGAGGGTATTGCCTCCAAAATGTGAAGGGCGAGACCGTAAGTCTCACCTGGAGCGGTGACGACTTAAAACGTTTTTATCTTTGAAATATGTAAGTAATGACTTGTTATTAATAAAGCTTTGTGATGTACTAATCCCGCTGCAGTAACTCTTACAAGGGAGTGAAGTGTTCATTTGATAGACCCCGAGCAGATCCCGCTGCCAGGCTCCTACTTAGCTGGCAGAGTTGGATGTGTAACGCCCCCACCTGTCACATGACATATAACGGTAGGTCCGGCCGGGGCCCCACGCCATATATCACAGACAAGCGAAGGAATTACTTGTGGAAATCAAAAACTATGTGTATCCTTAACTCATTCATTCTAGCGCAGCATTTTGTTATGTTAGCATGAACTCAAACCAGAATATCCACCAATATATAAATACCACATTTATATATATAACAACACCAGGAATGTATACAACTCACACACCCTGGCCTTATGGCCTTACAGGTTCCTCTTTTACACATCAATAATTTCGTACATCAGCACGCAGGCCGGCCACACATGAAATCCAAACACAACTCTTCGCATGGCCTTCAAGGGCCTATAGCAGCAAGCTAGCCATTCTTTCCACTTATTCATTTCAAACCGTGGCACCTGCAATGAGACATCCACCAAAAAGCAGCAAAACAAAGTAATGGTCAGCATTTGGCTGACCCATTATAACGACCCTGCCCCCTACCCGGGGTAGTGGTTCCTTCCCTGCATACAGTGCCATCATCTATCATTACACATCATGAAGAATCATCATGTATCATATGTACATCATTCTCTTTATCCCGCTAGCAAACACATCGCATCACAAACACTGGAATCCACCAGACGTTCCGTGCACTCAGGGCACCTTCTTGGCGTACCGGAATCCACCAGTCGTACACCGCCGATCCAAGGTGTTAACTTGTTGGTTGACCAGACCTAGTCCACCAGTCTCGCAAGCTGGCGACATCCCGCTCAAACCACTCAGAGGTACAACCTCACCGCATCCAATAACAACCAGAGCAGATCGACCCACACCATGTGGTGTGGCAAGCCGGGTTTATCCAAGCTCCCCAGGCATTACCACCCATCGACCCACCTCCTAATCCGATCGACCCACCCATGTGGTGCAGCAAGCCGGGTTTAACTCGGCTCCCCAAGCATTGCCACCAATCGATCCCTACCTAACTAGATCAACCCACCCTAGTGGTGTAACAGGCCGGGTTTATCTCGCGCTCCCCAGGCGTGCTACCAATTGGTCATATCATAACCAGGAGCTTCACCAAAGCCTCCTCACATTCATCATCACATCCATACATTCATCATAACAGAAATCCATTTGCACATCAGCAAAGCCACGGAGTCTTCTCCGGTTTACCCATGAACATCACCAATCCAGACTACCGGTCCAGATGGGCTTCACACAGCATGCCTATGTCGTACTCCATATTTTCGGCTCTAGATGCAGACTCAACAAAGGAATCACTTCCGCGATCCACCTCTTGGTGGAGGATTCCAAGCACATGCATAAAGAAAGGACTTCGATGTCCAAGAAGGAGATCGTTACCCTTGAAGATCGCTTCGGCGCCATGAAGTAGCTGGATTGAAATCACCGCCTCAGCTCTGCCTTCACGAATCCGCTCTCGGATCTTCGCTCCGCACTCCGCAGCTCCTCCAGCAGCTGGTAGTCTCCTCCCTTCTCTCTTGCCTTAGGCCTTTCTTCCTCCCTCTCTTGGAATAAAATGAAGAAGAAAAAGAAGAAAAGAGGGTTATATCCCCTTTTTCTCGGCCTTCACAATACCTGGACAGAGCCCAACCACTGGATCCAGGAAGAGGGAAACAAATGGCTCAGATTTGGCCAGAAAAGCCTGAACACGGCCTGACACGCCCTGTGACACGCCCGTGTCACAGGCCGTGTCCCTCTAAGCGGCAGTCAACCGACTCAATCCAGTCAATACACGGCCGTGCGACACGCCCGTGTCACGTGCCGTGTCCACGACACGCCCTCAGACACGCCCGTGTCTGAGGCCGTGTGCATCAGGCTGCACACCCTCAAAACCACACGAGACTCACACGGACCTGGCACACGCCCGTGTTCCAGGCCGTGTGCACCTGGACACACCCGTGTCCCGCAAACACGCCCTAGCTCGAAACGTCGAGCTGAGTTCGACGACCACTGACACGCCCTGTGACACGCCCGTGTCACAGGCCGTGTCCTAGCATGACACTCGACGATCGTCGAGCAAAATTCGTCGACCTCACGACTCGACACAACCCAGGCATAACACGCCCTGGGACACGCCCGTGTCCCAGGCCGTATCACCCATGCCTGAACCCAAATTTGCCCAAATTGATCCGATTGACGTCGGGGTGTTACAGGACGTCACTCGACGGTGTCTACCCAGACCTCGAGCAGATCCCGCTGTCAGGCTCTCACTTAGCTGGCAGAGCGGGATACTTAATGGTGTCTAACCAGACCCCGAGCAGATCTCGCTACCAGGCTCTCACTTAGCTGGCAGGGCTGGTTGTCACTCGACGGTGTCTGCCAAGACCTCTAGCAGATCGCGCTGCCAAGCCCTCACTTAGCTGGCAGAGCTGGATGTCACTGATGGTTAAAACTCCAAAAATTATTATGAAGCGCGACGCCCCGGGCGGTTTTATTTAAGTAAAGCGGAAGTGGTTTTTTATTTAGAAAACGGGGCGTGCGTATTTATTTATTTTGGATATAAAAAGGATGATCGAGTTTTAACGAAAGGAGGCAAGTGCACCTATCGTGAGTAGTACAGGATATTCCGGGTGGAATATCGAGGTCGTATTGTTCTCGGGGTCGGTTCGATTATTTATACTCTTCCCTGGAGGGGACTATTATTTTACCTATAATTAACTTGTCGGGTTATATTTTATATATAATAAAAAGACAGAAAACATAAAATGAAAGCATAAAAAGAAAGCTTGAAGGTGGAGCCGATGAAGAGCTTAGCTCGATGGCGCCGAAAAAACAATTGAACTAAAATAGACATTAAATAAAAAGAGCTCCTAAATTTCGAATTAATTAAGGCGGAGACTTGGCCGTGGAGGTTCCACTAAAATGAGCTCACCTAGCTATAGGGCTATCGCTCACCTGAACGCTAAGACTATTCGACCGGGCTCTCGTCCGACGAAGGATTCCTCTTAACGCCCGCATTACGCTAAGAACCCCGCTATTGGGTGGGGAACCCAATCCGGTAGAGTTGGTGCGCCTCCTCTCTCGAGGGTTAGTGCGGAACTCTCTTTGCCAAGGGGTGATCGGTCCATATGCATGGCCTCTCAGCTAGCTAGCATATGGACTATGGAAATAGGGCCCACACATCGATATGTGGTCCTACGCGTCGTTAACCCCGGGCAAACCTTAAGTACTTTTAATTAATTAGAAAAATACGACCTTTAATTATTTTAAGCCATTTTATTTGTCCCAATGCTCTTCGATAACGAGGGCTAAGAACGATTAGCCACTCATCGGAATGGGGACGGCTTGCGGGAAAAGCAGAAAATAAAGCAGAAAATGGAAAGCAGGAAATGAAAGTAGTAAAATAAGGCAGTAAAGGAAAGCTGAAAATTACAAGTCCTACTCAAACGAGTAGAACTGAAGAAAGCTGTAAATTGCGAGTCCCGCCGCAAATGCGTGGGCGGGAGAAAGAAAGCGGGTCCTACTCAAATGAGTAGGACTAAAAAAAATGCAACACACGCACACACTCTCTCGACATGAAAGTAAAACACACGCACTCTACTGAATTTAAAACACACGCACACACACTCTCGACATATAGTAAAACGCACACACACTGCAGGAAATTAAAACACACGCACACGACAGAAAATTAAACACACTCCACACACTCTACAGAATTGAAATAAAGCAAAGCGCCATTTAACTCTTAACGAGTAGGCGGAAATAAATGCGCAAATACAAAAATGTAAAAAAAAAAAACTAAGTTATCTAAAAATGAAAACAACTGCATTTCTACCGCTAGAATGCGGTAGAAATACGTAAAAAGCTGAAATAAAAATAAACCGGGTAAAAAGGTTTGCAAATAAACGGAAAATGAAAATGCCCGAAAAATTAAAACGAATACATTTCTACCGCTAGAATGCGGTAGAAATGCGTAAAAAGAGAACGAAAAAAATAAAAGGCCAAAAAATTAAAATGACAATGCAAGTGCACGAAAAATTAAAATGACTATATTATCATTCCTATAACTCCGTAAAAACGATTAAAATGTGAAAATAAAGCGAAGAGAATGAAAAAGTTTTACAATCTAAACACGAAAATCTAAGTTAGAAAAAATTAAAATCACCTTGAAAACATTTTTTGCGGATCTATAGGAATGCAAATAAAGCTATAACAATTCTAAGTTAACAAAACTAAGAACATATAATTATAAAGTTATACTCATACACACACACGTATAAAGAAGAACGAAAAAACTAAGTTAAAACAAAGCATAAATAAGATTGCATAAAGAGGGGCTTAGATCCATTCGAACATAACATAAGGAGACAAAAATATAACATTTTATTAAACTGAAACAAGAGTTACAAAAGAATGAAAACAAAAACTAAGGAGAGGGGGAGAAAATATCCCTTACATAACATTGGAATACATCTAGGAAGCACCTCCCTAAGGCAAAATGGTTCAAAAAGGGGAACAAGAACTCAAGCAGAACACAATTATTTATAGGGGAAAATTTACAAGTACACGCCCTCTGACACGGGCGTGTCAGGGGGCGTGTCGACACTATTCATGATGGAGGCCGGCGATGTGACTGGAAATTTGACTTCGGGATGGACACGTGTCGGTCACGCAGTGGTCACGCCCCAGGTCACGGGCGTGATGGTGGGCGTGTCAAGGAGGTGGATCTGGGTGCGGGTCGCACCGAAAGTCGTCGCGCGGGTCTTGTCGGCCAGGTGGAGAAGTCACGCCCCAGGTCACGGGCGTGACTCTGGGCGTGTCGGTTGTTGTCGACACTCGACAAACGTCGAGCGGAAAATGTCGAGTTGAAAATCATCGAGCGGGAAGAGGTGTCACGCCCTAGGTCACGGGTGTGACTCTAGGCGTGTCGAGGGGTCGACGAACGTTGAGCTGAAAACGTCGAGCGACTGGACACGGGTTTGGGTCACGCCCCGTATCGGGTGACACGGGCGTGACGTCGGGTGTCCAAGCTTTTGTCTTCAAAATTTGCTGATTAACGGGATTTTGAGCTGTCACGCCCTGGTCACGGGCGTGACCAATTTGTCATGGGCGTGACATGGCATTTTTTGCAGATTTTGATTTTTTTTCCTGAAAAATAAAATAAAATAAGTTAGTATAATATTTACAAAAATAGGAGCATTTTATTGAATAAAAATAAGTAAAAATGACAAAAATAAATGAAAACAGCTAAATTAATGTATAGAAAAATAGGTATATTTACAATTCATCAAATACCCCCATACTTAAGCTTTTGCTATTCCAGAGCAAAAGTTGGAGATGAACTTATAAGGAATAAAAGAAATCTTAAGTTTAGCTACCGCTTAAATTAATTAAAAGTAAGATCAAAATAAACATCTGGGGTTAAAGAATTAAATCCTAATTTATGAAATGTTATGAATAGAGGAAGAGTTTTCAAAAAGACCTCTACATAAAAAATAGAAAGCAAAAATTTATTTTTGTTAGTTTAACAAAGATGGATTGGATTTATATAAAAAAACTTTAGGTTAAAAGAATTTAAAGGAAATAATGTAATTTAAAAATTATGCTCTCAAAAAATTTTAAATTAATTCTAGAATCAGTGAAATAGGATAAGTGGTTTGGTGGTTTATGAAGAGGGCTTGGATTTAGATGCGAGGTAATTTTTTCTCGAACCTCTATATATTTTTTTCTTTTTGGATAGTTAGGAAAATGAAATCTTATTTTCCTAACACATAATAATTTTTTTTCTTTCTTCATAAATAAAAAAAATAACTCAATGTATATGTGTAGGAGTAATGAATTTTATCCTCTTACTCTATAACATGTAATCTTTTTAAATATTTTGTGCCTATGTTTGCGGAATGAAATTTTATTCTCATTGACATAAGATCTTTTAAATGGATAAGGGTAAACATGTTAAGTAAGACATGAAAAAATGGAAGTGAGTTTATTTTTTTCAAAAAGAAAACTAGATTTCAATAAAAAAGTTTTGAGAGCAACCTTTTAAAAATGAACGTTCCAATGTTTCTAAAAGCAAAGAGTAGAAATAATTGAAATCCATGGATGTTATTTTTTAACATAAAAAACGAGATTCTATTTATAAAATTAGAAGTGGTGGTGAAAAACAAGTTCTCTACTATAAGGATAAAACATAAAAAATTCTTTAAAACTTAACCCCACACACTTAAATCTATCGAACTTTAATTAATAAACGAACAGTAAACAAAGAATAACTAAAATTCGCATATAAATTAACTCGAAACTAGATTTTTGGAAAGCAAAAGGGGTTAAGAAATGGTATATTCGATTTATTTTGTTACATAATTTAACAAAAGATTTTTTTGGAATTTTTAGAGTTTTTATCATTTTTTGTGTGTTTTAATTATTATCTTTTTAGGATTTTTAGAGTTATTTTCTTTTTTTGGTTTTAATAATTTTTTGTTTGATTTTTTTTGTTTTTTGATAAGTTATTTATAAGAAATAAGAAAGAAAGAAGTGCTGTTTACAAAGAAGATAGTGGGAAAAGAGAGATTTTTACAAAAAAAAGTACAAAGTAAAAACTCGAATGCAGCCCGCAAACAGACTTTTATTGAGGTGGTTGGTTCGATGAGTCGAACGCCGCGGGTAGGCAAAATGCGAGTTTTTATAAATAAGAAGAAGGGGTGAGAATTTTACAAAAACAATTTACAAAGTAAAAAGATTTTGTTTTTTTTGTGAATTTTTGAGTTTTATAATTTTTTTGAGTTTTTTGATTATATAAAAAAAAGGAAATTTTTTTTTTTGGTTTTAAGTTTTGTAATACTTTTTTTGTGTTTTTGATGATTACAGAATCAAAAAAAAACATACTGAATAGGAAAACACCCTCATACTTAAACCCAACATTGTCCCCAATGTTGCAGTTGTTGAAGCCAAATATGACCCCAACTGAAGTTCGAAGAAAAAGGGGTGCAGCCAAAACCTACTTCTCTCAAGTCTCACCCCTTGACTGGATTCTAAGGACCTAAGACTGACCCAAAAGCCTCAGCAGGGAGGTCCCACCTCACACCCGGAAGATCTTTGAGAGCTTCCCCTCCTAAGCCAAAGCTGGGCTAGGAGCTCCTCAGAAAGCGCTGGAATTTGGGAGACAATGATAGCTTGCTTTCTAAGGAGCCCTTATGGGTCTATTTATAGCACTTTGCTGTCCTGAAATTACTGAAAAGCCCCTAGTTGGTCTGCCAATAGCTGAATCCCGCTGTTTTCCTGAGGGTACTGAAGTAATTTCTCCTGAGGGCAATTAAGACATTCTTCCAAAGACCCTGGGCCCCACTCGGCGAGAGCCAGTGCCGAGACCTTTCGGCCCAGGGCGTGGCGCGAACGTTCTCGCCCAGCGCAAGCGAGAACTCTCCGGGACTAAGACTTGGTTTGGGCGAGAGCGCTTCCGCGCAGTCCGTGCTTGGGGCTCTCAGCCTACAGTTTCTCTTTTATAGCATCCGGCGAGAGCGTTTCCGCCTTCTGTGGGCGAGATCCTCCTTAGGGCGGGACCACTTCGGCTAACCCTCCTGTGACCATTGTGCCTCCTTGTCTGGCTCAGCGAATATGGGGTTGTACACAATCCCCGCTCTTTTTGAGCTAGCGCCGCGCTCGAAAAGATATGTTCAACCCAAAATATTCGCTGAGCACGTGTCAACGTCAGGGAATCTTTCGGTGGGCCGTACGGCGCCTATAAATATGAGTGCCGATAGACAGTCATAACACTTCCCTCGAGCCGTCATTCTCCCCCTGAGCTCTCGCCCTCTCTCGCTATGCCTTCCAAGCGTGCCGATAAACCGCTTCCGCAGGATCTACATGACCGCATTAACGCGGCACAGGCGCGAGCTAGGGCTAACAGTGCCCTGGTCGCCCCATGGCTAGCGAGACAGTCGTCAGTTGCTGAGCCTTCTCTGCCTAAGAAGAGGAAGAAGAAAGCGAAGGTGGTTCAGCGGGACCTATCCCGCGAGAACAGGAGCCCACCCACCCCGACCCCTAGTTGCGCGGACGGCACCTCGCCGCGGAAGGTAAGCTTGATATACCAATTAACAACCAGTTGCTCAATTGTTTAACTTGATACCTCTCATAGGAGACGGTTCCAGACGCTGCCGCGTCCCCGCGAGAACGTTTGGATCCACCCTCTAGCCATCACGATGACCAACCACAGGTTCCCGAGGCGCCTCCTCCGCCAGACCCGAACACCGCTGGTAAAGGTTCCCTTCTTGGCTTCGCCTAGTATTTTTAAACACTAACCTGATTCCTCGCAGCGCCAGTTTCCGCACCTCCAGATCTCGCCACCCGGGATGGTGGGGCGAGAACTGCGAATCAGTCTGCCCATGCGGTTGACTCCTCCCTACCGGCGAGAGGAAAAAATGCCGAGATCCCTGTGCCACCGCTAGACGCTAGCCCTCCAGCGACTGAGGAGACCCGCTCCCCCGCTCTCGATCAGGCCGGGATCACCATCCGCAAAGTTTACCCCCCGGCAAAGGAAAGCCAATCCACCTCCTCTTTGGAGCTGAGGGGGGGGGGGGGCTGGGCCTTCTCGCCTGCCGTCGACCGGGGGGCCTCGTCACTCGAAGGTATACGGCCGTTTTATCGCTGCTACCCTTTAGTTTCCGCTAAAATGGGGACTCTTCTGACAGGGGACATGGACTCACGGCCTGGCGCCGAGGTGGAGGAAGAAGAAGAAGAAGAAGAAGAAAGAGAAGGAGAGGGTGGCGAGAGCTCTCCCTTCCCTTCATCTGACGAGATGGAGGAGATCCTGACCGGTGCCGGGAGCGCAAAAAGACGGGGGAAGAAGGTCGCCGCCATACTGTCGAAGCTCATCCGGCGAGAACGAGTCCGCGACCTCGCGGCCAAAGAGTTTTGCCAGTCAGTGGAGAAGAGGCTGGAGTCCCTGGAGCGGGATTTCCTTCTAGGCGAGATGGACCGGCCCGGGGGAGCTACCGCCGGGTCCTCACCTGAGAGTTGCATCGAGAGAATCCAGGATCTGTCTCGCCGGGTTGACTTGGGATGCAGCGTTCTGTCATCCTACTTCAACCCGCAGGCGCCCCCCCGGACCAAGCTGCGGGACCGAGGCAAATGGCGTTGGGAGCAAGGGAAATGGCGCTGGGAGCCGTACTGAAGCGCAAGACCTCCCCTCCTCTTCCCCTAGCCTTCCCTTCTCTAATGTACCCTTATTTTTTTCGCTTGGAGTTGAAACTAATGTTCCCGCACTTTATTCGCTTATTATTTTATCGCGTTCTCACTCAGCGAGAGCAATAGCTCTGTCTTTAATATCTTTGTATGCGTTTGAGTTATCTTCCCAGGTCTTTGGGGTGACGAGAGCCACTTTGCTTCCGCCTGCCTCATCGGCCGTATGACACTTCGCAACGTTTGCGCCAGCTGCTTAGTTAATCAGTCGCTGTCAGATTCAGGCGGGAAAAACGAAGCACCGCTGACCTAGGACGCGCCGGCTGTACCCCCGCCGCCTTTTTGAAAACAGTCATCATTACCACGATTTTCTATAAATAGGAGGCTCACCTACCACATTCATTTCTCTGATTCCAGCCTCTCTCTCCTTTGTTGTTGTTCTCGCGGTCTTCGCTAAGCTCTCGCCCGTCTCTGTCTTCCACTTCCGTTCTCGCCTCGTTCTCGCTCTCGCCTCTCCTCGTAGATCTCGCCTTCAAATCCTATTGCGATGTCGGGCGGTGGTGAAGGACGATCCAATTGCGCGGAAGCTTTCCAAAAGCACCTTTTCCCCTCCTGCACTCTCACTGTGGAAGAGTTCAACCAGATCAAGACCCAGCATGTTCCCGCCGGCTTCACCGCGCGGAACCCGGGTAGTCATGACAAAGTAAACACCGCTAGGGAGGGGGAGCCCGCCATCCCTATTGAACACTTCGAGGTGGGCTTCCGCCTCCCGCTGTGGCCTGAGATGCGACAGGCCCTCCGGTATTACGGGGTGGTTCCCGCGCAGCTGAACCCTAACTCCGTGGCGATCCTCATGGCCTTCATATGCTATATGCGGTCGGAGAGGATCGAGTTCAGCCTGCCGATCTTCCGCAAGCTATTTACCATCCGCGCGAAAGGAGGCGTGGTGTTCTTCTCTGGGCAACTGCTGAAAACGATCGGTCTCGCCAACAAGCACCATCACTGGGGCGAGAGATTCATCTATGTTTCCGGCGACTTCGGGAACGTACCTCTCGCCCCCATCCAATACGAGGATGCCGCCTACAAGCCTCCGTCCTTGGGCTCCCGCGAGAGTGCCCTCCTTGAGTTCTTCGGAACCAAGGATTTCGACGTCCTCTAACTCCGGCGAGACGTCGATTCTCTTCCTCCTGTTCTTCCGGGAGAAGGTAAGATCTCGCCTATATTTGCCTTTTTCTTGCTTTTTTCCAAGGTTGGAATTTATCGCTATTGTTTCGCAGGAGAGCGCGAGATCCCTCTTCGCCAGCCCTTTGAAGAGGTTCGTGCCGGAGGGAGTCAGCCTCCGAAGGACCCGCTGGCTCTTACGAAAGCCGCCGCGCAAGCCCGCCGAAAGGAGCCGGGCCTCCCCCCCTCGAGCGGTGTTGTGAAGCGAAAGCCGGGTGCTTCCGCACCTCAGCCAATCAAGAGGCCCAAGACCACGGATACCGAGAAGGGCAAGGCTGTGGTTGTACCGCCCGTCCAACCTCTCCCCGCCGGCCGCTCCTTCGAGGAGGTCCTGGAGGCAGTAAGCAGGATTGCGGCCACCAGGGGCGGCCCCGGGACTCCTGCCGAGAACCCCCGGACCCCCGGCGCCGCCGAGAGCGAGGGTGCCGCCGCCGGGACCTCCGGCCAACCCCTGTCTGACGAGGTGCCGCGGGGTCATCGTAACTTCGGTCTCGGCGTGAGGTGTCTGGACGCGGAGAACAAGCCACTGCTGCAATGGGACCCCGATGCCAACAAGGTCACGATCTCGTCCCTCTTGCCGAGCTGGGCGGAGCGAGACGAGGTCACCGACGAAGCTTTCGCCTTAGGATATGGCCTCTACAGCCGGGAGGACGCTAACGTCTACGACAGGATGTCGACCCGGCTGTTGGCATACGACTCCACTCGCGCTTTAATGCGTGGGCTGGAGCTTGCGCACATGTGCGCCCGGCGGAGCATTACGATAGATCGCAACTTCCAAGATATGTTCAAGGCCAGGGACGATGCGGTGGCCCAGGCGGCCTCTCTGGCCAAGGAGCTGGCCGAGACCCAGCAACTGTCATCCTCGCGCCAAGCGGAAGGGGTAAGCGAGACCTTCCACAATCACTTGTTCTCGCCTTCCTAACCCTTCTCTTTTACTAACCTTCCGCTGTTCAGGATTCCGCTCAAGCCGCACTTCGCGAGGAGCTGTCTCAGGCCCGATATGACAATGTTCTCCTGCGGGAGCAGATCGCGCGCCTCGAGGCGAGTGCACCCCCTCCGCTGGACGAGAGAATGAAGAGCCAGTATTACTCGGCTTATGACATCGACAAGCTGCTCCAGGGGAACGCGCAAGCCACCGTGAAGTTGACACTGAAGACGCTGCGCGATATCGACTGCTGGGACGGGAGGGGCAAAGACATCACCGCTCAGCAACTTGTCCCATGGCTCTTCGAGCCCATTCCAAAGCCCCCTGGCGCCCCTGATACCCCTCCCTCGGATGTCTCAAAGTCTCCCGCAGCGGATGGCGAGACCTCCGGGGGGAGCTCCGGCGGAAGCTCCAGCGAGACTTCCGAAGGATACAGTTTGTCCCCTTGAGGGTCCCCTTCTTGCTTCTGTTCTTCACTTCTATGTAAAGCGCGAGACGCTATCATTTTGTACCCGTATATAGTATTTGTTAATGCAAATGTTTTTCTTGTCAACATTTCTTGTTATTTGCGAATGTGTTTGATGTAGTTATTGTGATTGAACGCTTTCAGCGTATGCTTCCGCCAAGGCCCTTGGCCCTCTTAGGAAATCCTTAGCTATGAATCAGCAAGACCCGCGGCAACCGGCCTGCCAGAAGCGTGACCCTCGAATCCTTAGGACGGGACCGTCTCCTCGAGACTGCGCGAGCCCTCTCTGGCCCGTCGCCTAACGATCTCGCCTGTTTGTTCGAGAACACTGAGAGGAGCCTTTTTTGCGAATGTGTTTGATGTAGTTATTGTGATTGAACGCTTTCAGCGTATGCTTCCGCCAAGGCCCTTGGCCCTCTTAGGAAATCCTTAGCTATGAATCAGCAAGACCCGCGACAACCGGCCTGCCGGAAGCGTGACCCTCGAATCCTTAGGACGGGACCGTCTCCTCGAGACTGCGCGAGCCCTCTCTGGCCCGTCGCCTAACAATCTCGCCTGTTTGTTCGAGAACACTGAGAGGAGCCTTTTTTGCGAAAGCCTCCCCACCTCGAGATCTCTTTGATGGGGACTCCCCTGCCGAGATCTATCTCTGCCGAGATCTATCCCTGCCAAGATCTATCTCATCCTTCCCTTTTCATCTGGTATTCTCAACGTGTTTCCTGCCTTGTACAAATCAAGCCAACCAGACCAAACCTATCCCCCACAGGCGAGCCTTCGGACCTGCCAGCTAGATGAGAGCCTGCGCAGCGGGTTTACCTGGGGACGAGCCGAGCTCGGGGTGCCGATGAAGAACTCAAACCGACCAAGCCTATCCCCCACAGGCGAGCCTTCGGACCTGCCAGCTAGATGAGAGCCTGCGCAGCGGGTCTACCTGGGGCCGAGCCGAGCTCGGGGTGCCGATGAAGATCTCAACCCAAACAAACCTATCCCCCACAGGCGAGCCTTCGGACCTGTCAGCTAGATGAGAGCCTGCGCAGCGGGTCTACCTGGGGCCGAGCCGAGCTCGGGGTGCCGATGAAGATCTCAACCCAAACAAACCTATCCCCCACAGGCGAGCCTTCGGACCTGCCAGCTAGATGAGAGCCTGCGCAGCGGGTCTACCTGGGGCCGAGCCGAGCTCGGGGTGCCGATGAAGATCTCAACCCAAACAAACCTATCCCCCACAGGCGAGTCTTCGGACCTGCCAGCTAGATGAGAGCCTGCGCAGCGGGTCTACCTGGGGCCGAGCCGAGCTCGGGGTGCCGATGAAGATCTCAACCCAAATAAACCTATCCCCCACAGGCGAGCCTTCGGACCTGCCAGCTAGATGAGAGCCTGCGCAGCGGGTCTACCTGGGGCCGAGCCGAGCTCGGGGTGCCGATGAAGATCTCAACCCAAACAAACCTATCCCCCACAGGCGAGCCTTCGGACCTGCCAGCTAGATGAGAGCCTGCGCAGCGGGTCTACCTGGGGCCGAGCCGAGCTCGGGGTGCCGATGAAGATCTCAACCCAAACAAACCTATCCCCCACAGGCGAGCCTTCGGACCTGCCAGCTAGATGAGAGCCTGCGCAGCGGGTCTACCTGGGGCCGAGCCGAGCTCGGGGTGCCGATGAAGATCTCAACCCAAACAAACCTATCCCCCACAGGCGAGCCTTCGGACCTGCCAGCTAGATGAGAGCCTGCGCAGCGGGTCTACCTGGGGCCGGGCCGAGCTCGGGGTGCCGATGAAGATCTCAACCCAAACAAACCTATCCCCCACAGGCGAGCCTTCGGACCTGCCAGCTAGATGAGAGCCTGCGCAGCGGGTCTACCTAGGGCCGAGCCGAGCTCGGGGTGCCGATGAAGATCTCAACCCAAACAAACCTATCCCCCACAGGCGAGCCTTCGGACCTGCCAGCTAGATGAGAGCCTGCGCAGCGGGTCTACCTGGGGCCGAGCCGAGCTCGGGGTATCACAAAACATTCAACTACGTTATGCCATGAAAAATTTGACACTAATTAAAGGAGAAACAATCGGTGTAATATAACAAGTTTATTTTTGAGACACATGGTTACATCCTTCCCCCCTCAGGGGTAGAAGCGTTTTAGATCATCACCACTCCAAGTGTGGCTTAGGGCTCTTCCCTCCACGTACTGGAGGTAGTATCCCCCTGTTCCGAGGACTTCCTTCACAATGTATGGACCTTCCCAGTTCGGGTGGAGCTTACCCACAGGAGCCGATCTTCCCGCCGCGTCGACCTTTCTCAGCACCAGATCCCCTTCTGCGAACTGCTTGACCCTGACATGCTTATCAAAATGCTTGGCCATCCGTCGCTTGATTTCTTCTTGCCTGATAGCCGCCACGTCTCGCAGTTCCTCCACCATATCTAACGAGAGGCGCTGCCCCTCTTCATTCTCCACCCTCCAAGTCTCGTCACCTTCGCCCGCGGTTATGACTCGCGGTGACCGGACCTCGAACTCCACTGGTAGGATGGCCTCACACCCATGAGAGAGCTTGAAGGGGGTCTCCCCGGTGGCTGTGTTCGGGGTCGTTCGTAGCGCCCATAAGACCGACGGGAGCTGCTCCACCCAATTACCTTTTAAGTTCTCCACCTTTTTCTTCAGTAGGTTCACAATGATTTTGTTTGCTGCTTCCACTTGGCCGTTACTTCGAGGGTGATGGACGGAGGCAAACCGGAGATCTATTCCCAGTTGAGCGCAGAAGCTGATGAACTCCTCGCTGGCAAACTGGGGGCCGTTATCAGTCACTATTGCTTGAGGCAACCCATGTCTACAAATGATCTCCCCCCAGATGAAATTCCTTATAACCTGCGAGGTGACCTTGGCTAAGGCTTTAACCTCTAGCCACTTCGAGAAATAATCAATCATGACCAAAAGGAACCTCCTCTGTCCACTAGCCGGAGGAAAGGGCCCAACTAAGTCCATTCCCCAGATAGCAAATGGCCACGGCGCCGTGATACTCCGGAGTCTTTGAGCTGCCAAGAGTTGAAGGGGGGCGAAGAGCTGACATTTGTGACACCTCCTTGCAAACTCCATGGCATCCTTCCTTAGGGTGGGCCAGAAGTACCCCTATCTGACCACCCTAGCCTCCAGTGTCCTTCCTCCAGAGTGACTGCCGCACTCGCCCGAATGCACCTCCCTTAAAATCTTAGGGATTTCTTCTTCGGTCGCACATCTGGCTAGGAGCCCTGACAGCATCTTACGATGCAGACCTCCCTCCATCATCAAGTAGTGAGCCGCTTTACGCTTGAAGCTCCTCCCGACCTTGGTCCCCTCAGGCAGTTCACCGGTGGACAGGAAAGTCACGAATGGGTCCACCCACGAGGGTTGCCGATCCACCAGCATCAACTCTCCCTCATCTATAGCCGGTCGGAATAGCTCCGTCAAGGTTCCTCCTACCTGAGGTCCGAACTTGGCCAGTCGATCGGCGGCTACACTTTCTTCCCTTGGAACATGTTGAATTGAGAAAGACCGGAATCCTCCGATGATCACCCTTACCTTGGAGAGGTATCTGATGAGGGTTGGCTCCCGAGTTTCAAACTCTCCCCGGATTTGCGATGTCAATACCTTTGAATCAGTGAAAACTTCTACCTCCTGAATCCCCAGCTCCTTTGCCAGGCGAAGGCCAGCAATAACGGCCTCATACTCCGCTTGATTGTTGGTCACTGGGAAATGTAAAATGACTGCTTGCTCTATGGTTACCCCCTGGGGACTTGTCAACACCACCCCCGCCCCTAGGGAGTGCCTTCCTGAGGCCCCATCAACCGTCAACTTCCATGCTTCTCGCGGTTGCTGCTCTTCCCCCTCGACCTCAACAACGTAGTCTGCTAGAAAGTCCGCCACTGCCTGTGCCTTGATGGAGAGCCTTGGTACAAAGGAGATGTCGAACTCGCTTAGCTCAATGGACCGCTTAGCCAGCCTCCCCGAGTGCTCCACTCCTTCGAAGATCTTGCGAAGAGGGTGGTCGGTCACCACCCTAATCGAATGCGCTTGAAAGTACGGCCGGAGCTTTCTGGCCGAGATGACCAAGGCATAAGCGAGCTTTTCCAGGATGGGGTAGCGAAGCTCCGCATTTCTCAATATCCGGCTGACGTAGTAGATGGGAAGCTGCTTCTTTCCTTCTTCTCTTACGAGGACGGAGCTTACCGCCTCCGCCCCTACTCCGAGGTACAAGGTCAAGTCCTCCCCATCCTTTGGGCTCTGAAGGAGGGGAGCCTGAGAGAGTTGTCTTTTCAGCCCTTGGAAAGCCTCTTCGCACTCGGCCGTCCATTCGAACCTTTGATTCCCCCGCAGCACTTTAAAGAATGAAGAACACTTGTCTCCTGCCCGGGAGAGGAACCTGCTTAGCCCAGCCAGCTTGCCTGTCAAGCGCTGGACCTCCTTGACGTCGCGAGGTGACTCCAAATCCAGGATGGCCTTGACTTTGTCCGGGTTGGGCTCCACTCCTTCCGGAGTCAGGAGATGCCCGAGGAACTTCCCGCGGCTTGCCCCGAAGACACACTTCAAGGGATTCAGCCTCATTTTAAACCTTCTCAGGGTGGCGAATGTTTCCTCGAGGTCTTGTAGGTGCGAAACTATGCATTTGCTTTTGATCATTAGGTCGTCGACGTAGACCTCCAAGTTCCTCCCCCTCTCATCCCGGAAGACCCGATCCATCATGCGCTGATAGGTAGCCCCTGCGTTCTTTAACCCAAAGGGCATCATCTTGTAACTGAAGCACCCCTCCCTGGTGATGAAGGACACATCCTTGGTGTCAGTAGGGTGCATCCGGATTTGGTGATAACCTGAAAAAGCATCTAAAAAACTCATGACAGAAAAACCAACGGCTGAATCAACCAGCGCGTCGATCCGAGGCAGGGGATAGCAATCCTTAGGGCATGATTTATTCAACAAAGAAAAGTCTACACACATCCTCCATTTACCACATCCTTTCTTCACTATTACCACATTGGAGATCCAGCCTGGATACTGGATCTCTGAGATGAAGCCTGCCTCCAGGAGCTTCTTGACCTCCTCGCGAATGGGCTCCTCCAGCTTGGTGGCGATGTCTCTCATCTTCTGACGGATGGGGCGGGCGCGGGGATCCAGGTTCAGGCGATGGCAGGCTATGTCGGCGTCGATGCCCGGCATGTCCGCCGCGCTCCAAGCGAAGACGTCAACGTTGCTTTGAATGCAAGCTCGCACCTGCTCCCGGGCCTCAAGATTCAACCCCCCGCTGACCCGCACCCTTTGCACTTTTCCCACTCTGGTGAAGACCTCCATCTCCACCACTTCTTCAGCCGGTTCCAGCCGCGACTGCTCCCAACCGATCCTTGCCTCTTCCTCGAGCTCCAGTTCTCCTTTTTCCTCCTCAATCTCCATAGCTTCTACCCCTCTCTGCTGCTGCTGCTCGGCTTCTATGCCTCCGGGGACCTCTCCCTCGACTTCCTCTGCCGCTTCCCCCCTACTTCCATCGCCCCTTTCGGGCTCTCCTGCTCCTCGTTCACTCGGACCCCTGTACATCCTCTTGCAGCCTCTCAGTCTCTCCTTCTCCGACTTCCTCTTCAGCTATCTTTCTTTCCTCCTCTAGGACCGTCTCCTCTTCCTCAACAACCTCTTCCAGGGCCGCCATCTCTATTTCCAACTCTTCTGCCTCCGCCATCCACGAAATGGTGTTGACTGCTGTAACGTAACATTGTCTTTCCACCTTCGGGTCCCCTCTAACCCTGACCTGCACCCCCCCCCCCATTGTTGAACTTGAGGCATTAATGGAACGAGGAGGGGACGCAGCGAAAGGCGCTGATGAGGGGGCGCCCAAAGATGGCATTGTAGCTGCTCGGGGCGTCCACGATCACGAACCTGCAGTTCCGCGATACGCCCCCCAACCTTACGTGCAACCCTACTCCTCCTTCAACCTCCTTCCTTTCCCCGGAGAACCCGAACAGAGGTCCGTCCGATGCTAAGACCCTCTTCCCTTCAACCCACATCTCATCGAAAGCCTTCTTGAAGATGACGTTAACCGAGCTCCCGTTATCTACCAGTATCCTTGAAACGGTATAGTTTTCCACCGCCGTCTGGATTACCAGGGCGTCGCAGAATGGATCTTCATAGTCTGGCATGTCCGCTGATGAGAAAGTAATCTTTTCTTCTGCTGGAGGAACCTGGGAGGTTGAGGCCACCCCTCTCCGGTACATAGTTTGAAGGCTCCCCTTATGGTTTGCCTCAACCCCCACTCCTCCATGAATCACCCTGATTCCCCCCCGGGTCCCTACATCCACCCGGTCTTCGCACCTGTCCTCCGCTTCGCCCTGCTGCACCTCCACTATCCTCATCGGTGGATCCTGCCTCCCTGCTCCCCTGGCCCCTCTCAACTCTAAGAACTCCGGGCAGGTGGCCGTTGCGTGACCCTCCTCCCGGTGGAAGTCACAAAAGAGCAACGCCTCCCCGCCCCTTCTTCCGTCTCCCCTTCCTCTTCTTCCTCCTCGAGCTCCTCTGGCTGATCCTCTCCCTCTTCCTACTTCCATTGCCTCCTGCGGTGGTGGGGGACGATCCCTCGGCTCCTGCCTCCATGCTGGTCGATCGAACCTCCGGGGCTCCCGCAGGTTATCTCTCCCCCGATAGCCTTCTCCAGGGCCTTGGGGGCGACCCTCCTGGGGCCTCCAACCCAACCGGTTGACTGGCTCCCGGGCCCCCAACCCTGCTGCTGCCCAAACCTTCGGGGCTCTTCCCTTCTCCTTTCTTCCCTCAGCTCCCTCTGCTCTCTCGGTTCCTTCTATCTTCCCGCTGCTGGTTCCTTCCCGTCCTCCTCTGCTAGCTTGGCCAACTTCCTGGCGAATGTTGGGTTTGCTCTCTCGAAATCAATCTCCTTTGCCGCCCTCTCCATGAGCTCCTCAAAGGAGAGGGGGGGCATCCTCTTCAACTCCATGCTGAAAAATCCCGGTCTCAGCCCCAGGGTGAAGGCCAACATCAGCGCGTACCCTGGAACCTCCTGGACCAGAAGGATCTCTTCCTGGAACCGGTCGACATAGTGACCCAACGTCTCATCCGGCCTCTGCCTCACCGCAAACAGACACTCCGCTTCCTTCTTTCGCTTCTTTGAGGTTGAGAATCTTAACAGGAAACTTCTCCGTAGATCTTTGAAACAGTAGATTGACCTTGCTGGCAACTGGTGGAACCAGTCCCGAGCCTTCTCTTTCAACGTGATGGCGAACAGCCGGCACTTGAAGGCATCTGTCATCTGCCTTATTGACACAACGTCTTCAAACCACTGTACGTGCTGCACCGGGTCATCCTTCCCTGAGTAGTAGGACATGTCGGGCTCCCGGAACCCCTCCGGTACCGGAGCCGAGATGATGAGCTCGCTAAATGGGCTCTCGCCTCCTGCCTGGCGAGAAGGCACGTCTCGCGGCCTCGGCTGGCTCGCCCGATCCGCGAGACCGTGCCCCGGGAAGAGTTCCCGCACCGCCGCCTCCTTCTCGCCTGGCTCTGTCAATGCCTCCTTGCCCGGGCGCTGGATTTGGCCTGGGAATAGCTCCCGCGCCGCCATATCTCTCTCGCCAGCCTCGCCCGGGACCTCCTTTCCTGGGCGCTGCCCTAGGGCGTTCTCGCCCAAGAGCGGAACCTCTTCTATCGGGACCTGAGGGGTGGCCCACTCGCCTCTCGCCGAGAAGGCCAAGCTGATCGTCTGCAGAACCTCTCGCCTGAACTCATCCAGCATCCTCTTCGTCGCTTCCTCTCCCCGGGTGGGGGAGCCTCCAGAACCTGACCCTTCCCCTTCACCTCCAGCCATGGGACAAAACTTAAGGCTTTCTTGAATCGGCTGCCTTCCACGCTCACCGCACCAGAACTGTTGAAGCCAAATATGACCCCAACTGAAGTTCGAAGAAAAAGGGGTGCAGCCAAAACCTACTTCTCTCAAGTCTCACCCCTTGACTGGATTCTAAGGACCTAAGACTGACCCAAAAGCCTCAGCAGGGAGGTCCCACCTCACACCCGGAAGATCTCTGAGAGCTTCCCCTCCTAAGCCAAAGCTGGGCTAGGAGCTCCTCAGAAAGCGCTGGAATTTGGGAGACAATGATAGCTTGCTTTCTAAGGAGCCCTTATGGGTCTATTTATAGCACTTTGCTGTCCTGAAATTACTGAAAAGCCCCTAGTTGGTCTGCCAATAGCCGAATCCCGCTGTTTTCCTGAGGGTACTGAAGTAATTTCTCCTGAGGGCAATTAAGACATTCTTCCAAAGACCCTGGGCCCCACTCGGCGAGAGCCAGTGCCGAGACCTTTCGGCCCAGGGCGTGGCGCGAAAGTTCTCGCCCAACGCAAGCGAGAACACTCCGGGACTGAGACTTGGTTTGGGCGAGAGCGCTTCCGCGCAGTCCGTGCTTGGGGCTCTCGGCCTACGGTTTCTCTTTTATAGCATCCGGCGAGAGCATTTCCGCCTTCTGTGGGCGAGATCCTCCTTAGGGCGGGACCACTTCGGCTAACCCTCCTGTGACCATTGTGCCTCCTTGTCTGGCTCAGCGAATATGGGGTTGTACAGCAGTCTAAGTATGCGGAACGATTAATATACAAAATATAATATGTGCCAAAAGAAAAAAGAAGAAAGAGGGTAGGAACTTCTCTAAGACTAGTTCGGGGAGGCCCGGGTTGAAACCCTGCATTATTGGTTAGAAGAAGAAGAAAGAAGCAAAAAAAGCAATCATAAAAGTAAAAAAGATAAATTCGGCAAAAAGATATGCGAGCGGTAGGGAGTAGGTGTGTGGGTGACTCGGAAGGTAGCTAAGGCCTTAGCGACCATTACGTGATAAAAATGTGATCCCCGAGCGCGCACAATAATGGAAGCGTGCCGAAGTAAAATGAAACGAAATAAAACAAATTAAAATATAAGAAGTTAAATAAAACATATATACATTTATTAATATCAAATTATTATATTTTGTTGGTGTTTTTAAGTAGAGTTTTTTTATTTTTGTAGTTGATTTTTAGTTTTTTTTATTATTGAAGTTTTTTTAGTTAGTTTTAAGTTTTTCTCTTTTTTGTTTTTAGGATGTTTTATGTTTTTTTTTCATTTTTTAAGTGTTTAGATTTTTTAGGTTTTTCGTTTTAGAGTTTTTTTTTTGGTTTTTTGATTTTTTAGATTTTTTATTTTTTGGATTTTTAGGTTTTTTAGAGTTTTTAGATTTTTTTAAGTTTTATACTTTTTCAAGTTTTCAGAGTTTTTTTCGTTTGTAAGTTAGTTTTTTTTAAGTTTTATACTTTTTCAAGTTTTTAGAGTTTTTTCGTTTGTAAGTTAGTTTTTTTTGTTTATTTTGTTTTGTTAGTAGAAAACGACGTCATTTCAAAAAAAATATTTTATAAATAATAATAATATGATAAAAACAATATATATATTTTAAGATTTTTGTTTTAAGTAGTTTATTATTATTATTATTATTATTATTATTATTATTATTATGTTTTTGTTGGTCATTTTTAATTTTTGTTATAATTATAGATATAGGTAAAATTAATAGATTTCCAGGGTTCAAAATAATGACACCAAAAATTCCCCAGCAACGGCGCCAAAAACTTGATGGTTAAAACTCCAAAAATTATTATGAAGCGCGGCGCCCCGGGCGGTTTTATTTAAGTAAAGCGGAAGTGGTTTTTTATTTATAAAACGGGGCGTGCGTATTTATTTATTTTGGATATAAAAAGGATGATCGAGTTTTAACGAAAGGATGTAAGTGCACCTATCGTGAGTAGTACAGGATATTCTGGGTGGAATATCGAGGTCGTATTGTTCTCGGGGTCGGTTCAATTATTTCTACTCTTCCCTGGAGGGGACTATTATTTTACCGATAATTAACTTGTCGGGTTATATTTTATATATAATAAAAAGACAGAAAACATAAAATGAAAGCATAAAAAGAAAGCTTGAAGGTGGAGCCGATGAAAAGCTTAGCTCGATGGCGCCGAAAAAACAATTGAACTAAAATATACATTAAATAAAAAGAGCTCCTAAATTTCTAATTAATTAAGGCGGAGACTTGGCCATGGAGGTTCCACTAAAATGAGCTCACCTAGCTATAGGGCTATCGCTCACTTGAACGCTAAGACTATTCGACCAGGCTCTCGTCCGACGAAGGATTCCTCTTAACGCCCGCATTACGCTAAGAACCCCGTTATTGGGTGGGGAACCCAATCCGGTAGAGTTGGCACGACTCCTCTCTCGATGGTTAGTGCGGAACTCTCTTTGCCAAGGGGTGATCGGTCCATATGCACGGCCTCTCGACTAGCTAGCATATGGATTACGGAAATAGGTCCCACACATTGATATGTGATCCTACGCGTCGTTAACCCCGGGCAAACCTTAAGTACTTTTAATTAATTAGAAAAATACGACCTTTAATTATTTTAAGCTATTTTATTTGTCCCAATGCTCTTCGATACCGAGGGCTAAGAACGATTAGCCACTCATCGGAATGGGGACGGCTTGCCGGAAAAGCAGAAAATAAAGCAGGAAATGGAAAGCAGGAAATGAAAGCAGTAAAATAAAGCAGTAAAGGAAAGCTGAAAATTGCAAGTCCTACTCAAACGAGTAGGACTGAAGAAAGCTGTAAATTGCGAGTCCCGACGCAAATGCGTGGGCGGGAGAAAGAAAGCGGGTCCTACTCAAATGAGTAGGACTAAATAAATGCAACACACGCACACACTCTCTCGACATGAAAGTAAAACACGCGCACTCTACTGAATTTAAAACACACGCACACACACTCTCGACATAAAGTAAAACGCACACACACTGCAGGAAAGTAAAACACACGCACACGACAGAAAATTAAACACACTTCACACACTCTACAGAATTGAAATATAGCAAAGCGCCATTTAACTCTTAACGAGTAGGAGGAAATAAATGCGCAAGTACAAAAATGTAAAAAAAAAACTAAGTTATCTAAAAATGAAAATAACTGCATTTCTAACGCTAGAATGCGGTAGAAATGCGTAAAAAGCTGAAATAAAAATAAACCGGGTAAAAAGGTTTGCAAATAAACGCAAAATGAAAATGCCCGAAAAATTAAAACGAATACATTTCTACCGCTAGAATGCGGTAGAAATGCGTAAAAAGAGAACGAAAAAAATAAAAGGCCAAAAAATTAAAATGACAATGCAAGTGCACGAAAAATTAAAATGACTATATTTTCATTCCTATAACTCCGTAAAAACGATTAAAAAATGAAAATAAAGCGAAGAGAACGAAAAAGTTTTACAATATAAACACGAAAATCTAAGTTAGAAAAAATTAAAATCACCTTGAAAACATTTTTTACGAATCTATAGGAATGCAAATAAAGCTATAACAATTCTAAGTTAATAAAACTAAGAACATATAATTATAAAGTTATACTCATACACACACACACGTATAAAGAAGAACGAAAAAACTAAGTTAAAACAAAACATAAATAAGACTGCATAAAGAGGGGCTTAGATCCATTCGAACATAACATAAGGAGACAAAAATATAACATTTTATTAAACTGAAACAAGAGTTACAAAAGAACGAAAAAAAAATTAAGGAGATGGGGAGAAAATATCCCTTACATAACATTGGAATACATCTAGGCAGCACCTCCCTAAGGCAAAATGGTTCAAAAAGGGGAACAAGAATTCAAGCAGAACACAGTTATTTATAGGGGAAAATTTACAAGTACAGGCCCTCTGACACGGGCGTGTCAGGGGGCGTGTCGACACTATTCATGATGGCGGGCGGCGATGTGACTGAAAATTTGACTTCAGGCTGGACACGTGTCGGTCACGCAGTGGTCACGCCCCAGGTTACGGGCGTGACGGTGGGCTTGTCAAGGAGGTGGATCTGGGGGCGGGTCGCGCCGAAAGTCGTCGCGCGGGTCTTGTCGGCCAGGTGGAGAAGTCACGCCCCAGGTCACGGGCGTGACTCTGGGCGTATCGGTTGGTGTCGACACTCGACAAACGTCGAGCGGAAAATGTCGAGTTGAAAATCGTCGAGCGGGAAGAGGTGTCACGCCCTAGGTCACGGGCGTGACTATAGGCGTGTCGAGGGGTCGACGAACGTTGAGCCGAAAACGTCGAGCGGGTGGACACGGGTTTGGGTCACGCCCCGTGTCGGGTGACACGGGCGTGACGCCGGGCGTGTCAAGCTTTTCTCTTCAAAATTTGCTGATTGACGGGATTTTGAGCTGTCACGCCCTGGTCACGGGCGTGACATGACATTTTTTGCAGATTTTGATTTTTTTCCTGAAAAATAAAATAAAACATGTTAGTATAATATTTACAAAAATATGAGCATTTTATTGAATAAAAATAAGTAAAAATGACAAAAATAAATGAAAATAGCTAAATTAATGTATAGAAAAATAGGTATATTTACAATTCATCAGTCACTCGATGGCGTCTACCCAGCCTCGAGCAGATCCCGCTGTCAGGCTCTCACTTAGCTGGCAGGGCTGGATGTCACTCGATGACGTCTACCCAAACCCCGAGCAGATCCTGCTGTCAGGCTCTCACTTAGCTGGCAGGACTGGATATCACTCGATGGCGTCTACCCAGACCTCGAGCAGATCCGGATGTCAGGCTCTCACTTAGTTAGCAGGGCTGGATATTACTCGATGGCATCTACCCAGACCTAGAGCAGATCTCGCTGCCAGGCTCTCACTTAGCTGGCAGGGCTGGATGTCACTTGATTGCGTCTACCCAGACCTCGAGCGGATCCCTCTGTCAGGCTCTCACTTAGCTGGCAGGGCTGAATGTCACTCGATGGCGTCTACCCAGACACCGAGCAAATCCCACTGTCAGGCTCTCACCTAGTTGGCAGTGCTGGATGTCACTCGGGGAAGTCCTATACTCTCCAGGTATTACTTAAGAAGTTTGGCATTTTTCCCAAAAAACAGGAAGCTCTTCATAGGCAAGTCTAGACTCATAAGCTCAGCTCGGCAGAAGGGTGGTGAGGCAAGCCCTTGGCTCTCCCTAAAGATGCGGGCTCCGGCCGGACACCTCACCCCCCTCCAGTTTCACTTGTTAAAATTTTGATTTCAGTTCTATGTTGATGAAAAGCTAGACAGCTCGCGAGCGAGCTACGGAGGGGGGTTGGTGCGCCCAGTGTGGAGAGTTGTCCATCCTTGGATCATTTGGGGTTAGAGAGCTCTCAAGGACCGCTCTCGGGAACATCCTAATGACCATCCTAATGGCAAGATGTATCTTCGCGAGGTCGTCGAGGGGTAGAGCTTTCCAGCAAGCATGTCACAGCGGGAAAGCCCAGAAAAAGATATAAAAAAAATTCATAGCAAAATTATCTTCAATTATGAAATGATAGTTATATGGGGAGCTCGCCTCGGCGAGGTTACACAAAAGAAAAGGCTGTTGAAGTATTAGACCGGGCGGTGTTGGGTACATTGGTCTAAATGTACCTGATTTGAAGAAGCCTCACCCTACTCAATGATATACATCAAAATGTATTTGATGTGTTTTGAGTTTATTTGTGTAGGTTAAGTATTTGCAGGAAAGATGGAAAAGTTTCTAAGTCCATGTGTCGACACCCAGGCAAGCAGTGTCGACACTTGGAGTCATTGTGTCGACACCAGGGATGCTGAGTCGATACCAGGCAGAAAGTGTCGACACAAGGAGATGTGGCGACACTCAGTGAAGAAAAGTGCAGTGAAGCTGTGTCGACACTTAACAGTTGTGTCGACACCCAGAGAAACTGTGTCTACATCAAAAAGTATCGACACTTGCAGTCTGTGTCGACACTCAGCAAAAGTCAGCAGAGACCAAGTATAAGTGTCGACACCCAAAGCAATGTGTCGACACACAGCAGAAGAGTCAACACTTGAAGAAAGTGTCGACACAAGGAAAAATGTGTCGACACTCAGCTGAAGACTCAACACTTGAAGAAAGTGTCGACACAAGGAGCTGTGTCGACACTTAGCAAAGATCAGCAAAGTTCAACAAAATATTCTAAGTACAAGTGTCGACACTAAGGGGATGTGTCGACACACAGCTGAAGTCTCAACACAAGTAGAATGTGTCGACACATGGAGCTGTGTTGACACTCAGCAAGTATCAACACTGAAGACATGTGTCGACACTAAGAAGAAGTGTCGACACTTAACAAGTTCAACACATGAAGATGTGTCGACACAAAGGTGTTGTGTTGACACTTAGAAGAATTCAGCAAAATACTGAAGTACAAGGACTAGTGTCGACACACGTTATCAGTGTCGACATATGAACAAGAAGCAGTATCGAGATATAAAATCTACAACACAAGGAGTTGTGTCGACACCTTGTAGACTAGTGTCGACACTTAGACAACTTGTGTCGACACTTGGTCTATAAGTGTCAACACTTAAAGACAGATGGTCTCGACACTTTCAGACAGTTACAGAATTTTCAAGAACTGACTGGATGTCTTGACAACTGCCATTCCAGCGGTCTACTGCACCTGTCAGAGTTGTCAGAATTCAGTTATGAACTGGACCAGCCGGTTACCATGAAGAAGGCCTATATATAGGCTTATACAGTCTACAGAAACAGTGGTTCAGATTATTGATCAAGTAATTAACAAAGAAGATTTAGCTATTCCTTGAAGAATCTAGTGAAGATCTAAAAGTTGGAGAGAGAGAGAGCTCCATCCAAGAAATCAGCCGTTGGAACCAGGCAGAGAAGAAGGGTTCAGATTTATTCTGAATCTTAAGTAGCAGAGATCAATGATCAACTGCAGAGGAATCAGTCTTATTATGTTCTACATTCAAGAAGCTTTGAAGAAAGCCAAGTCAGATTGATTTCAGCTGAGTTCTTCCAAGAACTCATCAAGAAACTCACAACTTTTCTCTCTTGTCTCTGAGTTGTTGAGTTACAATTTTTGTATTCATTTTATCTTGTAGGATCCTTTGGGATCTGAGTCTTGTAAGCCTGTAATTATAAAGGCTGAGTGTAGGGCTTGAGTGCCTGAGTGTAGGAGATTGGAATCTCTGAGTGTAGTCCTATTGTGGCTGAGTGTAGGCCTTGGTGGATGAGTGTAGGCCTTGTTGGCTGAGTGTAGGCTTTGTGAAGAAGCTGAGTTGTAGGGCCTTGGGCCTGAGGTGTAGGAACCTATTTTTGGGTTCTGAGATAGTGGAGGAGTTTGACCGAATCTAGTACACTGCTAGATAGGCGAAGGGGGACAGTGGATGTACCCAAAGCTTGGGGAACCACTATAAAACTGTGTGTCTTCTGTGTGTTGTGGAAATCTGTGATAGCTGAATGTGTGCTGTGATAAAGTAGATAGAATTCTGTGTTAGATTCTGTATTCTGCCTTAAAAAGTTAAAAAGATTCAAGCCACCTATTCACCCTCCCTCTAGGTGTTTAGGTACAATATCTTTCAAGCGGCCTTGCGGTCTTGTCTGGCGGTTTGTTGACCGAGCGGTCTGGCGGTCTAACTCAGAAGCCTGGAGACCGGGTGGTCTATCGGTCCTGCGGTCTAACCCATCTGTCTAACCGCGCGGCCTGTGCGGTCTCCTTTATTTCTAGCCGCTCAGCACTGTACATGTTTAGTCCCACATTGTTTGTTTGTACTCTCTCATATCTCCTCCATTCTATAAAAGGGAGGTCATACCTTTGTAAATGATATCTTTTTTGGATAATAAAATTTCAATTATTCAAATTTCTATCCGTTTATTAGCCGCGTGTTCGCTACTTTTTACATGGTATCAGAGGACTCGGTCCTTTCCACCTGACTCTGCTCTCTCTACATGTCCGGCTTGTTTCTTCTTCCGCGACCTGTTCTCACGGCTTGTTTTTCTCCTCTGACCGCTGGCTGTTTGCGCGGCTTCTCCCTATTCGCGCGACTTTCTTTGGTCTGTTCTCGACCTGGTTTCTTGGGTCCTTTGCTTCCTCTTCTCTTCTGTTCGCTCGAACTTTTACAGTTCGCGCGACCTCTTCCCTGTGCATTGGTCTGCTTCCTGGCCGCTGATATTCTGCCACCGTGCCGCTGCAGCTTCTTCTCTTTAGTTCGCTGCAGTTTCGCCTTGTTCGCTGCGGTTTCCTTCTTGTGTCCCGGCCTCTTCATTAGGTCGTGCGGCTTGCTCTCCTTTTCTTTCTCGCCGTAGCTTCTCTTCTTCTCCTCTTCTCGTGCGGTCTCCTGCCTTCTCTATGACCACTTCTGGTCTCTCCACCCCCGTTATCTCTACCTCCACTACTCCTCCTACTCCTTCGGGCAACCTTGGCACGCTTTCCAAGCTTGTTGGCTCCAACTATCCCGATTGGAGCGTTTCTTTCACCTTTTTTCTTCGCTCTCAGCGCAAGCGTCATCACCTCACCGATGACCCTCCTCCTCTCAACTCTCCTGAATTTGATGACTGGGATGCGAGTGATGCCCTTGTCTGCACTTGGCTAGCCAACAGCCTCTCTAATGAGTGTCTTCCCGTCATTCGCCATGATGAGACGGTCAAGGCCGCCTGGCTTCACCTAGCTGCTCTCTATTCGAATGGGGGCCAGACGTCTCGCATTTATACTCTTTATGCGGACCTCTTCGCCCGCCCCTCCATGTCTCCTGCTACGGCTTACCAGCAGGTTCAGACTCTTGGCGCAGAGATTGTTGAAACCAGAAACCGGTCTCTGTGGAGTTCGAAGTCCCAAAAGAGGGGTGACCGTGCACCTACTACCCTCAGGCGAACGATCTAGGCGCAAGATTAGGAACACAAGGGGACAGACCCAAGGTCTCAGCGTGGAGGACCCACCGCGTACCCGGAAGACTAACAAACTCTTCCCCTCCCAAGCCAAAGGCTGAGCTACGACACCTTCGGAGGGCGCTCTTGGCCGACCGGAATATCTAAGGAGGATCTCGAGATCAACTCTCTCTCCTATCCAGATGTGTTTCCTTGGGTCTACACAAAATACTGCTCACCCGCCCTACTGATGGCACAAACTCGCCGAGCAATTCTACGACACGCTGCCCAAGTTGGGCCACCAATAGCATAATTCTGCTATCCTAACAGGCCGCCAACAGGCCATTAGGGGCTTCCCGGCAACTATACCTCGGGGCTCCCACGGGGCAAGCGGTTCACGAGAACACCGCCCGCCTAATACGAAGAAGAAGGCCACACATCCACAGAGCATCAGAAATATTAAAAGAATATTACAGGAATATGAATTCCATACTTCGGCACGCAGGCCGGCAATATAAGAAAAAATAGGCCTTCGTGGGCCGGCACTAATTTGGGCTTAAGCCCGCTGCTCCCCGCTTGGAACTGTAACACCTGTACGCCAACGTCTCGTCAAGCGCCTGCCAGCCGAACAAACGCTGGCTAACATAAGCTGGCCAAACTTATTGCACTCACCCCTTTTTCGGGGGCTGTGACGCGCATTCCCTGCAACGGATAATATACAATTTCCTCGGAGTCTTCTCCGGGAACCCCAGAACATCACCAATCCGGCTCACATGTCCGGATGGGCTTCACACAGCATGCCTAAACCCATACTCACACTTCCGGGCGCTAACACAGTTAATTGCGGGGACGTACACGTCAACCCGTCGGAGAGCTCCCTTCCTCCACCCGTTGGTGGAGAGGGGCTTCCACACAAATATGGAATTGAGGGCTTCACCTGCCCAAGTTGAAATTTTGTTACCCTTGACGCGTGTTTGGCGGGCCGCCACCGCGCTCGTTGCCCGAGGCTCCACGTCCAGCGTCCGTAGTGGTTGTCCATGCTTGGATCCGACCACCGTGGGAGAGTTGAAAGCTCCGAACATTTTTCCCCTCCATGACCGAGCCCTTCCATGGCCGACCGTGCTCCAAGTGGCCGGCCGCCACTGTACAAGGCCGATCCCGGCTAGAGAGAGAGAGGAAGGGGGCGGGTTCTTTTTCTCCAGCCGACTAGAAAGAGAGAGGGGAAGGGGGCGGGTGCTGCTGCTGGCCGAGAGAGAAAGTGAGGGGGACGGGCTTGTTGCTGGCCGAGAGAGAGGAAGTGAAGGGGTGGGCTTGCTGCCGGCCGAGAGAGAGGAAGTGAAGGGGCGGGCTTGCTGCCGGCCGAGAGAGAGGAAGTGAAGGGGCGGGCTTGCTGCCGGCCGAGAGAGAGGAAGTGGGAGCGGCGGCGGCGCTGCTTTGCCGGCGACGGGAGAGGGCGGGGAAGGGGCGGCGGCGGCTGGACTCGAGATCCATGACTAGGGTTCCCTTTCTTCCTTATCTCCTGCTTCTATTTTCTTTTTTTTTCTCCTGCCCCCTCTCCCGAGCCCCACCTTTTCTCCCCTTTATTTTCTAATTCCTTTTTATTTTGTACCCAGCCCCCACCCTCTGCTGAACCCGATCCCACCCCCCTCAAATAAATCCAAAAATCTCCCCTACACATAAACGTATACACATATATATATATAATAAATATATATTATAAATAGAAATATATATATAGTAAATATATATATTTTTTATAACTCAAAACTTAACAACTCCACACGCGCGTACGAGAGCCCGCACGCCCTCGAACATGGTTGCACCAAATCGTCACTCGCAGTACGTCCCGAGCCCGCTCCCTGGGGAGGATCCCACTTGGCCGGGTACGGGGTTGTACATAATCCCCGCTCTTTTCGAGGTTGTCCAAGCTCGAAAAGAAATGTCCAACCCCAAGTACTCGGCGAGTGGGTTCCGACTCAAAAAAAAGTTTGAGAGAATTCCCCACTTGGAGATAAAAAGAGCTCCAGGCCAGGGCTTAAATAAGAATCAACTCACTATCATGAACATGCGATAAAAACCAATCTATTTAAAAATCCAACCAAATTACCAATTGATGCGGAAGTCAATGGCAGTACATGTTTTGAGATGCATATTTCAGATGGGTATACCTCTTATAAATACAATGATTTTGCTACCTCCCAAACATTTTATGTATCAGCAAGGTCAACATTAAAAGGAATAAGATCGGTAATGTTATTTTTCATGTCGCGAAAGAGGATGATGTTTTTGATCTGGCAGATTTTGCAAATAATTTAACTATTTTCATAAGACATGAAACAAGTGATGTATTAATATCAGTCTACTCAGTTCATCAAAAGGAAACTATTGATCTAAACTATGGTTTAAACTATGATTCTTCTCCTTTTGAAGAAGCATAGCACACTTTCTTGCTTTTCTATGAGATCAAACCCTTTCCAAGACCTTTTCCAAGTCCAAGTCCTTTCCCCCCAGGTGTGCCTACCGCCCTGCCCAGCTAATGAGAGCCTGAGCAGCGAGTCTACCCGGGGCCGAGCAGCACTCGAGGTCCCTTACCCCCACAGGCGAGCCTACAGACCTGCCAGCTGGATGGGAGCCTGCGCAGCGGGTCTACCTGGGGCCGAGCCAGGCTCGGGGTAGTGCAAAAGTCTCCACAACCTCCAACCACCGAGTGAGCCTACAGCCCTGCCAGCTTGATGGGAGCCTTGTCAGCGCGGGTCTGCTCGGGGTCTCCTCTCCAAAACACCGAGTGACCTACCGAGCCCTGCCAGCTAGCTGGGAGCCTGGTCAGCGGGTCTGCTCGGGGTCTCCTCTCCAAAACACCACCAACCACCGAGTGAGCCTACAGCCCTGCCAGCTAGCTGGGAGCCTGGTCAGCGGGTCTGCTCGGGGTCTCCTCTCCCAAACACCACCAACCACCGAGTGAGCCTACAGCCCTGCCAGCTAGATGGGAGCCTGGTCAGCGGGTCTGCTCGGGGTCTCCTCTCCAAACACCACCACCACCGAGTGAGCCTACAGCCCTGCCAGCTAGATGGGAGCCTGGTCAGCGGGTCTGCTCGGGGTCTCCTCTCCCAAAACACCACCAACCACCGAGTGAGCCTACAGCCCTGCCAGCTAGATGGGAGCCTGGTCAGCGGGTCTGCTCGGGGTCTCCTCTCCCAAACACCACCAACCATCGAGTGAGCCTACAGCCCTGCCAGCTAGATGGGAGCCTGTTCAGCGGGTCTGCTCGGGGTCTCCTCTCCAACACACCTCCAACCACCGAGTGAGCCTACAGCCCTGCCTAGATGGGAGCCTGGTCAGCGGGTCTGCTCGGGGTCTCCTCTCCCAAACACCACCAACCATCGAGTGAGCCTACAGCCCTGCCAGCTAGATGGGAGCCTGTTCAGCGGGTCTGCTCGGGGTCTCCTCTCCAACACACCTCCAACCACCGAGTGAGCAACAGCCCTGCCAGCTAGATGGGAGCCTGGTCTCCAAAACACCTCCAACCGAGTGAGCCTACAGCCCTGCCAGCTAGATGGGAGCCTGGTCAGCGGGTCTGCTCGGGGTCTCCTCTCCAAAACACCACCAACCACCGAGTGAGCCTACAGCCCTGTCAGCTAGATGGGAGCCTGGTCAGCGGGTCTGCTCGGGGTCTCCTCTCCCAAACACCACCAACCACCGAGTGAGCCTACAGCCCTGCCAGCTAGATGGGAGCCTGGTCAGCGGGTCTGCTCGGGGTCTCCTCTCCCAAACACCACCAACCACCGAGTGAGCCTACAGCCCTGCCAGCTAGATGGGAGCCTGGTCAGCGGGTCTGCTTGGGGTCTCCTCTCCAACACACCTCCAACCACCGAGTGAGCCTACAGCCCTGCCAGCTAGATGGGAGCCTGGTCAGCGGGTCTGCTCGGGGTCTCCTCTCCAAAACACCACCAACCACCGAGTGAGCCTACAGCCCTGCCAGCTAGATGGGAGCCTAGTCAGCGGGTCTGCTCGGGGTCTCCTCTCCCAAACACCACAAACCACCGAGTGAGCCTACAGCCCTACCAGCTAGATGGGAGCCTGGTCAGCGGGTCTGCTCGGGGTCTCCTCTCCCAAAACACCAACCACCGAGTGAGCCTACAGCCTTGCCAGCTAGATGGGAGCCTGGTCAGCGGGTCTGCTCGGGGTCTCCTCTCCAAAACAAATATAAAGCAAACATAAAGGTAAACAAATAACTCAAAAGAACTGTTAAACTGGTCAATCAAGTCAAAGTCCGACACGAGGCACCTATACCCGCCACGTCCACCCTCTTGAGAACCAGGGTCGATCATATAATATTCTCCCTAAAGCACGTTTTGATCTCCATGATAGAACATCCTATGTGATTTACATGTATCTTTCTTGTTTCACTATTCTAAATCATAATTCAAAATTCCCGTTCTCATATCTTATCACATTTGGTATTTTTTGATAGAATAAAATCTTATAACTTTATTGATGTATTGGGCTCTCATGTCTATACTTGCAATTAGAGATTTATAAATAATATTCTAACAACCAACCTCTAGTAGGATTTCAACTAAGAGAAACACGGTAAATAATCTTCACTTGGTTCATTATACACATCACTTTACATGTACTGTGTTACGTGGTAATACGGTAAGTATTCTTCGCTTCATATTCATAAATGTGCTTGTCCTGGGAGGGTAAACGATTGAGCCTTCAGCAGTTAGTTGTCTGCTAATTTTTCCTATATAAATCTAAAAATCGAAATTACTTCTATTTCACTTATGGCAAACATCTTTTTGCTTAACCATGACAAATGTTCAGAGGAGTTATGAGCAGATGTGGTGGTGATTGGTAGCGGTATTGGTGGTTAAGCTATGCTGGACTTTTAGTTAAATACAATCAGGATGTTATTGTGCTGAAAAGTCATGATTTATCTGGTGGTGCTGCTCATTCATCTAAATTAAGGGCTACAAGTTTAATCCTGGTCCATCTTCGTTCTCCGGACTTCGTTCTATAGTTTCGCAAGCAAACCCCCTAGCGCAGATGAATTAGTTATGGTCCGTGAATGCAGTGGTACTCTTTGGTTTTACTGTTGTTTTTACTCTCACCTCTCTCATCCTAAGACACACACTTGAGAATAATTGTTAATATACGTTTTCTGGAACTTAGATGACTCGCACAAGTCTGAACCCAGTATTCTAGTACTAACACTTCAACCTTTCGACTGTGCACTTTCCAACCTCAAAATTTTAGCTAGTGGAAAATTATTTTAAGTGTTACTTCTCAACTGTGAGAGTTTATACGTTGGCATTTGAGAAACAAAAGAGGAGTGGGAGGGGACTTCTTACATCACATGACCTTGGTCGTCACTTGGTTCCTCTTCTATAGCCATGACGTTCGACTGAGTTTTTCTGTGCTGGTCACTCTCCACGCTCACCGCACCATAAATGTTGAAACCGGAAACCGGTCTCTGTGGAGTTCGAAGTCCCAAAAGAGGGGTGACCGCGCACCTACTACCCTCAGGCGAACGATCTAGGCGCAAGATTAGGAACACAAGGGGACAGACCCAAGGTCTCAGCGTGGAGGACCCACCGCGTACCCGGAAGACTAACAAACTCTTCCCCTCCCAAGCAAAAGGCTGAGCTACGACACCTTCGGAGGGCGCTCTTGGCCGACCGGAATATCTAAGGAGGATCTCGAGATCAACTCTCTCTCCTATCCAAATGTGTCTCCTTGGGTCTACACAAAATACTGCTCACCCGCCCTACTGATGGCGCAAACTCGCCGAGCAATTCTACGACACGCTGCCCAAGTTGGGCCACCAATAGCATAATTCTGCTATCCTAACAGGCCGCCAACAGGCCATTAGGGGCTTCCCGGCAACTATACCTCTGGGCTCCCACGGGGCAAGCGGTTCACGAGAACACCGCCCGCCTAATACGAAGAAGAAGGCCACACATCCACAGAGCATCACAGATATTAAAAGAATATTACAGGAATATGAATTCCATACTTTGGCACGCAGGCCGGCAATATAAGAAAAAATAGGCCTTTGTGGGCCGGCACTAATTTGGGCTTAAGCCCGCTGCTCCCCGCTTGGAACTGTAACACCTGTACGCCAACGTCTCGTCAAGCGCCTGCCAGCCGAACAAACGCCGGCTAACATAAGCTGGCCAAACTTATTGCACTCACCCCTTTTTCGGGGGCTGTGACGCGCATTCCCTGCAATGGATAATATACAATTTCCTCGGAGTCTTCTCCGGGAACTCCAGAACATCACCAATCCGGCTCATACGTCCGGATGAGCTTCACACAGCATGCCTAAACCCGTACTCACACTTCCGGGCGCTAACACAGTTAATTGCGGGGACGTACACGCCAACCCGTCGGAGAGCTCCCTTCCTCCACCCGTTGGTGGAGAGGGGCTTCCACACAAATATGGAAATTGAGGGCTTCACCTGCCTAAGTTGAAATTTTGTTACCCTTGACGCGTGTTTGGCGGGGCCGCCACCGCGCTCGTTGCCCGAGGCTCCACGTCCAGCGTCCGTAGTGGTTGTCCATGCTTGGATCCGACCACCGTGGGAGAGTTGAAAGCTCCGAATAATTTTTCCCCTCCATGACCGAGCCCTTCCATGGCCGACCGTGCTCCAAGTGGCCGGCCGCCACTGTACAAGGCCGATCCCGGCTAGAGAGAGAGAGAGGAAGGGGGCGGGTTCTTTTTCTCCAGCCGACTAGAAAGAGAGAGGGGAAGGGGGCGGGTGCTGCTGCTGGCCGAGAGAGAAAGTGAGGGGGACGGGCTTGTTGCTGGCCGAGAGAGAGGAAGTGAAGGGGCGGGCTTGCTGCCGCCGAGAGAGAGGAAGTGAAGGGGCGGGCTTGCTGCCGGCCGAGAGAGAGGAAGTGAAGGGGCGGGCTTGCTGCCGGCCGAGAGAGAGGAAGTGGGAGCGGCGGCGGCGCTGCTTTGCCGGCGACGGGAGAGGGCGGGGAAGGGGCGGCGGCGGCTGGACTCGATATCCATGGCTAGGGTTCCCTTTCTTCCTTATCTCCTGCTTCTATTTTCTTTATTTTTTTCTCCTGCCCCCTCTCCCGAGCCCCACCTTTTCTCCCCTTTATTTTCTAATTCCTTTTTATTTTGTACCCAGCCCCCACCCTCTGCTGAACCCGATCCCACCCCCCTCAAATAAATCCAAAAATCTCCCCTACACATAAACGTATACACATATATATATATATAATAAATATATATATAGTAAATATATATATTTTTTATAACTCAAAACTTAACAACTCCACACGCGCGTACGAGAGCCCGCACGCCCTCGAACATGGCTGCACCAAATCGTCACTCGCAGTACGTCCCGAGCCCGCTCCCTGGGGAGGATCCCACTTGGCCGGGTACGGGGTTGTACAGAGATCCTACAGAATCGTCCCTTCTCCGCCGACTTGGCCGACCAGCACAAACACTTCCAGGAACTCCTTGTTGTTTGTTATCTTCTCCGTCTTCCTGACTCCTATGATATGATCCGCCAGCAAATCTTGGGTGAGGCGGAATCTCCTACTTTGGATGCCACCGCGGCTCGCATTGCCGCTGTTACTTCGCTGCTCCAACGCCCTCTGTTCGCCTCCCCTCCTTCCCAGGACTCCTATTCTCACCAGGCTCAGCGGGGGGGGGGGGGGGGGGGGGGGGGGGGGGGGGGGGGTCCTAGTGGTCGCAGCCACTCAGGCGGGCATGGTTCGTCCAGGTTCCTTTGCTCTCACTGTGGTCGTACCATCCATTCTGTTGACCGCTGCTGGCAGAAACATCCTCATCTTCGCCGTTCTAGTGATGCTTCTTCTTCGCCCTCCGCCTCCTCTCGGCCATCTGCTTCTGTGGCCACGACTTCTGGTAGTGCCCACGTTGTTACCCAAGGTAAATGGCTGATTGACTCGGGTGCTACAAATCATATGACTGGCAACCCTCATTGCTTCTCTCTCCTCGAAACACATGACCGCCTACCCCCGGTTCGTGTGGCGGATGGTTCACCGTCCCCGGTGCTTGGGACGGGAATGGTTCAGGTCACCCCGTCGCTTCGTTTGGAGGACACTCTCTATGTCCCGAAGTTCTCGTGCAACTTATTATCTGTTACTACTTTATGCCGGCAACTTCAGTGCTCTGTCTTATTCACTCCCACTTCTTGTTCTTTTCAGGACCCGAGGACCCAGCGGATGATTGCTACTGGGACTGAGAGCGGCGGACTCTACTTCCTCGACAACATTTCCGCTCTGTCCGCCACTCCTCCTCCTCTACAGATCTGCTTCAATGGCATCTTTGCCTTGGACATCCTCCTCCTCGGATTCTTCGCCAGCTTCTGCCCCACTTACCTTCGACCAGTCCTCCGCTCAACTGTGATGCATGTCAGCTTGGCAAACATCATCGCTCCTCCTTCCCGCCGAAGCAAGGCCGTGGCTCCTCTCGCTCGTTTGATCTCATTCATTCTGATGTTTGGGGTCCTGCTCCTACCCTTACCGTTGGTCGGGGTAGTTCCTACTTTGTAACCTTTATCGATGATTTTTCTAGATGTACCTGGGTGTATCTATTAAAAGATCGCTCTGAACTCTTTTCTATCTGGCAAACTTTTTACTTTATGATTAAGACACAGTTTGGCATTTCTATTAAAGTTTTACGTTCTGATAATGCTAAGGAATATCTTAGTCATGAATTCTGCTCTTTCTTTCGGCAACATGGTCTTCTTCATCAAACCACCTGTGTTTACACCTCCCAGCAGAATGGGGTGGCGGAGCGTAAAAACCACCACCTCCTTGATGTCGCTCGCACTCTCATGACGCAGATGCACGTACCCCGCTCCTACTGGGGCTACGCTGTGCTCCTCGCCTGATATCTCATCAATCATCTTCCCTCCACGGTTCTCCACGGCCAGACCCACTTCTCCATTCTCTACACCCACAGGGAACCTTTTCCTCTCCATCTCCGAGTCTTTGGGTGTACGGCTTTCGTTCACGCTCCATCCGCTACCCGCGACAAGCTTTCCCCCCGGTCCACCAAGTGTGTCTTTTTGTGGTACTCTACCACTCAAAAAGGCTATTGTTGTTTTGACCCCGTTCTGCGCAAACAATTTGTCTCCGCGGACGTGACATTCTTCGAGAATGCTTCCTACTTCTCTCTTGACTCCTTTCTTCCTCCTGATGTCTCTCCTTCTCCACCGCTTCTCTCCGTTCCTTCCCCGTCTCTCGATGTCTTCCTTCTTCCCTCCTCTCCTCCTCTGTCTCCTTCTTTGTCTGTCTCATCCTCTCCACCTCCTCCCTGTTCTCTGCGGCCGTCTCTCTCTAGTCCCGGGCCAGCCTTCTCCGCCACGTACGTTCCGGTCGCTGAGGCACCCGTCGCCCTGGATCTTCCCATTGCTCTTCGCAAAGGGGTGCGGGCGTGTAATCAACACCCGCTGGCGGCTGTTGTTTCCTATGATCGGCTTTCCCCATCTCGTGGGTATTTTGCCTTGGCTATCTCCGCTGCTACTACTCCTCGCACATACTAGGAGGCTCTTGCCATTCCTCACTGGAAGTCTGCCATGGATGAAGATATGGCTACTCTTACTGAACGGGGCACCTGGACCCTTGTTCCTCCCCTAGTGGGCACTGATGTGGTTGGCTGTCTCTGGGTCTTTGTTGTGAAGTTTCGCCCCGATGGCACTGTGGATCGCTATAAGGCCCGGCTGGTGGCCAAAGGCTTCACTCAGACTTACGACATTGATTACTTTAACACTTTCTCTCCGGTTGCTCGCCTCAGCACCATCCGAGTTCTTCTCTCTGTGGCTGTTAACCGGGATTGGGCTATTTCCCAGCTTGATGTCAAGAATGCCTTTCTCTATGGCGATCTTCAGGAGGACGTCTACATGGAGCAACCTCCTGGGTATGTTGCTCAGGGGGAGACACGCGTATGCCGTTTGAAGAAGGCCATTTATGGCTTAAAGCAGAGCCCTCGGGCATGGTTCGATAAGTTTAGTGGTATTGTGGCTACCATCGGCTTTGCAAGGAGTTCGGCCGACCACTCCTTATTCATTCGCAAAACGGACTAGGGATTTGACGAAGAAACACCTCCGTCAACACCTGGTAACGAAGGATATGGGCTCCCCGAAATACGTTTTGGGGATAGAAATCTCTCGGAAGCCTGGCTCGTTGGTTCTCTCCCAAAGGAAGTATGCCCTTGATCTTTGACAAGAGGCAGGATTGACAGGTGCCAAACTGGCCCGGTTTCCCATGGCTATTGGAGAAGACAAAACATGGACGAATGACTCGCCTCTTCTATCTGATGTCACAAGGTACATACGTTTGGTGGGCAAACTCATCTATCTCACGGTGACCAGACCCGATATCTCCTATACTGTAGGCAAGGTCAGTCAGTTTATGCAAGCTCCCAGGGAGTGTCATCTTCAGTCTGCCTTGAAGATTTTAGAGTATGTTAAAGCAGCACCAGACAAAGGGTTAATCTTTCAGAAGAATGGTCATCTGAGGGTTGAGGGCTACTCAGATTCAAGTTATGCATATGATAAAGGCGATCGTAAGTCCACATCAGGTTTTTGTACTTTTGTCGGAGGAAATCTTGTCAGTTGGAAGAGCAAGAAACAGTCTGTTGTCTCCAGATCCAGTGCAGAAGCCGAATACCGGAGTATGGCGTCAACCACGTGTGAGTTAAAGTGGTTGCGGGCTCTCATGCTTGACCTAGGAGAGGTCTATGACTATCCTCTTCCTATGTTCTGTGACAACAAGGCCGCTATATACATATCCAGAAATCCAGTCTTCCATGAGAGAACAAAGCATATAGAGGTTGACTGCCACTTCATTCGGCAAGAGATTTTGAAGAAACAGATTTGAACTCCGTTTGTCACCTCTGACAAGGAATTGGCAGATATCTTCACAAAGCCGGTCTCTACTTCCTTCTTTCACAATTGTGACAAGCTGGGCATGATTGATATCTATGCTCCAGCTTGAGGGGTAGTGTTGAAGTATTAGACCGGGCGGCCTTGCGGTCTTGTCTGGCGGTTTGTTGACCGAGCGGTCTGGCGGTCTAACTCAGAAGCCTGGAGACCGGGCGGTCTATCGGTCCTGCGGTCTAACCCATCTGTCTAACCGCGCGGCCTGTGCGGTCTCCTTTATTTCTAGCCGCTCAGCACTGTACATGTTTAGTCCCACATTGTTTGTTTGTACTCTCTCATATCTCCTCCATTCTATAAAAGGGAGGTCATACTTTTGTAAATGATATCTTTTTTGGATAATAAAATTTCAATTATTCAAATTTCTATCCGTTTATTAGCTGCGTGTTCGCTACTTTTTACAAAGGCAAAATCAACTCCCCCCCGGACTGGCGGTCGTTGCCCCCTTATGCGGACAGGTCATCCCGAAAGCCCTTCCCGAAGATCAGGTCGAGGCTGTCCTCCTTCTCGCTGGGCAGCGTCGCCGGGAACAGACTCGGCATGAGGTCCCGGGTTGTGATCTCCTCGCAACCCTCCAACGGCACACCCGAATCCTTCATCATCTGCAGGGTGCATTCGGCGGCCTCGATGGAGTTGACCCGCAGCCTTTTGGCAATGTCAGCCTCGCTAAAGATTCTCGGGCTCTTGTACGCAAAGGTGGGCTCGACATCGCCAGGGGGGAAGAAGATCTTCGCTTGGCAGCGGACCTCGTGATGTAGGCTCATGTTCTCCTTCTTCAGCGTCGCATTCTCCCCCTCGAGCCCGGCAAGGCGAGTTCGCAACTGCTCATTCTCCTCCTACAGCCTGGCGAAGCGAGCCCGCAACTTCCCAGCAGCCTTGTCATCCTGAAGAGAAGCACATTAGTAACAGCGCAGAAAATTCTAAGTAAAAGAAGAGGAGGCAGCTCGATGCTTACCAGTCCGCCAGCGGCTGGGACGAGTAGGTTCTCGGCGATTTCGAGTTGCCTCGCCAGGTCGACGGCCTTGTCCATGGCAACATCGCGCACCTGCTCGGCATTTTGGACGTGGTTGCTGAGGTTGAAGCTCCGGTGGATCATCATGTGATGAAGCTCCATGGCTCACATGTGGGCTTACAAGCCCTCGTGGCCGAGCTGCCGCAGGGCCATGCCCTTGTAGGCCTCGGCATCCTCGCGGCCATAGAGGCCGAAGCCGAGCGCGTAGGCATTGTAAGACCCCCTTTTTTTTTCTTTTTGGACACCGGGGTCTTAGGCCCAGAACCGCCGTTTTGCGGTGACTCCTTCACGCCCTGAAGAGTCATCACCACAAAGCGCCGATTCTGCCGGCCATCTCGATCACATAAAAGTAGCAAAATAATGAAGTAAATGTAAACTATCTGTCCACAGAGAATCACATGACATAATAAATATAACTCCACGAAGGGAGTGTCCACAGAAAATAACATCAGAGTAGCAAAACGGGCTTATGCCCGGTACATCAAATCCTCACTACAAGATCTCTCATGCAGAAACAAAAGTAGAAAACTGCTCAGGGTCGAGACTCACGGTCCCGGCTGTGTGTACTCCGGAGCTAGACTGCCCCACCTCCAAGCGCACCGGTCTCTGGGGCTGCTCCTCCATGCTGGTCTCCGCGATCACCTAAATGATGCGGTTCAGAAACCGTTAGTCTAAAAGACTAAGTCCTATCATCCCCCACCCCTTCCCCCACGGCTCCTAGGCACCGAGCGGAGAGGAAGAAAGGGGAGGACTTGAAGGTGGAGAATATCAAAAGCAGATGGCAGCGGTCCTATTCTAGCAAGTTCTATAGCATATAAAGACAATAAGTTGTACTATGAAATGTAACCTTCACTTATGTGAAAAACACATAAGCCAAGGGGTCTTTTGCAAGGCTCCCATCGTATAAAAAGTCCCATACCGATTTATACGCTGGGGTGTCGGTGGTTAAACAGCAGTGACTAAATATATCAAAATTAACCTTAATTTATAAACTTGCCCACACAAGCTTATAGACTAAGGGGTCGTTTAGCAGGTCCTAAGGTATAAGCGTCCCATTCCACTTATACTTTAGGTGTCAAGGTTAAAGGTAACGATTATGCCATGACATGCAAGTGGGTATGATGGACATGCAAGTGCAACACACACACCCGACTCTGTGCACACAGACCTTTAGTTCCCCCTTTCTGGAGCCGTAACCTCCCAGGATACCTCCGTAGTGGCAGACGGAAGCGGTGGGTTGGGCCTCGCCCACCTCTAAACCAGTAAAGCACTACCGGTCAGACCTATCGTACGCCTCAACGCTTGGTGCACGAAGCGGACTCCTGCGTACTCTTACCGGCTGGCGCACCGGACTTCTGTTGGCGAAGTGCTAACCACACTTGCCGAGTCAACGTATTGGTGTCGGTGCATCGACCCTCCAATACCGAAGACCCACCACCTTAATTTCCTTTCCTGTTATGCACATGCAAATTAGCATAGTCAAGAATCGAGCCGAAGCTCCCCGGACCAACACGTCCGACTCAAGCAATTGAGCTGAAGCTCCCCGGACCCAGAGTCCGCCTTTTAACCATCCGAGCCGAAGCTCCTATCCAACCTCTGGTGCCATCAGTGTTGTGGAATGTGCAACCCTAATTACTAAGTTACTCTTTTCAGCTTGTTAAACAGTTTACGTTAATCCAGGACTGCCCCCGGTATTCCCTGTGAAGAGCTCTCAAGGGGCACTAGGAACTATGTTGGGATTACGCCCAGCGTTCCCTTTCGCAAGGTACTTATTTTATTATTGGTTGACTCCCTTACCCTTTATTTTCTCATATTTCGATATGCTAATCCTAGGGTAATTTGACTCCAACTCTCCTTGGGTAGGACGATCTTTCGTCGGACCCGAACGCCTATAACCCTAGACAGAACCACACCTTACTCACTCATCTTCCCAATACGCAGCCTATTCCACTTGTCCTTACAACAATCCATCCGGACCCATCATACTTGCCCTAATTCACATCCAAATGAAATCCTGCAGTTTTGCTATATGCAGACCACTTAAGCTACATGACCCGTAAAAAGGGAAGTACATGAAATACTCATCCAGTACCCTTATGATAATTATTAGAGGTCTAAAAGGACATTTGAAGCATAAATCCAGAAATCCATAATTTTCCTAATTTGTCTGATAATTAATATATTTATTCTAGTGTCCCAAAAGGCCCAGGTTTGAACATGAAGTACCATTTTCAGACAAGCTATTAATCCACTAAATTTATAATAATTACATAATGCCTAATCAACTCTAAATTCTAAGTCTCCCAATTTTTCAGCAAGGTTTAGGCCTTAAATTAAATTTCAAAGATGTCACATAAAAAGTCATTTTAAAAGATTCTATAGTAATAACACCTCCAGAAATTCAGAAAAAATTCAGGGATGATTGTGATGGACTACAAGTACCCTAGCAAAAGTTTCATAATTTTTCATTTGGAAATAAAGCTATATTTGATTTTCTTATGAACTCTCTAATTTAAGGGTTAATGAACAAAGTATGCTAATCAGTCATCAAATAATTCCACAAATATTTCCATATGATAACATTGAGCTAAAAACACTATGCAGGAAGTTTCATGATTTTTTAGTAAGTAATGGCCTCTGACAAGAATTATTAATATGTGATCGAAATAAAACACTTGTGAAGTAAATGCCCTAAATAGATATCCAGAAATTCCAACAAAATTCATACATGATTATCATAACCTAAAACTAACTCTGCCCATGTTTCATGCCCTCTTGAATGGTAGTGAGACCACAATAGCCAAAATAATTATGAGGGCATTACCATTGATTACTAATGAAGTGCTAGAAATATTGTCCAAAATTCCTCAAGAAAATTATCAGAGCTCTAAATACCCTAAACCCCTCTCTACCCAAATTTGGTTAAGTTTCAAGATGTTTAGGTAACCTAAACCTACACTACAAGATTTAGGACCTAAGCTAGGGTTAGGGTTTTGGGGCCCCTATCCTTTTCAAAATTAGCTCATATTTTAAACAGATGGTTCTATATATCCTAGGAACCTCTTTGCAAAATTTGGAGTTCATTCAAGGTGATTAGGACTCATACCCTTCACAAGGCCAAAAGGTCCCTCCTTAGGGTTTGACCTAGGAACTTAGGGCAAATCTATTCCTCCCTACCCCATATTCCATGGGGAGGTGATAAGTGCCATAACAAGCCAGTGGCCCAAATTTCAGCCTCTGTTGAGGTGATTTGGTCACTCAAAACCAAAAGTGCAACTTTTGACCAAAATGCCCCTTTATAGGGTATAAATAGGGTTGGGTCAAAACCTATTCAAAACACATCCAAATTAAATGAAATTTTATACAGGTACCTAATTGGAACCCAGGGACCACTCACCAAAATTTGGGAGGGTTTGGAAGTGTTTAGGGCACCTACTTAATTTATCTAATAATTATTAAATATTTACAAAAACTATAGAAATATTTTCTCCAAAAATTTCCATTTTTGGGCAGGCCCTAGGTATGTCTAGGATAAACGCTCTGCCAAAATTTCAGCTAATTTGGGCTAGGGGTGAAGAGTGGGCACTCAATTTTGTGACTGCCTAGCCCTAAGGGTATGTCCCACCAAAATGGGTGCCCTGGTCTAACCAGAAGCCTAAATGGGTTCAAACCAATTTTAAAATAAAGTAGACAGGAAGGGCTACAATTCATGTGTTGACCATTTTCCCATACAGAGCATCTAACTATTTTTAAAAATTTAAAACATTAAATGCCCAAAGTGTGACAGAATGAAATAAATATCATTAATTTCCTATAGTTTGATTTTGATGCAGCGCGAATCTTGGCGCAAGGATCAACGGCATCTGGTCATCGTCCCCATTGAGCCAACGGCTGAGATTCATCCCGCCTGGAGCGATTTCCAAGCCCTGTCGCCGGCGATCCAGCCCCTTCCCCGGCCGGCCACCGCCACCAACACCTCCGTTGAGGTGGTGGCTATCGTCAGGCGGCGGCTCCGCCGCCGGAGAGGCGTTTTCCGGCGGATAAAGCAAGAGATTTTCTTGCCGAAACCAGGAGAAATCCGGATTGAATCGGGCTCAATTGAGCCCGAAACTCAAGCCTAATGATTCCTAGGATCTACCCGCGTGTTAAGGAGAGGAGGACCTTCCTGGCGGCCTGGATGCGAGAGGAGCTGCGGGATGCCATTGACGACGGCGGCGGCGCTCGGCTTCTGCAACTGCATAGTGGAATGGCCCGTCTCCTCCAGGTGAACGCTCTAAAATGATCCCCTCGGCTCCCTGAAGGTGTTTAAATGGCAAATGGGGGGAGAGGAGAGGCTGGTTCTTCAATAGCCATTAACACCATTAAAGGTGTGGCTTGGGTTGTGTGGAGGGGGGTTGAACCCACCCCTTGGTGGCCGGGAAACGGCTGGAATCAACTCCTCTCTCCTAGAGGAGTTGATTGCAGCCATAATGGGTTGCTGTTAGTCTCCCTTGGCCGGCCTCTCACTTCCCCCTTCTCCTTCCTCATTTTCTCTCTCCTCCATTATCATGGAGAGGAGCTCCTTTCTCTCTCCTAGTCACCTCTGGTTGACTAGTCAGCCTTACCCACTAAATGCAGCCCACTTGATTATGATGGTCATGGGAATGGGTTTAGCCTAAGGGAGAAGTGGCTTGGGCTTGGGTTAGCCCTTTTTGGGCTAAGTTGACTTGACCCTAAATGAGGGTTGACTTGGTCAGTTTGACCATCTAGGTTGACCCCATTGGGTCCTGGGTGATTCATTGGCCTCCCCTAAGGTCTATGTAGGGTTGGGTAGGGTTGACTCGGCACCTTAAAGGTCACTTGACCCTTGGTAAGGTCACTTTGACCATTTTAGGGCTAGAGTTGACTTGGGTCAACATGACCATTAGGGTTCACCCCTATGGATCCTTGGTGACCCATTGACTTCCCTTAGGGTCTAGGTAGGGTTATGTAGGGTTACCCTGCACTTTGGAGGTCACATACCCTTAGTAAGGGTACTTTGATCAGATTAGGGCTTAAGTTGACTTGGGTCAACCTGGCCTCTAGGGCTGACCCCAATGTGTCCTTAGTGACCCATTGACCTCACTTTAGGGTTAGGAGGGCATAGGTGGGGTCCTCTAGACTAGGAGTGGGTCAATTGGCCCTAAGTAGGCTAGGTTGACCCATTCAGGGCTAGGGTTGACCTTGGTCAACTGGGCCTCTTGGGTTGGCCCTAATGGGTCCTTTTGGCTCTAATGGGTCTCCCAAAATGTTTGGGAGTGTTGTGGTAGGGTCTTGGGGCCATGGTGAAGCCCCATTGTCATTCTAAACCATTGTTCAAAATTCTACTATTTGCAGACCATGGTGATCCCCACCTTGGCCTCCTATCTCTTGGCCCATTTCTGGCTTCCTAGGGTTTTGTCATGACCTAGTCATGGCCAAAACCACTCTTAGGGGTCTAGTTGGAAATGGGATGTTACAAATCCCAATAAACAAAACAAAGATTTCGTCCCCGAAATCAAGGTTGGACCTACGGGTCTTATTACCGAAGGAAAGAGTCTTGTAACATCCCATTATGACGTCTTGTTTGTTAAATTTGATTTTATGGGAAAACTTAGATCTAAGACCCCTTTCGCCCAAACGGCGAACCAAAATCGCAGTAAACAAGGTTAAGCCCCCAATAAACAAAAGATAAGCCCCTATCTAATAGAGCAGCCCTTAGTATACTTAAAGCAGGAAAAATAAATTAACATCTTGAGGGGTCTGAGAGGTATACCTGACTGAATAGCTCGGGGTATCTTTGTCGCATCAGGTCCTGTGGCTCCCAGGTATGCTCCTCCTGGCCGTGGTTCCTCCACAGGACCTTGACTAGTGGGACCTTCTTGCGTCGCAAGACCCGCACTCCTCGGTCGTCGATCCTCACAGGCTCCAAATGAACCGACCGGTCTGAAGCTACCGGCCCTTCGGTAGTCAGAATCTGCTGCTCCGGGCATAGCAGAGCCCTCCTCAAAGAAGAAATGTGGAAGACGTCGTGCAGCGCTTCCAGCTCTGGTGGTAACTCCAGCCGGTAGGCTAGGGGTCCGATCCGCTCCAGGATCCTGTAAGGGCCCATGTACCTAGGGCTGAGCTTCTTCCTCCGACCACGCACCCGTGAAACTCCATGCATGGGCCGGATCTTCAGAAACACCCGGTCCCCACCTGGAACTCCACCTGCCGATGCCGGGCGTCATAATACTTAGCCTGTCTACTCTGTGCCTCGAGCATCCTGTCCCTGATCAGCCTCACCTGTGCCTCGGTGTCTTCAACAAACTCTGACCCCAACACTTTCGGATCCTCGTTCTGCACCCAAGAAAGCGGGGTCCGGCATCTCCTCCCGTACAAGGCTTCGTAAGGCGCCATCCTGATGCTGGACTGGTGGCTGTTGTTATAGGAGAACTCGACAATGGGCAAGAGTTTCTCCCACGGTTCCCCGCGGTCCAAGATGCATAGCCTCAAAAGGTCCTCTAGCGTCCGGTTGGTGCGTTCTGTCTGCCCGTCTGTCTGGGGGTGGAATGCAGTGCTGAAAGTCAATCGCGTGCCTAAGTAAGCTTGCACGGATCTCCACTCCCTGGAGGTGAACCTGCCATCCCGATCCGAAACTATCGTCCTGGGCACGCCATGATAACGAATGAACTGCTCCACAAACTTCCGCACCAGTACTCCTACTGAATCATCCTTCCTGATCGGTATAAATCGAGCCACCTTGGTCAACCGATCGACGATTACCCAGATCGAGTCATTCCCTGTCTGAGACCGGGGAAGCCCATGTATGAAGTCCATGGCTATGTCATCAAACTTCCACTCCGGCACCGGGAGTGGCTGCAATAATCCCGCGGGGTTCCTGCACTCCGCCTTCACTAGCTGACATGCCTCACAATGGGTCACGAAGTGTGAGACATCCTTCTTCATGCCCGGCCAGTACATCGTCTTCTTCAAATCAGCCGTCATCTTTGTGATCCCCGGGTGTACAGAATACCGGCTGCAGTGCGCCTCCATCATAATATCCTCTCGGATCTGGCCTCCCTCCGGTATATACACCCGTCCTCTGAAGCACACCAGGTCGTCCCTCAGTGTGTAGTCTCCTGCAGTGCCTGCCTCCAGAGCTTGGAAGATGGGCTCTAACTTGGCATCCTGCCTCTGTCCTTCTCTGACTCGGTCTCTGATGTCATCGGTAACGCCTATCGCGGCCATGTACTCCTCATAGAGCTAAGGATCATCGGACGATACCAGGGTAATGTGCATGTCCTCTAGTCTCTGCAGCAGCTCCATAGACATCAACTGAGGCTCTGCTCCTGCTGTGGCAGCTCTCCTACTCAGTGCGTCCGCTACCACGTTTTCCTTCCCCGGGTGGTAATGCATCTCATACTGATAGTCAGAAAGGAACTCCACCCACCGCCTCTGCCTGATGTTTAGTTCCTTCTGCGTGTCCACGTACTTAAGGTTCTTATGATCGGAGTATATGTCACAGTGGACTCCATATAGGTAATGCCGCCATATTTTTAGTGCGAATACAACTGCTCCCATCTCCAGGTCGTGCACTGGGTAGTTCTTCTCATGGGTCTTCAGCTGGCGGGAAGCATAAGCTATGACGTGTCCGTTCTGCATCAGTACTGCCCCCATCCCCTGAGATGATGCGTCGGTGTAGACCTAGAATCCCTCCCTCCCCAAGGGGAGAGTAAGAATGGGAGCCGAGATCAGCCGATCCTTCAGCTCCTGGAAAGCTGTCTGGCACTGCGGGAACGGTACCTCCTTCTTTATCAAGGATGTGAGCGGGAGGGCGATTCGAGAGAATCCCTCCACGAACTTCCGATAGTAACCGACAAGTCCTAGAAAACTCCGTACGTCAGTGGCTGTTTTCAGCTGCGGCCACTCCGAAATAGCTCGAATCTTTGCCGGGTCCACTGCCAGCCCGGCTCCGCTGATAATGTGACCTAAGAAAGCCACCTCCTTCAGCCAGAACTGACACTTACTGAACTTCGCATAAAGACGATGCTCCCGCAGTCTCTCCAGGGTCAATGCTAGATGTCGCGTGTGCTCCTCCTCCGTCTTAGAATAGATAAGGATGTCGTCTATGAACACTATGACGAACACATCCAAATAAGCCTCGAAGACCCGGTTCATGAGGCTCATAAACGCTGACGGAGCATTCGTGATCCCGAAGGGCATCACGATGAACTCATACAATCCATATCGGCTACTAAAGGCCGTTTTCGGAATGTCCTCCTCCCGGATCCGCAGCTAGTAGTAGCATGATCTCAAGTCCAGCTTCGAAAAGTAATGGGCTCCCTCCAGCTGATCGAACAACTCGTCTATCCCGGGGAGCGGATAGGTATTTCGGACGGTCAGCCTGTTTAGTGCTCGATAGTCGATGCACAGGCGTAAAGTGCCGTCCTTCTTCTTTACGAATAGGACAGGAGCTCCCCATGATGAGGAACTCGACCTAACAAATCCTGCTTCCACCAGCTCCTGCAACTGTGTCCGAAACTCCGCCAACTCCTTCGGGGCCATCCGATAAGGGGCCTTGGATACCGGCTTAGCCCCTGGTACCAACTGAATCTGGAAGTCCTTTTCCCTATGCGGAGGTAGTCCTGGCAGCTTATCCGGAAAAATGTCGGCGTAGTCACGAACCACCGGAATGTTAGCAATCAGGCCCTTCTCCTCAGTCATCTCGAACAATACTTGATATACCTCGTCCCCTTGCATATGAGCCTTAATGGCCTGAATAGATGAAAGCAGGCGACGGGAGACCGGTGTAGTACCTTCGAATGTCGCATAAGTATCGCCATGGCTGAGCACGACCCTCCTTGCCGGGCAATCAATCTGGGCATGGTTCCAGACAAGCCATGTCATGCCCAAGACGAGGTCGAAGTCCGGCATCCTCAGGATCGTCGTCGGGGCCTCGAGTGTCAACCCGTCTATGGTAACCTCCAGGAGGCACTTTTCTGTGGACTGGATCTCCATCCCATTAGGGAGGCGCACCCTCCTGGGTAGTCCCGTATAACATCGAATCTGATCCAGGTCCTTGATGAAATCCTCCGACACAAAGTTGTGCGATGCCCCCGTGTCGAACAGGGTATGGGCAGGCTTGCCGCACACCATCACCATTCCTAAATCAGTTTGAAAGAAACTCTGGTGTAAGGTTTTCTAACCTAGGTCGTTTAGTAGTTCTATTAACACTTAATATGAGTAATGAATGAATCCAAAATTAAGATTACTCTCATACCTGCAATAACCCTGTCCGGGTTCCGGGGCTGTGCTAAGTCCAAAGCGTAAATCTGCTCCCCATTCTGCCTGCGGTCGCCTCCCTGGTAACCACGTCCAAGGCCGCGTCCTCGGCCTCCGAAATGCTGGGCCGGTGGGCCACCCCGTGGTGCTGGAGGTGGTGCCCCCCTTATAGGGCAGTCTCTCCGGAGGTGTCCCACCTGGTGACAGTTGAAGCACTCCGGCGGAGGATACGCCATACCCCGGGGTCTCTGCATCTCCAGGATCCGGAGAGGTTGAGGGGCCAAGACCACCTGCTCTCTCGGCTCCTGCCTCAACTCCTGACGAGGCTGCTCCTCTGCCCTTCTTCCATCTGGTACGGTGCCTCGCCGCTGATCATTTCGGGCCCTCCGGCCCTGGTCCTCCGCTTGCCGTTTCCGGCCCCGAGTGGTGTGCCAGTCGGCCTCAATCCTCTTCGCCATCTCCAAAATCCGGGAGATGGGCCCGTCAGAGACAAAAAGCAGGGCCTCCCTCAACTCCTCTTTTAGGCCCTTATAAAACCTCTTGACGTAACCTGCTTCATCCAGCTGATAGGAGCCCGCATATCGGGTCAAATGATCGAACTCTCGGTGGTACTCCACCACTGTCCTGGTGCCCTGCCTCAGCTGCAAGAACCGCTCCTCCAACTCGTCCCTGGCCGACTGAGGAACAAAGTGCTCCAGCAGCGTGGCCCTGAACTCTTCCCAAGTGATTTCTGCAATCTCTCTATCAGCAAAAGTCGTGTCCAACAGCGTCTTCCACCACCGCTTGACATGTGACTCCAAGCAAGATACCACTAGGGCCACCCTCTCCTCCCAAGGGCATCGTATCCCAGTCAACATCTCGTACATCACATCCAGCCACTCCTCTGTCCGTACTGCCGACTCTGTCCCTAAGTAAGATGGGGGAGAGAGTCCTCGGAAGGTGCTCATCCAGTTGGCCCCTGGGTTTGGCTGCTGGGCTGGGGCTTGCTGAGCCCGGAAGGCCTCAAGGATAGCTGTAAGGGTCTGCCCCATGTCTGACTGGAGGAAAGGTGTGGGGACCATGGGAGGTGGTGCAATGTCTGGAGTCTGCTGAGCTCTACCTTGTGGGGTGGGCTGAGCTGGGGGCTGCAAAACGAACTACATCAGTAGGTAATCGACTCAATGCCTAATGAAAGTGGACAATTTACATGTGATTCCCCCCATATGGGCACACCACTGCTTCCGCTGCTTAGTTTGTCCCCAAACTAAACCCGCGCGGGGGTGACCCAGGGTTGTGGACGGCTACTTTTCGATCGAGGTCTGCTCTAATACCACTTGTAAGACCCCCTTTTTTTTTCTTTTTGGACACCGGGGTCTTAGGCCTAGAACCGCCGTTTTGCGGTGACTCCTTCACGCCCTGAAGAGTCATCACCACAAAGCGCCGATTCTGCCGGCCATCTCGATCACATAAAAGTAGCAAAATAATGAAGTAAATGTAAACTATCTGTCCACAGAGAATCACATGACATAATAAATATAACTCCACGAAGGGAGTGTCCACAGAAAATAACATCAGAGTAGCAAAACGGGCTTATGCCCGGTACATCAAATCCTCACTACAAGATCTCTCATGCAGAAACAAAAGTAGAAAACTGCTCAGGGTCGAGACTCACGGTCCCGGCTGTGTGTACTCCGGAGCTAGACTGCCCCACCTCCAAGCGCACCGGTCTCTGGGGCTGCTCCTCCATGCTGGTCTCCGCGATCCCCTAAATGATGCGGTTCGGAAACCGTTAGTCTAAAAGACTAAGTCCTATCATCCCCCACCCCTTCCCCCACGGCTCCTAGGCACCGAGCGGAGAGGAAGAAAGGGGAGGACTTGAAGGTGGAGAATATCAAAAGCAGATGGCAGCGGTCCTATTCTAGCAAGTTCTATAGCATATAAAGACAATAAGCTGTACTATGAAATGTAACCTTCACTTATGTGAAAAACACATAAGCCAAGGGGTCTTTTGCAAGGCTCCCATCGTATAAAAAGTCCCATACCGATTTATACGCTGGGGTGTCGGTGGTTAAACAGCAGTGACTAAATATATCAAAATTAACCTTAATTTATAAACTTGCCCACACAAGCTTATAGACTAAGGGGTCGTTTAGCAGGTCCTAAGGTATAAGCGTCCCATTCCACTTATACTTTAGGTGTCAAGGTTAAAGGTAACGATTATGCCATGACATGCAAGTGGGTATGATGGACATGCAAGTGCAACACACACACCCGACTCTGTGCACACAGACCTTTAGTTCCCCCTTTCTGGAGCCGTAACCTCCCAGGATACCTCCGTAGTGGCAGACGGAAGCGGTGGGTTGGGCCTCGCCCACCTCTAAACCAGTAAAGCACTACCGGTCAGACCTATCGTACGCCTCAACGCTTGGTGCACGAAGCGGACTCCTGCGTACTCTTGTCGGCTGGCGCACCGGACTTCTGTTGGCGAAGTGCTAACCACACTTGCCGAGTCAACGTATTGGTGTCGGTGCATCGACCCTCCAATACCGAAGACCCACCACCTTAATTTCCTTTCCTGTTATGCACATGCAAATTAGCGTAGTCAAGAATCGAGCCGAAGCTCCCCGGACCAACACGTCCGACTCAAGCAATCGAGCCGAAGCTCCCCGGACCCAGAGTCCGCCTTTTAACCATCCGAGCCGAAGCTCCTATCCAACCTTTGGTGCCATCAGTGTTGTGGAATGTGCAACCCTAATTACTAAGTTACTCTTTTCAGCTTGTTAAACAGTTTACGTTAACCCAGGACTGCCCCCGGTATTCCCTGTGAAGGGCTCTCAAGGGGCACTAGGAACTATGTTGGGATTACGCCCAGCGTTCCATTTCGCAAGATACTTATTTTATTATTGGTTGACTCCCTTACCCTTTATTTTCTCATATTTCGATATGCTAATCCTAGGGTAATTTGACTCCAACTCTCCTTGGGTAGGACGATCTTTCGTCGGACCCGAACGCCTATAACCCTAGACAGAACCACACCTTACTCACTCATCTTCCCAAGACGCAGCCTATTCCACTTGTCCTTACAACAATCCATCCAGACCCATCATACTTGCCCTAATTCACATCCAAATGAAATCCTGCAGTTTTGCTATATGCAGACCACTTAAGCTACATGACCCGTAAAAAGGGAAGTACATGAAATACTCATCCAATACCCTTATGATAATTATTAGAGGTCTAAAAGGACATTTGAAGCATAAATCCAGAAATCCATAATTTTCCTAATTTGTCTGATAATTAATATATTTATTCTAGTGTCCCAAAAGGCCCAGGTTTGAACATGAAGTACCATTTTTAGACAAGCTATTAATCCACTAAATTTATAATAATTACATAATGCCTAATCAACTCTAAATCCTAAGTCTCCCAATTTTTCAGCAAGGTTTAGGCCTTAAATTAAATTTCAAAGATTCCCCATAAAAAGTCATTTTAAAAGATTCTATAGTAATAACACCTCCACAAATTCAGAGAAAATTCAGGGATGATTGCGATGGACTACAAGTACCCTAGAAAAAGTTTCATAATTTTTCATTTGGAAATAAAGCTATATTTGATTTTCTTATGAACTCTCTAATTTAAGGGTTAATGAACAAAGTATGCTAATCAATCATCAAATAATTCCACAAATATTTCCATATGATAACATTGAGCTAAAAACACTATGCAGGAAGTTTCATGATTTTTCAATAAGTAATGGCCTCTGACAAGAATTATTAATATGTGATCGAAATAAAACACTTGTGAAGTAAATGCCCTAAATAGATATCCAGAAATTCCAACAAAATTCATACATGATTATCATAACCTAAAACTAACTCTGCCCATGTTTCATGCCCTCTTGAAGGGTAGTGAGACCACAATAGCCAAAATAATTATTAGGGCATTACCATTGATTACTAATGAAGTGCTAGAAATATTGTCCAAAATTGCTCAAGAAAATTATCAGAGGCTCTAAATACCCTAAATCCCTCTCTACCCAAATTTGGTTAAGTTTCAAGATGTTTAGGTAACCTAAACCTACACTACAAGATTTAGGACCTAAGCTAGGGTTAGGGTTTTGGGGCCCCTATCCTTTTCAACATTAGCTCATATTTTAAACAGAGGGTTCTATATATCCTAGGAACCTCCTTGCAAAATTTGGAGTTCATTCAAGGTGATTAGGACTCATACCCTTCACAAGGCCAAAAGGTCCCTCCTTAGGGTTTGACCTAGGAACTTAGGGCAAATCTATTCCTCCCTACCCCCTATTCCATGGGGAGGTGATAAGTGCCATAACAAGCCAGTGGCCCAAATTTCAGCCTCTGTTGAGGTGATTTGGTCACTCAAAACCAAAAGTGCAACTTTTGACCAAAATGCCCCTTTATAGGGTATAAATAGGGTTGGGTCAAAACCTATTCAAAACACATCCAAATTAAATGAAATTTTATACAGGTACCTAATTGGAACCCAGGGACCACTCACCAAAATTTGGGAGGGTTTGGAAGTGTTTAGGGCACCTACTTAATTTATCTAATAATTATTAAATATTTACAAAAACTATAGAAATATTTTCTCCAAAAATTTCCATTTTTGGGCAGGCCCTAGGTATGTCTAAGATAAACGCTCTGCCAAAATTTCAGCTAATTTGGGCTAGGGGTGAAGAGTGGGCACTCAATTTTGTGACTGCCTAGCCCTAAGGGTATGTCCCACCAAAATGGGTGCCCTGGTCTAACCAGAAGCCTAAATGGGTTCAAACCAATTTTAAAATAAAGTAGACAGGAAGGGCTACAATTCATGTGTTGACCATTTTCCCATACAGAGCATCTAACTATTTTTAAAAATTTAAAACATTAAATGCCCAAAGTGTGACAGAATGAAATAAATATCATTAATTTCCTATAGTTTGATTTTGATGCAGCGCGAATCTTGGCGCAAGGATCAACGGCATCTGGTCATCGTCCCCATTGAGCCAATGGCTGAGATTCATCCCGCCTGGAGCGATTTCCAAGCCCTGTCGCCGGCGATCCAGCCCCTTCCCCGGCCGGCCACCGCCACCAACACCTCCGTTGAGGTGGTGGCTATCGTCAGGCGGCGGCTCCGCCGCCGGAGAGGCGTTTTCCGGCGGATAAAGCAAGAGATTTTCTTGCCGAAACCAGGAGAAATCCCGGATTGAATCGGGCTCAATTGAGCCCGAAACTCAAGCCTAATGATTCCTAGGATCTACCCACGTGTTAAGGAGAGGAGGACCTTCCTGGCGGCCTGGATGCGAGAGGAGCTGCGGGATGCCATTGACGACGGCGGCGGCGCTCGGCTTCTGCAACTGCATAGTGGAATGGCTCGTCTCCTCCAGGTGAACGCTCTAAAATGATCCCCTCGGCTCCCTGAAGGTGTTTAAATGGCAAATGGGGGGAGAGGAGAGGCTGGTTCTTCAATAGCCATTAACACCATTAAAGGTGTGGCTTGGGTTGTGTGGAGGGGGGCTGAACCCACCCCTTGGTGGCCGGGAAACGGCTGGAATCAACTCCTCTCTCCTAGAGGAGTTGATTGCAGCCATAATGGGTTGCTGTTAGTCTCCCTTGGCCGGCCTCTCACTTCCCCCTTCTCCTTCCTCATTTTCTCTCTCCTCCATTATCATGGAGATGAGCTCCTTTCTCTCTCCTAGTCACCTCTGGTTGACTAGTCAGCCTTACCCACTAAATGCAGCCCACTTGATTATGATGGTCATGGGAATGGGTTTAGCCTAAGGGAGAAGTGGCTTGGGCTTGGGTTAGCCCTTTTTGGGCTAAGTTGACTTGACCCTAAATGAGGGTTGACTTGGTCAGTTTGACCATCTAGGTTGACCCCATTGGGTCCTGGGTGATTCATTGGCCTCCCCTAAGGTCTATGTAGGGTTGGGTAGGGTTGACTCGGCACCTTAAAGGTCACTTGACCCTTGGTAAGGTCACTTTGACCATTTTAGGGCTAGAGTTGACTTGGGTCAACATGACCATTAGGGTTCACCCTATGGATCCTTGGTGACCCATTGACTTCCCTTAGGGTCTAGGTAGGGTTATGTAGGGTTACACTGCACTTTGGAGGTCACATACCCTTAGTAAGGGTACTTTGATCAGATTAGGGCTTAAGTTGACTTGGGTCAACCTGGCCTCTAGGGCTGACCCCAATGTGTCCTTAGTGACCCATTGACCTCACTTTAGGGTTAGGAGGGCATAGGTGGGGTCCTCTAGACTAGGAGTGGGTCAATTGGCCCTAAGTAGGCTAGGTTGACCCATTCAGGGCTAGGGTTGACCTTGGTCAACTGGGCCTCTTGGGTTGGCCCTAATGGGTCCTTTTGGCTCTAATGGGTCTCCCAAAATGTTTGGGAGTGTTGTGGTAGGGTCTTGGGGCCATGGTGAAGCCCCATTGTCATTCTAAACCATTGTTCAAAATTCTACTATTTGCAGACCATGGTGATCCCCACCTTGGCCTCCTATCTCTTGGCCCATTTCTGGCTTCCTAGGGTTTTGTCATGACCTAGTCATGGCCAAAACCACTCTTAGGGGTCTAGTTGGAAATGGGATGTTACAAATCCCAATAAACAAAACAAAGATTTCGTCCCCGAAATCAAGGTTGGACCTACGGGTCTTATTACCGAAGGAAAGAGTCTTGTAACATCCCATTATGACGTCTTGTTTGTTAAATTTGATTTTATGGGAAAACTTAGATCTAAGACCCCTTTCGCCCAAACGGCGAACCAAAATCGCAGTAAACAAGGTTAAGCCCCCAATAAACAAAAGATAAGCCCCTATCTAAATAGAGCAGCCCTTAGTATACTTAAAGCAGGAAAAATAAATTAACATCTTGAGGGGTCTGAGAGGTATACCTGACTGAATAGCTCGGGGTATCTTTGTCGCATCAGGTCCTGTGGCTCCCAGGTATGCTCCTCCTGGCCGTGGTTCCTCCACAGGACCTTGACTAGTGGGACCTTCTTGCGTCGCAAGACCCGCACTCCTCGGTCGTCGATCCTCACAGGCTCCAAATGAACCGACCGGTCTGAAGCTACCGGCCCTTCGGTAGTCAGAATCTGCTGCTCCGGGCGTAGCAGAGCCCTCCTCAAAGAAGAAATGTGGAAGACGTCGTGCAGCGCTTCCAGCTCTGGTGGTAACTCCAGCCGGTAGGCTAGGGGTCTGATCCGCTCCAGGATCCTGTAAGGGCCCATGTACCTAGGGCTGAGCTTCTTCCTCCGACCACGCACCCGTGAAACTCCATGCATGGGCCGGATCTTCAGAAACACCCGGTCCCCCACCTGGAACTCCACCTGCCGATGCCGGGCGTCATAATACTTAGCCTGTCTACTCTGTGCCTCGAGCATCCTGTCCCTGATCAGCCTCACCTGTGCCTCGGTGTCTTCAACAAACTCTGACCCCAACACTTTCGGATCCTCGTTCTGCACCCAAGAAAGCGGGGTCCGGCATCTCCTCCCGTACAAGGCTTCGTAAGGCGCCATCCTGATGCTGGACTGGTGGCTGTTGTTATAGGAGAACTCGACAATGGGCAAGAGTTTCTCCCACGGTTCCCCGCGGTCCAAGATGCATAGCCTCAAAAGGTCCTCCAGCGTCCGGTTGGTGCGTTCTGTCTGCCCGTCTGTCTGGGGGTGGAATGCAGTGCTGAAAGTCAATCGCGTGCCTAAGTAAGCTTGCACGGATCTCCACTCCCTGGAGGTGAACCTGCCATCCCGATCCGAAACTATCGTCCTGGGCACGCCATGATAACGAATGAACTGCTCCACAAACTTCCGCACCAGTACTCCTACTGAATCATCCTTCCTGATCGGTATAAATCGAGCCACCTTGGTCAACCGATCGACGATTACCCAGATCGAGTCATTCCCTGTCTGAGACCGGGGAAGCCCATGTATGAAGTCCATGGCTATGTCATCAAACTTCCACTCCGGCACCGGGAGTGGCTGCAATAATCCCGCGGGGTTCCTGCACTCCGCCTTCACTAGCTGACATGCCTCACAATGGGTCACGAAGTGTGAGACATCCTTCTTCATGCCCGGCCAGTACATCGTCTTCTTCAAATCAGCCGTCATCTTTGTGATCCCCGGGTGTACAGAATACCGGCTGCAGTGCGCCTCCATCATAATATCCTCTCGGATCTGGCCTCCCTCCGGTATATACACCCGTCCTCTGAAGCACACCAGGTCGTCCCTCAGTGTGTAGTCTCCTGCAGTGCCTGCCTCCAGAGCTTGGAAGATGGGCTCTAACTTGGCATCCTGCCTCTGTCCTTCTCTGACTCGGTCTCTGATGTCATCGGTAACGCCTATCGCGGCCATGTACTCCTCATAGAGCTAAGGATCATCGGACGATACCAGGGTAATGTGCATGTCCTCTAGTCTCTGCAGCAGCTCCATAGACATCAACTGAGGCTCTGCTCCTGCTGTGGCAGCTCTCCTACTCAGTGCGTCCGCTACCACGTTTGCCTTCCCGGGTGGTAATGCATCTCATACTGATAGTCAGAAAGGAACTCCACCCACCGCCTCTGCCTGATGTTTAGTTCCTTCTGCGTGTCCACGTACTTAAGGTTCTTATGATCGGAGTATATGTCACAGTGGACTCCATATAGGTAATGCCGCCATATTTTTAGTGCGAATACAACTGCTCCCATCTCCAGGTCGTGCACTGGGTAGTTCTTCTCATGGGTCTTCAGCTGGCGGGAAGCATAAGCTATGACGTGTCCGTTCTGCATCAGTACTGCCCCCATCCCCTGAGATGATGCGTCGGTGTAGACCTAGAATCCCTCCCTCCCCAAGGGGAGAGTAAGAATGGGAGCCGAGGTCAGCCGATCCTTCAGCTCCTGGAAAGCTGTCTGGCACTGCGGGAACGGTACCTCCTTCTTTATCAAGGATGTGAGCGGGAGGGCGATTCGAGAGAATCCCTCCACGAACTTCCGATAGTAACCGACAAGTCCTAGAAAACTCCGTACGTCAGTGGCTGTTTTCAGCTGCGGCCACTCCGAAATAGCTCGAATCTTTGCCGGGTCCACTGCCAGCCCGGCTCCGCTGATAATGTGACCTAAGAAAGCCACCTCCTTCAGCCAGAACTGACACTTACTGAACTTCGCATAAAGACGATGCTCCCGCAGTCTCTCCAGGGTCAATGCTAGATGTCGCGTGTGCTCCTCCTCCGTCTTAGAATAGATAAGGATGTCGTCTATGAACACTATGACGAACACATCCAAATAAGCCTCGAAGACCCGGTTCATGAGGCTCATAAACGCTGACGGAGCATTCGTGATCCCGAAGGGCATCACGATGAACTCATACAATCCATATCGGATACTAAAGGCCGTTTTCGGAATGTCCTCCTCCCGGATCCGCAGCTAGTAGTAGCCTGATCTCAAGTCCAGCTTCGAAAAGTAATGGGCTCCCTCCAGCTGATCGAACAACTCGTCTATCCCGGGGAGCGGATAGGTATTTCGGACGGTCAGCCTGTTTAGTGCTCGATAGTCGATGCACAGGCGTAAAGTGCCGTCCTTCTTCTTTACGAATAGGACAGGAGCTCCCCATGATGAGGAACTCGACCTAACAAATCCTGCTTCCACCAGCTCCTGCAACTGTGTCCGAAACTCCGCCAACTCCTTCGGGGCCATCCGATAAGGGGCCTTGGATACCGGCTTAGCCCCTGGTACCAACTGAATCTGGAAGTCCTTTTCCCTATGCGGAGGTAGTCCTGGCAGCTTATCCGGAAAAATGTCGGCGTAGTCACGAACCACCGGAATGTTAGCAATCAGGCCCTTCTCCTCAGTCATCTCGAACAATACTTGATATACCTCGTCCCCTTGCATATGAGCCTTAATGGCCTGAATAGATGAAAGCAGGCGACGGGAGACCGGTGTAGTACCTTCGAATGTCGCATAAGTATCGCCATGGCTGAGCACGACCCTCCTTGCCGGGCAATCAATCTGGGCATGGTTCCAGACAAGCCATGTCATGCCCAAGACGAGGTCGAAGTCCGGCATCCTCAGGATCGTCGTCGGGGCCTCGAGTGTCAACCCGTCTATGGTAACCTCCAGGAGGCACTTTTCTGTGGACTGGATCTCCATCCCATTAGGGAGGCGCACCCTCCTGGGTAGTCCCGTATAACATCGAATCTGATCCAGGTCCTTGATGAAATCCTCCGACACAAAGTTGTGCGATGCCCCCGTGTCGAACAGGGTATGGGCAGGCTTGCCGCACACCATCACCATTCCTAAATCAGTTTGAAAGAAACTCTGGTGTAAGGTTTTCTAACCTAGGTCGTTTAGTAGTTCTATTAACACTTAATATGAGTAATGAATGAATCCAAAATTAAGATTACTCTCATACCTGCAATAACCCTGTCCGGGTTCCGGGGCTGTGCTAAGTCCAAGCGTAAATCTGCTCCCCATTCTGCCTGCGGTCGCCTCCCTAGTAACCACGTCCAAGGCCGCGTCCTCGGCCTCCGAAATGCTGGGCCGGTGGGCCACCCCGTGGTGCTGGAGGTGGTGCCCCCCTCATAGGGCAGTCTCTCCGGAGGTGTCCCACCTGGTGACAGTTGAAGCACTCCGGCGGGGGATACGCCATACCCCGGGGTCTCTGCATCTCCTGGATCCGGAGAGGTTGAGGGGCCAAGACCACCTGCTCTCTCGGCTCCTGCCTCAACTCCTGACGAGGCTGCTCCTCTGCCCTTCTTCCATCTGGTACGGTGCCTCGCCGCTGATCATTTCGGGCCCTCCGGCCCTGGTCCTCCGCTTGCCGTTTTCGGCCCCGAGTGGTGTGCCAGTCGGCCTCAATCCTCTTCGCCATCTCCAAAATCCGGGAGATGGGCCCGTCAGAGACAAAAAGCAGGGCCTCCCTCAACTCCTCTTTTAGGCCCTTATAAAACCTCTTGACGTAACCTGCTTCATCCAGCTGATAGGAGCCCGCATATCGGGTCAAATGATCGAACTCTCGGTGGTACTCCACCACTGTCCTGGTGCCCTGCCTCAGCTGCAAGAACCGCTCCTCCAACTCGTCCCTGGCCGACTGAGGAACAAAGTGCTCCAGCAGCGTGGCCCTGAACTCTTCCCAAGTGATTTCTGCAATCTCTCTATCAGCAAAAGTCGTGTCCAACAGCGTCTTCCACCACCGCTTGACATGTGACTCCAAGCAAGATACCACTAGGGCCACCCTCTCCTCCCAAGGGCATCGTATCCCAGTCAACATCTCGTACATCACATCCAGCCACTCCTCTGTCCGTACTGCCGACTCTGTCCCTAAGTAAGATGGGGGAGAGAGTCCTCGGAAGGTGCTCATCCAGTTGGCCCCTGGGTTTGGCTGCTGGGCTGGGGCTTGCTGAGCCCGAAAGGCCTCAAGGATAGCTGTAAGGGTCTGCCCCATGTCTGACTGGAGGAAAGGTGTGGGGACCATGGGAGGTGGTGCAATGTCTGGAGTCTGCTGAGCTCTACCTTGTGGGGTGGGCTGAGCTGGGGGCTGCAAAACGAACTACATCAGTAGGTAATCGACTCAATGCCTAATGAAAGTGGACAATTTACATGTGATTCCCCCCATATGGGCACACCACTGCTTCCGCTGCTTAGTTTGTCCCCAAACTAAACCCGCGCGGGGGTGACCCAGGGTTGTGGACGGCTACTTTTCGATCGAGGTCTGCTCTAATACCACTTGTAAGACCCCCTTTTTTTTTTCTTTTTGGACACCGGGGTCTTAGGCCTAGAACCGCCGTTTTGCGGTGACTCCTTCACGCCCTGAAGAGTCATCACCACAAAGCGCCGATTCTGCCGGCCATCTCGATCACATAAAAGTAGCAAAATAATGAAGTAAATGTAAACTATCTGTCCACAGAGAATCACATGACATAATAAATATAACTCCACGAAGGGAGTGTCCACAGAAAATAACATCAGAGTAGCAAAACGGGCTTATGCCCGGTACATCAAATCCTCACTACAAGATCTCTCATGCAGAAACAAAAGTAGAAAACTGCTCAGGGTCGAGACTCACGGTCCCGGCTGTGTGTACTCCGGAGCTAGACTGCCCCACCTCCAAGCGCACCGGTCTCTGGGGCTGCTCCTCCACGCTGGTCTCCGCGATCCCCTAAATGATGCGGTTCGGAAACCGTTAGTCTAAAAGACTAAGTCCTATCATCCCCCACCCCTTCCCCCACGGCTCCTAGGCACCGAGCGGAGAGGAAGAAAGGGGAGGACTTGAAGGTGGAGAATATCAAAAGCAGATGGCAGCGGTCCTATTCTAGCAAGTTCTATAGCATATAAAGACAATAAGCTGTACTATGAAATGTAACCTTCACTTATGTGAAAAACACATAAGCCAAGGGGTCTTTTGCAAGGCTCCCATCGTATAAAAAGTCCCATACCGATTTATACGCTGGGGTGTCGGTGGTTAAACAGCAGTGACTAAATATATCAAAATTAACCTTAATTTATAAACTTGCCCACACAAGCTTATAGACTAAGGGGTCGTTTAGCAGGTCCTAAGGTATAAGCGTCCCATTCCACTTATACTTTAGGTGTCAAGGTTAAAGGTAACGATTATGCCATGACATGCAAGTGGGTATGATGGACATGCAAGTGCAACACACACACCCGACTCTGTGCACACAGACCTTTAGTTCCCCCTTTCTGGAGCCGTAACCTCCCAGGATACCTCCGTAGTGGCAGACGGAAGCGGTGGGTTGGGCCTCGCCCACCTCTAAACCAGTAAAGCACTACCGGTCAGACCTATCGTACGCCTCAACGCTTGGTGCACGAAGCGGACTCCTGCGTACTCTTGTCGGCTGGCGCACCGGACTTCTGTTGGCGAAGTGCTAACCACACTTGCCGAGTCAACGTATTGGTGTCGGTGCATCGACCCTCCAATACCGAAGACCCACCACCTTAATTTCCTTTCCTGTTATGCACATGCAAATTAGCGTAGTCAAGAATCGAGCCGAAGCTCCCCGGACCAACACGTCCGACTCAAGCAATCGAGCCGAAGCTCCCCGGACCCAGAGTCCGCCTTTTAACCATCCGAGCCGAAGCTCCTATCCAACCTTTGGTGCCATCAGTGTTGTGGAATGTGCAACCCTAATTACTAAGTTACTCTTTTCAGCTTGTTAAACAGTTTACGTTAACCCAGGACTGCCCCCGGTATTCCCTGTGAAGGGCTCTCAAGGGGCACTAGGAACTATGTTGGGATTACGCCCAGCGTTCCATTTCGCAAGATACTTATTTTATTATTGGTTGACTCCCTTACCCTTTATTTTCTCATATTTCGATATGCTAATCCTAGGGTAATTTGACTCCAACTCTCCTTGGGTAGGACGATCTTTCGTCGGACCCGAACGCCTATAACCCTAGACAGAACCACACCTTACTCACTCATCTTCCCAAGACGCAGCCTATTCCACTTGTCCTTACAACAATCCATCCAGACCCATCATACTTGCCCTAATTCACATCCAAATGAAATCCTGCAGTTTTGCTATATGCAGACCACTTAAGCTACATGACCCGTAAAAAGGGAAGTACATGAAATACTCATCCAATACCCTTATGATAATTATTAGAGGTCTAAAAGGACATTTGAAGCATAAATCCAGAAATCCATAATTTTCCTAATTTGTCTGATAATTAATATATTTATTCTAGTGTCCCAAAAGGCCCAGGTTTGAACATGAAGTACCATTTTTAGACAAGCTATTAATCCACTAAATTTATAATAATTACATAATGCCTAATCAACTCTAAATCCTAAGTCTCCCAATTTTTCAGCAAGGTTTAGGCCTTAAATTAAATTTCAAAGATTCCCCATAAAAAGTCATTTTAAAAGATTCTATAGTAATAACACCTCCACAAATTCAGAGAAAATTCAGGGATGATTGCGATGGACTACAAGTACCCTAGAAAAAGTTTCATAATTTTTCATTTGGAAATAAAGCTATATTTGATTTTCTTATGAACTCTCTAATTTAAGGGTTAATGAACAAAGTATGCTAATCAATCATCAAATAATTCCACAAATATTTCCATATGATAACATTGAGCTAAAAACACTATGCAGGAAGTTTCATGATTTTTCAATAAGTAATGGCCTCTGACAAGAATTATTAATATGTGATCGAAATAAAACACTTGTGAAGTAAATGCCCTAAATAGATATCCAGAAATTCCAACAAAATTCATACATGATTATCATAACCTAAAACTAACTCTGCCCATGTTTCATGCCCTCTTGAAGGGTAGTGAGACCACAATAGCCAAAATAATTATTAGGGCATTACCATTGATTACTAATGAAGTGCTAGAAATATTGTCCAAAATTGCTCAAGAAAATTATCAGAGGCTCTAAATACCCTAAATCCCTCTCTACCCAAATTTGGTTAAGTTTCAAGATGTTTAGGTAACCTAAACCTACACTACAAGATTTAGGACCTAAGATAGGGTTAGGGTTTTGGGGCCCCTATCCTTTTCAACATTAGCTCATATTTTAAACAGAGGGTTCTATATATCCTAGGAACCTCCTTGCAAAATTTGGAGTTCATTCAAGGTGATTAGGACTCATACCCTTCACAAGGCCAAAAGGTCCCTCCTTAGGGTTTGACCTAGGAACTTAGGGCAAATCTATTCCTCCCTACCCCCTATTCCATGGGGAGGTGATAAGTGCCATAACAAGCCAGTGGCCCAAATTTCAGCCTCTGTTGAGGTGATTTGGTCACTCAAAACCAAAAGTGCAACTTTTGACCAAAATGCCCCTTTATAGGGTATAAATAGGGTTGGGTCAAAACCTATTCAAAACACATCCAAATTAAATGAAATTTTATACAGGTACCTAATTGGAACCCAGGGACCACTCACCAAAATTTGGGAGGGTTTGGAAGTGTTTAGGGCACCTACTTAATTTATCTAATAATTATTAAATATTTACAAAAACTATAGAAATATTTTCTCCAAAAATTTCCATTTTTGGGCAGGCCCTAGGTATGTCTAAGATAAACTCTCTGCCAAAATTTCAGCTAATTTGGGCTAGGGGTGAAGAGTGGGCACTCAATTTTGTGACTGCCTAGCCCTAAGGGTATGTCCCACCAAAATGGGTGCCCTGGTCTAACCAGAAGCCTAAATGGGTTCACACCAATTTTAAAATAAAGTAGACAGGAAGGGATACAATTCATGTGTTGACCATTTTCCCATACAGAGCATCTAACTATTTTTAAAAATTTAAAACATTAAATGCCCAAAGTGTGACAGAATGAAATAAATATCATTAATTTCCTATAGTTTGATTTTGATGCAGCGCGAATCTTGGCGCAAGGATCAACGACATCTGGTCATTGTCCCCATTGAGCCAACGGCTGAGATTCGTCCCGCCTGGAGCGATTTCCAAGCCCTGCCGCCGGCGATCCAGCCCCTTCCCCGGCCGGCCACCGCCACCAACACCTCCGTTGAGGTGGTGGCTATCGTCAGGCGGCGGCTCCGCCGCCGGAGAGGCGTTTTCCGGCGGATAAAGCAAGAGATTTTCTTGCCGAAACCAGGAGAAATCCCGGATTGAATCGGGCTCAATTGAGCCCGAAACTCAAGCCTAATGATTCCTAGGATCTACCCGCGGGTTAAGGAGAGGAGGAGGACCTTCCTGGCAGCCTGGATGCGAGAGGAGCGGCGGGATGCCATTGACGACGGCGGCGGCGCTCGGCTTCTGCAACTGCACAGTGGAATGGCCCGTCTCCTCCAGGTGAACGCTCTAAAATGATCCCCTCGGCTCCCTGAAGGTGTTTAAATGGCAAATGGGGGAGAGGAGAGGCTGGTTCTTCAATAGCCATTAACACCATTAAAGGTGTGGCTCGGGTTGTGTGGAGGGGGGCTGAACCCACCCCTTGGTGGCCGGGAAATGGCTGGAATCAACTCCTCTCTCCTAGAGGAGTTGATTGCAGCCATAATGGGTGGCTGTTAGTCTCCCTTGGCCGGCCTCTCACTTCCCCCTTCTCCTTCCTCATTTTCTCTCTCCTCCATTATCATGGAGAGGAGCTCCTTTCTCTCTCCTAGTCATCTCTAGTTGACTAGTCAGCCTTACCCACTAAATGCAGCCCACTTGATTATGATGGTCATGGGAATGGGTTTAGCCTAAGGGAGAAGTGGCTTGGGCTTGGGTTAGCCCTTTTTGGGCTAAGTTGACTTGACCCTAAATGAAGGTTGACTTGGTCAGTTTGACCATCTAGGTTGACCCCATTGGGTCCTGGGTGATTCATTGGCCTCCCCTAAGGTCTATGTAGGGTTGGGTAGGGTTGACTCGGCACCTTAAAGGTCACTTGACCCTTGGTAAGGTCACTTTGACCATTTTAGGGCTAGAGTTGACTTGGGTCAACATGACCATTAGGGTTCACCCCTATGGATCCTTGGTGACCCATTGATTTCCCTTAGGGTCTAGGTAGGGTTATGTAGGGTTACCCTGCACTTTGGAGGTCACATACCCTTAGTAAGGGTACTTTGACCAGATTAGGCTTAAGTTGACTTGGGTCAACCTGGCCTCTAGGGCTGACCCCAATGTGTCCTTAGTGACCCATTGACCTCACTTTATGGTTAGGAGGGCATAGGTGGGGTCCTCTAGACTAGGAGTGGGTGAATTGGCCCTAAGTAGGCTAGGTTGACCCATTCAGGGCTAGGGTTGACCTTGGTCAACTGGGCCTCTTGGGTTGGCCCTAATGGGTCCTTTTGGCTCTAATGGGTCTCCCAAAATGTTTGGGAGTGTTGTGGTAGGGTCTTGGGGCCATGGTGAAGCCCCATTGTCATTCTAAACCATTGTTCAAAATTCTACTATTTGTAGACCATGGTGATCCCCACCTTGGCCTCCTATCTCTTGGCCCATTTCTGGCTTCCTAGGGTTTTGTCTTGACCTAGTCATGGCCAAAACCACTCTTAGGGGTCTAGTTGGAAATGGGATGTTACAGGCGTGACCGGTGGAGACTTCGCGGTCAGCCCAAGAGGTGTGGAGGGTGGAGATTGAGACTCGGTGGGCCATCCCGTCCCACTGAACCATAGGCTCACCGGCCAAGCCCTTCCACCTCCCCCCAAAGCTGGAGAGAGGATGGTCCTTCAGCGTAGTGAGATCGCGGGCCACCTTCTTCACAGTAGGCGGTGCAGAGGTCTCCCCCCCCCCCCCGCCCCTTGCTGGTGGTTTCCCTCGGCGGGCTCTCCGGCGACCCGTCTGGGATGGTTTCGGGTGAGCTTATATATTTGGGGCTTTGTTGATGTTGTTGATGTCTCGCCTGAGGGACCACCACAGCTTTCTTTATTTTCTTTGGCAGTTGTTGGCGATGGGGCGGGCTCCGCATGCTCAGTCCGCCTCTTGCTGGACGAGGGTTTGGAGGAAGCCGCCTCGTCTCAGCAAGCCGCAGCCGCCATCTTCTCACGATCAAGGGGGTCTGGATATAGCCTTGAGTCCGCGAACAGCGGGTTCACGGGGATCAGTCGCTCACCTGCACGAAAAGACAGAAAAATTCTATCAACAATTGGCGAGCTGAGCAATAGGAGAGAAGAATACCTTCACTGGGAGGAACGGGGGGGGGAGCGAGTTGAGGCCCCTTCGCAGGAAGGTGACCTCGAAATCATTGTGGAGGAAGAATTTGTGGAGCTCGGCATCGTTACCAGACACAGTAGGGGGCGGTATACATCCTCGCCCTTTTGTTGGGGGGAGTAAGGGATGTTGCCGAGATCGCCCTTGATGAAGGCGATCTTGGTCATCCAGTTATGGTGCTTGTTCGCAATCTCACAAACTTTGATGAGCGAGCCCCCGAAGAAGGCGATGTCGTCTGGGGTCGCCTTATAGGATAAGAGTTTCCTGAAGACGGTCAGGTTGAACTCTATCCACTACAGCGGAGGAAGCAGGCGAACGCCACCATCATGGCGATGGCATTCGAGTTGAGTTGCGCGGGAACCGTGCCATAGTACTTCAGGATCTGGCGGACTTCCGGCCAGAGGGGTAGGTGCAACCCCACCTCAAAATGCGAGATGGGTAAGGCGAGCTCGTCGTTGTAGAAGTTGTTGATCGCCTCCCCTTCCCTCGGCCGACGCGCCTCGAAGCTGGGCGGAACATGGTCGCTGATGAATTCGACGAGCTCCGCCTCGGTCGTGTTCCTGTCAAAGAAACAATAATCGGCGAAGTGTTGAGCGCACTTGGAGCGGCCATCGGCATCGGGGTTAGTCTTGCCCATGCTCGCGGAAGGGTTAGAACGCGAGTAGGAAATGAAAGAGCGTAGGAAGAGAGAGAAATTAAGCAGTAAAGGCGGTGGTACGGGGTTGGTGGGGGGCTATTTATAGAAAAAGAAGCCTAAGGTCGAGCTGTCCAATCAGCCCAGCTCGCCTATTCCAGCTCGCCAGACCCAGCTCGCCAACTTCCTTAATGTGTCCCATCATGTGCCGAACTTGATATAAAGGAATATGCAGTATTATTCGAATGTCAGGCACTAAAGTCAAAATGTTCGAAGTTATTACAAGCCGAAGTGAGGAAGGCTGAACGAATGAAATACAAGAAAAAAGAAAACACGGCACGCGGGCAGAAAGGGGTCAGGAGGCGAGTACCGGTCGGCTCGGCAGTGCAGCCGTTTTCTATCTGCCCCGGCCTCGCATCCCTCGCCCCCCAGACTGCTTCGAGTGGAGAAGCTCGTGAATTCGTCCCGAGTTCCTCTGCGCCACCGAGAGGCCCTCGTCGATCTCGTCCAGCAGTCGGGAGGGGGACGTCATCTCGTCGGCCAGGTTGCTCCTCACCTTGTCCGCGAGCCGCACGTAGTCGCGCTGCAGCGCCTCATTGACCTCCTGCACCTCGTGCAGGCCGCACATGAGCTTCTTGAAGAGCATGATCCCCATCCTCGTTAGCTCGTCGTTCTCCACTTCTGGACCCAGATAGGACTCTAGCGAGCTTGGGGAGGGGAGGGGGGAATAGCGGGCTGAAAGAAATAGTGCTTAACCACCTAGAGGGGGGGGGGTGAATAGGTGAACTTTATATTTTTAACTTTTAGGCAGAAACACTGAACAATTAAACATGTATTTGCAATTTTCTATAGCAATTCAGCACAGCTAGCACAACAATCATAGAAATAAACAAACACAGAGTACACACAGATTTTTATAGTGGTTCCCCAAGATCTGGGTACATCCACTTTCCCCCTTCGCCCATCTATTAGTGTACTAGATTCGGCCTAACTTCTGCACTACTCCTCAGATCCTCAGATCCTACAGCTCAGAACCCTAAAACAGGTTCCTAAAACTCAGAGTGTCCCCACTCCTACAACTCAGGCAATAAGCCCTACCACTCAGTCTTCAACAAGACCTACACTCAGAGAACAAAGTCTCATACAACTCAGGCACAAGGCCCTACCTCAGTCTTCAACAAGACCTACACTCAGAGCACACAGTCTCCTACACTCAGCCTTTATAAAATAGGCTTACAGCTCAGATCTATACAAGATCCTACAGGAATATGATAATACAAAGTAATTAACCACAACTCTGACAGAGAGAGATGAGTTGACTGACTTCTTGATGAGTTCTTGGAAGAACTTGGCAGAGATCAACCTCCCTTTGCTTTCTTCAAAGCTTCTTGAAATAGAACTCAGTAGGGTTGAATCTCCTGTGAAGATGATCTTCAATCAACTTCTGTCTTGAGATTCAGATCTCAATCTGAATCTTACTTAGCAGCCTGGTTCAGCAACTGCTCTTCTTAGAAGGAGCTCTCTCTCTCCAACTTCTTAGATCTTCTGTCGAAGATCTTCTTCTTTTGTGTTGTTAGATCTCTATGTAGATCTTCAATCTGTTATTGATCTTCAATGAATAATCTGTAGATTGTCACTTCATTTCTTATTTCTGTTGAAGGAGAAAGGTCTTTATATAGTCTTCCTCTAAGGTAACTGGCTGATCCGGTTTATAACAACCTTCTGACAGCTCTGACAGTTGCAGTTGACCGGTTGAAATGGCAGCTGTCAAGTCATCCAGTCACTTCTTGAAATCACTGTCACTGTCTGAAAGTGTCGAGACAGATAGTCATTATGTGTCAACACAAATAGACTAAGTGTCGACACAAGTGAACTAAGTGTCGACACTAGCCTTGATGGTGTGGACACAACTCCTTGTGTTGTTGTAACAGCTTCTCGACACTGCTTCTTCTGAATGTGTCGACACTGATTCTGTGTGTCTACACAAGCCTTCTGTTGAATGTGTCGACACTGATTCTGTGTGTCTACACAAGGCTTCTTCTTTAACACTTAGTTGAATTCTGCTGTGTGTCGACACTTCTCCTTTGTGTCGACACAACTTCTTTTGTTGTTGATACTTGCTGAGTGTCGACACATCTCCTTTGTGTCAACACATGCCTTCATGTGTTGAAACTTGCTGCGTGTCGACACATCTCCTTTGTGTCGACACAAGTACTTTAACTTTGTTGAAGTTTGCTGAGTGTCGACACCGCCTCCTGGTGTCGACACATTTGATGTCGGCAAAGCTTCTCTGAGTGTCGACACTGCCTCTAAGTGTAGACACAGATTATGTTGACAATTCTTCACAGTGTGTCGACACTGCCTGTATGTGTCGACACTTTGCTTCTGGTGTCGACTCTGCCTTTCCTGGTGTCGACACAATTACTCCAAGTGTCGACACAGCTTCTCTAGGTGTCGACACAAGTCTTCATAAGTGTCGACACTGCATCTCTAGGTGTCGACACATGGACTTAGAAACTTTTCCTGCAATCCTGTAGTTACTTAACCTGCACAAATAAACTCAAAGCACATCAAATACACCTTGATGTATATCATTGAGTAGGGTGAGGCTTCTTCAAATCTGGTACACATTTTCCAATGTACCCAACACGGGCTGTCCGTAAAGATTCCTTGGCCGCGGATTTGCTGGGAAGGGATGCAAAGACAAAAGCATCAGTATTCAAAAGGAGTGTCTCGGAAAACCATAGGACAAGAAACAGAGGCCAGCTTACCCGACAAGCTCGGCACCTCCAAGAAAGTGCGGGGAAGGACCAATCTCAGGTCCTTACCGCGGCCTGGGTGGCATTTTTCTGGCGAGAGGAGGTTGAAGTCCGAAACAGGGATGGTTTTGGCACCAACCCCCGCAGTCCCGGCAGGTCGTTGAGGGGATGGGATTCGAACTGGCGACTTCGGCCTTTGCGAATTCAGCCGGGGGAGATTCTCCAGAGTTTTTAACTGCGAGTCGCCGAGGGCGTTTTGGACTCACGGCATGGAGACTTCGGCGTCATTCCGCTGGCTGTCTGGGTCACCACAGAGGTCAACAACGTTTTTACCCTTATCTAGGGCAGGCAGATTGGAGGAGCCGGTCCCGTGCTCCAGGGTTGTCTTCAGATCACCAAATATGGGCTCGGCCACCTAGGGAAACGGTTTCGCCCTCTTGGCGGGATTGGGCTCGGCAGAGCCGCTATGAGGGACAACAAGCGGAACCGCGGTCAGGTTGGTGATGCGGGTGGAGGAGGCCTCACGAACTCGGCCAAGCCTCTCTTGAATCTACTTAGGGATCAACATCTCGACAGAGTTGGAGCAAAGGCAATGGCAAGAGTCACCCAGGTATGTAGGCATATATATATAGCCGTAGGTGGACCCCACCCAAAGATTCTCTGGCTCCTCCCGCACTCGCCGAACACTTGGGGTTGGATGATTCTTTCCAAGCTTTGTTAAGCTCAAAAATAGCGGGGATTGTGTACAACCCCGTATCTGGCGAGTGGGATCGCCAGAAACCAAGGGAGTAAAGCTCGACAACCCCTAGCTCGCCAGGGCGAGTCCAGCTAGTCGCGTGCGAGTAGGGCCAGCCAGGCCTGCACTCACCGAGCTCGGTGTTCGACGAACTGAGCACGACGATCGTCGAACAGAGCCCGGAGTTCGTCGACTCCCAGGCCTTCTGTCGATTCCCAAGCCGCTCGCCGAGTCCTGAAGATTGAGCGAGCCCGCAGCTCGCGAGCAGGGCAGGCTGGACCCATGCTCGTCGCCCCTGCCGAGAAGAGAACGCCGAGGGTTCCTCGCTTATTAGTTATGTAAGGAATTTTTACCATTTTGCCCCTGTTGGCCTGCCCATAGCCTGCTAAAAAAAGCGGAGTTACGTTGTTGGCAAACCTGGTTGGCCTGCACATAGCTATTTAAAACAACGGAGGTTGGCTATTTGCCGGCCATTTTCAGAAATCTATAAATAGGACCCAAGGGGCACCTCAGAAAGCAGGCTTCCTATGCTCACTTGTTCCCTGATCTTTGAGCACTTTCTGAGGTAGCCTTAGCTCGGCAGTACCAACTAGGTATAACAATACCCTCCCGAGCCTCCAGCTCGCAGTACCAACTCGTCCTGACATCGACCAACAATCCGAGCCACCAGCTCGTAGGACCAACAAGCCCTATAACACTCCAACCCACACATGGGTGAGATCGCTATAACATTCCTTAATTCTATCTGAAAGATAATAATTGTCAACCTAAATCACCTAGAGGGGGGTGAATAGGTGAGTTGTGCGTCTTTTGCGGAATAAAAAATCTTAGAACACAGCACAGATCAATCTACCAAATTATCACAGACGAGACAAGATTTATAGTGGTTCCTCGATCTTAGGTACATCCACTTTCCCTCACCGATCTAGCAATATACTAGACTCGGCTACTCCACTATCTCAGATTGAAAATCAATCCTACCCGCGGAACAAAGTTCCTACAATCTCAATCCAACCAACTGGATCTACAACTCGGAAGGCAAAACTTCCTACAAAATCGGAGTTGAAAACTACTACACTCGGAGAAAACTTCTCCTACAAGAATGAAAATTGTTTAAGAAATTACAAACAATATTTTTCTATCAGATCTGCAAGCAAGCAACCAGGATCTTCTTCTTGTAAGCTTTGCGGCACTTTCAAAAAGATGAAGAAAATCTCGGCAACAGATCTGGAATCTTCTTTGTCTTACACGATCGGAAAGAGATGAGCAGTTGAGAAATGATCTTGATCTGTAAAACTTCTTCAGTCTATTTTCTCTGAAAATCTAAGCCCTTGCCGGAGAAGAACAATGGCGGCGACGGCTTTCGTTCCGTGAAGAAAGAGAGAGGAAACAGCAGCGGCGAGAGAGAGAGACGGCTGCAGAAATTTTCCAATAATATTTGATCATGAAAGCTTGAATTCTTGTTATTAGGGTTTGTCGATTAGACAGGCCTTATATAAGAATACTAATAACGGTCATAATTGGTCTTAATGACGTACACGTGGACCAATCATGTCACGGAATTTGAAAATCTGTCAAATCTGGACTTAGCAGAAATTTCTGAGAAAAAGAGAGTGATATACACGAGTGGGTATACAACTACTCGAGTAGGTAAGGGACTACTCGAGTAAGTGAAGAAAAGTTACTCGGGTATATAACTCATGACTACTCGAGTAGGTTTGAAGACAACTACTGGAGTACATATAATCAACTACTCGAGTACTTAGAAGAACTACTCGAGTATGCAGAAAATTTCACGAGAAGTGGAGAGGAACTACTCGAGTACAAGATGTACTACTCGAGTAGGTAAGAAAAACTACTCGAGTGGTTTGATGAACTACTCGAGTGATAGGGCTTAGAAACATTTCTGAATACTGGAAGATGAGCTACTCGAGTAGTCGGACTGAACTACTCGAGAGGATATAGTCTACTCGAGTATATGAAAAGACTTACTCGAGTAAATGACTTAGAAAAATTTAAGAGAAGAGAAATCTGCACCACTCGAGTAAGAAGAATTATCTACTCGTGTAGTTAAGTAAGATACTCGAGTAAGTGACAGTCTACTCGAGTCTATGGACTTGACTTCACGAGAGGAAGACTTACTTACTCGAGTAGGTAAGAGTTTTGATTCAAGTATAAAGTAGGTATTCCACTCGAGTAGTTAATGACCTACTCGAGTAGAATACTTAGAAAAATTTTAAGGTGAGAATTATTTCTTCTTTGGAGAAATCAGCATCCAACTCTATGCACATAGTCCAAGTGCTTGAATATGAAGTGTATCCTAATAGAGAGGCTACACATGAGTCAACACCTTGGGTCATACAATGAGGGATTACATTGTATGGTCCTGTGTTTGGTGACCCATTGTAGACTGACATTGATCTACACTTCCCATTGGAATCCTGCAACCACATAACTCAAACAAAGCATCAAATACAACCTAATTCATCTTAGTTCCAGGATGACTTCATCAAATCTGGGTTAATGTGGACATAGATCCCAACAATCTCCCCCTATTTGTTGAAGTCAGAACCCATTACACTAAGGTGAATTAAAGACATAAAGAGAAGCTAAGTAGAAAAATTAGTGCAAGAAAGCAATAGACTATGAGAAAAGATAATGAGGACAAAAACTTAGAATTATATAAATAAGAATATCCAAAGTTATCAATTTTACAGTCAATCATTTCACAATCTCAAAAGTCCTTGAAAAACAGCCTTGATGTTATTGTCTGTCCAATTTCTCTTGCTGTCTTCTCTGATAGCAGTAGGGTTTAGGATAATATTTGGGAGGTCTAGGAGGGGCAGCAGGGTTGTTCCTCCCATATTCTTTGTCATAGATTCTCCTTTTGGTCATGGATTTTTCATAAAGTTCTCATTCATATGAGTTGTAATGAATATTCCTGCTCTCATGGAATTCCATAACTAATCTGAGAGTTTCCAGAATCAGGGATTTGGACGTTGGAGACAAAACTTCACCATGTTCAGTAGCTTTAGCAGGAACAGACTTGCTAGTAGAAGGGCCTTCACCATATTTCCTTTTCTTCTTGGAGGTTTGAATTTTTATAGGAGCTTTGAAGAATATATCTGCAGGATCTTCTTCCCAGCCTTGAGCATAGGTGTCTGGAGGAGCAACTGTGTCTCCAGGCCTAGGAGAGAAGGTAGGTTGCAGAGGAGCAGCTGGGGCAGAGGCATCTGTAGCTAGAGGATTTAAATGATGGGGAATGATGTTGGGGTCAACAACAAGGTCTGGCAGAATCTGATTGTGCATCCAGACAGCAATGTCATAGGTATGAAATTTGGCACTCTGTATCTGGGCTAGCACATCATCATGAATTGTCTTCACATGAGTTTCCCATAAATCTGACTTCAGAGCAGCTGATTTTTCTAAATGTTCCTTTACCAAGCTCTCACCCTTTCTGATTTCAACAGATAACCTTTTTATGGCATCTTCTTTAAAAAGGCCATCTTCTTCACAGATTTTCATTTTATTGGCTTCATTTTTCTTGTCCAGCTCTATTTGATTATTTGCAAGGGTGACACCTTGTTCCATAACTTCTCCAACACTAGTGATAGTGTGGTCTAGGGCTTTTCCACCAAGTTGAAATAAGTACTTGAGTTTGTCAGTGTTGTACTGGATTTCAGCAAATCCTCTGCTCATCTCAGTCTCGAGAGCAGTTACCTTGTCAGTTACAGTCTTGAGACAAGTATAAAAATAAGTTCTTTGGTCTTGAAAAAGCAGTGCAATCTGTTGCAGCAAATTTGAGGAGGAAGAGTCTGTAGCAGCAACAGTGGAAGGAGCAGCAGATATAGGAAGAGCAGAAGGGAGAGGATGTAAGAATGTGAGCATCCATTTCTTCTGGATCATAAGGGATAGAGAAATCTAAGTTTCTGAGAGGAGCCTCTGTTGGCACAGGAGAGGGCTCATCAGAAATGAGAATTGTGTCCTGTTGGTCTTTGAGGGCATCAGGAGATTTTATTGGAGTGTTGGCTGAAGAATTATCTGGAGATTGTCTAGGAGTTGAGTCCTTGTGAAATTCAGAGGATGGAGCTGGAGGAGATAGAGGAGGATGAGGAATAGGCAGCACTTCTTCAGTGAGTTCTGCAATCATTGCATCTATAGCAGCAGCTGTTGAGAGAAGAGATTCTTGAGGTATCTGATCTGAAGGAGTTGCTGGAGATTGAGGTGTATGAGGTAGGGAAGAAATTGCTGGCTGAGGAGAGGGCTTCCTAACTGGGATAGAAGGAGCAGGCTCCCCCTCACTTGGTGCACCAGAGGAGCTGGCCACATGATGAGGAGAGGGAGATGGAGTCCTGTCATCTAATACTGGATCTGCTGGAACTTCTGAAATCTTAGCAGCTTGTGCAGGATTTTTTAGTTTGAGCTCCCATCTCTGAATAGAAGAAATGGAGACCTTCTTCATGTGGTGAAGAGGGGTCCCTTTAGAGAAGTCGAATACTTGAGGATTGGTTTCATGGAGGAGCAGAGAGATTATTCTGGCAAAGTTGGAGATTTTAAACTGTCCTTGATTTTGTCCAGAATTAGCATCCTAAACTGGTATTTCTTGCGGCAGACAATGGCTTGCATTATGTCGAAGAAATATAGTGGAATGTCTCTTATGGAGTTGGTCTTGCACAGCAAAATCTTTCCAATAACATCAACCAGAAACTTTCTTTCTGCGTTCATTTCTGATCGTTTGAGATACTGAGTGTCAGCCGAGATGCCACAGAATAGGGATGTTCTGTCAGAATCTTCGTCGTCTAGGTCATCTTCTTCGTCCACGATTGGTAATCAGAGAAGTTGAGAGACAATGGTCTTAGTGAGTTTAATTTTCATACCTCTCACTTTTGATTTCAGAACTAGTCCATGTCGTTTGACCTTCAGATTGGAGAAAAATTCTGCTACCTCGGGGAAGAGGATCCGGCATGGTTCTTGCAGGATGAAGGATAACCCTGCAGTGTCTAGAAGAATCAGCAAGTTGTGAAAGTCGTCTGAAAGCTCGGCAATCCCGGCGGTAACAAGTTCCGAACCTACACCAATCTTGGAGACAGCAGCCATGATCCAGAAATTCGGAAAAACTCTGACGGGGGGAAGACGAAAAGTCGTGGCTCTGCAATTTCTCGAATGAAGACGAAGCGACGGACGGGTACTTGAGAGATTGGAAATAATCTCGTGTAGAATGAATTCAGAATTTCAAATTTATAAAACCCTATGTTTAAGTCTAATTATCCTAAAAGAAGGAAATGACTTAAAGGAAGGGCGGCATAAGCCTTGGTGGGCTTATAGGAAAATTTTATAAAAAAAAATCCAAAGAGACATACACGAGAAACAAGAGAGGTACTCGAGTAGAGTGGGAGTTACTCGAGTAGGTCTGTAGAATGTACTCGAGTAGATGAAGTGTACTACACGAGTACAGGAAGTGCCTTACTCGAGTAAGTTAAATGGACTACTCGAGTAGGTCCTAGAGTTCTCGAGTAGGTCAAGTTTGTAAAGGAATTGAAATGCCAAATTGACTAACCCTTTCTTTTCCTTTGCTTTCTTGAAATCCAAACTTCTCTAATCCTCCTTGTTGAGCATCCCAAGTTCAGTTTTGAAGAATGAGAACTTGGTCTCGTCCAGCGGCTTCGTGAATATATCTGCAATTTTCCTGTCTGTGGAGACATATTGGAGATCTATGTTCCCATGCTCTACATGCTCCCGGATGAAATGGTACCTTAGCTCGATATGCTTTGTCCGGCTGTGCGAGACTGGATTGTTGGCTATTGCAATTGCGCTGGAAGAGTCGCAAAGCAATGGGATATTCTTGAACTTCATGTTGTAGTCTTTGAACTGATTCTTTATCCAAAGTAACCGTGCCCAGCAACTGCCTACAGAGATGTACTCTGACTCACCCGTTGAGATTGCGACACAGTTCTGCTTCTTGCTACTCCAGGAGATTAGCCTTCTTCCAAAGAATTGACACGTCTCGGATGTGCTTTTCCTGTCATCTTTGCTACCTGCAAAGTATACATCTGAAAAACCAATTAGTTTGCTGTCATTACTTCTTGGGTATCATAAGCCAAGATTTGGTGTACCTTTAAGGTATCTCAAGATCCGCTTTGCAGCAGCGTAGTGAGATTCCTTAGAGTTCACCTGAAATCTAGCACAGACACATGTTGAAAACATTATGTTAGGTCTACTGGCAGTAAGGTAGATAGAGTATCCAATTATGCTTCTTTACTTGGTTTCATCAAAAGGTTTCCCTTTTTCATCCTTGTCCAGAGACATAGTTGAGCCCATTGGAGTCCTCATGGAGGTTACGTTCTCCATTCCGAATTTCTTAATTAGCTCTTTGATGAACTTGGTCTGCGAGATGAAAATTCCATCTTCAGATTGTTTCACCTGAAGCCCTAAGAAATACTTCAGCTCGCCCATACTGCTCATTTCGAACTTCCCTTGCATAAGTTTTGAGAACTTTTTACAGAGGTTGTCGTCTGTAAAGCCAAAAATAATGTCGTCGACATAGATTTGCACTAGCAAAATCTTGCCTTTAATTTCCCTAAGAAATAATATCTTATCTATCTTTCCCCTTGTGAACTTGTTCTCGAGTAGAAAGCTAGACAGCGTCTCATACCAAGCTCGAGGAGCTTGTTTCAGACCATATAGAGCCTTATGCAGTAAATAGACGTAATTAGAAAAGTTAGGATCAACGAAACCTGTAGGTTGTTCCACATACACTTCCTCCTTTATGTTACCATTTAGGAAGGCAGGCTTCACGTCCATCTGATAGACGGTGAAGCCTTTGAATGCAGTATATGCTAGGAACAACCTTATTGCCTCCAGCCTTGCCACTGGAGCATATATTTGGTCGAAGTCGATTCCTTCTTCTTGACGATACCCTTTAGCGACAAGTCTAGCCTTGTTCTTTATGATCGTCCCGTCTTTGTCCATCTTGTTCCTGTAGACCCATTTTGTTCCAATGACATTCTTTCCTTTGGGTCTTGGAACAAGCTTCCATACATTGCAGTGCTTGAACTGATTTAGCTCTTCTTCTATTGCCATTATCCACGATGCGTCTGAGTTTGCTTCCTCAAACTTTTTCGGTTCAACCTGTGAGAGAAAACTCAAATATAAATTCTCAATAGTTGTACCTCTTCGAGTTCTGACACCGTCCCGGGGATCTACTATGATCTAGTCCATGGGATGATCCTTCAAATGTCTGAGCTCTAGAGTTCTTGCATCCGGATTATCTTCAATCACTGGAGTGATTTCTTCATCTTGGATGACTTCTTCATCTTGATCATCAGCCTCTCCAATAGGGGTTGGAGTGGTGATCTTAATGAACTTTTCGCCTTTGTCTTCGGACGGTTCATCCAAGCTAGTTTCTTTCAGCTTTGCACCTGCATCTTCAATAAGCACACTAGACGGATTGCTTTGCAGCAAGCTCATCTCATCAAATACAACATGTATCAATTATTCTACCACCAGGGTTTCTCTATTAAATATTCTATATGCCTTACTATGGCTACTATAACCTACAAAAATACCTTCAAAACTCTTTTCGCTGAACTTGGTGGTATGATACTTACCATTGTTAAGTACGAAGCATTTATAGCCAAAGATTCTAAAGTATGAGACTGTTGGTTTCCTGCCTTTCAGAATTTCGTAAGGTGTCTTATCATGGTCTTTGTTTATGAGTGCTCGATTTTACACGTGGCATGCAATGTTGACGGCTTCAGCCCAGAAATACTTCGGAAGTGAAGCATCACTTAACATTGTCTCGCAGGCCTCTATGAGTGTTCTATTCCTTCTCTCAGCCACTCCATTCTGTTGTGGAGTACGAGGAGATGAAAACTCATGAAAGATACCTAAGATTTCACAGAATTCTGTCATGGCTCCGGATTTGAACTCTGTTCCGTTGTCACTTCTGATTTTGACTATGGAGCACTTGTGTTCATTCTGGATTTGCCTGACAAAATTAGTAAAGATCTCGAAGGTATCTGACTTGTGTTTCAGAAAGAACACTCATGCAAAGTGCGAGTAATCATCAACAATTACTAACGTATAATCCTTACCTCCCAAACTTCTAATTTGCAGTGAACCAAACAAGTCCATGTGCAGTAGATGAAGACATCTGTTAGATTCTTTGCCAATAACGCTTTTAAAGGTAGCCCTTGTTTGCTTGCCTTTTGCACATGCATGACAAGCTCTCTCTTTGACGTACTTGACATTTGGGGCATCACGAACTAAGTTCATTGAAAATAATTTGTTAATAGTTTTCAAATTAATATGTGCTAGTCTCTTGTGTCATTGGTCACCAAGAGACGCACTATCTTTTACTAAAAGGCACACTGGTGTAGAGGAATCTATACAAATGAAATTTAAATAGAAAATATTCCTGCTTCGAGTACCGGATAGAATCGTTTCCATATTGTCAACGGATTTTATCAAGCACTTATCAGCATGGAATTCAACTATGTATCCTTTATCGCAGAGTTGGCTTATGCTGATGAGATTGTGTTCCAATCCTTCGACATACGCTACATCCGAGAAGGATACATTGTCGTTAGTGATCATACCATAGCCTCTAGAAATTCCACGGTCTGAACCTCCAAAGATGACCTTTGGTCCGTTCACGACTGGAGTAAAGTTCTGAATAAGGCTTCTAGTCCCGGTCATATGCCGAGAGCATCCGCTGTCCAAATACCAGATTGGCATTTTGTTGGCCTTTGGACATACCTGCAATCATAATCAATTTGCCTTAGGAACCCAAACACGTTTGGGTCCTTGGTCTCGGGTTAGAGTTCTCCCCCTATGATTGTTAGCATTATGAGCGGTCTTTCTCATATTGCTGACATGAGGAGTTGCAGCATTTCTGGGATTGAACCAACAATCTATGGCGAGGTGACCAACCTTGACACAGCACCAACAGTCAAATCTGTTGTACCTTTGCCTCATGATCTCCTGCTTGACCTTTTGGAATTTTGGTCTAGCAGGGGCAGCATTCTTGGAGGAAGAAGCTTCGTGATAATGACAATCACATGTCTTCTTCTCCTTAGGAGGCCTTTCTACAACAGGCTTTGTCTTTGGTGCCTTCTTGAAGTTATGACCATGATTGAAAGGGCCATAGCTCTTAAGAACAACTTCTTCATAAGGTGCCTTAAAGACACTTTCGCCAAAGTCTCTGGGTCGAGTCCATCCTTGATAGCGGGACTTTGGCTCTACATAGGTAGGCCTAGCAAAGTGCACGTAATATGAGTCAAAATCAAACTCATTTGATGGAAAGATGACTTTCTTGAATGTAGTATGACCTTGAGGGGCTTTCCCCTTCTTTTTGGTTAAGGCCTTTTTGGCAGTCTTATTCTTCCGTTGAGACTTATTTCTCCTAGAGGATTTACTAGGAGCTTCTTCATGGCCTAGCCCAGCTCCCTTGGCCTTTGCTGAGAATTCAGCAACAAATGGAAGAACTGTCTTGGGCTTTGAGAAACTTTCAACAAGTTTCTTTTCAGCGGCAAGTTGTCCCTCCAATTCCTTGATGATTTTATCTTTGAGGTCAAGTTGCTCAAGAGCCTTGTTATATTCTTCAATACCATTGTTGAAGTTTTCTTCGAGGGAGTCAGTCTTTGCGACTTTCTCTCTCAAGATGCTCTCTTCGGCTTTTAGAGATTTGATCTCTTTAGCCTGAGTCTTCACGACTCGATGACATTTGTCGTAAGCTATGATTAACTCCCTGTACTGGGCCATTAGTTCTGACTCATCGTCAGAGAAGTTATCCTCACAATCATGTTCAGAGACTTCAGAATCTGAAAGAGGGGTATAAGAGTTTACCTTCCCAGTGAACTGGGGCTCTTGATCATCATCTGTTTGAGCCATAAGCCCAAAATAAGCTTCTTCCTCTTCACTCGACTCAGATGAGTCGGAGTCACTAAGAGTCTTGCTCTTTTTGGCTACCAGGCTCTTCTCTTTCCTCTTCTTGTTGAATGAGGATTTCTTTTCTTCTCTTCTACCACCCTCCTTCTTCTTATGAGGGCAGTCGGCGATGACGTGACCTGACTTATTACAACAATAGCAAATAATGTCAGTCGAAACATATTTGTTCTGTTTAGTATTATACCTGTCATGGCTGCTTGAGCCTTTTCTTTGCCGATCATCATCGTGTCGTGATCTCCTATAGGAGGCATCCTTGCCTTTCCATTGCTTCTTCTTGTTGTTCAAGAATTTTTTTGAACTGACGTGAGAGCAGTGAGAACTCTCCTTCTGGTAGCTCAGAGCCTGAGGCACTAGGCTCTGAAGTTTCTTCTTCTTCACTGATTTCTGGAGCTGGAGCAGGGGAGGCAGCCTTTTTCTTTCTATAGGTGTCTGTCTTTAGAGCAACAGACTTTTCTTTGAGAGCAGACCTGCTCTTCTCTTCTTTAGCATTCCTGGTGTTGAGTTGAAGCTTATATGACGTAAGCTTCCCGAAGTGATTTTGTGGGTCTGTCTCCGCTAGCTTCCCAAACTCCCTGATGGCACAGACCTTGTTGTCCCATTCTTTGGTCAGGGATCTCAGGAATTTGTCATTCAGTTCTCCATTAGTGAATACTCTGCCATAGACTCTTAGGCCATTCACTATACTGAAAAAGTTCTCAAATGTATCAGTAATGGTCTCTTTGCTTCCCTGTCGGAAGGCTTCATACTTCTGATTGAGGAGGGATCTCCGATCATCCCTCACTTCTTCTGTTCTTTCCATCAAGGTAACCAATGACTGCCACATCTCCTTTGCAGATTGACAGTGGATTAAGTTCTACAGCATTGAGTCATCAACTGCACTTGCTATAATGTTTTTAGCTTTCTTGTCCAGTGAGATAAGTGCAATCTCGTCCTTGTCTAAATCCATCAGCTGCTTTGGAACCTTCTTGGTAGGGTCTATAGTGGAGACAGTCATAGGGATATAAGGACCTTCTTCAACTATCATGAAGATCTTCGGATCCACAGCTTCCATAAAGAATTTGATCCTTTCTTTCCACATGGGAAAGTTGTTCTTGTTGCATAGGGGAATCTTGGCAAAATCCTTTGTCTTGTCCATGATAGGTAGATCTCAAACGACAACTATTTTCAGGAACTGATCAAGTTGTTAACCTTTTAATGATCAAACCTCGCTCTGATACCAATTGAGATATAATAGTTGTTAACCTAAATCACCTAGAGGGGGGTGAATAGGTGAGTTGTGCGTCTTTTGTGGAATAAAAAATCTTAGAACACAGCACAGATCAATCTACCAAATTATCACAGACGAGACTAGATTTATAGTGGTTCCCCGATCTTGGGTACATCCACTTTCCCTCACCGATCTAGCAATATACTAGACTTGGCTACTCCACTATCTCGGATTGAAAATCAATCCTACCCTCGGAATAAAGTTCCTACAATCTCAATCCAACCAACTGGATCTACAACTCAGAAGGCAAAACTTCCTACAAACTCGGAGTTGAAAACTCCTACACTCGGTGAAAACTTCTCCTACAAGAATGAAAATTATTTAAGAAAATACAAACAATATTTTTCTGTCAGATCTGCAAGCAAGCAACCAGGATCTTCTTCTTGTAAGCTTTGTGGCACTTTCAGAAAGATGAAGAAAATCTCGGCAACAAATCTGGAATCTTCTTTGTCTTACACGATTGGAAAGAGATGAGCAGTTGAGAAATGATCTCGATCTGTAAAACTTCTTCAGTCTATTTCCTCTGAAAATCGAAGCCCTTGGCGGAGAAGAACAATGGTAGCAGCGGCTTTCGTTCCGTGAAGAGAGAGAGGAAATAGCGGTGGAGAGAGAGAGAGACGGCTGTAGAAATTTTCCAATAATATTTGATCATGAAAGCTTGAATTCTTGTTATTAGGGTTTGTCGATTAGATAGGCCTTATATAAGAATACTAATAACGGTCATAATTGGTCTTAATGACGTACACGTGGACCAATCATGTCACGGAATTTGAAAATCTGTCAAATCTGGACTTAGCAGAATTTTTTGAGAAAAAGAGAGTGATATACATGAGTGGGTATACAACTACTCGAGTAGGTAAGGGACTACTCGAGTAAGTGAAGAAAAGTTACTCGGGTATATAACTCATGACTACTCGAGTAGGTTTGAAGACAACTACTCGAGTACATATAATCAACTACTCGAGTACTTAGAAGATCTACTCGAGTATGCAGAAAATTTCATGGGAAGTGGAGAGGAACTACTCGAGTACAAGATGTACTACTCGAGTAGGTAAGAAAAACTACTCGAGTGGTTTGATGAACTACTCGAGTGATAGGACTTAGAAAAATTTCTGAACACTGGAAGATGAGCTACTCGAGTAGTCAGACCGAACTACTCGAGAGGATATAGTCTACTCGAGTATATGAAAAGACTTACTCGAGTAAATGACTTAGAAAAATTTAGGAGAAGAGAAATCTGCACCACTCGAGTAAGAAGAATTATCTACTCGTGTAGTTAAGTAAGCTACTCGAGTAAGTGACAGTCTACTCGAGTATGTGGACTTGACTTCACGAGAGGAAGACTTACTTACTCGAGTAGGTAAGAGTTTTGATTCGAGTATAAAGTAGGTATTTCACTCGAGTAGTTAATGACCTACTCGAGTAGAATACTTAGAAAAATTTTAAGGTGAGAATTCTTTCTTCTTTGGAGAAATCAGCATCCAACTCTATGCACATAGTCCAAGTGCTTGAATATGAAGTGTATCCCAATAGAGAGGCTACACATGAGTAAACACCTTGGGTCATACAATGAGGGATTACATTGTATGGTCATGTGTTTGGTGACCCATTGTAGACTGACATTGATCTACACTTCCCATTGGAATCCTGCAACCACATAACTCAAACAAAGCATCAAATACAACCTAATTCATCTTAGTTCTAGGATGACTTCATCAAATATGGGTTAATGTGGACATAGATCCCAACAATCTCCCCCTATTTGTTGAAGTCAGAACCCTTTACACTAAGGTGAATTAAAGACATAAAGAGAAGCTAAGTAGAAAAATTAGTGCAAGCAAGCAATAGACTATGAGAAAAGATAATGAGAACAAAAACTTAGAATTATATAAATAAGAATATCCAAAGTTATCAATTCTACAGTCAATCATTTCACAATCTCAAAAGTCCTTGAAAATCAACCTTGATGCTGTTGTCTGTCCAATTTCTCTTGTTGTCTTCTCTGATAGCAGTAGGGTTTAGGAAAATATTTGGTAGGTCTAGGAGGGGCAGCAGGGTTGTTCCTCCCATATTCTTTGTCATAGATTCTCCTTTTGGTCATGGATTTTTCATAAAGTTCCCATTCATATGAGCTGTAATGAATATTCCTGCTCTCATGGAATTCCATAACTAATCTGAGAGTTTCCTGAATCAGGGATTTGGAGGTTGGAGACAAAACTTCACCATGTTCAGTAGCTTTAGCAGGAACAGACTTGCTAGCAGAAGGGTCTTCACTATATTTCCTTTTCTTCTTGGAGGTTTGAATTTCTGTAGGAGCTTTGAAGAATATATCTGCAGGATCTTCTTCCCAGCCTTGAGCATAGGTGTCTGGAGGAGCAACTGTGTCTCCAGGCCTGGGAGAGAAGGCAGGTTGCAGAGGAGCAGCTGGGGCAGAGGCATCTGTAGCTAGAGGATTTAAATGATGGGGAATGATGTTGGGGTCAACAGCAAGGTCTGGTAGAATCTGATTGTGCATCCAGACAGCAGTGTCATAGGTATGAAATTTGACACTCTGTATCTGGGCTAGTACATCATCATGAATTATCTTCACATGAGTTTCCTATAAATCTGACTTCAGAGCAGCTGATTTTTCTAAATGTTCCTTTACCAAGCTCTCCCCCTTTCTGATTTCAACAGATAACCTTTTTATGGCATCTTCTTTAAAAAGGCCAACTTCTTCACAGATTTTCATTTTGTTGGCTTCATTTTTCTTGTCCAGCTCTATTTGATTATTTGCAAGGGTGACACCTTGTTCCATAACTTCTCCAACACTAGTGATAGTGTGGTCTAGGGATTTTCCACCAAGTTGAAATAGGTACTTGTGTTTGTCAGTGTTGTACTGGATTTCAGCAAATCCTCTGCTCATCTCAGTCTCGAGAGCAGTTACCTTATCAGTTACAGTCTTGAGACAAGTATCAAAATAAGTTCTCTGGTCTTGAAGAAGCAGTGCAATCTGTTGCAGTAAATCGGAGGAGGAAGAGTCTGTAGCATCAGCAGTGGAAGGAGCAGCAGATGTAGGAAGAGCAGAAGGGAGAGGAGGAGCTACCCATGGAGCTATCTCTTCAAGGGTCACAGAGCTATGAGGTCTTGTTGTAAGAATGAGAGCATCCCTTTCTTTTGGATCATAAGGGATAGAGAAATCTAAGTTTCTGAGAGGAGCCTCTGTTGGCACAGGAGAGGGCTCATCAGAAATGAGAATTGTGTCTTGTTGGTCTTTGAGGGCTTCAGGAGATTTTGCTAGAGTCTTGGCTGGAGAATTATCTGGAGATTGTCCAGGAGTTGAGTCCTTGTGAAATTCAGAGGATGGAGCTGGAGGAGATGGAGGAGGAGGAGGAATAGGCAGCACTTCTTCAGTGAGTTTTGCAATCATTGCATCTATAGTAGTAGCTGTTGAGATTAGAGATTCTTGAGGTATCTGATCTGAAGGAGTTGCTGGAGTTTGAGGTGTATGAGGTAGGGAAGAAATTGCTGGCTGAGGAGAGGGCTTCCTAACTAGGATAGAAGGAGCAGGCTCCCCCTCACTTGGTGCACCAGAAGATCTGACCACATGATGAGGAGAGGGAGATGGAGTCCTGTCCTCTAATACTGGATCTGCTGGAACTTCTGAAATCTTAGCAGCTTGTGTAGGATTTTTCAGTTTGAGCTCCCATATCTGAATAGAAGAAATGGAGACCTTCTTCATGTGGTGAAGAGGGGTCCCTTTGGAGAAGTCGAATACTTGAGGATTGGTTTCATGGAGGAGCAGAGAGATTATTCTGGCAAAGTTGGGGGATTTTAAATTGTCCTTGATTTTGTCCAGAATTAGCATCCTAAACTAGTATTTCTTGCGGCAGACAATGGCTTGCATTATGTCGAAGAAATACAGTGGAATGTCTCTTATGGAGTTGGTCTTGCACAGCAAAATCTTTCCAATAACATCAACCAGAAACTTTCCTTCTGCGTTCATGTCTGATCGTTTGAGATACTGAGCGTCAGCCGAGATGCCACAGAATAGGGTTGTTCTATAAGAATCTTCGTCGTCTAGGTCATCTTCTTCGTCCACGATTGGTAATCGGAGAAGTTGAGAGACAATGGTCTTGGTGAGTTTAATTTTCATACCTCTCACTTTTGATTTCAAAACTAGTCCATATTGTTTGACCTTCAGATTGGAGAAAAATTCTGCTACCTCCGGGAAGAGGATCCGACATGGTTCTTGCAGGATGAAGGATAACCCTGCGGTGTCTAGAAGAATCAACAAGTTGTGAAAGTCGTCTGAAAGCTCGGAAATCCCGGCGGTAACAAGTTCCGAACCTACACCAATCTTGGAGACGGCGGCCATGATCCAGAAGTTGGGAAAAACTCTGTCGGGGGAAGAGGAAAAATCGCGGCTCTGCAATTTCTCGAATGAAGACGAAGCGACGGACGGGTACTCGAGAGATTGGAAATAATATCGTGTAGAATGAATTCAGAATTTCAAATTTATAAAACCCTAAGTTTAAGTCTAATTATCCTAAAAAAGGAAATGACTTAAAGGAAGGGCGGCATAAGCCTTGGTGGGCTTATAGGAAAATTTTTAAAAAAAATCCAAAGAGACAAACATGAGAAGCAAGAGAGGTACTCGAGTAGATTGAGAGTTACTCGAGTAGGTCTGTAGAATGTACTCAAGTAGATGAAGTGTACTACACGAGTACAGGAAGTGCCTTACTCGAGTAAGTTAAATGGACTACTCGAGTAGGTCCTAGAGTTCTCGAGTAGGTCAAGGTTGTAAAGGAATTGAAATGCCAAATTGACTAACCCTTTCTTTTCCTTTGATTTCTTGAAATCCAAACTTCTCTAATCCTCCTTGTTGAGCATCCCAAGTTCAGTTTTGAAGAATGAGAACTTGGTCTCGTCCAGCGGCTTCGTGAATATATCTGCAATTTTCCTGTCTGTGGAGACATATTGGAGATCTATGTTCCCATGCTCTACATGCTCCCGGATGAAATGGTACCTTAGCTCGATATGCTTTGTCCGGCTATGTGAGACTGGATTGTTGGCTATTGCAATTGCGCTGGAAGAGTCGCAAAGCAATGGGATATTCTTGAACTTCATGTTGTAGTCTTCGAACTGATTCTTTATCCAAAGTAACTGTGCGCAGCAACTGCCTGCAGAGGTGTACTCTGACTCAGTCATTGAGATTGCGAAACAGTTCTACTTCTTGCTACTCTAGGAGATTAGCCTTCTTCCAAAGAATTGGCACGTCTCGGAGGTGCTTTTCCTGTCATCTTTGCTACCTTCAAAGTCTGCAACTGAAAAACCAATTAGTTCGCTGTCATTATTTCTTGGGTACCATAAGCCAAGATTTGGTGTACCTTTAAGGTATCTCAAGATCCGCTTTGCAGCAGCGTAGTGAGATTTCTTAGAGTTCACCTGAAATCTAGCACAGACACATGTTGAAAACATTATGTCAGGTCTACTGCTAGTAAGGTAGATCAAGGATCCAATTATGCTTCTGTACTTGGTTTCATCAAAAGGTTTCCCTTTTTCATCCTTGTCCAGAGACATAGTTGAGCCCATTGGAGTCCTCATGGTGGTTGCGTTCTCCATTCTGAATTTCTTAATTAGCTCTTTGGTGAACTTGGTCTGCGAGATGAAAATTCAATCTTCAGATTGTTTCACCTGAATCCATAAGAAATACTTCAGCTCGCCCATACTGCTCATTTCGAACTTCCCTTGCATAAGTTTTGAGAACTTTTTGTAGTGGTTGTCGTCTGTAGAGCCAAAAATAATGTCGTCGACATAGATTTGCACTAGCAAAATCTTGCCTTTAATTTCCCTAAGAAATAATGTCTTGTCTATCTTAACCCTTGTGAACTTGTTCTCAAGTAGAAAGGTAGACAGCGTCTCATACCAAGCTCGAGGAGCTTGTTTTAGACCATATAGAGCCTTGTGCAGTAAATAGACGTAATTAGGAAAGTTAGGATGAACGAAACCTGGAGGTTGTTCCACATACACTTTCTCCTTTATGTTACCATTTAGGAAGGCAGACTTCACGTCCATCTGATAGACGGTGAAGCCTTTGAATACAGCATATGCTAGGAACAACCTTATTGCCTCCAGCCTTGCCACTGGAGCATATATTTGGTCGAAGTCGATTCCTTCTTCTTGACGATAGCCTTTAGCGACAAGTCTAGCCTTGTTCTCTATTATCGTCCCGTCTTTGTCCATATTGTTCCTGTAGACCCATTTTTTTCCAATGACGTTCTTTCCTTTGGGTCTTGGAACAAGCTTCCGTACATTGCAGCACTTGAACTGATTTAGATCTTCTTCTATTATCATTATCCATGATGCATCTGAGTTTGCTTCCTCAAACTTCTTCGGTTCAACCTGTGAGAGAAAACTCAAATATAAATTCTCAATAGTTGTACCTCTTCGAGTTCTGACACCGTCCCGGGGATCTCCTATGATCTGGTCCATGGGATGATCCTTCAAATGTCTGAGCTCTAGAGTTCTTGCATCCGGATTATCTTCAATCACTAGAGTGATTTCTTCATCTTGGATGACTTCTTCATCTTGATCATCAGCCTCTCCAATAGGGGTTGGAGTGGCGATCTTAATGAACTTTTCGCCTTTGTCTTCGGACGGTTCATCCAAGCAAGTTTCTTTCAGCTTTGCACCTACATCTTCAATGAGCACACTAGACGGATTGCTTTGCAGCAAGCTCGTCTCATCAAATATAACATGTATCGATTCTTCTACCACCAGGGTTTTTCTATTAAATATTCTATATGTCATACTATGGCTACTATAACCAACAAAAATACCTTCAAAACTCTTTTCGCTGAACTTGGTGGTATGATACTTACCATTGTTAAGTACGAAGAATTTACAGCCAAAGATTCTAAAGTATGAGACTGTTGGTTTCCTGCCTTTCAAAATTTCATAAGGTGTCTTATCGTGGTCTTTGTTTATGAGTGCTCGATTTTACACGTGGCATGCAGTGTTGACGGCTTCAGCCCAGAAATACTCCGGAAGTGAAGCATCACTTAACATTGTCCTGCAGGCCTCTATGAGTGTTCTGTTCATTCTCTCAGCCACTTCATTCTGTTGTGGAGTACGAGGAGATGAAAACTCATGAAAGATACCTAAGCTTTCACAGAATTCTGTCATGGCTCCAGATTTGAACTCTGTTCCGTTGTCACTTCTGATTTTGACTATGGAGCAGTTGTGTTCATTCTGGATTTGCCTGACAAAATTAGTAAAGATCTTGAAGGTATCTGACTTGTGTTTCAGAAAGAACACTCATGCAAAGCGCGAGTAATCATCAACAATTACCAACATATAATCCTTACCTCCCAAACTTCTAATTTGCAGTGGACCAAACAAGTCCATGTGCAGTAGATGAAGACATCTATTAGAGTCTTTGCCAATAACGCTTTTAAAGGTAGCCCTTATTTTCTTGCCTTTTACATATGCATGATAAGGTCTCTCTTTGACGTACTTTACATTTAGGGCATCACGAACTAAGTTCATTGAAAATAATTTGTTAATAGTTTTCAAATTAATATGTGCTAGTCTCGTGTGTCATTGGTCACCAAGAGACGCACTATCTTTTGCTAAAAGGCACACTGGTGTAGAGGAATCTATACGAATGAAATTTAAACAGAAAATATTCCTGCTTCGAGTGCCGGATAGAATCGTTTCCATATTGTCAACAGATTTTATCAAGCACTTATCAGCATGGAATTCAACTATGTATCCTTTATCGCAGAGTTGGCTTATGTTTATGAGATTGTGTTCCAATCCTTCGACATACGCTACATCCGAGAAGGATACATTGCCGTTAGTGATCATACCATAGCCTCTAGTAATTCCACGGTCTGAACCTCCAAAGATGACATTTGGTCCGTTCACGACTGGAGTAAAGTTCTGAATAAGGCTTCTAGTCGCGGTCATATGCCGAGAGTATCCGCTGTCCAAATACCAGATTGGCGTTTTGTTGGACTTTGGACATATATTCAATCATAATCAATTTGCCTTAGGAACCCAAACACGTTTGGGTCCTTGGTCTCGGGTTAGAGTTCTCCCCCTACGAGTGTTAGCATTATGAGCGGTCTTTCTCATATTGCTGACATGAGGAGTTGCAGCATTTCTGGGATTGAACCAGCAATCTATGGTGAAGTGACCAACCTTGCCACAGCACCAACAGTCAAATCTATTGTACCTTTGCCTCATGATCTCCTGCTTGACCTTTTGGAATTTTGGTCAAGCAGGGGCAGCATTCTTGGAGGAAGAATCTTCGTGATAATGACAATCACATGTCTTCTTCTCCTTAGGAGGCCTTTCTACAGCAGGCTTTGTCTTTGGTGCCTTCTTGAAGTTATGACCATGATTGAAAGGGTCATAGCTCTTAAGAACAACTTCTTCATAAGGTGCCTTAAAGACACTTTCGCCAAAGTCTCTGGGTCGAGTCCATCCTTGATAGCGGGACTTTGACTCTACATAGGTAGGCCTAGCAAAGTGCCTGTAAGATGAGTCAAAATCAAACTCATTTGATGGAAAGATGACTTTCTTGAATGTAGTCTGACCTTGAGGGGCTTTCCCCTTCTCTTTGGCTAAGGCCTTTTTGGCGGCCTTATTCTTCCGTTGAGACTTATTTCTCCTAGAGGATTTACTAGGAGCTTCTTCATGGCCTAGCCCAGCTCCCTTGGCCTTTGTTGAGAATTCAGCAACAAATAGAAGAACTGTCTTGGGCTTTGAGAAACTTTCAACAAGTTTCTTTTCAGCGGCAAGTTGTCCCTCCAATTCCTTGATGATTTTCTCTTTGAGGTCAATGTGCTCAAGAGCCTTGTTATATTCTTCAATAGCATTGTTGAGGTTTTCTTCGAGGGAGTCAGTCTTTGCGACTTTCTCTCTCAAGATGCTCTCTTCGGCTTTTAGAGATTTGATCTCTTTAGCCTGAGTCTTCACGACTCGACGATATTTGTCGTAAGCCATGATTAACTCATTGTACTAGGCCATTAGTTCTGACTCATCGTCAGAGGAGCTATCCTCACAATCATGTTCAGAGACTTCAGAATCTGAAAGAGGGGTATGAGATTTTACCTTCCCAGTGAACTGGGGCTCTTGATCATCATCTGTTTGAGCCATAAGCCCAAAATAAACTTCTTCCTCTTCACTCGACTCAGATGAGTCGGAGTCACTAAGAGTCTAGCTCTTTTTGGCTACCAGGCTCTTCTCTTTCCTCTTCTTGTTGAATGAGGATTTCTTTTCTTCTCTTCTACCACCCTCCTTCTTCTTATGAGGCAGTCGGCGATGATGTGACCTGGCTTATTACAACAATAGCAAATAATGTCAGTCGAAACATATTTGTTCTATTTAGTATTATACCTGTCATGGCTGCTTGAGCCTTTTCTTTGCCGATCATCATCGTGTCGTGATCTTCTATAGGAGGCATCCTTTCCTTTCCATTACTTCTTCTTATTCAAGAATTTTTTGAACTGACGTGAGAGCAGTGAAAACTCTCCTTCTGATAGCTCAGAGCCTGAGGTACTAGGCTCTGAAGTTTCTTCTTCTTCACTGATTTCTGGAGCTGGAGCAGGAGAGGCAGCCTTTGTCTTTCTAGAGGTGTCTGCCTTTAGAGCAACAAACTTTTCTTTGAGAGCAGACCTGCTCTTCTCTTCTTCAGCTTTCCTGGTGTTGAGTTGAAGCTTATATGACATAAGCTTCCCGAAGATATTTTGTGGGTCTGTCTCCGCCAGCTTCCCAAATTCCCTGATGGCACAGACCTTGTTGTCCCATTCTTTGATCAGGGATCTCAGGAATTTGTCATTCAGTTCTCCATTAGTGAATACTCTGCCATAGACTATTAGGCCATTCACTATATTGAAAAAGTTCTCAAATGTATCAGCAATGGTCTCTTTGCTTCCCTGTCGGAAGGCTTCATACTTCTGATTGAGGAGGGATCTCCGATCATCCCTCACTTCTTTTATTCCTTCCATCAAGGTAACCAAGGACTGCCACATCTCCTTTGCAGATTGGCAGTGGATTAAGTTCTGCAGCATTGAGTCATCAACTGCACTTGCTATAATGTTTTTAGCTTTCTTGTTCAGTGAGACAAGTGCAATCTCGTCCTTGTCTAAATACATCAGCTTCTTTGGAACCTTCTTGGTAGGGTCTATAGTGGATACATCCATAGGGATATAAGGACCTTCTTCGACTATCATGAAGATCCTCGGATCCACAGCTTCCATAAAGAATTTGATCCTTTCTTTTCATATGGGAAAGTAGTTCTTGTTGCATAGGGGAAGCTTGGCAAAATCCTTTGCCTTGTCCATGATAGGTAGATCTCAAATGACAACTATTTGCAGGAACTGATCAAGGTGTTAACCTTTTAATGATCAAAACTCGCTCTGATACCAATTGAAAGATAATAGTTGTTAACCTAAATCACCTAGAGGGGGTGAATAGGTGAGTTGTGCGTCTTTTGCGGAATAAAAAATCTTAGAACACAGCACAGATCAATCTACCAAATTATCACAGACAAGACAAGATTTATAGTGGTTCCCCGATCTTGGGTACATCCACTTTCCCTCACCGATCTAGCAATATACTAGACTTGGCTACTCCACTATCTCGGATTGAAAATCAATCCTACCCTCGGAACAAAGTTCCTACAATCTCAATTCAACCAACTGGATCTACAACTCGGAAGGCAAAACTTCATACAAACTCGTAGTTGAAAACTCCTACACTCGGAGAAAACTTCTCCTACAAGAATGAAAATTGTTTAAGAAAATACAAACAATATTTTTCTGTCAGATCTGCAAGCAAGCAACCAGGATCTTCTTCTTGTAAGCTTTGCGACACTTTTAGAAAGATGAAGAAAATCTCGGCAACAGATCTGGAATCTTCTTTGTCTTACACGATCGGAAAGAGATGAGCAGTTGAGAAACGATCTCGATCTGTAAAACTTCTTCAATTTATTTCCTCTGAAAATCGAAGCCCTTGCCGGAGAAGAACAGTGGCGGCGGCGGCTTTCGTTCCGTGAAGAGAGAGAGAGAGGAAACAGCGGCGGCGAGAGAGAGAGACGGCTGCAGAAATTTTCCAATAATATTTGATCATGAAAGCTTGAATTCTTATTATTAGGGTTTGTTGATTAGACAGGCCTTATATAAGAATACAAATAACGGTCATAATTGGTCTTAATGACGTACACGTGGACAAATCATGTCACGGAATTTGAAAATCTGTCAAATCTGGACTTCGCAGAAATTTCTGAGAAAAAGAGAGTGATATACACGAGTGGGTATACAACTACTCGAATAGGTAAGGGACTACTCGAGTAAGTGAAGAAAAGTTACTCGAGTATATAACTCATGACTACTCGAGTAGGTTTGAAGACACCTATTCGAGTACATATAATCAACTACTCGAGTACTTAAAAGATCTACTCGAGTATGCAGAAATTTTCACGGGAAGTGGAGAGGAACTACTCGAGTACAAGATGTACTACTCGAGTAGGTAAGAAAAACTACTCGAGTGGTTTGATGAACTACTCGAGTGATAGGACTTAGAAAAATTTCTGAACACTGGAAGATGAGCTACTCAAGTAGTCAGACTGAACTACTTGAGAGGATATAGTCTACTCGACTATATGAAAAGACTTACTCGAGTAAATGACTTAGAAAAATTTAGGAGAAGATAAATCTGCACCACTCGAGTAAGAAGAATTATCTACTCGTGTAGTTAAGTAAGCTACTCGAGTAAGTGACAGTCTACTCGAGTATATGGACTTGACTTTACGAGAGGAAGACTTACTTACTCGAGTAGGTAAGAGTTTTAATTCGAGTATAAAGTAGGTATTTCACTCGAGTAGTTAATGACCTACTCGAGTAGAATACTTAGAAAAATTTTAAGGTGAGAATTCTTTCTTCTTTGGAGAAATCAGCTTCCAACTCTATGCACATAGTCCAAGTGCTTGAATATGAATTGTATCACAATAGAGAGGCTACACATGAGTCAACACCTTGGGTCATACAATGAGGGATTACATTGTATGGTCCTGTGTTTGGTGACCCATTGTAGACTGACATTGGTCTACACTTCCCATTGGAATCCTGAAACCACATAACTCAAGCAAAGCATCAAATACAACCTAATTCATCTTAGTTCCAGGATGACTTCATCAAATCTGGGTTAATGTGGACATAGATCCCAACACTATCAGACTACTCTTGTCTAACTTTCGGATTACTTAGCGATTTATTGTTAACCTTGGACTTCCCGAGGTCTACTCTGTGAAGGTCTCGCAGCGGTACTAGGAACTATGATGTGCTGAAGCCCATCACTCCCTTTCTCAAGGCACTTAGTAATGTTATGCTACCCTTAACCAAATATACTAATTTTCCAAAATTGTAAATTACATACCATATGATCTTGTATTTGTATATGAATAGGAATTCGCCAAACACTTGACCCAAGGACCTAAGATTATTTCCTGAGACCTATCATGACATCTTAGACATAATTGTAGAAATTTTTAATTTTCCTAAAATAATCAGCAATTATTATAATTTCTCAAATTATTGTTACATATGATTTTGAACATGAAGTGTCACTTTCTGTTATCAAACCAGCAAGATAAAAATTATCCTAACATCATCTTAAGTGATAATGGCTCTGGACCAAATTTCACATCATTTCAATAATATTTGATATTTAATTGCAGATAGGCATTTTTGATTTGTCTTTAACAACTCCAAAAAAATCTCTAGTGTGACAAAACTGTTTTTGGGGACCCCATCAAAAGGTAACACAAAAATGAAAGCAAACAATGAAACTTCCTTTCATTCTAATAATTGCAAGGACAAGTACGGAAAAAACAACATAGAACACAAAAGTATTTATCATATTCGACGGGAAAATGCACAAAAGTTGCTGATATTAATAATTTTTTTCCAGAAATCCAAGCCCTAAATGGCTAAATCTAACGGGTATTCATGATGAAAACAAGTATCTTTTCCCAATAATCTCAGTCAGAAAATCCTAGGAATCCATGCCCTAAATCAAGAAAAATCAAACGGAAAATCTCATTCGGAAAATGGTGATGGATATGCTGACTAGAATCAGATATTTGACTCTTTTAACTCCTGCAAACCGAAAGAAGAAGAGGATTATCGGAGGAAGAAGCAGCCACTCCGGGAGATGAATCCGCTGAGAGCTTGACTGCTGCTCAAGTGCTTGACAAAATCGAGCTCTCGACCAATTGGTCGGAGACGAGGAAGAAGCAGCCTGTCTGGGACGAAGAAGAAGCAAAGTCACACTGCCACAAGAGCGCACACTGGGGCACATGCATTCAAGATCGAAATGGAAAGAACCTTCTTTTAAGCGCAAGGAAGGATTTAGTTGTTTTTCACACCAGCGCACGTGCCCACAGGCATGTCTTCACCTGGATCTGACCCTGGTAACAATCAATGTGAAAACTAATGCTAATATATAGACATGGGTATGGGCTCAAGACCCACTTGAATCCAATGTGGTTATGATACCTCCACACCGGCCGCTAGGCGCGACTAATACGTGTTTTCCAATTGGGTCAGTTTTAACTAACTAACCAACTCATAAACAGTAATACGAGTAAAATTCCAATTTATTATTTGTAAGATAGACATATTATTTTTGGATGAAAAGTTCATTTGAAAATGCATTAGAATTATTCACTTGAAACGGCTTGGCACAGACATCCGTGAATTATTTTTGCATCACTCTAGAATGAAGAGTTTATCGAGTTCCGTCCCGGATCTTAGCAGGCATTCTGGACCAATAGCAATGCACTGTGTGGGTCTTAGGGTTGTTCTCAAATCAAATAGTTCGCGAATAATAGCAATTTATTTGAATTCAGATCCAAATTTGAATTCGTGTGGTATTTTAATCTAGATAATATTATCTTTATTGACAATATTCGCAAATTCTTCGCGAATAATAGCAATTTATATTTAAATAATTTTTTTATACTAAAATAAACTTTATATAATTTACTTGAATTTGAATCAGGTCGGAATCCAATGTCAAATCAAAAAATTAATAGAGAGATTTCAGGACGAATCTTAATACAAATTCAAATATTCCAATGAATTTGAATCTCTGCATCATATGACAAATTTGGAATCGATTGAAGAGCAATTCGATTCGATTTGTTTGTGAGCGCCCCTAGCTGGTCCCCGCAATGGACTACAAAATCATGGTCAAACAGATAAAACTCGTTCTTCATGACCGATTATTGCACGCTTTCATGCCCTCGATGGCGTCGGGGACCCAGATTCAAGCGGAACACCTTGAATGACCTCCCACCGCTCTCTGCATTCCATGATCACCTATCGGCGAAGTAGTTTGGAAAAGCCATAATGCGGAGACCATGAATTAAAAATATGGGCCTCATTTGGCACAACGGCAGCAGTTGTGAACGGTTATGAAGCGTCCTTCTTGAATATCCGACCTAACCTCACAAACTTATCCGCTTTTATATATATAACTAGTTTTCTTTTCTTGGTGGCAATCATATGTCAGTGGCATTTTTGTCCAAAATAACCTGAGCAAAAACTCGCAAAATAGAGCCCTAAATAAACCAAAATCACGGTCTAAATGTTGAAACCATTCTTCCGTGAACCTGCAGCTAGAACACCATGAATGAACCTGCAGCCGGGTAACGCGTCTCGCCAACGGTCAAAAAATATTTCAAATTTCTTTCCCCAACGGTCCTTCCTTTCCTTTCTTGCCCTGCAACTCGATAAAAGAGGAAAAGCTTCGCCCCCATTGATCTCTCTCCTCTCTCTCTCGCTCTCTCTGTGCTTGGAATTTTACTCTCAAGAAGAAGAGGAAAAGCTCGATCCTGGAATAAATCGTTTTCCTCTTGTTCTTCCTTCATCTACTCTGTCTTGCTCTGCTTTTCAGAATCAGAACTATCTCAGCTCTGAAAGTGAAAGGGAAACGAGGATGACTCAAAGCGAGAGCCGCAACATGCAAGATAACATCGCTGCCGGTGGAAAGCAACATCAGCCCATTTCCAAAGGGGCCGATTATCAATCTGTTATGAAGAGGTCATTATTTGTTTTTTTTAATCATGATTTCTTTTTTACTTTCCCTCAAAACTCTGTTCAAATTTTTTTTTTGTTGATTCTTGTTTGCTTGTCCGTCAATCAGACGGCATTTTCCTGAAATAAGTTATATCCAAACTTATGTGGATTGAGCTAATAGGTTTAATTTCAACAAGTTAAAGAGAAATATTGGTTTAAATGCTATGAAAATGCCACCTTTCTGAGCTAATAGTTTTGTCCCGTGTTTCACTTATCTTACAGATCTGCACATAAAGTTTTATTTGTAAATATGTAAAATAAAAATAGTAATTCACAGAATATAAAATTTAAAGGTGCCATTAATCTTTAGATTTTTGACACCTGTAGATATGCAAAAAATCTCTGAAATTAAATGCAAAGGCTGAAGGGAACCCTCTTGGTGCACCGGTTAAGGTGTTGCCGTGTGACCTTGAGGTCATAGGTTCGAGTCCTGGAAGCAGCTTCTCGCAAAAATGTAGGGTAAGATTTGTCTACATTTCACCCTTGGGGTGGAGGGAAGTTTTTTGGTCGGCCGAGCGGACCTTTCATTCAATATTTGACACCTCACAAAAGGCATTCCTAGGGTTTATGGGGATTCAAAATTTCATGCCATTAAAAACCTCTTTTATTTACACTAAAAAACACTTTTTTTGTGTACTTTGCAACAGGTTGCAATCTGAACTCATGGCTCTGATGGTAAGAAGAAGCTCATTCATTCATCAAGAAGTCAATTTTCATCTTCATAACTCCTTTAGAATTCCATAAAAATAATTCACTTCTTTCAGATGCGTGGAGATCCGGGGGTATCCGCATTTCCCGAAGGCGACAATATCTTATGCTGGAAAGGGACTATTACTGGTGGGAAAGACACTGTTTATGAAGGAATGGTTTACAAACTCTCCCTCTCATTTTCCACTGATTATCCTTTCAAGCCTCCAAAGGTTAAGTTCGAGAACACCTGCTTCCATCCCAATGTAGATCTTTGTGGCAACATTTGCTTGGATATTCTTCAGGTCCTTCACAAAACTTTCACTCTAGCTTCCCATCTTACAATGAATGCAATTTTTTCAATGTTGAGAACTTAAATTTCTGATTGATTTGCCTATTTCCAGGACAAATGGTCATCGGCTTATGATGTTCGATCGATTCTTCTTTCGATTCAGAGCCTTTTGGGAGGTATGGGTTTAGGGAAAGTATTGTTGTTATAAATTTTGTAGAATAGTGATCTGTATCCAGCTAACATTATACTGTTACAGAGCCCAACAATGACTCACCCCTCAATTCCCAGGCTGCTGCACTTTGGGCCAATCAAGAAGGTTTCGAACCTCTCTATTTCTTACCATAAATGAATGTAGAATGCAAAAAAGTAGAAATTGTTTGAACTGTATTTTGATTAATAAATTTTACTCTGATTCTATTGCAGAGTTCAAAAAGATGGTGGAGAAGCTCTACAAGCCTGCTTAAGTTCTTCAGGGCTCACAGAACTACTCCTTTTCTTTGAGGCCGGACTCGATTTTATATTTCTTTTTATGTGTGTGTACATTTGTTTTCAAAGCTAAGCTCCTCCTGATTTTCAGTTGTTCTTTCCCTTGTATCATTCAAAATCAAGCTCGAATTTGCACCTAAAACCTATATAAAAATTAATAATTTGGTGAGAGAAAACTGCAACTCTTCTGTTAGGGTTTGTGATTCATTCATTATTAACATAGCTTCTTATATAAGTTGGATGTCTATTTTCTTCTGATAAATGAATCTGTTCTTCCATTTTTGCATAGATGCTCTCCATTCCATGAATACACCACACCCCTCTATTGACTCCCTAAAACTCGAATTCAACTAGGATTCTGTTCATGAAGATGTGCGTGAGAATGTTGGTGGAGAGAAGATGGATGATGGAGAGAACATGTACACAAAGAACGTGCGACCTTAATAATTTGTCTAATGAAGAAGAGAAGGGTGTACTTTATAGCAATCAATCTGCCTTTTAACTTCAGATTCAATTATAAATTAAAGACAATTCATTACAATAAGAGAATAAAAAGAGCATCATCACTTGAGCGTGGATGAGCATGGAGGTGCTGCTGCACTTGAGCGCACCTCCAATAATAGAGCGAGCACCTCCATATACGCTAAAATATTATTATGTGTAATGAAGTGTAACATCCCGAATTTGATTTTAGCAGAATTTCTTTGACCACTGAGACTCAGAGATAGATAGTTCCTGCCAGTCGTGTTCAAAAGACCGCCAAGATCGGGCTTTGGGGGCCCAACAAGGCCCCCTTTTCAGCTTGCAGCCCGGCCCGATGCCCGATCTGAGCAAGACCCCAGTTAAGAAAAGGCAACAGGCCTAACCTGAGCTCGGGCGGATTTAACTACCCTTGCCGGAGCTGGTGCCCGAGCCCGGCTAAACCAAGGCATGGGCCCTGGCCCGGATGGCAAAAGGCAGGGCCCGACAGGCCCGAGCCGTCGGGCTTTTTGGACTGACCGGGCTAGTGCTATGTTTTTGGATAGCCCGAGCTAGTTAAAAGAATAAATCAAATCTGAAACTAAAATTGACGTATAAACTAGAATCTGAACAAAACTCCGCATACATAAATAATATAATTGCAATAGTGGGGAGCACTATGCTCTGGATGTTGGGATATAATGCGGAAACAATACCTAGGTGCAACCAAATTAATACAGGGTAGACTAGAACGTATAAACTAGAATTTGAACAAAACTCTGCATATATAAATAATATAATTGCAATAATAAAAACATGAAAATGTATAATCTGAACTGCAATCCTCTTGCACAACAAACACAATCATCAGGGACCTTCGTCATCGAATGATTACCAAACCACCTGCCATCACCGGAGAAGTACTATCAAGTCCAACTGCAATTACTCTCACGACGCTGTCTTTTTTTTTTGCTACAGTGGGGAGCACTGTGCTCTGAATGTTGGGATATAATGAGGAAACAATCCACGAGGTGCAACCAAATTAATACGTGGTAGACAATAACGTATAAACTAGAATTTGAACAAAACTCTACATATATAAATAATATAATTGCAATAATAAAAACATGAAGAAATGTATAATCTGAACTGCAATCCGCTAGCACAGCGAATGTACAAGGTTCATCAGAGACCTTCGTCATCGAATGACGACCAAACCACTTGCCACCACCGAAGTACTATCAAGGCCAACAACACTCACAGAGCTGTCATTTCATTGCTACAGTGGGGAGCACTGTGCTCTGGAAGTTGGGATATAATGTGGAAACAATCTACTAGGTGCAATTAAATTAATATTGGGTAGTCAAAACGTATAAATTAGAATCTAACAAAACTTTGCATATATAAATAATATAATTGCAATAATAAAAACTGGAAATGTATAATCTCGACTGCAATTTACTAGCACAACGAACGCACAAGGTGTATCAGGAACCTTCATCATCGAATGACGACCAAACCACTAGCCACCACCGGAAAAGTACAATCAAACCAAACCCCGGGGCCCTATGGGTAATTGATTTTGTTCTGAAAGGCCGCAAGTGGCGGGTGCGGTGTCGAGATGGTGAATTGCATGGAAGCGGGGAAAACCCATTTCTATGTGGCCCAAGATCCCCCAAAGCATCGCACGGGTGAATCCCGCTTGATGCGGCCGAAGTCCGCCCAGAGCATCAAGCACGAGTGTAGCCCCTGCGAAGTTGCTCGTGTGTGTGTGTGTGCGTGTATTTACGAGCATCTTTGCACGGGCTACGGCCGTGCTCGATGCACTGGGGCGGCCTTCGGCCGCATCCAGATGGGCTTTTGCCCGCCTTCGCACGGGCTTTGCCCGTGCTCGATGCTTCGCTACAGGCTGCGGCCACAACATATACATATGAGTACTCAAAATGACCGTAAAAATATATAAATCAAAATTACAATTTAATATTTTTAAAATGTACAATTTGACATAAAATATTAATTTCTCTCCATATCCCTCCCTCTCTCTCTCTCCCTCTCCTTTCTGTCACCTTTCTCTCTCTCTCCCTTAGGCCAGCCATTTGTCTCTCTCTCCCTCCTTCGCCCAAGTTGTTCCTCTCTCTTTTCTTTATCTCTCTCCCTCTGTCTGCCACATTCTTCTTTTCTCTTTCTCCCTTTATCTCTCTTTCTTTCTGCCAGCCATATGTGTTTTTATTTTTTAAAAAGTTTGGCACATTTTTTCGTGGATGGATAGTATTTGTTTTCCCTTATAATCATGCGGTTAATATTAAACTTGAAGAATGTTATATTTACTTATATAATACTAGCATCTTCGAATGGGCTTCGAACGTTCTCGATGCGTCGCTGCGGATTTCGCCTGCAATCAAGCGGGCTTCGCCCGCAATCAAGCGGGCTTCGCCCGCAATCAAGCGGGCTTCGCCCGCAATCAAGCGGGCTTCGCCCGCAATCAAGCGGGCTTCGCCCGCAATCAAGGGGACTTCACCCGCTTGACCCCCCGGTGGGCTTCGCCCGCCTAATTATAAAAACGCATTCCCCTTCCTCCCGCGGGATCCCACCTCTATCGCAGATTTTATTAATTTTATTAATTTTATTATTTTAATAAATTTATTAATTATATTAATTAATTATTAAATATATAAAAAAACAAATCACTCAAATGTCCAAGAAAATATTTCTGATATTTATTCATTTATATGCAGCTAAGCAATAGATGTACTCTTATCTCATTCTTATAATTTTAATAAATAATTATATTAATTAATTATTAAATATAAAAAAAGAAAAAAAAACGGATTCCCCTTCCTCCCGCCCGTCCCGAGCCCCTCCTCTGTCGCCCGGCGGCGGAGCCACCGGCGGCCTGCCCGGCGCCCACCGGCGGGTTCGCCGGCCTCCGACGAACCCGCCGGGGGTTGTCCGGTGGCGAGCGGACAGGGCCACTGCCGGCGGTGGCCCTGCCCGTGAATGAACAGTACCAGGTTTTGAGAATTTTTTATGTGCAGGCCTATATCTATGAATCCAATGGCCAGAAATGATTTTGTGGAGATCGGACGGTCCAGATGAGTTTCATGGTGTGCTTTGAGATATGTTTATTGTTTTATATGATAAAGATATATATATATTGGTTAATGTATTTTGTAAATACGAAGAATACTTCATATTGGCTATGTGATAGAAAAAATTATGTCTTCAATTGATTGTAATATGCAGTTTATTGTGTCAATTAGCCAATTTTCATGCATGTATATTTCTTCCTCAGTATAAGATATTGCACGCCAAATGTTTGTGTATCGTAGTCATTAATTGGAGTTTAAACCTTGGCTCTATTTATCTGCATATCAAATGATAGTTAAATAATTTGTATGTATTTTCCACTCACGCACAAATGACAATAAAAAGAACTAATAATCTGAAATATAAAAAAGAAATAATGACGTAGACCAATAGAGAGAGATAAGATTAAGGGAAAGAGAAAACAAACAATAGGATGAGTAATGCTAAATATGAACAGATTCATTAGATGAAGTCAAATTAAGAGTCTTTAAGTCGTATGAATATTTGAAATAAAGACGGCAAAGAATAGATCTTCCACAAATAGTATTTTCTACTCATTATGTACAACGTTACATTTGGGACTTGTGAGAAGTAGTATTGCTATGGACAAATTTGAAGAAGAAAAATTCTGCACTCCAGTTGTAGATGAGGTGAGGTTATAAGAACAAGTTCCCCTAACTATGCCTTAGAGCTTCAACCACACACCACATCTTTGGCTTCGTTTGGCTCGGTGGTAGCGGTCAATGACAGATGCAGATATGTTTTTCAGTGTGTGCGGACTTAAAAATTACTTGATTCATATTATTAAACCATGCATATTACTATTTTTTTAAAATAATTGGGTATTAGCCACGCTTTAAACCGTGGCCAGTACTTTAATTTTTTTAAGGATATGGTATTAGTCACAGCTTAAACCGCGACTAATACATTTTTTTTAAAAAAAAAATTTAAGATATTAGCCACGGTTTATAGTTTAAGTCGTATTTTTCAAAAAAAAGTATTAGCCACGGTTTATACCATGGCTAATACTGTTAAATTTTTTTAAAAATAGAGTATTCGTCACGATTTAAACGTGACAAATACTATTAAATTTTTTTAACAAAAATGAGTGTGGGTTGCCTCCCACACTCGTCCCAAGGTGGGTCCGCCTGTCACAACCCACATTTTTCACCGTCATTAAAGATATATCAGAGTAAGAGAAAATTGCGCGTCATGATGCCACATCAACAGGAGATAACTGCGGACGCTCAGACAAAACTCCTACTTAACCATGAAGAAGGATCTTTAAGTTATTTAAAGGCAAAATCAGTTTAAGTGTAGCAGTTAGTCTTATCCCTTAACTTAGTAGCTTATCTAGTCCACGAGAAAAGTAGTTAAACGTTGTAGAAAATACTTCTTTTATAAGGTTAGACATCCTACATGAGCTCAGAGGTTCCTAGAGGACACCTCATGGTATGCAAGTTCTAAGTTTATAATAGGAATAAAAGTAGATTTTTTACGGTCGTTAAATATAGTGATTTAGCATTTTGAAACATGCAATGCATGAAGTAATAATAGTAGTTTTTATACTTGAAAATACCTATCATGCAATCCTATCATAAAACATCCTATAGAGCAAGTAATCTCAAATATAGAAAGAAAACCAACTAAACAGCTAACATGCATCCAAAATTAACAATCATGTGGACGTCAATAAACTGACACGCAGTCACATAAAACAAAGTATGTCTGAACTAGTAAAGCAAATTAAAACAACAATCTACCTTGCTACGGCGAGGCAAAAACCACAGCCAACTCTGCTGCCCAAGAACTCCAAAACCAGCTCTATAATTAGTTACAGCTCTGAACCTGAGTCATTCCAAAGACAGAACATCTCAGCAAGAATGTACAAGTGAATGTAGAAAATAAGCCAAAAGTAAACAAAGTCAAGGGGTACCAACTCAAGACCAAAGGAAAAAATACTTGAATAAAGTACAACAGTAAGGTACAAAAGTCAAAAGGAAACACTTACGTGAAGCGTTACGTACAACAAAAGTACCCTAGATGCACAAGACTATAAGGGAAAAAATCACGATTAAATCATCAAGAAAATGGTAAAACTCTATTAGCCACATATGGTAAACTCCACCAAAAACAAAACGGGCATGGTGGTCAACTCATCTGGACACACCCCCACAAATATGTATTAATCTGTCATAGTTGCGAGGGAGACTGGTTACTCCACCATACACCGCAAATGCCCGAACACCCGGTAGAGTTTCACAAGGTACTAATAGAGGGATCAAACGTTGTGGCGGTGGATTCGCCCACTAATAACACCTGCAACAAAGAAAATCATGAAGTCATAACACCCCAATCGACCCTGTTTTCTGGGGCACACCATAACCCAATGGGGCCTGGAGACTGTCTCACCCCACGACATCGCCACAAAGAAAACCATGATATAAATCTCAAGACAACATTGGCACATCAAATTCTAATAGACAATTTTAGATTTGAAGTGGTTGATCAACCTCTAGGAAGAATTTGCAATCCTAAATAAACTTTAACACGTCCTACACAAAAGTTGAGGAATTGTTATAAGAGTGAGATTTAACCACATAATCAAAACATAGAGCCCTTAACAAGGCTAGGTAGCAAAATCAAGAACATGAAAATTACAAGTAGAGTTAGAAAAGAGATCTAAACAACACTATATTAAGCAAGTTATTAGAAATCATGATAACAAGAAGTTGAAAATTTCTGCAAATCGGGATAAAGAAGGGAAGAGAAGGAGGAAACCATCACTTGCCTTGGTTTTATCGGAGAAGACTACCAAATCGCACCTCGGCGTAGATCGGGACCATGAAAGACGAGGGAATTCGAAATCTAACAAGAATGGCCAAAAATAGGAGTTAGGGCTGAAAAACCTAGCAAGAAAACTAAAGGAATGAGGAAGATTTTACCACGATGGTATACCTCTCGTTGAGAGCTTTCCGGATCTATATTCGGTTGAAGATTACGAGCACCAGAGCACTGTCGGCGGCCACCGGAAGAATCGCGAAAAAACTCTCTCTCTGTCTCTCGCTCACACCGCTCTGGTTGGGAAGAATGAAGAAAATCGGTCTAGGGAGGATAAGAAAAAGTACATGTATATATATATATATATATATATATATATATAATTTATATAGAGATATATATATATATATATATAATATATATATATATATATATTATATATAAGGTAATAATAGAATAATTTTATAACATCTCTAAAAAGGAACCGGGAATGAGGGTTAGCTGAACCGGACATCTCGAGACGAAGCCATGGATTTCTCGAGTGGAGAAAATATATCTAAGTAGAAGATATTCTCGGGAATAGAGGAGATTACTCGAGTAGAAGAGGCAGGTTTCTCGAGTAAGGGAGACGATATTTCTCAAGTACAAGAAGCATTACTCGAGAACTGAAGGAAGCACCACATGGGAACAACGAACCCAGTTCTCGAGTACAGAGCCAAAACTTCTCGAGAACAAGGGCAATTTTAGAGTACAGGCGAATTTTCTCGAGTACAAGAAAATACATTTCTTGGGAACAGATATAGACTTCTCGAAGACAAGGAGGAAGAACAATCCCGTTCGACGAATTATGTCGGAATTCGTCGAACACAAAACCCGTTTGACGAACTCTGATCGAAATTTGTTGAACGCAAAGGAAAACTCTGTTCGGCGAACTACGCTCGAAATTTGTCGAATGCAAAGAAAAACTCTGTTCGACGAACTATGCTCGCAAATCGTCGAACATAAAACCCAATTGTTCGACTTATTCGAACCCAGATCCGTTCGACGCTTCGTTGAACGTCTAGTTCACCGATCGTCGAATGCCGTTCGACGATCGTCGAACGCCCCAAAAAAATTCATCGAACACCTCTGTTCGATGAAAACCTACCCTTCAGGGGGGGCCTCTTGAGAATCAATATGAGGTATAAGGCTGTAAATTAATAATAATAACAATAATCTTATACAAATCGTTTGAACGAGGAAATACTAGTTCACAACAGTGGCCCAAACGCACACCAAATTTAACAAGTTTAACAGTGAATACCACCCGAGAATCCGGCACACTATTCTTGAGACGCTATCATCAAATGCTTACACAAGCAAAAAAATCTTCACAAAGGTACAAACACGCGCCCGAGATTCCAAAATGCTCGGATCACAATAAAACTGGACAAGTCCAAAGCCTCAAAACTTCATCCTTCAGACCAAGGAAAGCATTCATCCAATAAAAATCTCAAAATCTGATCAAACAGACCCAACGAATGCAAAAACGCACAAACGGTGCAGCGGCGCCAACAAAACGTAAAAATGGCGTAATGCCCCGACGTCATAAATATGATGACATCAAATCAAATAATAACATCGAAAAAATTGGGGGTGTTACAGTCACACCACCTAAAAAGAAGTTTCGTCCCGAAACTTATCACACTTTAAAATCAAATCAAAACGAAAAACCTAAATATTACCAAAAACCTGAAGACATACCTGAACTAAGGGAAGAGATGCGGATGAGATTCTCTCATCACCGACTCCAATTCCCACGTCACGCTCTCGACGTCTTGATTTTGCCAGAGAACTTTAACCATGGGGATGGTTTTTCTGCGCAACACTGGATCTTGAGAATCCAAAATGCGAACAGGTTCTTCCACGTACGTAAGGTTGGGCTGAATCTGGGGCACCGAGTCAAGGACTTGACGATCACAACGAACACACTTCCATAACTGGCTCCAATGCACTCTAGAATCTGAAAAAGTCCCACATCATGGACACCAGTGAAGGTAGCAGGCAACAAAAGCCTATAAGCTGACGCTCCAATGCACTCTAGAATCTGAAAATGTCCCACATACCAGGGGTCTAACATGTGGTTCCTTCCAAACCTTTTAATACCAGATATCAGAGAAACTTTCAGAAAAACCAAGTCCCTAACATCGAACACCAGATCAACCCTTCGTTGATTAGCATATATCTCATAACATTCTCATACTACACGGAGCTTCTCCCGAATATGAGTCACATAACAATTCATCTCTTTGAGGGCTTCCGAACCTCACAACAGTCTCTCACCAACCTCAGCCCAAAACAAAGGAGTCCTACAACGCCTCACATATAGTACCTCAAACGAGGCCATTTGCAGACTCTCTTGATAACTATTATTGTACGCAAACTCCATGAGTCTGAGACGCTCATCCCAAGCACCACTGTGTTCCAAAATGTAACACCTGATCATATCTTCCACGAGCTAATTTACCCTTTTCGTATGACCATTCATCTGCGGATGATAGGCGGTGGAATACCTCAAATCGGTAACCAACCCCTCTTGTAAACTCTTCCAAAAATGAGAAGTAAATCTAGAGTCTCGATCAGATACGATGCTGACAGGAACTCCATGTAATCTGAAAACCTCATCAAGATATAACTCAGCTATCTTCTTCATAGAATACCCAATCTTGAAAGGCACAAAGTAAGCAAATTTACTCAATCTATCAACTATCATCCAAACCAAATCGTGCCCACAGGGAGATATCGGTAAACCAGTGATGAAATACATCGAAATACTCTCCCACTTCTAACTTGGAATATCAAGCGGTGTCAATTTAACTTCAGGCCTTCTATGGTCAGCTTTAACATGCTGACACATATAACATTCCGACACAAACTTTGCTATATCATTCTTCATTCCAGACCACCAAATAATTTGCTTTAAATCTTTATAAATTTTAGTGGAACTAGGATGGCAACACTGGAAGCATGAGCTTCAGTACAAATCTTAGCCCGAACATCGCCAAAAGCGGGGATACAAAACCTACCCCGATACTTCAAAGTATCAAACTCATCCAAAGAGAAATCAGGTAGCTCTCCCTTCTCAGTTCTGTTCTAGAGATGCAACAAATCCGGGTCATCCTTCTAGTGTGCTCTAGTAAGGGAAATCCAAGAGGGCTCTTCTGCTTCTAAACTAGCACGTACAGTCTACTCCCAACTTCAATGTACATCAACAAGAATTCTTCCACCAAGGACTATACAGACAAATTAAAAATTTTGGCGGTCTTTCGACTCAGAGCATTGGCTACTACGCTAGCCTTTCCCGGATGATAAAAAATCTCCACTTCATAATCGACCACATATTCTAACCACCTACGCTGGCGTAGATTTAGTTCCTTCTGAGTGAAGACGTACTTCAAACTCTTATGGTCTGTATAGATCTTGCACAACGCACCATATAATAAATGTGTCCAAAGCTTCAGCGCATAAATTACAGCAGCAAACTCCAAATCATGCGTAAGATAGTTCCTTTCGTGAATCTTTAATTGTCTTGATCCGTACGCGATTACCTTTCCATCTTGTATCAAAACACAGCCAAGTCTAATGTGTGATGCATCTACATACACAACATACTCAACTCCTTCAGTAGGCAAGGTTAAAACTGGAGCAGTACACAATCTCTTCTTCAACTCGTGGAAAGCTTCTTCACACATATCGCTCCGAATGAACGCAGTGTTCTTCTGGGTAAGTCTAATTAGAGGAGCAAACAACACTGAAAACCCTTCCACGAATCTTCTATAATAGCCAGCTAGGCCTAAGAAGCTCCAAATATCCTTAGGTGTAGAAGGTATCTCACATTCCATCACAATAAAAATCTTGGTCGGGTCTACGGAAATATCATCCTTGCTTACAACATGACCCAGAAAGGACACCTGAGGTAGCCAGAACTCACACTTGCACAACTTCACAGATAACTTATGCTCCCTCAGGGTCGACAAAACCAATCACAAATGTTGAGTATGCTCCTCAACACTGCGGGAATACACAAGGATGTCATCCATGAATACGATCACGAAACTATCTAAGAAATCTTTGAACAATCTATTCATTAAATCCATGAATGCAGAAGGAGCATTGGTCAAGCCGAAGGACATCACCAAAAACTCGAAATGTCTATGCCACGAATGAAAAGCAGTTCGTGGAATATCCGCCTCACGAATTCTCAACTGGTGGTTGTCTGAACGAAGATCGATCTTTGAAAATACCGAGCTACCACACAACTGATCGAACAGATCATCAATCCTCGGCAAGGGATATCTATTCTTAATGGTCACCTTATTCAATTCTCTATAATCGATGCAAATCCTCATCAACACATCTTTCTTCTTTACAAACAATACAGGAGCACCCTACGGAGAAGAACTCGGTCTAATAAAACCACACTGCAGTAACTGAGTGTACAATTCATCCAACTCATGCGGAGCCATTCGGTACGGTGCTTTGGCAATAGGACGAGTACCTGGCTCGAGGTCTATCACAAACTCTACCTCTCTCACAGGAGGAGGACATAGAAGACAATCAGGAAAAACATCTAGAAACTCTCGCACCACCGAGATATCCTCAAGACGTAGTGTAACAAAAGCTATTTCCAAAGCAGAATTAGAAACCAAAAATGCCTCACAACCAGACTCTATAGCACGACAAGCATGTACCTCAGAGATAATAGGGGAAACCCTGTCCTGAAAACTGTAGACGCTCATAGGTTGGCCATTATCCATCTTGAAGTCCATTAGCTTTGCCTTGCACTGGATGACTGCATCATACTTGGACAGCCAGTCCATACCCAAAATCACATCAAAGTTCGACAGAACCAAAACCATCAGATCTGCAAAGGCTAGGAAATTGCCTAAATAAATAGGGCATCTCAGAACTCCTTGATTAGATATAACCGAATCACTGAAGGGAAGCTTGACGTTGAAGGAGTCTCCTAATTGATCCACGCTCAAACGATGTTTATCTATGAACCTCCGCGCCACAAAGGAATGGGTGGCACCTGAATCAAAAAGAACGCGCGCCCACCTATTCCGCACCTTAAACTCCCATAAAGCCATAACATACATAACTAAACGAACAAAAACTAGGCCAACAATAGAATGTAAAAAATCAATCTAGGGTCTAACCTGATATCACTTGTGTAGAGGTCTGAGCTTCCTCCCTGGTTACCACATTAAGCTTTACTTTTCCTCTGTCCTGGTTTGGTGGCGGCGGCAGAGCCCGAAGCAGGGAAGGCTGCAGTGGAGTCTGAGCCCGGGGGCATGAAGTCTTCAGGTGCCCCTTCTGCCCGCACTGGAAGCAAGTCTTACCCTTCAACCAGCAATGACTCGCATCATGTCCCTTCCTTGTACAGATCTTACACACCAGATCTCCTTTGGGTGCACCTTGGATGTCGAGCACTTGTTGCTACTTCAAGGTGACAGTCCTTTTAAAACACCTTTTGTAAGGGTGGCCAGATCGACCACAGAAGCTATATACTTCTCTACTATTCTTCTTCGAAGAAGGGACAGATGCCCTAGAGCTTCCATCCTCAACACCTTTCCTCTTCTCTTTTCTCGCCGCGATACCTCAATTCTTGGCATTCTCAATCGTCTCAACTTTCAGAGCGGCTTCCACTCATTCAGCATATCTTTCAGCTCTATAAGCGCATGTCAATTGTTGGACATCGCTTCTTAGTCCTCTGAGAAAGCGCTTCACTCTTCCTGCCTCAAAAGCTACCATATCAGGAGCAAATCTGCTCAACTTACTAAACTCAGTCTCATATTCGCTCACCGTGAGCTGTCTCTGCTTCAAATGTAGGAAATTATTCATCAGACGGTCCTGCTCAACTGAGGGTAAAAACTTTTTAAGCAGCATCTTCTTGAAGGACTCCCAAGAGCATCCTTCCTTCAAACTTTCCTTTTCCCGAATCCACCGACTCTTTGCCAGGCCTTTCAGCTGGTAGGCTGCAATCATTACCTTCCGGGCTTCAGCAATCCACAAATATGAGAACATCTCCTCGATCGCGATGATCCAATCATCAAAAACCATAAAGTCGGCACTCCCGTAATAAGTGGGAGGTCCCAATCATTGGAAATGCGATATAAAATTCATCTCTGGTGATAGCGTCACTCGGGGCACCAAAGGAGCAGGATTAGCAGATACGGCTTGACCCGCGACAAAATCTTGCGCTAAGGGTTGTTGTGCGGGAGCGGCAAACAACAAGGACTAAATCAGCGATTGCATCGCAACTAACTTCCTCGATAGAGTCTCGTTACTCTGACGCAAACTCTCGATCACAACATCACTTTGTGCACCTAACGACTCACCCTCTGACTGGGGAGTCGACCTCGTCACAGGACGTCTAGCCAACATTTCTAGAAAATTAACGAACGACTCATCAAAAATCCTAGATTATGACTAGGCCACACAACTAGTTCAGACCATACTTAAAGACACTTGCTTATGCTGCAAACTTGCTCTGGGATTATGATGTTATGTCCTACTTAGGATGATATCCTTTCAACCTATTTACTCATGTGCCTATGATATGAATGCATGACTTCCTTATTCTTCTTTAAAATTATGTGTGTACATATGTCATCATGTAAACCTTAACTTAGCACGCGTGCTTATGCGATGATATGCTATATATGCAGTGTTATGCATTCTAAAAAGGCCTTAATGCATGTATGAGCGGTGTACACATGAAATTTTATGCATCATATACTACATAACATCGCATGCAACGAAAAAATAAAACGTGATAATGGGCACCCATGTGGTGATGGTTATGCATCCCATACTACATAACTGTCACATATTGTCTCCTATAGTGGATCCATATACAAACACATATTATGCATACCATACTACATAATATGCCCCATATACTTCTTATCATGTTATGAGTATAGTGACTATACTTCCATTAAGACGTACTGATGACACATCGGTGCGTGTATGCAAATGAATGAAGGGAAACAAACTATACGAGATTGACTGGTTCGACCAACTTGTGAAACCAACCTCCCTCTGATACCAACTATCAGAACTCGTATTTTTCACCGCCATTAAAGATATATCAAAGTAAGGGGAAAATGTGTGTCATGATGCCACGTCAGCAGGGGATAACTGCGGATGCTCAGGCAAAACTCCTACTTAACCATGAAGACGGATCTTTAAGTTATTTAGAGTCAAAATCAGTTTAAGTGTAGCAGTTATCCATATCCCTCGCCTTAGTGTCTCATCTAGTCCACGAGAAAAGTAGTTAAACGCTGTAGAAAATACTTCTTTTACAAGGTTAAATATCCTACATGAGCTTAGAGGTTCCCAGAGGACACCTTATGATATGCAAGTTCTAAGTTTATAATAACAATAGAAGTAGATTTTTTACGGTCGTTAAATATAGTGATTTAATATTTTGAAACATGCAATGCATGAAGTAATAATAGTAGTTTTTATACTTGAAAATACCTATCGTGCAATCCTAGCATAAACATCTTAGAGTGCAAGTAATCCCAAATACAGAAAGAAAACCAACTAAGCAGCTAGCATGCATCCAAAATCAACAATCTTGTGGGCATCAACAAACTGACATGTACCAACGTAAAACAAAGTATGTCTGAACTAGTAAAGCAAACTAAAACAACAATCTGCATTGCTACGGCGATGCAAAAAACCACAGCCAACTTTGCTGCACAAGAACTCCAAACCAGCTCTGCAATCAGCTACAACTATGAACCTGAGGCATTCCAAAGACAGAACGCCTCAACAAGAATGTACAAGTGATGACAAAAAGTAAGCCAAAAGTAAACAAACTCAAGGGGTACCAACCCAAGATCAAAGGAAAAATACTTAAATAAAGTACAACAGTAATGTATAAAAGTCAAAAGGGAACACTTACGTGAAGCATCACGTACAACAAAAGTACCCCAAATGCACAAGTCTATAAGGGGAAAAATCACGATTAAATCATCAGGAAAAAGGGCAAAAATTAGCCACATGTGGTCAACTCCACCAAAAACAAAACGGGCATGGTGGTCAACTCATCTGGACGCACCCCCACAGATATATATTAATTCGTCATAATTGCGGGGGAGACTGGTTACTCCATCATACACCGTAAATGCCCAAACACTCGGTAGAGTTCCAAAAGGTACTAATATAGGGATCAAACGTTTCAGCGGTGGATTCACCCACTAATAACACCTGCAATAAAGAAAATCATGAAGTCACACCCCATAACGACCCGGGTTTAGAGCTCAAGGGCACACCACAACCCAATCGGGGCCTGGAGGCTTGGCTCTCCCCACGACATCGTCATGAAGAAAACCATGATATAAATCTCAAGACAACATTGACACATCATATTCTACTAGACAATTTTAGATTTGAAGTGGTTGATCAACCTCTAGGAAGAATTTATAATCCTAAATTAACTCTAACACATCCTACACAAAAGTTGAGGAATGGTTATAAGAGTGAGATTTAACCACATCCTCAAAACATATAGCACTTAACAAGGCTAGGTAGCAAACTCAAGAACATGAAAATTACAAGAAAGTTAGACAAGGGATCTAAACAGCACTATATTCAGCAAGTTATTAAAAATCATGATAACAAGAAGTTAGAAATTTCTGCAAATCGGGATAAAGAAGGGAAGAGAAGGAGGAAACCATCACTTGCCTTGGTTTTACCGGAGAAGACCACCAAATCACACCTCGGCGTAGATCGGGACCAAGAAAGATGAGGGAATTCAAAATCTAACAAGAATGGCCAAAAATAGGAGTTAGGGATGAAAACCCTAGCGAGAAAACTCAAGGAATGGGGAAGATTTTACCACGATGGCGTATCTCTCGTTGAGAGATTTCTGGATCTATATTCGGTTGAAGATTACAAGCACCGGAGCAACGTCGGCAGCCACCGGAAGAATCACGGAAAAACTTTCTCTCTCTCGCTCACGCCACTCTAGTTCGGGAAGAAGGAAGAAAATTGGTGTAGGGAGGAGAAGAAAAGTACTGAAAGATATGGTACCTAAACACCTAGAGGGGGGGGGGGTGAATAGGTGACCTAAACCTTTTTCACTTTTGTTTGACAGCACAACAGTTTATCACAGATTATTACAGTTAACAGCAATTTCAGAAATCACACAGAAAAGCCACAACACAGCACAGCACAGCAGACACACTAATTTTATAGTGGTTCCCCAATCTTTGGGTACATCCACTTTCCCTCTTCGCCTATCTAGCAGTGTACTAGATTCGGCCAAACTTCTCCACTAGCTCAGAACCCAACAAGGTTCCTACCTGAGGCCCAAAGCCTTACACTCAGCCAAAAGGCCTACACTCAGCCACCCAGGCCTACACTCAGCCAATCAAAGGCCTACACTCAGAGTTCTTCAACTCCTACACTCAGGCACCAAGCCCTACCCTCAGCCTTTATAAAATAGGCTTACAATCACTCAGATCCAATGGATCTTACAAGTTATAATAGAAATTACAAATTCTAACTCTACAACTCAGAAGGAATGAGAGGAGTTGAGAGCTTCTTGGAGAGTTCTTGGAAGATCTCAGCTTGATTCAAACTGACTTAGCTTTCTTCAAAGCTTCTTGAGTAGAACTGAATTAGTCTGAATCTTCTGCAGTTGATCCTTGATCTCTGCTTCTTGAAATCCAGATGACTCTGAATTCTTCTTCTCAGCCTTAGTTCCAAAGACTGAATCCTTGGTTGGAGCTCTCTCTCTCCAACTACTTAGATCTGCAGTTGGACTGCCTGATCTTCTTGTGTTGATCTTCTGTGTATCACTTCTTGATTTAGTCTGATCAACTACTTCAATCACACCATGTAATGATTGTGAACTACTTTACCATAACCATACACCATTTTCTGTAGACTGTTGGTGCCTATTTAAAGGCTTCCTTCATGGTAACCGGCTGATCCGGTTTATAACAGTCTTTTGACTTCACTGACAGTTGCTGTAGACCGGCTGGATTGGCAGCTGTCATGTCAACCAGTCACTTCTTGAAATTCTCTAACTGTCAGTTAGTGTCGAGACTTTCTGTTCTTAAGTGTCGACACTTATAGACCAAGTGTCGACACATGTTGTGTAAGTGTCGACACAAGTCTACAAGGTGTCGACACATTCCCTTGTATGTCTCGACACAGTTTCTTCTGCATGTGTCGACACTGAAATTGAGTGTCGACACAAGCACTTGTACTTCATTCTTTCTGTATTCTTCTAAGTGTCGACACATCTCCTTTGTGTCGACACATCTTCATGTGTAGAAACTGTCAAGTGTCGACACTGCTTCTTGGTGTCGACACAAGTCTTCATTCTTGATTCTTCAGCTGAGTGTCGACACATTCCATTAGTGTCGACACTTATACTTAGAATATTTTACAAGTTTTCTGTTCTTTGCTAAGTGTCGACACAGCTCCTTGTGTCGACACTATCTTCAAGTGTTGAGTCTTCTGGTTATGTGTCGACACATTGTGCTGAGTGTCGACACATTCTTTAAGTGTTGACTTCTTTGAGTGTGTGTCGACACATTATGCTGAGTGTCGACACATTCTTCATATGTTGACTCTTTTGAGTGTGTGTCGACACATTGTGCTGAGTGTCGACACATTCTTCATATGTTGACTCTTTAGATTGAGTGTCGACACATTGTGTTGAGTGTCGACACTTGTACTTAGTCTCTGCAGAATTATGCTGAGTGTCGACACAACTCCAAGTGTCGACACTGTCTGGTGTTGACTCAGCTCTTCAAGATGTCGACACTTCTGCTAAGTGTCGACACAGCTTTTCTGCATCCTTCTACACTGAGTGTCGACACAGCTCCAAGTGTCGACACTTTCTGACTGGTGTCGACTCTTCTTCCCTGGTGTCGACACAATGACTCCAAGTGTCGACACTGCATGTCTGGGTGTCGACACAAGCTTTCTCAAGTGTCGACACTTTGCCTCTGGGTGTCGACACATGCTTTCTCAAGTGTCGACACTTTGCCTCTGGGTGTCGACACATGGACTTAGAAATTTTCAGCTTCAGTCCAGTGTATGTCTAACCTGCACAATTAACTCAAACAAACATCAAATACATTCTGATGTATATCATTGAGTTAGGTGAGGCTTCTTCAAATCAGGTACATTTGACCAATGTACCCAACAATCTCCCCCTATTTGGAGAAGTCATAACCCTTAGTCAATGATATACACCACTCATAATTAAAAATTACAAAATGATGTAAAACATATAAATGACAACAGGGTAAACTTGAACATGTAATAAACCACACATGTATACTTATTAAACATTGCAGAACAATTAAGAAACACACATATTTCAGAACATTCAAACTATATTTATCATATACTGTTCCAATAATGTTTCTTATACATTTTCAATGAAGTATTACAATGTTTTTCTCTTAACAGATTACAATAAGCATCAAGTTAATCCCTAATCTAGTGCTGATCAGGTTCTTTGATGACAATCCCTTTTCCAGCTTTAACTTGAGCTTTCACAGCAGCAGCAGCAGCAGCAGGCTCAGCTTCAGCAGTCTTCTTCCCTTTTAGATCTTGCTTATCTGCCTTGATCTTTTGCCTTTCAAAATAATGATAGGGCTTGGGAAAGTACTTGCTAGGCTCCACAGCTGTTGGAGGTAGCTTTCCTAACTTGGCCTTCCTTCTGTGTTGGACAATGGCTTCTTGTCTAATCTCATGCTTTCTCCATTCAGCCTCTGAGAACCACTTGTTCCTCTCATGGGCATTATCCTTGGCTGCTTTCCAGGCTGTAAGAATTATGTTTCTAGAAGTAGGGCTCCATTGTTCAAAATCTGGCTTTTGCTCAGCAATTTCCCTAAACTTCTTCTTTGACAGCCTAGTTTCTTCTTCCTTGTCCAAAGCCTCTTGCATAGCAGCTGTGATAGGTTGAACAACCTTTTCCAGAATAACATTTGGCTTGCCAGCAGTTGGACTATACATAGTGCTTACATCAGCATGAATCATTTCAAAGTCTGGAGGTGGATAGATTACATCAGCCACTGCTTGTTGCTCACCTCCAAGAAATGTTCCTTGAATACCAGATTCACCTACTTCATTGTCATCACACAGGGGAGGATATCCAAGTGTAGCCCTTATAGAATTTGAAATCCATTTTGCATGCTCAGAACTGGCCTTGACTAACACTCTCTCCCCCTTTATGACTTCTTGAGCCATATGATCCCTTACATCATCTTTCTGAAATCGGATTTGGCTATCCAAATATCTTATGCCCTCTTTAAAGAAAGGTCTAAGCTTTGTAAGCTGTTCTGATATGACCTTCTGGGAATCTTTTATGGCATTTTTAACAGCAGCAATCTCTGCTTGAAATATCTTATCAAAATCAGCTTTGGCAGCAGCAGATGAAGTTGAAGGTTCATCTGACTTATTCTTGATTTCAGTGACTATGGCATTGTGAGATGCAGTCAGATTATCATTCATTCTCAACTGATTCTCCAGCACATAGCCTTGCTTGACTGCTATATCATCCACTTTCTCTTTAATTGCTTCTTGATGTTTAGCTAGATAGACCACAGCATTAGCACCCTTGGTAAAACAATCAGTCATTGCTGTTTTATTAAGGTTCATTTCAAACCTTATAGACTTGATTTCCTGGCCTAGATCAGTTTGCAGTGCCTTGTGCCCTTCATCAACATAAGTTTCTAAGGCTTTCCTTTGTTCATCCATCTTGATTTGCATTGCAAGCAGTAGAGCACTATAATCAGTGGATGGAGCTTGTTGAACTAATGAATGTTGAGCAACAGTCTGGAGAGCCTTCTTATAGCTCTGGCTCCTCCTCTTGAAAACAAAGAACTTCTTTTTCTGAGCTTGCTCAGCTTCATCATCTTCGGATTCAGATGTACTTGCTATATCCACCCTATCCTTAGGGCTGGATGGTCTTTCAGTATGCACATCTTGTGCCTTCTCAGAATCTAGCCTTATAGGCCTTCTTGACTATCCAAAGTCTCCCCCTCAGCAACAGCATCCTTCACTGCATCAGCAGCAGTCTTTTCCATATCAAAATCATCTTGATCTAAGTTCAAAAACAGATCTTCCATGGTATACTCTGCTGGAGACTGTGCAGGAGATGTACTTGGTTCTTCAACCACTGTATCAGGTATCACAACAGATGTGTCTAGAAGAACAACATCTGGTTCTGGGTTTGCTGGCTGATTTTGCTGATGATCATCAGACAAATCAGAATTTGTTATACAAAAATTCAAAGTGTTAAGATCAACAAGTACCTCTTGAATGATGAGAGTAGCCTGCTCACTATCCAGTGTAGATGGATGTTCTACAGCTGGAGGCTCCCCTGGATATCAGCTGGCTCCTGAGGAGCAGGTGACTTTGCTGCAGTCACATCTACTGGACTTTCAGGAGTGAAGACCACCTGTTCTTCACTGCCTGAGCTGCTTGAGGACTCTTGAGGCACAGCAGCTGTCTTCCTTTTCTTCCTGGGAGGAGAGTCTGTCTTAGAAGTTTGTTTCTCAGGGGTGGCCAAGTCCTTTGACACCAGCACCCTTTCCCATCTTGAGAATATTCTGGAGTCCATTCTCCTCATATGATTTATCTTTGTTCCTGCAGCAGTGCTCATTACCTCTGGAATGGATCCAGCCAGGTAGAGACTTATAATCCTGCCCAGATTGGGCTTCTTCAGGCTTTCCTTCACTTTCTCAAAAACCACCATTGACCAATCTGTCTTCAGAGTGAAGATGATTCTGGTCATTACTTCAAACATGGAGGCAGACACCCTGTCATGCCCTCCTGGTTTGCACAGAATTACCTTGCCCACTACTTCTGACAAGAACTTGCCTTGATTGTTCATCCCCTTCCTATTGAAGACTGATCCCACCTTCATCTGTGAATCCAGTCCACACCAAGTAAGAGCTTCCCTGGTCTTAGAAGCAGTTACCTCCTCTTCTTCTTGAATCTTAGGTAGCTGAAGTACCTTTCTCAAAGACTTGGGGGATAGTTTGACTTTGGTGCCATGCACCCTGGACTTGATTCTGAATCCAGAGTCGTCCACAGTTGCTTGAGTAAGAAATTCAATTACTTCTTTCTTCCAGATTTTCGTTGGTTCTGAAACCAAGAATTCCAGTCCTGAATCGCTGACTAGGGTAATCACCGATTTAAATTCCTGATCGCTGTCGTCAAATGCGCCTCGCACGAGCTCATAGCCCTCGTTGACGTTCTCTTCCATCTTGGGAGCCATTAGGGTTTGAAGATTTAGTCTTGAGAAGAGAGAAATGTCGACACAAGAGTTTAGGTCTCGAAACTTTGAAAGCGTGTCGACAATCAAAGACAGAACCCTATTTATACCTTTCCTGTTTGAAGACGAACAGGCGGGATGAATTTCTAATGATGTGTCGACACTGTCAATAAGTGTCGACACTGACTTATAATGTCTCGACACTCATGTGTCGACACAAATTTAGTCAACAGATTCTACGTGTCGACACTTGGTTAAGTGTCGACACCACTATACTCGACATGTGTCGAGACTTAGAAAAATTCTGAGTAAAACTTAAGTGTCGACACCTTAGTGGATGTGTCGACACCTACTCGACATGTGTCGACACTAACATTCTGAAGTGTCGACACTAACTTCCTAGATGTGTCGACACCATGTTTCTGAAGTGTCGACACTTACTATTCTGTGTCGACATAGACTTGTCTATGTGTCGACACCTTTTTACTTAGCCAATTTTTGTTCTGTATACTTAGTCTAAGTTTATCATACCTAGTTCAATTTTGAACTTATTAAACTTAGCTTCATCTAAGGGCTTAGTGAACATATCAGCTATCTGATTATCTGTTGTAACAGATTCAAGTGCAATATCATTTCTTTCTACATGCTCCCTAAGAAAGTGATATTTTATCTCAATATGTTTAGTTCTACTATGAGATACAGGGTTATTAGCTATGGAAATAGCACTTGTAGAATCACAATAGAGTGGAGTTCTACTTACCTGACATCCATAGTCTTCTAGCTGATGTTGAATCCATAGAAGTTGAGCACAGCAACTTCCTGCAGCTATATACTCTGACTCAGCTGTGGAGATGGCCACACTGGTTTGCTTCTTACTACTCCATGAGATGAGTCTTCCACCTAGGAATTGACAGGATCCAGTTGTGCTCTTTCTATCTTCTTTGCATCCTGCAAAGTCTGCATCTGAATAGCCTGTTAGATCAAAATCTCCATTCCTAGGGTACCAGAGGCCTATATAAGGTGTGCCCTTTAGATATCTCAAGATTCTCTTGACTGCAGTCAAGTGAGATTCTTTGGGGCAGGCTTGATACCTGGCACAAACACATGTAGCATACATAATGTCAGGCCTACTTGCAGTCAAGTAAAGTAGGGAGCCAACTATCCCTCTATACAAGGTTTCATCTACAGGTTTCCCTGCATCATTGTTGAAGTTGGTGACCGGGCGGTCTGGCGGTTTGTCTTGACGGGTTGAAGACCGCGCGGACTGGCGGTTTGTCTCAGCCGGCTTGGAGACCGGACGGTCTGGCGGTCTACCCTGGCGGTCTCTCTTCCTCTCTGGTGGTAGCCGTGCGGTTAGCCCTGCTGTCTAACCGCGCGGCCTGTGCGGTTTGTTTTGTATAGTCCGCCTAGTCCTGTAAATTTTAGTCCCACATCTCTTATTTGTATTCTCTCATCTCTCCTCCATTCTATATAAGGGAGGGCATACCTTTGTAATAGATACCTTTTTTTGGATAATAAAATTTCGATTATTCAAAAGTTTATTCGGCTTGTTCTCTACTTTTCGCTTCTTTTCTCTACTTTCTAACATGGTATCAAAGCACACGGTCATTTCCTCCTGATTCTGTGCGCTCTCTGTTGTTCGCGGCTTGTTTTCCGCGTTCTGCGACTTGTTTTGCGACTTGACTTCTCTTCTGTCCGCGCGGCTTGTTTCTATCCGCGCGGCTTGTTTCTGTCCGCTGCCCTGTTCGCGCGGCTTGCACTTCTTGGTTCTCTTCTCCTACTGCTCTTTGTCGCAGCGACCTGTTTCCTTGTCGCCGCGCTCCTTGTTCTTTCTTGCCGCTCCGACTTCCTAGTCGTTGCGGTCTGTCTCTGTCCGCGTGTGTTGTCTCTCTACTCGCGGTTTGCTGCTGTGATCTGCCTGACCGTGCGGGTTGTTCCTTTCTCACCCGCATCTTGGTCGCGCTCGCCGGCTCTTCTCCTCTCTTCTGTTCGCTCGGCCTTTTCAGTCCGCGCGACCTCTTCCCCGCTTTGCCTTTGACCGCTTTCTAGCAGCTGCTGTGATCTGCCTGACCGTGCGGGTTGTTCCTTTCTCACCCGCATCTTGGTCGCGGTCACCCGCTCCTGCTTGCTAGTCGCCCGGCTTCCTCTTTTTCCGTGCGACTTGTTCTCCTCTGTTCGCCCGACTTTTTCAGGCCGTGCGACTTCTTTCCCTCTGCTTTGCTCTGCTTCTTGGTAGCGGTCTTTCTAGCCGCCCGACCTGTTTTCTGTTCGCCCGGCTTGGTGCTCTTTTCTCTTCTCGCGGCTTGTTCTTATCGTCGCGGTTTGCTCCTCTCTTGCTTCCATGGCTTTCCCCTCCTCCGGCCTGTCCGCCTCTGTAGTAACCTCTTCTGGTAGTGCTCATGTTGTTACTCGCGGAAGATGGCTAATAGACTCTGGCGCCACAAATCATATGACAGGCAATCCTCACTGTTTCTCTCTTCTTGACACACATGCTCAGTTGCCCCCGGTTATTGTTGCTGATGGATCTCCCTCCCCGGTCCATGGGACGGGCCTGGTTCCTGTCACTCCATCTCTCTGCTTGGCTGATACCCTCTATGTGCCCAAGTTTCCGTGCAATTTACTATCGGTTACTTCTTTATGCAAGCAACTACGGTGTTCTGTCATATTCACCCCTACCTCTTGCACTTTTCAGGATCCGGACTCCCAACGGACGATTGCTACCGGGACAGAGAGTGGTGGTCTCTACTTCCTCGACAACGTTTCTGCTCTATCCGCCTTCTCCTCCTCCTCTACAGATCTTCTCCAATGGCATCTTCGCCTTGGACATGCTCCTCCCCGCATTCTACGACAGTTCCTGCCGCACCTCCCTCCTCATCATCCTCCTCTCAACTGTGATGCTTGTCAACTTGGCAAACATCACCGCTCATCCTTCCCCCCAACGCAGAGTCGGGGCTCTTCCCGTCCGTTCGACCTCGTTCACTCCGACATATGGGGTCCCGCTCCTAACCTCACCATCGGTCGGGGTAGTTCCTACTTTGTCACCTTCATTGATGATTTCTCTCGATGTACGTGGGTATATCTTCTCAAAGATCGCTCCGAGCTGTTCTCTGTTTGGACCTCCTTTTATTCTATGGTTAAGACTCAGTTCGATACGTCTATTAAACTCCTTCGTTCTGATAATGCCAAGGAGTATCTTAGCCACGACTTCTCATCCTTTTGTATTCACCATGGTGTCATTCGTCAAACCAGCTGTGTCTACACCTCACAACAAAATGGGGTGGCGGAACGCAAAAACCGTCACCTCCTTGATGTCGCTCGCACTATGATGACTCAAATGCATGTTCCTCGCTCCTATTGGGGATATGCTGTCCTCCTCTCCTGCTATCTCATCAATCGCCTTCCCTCCACAGTTCTCCATGGTGCTACCCCCTTCTCCATTCTTTATCCAGACAGGGATCCCTTTCCTCTTCCTCTACACATCTTTGGGTGCACCGCTTTTGTGCACTCTCCCGCTGCCACCCGTGATAAACTCTCACCACGTGCCACCAAATGTGTCTTTCTGGGCTACTCTCCCACTCAGAAAGGTTATTGTTGCTTTGATCCCGTTACCCGCAAGCAATTTGTCTCTGCGGATGTCACCTTCTTCGACAATGTCTCTTACTTCTCTCCCGCTTCCTCCTCTCCTCCTCCTGCTCCTACTTTTCCTACCAACCCATCCCTCCCCTCTGCTCCCACTGATGTTCCGCCATCTCCACCATCTCCACCATCTCCACCACCTCCACCATCTCCACCCTCTACTCCGCTTTCTCCCTCCACTCCGCTGCCATCTCTCTCTGCTCCCGGGCCAGCTCTCTCCACCACGGATACTCTGGATACTGAGGCCCCTGTTGACCTGGATCTCCCTATTGCTCTTCGCAAGGGGGTTCGGGCATGTACCCAACACCCGCTTGCTGCAGTTGTTTCCTATGATCGTCTTACCCCTTCTCGCAGAGCTTTCGCTCTGGCTATCTCAGCTACTACCACCCCCCGTTCCTATCAGGAGGCCCTTACTATTCCTCATTGGAAAGCTGCCATGGATGAGGAGATTGCTACTCTGACTGAACGGGGTACCTGGACCCTTGTTCCTCCTCCTTACGGCACAGATGTTGTTGGTTGTCGATGGGTCTTCGTGGTGAAGTTTCTCCCGGATGGCAGTGTGGATCGTTATAAGGCTCGCCTGGTTGCCAAGGGTTTTACCCAAACTTATGGGCTTGATTACTTTGACACTTTCTCTCCCGTGGCTCGCCTCAGCACTATTCGGGTTCTTCTCTCTGTGGCTGTCAACCGGGATTGGCCCATCTCGCAGCTCGATGTTAAGAATGCCTTCCTCTATGGCGATCTGCAGGAAGATGTTTACATGGAGCAACCTCCTGGGTATGTTGCTCAGGGGGAGACAAGGGTATGCCGGCTACAGAAGGCTATCTATGGCCTCAAGCAGAGTCCTCGTGCCTGGTTTGACAAGTTTAGTAGCATTGTTGCGGCCATTGGTTTTACAAGAAGCTCAGCAGATCACTCCTTGTTTGTTCGGAAAACCGCATCTGGTCTTGTTGTTCTTGCGGTTTATGTTGATGACATTCTTCTTACTGGCGATGACCAGGATGGGGTATTGATGACCAAGAAACACCTTCGTCACCATCTGGTCACAAAGGATATGGGCTCCCCGAAATACTTTCTGGGGATTGAAATCTCTAGAAAACCCAACTCCATGGTCCTTTCACAAAGGAAGTATGCTCTTGATCTTTTGAAGGAGGCAGGACTCACTGGTGCTAAACCTGCTCGTTGTCCTATGGCTGCTGGAGAAGACAAAACTTGGACAGATAACTCACCTCTTCTCTCTGATCTTACGAGATACCGGCGTCTGGTGGGCAAGCTCATATATCTCACGGTAACCAGACCCGACATCTCTTATGCTGTTGGCAAAGTGAGCCAGTTCATGCAAGCTCCGAGGGAGTGTCATCTACAATCTGCTATGAGAATATTAGAGTATATTAAAGCTGCTCCAGGGAAAGGTCTCCTATTTCAGAAAAATGGTCACCTAAGGGTTGAAGCTTACTCTGATTCAAGCTATGCGGATGACAAAGTGGACCGCAAGTCGACTTCAGGTTTCTGCACATTTGTTGGAGGTAATCTTGTGAGTTGGAAGAGCAAGAAACAGTCTGTCGTTTCCAGGTCTAGTGCAGAGGCGGAATATCGCAGCATGGCATCGACTACATGTGAGTTGAAGTGGTTGCGGGCTCTCATGCTTGACTTAGGAGAGGTTTACAACTATCCTCTTCCTATGTTCTGTGACAATAAGGCCGCGATACACATTTCCAAAAATCCGGTCTTTCATGAGAGAACAAAACACATAGAAGTCGACTGTCATTTTATTCGGGAAGAAATATTGAAGGAACAGATCTGCACTCCATTTGTCACTTCCGACAACGAGTTGGCAGATGTCTTCACCAAGCCGGTGTCCGCTTCCTTTTTCCACATCTGCGACAAGCTGGGCATGATCGATATATATGCTCCAGCTTGAGGGGGAGTGTTGAAGTTGGTGACCGGGCGGTCTGGCGGTTTGTCTTGACGGGTTGAAGACCGCGCGGACTGGCGGTTTGTCTCAGCCGGCTTGGAGACCGGACGGTCTGGCGGTCTACCCTGGCGGTCTCTCTTCCTCTCTGGTGGTAGCCGTGCGGTTAGCCCTGCTGTCTAACCGCGCGGCCTGTGCGGTTTGTTTTGTATAGTCCGCCTAGTCCTGTAAATTTTAGTCCCACATCTCTTATTTGTATTCTCTCATCTCTCCTCCATTCTATATAAGGGAGGGCATACCTTTGTAATAGATACCTTTTTTTGGATAATAAAATTTCGATTATTCAAAAGTTTATTCGGCTTGTTCTCTACTTTTCGCTTCTTTTCTCTACTTTCTAACAATCATCCTTGCTTAGAGACATACTTGACCCCATAGGAGTCTTCATGGTACTGGATGAATCCATACCATATTTCCTTATGAGTTCTAGGGTGAACTTAGACTGACATATGGAAAGACCACTTTCAGTCTGTTTAACTTGGAGACCCAAGAAAAACTTCAGTTCTCCCATACTACTCATTTCAAATTGACTCTGCATAAGCTTTGCAAACTTTTTGCAAAGGCTACTTTCAGTAGACCCAAATATAATGTCATCTACATATATTTGGACAAGTATTACTTTGCCTCTAGATTCCCTAAGGAATAGAGTCTTATCTATTTTCCCCCTTGTGAACTTGTTCTCAATGAGGAAACTAGATAGGGTTTCATACCAAGCTCTAGGAGCTTGCTTTAACCCATACAATGCTTTCCTAAGTCTATAGACATAATGTGGAAAAGTAGGATCAACAAAACCTGAAGGCTGCTCCACATATACTTCTTCTTTTAGATTACCATTAAGGAATGCTGACTTCACATCCATTTGGTATACTTTGAATCCTTGGTAGGTTGCATAGGCCAAGAACATCCTGATGGCTTCCAGTCTGGCTACTGGAGCAAAGGTTTGATCAAAATCAATACCTTCTTCTTGCCTATATCCTTTTGCAACCAGTCTTGCCTTATTCTTAATGATGACTCCTTGTTCATCTAACTTGTTTCTGTAGATCCACTTTGTTCCTATCACATTGTGATCTTTAGACTTAGGAACTAAGTCCCAAACCTTGCACCTCTTGAACTGGTTTAGCTCTTCCTGCATAGCTTCAGTCCACTGTGGATCTTGTATAGCTTCTTCAAATTTCTTTGGTTCTATTTGAGACAGAAAACTTGAATATATTGCAGCATTATGATTTCTGCTCCTTGTCTGAACACCTTGTCTTGGATCTCCAATGATCAGCTCCACTGGATGATCTCTTAGATGCCTGTTGGCTGGAGGCATCCTTACTTCTGGTTGTACTTCTTCATCATCTTCATCATGCTGAGTTCCTTGAACTCCTTCAGCTCCTGGTACATGTAGTTCTCCCCCTGGACATAAGCCATCTTCCTCTACTTGCTGTCTTGCAGCCGGTACATCTTCTATGGTTAGCTTGTCCATCTTCTTAGAAAGACCTGTGGGGCTGCACACACTACTAGACAACTCATTGTTAATAAGAAGTGTCTCATCAAAGACTACATGCACAGACTCCTCTACAACTTGTGTAGTCAAGTTGTAGATTCTATAAGACTTACTATTACTGCTGTACCCAACAAACACTCCCTCTTGGGATTTGGCAGCAAACTTAGTTAAGTAAGTCTTCCCATTGTTAAGTATGAAGCATTTACAACCAAAAATCCTGAAATAGGATAGGTTTGGTTTCCTGCCTTTCACTACTTCATAGGGTGTCTTGTTTAACCTTTTAGTTATAGTAGCTCTATTTATTACATGGCATGCAGTGTTAACTGCTTCAGCCCAGAAATATTCTGGTAGTGAAGAATCACTTAATAGAGTCCTACCAGCTTCTATCAAGGTTCTATTTTTCCTTTCAGCAATGCCATTTTGCTGAGGTGTTCTAGGTGAAGAGAATTCTTGAAATATCCCATAGTCTTCACATAGTTTTGTCATGCTTTCAGATTGAAACTCTGTACCATGGTCACTTCTAATTTTGACCACTGTACAGTTCAATTCATTCTGAATTTGCTTAACAAAACTGTGGAAGACACTAGGTGTTTCAGATTTCTGCTTTAAGAAGAACACCCAGGAAAATCTTGAGTAGTCATCAACAACTACAAAGGTGTAGACCTTCCTACCTAAGCTGTGAACTGGCATTGGACCAAATAGATCCATATGCAAGAGGTATAAACACCTCACAGCATCCTTGTTGTCAATGCTTCTAAAGGTGGATTTAGTCTGCTTGCCCTTTTGACAAGCTGAGCAAATGCCATCTTTGACACACTTAACTTGAGGACCATTCCTCACTAACTCTTCACTAAAGAGTTTGCCAATAGTCTTGTAATTAAGATGAGCAAGCCTCTTGTGCCATTTGACACATTGAGAGACTGTCTCATCTGCTACAAGACAAACTGGAGAACTATTGTTCTCAACCATAATGTCTAAACAATAGACATTTCTCTTCCTATAACCTGTCAAAATGATCTTTTGATCACTAGACCTCTTGATATGACAACCATTTTTAACAAATGAGATGTCATACCCTACATCACTTAATTGACTTATACTAATGAGGTTATGTTTCAAACCTTTAACATAAGCCACTTGAGTAATGGTAACTAAGTTAGAAGATATGTTACCAAACCCTTTGATGATTCCTTTTTCTGAACCACCAAAGGTCACCTTTGGACCATTCTTGATTGGAATGAAATCCTTCAGTAGTCCCCTAGTTCCAGTCATGTGTCTGGAACATCCACTATCCAAGTACCATGTTGGGGTATGGCCACTTGGATTCTCCTGCAAAACAAATTACTGAACCTTAGAACCCAATGGTTTCTTGGGTCCTTGGTAACTGTTAGCTTGCAACTTAACAAGGCTACCTACTGGCTTTCCACCAGGTATCTTGTTACTACCTTTGGCACTAACATTGTGCCAACAGTCCAAAGCAAAGTGGCCAACTTTGCCACATCACCAACATTCAAATTTGTTGTACCTTTGCTTAGGTACAGACTTGGCTGTCTTAACTACAGCAGTCTTAGTGAATGTTGGGGCTTTGCCCTTGGACTTGGACTGATTCTGAACAGTCCTTGCTGGATTAACAAATCCCAGTCCAGTCTTTCCTTTATGATGAACAAAATCATCAATCAAGGGTAGCACTGATTTAGGTTTTGAAAACCTAGCTACTAGCTCTTTCTCCTTCTGAAGATTAATCTCCAGTTTCTTAATTTGATCATTCTTAAATGTAATGGTACCCATCTGAATCACAGTAATGTGTTTCAGCCTGGCCACTTCATTTAGTTTTTGATCATAATTCTTCTCATAATCTATTGCAGCTGTCTTGAGATCAGCAATTTCCTTGGCCAAATTTTTGGCTAGGGTCTTGCTTTTCTTATAGGCTAGCAATAGTACTTGATATTCATCTAGGAGTTGATGAATATCTCCCTCAGACTCAGACATATTCTCATCACTTGATGAAGAATACTCTGACTCTGAACTTGAACTGGAATCAGAACTTTGAGTTAAGCCTTGTACCTGACTGGGTCCTGGCTGCTCCAGGTTTTTGGTACTTTCAGTCAAAGCCATCAGTCCTTGGCTTTGACAGTCTTCTTGCTCATAGATAGATTCCATGATCTGCATGAACTCTTCTTCTTCTTCAGCAAATAGCCCAATATAGGCTTCAGCATCTGTCTCTGTGTCTGAAGAAGACATATCTGAAAGAGTCTTCTCATTCTTTGCAACAAAGGACTTCTCCTTCTTTCCTTTGAAGTGTGTTTTCTTCTTGTCACTGGATTCCTTCCTTCTTTCAGGACAGTCTGCAATAACATGGCCCTGTCTATTGCAGCAGTAACAAATTATCTTGGATCCAGTTGCCTTACTTGTCTTGGTCCTTTTCTTGTCCTTCTTTGAAGGCTTCTTTTCCAGATACTGAACCTCTTTCCCTTTGGAAGATGAAGGTCTAGACCTCCACTGTTTCTTCTTAAGGAACTTCTGAAAATGTCTGGTGAATGCAGCAAAGTCTTCATCACTTTCACTGCTTGTAGATTTTGTACTTTCAGATTCTTCAGATTCTGATTCAACTACCTCAGGAGGAGGAGTTGATGACTTGGTCCTGCTCTTTCTAGGTACATCTGACTTAAAGGCAACAGTCTTTTCTCTGTATTCAGTCCTTGTTGACTTTTCTTCTTCTTTTCTTACTGACAATTGCATCTCATAGGATAACAACTTGCCAAAAAGTGTGGGAGGAGGAATTTCTCCCAACTTTACCATTTCTCTGATGGCACAAATCTTGGTGTCCCAGTCTTTGGTTAGGGACCTTAAGAATTTGTCATTCAACTCATAGTTTGTGAACTCTCTTCCATATGACATGAGTTCATTTACAATTCTATAAAATTTCTTATAGCATTCAGTGATGCTATCTCCTCTTCCTTGCCTAAAACTCTCATATTCTTGATTAAGCAAGGACTTCCTATCTTGCCTTACTTCTTCAGAACCTTCCATGTAGACAATGAGGGTATCCCACATTTCTTTTGCAGTTTTACAGTGAATAAGGTTCTGGAAGGTGGCATCATCAATTGCACTGACTATGATGTTCTGTGCCCTTTTGTCCATAGTTGCTAGGACAATCTCATCCTTGGTCATTTCAGAGAAATCCTTTGGAGTCCTCTGATTTGCATCCAAAACTGAAATCTTCATAGGCACATATGGCCCTTCTTTGACTGTGATGTATATTCTAGGGTCAGAGGCTTCCATAAACAGCCTAACCCTCTCTTTCCAGATCCCAAAGATCTCTTTTCTGCATATAGGTAGTTTCATTGAACCCAACTCCTTATGATTCTCTGAAGAACCCATGTTCTTGATTTTCTTGAAACTGTTTCCTGTTTCCTGACTTAACTGAATCTGCCAAACTGGATCTCCTCAGACAGTTAGTCCTGATTTTGAGCAACCTGGCTCTGATACCACTTGAAAGATATGGTACCTAAACACCTAGAGGGGGGGTGAATAGGTGACCTAAACCTTTTTCACTTTTGTTTGACAGCACAACAGTTTATCACAGATTATTACAGTTAACAGCAATTTCAGAAATCACACAGAAAAGCCAAAACACAGCACAGCACAGCAGACACACTAATTTTATAGTGGTTCCCCAATCTTTGGGTACATCCACTTTCCCTCTTCGCCTATCTAGCAGTGTACTAGATTCGGCCAAACTTCTCCACTAGCTCAGAACCCAACAAGGTTCCTACCTGAGGCCCAAAGCCTTACACTCAGCCAAAAGGCCTACACTCAGCCACCCAGGCCTACACTCAGCCAATCAAAGGCCTACACTCAGAGTTCTTCAACTCCTACACTCAGGCACCAAGCCCTACCCTCAGCCTTTATAAAATAGGCTTACAATCACTCAGATCCAATGGATCTTACAAGTTATAATAGAAATTACAAATTCTAACTCTACAACTCAGAAGGAATGAGAGGAGTTGAGAGCTTCTTGGAGAGTTCTTGGAAGATCTCAGCTTGATTCAAACTGACTTAGCTTTCTTCAAAGCTTCTTGAGTAGAACTGAATTAGTCTGAATCTTCTGCAGTTGATCCTTGATCTCTGCTTCTTGAAATCCAGATGACTCTGAATTCTTCTTCTCAGCCTTAGTTCCAAAGACTGAATCCTTGGTTGGAGCTCTCTCTCTCCAACTACTTAGATCTGCAGTTGGACTGCCTGATCTTCTTGTGTTGATCTTCTGTGTATCACTTCTTGATTTAGTCTGATCAACTACTTCAATCACACCATGTAATGATTGTGAACTACTTTACCATAACCATACACCATTTTCTGTAGACTGTTGGTGCCTATTTAAAGGCTTCCTTCATGGTAACCGGCTGATCCGGTTTATAACAGTCTTTTGACTTCACTGACAGTTGCTGTAGACCGGCTGGATTGGCAGCTGTCATGTCAACCAGTCACTTCTTGAAATTCTCTAACTGTCAGTTAGTGTCGAGACTTTCTGTTCTTAAGTGTCGACACTTATAGACCAAGTGTCGACACATGTTGTGTAAGTGTCGACACAAGTCTACAAGGTGTCGACACATTCCCTTGTATGTCTCGACACAGTTTCTTCTGCATGTGTCGACACTGAAATTGAGTGTCGACACAAGCACTTGTACTTCATTCTTTCTGTATTCTTCTAAGTGTCGACACATCTCCTTTGTGTCGACACATCTTCATGTGTAGAAACTGTCAAGTGTCGACACTGCTTCTTGGTGTCGACACAAGTCTTCATTCTTGATTCTTCAGCTGAGTGTCGACACATTCCATTAGTGTCGACACTTATACTTAGAATATTTTACAAGTTTTCTGTTCTTTGCTAAGTGTCGACACAGCTCCTTGTGTCGACACTATCTTCAAGTGTTGAGTCTTCTGGTTATGTGTCGACACATTGTGCTGAGTGTCGACACATTCTTTAAGTGTTGACTTCTTTGAGTGTGTGTCGACACATTATGCTGAGTGTCGACACATTCTTCATATGTTGACTCTTTTGAGTGTGTGTCGACACATTGTGCTGAGTGTCGACACATTCTTCATATGTTGACTCTTTAGATTGAGTGTCGACACATTGTGTTGAGTGTCGACACTTGTACTTAGTCTCTGCAGAATTATGCTGAGTGTCGACACAACTCCAAGTGTCGACACTGTCTGGTGTTGACTCAGCTCTTCAAGATGTCGACACTTCTGCTAAGTGTCGACACAGCTTTTCTGCATCCTTCTACACTGAGTGTCGACACAGCTCCAAGTGTCGACACTTTCTGACTGGTGTCGACTCTTCTTCCCTGGTGTCGACACAATGACTCCAAGTGTCGACACTGCATGTCTGGGTGTCGACACAAGCTTTCTCAAGTGTCGACACTTTGCCTCTGGGTGTCGACACATGCTTTCTCAAGTGTCGACACTTTGCCTCTGGGTGTCGACACATGGACTTAGAAATTTTCAGCTTCAGTCCAGTGTATGTCTAACCTGCACAATTAACTCAAACAAACATCAAATACATTCTGATGTATATCATTGAGTTAGGTGAGGCTTCTTCAAATCAGGTACATTTGACCAATGTACCCAACAAGTACATGTATATATATATATATATATATATATATATATATATATATATATATATATATATATATACTAGTACCCGACACGTGTGTTGAAGCCAGGAAAACTCCCAACCTCGAATTCGAACCAATGTCGCATAAGGTTACCGACTCAGAGGTTAGATCAGATGACTAGGATGAAGAAATGAAGGATGAAGGTCAACAGGACACCAGATGTTGCGGTAGGAAGGTCCCACCATGTACCTGGATGCTCGAAAGGAGCAGCCTCTTCTCAACCAGAAATGGCCGAACTAGGTACGAGGGAGACTAGCTGATGACGAAGTCGCAAGGTTGCGACTTGGTCTCTAAGGAAAAAGAATCCAAAAACTTTGCTAGTATCCTGAAAAGAGAGTTCGCAAGTATCCTGCAGAGGATTTCCCGTGCCTCGCCTCGTACCCATGGGGTCCTATTTATAGGCAAATCCAAGGAGCGGGGGGGGGGGGGGGGGGGGGGGGGGGTCATATTTATGCCCCACCCCTCAGCGACTAGACGACTTCCGGAGGAACTCGCACAGGATGGGCAAGTATCCCGCCTAGTCGCTTACCTAGTGAGTATGCAAGGGGAGCTCGCCATACTCGCCCAGTCCTTCTAAGGTCTTGCGCGATGATGCTGACTTCTATCTTGACTTGTTGACCTTGACTTCTGCTGACCTGGTCGTGGTAGGACTCATCCTCAACGAATACGGGTTGTACACAATCCCCGCTCTTTTCGAGCGACGTAATTACTCGGAAAGAATCATCCAACACTTATTCGGCGAGCTGATATTCCGAGTATCAGGCTTGCTCGCACTTGATGACTGTCTGTCGATCACTATAAATAGGGGTGGCCTGGTTTTTCAGACGGATCGCCAGAGCTCGCGCACGATGTTGGATGCCGAGAAACTTCTTCAAGATAGCCTTGCTGCTCTAACTGGTATTCTCGGCGTTGCCAAGCCAAAAAGGCCGCGCGAAGAAGACGTCGCCGCCGACTTACCCCCTCCAAAAAGAAGAAAACCAAGAAGGCCAAGAATAAACCCGCCCCTGACGCTGTTGACCCGCCGTCACCTCCTGCGCAGGTCGCGGCGGTGATAAATAACCCTACGCGCTCTGCCAGCACTCTGAAGCTGCTCAGTGACCTTGGGCTGGACAACATCCCCAGCATGGTCGCCCCTGACCCGAACCTCCTTAGCTCACTAAATGTCCCGGAAGTCGCTCCACCGGCGTCACAGCAGGTTAAGGTCGTCTCCCTGCCAGGTCTCCATGTCGCCGAGATATTCTTCTTCTACATCTACTGGTTGTCGTTATACTTCTCGCTGACTTCGCCTCTCTACTCGCATATTCTCCACCGAAAGTCGCCGAGATGGCTTTGAACGTCGCCCCGCTGAACTCCGCGCTGCTGCTCTCCCTCGCAGCCGGGATCCTGTCGGGACCGCGTACACGGTCCGGATTAATGTTGGCTCCAAGAGGGTATGTGAAGCCTCGGTTCCCGCGGCGAGCAAAGAACCATTGTCGAAGGATCCTCCGCCAAAGAAGGTCGCACCGGCGAGTAAGGACCTTCCGGCGAGTAAGGCCCTCCCGCCCCTGCGTGAGATTCTGTGCTACCAGCGACGAGTTCTATGATGTCACCACCGCCTCCAGATGATGCCTCTATCCCAGCGGTGAATGTTCATTTGCCGCCGCCGCCTCTCGTCGCTCCTCAACAAACTGTCATGTCGCGACCTCCTCCGCCTCCTCCGATGAAGACCCCGCAGCAGCCGGCGAGTTTGTCGCAGCCTCCACCACGTCCGTCGAAGTTTGTGGACAGGAAGCTGGACAAGCCGCGACCGAGCTAATTTCCATCGAGGGTTGGGGAGCTTGGCCATGGAGTTCGCGGTCAAGATAACGCGGTCGGATATGCTGGTGGCCCATCGTCTGGCCGGCGAGATGTTCCAAGTCGCGACCCTTCTCCTCGCCGGTCAAGGTCTCCTCGTCGTGGTAAGTGTCATCACTGGTGCTGCTTTAGGAGACTGTGTTTCATTTCTAATCTGGCGACTTCTTTGTTCTGACAGATCGCCCGGCGACTCTAGGTGCGGCCTTCATCGACACCATCGGGTTGTCGGGCGGCGAGTATCGCCACGCCGCTGCTCGCGCCTACCTGGAGTTGGAGAGCAAGTTCGACCAGTTGGCGATCTGCGAGCCACATCGCCGGATCTCATCTCTGGAGGTGCAGGTGGCGAAGATTTAAGAGCTCCGGACTACTCTGGAGAGCTACGAAGCCCGCTTCCATATGGTGAAGGAGAATGATCGCCAGCTAGTGTTTAATAATCATCGCCTCCAGCTCATCCTGGACGAGTTGGCCGGCATCCGGGCGAGCATGGGCTTCATCGGGCGGCTGACGAGGATGGAGGAGTAGCTGCGACTTGGCGATGACGTGATGTCGGTGGCGACAGAGCATTATCGGCAGGCGTGAGAGATGGGCTGGGCTATGTGACATCCTCATCCACCGGAGGGTCCTCCTAGGACTTAGGATTTTTCTTTTTTCATTTATCTAAAACTCGTCATGTGCGACTTATTATAATAAACAATTATTTGTATTGCAACAAGCGAGTTTGTATCTCGCGCTTCATTCTTCTCTTTTTCTTGCCTTCTTTGTTGTTGTTCTGTGATGTGCCAAGTTTATTATGCAGGTTCTGATAATCGTCGCGAAATTCTTTCTCCGCGCCGCGCGATATAGATGTCGAGATCCACTTGCTTGCCCAGATCGCGACTTAGGACAATACTCGCCAGGGAGGAGATATACCCCCTGCCTTCGCCTATAAATAGAGGGGGTAGGTAGGACATAAGTACGTTGTTATGATTTTCGATCCCTAGCTCGTGAGTATCTTTCTCTGCTCGCGCACTTCGGTTCCTCTTCCTTTCTCGCCTTACTTCCTTTCTCAGCTCGCCAACTCGCAGAAATGGTGGGAGATGATGCTAGTGCTCGCCGACAAGCCCATGCTGCTAACTTCGCCGATGCGGCTTTCAAGAAATCAATAACCATAGAGTGAGATTTGGAGAATTTCAGGGAGAGGCTTCTGCCCGAAGGATACTCGGCAAGAATCCCCAGTCGCACTAAGAGGCTCAACACCTACATCGAGGGTGCGATGATCTTGCCGCTCTGTCACTTTGACGCCGGCCTGCGACTTCCTCTATGGTCGGAGTATTGCGAGATCTTGTGATATTTCGGCATCATCCCACACAGATCAACCCTAACGGAGTGGTGATTATCATGGGGTTCCTCTACAACTTGCGAGTGGAGAGGGTTGCCTTCGACCTTTCTGTCTTCTGCAAGATATTCGCCTGCGTCGCGACCGCCGAGGGGGTTGTATACTTCAGCAGCCATGTCTGCACCCTGGTGGGGACGGCGAACAAAGTTCACCACTGTAGCGAGTAACTGATTGTCATACACGGCAACTTCACGGGCATCCTGGGAAGGCCGCACCAACCCGCCGATGTCGCCTTCCTCCCACCGATATTGGAGGGCATCCGTGAGCAGTTGGTCGAGTCGTTCTGTGGCCGCCGTTTCAAAGTCATCTTCTGGCGACTTAACGTCAACACCCTTATGGAGATCCACCCCAATGAGGGTAAGATTTGAGCTAGAATCACTTCTTAAAGCATGGTACTGATGTTTGCTCGACATTTTACAGTGGCGTGCAAGCTCCCAGAAAAGTCGCTTCCTCTGGAGAACGAAGTCGCCACCTCCCTCCCAGAGCCCAACCCTCCGCCCGATGTCGGCAAAAAGAAGGGGCTCGTGAAGGGAAAAGCGAAGGTCAGGTTGTCGGGCCCCGCGACTAAGAGGGCGAAGGTGTCATCGTCGCGACCTGACGACCAAGAATCGCGGCTGGATTCTCGGCCTCCCCACTTCCACCCCAACTTCAACTTGGGGCAAGGGGTGATGGACGCCTATGGCCTGCCGCTGGTGACTTGGTCGGAAGACGACCACTTGGTGACGCTCAGTACCAACCTCCCCTCCTGGTCGGCGGACTGGGAGGACAAGGGGGAGGCCTTCGCTGTCCTCCACGCATTGTATGGGTGAGCTAATGCCAAGTCTATGATGGAGCTCGACGCTGAATACCTTGCCCAGCAGACCGCATGCTCGCTCGCGCGAGCTGTCGAGCTGGGCCACTACTTGGAGAAGAAGTTGCTGGAGACGACTGCGGTGCTGAAGGTCGTCACCAAAAAGGCTATCGACCTCGGCATGGAATCAGTCCGCTGGCAAGAGTATGAGGTAAGTCGCTTCCTCAGTCCACCTATAGCCTCTTGGTAAGTTGCTGGCCCATCATTATGATCCATAAGCAACAAACTACCGATTTGAGACACGAGAAATCTATATCTCTCAGGCTCAAACCTTGTTCTACTAGATTTACGTGGAACTTGTGTTTTCTGAGCAGGTTCTCTAGTACAACAACTTTTAGACCTGGCTCAGGTTCCAATTCCGGTTCATTCACAGTTTGTGGTTCTTGAACTTCTTCAAGTTCTACCATGGCAGTCTTTCTACTCGAGAACTCTTTCTCAAGAAAGATATTAGTCCCTGCGACAAACACTTTGCCCTTGGAGTATAAGAAGAAATAGTACCCTTTAGTTTCCTTAGGATACCCCATAAGATAAAACTTATCTAATTTGGGTTCCAGCTTGTCAGGAATTTGATGTTGCACGTATGCCTCACAGACCCAAACCTTAATGAACGACATACTAGGACGCTTCCTAGTCCATATCTCATATGATGTCTTTAGAACCGCTTTCATTGGAGAGTGATTTAGTGTAAAAGCAGTAGTTTTTAGAGCAAAACCCCAAAAGGAAATAGGAAGATCTGCATGACTCATCATCGAACGTACCATGTCTAATAGTGCACGATTCCTCTGAAAGTAAGGAATAGATCTAACTAACTCTAGAGTATTTTAAAAATTTACTTTGTTTTTACAGCGGATTAAAATAGGTGATATATATATATATATATATATATATATATATATATATATATATATATATATATATATACAATGAGAAATATCACAATACAAAAATTAAACAAGTAAAGGCACAAGCAGACGACACAAGTAATTTATAGTGGTTCCCCAATAAACCTGGGTACATCCATTCTTCTACCACCCTGTTAGGAATCCACTACAGGTTTTTTCTTAGTTGCCCTGCTACCACAGGTTTTTGATTAGGTGTCATGTCACCACAGGATTTTGATCAAGTGCCCTATCACCACAAGATCTATTTTTAAGGGAGATCTAGCAATCCTTTAAGCTTTTGACCAGGTGCCCACAAATCAAACCAAGTCTTTTGATCAGATAACTTGTGAACCAAAAAGGTTTAACTTTTGAAGCGAGTTATAACCCTATACACAGTGAAAGAAAATAAAAATGATGTTGTCTTCACTGTCTCAAACTATGAGAAGACTCGTGGATTTGTTGATGTTGTCAAAGCTCCCCCTGAATTGTATAGATCTGATCAGGAGTGGAAGCTTTGCTTTAGGGTGTAGGCCTTCAAAGTTGAAAACTTCTTCTTTCAGTAAATGTTTCTGAGAGATGTGAACTTTGTCTCGGATTGAAGATGTGTTGCTGGAAGAAAAGCTTGAAACAGAAGATGAAGAACAAGATGTTTTTGTCTCTGTCTCTTGTTCTCTGATTACAGATTTTCTCTTTCTTCTTCTCCTTGTTACAGACAATCTTTGGAAAATTCACTTTATATATTGATTGTAGATTCAAACACATTTGAACTTTAAATTCCTTGAAATCTTCTGCATAATTTCTGGAATTTGGAACGACTGATTTTGTCTTGAATGTATTTTCCTAACTGTCCCATTAAATATGGTAGAGTAATAACTCTGTGAAATCCATAATTAATGTAGCCAGTTAACGGTTATATTCTTGAGAATATTGAGCGTTAATTATCAGAATATTACCATCTTAACATTTGAAATCAAACTGTTTTAGTCAAACTGAGAATCTGCAGAGAAGATTAGTCGAACAGAACCTAGAAGGAGTTAGTAGAACTCCGTAAAGATTTCGTCGACCTAAGCTCCAAGTTCGTCGAACTGAGGTAGCACTTTGTCGGGCTGAACTTCTGATATGAGATCACAGTTCGTCGATCTTAGCTAGACTTTCATCGAGCTCAACTTCTGATATAAGATCACAGTTCGTCGATCTCAGCTAGACTTTCGTCGAGCTCAACTCAAAGAAGGAACTCTGAGTTCGTCGATCTAAGATTGACAATCATCGAGTTGAGTTCAGTTATCATCGAAAGCCTTTTCTACATCCTTTTTAACTGCTTTTCCTCCAAAGACTTCTGTCTCTAAGGTCTTCTGAAGGTAGGTTACAACAATCTAAACCCATGTGACTGACCTTGACCCTGGAACTAAATTATGACTCTAGACTATACATGTTGGGTCATCTTAACAATCCTAATAGTGAACCAAGCCCAAATCACAAATAGGGTTCCAACAATCTCCCTATATTTGGGCGAGGTCACTATGAAAAATAAAAAGAAAATCACAAAGCAATAAAGTATCTAACAGAATTATAGAACTTCACCAGATATAAACAATTTTGTCTTGTGAATATACATATAGTAAATAATAAAATGCATAAGCAGAAAATTATAATTTTTTCTTTGGAGCATCTGAACAGGGGTCTAAAGCAGGTTTTGAGAAAACCATTATTCTTATGGGGTTCTCTGCTTCTCTTTGAGTCATTTTCATGTCCTCAACACCAAGAATCTTTACTGATGTAGCTCTAGGCACTACTGCTTTTGGATGGAGACTCATATAAGTATCAACATTAAAAAGATTTTTCTTTTCGTACCTTTATAATTCTTTCATCCTGTAGGAAGACATTGTTAAAAATTGAGAAATGTCTTTTCATTCTTCCTTAGCTTTCCTTATCTATGAAAGAGTTATAATTTCCTTGAATCTGACCATTCTAAAATTTGGATCCATTTATGGATCATAGACTGGAGACAGTGGCCTTTCTGGGCTTGATTTGTCTTGCTGATTACCTTCAGATGTCTGCTGGCTGCTTTGAATATTATGCTGGAGTTGTTGTCATCTTTGCTGGTTGCTGGACTGTGATTCTGACCTTGAAGGTCTGCCTTAGCTACTTGGAGTAGGTATTGACTAATATGAATGAGAAGTAGACCAATGAGCTTGTGAAACACTTCCTGTTGATCCTGCTGCAAGAGGAGGAGGAGGACCTCTCCTAAATTATGGGGGTGGAGAGTATCTCCTACTCTTCTTTCTAACTTTTAGCTCATTCTTAGAATACCTCATCCAGAGAGGAGTATCTAGAGTGAGAGTAATGTTGTGTAGAATATAATATGGAGTATCTGCAGTAGGAGAAGGTTTAGGAGCAGCCCTGGAGGGAACCTTCTTCTTAATTTTTCTCGTTTTAGAACCAAAATCTTTTGAATCATCTGACTCTTCATCATCATCAGATTCTTCACCAGGCTGATCATCGAGAGCATCAATTTGTTTTAGTATTTCAGCAGAAATTGTTGGAGGAGCCTGTGGTTGTATAACTGTATCTTCTTTTTCAGCCTGAGGTTGTGGCTCTATATTCTCTGTATCTATGTCTTCAAATATGAAATCATCAAGATTAGGCATGAGGGATTCAGCCCAGCCAAAAGTTGGAGGTGAGAAAGCCTTTGGATTTATATCAGCTACTTGTTCTGTAATATTCTCAATTACTGTAAAACTTGTCTTTAGTTATTCTAAAACTACAGCGCTTATTGGGGCTGTATAACTTACTATTGCTTTAAAATAATTATCAAAAACTGGTAACGTACTGCTATAAACTGTATCAAAAGAATTAAGTAATGAAGGAATATCAACTGTGGGATTAATGATAAAATCACCAACAGTGATGATTTCTACTACTGCTTCTTCTTCTGAACAAACTAACAACATTTCTATATCTACTACTGCAACCTCGGGAACTACTAGAGCTTCTTCATTAATTGTTGGAGCTTCTACATTTGACACCTCCCCCTGCCTGGATTTAGAGAGTCCTGAACCCAGGCCCCCAGAAGTAGGGACATTGGAGGAGGAAGCTAGCTGTGAAGAAAGTTAAGATATGGTAGCTACAAGAGGAGCAATGGCTTCAGCTATGAGTTTCTTGAGTGTGGAGTGATGAGAGCAAGAATATTTGAAGAAATAGATAAGAAATCCACATTCATAAACTCAGGTGAAGACTGAGTAGATGCAGAGGGTGGATTGGAAGAGGATGGCATGGAGCAGGTTTTACAGATGGTAAATACTTGTGGAATTGAGGGTGTTGGAATGTTACAGGGAGTGACATCAGGAATAGTGACTTCCTGAATAGGGGAATGTTGTGGAGATGGAGATGATAGTAGATCAAAATTTAGAGATGACAGTAGTGGATCTGTATGAAGAGAAGTGGTTGGTATGTCATCAATATGTGATGGTAGAGGTGATTGAGGAGGTGGAGATGGTGTATCCTTAGAAATGTGGATTGGTGAGTGTGGAGGAGATGGTTGTCTGGATGGAAAGGCAGGAGGGATTGAAGTAGAAGGTGTGTATGTAATTATAATGGATGGTTGTTGAAGTGGAGAAACATCAACAAGTGGAGTTGATGAAGGAAATAAAGAATGATGTGGAGATGGAGGAGGAGAGGGAATGTGAGGAGCAGGAGCTTCTGCTAGGGTTGGGGAAGTGGCTATTACAGTCATGGTGTCCTCAGAAGCTCTGGAGGAGGAGGCCCTGAAGGGCTTGGTGATAACCCTCTCCCATCTTCCAAAGAGGGCTGATGTGAGCCTCTTGGAAGCATTTATAAATATGGTCTGCGAGACCAATAATTCTGGGCACTTGGCTTGCAAGAAAAGCCCAAGAATTCTCCCAAACCCAACATCCTACCTATTTATTTTCTTCTTGATGGAGTCAAACAGAATTAATCCCCAATTAATTCTTTTCTGATTCACTAAGGCACACATCAGATGAAATTCGTGAGCATAGTGCTTGCCCAACATCGCTTTTCCAACAATATCGGCCAAAATCTATATTCTATGGAAAGATTTTTATTAAGAAGGTGGTTAGGGTTTCCTTCAGCATGACCCAACCCATCTAGCATTTCATTAAATTCACTACTAGATAATTCTATTTCCTCTTCACCATTAACAAACCCAAAAATTTCAGATAAGATTTCCGGTGAAAGAGAAACCTGATGTCCTGAGATAGATCCAATAAGAACTGGAGTTTCCTGAATCTTTGTTGTATATACCCATTCTTTAATCTCTGCCACTGGAAGATTTATCCTTGTTGTCATGAACTTCCTTAACTGTTGAGTCTCAAACAATTGTAAGATGTTCTTGAACACTTGATCGGAATGGCTGAAGGAATCCATATCAATCTCGAAGCCGGCATCAAATTTCATTCTGGAAAGGGTCGCCGCTAAAATCGTCATTGCCTGCAAAAACAAGAGATCAAGTGCAAAAGAACTGGAAAGGGCGGGATGGAGTTCGATGAAAACCTAATTATAAGTTTTCAGAAGTTGAAAAGACGAACTCCATCCGACGAAAAATAAAAAACTTCGAACTCAGTTCGACGAAAAATCTCATAAAGAAATAAAAGCGTCGATCTAAGTTTGAAGAGGGGGAAAATAATTCATTGTTCTCCGTTCGACGAAAAAATTTTCTGAAATAAACTTCGTCGATCTCCGTTCGACGAAATGTTTTTTTTGAAACAAATTCATTGATCTTCGTTCGATGAAAAGTTTCGCAAAGGAAGGTTCATCGATCTCCGTTCGACGAGCGCTCCACGAAGAGTTCATAGTTCGTTGATCTCCGTTCGACAAAAAATTAACAATTCGTCGACCACAGACAGAAATCAAATTAAAGCTTATCCATTTATCATACCTAGCTGATTTAGGACGAACAGATGTTTCTCTTTATCTAATGGTTTGGTGAAAATGTTTGCTCTTTGTAAATCAGTAGAGATAAATACAAGTTTAATTTTATTTTTGTACACACAATCTCTAATGAAATGATGTCTAATCTTTATATGTTTTGTCCTACTATGATGCACTGGATTTTGTGTAATAGAAATTACACTGGTCTCATCACAAAAGATAGTTGAATTTTTTAAGTTGAAACCATAATCCTGGAGATGATTTTGAATCCACAAAATTTGTGAACATCAACTACCTGATGCAATGTATTCAGCTTCAGCTATTGAAGTTGACACAGAAGTTTGTTTTTTGCAAAACCAAGACATAAGCCTATCACCAAGGAACTGACAAGTTCCTGATATGATTTTCTGTCAACTCTACATCCAGCAAATTCAGCATCTGAGAATCCAGATAATTCAAATTCTAACTCAGTAGGATATCATAGTCCTATATTAGGACAACCCTTTGTATATCTTAAAATCCTTTTTAGTAAAATAAGGTGTGATTCTTTAAGGTTGACTTGAAATTTAGCAGAAATACAAGTAACAAACATAATATCAGACATACTAGCTGTAAGATACAATAAGGACCCAACAATAGCCCTATGTTTTCTGATCAACTGCTTTGCCCGATTCATTAGATTCAACTACATCATTGGAGGGCATGGGTGTTTTCATGGCTGAGGCATCTATCATCCCAAATCTTTTAAGTAGCTCTTTAGCATATTTAGATTGGGATATAAAGATACCATCAAGGGTTTGCTTCACTTGGAGACCAAGGAAGTAGGATAGTTCAACCATGCTACTCATTTCAAACTTTGAATGCATCAGGTCAGAAAACCTTTTGCAAAGTTTGGAATCAGTAAAGCCAAATATTATATCATCTACATATATTTGGAGTAGCAAATTTTTTGACTTATGATGTCTAATAAATAAAGTTCTATCTACAATGCCTCTAATGAACTTATGCTCTAAAAAAGCTAACTAAGGTCTCATACCAAGCTCTTTGAGCTTACTTTAGACGATAAAGAGCTTTATGAAGCTTACAAACATAAGAGGGATGAGTTGAAGTGATAAAACTTGGTGGTTGTTCAACATATACTTCCTCTTTTAGTTCTCCATTTAGGAATGCACTTTTGACATCCATTTGATAGACTTTGAAATTTAGATAGGCAGCATAAGCAAGAAAAATTCTGATGACTTCATGTCTTGCAACAGGTGCAAAGGTTTGATCATAATCAATGCCTTCTTTCTGCGCTACCAGCCTAGCTTTATTTCTCACTATTAATCCTTGTGCATCCAACTTGTTCTTGAAGACCCATTTAGTTCTAATGACTGGGTAGTCTTTGGGTCTTGAAACTAAATCCCAAACTCTTCACCTCTCAAATTGATTGAGTTCCTCTTGTATTGCAATAATCCAGTGGGGATCTTGCTCTACATCTTTTATGGAGTGAGGCTCAATTTGAGAAATGATGTAAGCCTGCATCAGATCTTAGTTGAGTTGATGTCTTGTTTGCACACCAGTTGATATGTCTCCAATCACTTGAGATTTGGGATGATCTCTAAGTGTGACAAGATTAGCAGGTGGAGTTGGTTCATCAAAAGCTTGTGGAATTAATTCCCCTTGTGGAATCATATTTGCTGTTGTGGGTTCAACTGTTTCAACAATTTCTTCTTCACTGTCTTCATCAATCTGTAGAGAAGGATGCAATGTAACCTCTTGGGTAAGGTTTAAATCATCCAACTTCTCACACAGATAGGGTACCTACAAAGTGTCTTTGGAAGAAGAACCCTTCTCCTTGAAAAACATGTTAGCTTCATCAAAGGATACTTGTACAGATTCTTCCATTTTTAATGTTGATTTGTTAAATACCATATAATCCTTGCTGACTCGGGAATATCCAAGAAAAATTCCCTCTGCAGGCTTGACATCAAATTTTCTTAGGTGTTTCTTGTTATTATTATGAATATAGCACTTGCATCCAAATACTTTAAAGTAATCTACTTTAGGTTGCTTCCCTTTAAGTAATTCATAGAGGGTCCTACCCTTTAGCTTATGAATTAAACTTCTGTTAAGAATATAATTTGTTGTGCTTATAGTCTCTGCCCAAAAGGATAAGAGCAAGTGAGCATCTGCATGCAATGTCCCTGCAGATTCAATAAGGGTTCTATTTTTCCTTTCAGCTATCGCATTTTGTTGAGGAGTTCTAGGATCAGAAAAATAATGCATGATACCTTCCTTCTCACAGAATTCTTGCATGAGAAGAGATTCAAACTCGGTGTCATGATCACTTTTGCTCAATGCAACCAGAGTAGAGTACTCAATATGTATGCTCTAAAGAAAATCTGTAAGAACTTTAAAGTTATCTGACTTGTTTCTCAGAAAGAACACCCAAGTGAATTTAGAGAAGTTATCAATAATAACTAGAGTGTATGACTTTCCTCCCAAACTTTGTACAACTATAGGTCCAAAAAGTTAAATATGTAGCAAGTATAAAATCCTGGGTGAATCACTTTTATTAATGGATTTGAAACTATTTTTTATTTGCTTGCTTAATTGACAAGCCATATAGAGTCCTTCCTTCTTATAAGAACCAGAAGGCAGTTCTCTAACAAGGTTGTCCCTAGATAATTTAGCAATATTCCTAAGATTTACATTACATATTCTCTTATGTCATAAATCATTAGAGTTACTGATTTGGTTAAATAAGCAAATTTCTAAATTAGCAGATTTGAAATTAACTACATATATGTTTCCTTGTTCAATTCCAGTTAAAATAGTTTTGTTTTTATCAGAAGTAATAATACAAGAAGACTGATTGAACGATACCTGATAATCTTCATCACATAATTGACTTATAGATATTAGGTTATGCTTGAGACCACTTACATGAGCTACGTTCCTGAAGGTAACTACTCCAACTTTGACATTTCCATATCCTTCTGTCTGTCCACAGTTGGACTCTCCAAATATTACTTTTGGTCCAAGCTTTGCTTTAAAATCAGTTAGGTTGTCTTTAATTCTTGTCATGTGTTTTGAATAGCCACTATCCAAGTACCAATGTTCCTCTGTGGTAGGATAGTTCTTTATATGTAAAAAGAAAGATTAGTTGTTCTTGACCCAGGTAACCTTGGGTCCTTGATTTCTTTCAAATTTATAACTAGAAATATATGAAAATTCAGGTTGGTCCTTATATCCTAGGAGGAATAATCCATTGAGTAAATGGATTAATACAGGTTTTATTTTGGTTAAAGTTTTGAAAAGAGTTACAGTTTCTGTTATAAGAAACTGGGTTCGACAAATTGTAGTAAGTTCGTTGATCTGCGTTCGACAAATAGGGATGAGTTCGTCGAACTCTGTTCACAGAATGAAAGTATTCATTCTCTGTACCCCACATTCGTCGATCGCGGTTCGACGAACCATATTGAGTTCGTCGAGCACATTTAGACAAATAGTTATACTAAAAATCTGCGTTCATAGTTCGTCGATCTGAGTTCGACAAACCATATTTATTTCGTCGCGTTTGGTTCGACGAAACATGTTGAACATAATTTTTGTTAAATTTTTTCTTTTTCTTTTGTGAATTTATAATTTTCTTTGGTTGATTCTTTTGTGATACTTTAGTAGCTGTATCTATATCATCTACTTTTTATTTTTCAGTAGAAGAAATAAATTTTATAGGAGTAGATAATGTATTTTTCTGTAATAGAGGAGGCTGACTAGATGAAGCTCCCACGCCCAATTTACCATTAAGCCTGGCATTGACAGTACTTGTGATGTTCATCAATTTGATACTTCTCCCATTAAGGGATTCTTCAAATTGCTTAGCCTCTTTTAATTTATTTTCTAAAGATAGTATATGTTCATTAGCAATTTTTAAGTCTTCCTTAAGTTTTAAGTTTTCTGAAACAAAATTATCAAATTCAATTATTTTTTCTCTGAGAAGTTTGATTTGCTTCTCAGATTTGATTAAGTTAGTGCATAATAATTTAAATTCAGTTTAAATTGATCAGAAGTAAAATCAAAAGAAGAGATTACCTGATCTTCTTCTGATACTAATTCATCTTCTGAGTTTTCAGCTTCTGAATTAGCTGCTTCAGAGTTGCTGCAAGATGCATTGATTGCCATCAAACAGATCTCTCTGGCCTTGGCCTCTTCTTCATCCTCACTGGAGTTGGATGAAGATTCTGACTCAGATTCACTTCAATTCTCAGCAACAAATCCTCTTTCCTTCTTCTTGTATTTGCTGGAGGAGGGCTTGCTGGAATGTTTCTTGGAGTTCTTCTCTTTCATACTATCTTTCTTTTGCTTTTCAGGACATTCTGGAAGGATATGTCCTGGTTTCCTACACCCATAACAAATTATTTCTTTAGTTGGGGTCCTATCATACCTTGGCTTATCTTCTTTTCTGGAAGATCTTCTCCTGAAATCCTTCCTTGCCATCTGGTAGAATCTCTTAGGCAAGAGACTCAATAGATCTTCATTGTCTGGAGTGGTTTCTGCTTCTTCACTTGCTTTGAAAGCAATGTTTTGCTCGTTCCTTCCTGATGATGAAATCCTTTGCTCAGCTCTCTAGTCTTGATGAGCTGTTCATATGACTTGAGCTTGCCCAACAAGGTTTCAGTAGAGATCTTATTTAGGCTTTTAGCTTCCTTGATTGGCCATATCCTAGAGTCCCATGTGCTAGGGAAGCACATAAGGATCTTGTCATTTATCTATTTCAATTAGATGTCCTTGTCTAGAGTTTTCAGCTCATTTATTATGAGACTGAGTCTGTTATACATGTCTGCAACTAATTCTAACTCTTCATCCTTGAAATTCTCATACTGAGAGATCAAGTGTGATCTCTTATCTTTCCTTTCATCAGTAGATCCTACTACCATAACATTTAGGGAGTCTCAAATGGCCTTTGTTGAAGTACATTCAACAACCTTCTGAAATATGTCATCAGACATGGTTTGGGCCATAATATTCATTATTTTAGCATCAGCAATCTTGGCCTTCTTCCGTGCTTCAGTCCACTCAAGTGGTGGAACAGCACTTGCACTTGTGGTTGCCACTGGTAGTGGGGGACCTCTCAAAATGGAATTATATATGTTTTCATCAATGGTATTCATGTAAATCCTAATCCTTGCCTTCCAAAGTGTAAATTTATTAAGATTACACATTGGAGGTCTGATGTTTGAATACTCTTTATTTTATGCCATGAAATAAAAGACAAACTAGAGTAGGTAAGATCTATCAAAGATCTTTTTGTTCAGGTATCAACCTGTGAAACCAAAAAACTAGCCCTCTGATACCAATTGAAAGTGAGGGATAGAACTAACTAACTCTAGAGGGGGGTGAATCGAGTATTTTAAAAATTTACTTTGATTTTACAGCAGATTAAAATAGGTGATATATATATATATATAAAGATAACTATCACAACTCAAAAAATAAACAAGTAAAGGCACAATCAGACGACACATGGAATTTTAGTGGTTCTCCAATAAACCTGGGTACATCCACTCTTCTACCACCCTGGTAGGAATCCACTACAGGTTTTTGCTCAGGTGCCCTGCCACTACAGGTTTTTTATTAGGTGCCCTGTCACCACAAGTTTTTGATCAGGTGCCCTGTCACCACAAGATCTATTTTTCTAATGGAGATCTAGCAACCCTTTGATCTTTTGATTAGGTGCCCAAAAACCAAACCAAGTCTTTTGATCAGGTGACTTGTGAACCATAAAGGTTTAACTTTTGAAGGGAGTTCTAACCCCGTACACAATAAAAGGAAATAAAAATGATGTTGTCTTCTCTATCTCAAATCTCTGAGAAGACTAGTGGATTTGTTGATATTATCAAAGCTCCTCCTGAGTTGTATAGACCTGATCAGGAGTGTAAGCTTTGCTTCAGGGTGTAGGCCTTCAAAGTTGAAAACTTCTTGTTCTAGTAAATGTTTCTTAGAGATGTGAACTTTTGTCTCAGATTGAAGATGTATTGCTGGAAGAAAAGCTTGAAATAGAAGATGAAAAACATGATGTTTCTGCCTCTATCTCTTATTCTCTGATTACAGATTTTCTCTTTCTTCTTCTCCTTATTACTGGCAATCTTGTGAAAATTCACTTTATATATTGATTGCAGATTCAAACACATTTCAATTTTAAATTCTTCGAAATCTTCTGCATAATTTCTGGGAGTTGGAATGGCTGATTTTGTCTTGAATGTATTTCCCTAATTGTCCTAAAAAATATGGTAGAGTAATAACTCTGTGAAATCTATAATTAATGCAGCCAGATAACAGCCATATTCTTGAGAATATTGAGCACTAATTATTAGAGTATTACTGCCTTAATATTTTGAATCAAACTACTTTAGTTGAACTGAGAATCTGTAGAGAAGATTAGTCGAACAGAACCTAGAAGGAGTTAGTCGAACTCAGTAAGGATTTCGTCGACCTGAGCTCCCAGTTTGTCGAACTAAGGTAGCACTTCGTCGAGCTGAACTTCTGATATGAGATCACAGTTCATCGATCTCAGCTAGACTTTCGTCGAGCTCAAATTTTGATATAAGATCACAGTTTGTCAATCTCAGCTAGACTTTCGTCGAGCTTAACTCAGAGAAGGAACTCTGAGTTCGTCGATCTGAGATCGACGATCGTCGAGCTGAGTTCAGCTATTATCGAACGCCTTTTCTGCATCCTCTTTAACTGTTTTCTCTAAATTCTTCCGTCTCTAAGATCTCCTGAAGGTAGGTTCCAACAATCTAACCTCATGTGACTGACCTTGACCCTGGAACTAACTTATGACCCTAGACTATACATGTTGGGTCATCTTAACAATCCTAATAGTGAACATAGCCCAAATCACAAGTAGGGTTCCAACATCCTCTGCACAGACACACCATTATGCTATAGTGTTCTAGATGGAGTGAGCTGTGATACAATACCACAGTCTTTCAGGTGATCACTAAACTTATGACATAGATATTCGCCACCTCGATCAGATCGGAGTGCTTTAACCTTCTTACCAAGCTAATTCTCTACTTCATTCTTAAACTCTTTGAAACTTTTCAAAGGTTTCAGATTTTCACTTCATAAAATACACGTATTTGTATCTACTGAAATCATCAGTAAATGTAACAAAGTAAAAAATACCCACCTATAGCCGTAGATTTCATGGGTCCATATATATCACTATGTACTATACCCAAGAGATCATCAACTCTCTCATTGAAACTAGTGAAAGGGACCTTAGTCATTGTTGAAGTTGGTGACCGGGCGGTCTGGCGGTCTACCCTGGCAGTCTCTCTTCCTCTCTGGTAGTAGCCATGCAGTTAGCCCTGCTGCCTAACCGCGCGGCTTGTGCGGTTTGTTTTGTATAGTCCGCTTAGTCCTGTAAATTTTTAGTCCCACATCTCTTATTTGTATTCTCTCATCTCTCCTCCATTCTATATAAAGGAGGGCATACCTTTGTAATAGATACCTTTTTCGGATAATAAAATTTCAGTTAAAACCATTTCGGTTTGTTTTCTGTTCGGTTTCTACATGGTATCAGAGGACACGATCGTTTCCTCCTGATTGTGTGCGCTCTCTGATTCTCGCGGCTTGTTTTCCGCTCTCCGCGACCTGTCTTGCGGCTTGCCCTCTCCTCTGTCCGCCGCCCTGTTCGCGCGGCTTGTTTCTGTCCGATGCCCTGTTCGCGCGGCTTGCTTCTCTTTGGTTCTCTTCTCCTGCTGCTATTCATCGCCGCGACCTGTCTCGTTGTCGCCGCGCTCTCTTGTTGTTGCCTTCTACCCGCTCCTGCTTGCTAGTCACCCCGGCCTCATCTTTTGCCGTGCGACCTGTTCTCTTCTATTCGCCCGACTTTTTCAAGCCGTGCGACTTCTTTCCCTCTGCTTTGCTCTGCTTCTTGGTAGCAGCCTTCCTAGCTGCCCGCCCTGTTTTCTGTTCGCCCGGCTTGGTGCTCTTTTCTCTTCTCGCGGCTTGTTCTTATCGTCGCGGTTTGCTCCTCTCTTACTTCCATGGCTTTCCCCTCCTCCAACCTGTCCGCCTCCGTGGTCACCTCTTCTGGTAGTGCTCATGTTGTTACTCGCGGAAGATGGCTAATCGACTCTGGTGCAACCAATCATATGACAGGCAATCCTCAATGTTTCTCTCTTCTTGACACACATACTCAGTTGCCCCCGGTCATTGTTGCTGATGGATCTCCCTCCCCGGTCCATGGGACGGGCATGGTTCAAGTCACTCCATCTCTCTGCCTGGCTGATACCCTCTATGTGCCCCAGTTTCTGTGCAATTTATTATCGGTTACTTCTTTATGTAAGCAACTACGGTGTTCTGTCATATTCACCCCTAGCTCTTGTGCTTTTCAGGATCCGGACTCCCAACGGACGATTGCTACCGGGACTGAGAGTTGTGGCCTCTACTTCCTCGACAACGTTTCTGCTCTATCCGCCTTCTCCTCCTCCTCTACAGATCTTCTCCAGTGGCATCTTCGCCTTGGACATGCTCCTCCCCGAATTCTACGACAGCTCCTACCGCACCTCCCTCCTCATCATCCTCCTCTAAACTGTGATGCATGTCAACTTGGCAAACATCACCGCTCATCCTTCCCACCAACGCAAAGTCGGGGCTCTTCCCGTCCGTTCGACCTCGTTCACTCTGACATATGGGGTCCCGCTCCTAACCTCACCATCGGTCATGGTAGTTCCTATTTTGTCACCTTCATTGATGATTTCTCTCGATGTACGTGGGTATATCTTCTCAAAGATCGCTCCGAGCTGTTCTCTGTTTGGACCTCCTTTTATTCTATGGTTAAGACACAGTTTGATACGTCTATTAAACTCCTTCGTTCTGACAATGCTAAGGAGTATCTTAGCCACGACTTCTCCTCCTTTTGTATTCACCATGGTGTTATTCGTCAAACAAGTTGTGTCTACACCTCACAACAAAATGGGGTGGCGGAACGCAAAAACCGTCACCTCCTTGACGTCGCTCGCACTATGATGACTCAAATGCATGTTCCTCGCTCCTATTGGTGCTATGTTGTCCTCCTCTCCTGCTATCTCATCAATCGCCTTCCCTCCACAGTTCTCCACGGTGCTACCCCCTTCTCCATTCTTTATCCGGACAAGGATCCCTTTCCTCTTCCTCTGCATATCTTTGGGTGCACCGCTTTTGTGCACTCTCCTGCTGCCACCCGTGATAAACTCTCACCCCGTACCACCAAATGTGTCTTTCTGGGCTACTCTCCCACTCAGAAAGGATATTGCTGCTTTGACCCTGTTACCCGCAAGCAATTTGTCTCTGCGGATGTCACCTTCTTTGCCAATGCCTCTTACTTCTCTCCCGCTTCCTCTTCTACTCCTCCTGATCCTACTTCTCATACCAACCCATCCATTCCCTCTGCTCCCACTACTGTTCCGCCCTCTCCACCCACTCCACCGTCTTCCCCATCCTCCTCTCCACCTTCTACTCCGCTTTCTCCCTCCACTCCGCTGCCATCTCTCTCTACTCCCGGGCCAGCTCTCTCCACCACGGATACTACGGATACTGAGGCACCTGCTGACCTGGATCTCCCGATTGCTCTTTGCAAAGGGGTTCGGGCCTGTACCCAACACTCGCTTGCTGCAGTTGTTTCCTACGATCGTCTTACCCCTGCTCGCAGAGCTTTTGCACTGGCTATCTCGGCCACTGCCACCCCCCGTTCCTACCAGGAGGCCCTTACTATTCCTCATTGGAAAGTTGCCATGGATGAGGAGATTGCTACTCTCACTGAACAGGGTACCTGGACCCTTGTTCCTCCTCCTTTCGGCACAGATGTTGTTGGTTGTCGCTAGGTCTTCGTGGTGAAGTTTCTCTCGGATGGCAGTGTGGATCGTTATAAGGCTCGCCTGGTTGCCAAGGGTTTTACCCAAACTTATTGGATTGATTACTTTGACACTTTCTCTCCCGTGGCTCGTCTCAGCACTATTCGGGTTCTTCTCTCTGTGGCTGTCAACAGAGATTGGCCCATCTCGCAGCTAGATGTTAAGAATGCCTTCCTCTATGGTGATCTGCAGGAGGCTGTTTACATGGAGCAACCTCCTGGGTATGTTGCTCAGGGGGAGACACTGGTATGCCGGCTAAAGAAGGCTATCTATGGCCTCAAGCAGAGTCCTCGTGCCTGGTTTGACAAGTTCAGTGGTATTGTTGCGGCTATTGGTTTTACAAGAAGCTCAGCAGATCACTCCTTGTTTGTTTGGAAAATCGCCTCTGGTCTTGTTGTTCTTGCGGTTTATGTTGATGACATTCTTCTTACTGGCGATGACCAGGATGGGGTATTGATGACCAAGAAACACCTTCGTCAACATCTGGTCATAAAGGATATCGGCTCCCCGAAATACTTTCTGGGGATTGAAATCTCTAGGAAGCCCAACTCCATGGTCCTTTCACAACGGAAGTATGCTCTTGATCTTTTAAAGGAGGCAGGACTGACTGGTGCCAAACCTGCACGTTGTCCTATGGCTGTTGGAGAAGACAAAACTTGGACAGATGACTCACCTCTTCTCTCCGATCTTATGAGATACCGGCGTCTGGTGGGCAAGCTCATATATCTCACGGTAATCAGACCCGACATCTCTTATGCTGTTGGCAAGGTGAGCCAGTTCATGCAAGCTCCGAGGGAGTGTCATCTACAATCTGCTCTGAGGATATTAGAGTATATTAAAGCTGCTCCAGGGAAAGGACTCCTATTTCAGAAGAATGGTCACCTTAGGGTTAAAGCTTACTCTGATTCAAGCTATGCGGATGACAAAGGGGACCGCAAATCGACTTCAGGTTTCTGCACATTTATTGGAGGAAATCTTGTGAGTTGGAAGAGCAAGAAACAGTCTGTCGTTTTCAGGTCTAGTGCAGAGGCGGAATATCGCATCATGGCATCGACTACATGTGAGTTGAAGTGGTTGCGGGCTCTCATGCTTGACCTAGGAGAGGTTTACAACTATCCTCTTCCTATGTTTTGTGACAATAAGGCCGCGATACACATTTCCAAAAATCCGGTCTTTCATGAGAGAACAAAACACATAGAAGTCGACTGTCATTTTATTCGGGAAGAAATATTGAAGAAACAGATTTGCACTCCATTTGTCACTTCCGACAACGAGTTGGCAGATGTCTTCACCAAGCCAGTGTCCGCTTCCTTTTTCCACATCTGCGACAAGCTGGGCATGATCGATATATATGCTCCAGCTTGAGGGGGAGTGTTGAAGTTGGTGACCGGGCGGTCTGGCGATCTACCCTGGCATTCTCTCTTCCTCTCTGGTGGTAGCCGTGCGGTTAGCCCTGCTGCCTAACCGCGCGGCTTGTGCGTCTTGTTTTGTATAGTCTGCTTAGTCCTGTAAATTTTTAGTCCCACATCTCTTATTTGTATTCTCTCATCTCTCCTCCATTCTATATAAAGGAGGGCATACCTTTGTAATAGATACCTTTTTCGGATAATAAAATTTCAGTTAAAACCATTTCGGTTTATTTTCTGTTCGGTTTCTACAGTCATCTTTCCTAACAAACAAGACTCGCATCACTCAAATGATTCATAATCAAATGAGTCTAGTAGTCCATCTCTATGGAGCTTGGATATGCGCTTCTCATTTATATGACCCAAACGTCAATGCCAAAGGTACATAGGGTTCGAGTCATTCGTTGTTAGTTTTTTAGTACTTTTTCTACTATAGATCTGATGGTCTAAGTTCAAAACTTATAAACCATTAAACATTCGGGCTATATCATAACAAACATCATTCTTAAATATAGAACAACAATTGTTCTTAATAATAAAAAAAATCCAATCATGTCCAAACATGAAATAGATATAATATTTCTAGTTATGGATGAAACAAAATAATAGTTATCTAGTTCTATTACAAACCCACTAGGCAAAGCAAGACTGTAAACACCCACAGTGATAGCAGCAACTCATGCTTCATTGACAACACGCAGGTCCACCTCTCCTTTACTCAGCAATCTTCGCCTTCCCAGTTCTTGCACACTTATACAAATGTGAGAATTATATCTGGTATCTAATACCCAGGATGAAGGAGCAGAAAAGTTTATCTCTATAACATATATATTTGAAGTGGAGGTCATACCTCCCCTTATCTTTTACAGACCCTCAATGTATGAAGGGCAATTCCTCCTCCAATGACCAGCCTTGCCACAGTGGTGGAACTTTCCCTCTTTCACCAAGCCTTTCTTCTTCAGTGCTGAAGACTTGGGTTCCAAAACAGGCATAGGTCTTACCTTCGTCTTCTTAAAGCGCTTGACCTTGCCCTTGCCTTTGTGCACCATCAATATGGGGCTAGCAGGCTTGGCCTTCTTCATATTTATCTCGGTAGTTCTTAATATTCCTAGGAGCTTGGGCAGTGTCTTGTCTATTTCATTCATGTTATAGTTTAATATAAACTGCTCATAATTGTCCGACAATTATTGCAGGATCAGGTCTGTGGCCAACTCTTGGCCCAGAGGGAAGCCTAGTCTCTCAAGGTTCTCTATATACCCAATCATCTTGAGTACGTGAGTCCCTACTAGGTCCTGAGCTCTTATCTTACACTGGAACAACGCCTTAGTGACGTCAAATCTCTCTTGACGAGCTTACCCTTGAAATATTTTCTTGATATGCTCGTCAATTTCCATGCAACTCACATTCTCAGAATTCTTTTAGAGCTTAGAGTTCATGGTTGTCAGCATGAGACATTTGACGTCTAAGGAGTTGTCAAGATACTTCTTATAAGCATCCTTATCAGCACGGGGTATATTCCCGACAGGCTCATCAGGGGGTTCCTCGTCCATAATATAGAGCTTGCGCTCTTGCATCAGAACAATTCTCAAGCACCTCTACCAGTCTAAGTAATTAGTCTCACTCAGCTTTTCCTTCTCAATGATGGCCCTTAGGGACAGGGTGGAATGTGAACCACTTGCCCTGGAATTTCTATAATGATCAACGCAAAGTAAATCAGTACTACATTTCAAAATACATTTTATAATTTCAATTACGACTTTAATCAAAATAACTCCCACTATTTTTATCAAACTGATAACCCTGGATATTAATTTGTAGAGTTTATACGAGTAACTCTCTTAGTGGACAAGATCCATATTTCACTAACACTATTAGTCAGCTTGGCTTTTCTCTCACAATACATCTATTTAGGTACGCAACGCTTGCCAATTGCATCACAATGCAATTCCTGTATGACTGGTGAATAACTCTTTATTTGCATCCATCATATGGTGCATGCCAACCCTATGCCTCTGGGCACTCAACTTTTGAGGTAACCCAGTTAAGTTTGACCCGATGTCGATAGTGGGATATCACAATTATCCGCTCGCACTCTTACCAAGAAAGATTAATGCACCTTGCTTTGGCAAGCCCACACTTCATCGATCGAGGCAGGAAGAGCGTCATCCATCGGAAGGCATCTGAATACTTAATATTGCTTAAGGGATTTTAGATTGTTGATTAACACTTAATCGCGGTTAAAACTAACCAATGTGTGTAACGCCCCAAAACTCAAAAGAGCGACGGGGGACGTTTTGGGCCAGTTTTGGGTTCTAGTAGGAGGCACACGGCCTGGGACACGGGCGTGTCCCAGGGCGTGTCAGGCTTGTGTCGACACTCAGACGGCGAAGTCGACATTTTGCTCTCGACATTGTGTCGAGACTGGGCACATGGCCTGCGACACGGGCGTGTCGCAGGGCATGTCGACCCGTGTCGATACTCAGCCCGCGAAGTCGACACTCTGCGCTAGACTAAGTGTCGAGACATAGAACACGGCCTGCGACACAGGCGTGTCGCTGGGCGTGTCGACCCGTGTCGACAGTCGTCCCGGGGAGTCGACGAATTTTGCTCGACGGTGTTTCGAGACAAGGCACACGGCCTAGGACACGGGCGTGTCCAAGGCCATGTCGTCAGGTCGACGATCTTTGCTCGACGATGTGTCGAGTGTCGAGACCGTGTACACGGCCTGGAGCCCAGGCGTGTTGAGGTAGACACGGGCAAGGATACGGGCATGTCCTAGAACCCGTGCAGTGCTCGAGTTGTTTTCGGGATAAATCGATGGGGGTACACGGCCGTGTAAGGTCGAACACGGGCGTGTCAAGTCGAACACGGGCATGTTCGATGCCCTGTGTTGTTCCAGGCGAGTCGATTTTGACGGCGAATGAGGCACACGGCCCTGGACACGGGCGTGTGCCAGGCCGTGTTCGGTCCAGTTTGGACATTTCAGTCCCGAATCAAAGCCGTTCGTTTCTTTAATTTGTGATCCAACGACCGGGGGTTGTTCCTGATGGGATATACTTGGGATTGGGCCTTAGAAACCGTCACTTTACATGAGTGGTTATCTTTCTAAAGCTTAGAGAGAGAGGAGAGCCAAGGAAGGAAGAAGGAGCTAGATCCGGCCATTGGAGGAGCTTCGAAGCTCCAAATCGCGAGCCGACTCCGGATCCACGGAGGCAAAGCTAGTGCGGTGCTTTTCATCCGCTTACTTTTCCATGGCGCCAAAGAAGAATGCTAGGGTAATGATTCTCTTCTTGAGCATGTGTAGATCTCCTTCTTTGCATAGGAAGCCCGCTCTCGCGAGTTTGCGGTGAGTTGTAGGCGTTCCTTCGGGTCGATATGTAAAGTCCCCGTTGTTTAGAGTCCGTAAGCGAGAACGGACATAGGCATGATGTGTGAAGCCTACCCGGACATGTTGGTCTGGATCGGTGATGTTGCATTGCATAAATGCCGGAGAAGACTCCGCGCGATTGGTTGTTTTTCGGGTTTTCTACGTGGTAGATTGCAACAGGGAGCCTTGGGGATTAACCCAAAGGTGCACCCGGAAAACTGGGCGGATGCGTGATCTTGCCAACTTGTGGGCCTAGGAGCAAACTTGTACATAACTGGGTTATGTAACATTGTACGATCGATTCACGGGCTTCGGGGAAACTTAACTCGTGCCGATGATATTTAAGTGTCGTGGCAAGTGAGCAACGGGTTGAGTGGGAACCGTTCCTGCTTTATGCCGAGGGCATAGAGGTCGGGTCTTTCTGTCGATGACATTAAAGTGTCGTGACATAGGCTGTTGATGACATTAAAGTGTCGTAACATCTGCCTAAAAGACCAATTTTTGCTCACGTGATATTGCCATCCTGGAGATGGTGGTGAGTTAACGGCTTAGACTGCAATCACCGAGAATGTGCCCTGAGAGCACGGGGCGTGTGGCCCTGCGTGCCAACGCCTGTGATGCAATGAGTTGTTAGATTGCTCGCTTATGCTAATGAGATGCAGGGAAGGAGCATCGCCGCCCCGAGCTGGGGGTGGGATCGTTATAATTTGGTCAGCATTGCTGACCGTTGCCTTGTTTGCCACCGTGCGGTGGTTTTGTTGCTTGCAGGTGCTGCTGGACCAAGTGGTCAATAGCGGGCTAAAGCCCAATTTGCGAAGCCGGCCCTCGAAGGCCTAATTGGAGTGTTTACTGTTTTTATTCATGTATGACCGGCCTGCGTGCCGTGGTTTGTAAATCATGTAATATCAAGTGAACCATTTTGTAAGGCCCTAAGGCCTGTACTTGTGTATGTATAACATACCTATTTTGGTATTAGTGGACATTCATGCTTTTGTGCTGGGTTCTTTATTGCAACTTAATAATCTGCTCCCGCTAGAATGCTCTGTGTAGGACGTGTTGATTGGTTGGATGGTTTCCATGAGTAACCACCCGGTCTGTCTGTAGTATATGACGTCGGGCCCCGGCCGGACCTACTGCTATATGCTATGCGACGGATAGGGGTCTAACAATTTGGTATCAGACTACTGGTTTTGGTCGGGCTTAACATGAATTCGTGGACAAATTCTTTTTAAGGGGTGGTGAGCACATTGTGTGCGTCATCGTTATAACAGTAAAAGAACCCATGAATATCCACACAGGAATGAAAATACACGTGTTTGAGGAACCTGCGTGTTGCTATAATTGTTGTTTGCAATTTTATTTGGTCGCTTAACTGTGTTTTGTACCACTATAGGTGACCAGAAGTGGTGTTGGGCCGTCGGAACGTCGAGTTTCTGAGGCTAGCAGTGCACCAGATGTTGCTCCTACAACATCTCTATCGGCTGAGAACATACGATTGGTGGCCGAAGCAGTGTTTGCCGTGATAAATGCGCAGCCTGCAAGGCAAACGCAGCAGCCCGCTCCTGTGATGGAGTAGGAACATCTTCCAGAGGTTGAGCCGAGGAGAGTGAAACAGGTGGTAGTGGAGCCGTTGGTGCCAAGGAGGGAAACCGAGAGGCAGCTTAAGCATGTAATGAGCTTTAACCCTCCAGTATTCTCGGGGTTGGGAACTCCATCTCAAGCTGAAGACTGGCTCTCCAGGGTGAAGAGAGTCATGACAGCAACGGAGACGGAGGAGTGACAAATGACCACCATCGCTACGTTCCTTCTGGACGGTGAAGCGAGAATATGGTGGGAAGGATTGGAGCTGCACTTATTGAGAGGTAGGCAACTTATTGATGTCTCGATGGAGGAGTTCTCGAGATTGTTCTTGGCTAGATACCTCCCTTCGGCGCAGAGGATAGCGTTGTAGAATGAGTTCCTGAAGTTGGTACAAGGAGACAGTACCGTGGATGAATATCTCCACGGGTTTACCCCTTTGAGTCGATATGCTAGCTCCACCATTGCGGATGAGGAGCGCAAGACAAATCGATTCTACGAAGGGTTGAGAGATGAGTTGAGATTACTACTCTCGGGGCCGATGACGCAGGGTTTCTTGACCTTGGTCAACACGACCCGGTCCTTGGAGAAGGACATGAAGAACGTGCATGCAAAGAAAAGCTTGGCCGAGAAGAGGTCGGAGTTCAGAGGGCCGAACACCTCAAAATCTGTGTTCCGAAAGTGGAACAAGAAAGCTAGGACTTCGGGTCTAGCCCTCTCTGCTGGTGCTTCTGGGGCGACTACGGGTCGGACCCCGGGCGCATGTTACAACTGTGGGAAGTTGGGGAATTATGCTCGTGAGTGCCGGAGCGGACGTCCCAAGACCGAAAGGAAGCGGGGAGCTACTTACGAAGAGAAGGGCAAGGCGGTGAAGTCAACTGCGTCCCACTACGATCCGGCCCAACCAAGGGTCTATAATCTTGGCCAACAGGAGGCCATCAAACAGGCTGATGTGGTGACAGGTACGGTTTACTTTATAGCAAGTCAATTTCTTTAAATACTTGTTATGCATATGTTACCTTACCACTGCTTGTTTAGGATTTGTTTTGATTTGTGAAAATTCGGCAAGAGCACTCTTCGATACGGGAGCTTCACACTCCTTCTTGTCCGAAGGATTTATATCACACATTGGAGTACCTTCTTCAATGGCGAAGGATAAGTTGGATGTGTTGTTGCCCAATATGTGTTCGATGCGCGTGGATAGGATCTGCGATGTTAAGATTCGTACTGGGAATCAGGAGTTCGATCTGCAGGCGTCGTTACTTCCGTTGGTGGAGTTCGACGTTATATTTGGCATGGACTGGCTCTTGGAGCAGCAAGCCTATATCGATTACGGTCGCAAGGAAGTCAAGCTGGGAGCAAGTCGTGAAACGACTTTTACGGGCTTAAAGGGGTCGAGCAAGACGTTGATGTCTGCTCTTCAGGTGGTGAAGGCGGTTCGTGCCAGTGCAGAACTGTTCTTTACACTAGTGGAGGTTGCAAAGCCGAAGCCCGCGTTGGATTGTATTTCAGTGGTATCGGAATACCCTGATGTGTTCCCCGCAGATCTTCCTGGAGCCCCGCCTCAGCGGGAGATAGATTTCACGATTGAGCTAGTGTCAGGTGCAAAGCCTGTGTCACGATCTCCTTATCGGCTAGCGCCTAAGGAAATGGCGGAGCTGAAAGTTCAACTGCAAGAGTTGTTTGAGCAAGGGTATGTGCGCCCAATTTCTTCGCCTTGGAGCGCACCGGTGCTCTTTGTTAAGAAGAAGGATGGAAGCTTGAGGCTATGTATTGATTATCGAGAGCTCAACAAGTTGACGGAGAAGAACAAGTACCCGATCCCCCAGATCGATGATCTTTTTGATCAGTTGGTCGGGTCGACGGTGTACTCGACGTTGGATCTCAAATCGGGGTACTATCTGCTGCGAATAAGGGAGAGTGATATCCCGAAGACAGCGTTTAGTACGAGATACGGGCATTATGAGTTTACGGTCATGCCGTTTGGGCTGACTAATGCGCCGTCAGTGTTCATGGATTTGATGAACAGGACTTTCAGGGAGTACTTAGACCATTTTGTGATCATCTTCATCGACGATATTTTGGTGTACTCGCAAAGTGAGGAAGATCACTTCAAGCATCTTCATTTAGTTTTGGAGACGCTAAGGAGGAATCAACTGTATGCCAAGTTCTCGAAGTGCGAGTTTTGGTTATCCTCAGTGGCGTTCCTCGGTCACATAGTGAGTGGAGAGGGTATTGCAGTGGATCCGACGAAGATTGTTGGGATACGGGAGTGGCCTGAGCTTGCTACAGTAGCGGAAGTCCGTAGCTTTCTGGGGCTTGCCGGCTATTATAGGCGCTTCATAGAGAACTTCTCGCGGATAGCGTTATCTCTCACTACTTTGACGAGGAAGGAACAGAAGTTCGTTTGGACGTCGGAGTGCGCGCGAGCTTTTGAGGAGTTGAAGTGTCGGTTGACCACGACGCCTGTACTGAGTTCTCCATGTGGGACCAAAGGCTATGAGATTTACAGTGATGCTTCGGGCAGCGGTCTGGGTTGCGTGCTACTGCAACATGGAAGTGTAATATCTTATGGCTCGAGACAGTTAAAAGTGCATAAAAGGAACTATCCGGTCCATGACTTGGAGTTAGCGGCCGTGATTTTTGCCTTAAAGCTGTGGAAACACTATTTATACGGTATGAAGATTGATATCTACACCGATCATAAGAGCCTGAAGTATCTGATTGATCAGAAGGATCGGAATATGCGGCAGCGTAGATGGATGGAGTTCCTGGGGGACTATACATTCAAGATCCACTACGTGCCGGGTAAAGGGAATGCGGTTGCGGACGCATTGAGTCGCCGAGCCCCAGCTCAAGCCAATTGGCTATCGGTGCATGATGAGCGGTTGGTGCGGGAGTCGGAGGCATTGGAGATTGTTTGTGTGGATAGGCAATCAAATGCTGAAGCAGTTCTGAATTGGACTGAAGTCTAATATGACCTGGCTGATCGGATTCGGCAGGCTTTGGATATGGATGTCCATATGAAGCAGTTCATGGTAGAGGCTCTGGATGGGTCAAATTCCCAATTCGTTGTGAAGGACGGATTGTTTTGGAAAGACGGTCGTCTGTGCGTCCCAATTGTGGGCGATTTGTGGGTGGAGTTGTTGTACGAGGCACACCACACTAAGTACTCAATTCACCCGGGGAGCACGAAGATGTACCGTGATGTCAAGAAACTGTTTTTGTGGCCGGGTTTGAAGAAGGATGTGGCGCTCTACGTAGCGAAGTGTCAAACTTGCGCCTTGGTGAAGGCGGAGTGCCAAAAGCCGGGAGGATTTCTGAAGTGCTTGCCTATTCCGAAGTGGAAATTTGACGACATCTCTATGGACTTTGTGCATGGTTTGCCAAGGTCGCAAAAGGGGAACGACGCCATTTGGGTGGTTGTTGATCGGCTAACGAAGGTGTCGCATTTTATTCCGCATAGGAAGGATGATCCGGTGGAGAAGTTGGCAAAACTTTATGTGGATAACATAGTACGACTTCACGGTGTGCCACGCAGCATCGTGAGTGACTGAGATGGGCGGTTCACGTCCAATGATTGGAGGCTTATGCAGCACATGTTGGGAACAAAGCTAAAATTCAGCACAGCCTTTCATCCGCAAACGGATGGGCAGACCGAGAGGGTCAATAGGACCATGGAAGACATGCTCCGCATGTGTGTCTTGGATTTTGGGAAGCAATGGGAAGACCACCTTTATTTGGTGGAGTTCGCATACAACAATAGCTACCAAATGAGTATTCAGATGGCACCCTTCGAGGCCTTATATGGTAGAAAATGTCGCACGTCGTTGTCTTGGTTAGAAACGGGTGAGTCAAAGTTGTATAAGTAATTAGAAGTGGAGGATGCTACTTCTTTGGTGAGAACCATTCGGGAGAGGTTTCTTATCGCTCAGGACCGGCAAGCGAAGTACTATAATGCCAAGCACAAGAACGTGGAGTTCGCTGTGGGCGACTATGTGTACTTAAAGATCAAGCCGTTCAAGGGTGTCTCGCGGGTGCGGCGATCGAAAAAGCTAAGCCCGAGGTACCTTGGGCCGTTTGAGGTTCTGGAGCGAGTTGGTGAAGCGGCCTATCGGTTGAAGCTTTCAGTGGATCTTGGTGGATTACATGATGTATTCCATATTTCGGTGCTTCGGAAGGCAGTGCAAGAGCCTACGCAAGTCATCGCGGTTGATCAAGTGCCGGTGGATAGTGGGTTGACGAAAAAAGTCAAGCCCGTGCGGATTGAGGACTCGGAGGTCAAGCGGCTACGCAATAAAGAGAACAGGATGGTCAAGGTCCGGTGGGACAATTGCGGTCGTGAGGAGCTCTCTTGGGAGCGAGAGCAGACTATGCTTGACGAGTATCCGGAGTTGTTCCGTATAGGTACAAATTTTGGTTTTGTACATGTCTTTCCTTTATATAATTTCGTGGACGAAATTCTTTTAAGAGGGGGAGAGTTGTAACGCCCCGAAACTCAAAAGAGCGGCGGGGGACGTTTTAGGCCAATTTTGGGTTCTGGCAGGAGGCACACGACCTGGGACACGGGCATGTCCCAGGGCGTGTCAGGCTTGTGTCGACACTCAGCCGGCGAAGTCAACATTTTGCTCTCGACATTGTGTCGAGACTGGGCACACGGCCTGCGACACGGGCGTGTCGCAGGGCGTGTCGACCTGTGTCGACACTCAGCCCGCGAAGTCAACACTCTGCGCTCGACGAATTGTCAAGACATGGCACACGGCCTGCGACACGGGCGTGTCGCAGGGCCTGTAGACCCGTGTCGACACTCGTCCCGGGGAGTCGATGAATTTTGCTCGACGATGTGTCGAGACAAGGCACACGTCCTAGGATACGGGCATGTCCAAGGCCGTGGCGTCAGGTCGACGATCTTCGCTCGACGAAGTGTCGAGTGTCGAGACCGTGTACACGGCCTGGAGCCCAGGCGTGTTGAGGTAGACACGGGCAAGGACACGGGCGTGTCCTAGAACCCATACAGTGCTCGGGTTGTTTTCGGGATAAATCGATGGGGGTACACGGCCGGCCACACGGCCGTGTCAGGTGGAACACGGGCGTGTCAGGTCGAACATGGGCATGTCAGGTCGAACACGGGCGTGTTCGATGCCCTGTGTTGTTCCAGGCGAGTCGATTTTGACGGCGAATGAGGCACACGACCCTGGACACGGGCGTGTGTCAGGCCGTGTTCGGTCCAGTTTGAACATTTCAGTCCCGAATCAAAGCCGTTCGTTTCTTTAATTGGTGATCCAACGGCTGGGGGTTGTTCCTGATGGGATATACTTGGGATTGGGCCTTAGAAACCCTCACTTTACATGAGTGGTTATCTTTCTAAAGCTTAGAGAGAGAGGAGAGCCAAGGAAGGAAGAAGGAGCTAGATCCGGCCATTGGAGGAGCTTCGAAGCTCCAAATCGCGAGCCGACTCCGGATCCACGGAGGCAAAGCTTGTGCGGTGCTATTTATCTACTTACTTTTCCATGGCGCCAAAGAAGAATGCTAGGGTAACGATTCTCTTCTTGAGCATATGTAGCTCTCCTTCTTTTCATAGGAAGCCCGCTCTCGCGAGTTTGCGGTGAGTTGGAGGCGTTCCTTCGGGTAGATATGTAAAGTCCCCGTTGTTTAGAGTCCGTAAGCGAGAACGGACATAGGCATGATGTGTGAAGCCTACCCGGACATGTTGGTCTGGATCGGTGATGTTACATTACATAAATGCCGGAGAAGACTTCGCGCGATTGGTTGTTTTTCGGGTTTTCTACGTGGTAGATTGCAACAGGGAGCCTTGGGGATTAACCCAAAGGTGCACCAGGAAAACTGGGCGGATGCGTGATCTTGCCAACTTGTGGGCCTAGGAGCCAACTTGTACATAACTGGGTTATGTAACATTGTACGATCGATTCACGGGCTTCGGGGAAACTTAACTCGTGCCGATGATATTTAAGTGTCGTGGCAAGTGAGCAACGGGTTGAGTGGGAACCGTTCCTGCTTTATGCCGAGGGCATAGAGGTCGGGTCTTTCTGTCGATGACATTAAAGTGTCGTGACATAGGCTGTTGATGACATTAAAGTGTCGTAACATCTGCCTAAAAGACCAATTTTTGCTAACGTGATATTGTCGTCTTGGAGATGGTGGTGAGTTAGCGGCTTAGACTACGATCACCGAGAATGTGCCCTGAGAGCACGGGGTGTGTGGCCCTGCGTGCCAACGCCTGTGATGCAATGAGTTGTTAGATTGCTCGCTTATGCTAATGAAATATAGGGAAGGAGCATCGCTGCCCCGAGCTGGGGGCGGGATCGTTATAATTTGGTCAGCATTGCTGACCGTTGCCTTGTTTGCCACCGTGCGGTGGTTTTGTTGCTTGCAGGTGCTGCTGGACCAAGCGGTCAATAGCGGGCTAAAGCCCAATTTGCGAAGCCGGCCCTCAAAGGCCTAATTGGAGTGTTTACTATTTTTATTCATGTATGACCGGCCTGCGTGCCGTGGTTTGTAAATCATGTAATATCAAGTGAACCATTTTGTAAGGCCCTAAGGCCTGTACTTGTGTATGTATAATATTCCTATTTTGGTATTAGTGGACATTCATGCTTTTGTGCTGGGTTCTTTATTGCAACTTAATAATCTGCTTCCGCTAGAATGCTCTGTGTAGGACGTGTTGATTGGTTGGATGGTTTCCATGAGTAACCACCCGGTCTGTCTGTAGTATATGGCGTCGGGCCCCGACCGGACCTACTTCTATATGTTATGCGACGGATAGGGGGTGTTACAATGTGCACATCCACAAAATGAAACAACAGTAATCATAATCCAAATGCATCCCAGATGTGCACAATAAAATCACCATCAACACTTGATGAGCTGGATAAATCTGAATATCTAGAACCCTTCTAAATCCTTAGATTTACATGCACTGGACATGAGCAACACCAACTCCACTTACACAGTAGATAAGCTTGTCACTTTATGTGTGAGATTCAAAATCTACCACATACTTGGTTTCACAAACCAACAAGAGTGATGGTTACTATTAAGGAGTAGCAACAAAGAAATCGCACGCATTCTTGGTGGGATTCTAAGAATAGATTTAGGCATTTTAGAACACTTCTAAAATTTCTAAATCTACATGCCATGGATTTAGCAACTTCTGAAACAATGAATATTGCCTGAACCTTCCTCTGATACCACTATTAGGTTTTTCTATACGACACAAGAGTTGCGCGCAGCGGAAATAATGAACAAGAAAAGCCCAAAAAATTCGGATCTGGCAATATTCATGAATCAAGAAGTAAAGATTGCAATAAATAAAATTACCATTGAGGGACTGAGTCTATACTCAACCAAGATGCTCCAGAAAAATCATTTGGCCACTAAGCGGCTCGAGTCCTGAGCACAGAAAGTATATCCGCGCCTCTATAGGAAATCCAAACGATCGCCAGAACCCGCAGCCACTTGTCGAATAAGCACTAGGTCGGGAGAGGACACTCAGCGTCTCCACAGACTACTAGATCTGTTGAAGGAGAGGTAACGACAACACTTGTCGGGATCGACGACAGCAATGGCGATGGCGGAACGGCTTCCGTTGGGCTTTTAGGTCTACCGTCTTTCACACAGTATGACTCGTGTGCTCGGACAAAAATATCGCACACTATAAAACCCTAAAAATTCATAAACAGAACAGTTCTGCCTCTATCCGCAGACCCAGGACTTAGATTACAGAACTTCGGCCAAACAACCCCTGTCTCGACGAATCATCGAGTATCCATGGAATATATGATGAATCGTCTAGTATCATCATATACTCGACGAATCGTCGAGTATCCATAAGATACACAACAAACTCAACACCATCCTCAGCTGAATCAATGCTTGACCCTGCGAAGGTATTGAGTGGACTCAATGCTGTCACTGCTTTCTGTACCATACTCGACGAATCATCGAATGACTTTGAGTGCACTCAACGCACTCAACGCCTAAGTGCCAGATTCGTCAAGTAACCCTTTACTCGATGAAGGCGATGAGTGACCTCAACGCACTCAACGCCTGAGACCCAGACTCGTAGAATCAAAACCTTGACTCAATAAATCGCCTAGTATAGTTAATACACTCAACGATTGTCATACTCGTCGAATCAACAGTTTGACTCGACGAATCATTGAATATACTCAGCGCACTCAATGCCGCCATTCAACGAGTTAACGCTTAACTCGACAAAAGCATTGACTGGTCTCAATGCACTCGACACCATTAAGCTAGGTTGAACTAAGCCTTTTAAACTCATCATATGAGCTATATCATACAAATCCAATCTCCTAATTTCTCCACAATATTACGTGCGACCCTGATAGGCTCATACTGAGTTGGCAGTGAGGACACATGCTTGATCACTTTCATATCATAATGGTAACACCAATACTCTCCCCCCTTTGACGAATGCAATGATCAGGCAGTGCATTCCATAGCTCTGGTAAGCCCCAAGAGTTCCTGACATAACCAAACAAGGTATTTCCATGGCGGTGGTCCGTATGAATCTCAAAATCAAGCCAGATCTTATTACTATGAATCTCCACACGCTCACCACCATCGGAACGAACATCGCACCATACTCGAAAGCAGTCCAAAGAAATTTTCCCATCGTGTTCGCGAAAGAAGACAACCAGCCTCATGAGGCGTACTACCCCCAAGGGAATAAACTGGGAAATCGGCACGCCGCAGAATTTCAGAATCTCGATCACTTTATCATATGGAGGGAACCAGAATTCCAATCTCAAGGTGGTCTTGCAGATCGTCAACTAGCCATGAGGAGTAATTTTGACCCTCTCCTCAACACGCGATATCCTCACTTCAAGGTCGATAAGCAGGCTGAACCTCCTCCTTCAGATTGTAACTTGATCCTCAGTAAGAGAAGACTGAAGATGCATCGGCCTTGCAGTATGCTTCGGGCCGTATCACAAAAATTTTAAAAAAATTAGACTAAAAAGTCGGATCAAAGACCATCCACTCTTGACATGCACAAAAAGGTGCGTCACCCATTAGAATCAAAAAAATACACGATGTTGAAACCAGTAACCCGGCCTCACCTAGAGTTTGGACTTGAAGTTGCTGCCCACACCTACTCTCCACGAACCACCCTCTTGGCGTGAATCTCAAAATCAGAAACAGACCAAGGGCCTCAACTTGGAGGTCCCACCTCTTATCCGGAAGAATCAGAAGCTCTTCCCCTCCCTAGCCAATGCTGAGCTAGGTGCCTTGGAGGAAGAAGATTTAAAGGGTTCTAACCACCTTTTCAAGGCACCTTATCAGTCTATTTATAGGCCTCTGAGTTTGAACTACCAATAAATAAACTAAACTGACCTGAAATTACCAAAATACCCTGGGTTGGGCCTGCCAACAGCCAATTTCCGCTGTTTTGAAGGATTATATGCAGACTACAAAGGGTAAAAGTGTAAAATTAACCGGGGTAAAAGAGTAAAATACCCTCTTGGGGGAAAGAAAGTAAAAACACCTTTTCCTCATATGGCGAGTGAGAAAATAGTCGGCAGGCGAGACGAGTCGGTCTGCTCATCTCGCGAGTCCCCCGCCTTGTGAGAGGCATCTCACCATAAAGGGCCAGTGTGTGACGCAAGAGCCATCTTTCCACTATGTTGTTCCCATCTCACCCATCATATTCTGCCTCTTTTAAAGATATTAGTGAGTTGACCCTATGGTCCCACTCGCCCCTGCTGTCCTCTCAGCCCCCTCGCCCCTAACTCAGCACTCCTCCTCGAGTTACTCCTACAAGCCCGAGGTTGTATACGCGACGCGCCCGGCCACGCACTCGCGCCCCAGCATGCACACACCCGCGCAGCAGGGCCCTCGCACATGGCCATGTGTGAGGCGCACACGCGGTCGTGCATACGAGCATGAGCACCCACGTGCGGACAAGCGCGGGCACCAGGGCACGTGCGGCAAGGACCGCTCCAGCGAACAGGCATGCACCTGTGCCCGGCCAGGCAAGGGAACGCGCTGGCCCGCGTGCGGCTAGGCGCAAGCGGGTGACCAAGCCCATGCCCATGCACGCCCGCACGCGCCCATGCGGGTGCACTAGCGCTCTCCCGTGCAGGTGCGCCCGTGCGCTGTCTTGCACGTATTCGCACGCATGCATGCTCGCACGCGGCCAAGACCACGCTCGCCCATGCGCGACCCCGCGCATGCATCCGCACCCACACTCGTGACTACAGGTGTGACAGCTTCACTCTCTAGGCGCGTTCATCGCCTCTCCTACACCATAATATATTTCAACATTTTTACCCGAGTTTGCAGGGCTCAACTACCCGCCATCTCAAGTCCACTGCCTGCAATTGTCGTCACCATAAAAGATGAACAAGAAAAGATCCTTGTTTGTTTTCGTCCATAGCAGTCTCGTGCAACAAGGATGTGGGCGACAATTGTTGGAGATGACACTTATTTTATAAATATTAGGTGTGCACATAACCACACACCCATGATCTCCACCTCAAGAGAAGTGGGATCACTGGATTGATTGTGCGCGTGATCACCGCGCCTGATCCCCTGCACACCGATCACATCACGTGTAATGTGAAAAATGTCGCGAGCCCCACCTCGCTGGCGGCAGGCGGCTGAACTCCTCCCTAGACACCGGCAGCCCGCCATCCCTTATCGCACCGTCCCCGGCCGCAGCCGAGGAAGAGGCTGCCCGGGCCGTGATTCCCTCGGTTGCCGGCGCGGCCCAGAGGGCGGACGCCCGGGCCACCCCCACGCTCGACCGCCTGCGCGGCCCGAGGGACCTCCCGGGTCGCCCAATTCCCCGGTCGCCCGTGCGGCCAAGGGGGCGGTACCTCGGGCTGCCCCCTCCCTCCGCCACCGGTACGGCAGAGGGGGTGGCCGCCCGAACCGCCCCCTCGCTTGGCCTCCAGTGCGGCCGAGGTGGGCGACCGCCCGGGCCGCCCACTTTCTCGACTGCCCCAGTGGCCAATGGGGCGGCCACCCTGGCCGCACCCTCCCTCGGCCGCTGGCGCGGCTGATGGGGCAGCCGCCCGGACCACCCCCTTTCTTGGCCACTGGAGCGGCCAAGGGGAAGGCCTCCCGGGCCGCCCCTTCCTCGGCCACCTGCGCAGCCCAGGTGGCGGCTGCCGGCGCACGACCAAAGGGAGCGGCCAGGGGACCTCCCAGCCGTCGTCGTCTGTCCTCCCCTCGCCGGCGAACTTGGCGGCAAGTTCACCGACCGCCCGTGGAGTTATGATGCTGTCGTCCGTTCGGTGGGGGGCATTCCCGATCTTCTGATTCACGCATAACTACCCACTAACCACCAGGTTAGTGAGGAATTTAATTAATAATTTTATAACTTATTCAAATGGTCTCCAAATAGCGAAATAAGTGCATTTAAACTATACCAAACATAATCATGATGGTGGTTATGGTATGTGGATTGCCACGTAACCACCATAACCACCACCTGGAGCCTACAAAAGGAGCCCCAGGCCTCCTCATTTCTTATCTTTTCCTCCGAGTCCTCTTCTTCCCCAGGTTGGAACTCTGCTAAATTCCTCTTACGAGCACCACCCGAGCCGCACCCGAGCTGCACCCGAGTCACGAGCGAGTCAAGTCGAAGCCACCTGACGAAGCTAAGTCTCTAAATTTCCAAGTAGCCCTTGCAACTGTAAGTCCAGGTGCTCCGCTCCACGTCCAGAATCTGCAATCTGCTAACCGTAGACCACCAGTGCGAAGCGCAATTTGTAACAACTCCCAGCGCGACGGTCAGTCGTTCGCCGCATGTCAAGTGTTCTCTCACCCACAAAGGTGTAACGAGAGGTGTCCTTTCACCCTCGACTTCATGAACAAGTTGTAACTGTAACATCCCATTTCCAACTAGACCCCTAAGAGTGGTTTTGGCCATGACTAGGTCATGACAAAACCCTAGAAGGCCAGAAATGGGCCAAGAGATAGGAGGCCAAGGTGAGGATCACCATGGTCTGCAAATAGTAGAATTCTGAACAATAGTTTAGGATGACAATGGGGCTTCACCATAGCCCCAAGACCCTACCACAACACTCCCAAACATTTTGGGAGACCCATTAGAGCCATCAGGACCCATTGGGGTCAATCAAAAAGACCCAGTTGACCAAGGTCAACCCTAGCCCTAAATGGGTCAAACTAGCCTACTTAGGGCCAACTGACCTACTCCTAACCTAAAGGACCCCTCCTATGCCCTCCTAACCCTAAAGTGAAGTCAAATGGCCACTAAGGACACATAGGGGTCAGCCCTAGAGGCCAGGTTGACCCAAGTCAGCTCAAACCCTAACCTGGTCAAAGTACCTTTACTAAGGGTATGTGACCTCCAAGGTACAGGGTAACCCTACATAACCCTACCTAGACCCTAAGGGAAGCCAATGGGTCACCCATGACACAATAGGGTCAACCTAGATGGTCAAATTGACCAAGTCAACTCTCATTTGGGTCAAGTCAAACTTAGCCCAAAAGGGCTAACCCAAGCCCAAGCCACTTCTCCCTTAGGCTAAACCCATTCCCATGACCATCATAATCTAGTGGGCTGCATTTAGTTTGTAAGGCTGACTAGTCAACCAGGGGTGACTAGGAGAGAGAAAGGAGCTCCTCTCCATGATAATGGAGGAGAGAGAAAACAAGGAAGAAGAAGGGGGAAGTGAGAGGCCGGCCAAGGGGGACTAACAGCCACCCATTATGGCTGCAATCAACTCCTCTAGGAGAGAGGAGTTGATTCCAGCCGTTTCCCGACCACCAAGGGGTGGGTTCAGCCCCCCTCCACACAACCCGAGCCACACCTTTAATGGTGTTAATGGCTATTGAAGAACCAGCCTCTCCTCTCCCCCATTTGCCATTTGAACACCTTCAGGGAGCCGAGGGGATCATTTTAGAGCGTTCACCTGGAGGAGACGAGCCATTCCACCGTGCAGTTGCAGAAGCCGAGCGCCGCCGCTGTCGTCAATGGCATCCCGCCGCTCCTCTCGCATCCAGGCCGCCGGGAAGGTCCTCCTCCTCTCCTTAACCCGCGGGTAGATCCTAGGAATCATTAGGAATGAGTTTCGGGCTCAATTGAGCCCGATCCAATCCGGGATTTCTCCTGGTTTCGGCAAGAAAATCTCTTGCTATATCCGCCGGAAAATGCCTCTCCGGCGGCGGAGCCGCCGCCTGACGACAGCCACCACCTCAACGGAGGTGTTAGTGGTGGTGGCCGGCCGGGGAAGGGGCTGGATCGCCGGCGGCAGGGCTTGGAAATCGCTCCAGGCGGGACGAATCTCAGCCGTCGGCTCAAGGAAGACGATGACCAGATGCCGTTGATCCTTGCGCCAAGATTCGTGCTGCATCAGTATTAAACTTTAGGAAAATAAATGTTATTTATTTCATTCTGTCACACATTTGGCATTTAATGTTTTAATTTTTTAAAAATAGCTAGAGGCTCTGTATGAGAAAATTATCAACACATGAATTGTAGCCTGCCTGTCTACTTTATTTTAAAATTGGTTTGAACCCATTTAGGCTTCTGTTTGACCAGGGCACCCATTTTGGTGGGACATACCCTTAGGGCTAGGCAGTCACTAAATTGAGTGCCCACTCTTCACCCCTAGCCCAAATTAGCTGAAATTTTGGCAGAGAGTCTATCTTAGGTATACCTAGGGCCTGCCCAAAAATGGGAAGTTTTGGAGAAAATATTTCTATAGTTTTTGTAAATATTTAATAATTATTTGATAAATTTAATAGGTGCCCTAAACACCTCCAAACCCTCCCAAATTTTGGTGAGTGGTCCCTGGGTTCCAATTAGGTACCTATATAAAATTTCATTTAATTTGGATGTGTTTTGAATAGGTTTTGACCCAACCCTAGCTATACCTTAAAAGGGGCATTTTGGTCAAAAGTTGCACTTTTGATTTTGAGTGACCAAATCACCTCAATAGAGGCTGAAATTTGGGCCACTGACTTGTTAGGGCACTCATCACCTCCCTATGGAATATGGGACAGTGAGGAATAGATTTGCCCTAAGTTCCTAGGTCAAACCCTAAGGAGGGACCTTTTGGGCTTGTGAAGGGTATGAGTCCTAAACACCTTGGATGAACTCCAAATTTTGCAAGGTGGTTCCTAGGATATATAGAACCCTCTGGTAAAAATATTAGCAAAATGTGAAAATGGTAGGGCCCCCAAAACCCTAACCCTAGCTTAGGTCCCAAAATTTGTAGTGTAGGTTTAGGTTAGCTAAACACTTTGAAACTTAACCAAATTGGGGTAGTGAGGGGATTAGGGTGTTTTGGACCTCTGATATTTTACTTGAGGAGTTTTGATTAAAATTGGTAGTACTTCATTTGTTAATTACCAAAAGGCCCAAAATGATGTTTAATTTTATTAAGGATGTTATGTGCTTTAAAATATGATGAAACTTGGTCAGATGTTATTATAGTTCTAGTTGATCACCTCTGAATTTTATCACAATTTACAATTAAATTTATTTGGTACCTCCTTCATTAATTTCAGAAATGGGCTTTGGTAAGAAAAATTCATTATGGTTGATATATCTGATTAAAAATCATGACACTTAGGTTTTGAGGTATTTAGGCCCCAAGATACTTGTATGAATTTATTTATAATTTTTAGAGGTCTATTTTCAGAACTTTCTTTACAAGGCCATATTTTTGAGAATAGGTTAATTAATTAGTTTGGGCAATAATTCTTTCAATAAAAATTATGAAAGTTTACATAGAGGTTCCATAGGCCATCACCATCATCCTAGAATTTTCTCTGAATTGTTGGAAGTATTTTCATTGTACATCCCCTTTTTATGAATTATTTGGAATAAATTCAAAATACAATTTAAGGGCTAAAATCTTGCTGGAAAATTTGGAACTTCTGGATTTTTAGATGATTACCCACCTTACATTTACCATAATTTTTGTGGAGCTTTATGTTGCTTAAATATTGTACTTCCTGTTCAACCTTGGAACTTTTGGTTTATAAAATAAATAAATAAATTAGTATTTAAATCATAAAAATTAGGAAATTGTGGATTCAGTCTGCATATGCCCATATGAACTTCTAATAATTTTTATATGAGCATTGGATGAACATACGACATACTTCCCTTTCTACGGTCATTTTAGCTTAAGTGGTCTGCATTTAGTAAAACTGCAGAAAATCAGTTGGGACATGAATTAGGGCACATTTGATGAGTCTTGATTGGGCTGCTGGAAGGATAAATAGATCTAGGTGCGTCTTTGGAAGATGAGTGAGTAAGGTGTGGTTCTGTCTAGGGTTATCGGCGTTCGGGTCCGACGAAAGATCGTCCTACCCAAGGAGAGTTGGAGTCAAAATACCCTAGGATTAGCATATCGAAATATGAGAAAGTAAAGGGTAAGGGAATCAACCAATAATAAAATAAGTACCTTGCGAAAGGGAACGCTGGGCGTAATCCCAACATAGTTCCTAGTGCCCCTTGAGAGCCCTTCACAGGGAATACCGGGGGCAGTCCTGGGTTAACGTAAACTGTTTAACAAGCTGAAAAGAGTAACTTAGTAATTAGGGTTGCACATTCCACAACACTGATGGCACCAGAGGTTGGATAGGAGCTTCGGCTCGGATGGCTAAAAGGCGGACCTTGAGTCCGGGGAGCTTCGGCTCGATTTCTTGAGACGGACGTGTTGGTCCGGGGAGCTTCGACTCGGTTCTTGATTACGCTAATTTGCATGTGCATAAGAGGAAAGGAAATTAAGGTGGTGGGTCTTCGGTATTGGAGGGTCGATGCACCGACACCAATACGATGACTCGGCAAGTGTGGTTAGCACTTCGCCAACAGAAGTCCGGTGCGCCAGCCGGCAAGAGTACGCAGGAGTCCGCTTCGTGCACCAAGCATTGAGGCATACGATAGGTCTGACCGGTAGTGCTTTACTGGTTTAGAGGTGGGCGAGGCCCAACCCACCGCTTCCGTCTGCCACTACGGAGGTATCCTGGGAGGTTACGGCTCCAGAAAGGGGGAACTAAAGGTCTGTGTGCACAGAGTCGGGTGTGTGTGTTGCACTTGCATGTCCATCATACCCACTTGCATGTCATGGCATAATCGTTACCTTTAACATTGACACCTAAAGTATAAGTGGAATGGGACGCTTATACCTTAGGACCTGCCAAACGACCCCTTAGTCTATAAGCTTGTGTGGGCAAGTTTATAAATTAAGGTTAATTTTGATATATTTAGTTACTGCTGTTTGACCACCGACACCCCAGCGTATAAATCGGTATGAGACTTTTTATACGATGGGAGCCTTGCAAAAGACCCCTTGGCTTATGTTTTTTTCACATAAGTGAAGGTTACATTTCATATTACAGCTTATTGTCTTTATATACTATAGAACTTGCTAGAATAGGACCGCTGCCATCTGCTTTTGATATTCTCCACCTTCAAGTCCTCCCCTTTCTTCCTCTCCGCTCGGTGCCTAGGAGTCGTGGGGGAAGGGGTGGGGGATGATAGGACTTAGTCTTTTAGACTAACGGTTTTCGAACCGCATCATTCAGGGGATCGCGGAGACCAGCATGGAGGAGCAGCCCCAGAGACCGGTGCGCTTGGAGGTGGGGCAGTCTAGCTCCGGAGTTCACACAGCCGGGACCGTGAGTCTCGACCCTGAGCAGTTCTCTACATTTGTTTCTGCATGAGAGATCTTGTAGTGAGGATTTGATGTACCGGGCATAAGCCCGTTTTGCTACTCTGATGTTATTTCCTGTGGACACTCCCTTCGTGGAGTTATATTTATTATGTCATGTGATTCTCTGTGGACAGATAGTTTACATTTACTTCATTATTCTGCTACTTTTCTGTGATCGAATTGGCCGGCAGAATCGGCGCTTTGTGGTGATGACTCTTCAGGGCGTGAAGGAGTCACCGCAAAACGGCGGTTCTGGGCCTAAGACCCCGGTGTCCAAAAAGAAAAAAAAAAGGGGGTCTTACAAGTGGTATCAAAGCAGACCTCGATCGAAAAGTAGCCGTCCACAACCCTGGGTCACCCCCGCTCGGGTTTAGTTTGGGGACAAACTAAGCAGCGGAAGCAGTGGTGTGCCCATACGGGGGGAATCACATGTAAGCTGTCCACTTTCATTAGGCATTGAGTCGATTACCTACTAATGTAGTTCGTTTTGCAGCCCCCAGCTCAGCCTACCCCACAAGGTGGAGCTCAGCAGACTCCAGACATTGCACCACCTCCCATGGTCCCCACACCTTTCCTCCAGTCAGACATGGGGCAGACCCTTACATCTATCCTTGAGGCCTTCCGGGCACAGCAAGCTCCAGCCCAGCAGCCAAACCCAGGGGCCAACTGGATGAGCACCTTCCGAGGACTCTCTCCCCCATCATACTTAGGGACAGAGTCGGCAGTACGGACAGAGGAGTGGCTGGATGTTATGTACGAGATGTTGACTGGGATACGATGCCCTTGGGAGGAGAGGGTGGCCCTAGTGGTATCTTGCTTGGAGTCACATGCTAAGCGGTGGTGGAAGACGCTGTTGGACACGACTTTTGCTGATAGGGAGATTGCAGAAATCACTTGGGAAGAATTCAGGGCCACACTGCTGGAGCACTTTGTTCCTCAGTCGGACAGGGACGAGTTGGAGGAGCGGTTCTTGCAGCTGAGGCAGGGCACCAGGACAGTGGTGGAGTACCACCGAGAGTTCGATCATTTGGCCCGATATGCGGGCTCCTATCAGCTGGACGAAGCAGGTTACGCCAAGAGGTTTTATAAGGACCTAAAAGAGGAGTTGAGGGAGGCCTTGCTTTTTGTCTCGGACGGGCCCATCTCCCGGATTTTGGAGATGGCGAAGAGGATTGAGGCCGACTGGCACACCACTCGGGGCTGTAAACGGCAAACGGAGGACCAGGGCCGGAGGGCCCGAAATGATCAGCGGCGAGGCACCATACTAGATGGAAGGAGGGCAGAGGAGCAGCCTCGTCAGGAGTTGAGGCAGGAGCCGAGAGAGCAGGTGGTTTTGGCCCCTCAACCTCTCCGGATCCAGGAGATGCAGAGACCCCGGGGTATGGCGTATCCCCCGCCGGAGTGCTTCCATTGTCACCAGGTGGGACATCTCCGGAGAGACTGCCCTATGAGGGGGGCACCACCTCCAGCACCACGGGGTGGCCCACCGGCCCAGCATTTCGGAGGCCGAGGACGCGGCCGAGGTCGTGGTTACCAGGGAGGCGACCGCGGGCAGAATGGGGAGCAGATTTACGCTTTGGACTTAGCACAGCCCCGAAACCCAGACAGGGTTATTGCAGGTATGAGAGCAATCTTAATTTTGGATTCATTCATTACTCATATTAAGTGTTAATAGAACTACTAAACGACCTAGGTTAGAAAACCTTACACCAGAGTTTCTTTCAAACTGATTTAGGAATGGTGATGGTGTGCGGCAAACCTGCCCATACCCTGTTCGACACGGGGGCATCGCACAACTTTGTGTCGGAGGATTTCGTCAAGGACCTGGATCAGATTCGATGTTATACGGGACTACCCAGGAGGGTGCGCCTCCCCAATGGGATGGAGATCCAGTCCACAGAAAAGTGCCTCCTGGAGGTTACCATAGACGGGTTGACACTCGAGGCCCCGGCGACGATCCTGAGGATGCCAGACTTCGACCTCGTCTTGGGCATGACATGGCTTGTCTGGAACCATGCCCAGATTGATTGCCCGACAAGGAGGGTCGTGCTCAGCCACGGCGATACTTATGCGACATTCGAAGGTACTACACCGGTCTCCCGTCGCCTGCTTTCATCTATTCAGGCCATTAAGGCTCATATGCAAGGGGACGAGGTATATCAAGTATTGTTCGAGATGACTGAGGAGAAGGACCTGATTGCTAACATTCCGGTGGTTCGTGACTACGCCGACATTTTTCCGGATAAGCTGCCAGGACTACCTCCGCATAGGGAAAAGGACTTCCAGATTCAGTTGGTACCAGGGGCTAAGCCGGTATCCAAGGCCCCTTATCGGATGGCCCCGAAGGAGTTGGCGGAGTTTCGGACGCAGTTGCAGGAGCTGGTGGAAGCAGGATTTGTTAGGCCGAGTTCCTCATCATGGGGAGCTCCTGTCCTATTCGTAAAGAAGAAGGACGACACTTTACGCCTGTGCATCGACTATCGAGCACTAAACAGGCTGACCGTCCGAAATACCTATCCGCTCCCCAGGATAGACGAGTTGTTCGATCAGCTGGAGGGAGCCCATTATTTTTCGAAGCTGGACTTGAGATCAGGCTACTACCAGCTGCGGATCCATGAGGAGGATATTCCGAAGACGGCCTTTAGTAGCCGATATGGATTGTATGAGTTCATCGTGATGCCCTTCGGGCTCACGAACACTCCGTCAGCGTTTATGAGCCTTATGAACCGGGTCTTCGAGGCTTATTTGGATGTGTTCGTCATAGTGTTCATAGACGACATCCTTATCTATTCTAAGACGGAGGAGGAGCGCACACGACATCTGGCACTGACCTTGGAGAGACTGCGGGAGCATCGTCTTTATGCGAAGTTCAGTAAGTGTCAGTTCTGGCTGAAGGAGGTGGCTTTCTTAGGCCACATTATCAGCGGAGCCGGGCTGGCAGTGGACCCGGCAAAGATTCGAGCTATTTCGGAGTGGCCGCAGCTGAAAATAGCCACTGATGTACGGAGTTTTCTAGGACTTGCCGGTTACTATCGGAAGTTCGTGGAGGGATTCTCTCGAATCGCCCTCCCGCTCACGTCCTTGACGAAGAAGGAGGTACCGTTCGTGTGGACCCCGCAGTGCCAGACAGCTTTCCAGGAGCTGAAGGATCGGCTGACCTCGGCTCCCATTCTTACTCTCCCCTCGGGGAGGGAGGGATTTCAGGTCTACACCGACGCATCATATCAGGGGATGGGAGCAGTACTGATGCAGAACGGACACGTCATAGCTTATGCTTCCCGCCAGCTGAAGACCCATGAGAAGAACTACCCAGTGCACGACCTGGAGATGGGAGCAGTTGTATTCGCACTAAAAATATGGCGGCACTACCTATATGGAGTCCACTGTGACATATACTCCGATCATAAGAACCTTAAGTACGTGGACACGCAGAAGGAACTAAACATCAGGCAGAGGCGGTGGGTGGAGTTCCTTTCTGACTATCAGTATGAGATGCATTACCACCCGGGAAAGGCGAACGTGGTAGCGGATGCACTGAGTAGGAGAGCTGCCACAGCAGGAGCAGAGCCTCAGTTGATGTCTATGGAACTGCTGCAGAGACTAGAGGACATGCACATTACTCTGGTATCGTCCGATGATCCTGAGCTCTATGAGGAGTACTTGGCCGCGATAGGCGTTACCGATGACATCAGAGACCGAGTCAGAGAAGGGCAGAGGCAGGATGCCAAGTTAGAGACAATCTTCCAAGCTCTGGAGGCAGGCACTGCAGGAGACTACACACTGAGGGACGACCTGGTGTGCTTCAGAGGACGGGTATACATACCGGAGGGAGGCCAGATCCGGGAGGACATTATGATGGAGGCGTACTGCAGCCGGTATTCTGTACATCCGGGGATCACAAAGATGACGGCTGATTTGAAGAAGACGATGTACTGGCCGGGCATGAAGAAGGATGTCTCACACTTCGTGACCCATTGTGAGGCATGTCAGCTAGTGAAGGCGGAGTGCAGGAACCCCGCAGGATTATTGCAGCCACTCCCGGTGCCGGAGTAGAAGTTTGATGACATAGCCATGGACTTCATACATGGGCTTCCCCGGTCTCGGACGAGGAATGACTCGATCTGGGTAATCGTTGATCGGTTGACCAAGGTGGCTCGATTTATACCGATCAGGAAGGATGATTCAGTAGGAGTTCTGGTGCGGAAGTTTGTGGAACAGTTCATTCGTTATCATGGCGTGCCCAGGACGATAGTGTCGGATCGGGATGGCCGGTTCACCTCCAGGGAGTGGAGATCCGTGCAAGCTTACTTAGGCACGCGATTGACCTTCAGCACTGCATTCCACCCTCAGACAGACGGGCAGACAGAACGCACCAACCGGACGCTGGAGGACCTTTTGAGGCTATGCATCTTGGACCGCGGGGAACCGTGGGAGAAACTCTTACCCCTTGTCGAGTTCTCCTATAACAACAGCCACCAGTCCAGCATCAGGATGGCGCCTTACGAAGCCTTGTACGGGAGGAGATGCCGGACCCCGCTCTCTTGGGTGCAGAACGAAGATCCGAAAGTGTTGGGGTCAGAGTTTGTTGAAGACACCGAGGCACAGGTGAGGCTGATCAGGGACAGGATGCTCGAGGCACAGAGTAGACAGGCTAAGTATTATGACGCCCGGCATCGGCAGGTGGAATTCCAGGTGGGGGACCGGGTGTTTCTGAAGATCCGGCCCATGCATGGAGTTTCGCGGGTGCGTGGTCGGAGGAAGAAGCTCAGCCCTAGGTACATGGGCCCTTACAGGATCCTGGAGCGGATCGGACCCCTAGCCTACCGGCTGGAGTTACCACCAGAGCTGGAAGCGCTGCACGACGTCTTCCACATTTCTTCCTTGAGGAGGGCTCTGCTACGCCCGGAGCAGCAGATTCGGACTACCGAAGGGCCGGTAGCTTCAGACCGGTCGGTTCATTTGGAGCCTGTGAGGATCGACGACCGAGGAGTGCGGGTCTTGCGACGCAAGAAGGTCCCACTAGTCAAGGTCCTGTGGAGGAACCACGGCCAGGAGGAGCATACCTGGGAGCCACAGGACCTGATGCGACAAAGATACCCCGAGCTATTCAGTCAGGTATACCTCTCAGACCCCTCAAGATGTTAATTATTTTTCCTGCTTTAAGTGTATTAAGGGCTACTCTAGGCAGATAGGGGCTTATCTTTTGTTTATTGGGGGCTTAACCTTGTTTATTGGGATTTTGGTTTGCCGATTGGGCGGAAGGGTCTTAGATCTAGGTTTTCCCGTAAAATCTAATTTAACGAACAAGGCGTCATAATGGGATGTTACAAGACTCTTTCCACCGGTAGTAAGACCCGTAGGCCCAACCTTGATTTCGGGGACGAAATCTTTATTTTGTTTATTGGGATTTGTAACATCCCATTTCCAACTAGACCCCTAAGAGTGGTTTTGGCCATGACTAGGTCATGACAAAACCCTAGAAGGCCAGAAATGGGCCAAGAGATAGGAGGCCAAGGTGAGGATCACCATGGTCTGCAAATAGTAGAATTCTGAACAATAGTTTAGGATGACAATGGGGCTTCACCATGGCCCCAAGACCCTACCACAACACTCTCAAACATTTTGGGAGACCCATTAGAGCCATCAGGACCCATTGGGGTCAATCAAAAAGACCCAGTTGACCAAGGTCAACCCTAGCCCTAAATGGGTCAAACTAGCCTACTTAGGGCCAACTGACCTACTCCTAACCTAAAGGACCCCTCCTATGCCCTCCTAACCCTAAAGTGAAGTCAAATGGCCACTAAGGACACATAGGGGTCAGCCCTAGAGGCCAGGTTGACCCAAGTCAGCTCAAACCCTAACCTGGTCAAAGTACCCTTACTAAGGGTATGTGACCTCCAAGGTACAGGGTAACCCTACATAACCCTACCTAGACCCTAAGGGAAGCCAATGGGTCACCCATGACACAATAGGGTCAACCTAGATGGTCAAATTGACCAAGTCAACTCTCATTTGGGTCAAGTCAAACTTAGCCCAAAAGGGCTAACCCAAGCCCAAGCCACTTCTCCCTTAGGCTAAACCCATTCCCATGACCATCATAATCTAGTGGGCTGCATTTAGTTTGTAAAGCTGACTAGTCAACCAGGGGTGACTAGGAGAGAGAAAGGAGCTCCTCTCCATGATAATGGAGGAGAGAGAAAACAAGGAAGAAGAAGGGGGAAGTGAGAGGCCGGCCAAGGGAGACTAACAGCCACCCATTATGGCTGCAATCAACTCCTCTAGGAGAGATGAGTTGATTCCAGCCGTTTCCCGACCACCAAGGGGTGGGTTCAGCCCCCCTCCACACAACCCGAGCCACACCTTTAATGGTGTTAATGGTTATTGAAGAACCAGCCTCTCCTCTCCCCCATTTGCCATTTAAACACCTTCAGGGAGCCGAGGGGATCATTTTAGAGCGTTCACCTGGAGGAGACGAGCCATTCCACCGTGCAGTTGCAGAAGCCGAGCGCCGCCGCCGTCGTCAATGGCATCCCGCCGCTCCTCTCGCATCCAGGCCGCCAGGAAGGTCCTCCTCCTCTCCTTAACCCGCGGGTAGATCCTAGGAATCATTAGGCATGAGTTTCGGGCTCAATTGAGCCCGATCCAATCCGGGATTTCTCCTGGTTTCGGCAAGAAAATCTCTTGCTATATCTGCCGGAAAACGCCTCTCCGGCGGCGGAGCCGCCGCCTGACGACAGCCACCACCTCAACGGAGGTGTTGGTGGCGGTGGCCGGCCGGGGAAGGGGCTGAATCGCCGGCGGCAGGGCTTGGAAATCGCTCCGGGCGGGACGAATCTCAGCCGTCGGCTCAAGGAAGACGATGACCAGATGCCGTTGATCCTTGCGCCAAGATTCGTGCTGCATCAGTATTAAACTTTAGGAAAATAAATGTTATTTATTTCATTCTGTCACACATTTGGCATTTAATGTTTTAATTTTTTTAAAATAGCTAGAGGCTCTGTATGAGAAAATTATCAACACATTAATTGTAGACCTTCCTGTCTACGTTAGTTTAAAATTGGTTTGAACCCATTTAGGCTTCTGGTTTGACCAGGGCACCCATTTTGGTGGGACATACCCTTAGGGCTAGGCAGTCACTAAATTGAGTGCCCACTCTTCACCCCTAGCCCAAATTAGCTGAAATTTTGGCAGAGAGTCTATCTTAGGTATACCTAGGGCCTGCCCAAAAATGGGAATTTTTGGAGAAAATATTTCTATAGTTTTTGTAAATATTTAATAATTATTTGATAAATTTAATAGGTGCCCTAAACACCTCCAAACCCTCCCAAATTTTGGTGAGTGGTCCCTGGGTTCCAATTAGGTACCTATATAAAATTTCATTTAATTTGGATGTGTTTTGAATAGGTTTTGACCCAACCCTAGCTATACCTTAAAAGGGGCATTTTGGTCAAAAGTTGCACTTTTGATTTTGAGTGACCAAATCACCTCAACAGAGGCTAAATTTTGGGCCACTGACTTGTTAGGGCACTCATCACCTCCCTATGGAATATGGGACAGTGAGGAATAGATTTGCCCTAAGTTCCTAGGTCAAACCCTAAGGAGGGACCTTTTGGGCTTGTGAAGGGTATGAGTCCTAAACACCTTGGATGAACTCCAAATTTTGCAAGGTGGTTCCTAGGATATATAGAACCCTCTGGTAAAAATATTAGCAAAATGTGAAAATGGTAGGGCCCCCAAAACCCTAACCCTAGCTTAGGTCCCAAAACTTGTAGTGTAGGTTTAGATTAGCTAAACACCTTGAAACTTAACCAAATTGGGGTAGTGAGGGGATTAGGGTGTTTTGGACCTCTGATATTTTACTTGAGGAGTTTTGAGTAAAATTGGTAGTACTTCATTTGTTAATTACCAAAAGGCCCAAAATGATGTTTAATTTTATTAAGGATGTTATATGCTTTAAAATATGATGAAACTTGGTCAGATGTTATTATAGTTCTAGTTGATCACCTCTGAATTTTATCACAATTTACAATTAAATTTATTTGGTACCTCCTTCATTAATTTCAGAAATGGGCTTTGGTAAGAAAAATTCATTATGGTTGATATATCTGATTAAAAATCATGACACTTAGGTTTTGAGGTATTTAGGCCCCAAGATACTTGTATGAATTTATTTATAATTTTTAGAGGTCTATTTTCAGAACTTTCTTTACAAGGCCATATTTTTGAGAATAGGTTAATTAATTAGTTTGGGCAATAATTCTTTCAATAAAAATTATGAAAGTTTACATAGAGGTTCCATAGGCCCTCACCATCATCCTGGAATTTTCTCTGAATTGTTGGAAGTATTTTCATTGTACATCCCCTTTTTATGAATTATTTGGAATAAATTCAAAATACAATTTAAGGGCTAAAATCTTGCTGGAAAATTTGGAACTTCTGGATTTTTAGATGATTACCCACCTTACATTTACCATAATTTTTATGGAGCTTTATGTTGCTTAAATCGTGTACTTCCTGTTCAACCTTGGAACTTTTGGTTTATAAAATAAATAAATAAATTAGTATTTGAATCATAAAAATTAGGAAATTGTGGATTCAGTCTGCATATGCCCATATGAACTTCTAATAATTTTTACATGAGCATTGGATGAACATACGACATACTTCCCTTTCTACGGTCATTTTAGCTTAAGTGGTCTGCATTTAGTAAAACTGCAGAAAATCAGTTGGGACATGAATTAGGGCACATTTGATGAGTCTTGATTGGGCTGCTGGAAGGATAAATAGATCTAGGTGCGTCTTTGGAAGATGAGTGAGTAAGGTGTGGTTCTGTCTAGGGTTATCGGCGTTCGGGTCCGACGAAAGATCGTCCTACCCAAGGAGAGTTGGAGTCAAAATACCCTATGATTAGCATATCGAAATATGAGAAAGTAAAGGGTAAGGGAATCAACCAATAATAAAATAAGTACCTTGCGAAAGGGAACGCTGGGCGTAATCCCAACATAGTTCCTAGTGCCCCTTGAGAGCCCTTCACAGGGAATACCGGGGGCAGTCCTGGGTTAACGTAAACTGTTTAACAAGCTGAAAAGAGTAACTTAGTAATTAGGGTTGCACATTCCACAACACTGATGGCACCAGATGTTGGATAGGAGCTTCGGCTCGGATGGCTAAAAGGCGGACCTTGAGTCCGGGGAGCTTCGGCTCGATTGCTTGAGACGGACGTGTTGGTCCGGGGAGCTTCGGCTCGGTTCTTGATTACGCTAATTTGCATGTGCATAAGAGGAAAGGAAATTAAGGTGGTGGGTCTTCAGTATTGGAGGGTCGATGCACCGACACCAATACGATGACTCGGCAAGTGTGGTTAGCACTTCGCCAACAGAAGTCCGATGCGCCAGCCGGCAAGAGTACGCAGGAGTCCGCTTCGTGCACCAAGCGTTGAGGCATATGATAGGTCTGACCGGTATTGCTTTACTGGTTTAGAGGTGGGCGAGGCCCAACCCACCGCTTCCGTCTGCCACTACGGAGGTATCCTGGGAGGTTACGGCTCCAGAAAGGGGGAACTAAAGGTCTGTGTGCACAGAGTCGGGGGTGTGTGTTGCACTTGCATGTCCATCATAACCACTTGCATGTCATGGCATAATCGTTACCTTTAACATTGACACCTAAAGTATAAGTGGAATGGGACGCTTATACCTTAGGACCTGCCAAACGACCCCTTAGTCTATAAGCTTGTGTGGGCAAGTTTATAAATTAAGGTTAATTTTGATATATTTAGTTACTGTTGTTTGACCACCGACACCCCAGCGTATAAATCGGTATGAGACTTTTTATACGATGGGAGCCTTGCAAAAGACCCCTTGGCTTATGTTTTTTTCACATAAGTGAAGGTTACATTTCATATTACAGCTTATTGTCTTTATATACTATAGAACTTGCTAGAATAGGACCGCTGCCATCTGCTTTTGATATTCTCCACCTTCAAGTCCTCCCCTTTCTTCCTCTCCGCTCGGTGCCTAGGAGTCGTGGGGGAAGGGGTGGGGGATGATAGGACTTAGTCTTTTAGACTAACGGTTTTCGAACCGCATCATTTAGGGGATCGCGGAGACCAGCATGGAGGAGCAGCCCCAGAGACCGGTGCGCTTGGAGGTGGGGCAGTCTAGCTCCGGAGTTCACACAGCCGGGACCGTGAGTCTCGACCCTGAGCAGTTCTCTACATTTGTTTCTGCATGAGAGATCTTGTAGTGAGGATTTGATGTACCGGGCATAAGCCCGTTTTGCTACTCTGATGTTATTTCATGTGGACACTCCCTTCGTGGAGTTATATTTATTATGTCATGTGATTCTCTGTGGACAGATAGTTTACATTTACTTCATTATTCTGCTACTTTTCTGTGATCGAATTGGCCGGCAGAATCGGCGCTTTGTGGTGATGACTCTTCAGGGCGTGAAGGAGTCACCGCAAAACGGCGGTTCTGGGCCTAAGACCCCGGTGTCCAAAAAGAAAAAAAAAAGGGGGTCTTACAGTAACGACCAGAAAATAGTGTATTTTGACAGGCACATATCCAGTCACGTGGTTTTTTATCTAGTTGAGGGGTTTTTTACATTAAAACTACATGTGTACAATCGACCTACTCTATTGATCTGCATGCCAAATGATAGTTAAATAATTTGTATGTATTTCCCACTCACGCACAAATGACAATAAAAAGAACTAATAATCTGGAATATAAAAAAAGAAAGAATGGCGTGGACCAATAGAGAGAGATAAGATTAAGGGAAAGAGAAAACAAACAATAGGATAAGATGAGTATTGCTAAATATGAACGGCTTCATTAGATGAAGCCAAATTAAGAGTCTTTAAGCCGTATGAATATTATAAAAAAAGTCGGCAAAGAATAGATCTTCCACAAATAGTATTTTCGACTCACGACGTACAACGTTATATTTGGGACTTGTGAGAAGTAGTATTGCTATGGACAAATTTGAAGAAGACAAAATATGCACTCCAGCTGTAGATGAGGTGAGGTTATAAGAACAAGTCCCCCTAACTATGCCTTGGAGCTTCAACCACACACCACAACTTAGGCTTCGTTTGGCATGGTGGTGGCGGTCCTAAACACATGGGTTAAATCATCATTCATTAAGGATCATCTAACAAACATCATCCATTTGAACTTAAAAGTGGATGAAGTTTCTTAGGTGGGCATTAATGAACGATAATTTAACCCTCATGTTCCTAACCGTCACCATCTTGCCAAACAGAGCCTTAATTTTATTGCTCAATCATAATTAGTCATGAAGTTCTTAAATTTCCATCCCTATGGCCATGCAAGGGGATATGGAGAATTACATTAATTTGTTTTGGTAGCCTGAGAAGACCGCATTCTTGATGCTTGCCTGCATGAAACCTGTGCACGTCCAGCATGCGCTTTCTCTCGGCTTCTATGAATGCATGGAAAAGTTTTTCCACTTTGTTTGCGATGGTGGTGGCGATCAAAAAAGTTGTGGTGGGAAATAAACGATGGCATTAAAGTGTCAAGAGTTGTTTTGAAATAGTTAAAGAGTGTTTGAAAAATCTTCATTTATGTTCTTTTCATAAAGATGTTATACATTTTTTGTATGGAATAACAACTTTTTACTAATCGCTTTTTTACTTTTTTTAGTATGCATGAGAGAGAGAGAGGGGGAATTGATATTGGAATTGGTGTTAAAAAGAATGGCGAAAATTTCGTGCTCATGCAAAAAATGCGCACACGGGAGAAAAGTGTGTTTGTGAAGGATAATGCGCCCGAGTGAAAAATGCATGTCCAGGAGAAAGTGCGCGCACGGGCAGAAAAATGGGCGCCCGGGTGGAAATGGGTGTCGGGAGGAAAAAGAGCGCTCGGGCAAAAAATCATACGCAGAGGCAGAAAAATGCACGCCCGTGCGGAAAAATGTGTGACAAGTTAGAAAAATGTGCACCTGGGCGAAAAACGCACGACTGGGCAAAAACATTGCACACCAAGACAGAAAATGCGCGTTCGGGGGGGGGGAGGGGGAAATGTATGCCCGAGCAAAAATGAGCGCTCAGGTGAAAAATGCGCACTCAGACGAAAAATGCACACCTGGATGAAAAAACGGGCACAAGGGTAAAGATTGCGCAGTCATGAGAAAAATGCATGACTCGACAAAAAATGCACGTCATAGTGTAAAATATCTGCCTCGGGAAAATGTACGCCTCGACGAAAATGTGTCCGGGAAAAAATGAGTGTCCATGAGAAAACGCGAGCGCAGGAGAAAATGTGTGCCTGTGTGAGCTCGGTATTCCAGCATGCTTAATCTAAAAACAACGACATGTCCTAAACATTCAATGGAGGGTTTTTGTAGTATTCCATTTAGAATAATGTCACTTCTTCAATTATATGAACTAAAGGTGACCCTTCTAGCTTAGGAAAATTCCATACTAATTGGGAGTATTAGTAGGATCATGGAGCGTCTTTGGAATGAATTTTCAGGCATATAGAGTAATATTTTTAAGGTTTGCACCACACATTGTGTATTGAGGATTAATGTGTTGGAACCCCACCTGTTTGAGGGTTGATTTGGGCTAGGTTCACTATTAGGATTGCATAGATTGATCCACAATGTATAGTCTAGGGTCATAGGTCTTTATTGGATCTTAGGGTAGTCAACAAGTCAGTTTGGTTGGACCAATCCTTCAGAAGACTTAGAAGACTAAAGATTTCAGAACAAGACAGATTTTTTCTATGTTGAAGAAGTCGTTCGACAAAATCTGACTGGAGTTCGACGATCTTCATTCTCAGTTCGACGATCTCAAAGTTTCTTCTCTGAAGTTGAGATCGACGAAAGTTTAACTGAGTTTGACGGACTCTGATCGCCTATCAGTTATTGAGTTCGACGAACAACTATCTCAGTTCGACGAACTTGGAGCCCAGAGTGGACAACATTAACTCAGTTCAAAGTTCTTGGGGCTTAGATCGAAGAAAGAGAGGATTGAGTTCGACGATCTTGGATCGATCGACGAATTCTGTCAGGTCATCATTTTCTATTCACTGCAGTTTATTTCCTGATTGACCAAGGTTTATATAATATATTATTGTCTATATTGCTCTGAGTAATTAATTAAATATATTCTAATTAATATAGCCATTCATTGATAGAATTAATTACTGGATTTTACAGAGTAAATATTCGACTTAATAACTAGAACAGTTAAGGAATCAATTTATTGCCCTTCTAGCTATTTGTCCAAGTTCCAAGATTTCAGCAGTTAATCATGGAGTGGAATTCAAATTCGGAGACAGAATTTCTGCAGGAATACAAAAGGACAGTTTTCAGAAGAATACAGAACAAGGAAGAGAATAAACATAAAGATTTCACTGAGACACAACAACTGATAAAGTCTTACAATGAATCTCACAGAGCTCTTCATCATTAGCTTCAGAGCATTTTCAAGGGACAACTATTCAACATCAGTCCAAAACATTTCTGAAGATCTTCATCAAAGAAGACCTATACCCTGCAAAGCTTCCAGCAAATTCCTGAACAATAATCATCTCAGGGGAAGCTTTGACAACATCAAGAAATCCACTTAAGTCTTCTCAGCTGTATGAGAAAGAGAAGACAATATCATATTTTTCACCCCACTGTATACAGGGTTTTAACTCCCTTCAAAAGTTAACCACCTGGTTCTTAAGTCTACTTAAGAAAATACTTAGCTTTGTTTTTGGGCACCTGATCAAAAGCCTAAAGGGTTGTGAGATCTTCCTTAAAATAGATCTTGTGGTGACAGGGCACCTGAGTAAAAACCCGTTGGTGGTAGGGCACCTGATCAAAAACCTGTAGTGGAATCCTACCAGGGTAGTAGAAGAGTGGATGTACCCAAGTTTAGGGAAACCACTATAAATTTCTCGTGTCGTCTGGTTGCTTACTATTTTCTTATTGTTGTGTGTTGTGTTAGTTAGCTTTTCTTTCCTGCACTTTCTTAAGATATATATATCACTATTTTTAATTCTGTTATAAAAACATATTAAGTTTTAAAATACTCCATCCCCCCCCCCCTCTAGAGTTAAATAGATCTAACCCTCAATTGGTATCAGAACATATCTGATATCTCTTTCAATTGGTATCAGAGGGTTAAGGTTGCTTTGGTTTCATAGACTTACATCTGAAGAAAGATTATTTGATAGATCTTTTTCTCTCTAGCCTCTTTTTTACAACATGGCACAGAATAAGGAATATTCTAGCACCAAACCTCTTGTGTGCAACTTAAATAAATTTGCACTCTGAAAGGAAAGAATCAAACTCTATATGAATTCTATTGATGAGGACATTTTCAACTCTATTTTGATAGGTCCCCCTCAACCTATAGCTGCTACTACAACTACCAATACATATGAAGTTCCACCACCTGAGTGGACTAATGCACAAAAGAAAGCTAAGATGGCTGATGCTAAAGCAATGAATATTCTAGCACAAATAATGTCAGATGACATCTTTCAGAAGGTGACCGGCACCTCTGCAAAGGCCATTTGGGACTCATTGAACCAAATAGTTGATGGATCATCAGATGAAAGAAAAGACAGGAGATCCCTCCTCATATCACAGTATGAGAATTTCAAGAAGGAGGAATCAGAGACTATTGCTGGGATATATAACGGACTCAGTATCATCATAAATGAACTGAGAACCCTGGACAAGGACATCTCATTAACTGAGATAAATGACAAAATCCTAATGTGCTTCCCCAGCACTTGGAATTCCAGGATATGGAAAATTAAGGAGGCCAGAAGTCTAAATGAGATTTCTACAGAATCTCTTCTTGGCAAGCTCAAGTCTTATGAGCAATTGATCAAGACAAGGGAGGTTGCTGAACAGAAGGCCTCTACATCTTCAAGGAAGGAGCACAACATTGCGTTCAAAGCAATAGAAGAATCAGAAGCTCTTCCGGCTAATGAAGAACTACTGAGCTTGTTGGCTAAAAGATTCTATAAAATGGTCAAGAAAGACTTTAGAAGAAGGTCATCCAAGAATGATGACAAGCCAAGATATGACAAGACTCTTACCAAGGAGATTTTTTTCTTTGGATGCAGAAAATCTAGGCACATTCTACATGAATGCCCAGAGGCACAGAAGAAAGACAGAAGAAAAGAAAAGGAGAATAAAAGGCAATCAAGCAAGGACTCCTCCAGCAAACACAAGAAAAAGGAGAAAGGCTTCATTGCTGAGACCTGGAGTGACACAGATGAAGAATCCTCATCTTCCAGCTCTAGTGAAGATGAAGAGGAGGCAAAGTCAAAGGTAGTCTGCCTTATGGCTATTAATGCCTCCAGCAGCAAATCTGATGTTGAGGTATAAGCTGAAGAATCAGAAGAGGAATCTGAATCTAAAGAAGATCAGGTAATCTCTTCATTTGATTTCAATTCAGAAGATTTTAAAATTGAATTTAAATCCTTGTGCAATGATTTAATCAAGTCAGAGAAGGAAATAAAAATTCTTAGAGATAAGGAGTTTGAATTTAATAACCAATTTGCTAAAAATATCAAACTGAAAAAGGATTTAGACTTAGCTAATGAACAAATCATTTCACTAAAAAATGAATTATGTGAGGCAAAGCAACTTGAGGAATCTCTCAGTGGGAGAAGCCTTAAGCTGATGGACATTACAAGCACAGTCAATGCCAGATTAAATGACAAGCTGGGCTTAGGTGCTTCATCAAGCTTACCTCCCATATTAAAGAAAAATATTCTTTCAACACCAATTAAATTGATCTCTGAAAAAGGCAAAGAGAAAATGGTAGAGACTACTCAACCAAATGTATCTCAGAAATCTGTAAATAAAAAGAAAAAGAATAAGAATCTGAATAAAAACTATGTTCAACAGATTTCGTCGAGCTCAGATCGATGAAATGTGTATAGTTCGTCGAACCCAGATCGAAGATCTATGAACGCAAATTATAACTATAATAATTCATCTTACTGCGATCAACGAATTGTATATGGTTCTTCGAACAGCGATCGACGAACTTGGGGCACAAAAAATAATTATGTTCATTCTCTGAGCAGAGTTCAACGAACTCATCCCTATTCGTCGAACGCAGATCGACGAACTTATAATAATTCGTTAAACCCAGTCAGGTTTAATAAAAACTATAACTCTGTTAGAAACTTCAATCAATTCAGATAATATATTAATCCTTTTACTCAATGAAAAATACCACCTAGAAGATATCATCCCTTAGGATATAAAAATCAACTAGAATTTTCTGTTATTTCCAGTTTCTCTTATCAAAAGAAACAAGGATTCAAGGTAACCTGGGTCAAGAACAACTAATTCCTTTCTATATATATGAAGGACTGTCCAGTCTTTAATCAACAATGGTATCTGGATAGTGGATGCTCAAAGCATATGACTGGCTGTAAGGACAATCTAACAAACTACAAGTCCAAGCTAGGTCCAAAAGTTATCTTTGGTGACTCCAACTGTGGCCAAACTAAAGGCTATGGAGATGTTAAAGTTGGAGTAGTCACCTTCAGGAAAGTTGCCTATGCAAGTTGTAACATCCGGACTTTTATTGGGCCACCAGAGTTCTAGTGGGTCCAATAAAAGTGGCCAGAGCCCTACCCATGACCCGGCGAGAGATAACCCTAGGCGGTAAATAGAGTTAGAGAACTCCGAATTAAGTTTTGTCAGTTACTGTGACCTCGTATAGTCAAAACGAGTGCATCGGAACTCCCTCAGTTGGACCCCAAGGTCATATAATGGATGTGACCATTCCTCGTAAAACGCAACGAGTGCGAGATTTTGGATATCGAGCTAGAAAACTCCGAATTGAGTTCTGTCGATTCTTGTGACCTCATATAACCTAGAAAAGTGCATTGGAATCCGTTGCGTCACAATCCGAGATATAACGACAGATTTAGACACTTTGACCATTTTAACGCGCTACGGCGCGCAAATTTCGTACTTTTGCCAAATAGACTCTGATTCAACCCCAGTTAGTGGCATTGGACTCGTGTGGTCAATACAAAGTCACTGGAAGTCGTCCCAATCAATTTCGATGACAATTGGTCAACTAGTGGTCAAATCAAGCATAGTCATACACCGAAAAACGTGCGCACACCAATTGTGACACGACACCTGAACTTTGATCGACCCCGATGACGTGGACCCACTTTGACTTTGACCAGCAAGGGGCACCCACCATAGGGTTGACTTGGTCAAATCCTCCCCTAAAAACCCATTTTTTGGATTTTTCTCCAAGTAGGGGCCCACCTCCTCTCCAAGGGAGGATAGCCCATGCTCCCCTCACTCTTCTTTGGGACCCAACCAGCAAGCCCCACCATAGGATAGATGGAGGTCCACCCTACCCTTCCTCTCCTCTCTTTCCGCCTCTCTTCCTCAAAAGGCCCAAGACCATAAGGGCTTCATCTTCTTTTCCCCACATGGGGGAAAATATAGGGCCTCCAACTGTCCTTGGACAGCTGGAGGGTGGGGATTAATCCCTCCGTAAAGAGGGATTAATCCCACCTTGGGTAGGGGAGGAGAGCCCCTCCTCCCCAAGCCTATAAAAGTCCCCCACCCCCTCTTATCCCCCTCAAAACTTTCAGAGCGGCTCATTCCCCCCTGCATGACCCTTGTCGGAGCCCTACTGGCCGGAAAAGGCAAGCTTAGGCCTCCCTCCCCCTCCACCACCGCCAACTTGGAATGGCCGACTAGGCCAGCCCCTCCCAAGCCCACCAGACCCAGGTGGAACCCTTATCCCTCCCACTTCCCCGATCTGGACGTGCTGCATGTGCCTCCCGGCGGCCGGAGCGCCGTCGGCGCCACCCGAGCCTTATTCTAGGTCGGGTGGTGCCTAAGGAGGAAGGCTCCTCCGCCAACACCAGTGGTGGTGCTGGGGGAGTGCTATACCACTAGGGGCGGGGACCCCCAACGGCGGAGTGCGGCGGTGCTGCCAAAAAACATGGTTCTGGTCGCACCCACAAAAACAGAGCATAGCTCTGTTAGAGCTGGCGGCGACGGCCGGCGGCGCATGGCCGCCGGACCACCTCCGGTGAGAAGCTCGACCCCTGGCGCGTCGTCCGGGGGTGGACTGGTAGGCAACCAACTGCTCGTGCAGCAGGGGTTGCGTGGTGGCACCAGGAGCAGGGCCACCGCCATCCCAGGCTCTCGGGTTGAAAATTCTGGCGGCGGCCGATGGCTCCAGGCCGCCGTACCACCGCCCAGAGAGTCGTCGACCCCCAGCGAGTTGATCAGGGCCGGCTACGGCGACGACTGGCGGAGGCTGGCTGGCGGCGGTGGAGGCTGGCCGGTGGTGGTGGAGGCTTCCATCCTCCACACCGTCGGGAAGCAGCAGTGGCCGTCCGATCTCATGATGAGATCGGACGGCCCTGATCAACTTAATTCCTGTCACCCGCCTCAACATCAGCGCCCCCCCCCCACCACAGTGGATCTGATGCTGATCCGCTATGGGGACAGTAGTACAAAGCATGTCCAGCGGCTCAATCTCAGGCGCAGGATAATGTTGATCTGCTATAAGAAGACCAAAATCAAAGGCCAGCATTTGTAAAAATTTTTGGTGCCCAATCAATGCCTTTAGGAGAAAAGTGACCAACATGAAAAATGTTCCCCATGATGAGGGCTACCTCCACAAAATTTTTGAGAATTTTTGGAGTTGATTTAGTATTTTTAAAAGCCAAAATAAAATTTGTTTGACTAATTTAAAAGCCCAAAATGCCTTGGAAAATTGTAAAAAAAAATTACTAGGCTCACTTTAGGCCATCATAAGGGTTATATCAAAATTTGGGGTTATGTTGTTAAGTTTTGATATTTTTCCTAAAATATTGGAAGCATAGGGTCGCGTACGGATCTTTTTCCGCCCACTCTCCCTCGAAGGTGGAAATTAGAGCATGCGACCTCCCCCCTTATAATCAAATAAGTATTTTAATACATCTCCAGTCTCGTACTGGTCGAGCATATTTTAGTATTTCAGTACATCTCCAGTCTCGTATTGGTCAAGCATATTTCAGTATTTTAATACATCTCCAGTCTCGTACTGGTCGAGCTTATTCTAGTACTTTCAATTCAGTACTACTCCATTGTCGTAATGTTCAAGCTTACTTTAGTGCTTTCAATTAAGTATATCTCCAGTCTCGTACTGGTCGAGCTTATTTTATAATTTCAGTACTACTCCAGTTTCGTACTGGCCAATCTTGTTTTAGTATTTCCATTTCAGTATCACTCTAGTCTCGTACTGGTCACATTTCATTCCACGCTTTAAATAAGTAGCATAAACATCGCACTTGTCCCCATTGCAATTTACTATTATAATCCTGGGTCCTGCTCTGACGAGCAGTTGTCATTAAATTCGAGCCATAATTTGGGATAACCGGAGTTGAAGTAGTCCTCCAGGTCTAGCCCCAAATATTACGCTCCCACGCTCCTTGTTGAAAGTAGAGCTAAGTGCTGACGCCCGAAGACTAAATCCTAGTAGGGCAGGCCGCCGTAGATCCGGTGTACATTATGTTTGCCCTATTGTTTGATTGTTTGTAAATTTCTTGTGGTGAAATAGTGGCGGGTCAGTCCCTCTCGCAGACCGTTCGTACCGGTGCGAGAAGGTCGACGACTCAAGGAGACGGGGAGATGAGTACCACGGGTGACCGACCGTTATATTCCCCGTCGGTTTTTTTCCTCCGTTGGTCGGCCAAAACGATTCGTCGGATGTCGCTCACATCCAAGAGTACACAAGATTGTACGTTAGGGCCTGAAGATGTGCGGTACGACCATCCCCCAGAAGTGGCAGGACTGGCCACTGTCACCGACGGCCACATTGGTGAGGCCCGTGGGGTTCGCTACCCTGCTGGAACAAAAGCGGTCCAAACTATGTCGACATAGGGTTTGTGTGTACGGCTATGAATATCTACGGTGTGTGCGCGACTATGTATGAATGCAGTATGCGCGGCTGTGAATGCCTGCGATAGAATTCAGGAGGTGAAAACCTGATGTGCTGTTGAGCTAGTGGAGCCTTGATATAACTAATTTATTCTGATGTTTTTCTAGTTATGCTATTGTGCACTCTTTAATAGTTGATCCTAGCTATACATATGTGAAATATTATGCTAACCCTCTCTTGCTTCGGCTATTTACTTTTGTTGGGTGGGTGGGTGCTCGTCCCTAGGATATGGATCCGGGGAGGAGATTTGTTTCCACTTAGCTCTGTAACTAACAGTTATCTGTATAACCATTCACAGAAAATGGAGCATCATAGTGATTCGCTGCCACAGGAGATTACGCCAGCAGCTAGGACTACTCGAGCAAATGCACCCCCGCCATCCCCGGAGTTTAGAGACATGAGTACTGCCGAGCAACATAGAGAGAGAGTTTGAGGGTTAGGTGTAGCACATGTATGCCCCACGGGCTTATATGAACGCTTAGGCTTCGGCCCTAGAACCTCTGTATAATTTTGATATGATATATATATATCTGCAGTGGTTTCCTATTAATCCTTCTGCTATACTTTGATGGGTTGTGAATGTTATGATTCGAGGCGATCAAGGCGGCCATCTAGTGCTTGGATAGGGTGGATCGTTAACCCTAAGAGCCATCACGATTCGTCCTTGTGGAGCAGTCTCAGGATCCCTCTGTCCCTCGCTTCATTCTGGGTTCGGGACAAACCTTGCAGCGGAAGCCTGGTAGACCCTAGTGTAGAGGCTTAGGGATTCTAGACTGTACGATAGTACGCCCATACACCGTTGTTTTCTGCTTGGGTTGTCGTTTTTTGCAAATTTCCCCTACTTTTGCAAAATACTGACACTCTTTCCTGTTACTTCTCCAGATACCAGAGTACAGTAACGAGGGATCCTCGTCGAGAGGATATGTTCCAGCTACCCCACCACCAGACCCGGTCGCTCCCGTGGTCGTACCGTTTGCCGAGACAAATATGGGGCAGACACTACGGGTATTCTAGAGACTTCCCGGGCTGCCCTGGCACAGCCACCGTGAGAGATAACCGCACCTATCGATCTGCTGACGACTTTCCGAGGATTGATCAGGCCTACCCCTTTCAGAGGTACGAAGACAACCATCCAGATAGAGGAGTGGGTGGACCGAGTGGAGGAGCTGTTTGTAACACCCCCTATCCGTCACATAGCATATAGCAGTAGGTCCGATCGGGGCCCGACGCCATATACCACAGACAGACCAGAAGGTTACTCAATGGAAACCATCCAACTACAAGCATGAATGTACACTACAAAACCCAATAGGATTGAAGGTACAAATACACAAGTATTGGCCTTATGGCCTTACAATAGTTTGCTCAAATATAAGTGTCTTCCAAACCTCGGCACGCAGGCCGATCATACATGAGAATAAAAGAAAACACTCAAATTAGGCCTTCGAGGGCCGGCTCAGCAACTTGAGCTTTAGCCCGTTATTTACCGCTCGGTCCTGCAGCACCTGCAAGCAACAATCCACCGCAATGTTGGCAAACAAAGGCAACTGTCAGCTATGTTGACCATATTATAACGATCCCGCCCCCAAACTCGGGGCGGCGATGCTCCTTCCCTGCACTTTATTAGCATAACCAAGCAGTATAGAGTACAAACATTATACCACAGGCGTAGTCACTCACAGCCACACACCCGTGCTCTCAGGGCACATTCTTGGTGGACCCGGTCAAAGTCTGCGATCTCACCACCACCACTTGGACGACAAATCTCTGGAGTAATTGAGTCTTTCAAGCAAAAGTCACGTCACTTGAAAACATAGACAGCCTAAGACCCGACCTCTATGCCATCAGTAGGCCTCTAACACCGATCCGTATAGAGCAGGAACGGTTCCACTCAACCCGTTGCTCACCTTGCCACGACAATTAAAATCATCGGCACGGGTTAAGTTTCCCTGAAGCCCAAGTATCGGATACACAATATTACATAACCCAGTTATGTACAAGTTGGCTCCCAGGCCAGCAAGACAGCAGAATCACGCATCAGCCCAGTTTTTCGGGTTCACCTTGGAGTTAGTCCCCAAGGCTCCCTGTTGCAATCTACCGCGTAGAAAACCCTAAAAACAACCATCTGCGCGGAGTCTTCTTCGGCCATTCGTACAATGCAACATCACCGATCCAGACCAACTTGTCCAGGTAGGCTTCACACATCATGCCTATGTCTGTTCTCGATTACGGACTCTACATGTATACAACGGGGACTATTCATGTCTACACGAAGGAACGCCTAAACTCACTGCAAACTCGCGAGAGCGGGCTTCCTATGCAAAGGAAAAGAGGACTTCACATGTCCTAGGATGAGAATCGTTACCCGAGCATTTTTTCTTGGCGCCATGGAAATCTATGTAGATGAAAAGCACCGCAATCTCCTTGCCTCCGTAGATCCGAAGTCGGCTCGCGATTTGGAGCTCCGAAGCTCCGACGGTGACCAGATCTAACACCCTTATTCTTCCTTGCTCTCCCCTCTCTCTAGAAGCTTAGAAAGAGAATGGTAGGATGAAATGAAGGATTGTCAACCCTATTCCTGGCTATATCCATCAGGAACAACCCCCAGCCGTCGGATCAAAAAATAAGGAAACGGACGACCATGATCCGGACTTAAAATCCAAAATCTGAGCCGAACATGGCCTGTGACACGCCCGTGTCCAGGGCCGTGTTCCTCATTCGCCGTTGAAACCGACGTGTCCCGAAAAGAACACGGGCACCCGACACGCCCGTGTCAGGATCGACACGCCCGCGTCAACCAGTACACGACCGTATTCTCGGTCGTGTTCTCCCATCGACACAGAACCAAAAACATCCCGTAAGGAACACGGGTACTTGACACGCCGTGTCGGAATTTGACACACCCATGTCTACCCGACATGGCTCGTGCACCAAAACCGTGTGTCTCCCATAATACGGCCCGGCCTCACCCAGTGAAGGACACGGCCCTGCTTCACCCAGTGAAGGACACGGCCTAGAACACGCACGTGTCTCAGGCCGTGTTCGCTGCTCGACGATCGTCGACTCCAAATTTTGTCGACCTCTCGGCCAGATCGTCGATCCGAGCATGACACGCCCTAGGACACACCTATGTCCCAGGCCGTGTAACCCCTGCGGAGTTCTAAACTTGGTCTGAAATGCTACCCGTCGCTCTTTTGAGTTTCGGGGCATTACACTGTCAGTGGGAATGATGTGCCCAGCTTTGGATGCAGTCTCTTTAGTGGTGACCCTTTTAGAGGGATACCCGAGAGATTGGTGGAGAGCGGCTAGTGGATCTACTTTTCAAGGTCGGCCATTGAGCTTGATCCTTTGGGGGAGTTCTCTGTGGCTCTACTAGAGTTCTTCATCATGGATGCAGACCGAGCCGCGCTACAGGAGAGGTTCTTGCTCATTCAATAGGGCAACCACACAGTGGCAGAGTACGAGAGAGAGTTTATACACCTAGCACAGAGTTCGTCGAGGTGATTTCGACGAATGACGTTCGACGTTCTGGCCTTTGGCGCTGAGTTCGTCGAGCTGAGTTCATTGAATGCCCATACTACGTCAAATGTTGACCTGCTGAATTCTGAAATGAAAGGTTTGGGTCTCTGGCTAGTGACGAGAGCTGTTCTATTTGTCTCCTGGAGTACAAATAGGAAGTTTTATGGTTTTCTGATGATAGTTCCTTTTCTTTCTGTTTGAACACACGAGCTGATACTGTGTGATAAGAAGATATCCCTAGAAACCCGACGGAAGGGTCCGTCAATACCGTCGTCGATTCTGATCCCGATCCAGGTGAGTGACGTCGCCTCCTCTCCTACAACAGATCTAGCAGTCTATGGAGATGATGAGTGTCCTCTCCCAACCTAGCGCTTGTGTGACAAGTTGTTGCGGGTTCTCACGATCATGTGGATTACTGTAGAGGCGTGGATATACTTTCTGCGCTCAAGACTCAAGTTGCTAGTGACTGGTTGGAATCTTTCTGGAGCATCTAGGTTGAGTATTGACTCAATCTCTCAAAGGTAATTTTATTACATCATGTTTTATTTCTTGATTCATGAATATTGCCAGATCCGAACTCGTTTGGGTTTTCGTGTTCATATTTCCGCTGCGTGCACAAGTGTTGTGTCATTCCAAAAAAAACCCAACAGTGGTATCAGAGGGAATTTGCCGACAATATTCATTGTTACATAAGTTGCTAAATCCATGGCATGTAGATTTGGTGATTTAGAAGTGTTCTAAATGCCAAAATCTAGTCTTGGATCTTTCCAAGAATGCAGGTGATTTCTTTGAAGTTTACTCCTTAACAGTAACCATCACTTTGTTAGTTTGTGAAACTAAGCATGTGTTAGATTTTGAATCTCACATAAAGTGACGAGCTTGTCTACTGTGTAAGTGGAGTTGGTGTTGCTCATGTCCAGTGCATGTAGGTCTGAATATTTGGACATGTTCAAGATGTTCATACTTATCCCAATTCATCAAGTGTTGATGATTCTTGTGAACATCTGGGATGCATTTGGATTATGCTTGTTGAATTTTATTTTGCTTGATGTGCACATTGGTTAAGCGTTAACCATGATTAAAGAGTTAATCTGCTATCTAAAATCCCTTAAGCAATATTAAGTATTTGGATGCCTTCTGATGGATGACACTCTTCCTTCCTTGATCGATGAAGTGTGGGCTTGTTAAAGCAAGGTGCATTAATCTATCTTGGTGAGGATGCGAGTGTATAATTGTGATATCCCACTATCGACATTGGGTCTATCTTAACTGGGTGACCTCAAAGGTTGAGTGCCCATAGGTATGGGGTTGGCATGCACCATATGATGGATGCGAATAAAGAGTTATTCACCAGCCATACAAGAATTGCATTGTGATGCAATTGGCAAGCGTTGCCTACCTAAATTGTTGTATTGTAAGAGAAAAGTCAAAGCTGACTCATAGTGTTAGTGAAATATGGATCTTGTCCACTAAGAGGGTTACTCGCCAAACTCTTTGAATTGATATCGAGGGTTATCAGTTTGATAAAAATAGTAGGAGCTTTTGATTAAAGTCCTAATTGAAAGATAAATTGTATTATGAAATGTAGTACTAATTTGTTTTGCTTGTATTCTTATAGAATTTCCATGGCAAGTGGTTCACAGTCCACCCTGTTCCTTAGAGCGATCCTTGAGAAGGAGAAGCTGAGTGGAACTAATTATTTGGACTGGTATAGGAACCTGAGAATTATTCTCAGGCAAGAGCGCAAGCTCTATGTTTTGGAAGAGATATCCCCTGATGAGCCTGGTGGGAAAGCACCCCGTGCTGATAAAGATACTTATAAGAAGTATCTCGATGACTCCTTAGACGTCGAATGTCTCATGTTAGTGACCATGAACTCTTAGCTTCAGAAGCAACATGAGAACATGGGTTGCAAGGACATTGCCGAGCATCTCAAGAAAATGTTTCAAGGGCAAGCTCATCAAGAGATATTCGATGTCACTAAGGCATTGTTCCAGTGCAAGATGGGAGCTCGAGACCTATTAAGGACTCACGTACTCAAGATGATCTTGTATATTGAGAACCTTGAAAGACTAGGTTTCCCTCTGGGCCAAGAGTTGGCTACAGACGTGAACCAAAATTGGAACCTGAGTCAGGACTACAAGTAGTTGTAGCTGGAGAACCTGCTTAGGAAACACAAGCTCCATGTAGATCTAGTAGACCAAGATTTGAGTCTGAGAGATATGGATTTCTCGTGTCTTAAATAGGTAATATGTTGCTTATGGATCATAGTGATGAGCCTGCAACCTACCATGAGGTTGTTTGTGGACCGGACTCCGAGAAGTGGCTTGAGGCCATGAAATCTGAAAGGGACTCCATGTATGAAAACCAAGTATCGACTTTGGTGGAACCACCTGAAGGGGTAAGACCCATAGGGTGCAAGTGGGTTTTCAAGAAAAATACTGACATGGATGGGAATGTACAGACATTCAAAGGACGACTGGTGTCAAAGGGTTTTAAGCAAATTCATGGTGTTGACTATGATGAGACTTTTTCCCCTATTGTCATGGTTAAGTCCATCAGAATTCTGCTTGTTATTGCAGCGTATTATGACTACGAGATCTGGCAGATGGATGTCAAAATGACTTTCCTTAATGGGAACCTCCTCGAGGAAGTGTACATGACACAACCTGAGGGTTTTGTATCTCCTAGTGAAGCCACTAAAATATACAAGCTGTAGAGATCCATTTATGGATTGAAACAGGCTTCTCGAAGTTGGAATCTTCGTTTTGATGAAAAGATCAAAGAGTTTGGTTTTATCAAGAACGATGATGAACATTGTGTTTATAAACGGATTAGTAGGAGCATTGTAGTATTCCTAATATTGTATGTAGAAGACATATAGTTGATAGGGAATGAAAAAACGACCCTGAAAGTTGTTAAGAACAACCTAGGGGACTGCTTTTTGATGAAGGACTTAGGGGAAGCGACTTATATACTCGGTATTAAGACCTATAGAGATAGATTGAAGAAGTTATTGGGTTTGACCCAAAGCACATACATTGACAAGGTGTTGAAACGGTTCAGCATGCTTGAGTCCAAGAAAGGATTCTTGCCCATGTCTCATGGTGTGAGTCTCTCTAAGGACTAGTATCCTAAGTCTTGTGAAGATAAGGACAGCATGAAGTTAGTTCCATATGCTTCGGCAATTGGATCAATCATATATGCAATGTTATATACTAGAATTGATGTCTCTTATACTTTGAGCATGACTAGCAGGTATCAGTCTGATCTCGGTGAAGGTCACTAGATAGCCGTTAAGAATATCCTCAAGTACTTGCGAAGAACTAAGGATATGTTCTTGGTATTCAATGGAGAGCAAGAGCTCGTTGTAAGTGGTTACACGGATTCTAGCTTCCAAACTGATATGGACGATTCAAAGTCTCAGTCAGGGTTTGTGTTTTTCCTGAATGTAGGTGATGTTAGTTGGAAGAGTTCCAAGCAAGATATAGTTACTGATTCTACTACTGAGGCCAAGTATATTGCCGCTGCAAATGCAGCGAAGGAGGCTGTATGGATTAGGAAATTCATCGGCGAGTTAGATGTAGTTCCTAGCATTATTCGTTCTGTAGATCTCTACTGTGACAACAACGGTACAATTGCACTTGCTTCGGAACCTAGATCTCATCAGCGCTCCAAACACATACTCTGGCGGTTCCATCTAATTCGAGAGATTGTTGATCGAGGAGATGTGGGCATATATAGAGTGCCGACTGAGGAAAACATTGTGGGGCCACTGACAAAGCCTCTTGCACAGATAAAACATGATGGTCATGTTAGATCTATGGGTATACGATACCTAAATGATCAATTTTAGTTGGATTTTTGTGGATTGTATGTTTGTTGGATGTATAATATTTCATTTGATGAATAAAAGTACTATATGCATTTTATTTTATATATTTTGGCAAGTTCTTTTATTATGAAGTTATTTTTATTGTGATAGAGTAGTTCGATTTAATAAATGCCCTTAGAGTGTTTGCTTCCAGAGGTCAAGTAGTGACTTGATGTGAGAAACTATGATTTCAGAAGCTTCATTTTTAAAGGTCCCGGGTCGTTGTATCATCTTAGAAGCTAAGGGCGATGATGATACCTTTAAGACTAGCATGTGCGTTGATTGATGACCCGTCCTCACAGGTCATGATATTGTGATATCAAGTCATCACATGGGTACTTGTTATGAATAAGTTGTACTGGACAGATCCATCGTGAGAATACTTTGTGGATTTTTATATGAACGTGTCACAAGTATGGCTCAAGTGGCAATGGTGTTTGTGGTCCTTTGACTTGAAGTCACAGATTTCATTGAGTGAGGAAGAGCGTACTTTGATGCCATCAAAAGTCAAGTCTTGAGAAAGTTGGATGATAAAGGTGGTTATTGGGTACGTTATGAATCATTTGGTTGTTTGCGTGTGAGCAGAGATGGGATTTGTCCTCCTATATGACAGGAGTTGCATCCATGGGGCCCCTTAATGGAATGGGACTGAGAAGTGCATGGCCATGCTTGGTTGAGTCAATATATAATATTGGACTCACAAATTTTCTGCAAGTCCATTCTAGATCAAGAAACTTGGATTGAATATTTATGAGGGTGACACGGTCTATGCCTCTAGTTCTATACAGATGTAAGGGATGAAGGGACATGACAATACTGTAACATTGGTCACAATGGATTTTGAGTTTTATAAACTTTTATTGTTTCGGGAGCAATGATATATTGTTAGATGTCGCTCATTGTTTGTGAGCTTTTGTTTGATACTTTCTAGATCAACTGGGAGACTGTTGGTGCAACCATAGTGATCTAAAAGTGATCAAGCATGTAACCTCAGTAACAATTCAGTATGAGCCAATCAGGGTCGTACATAAGATTGTGGAGAAATTAGGAGATTGGATCTATACTATTTAGCTCATATGATGAGTTGAAGGATATTGAAAAGGGGCTGAAAATGTTCTAAGGCAATTGGCGTTGAGTGTGTTTAGCTCACTCAACGCCATGGTGTTGTTGGTGTTGAGTGTGTTTACCTCACTAACACCATGGGGCTGAAGGCGTTGAGTGTGCTTAGTTCACTCAACGTCGTGGAGGTTGTAAGATTCTAAGGCATTAGGCGTTCAGTGAGTTTAGTTCACTCAATGCCATCGGGCTGAAAGCGTTGAGAGCATTGAGTCCATTTAACACTTTCGTGGGTTAAGTGTTAACTCTGCGGATGTTGGCATTGAGTGCGTTGACTGTCACACTTAAGCGTTGAGTGCGTCGAGTCCACTCAATGCCTTCGTCGAGTAAAGGGTTTACCTGGCGAATCTGGCTCTTAGGCTTTGAGTATATTGTATTCACTCAATGTCGTTTGACGTTCTGGCCTTGACGCAAATTTCATCGAGTTGAGTTCGACGAATGAAGTTCGACGTTCTGGCCTTGGCACAGATTTCATCGAGCTGAGTTCAACGAATGAAGTTCGACGTTCTGGCCTTTACGCAGATTTCGTCGAGCTGAGTTTGACGAATTAGGTTTGATGTTCTGGCCTTTTGCGCAGATTTCGTCGAGCTGAGTTCGACGAATTGTTCGTCGAGCTGAGTTCGACGAATGCCAGTGTTGAGTCAAATGTTGACTTGTTGAATCTATCTCCTAGGATATAAATAGGATGTTCTATGGTTTTCTTGTGACGGTTCTTTTCTTTCAGCACACGAGCTGATACTATGCGATAAAAGGAAAACCTAGAAACCTGACGGAAGTGTTCCGCCAATCCTGTCATCGATTTCGATCCCAATCCCGGTGAGTCTCGGCGCCGCCTCTCCTACAACAGATTTGGCAGTCTGTGAAGACGCTGAGTGTCCTCTCTCAACCTAGCGCTCATGTGATAAGTTGTTGTGGGTTCTCTCGATCGTGTAGATTACTGTAGAGCCGCGGATATACTTTCTGCGCTCAAGCCGTTGTGTGGCCGGCCTGATTTTTCTAGAGCATCTATGTTGAGTTCTGACTCAATTCCCTCAAAGGTAATTTTATTGCAATATGCTTTACTTCTTGCTTCATGAATATTGCTAGATCCGAATTCGTTTGGATTTTTCTTGTTCTTTTTTCGCTGCTTGCACAAGTGTTGTGTCATCCCCAAAAACCCAACAGATTTCACGAGAAACCACCTTGAATTCTCGAGAAACCACCTTGATTTCTCGAGAAATCACCTGATCTCTCAAGAAACCAGATTTCGACTTTTGTTTCTGGCTAAAATGACGATACGGGGTAAAGTGCACCATGATTCGAACGAAATTTGCACCGTAGGCGAATGTTGGCGCTACGAATCTAATGGCGAAGACAAAACCAAAATCCAACATACCGTTCTCAAGATATTAATTTCTAAAGTTTACGACAAACATAAATAATAATACAAAACTAAAAACACGCGCCGAGACTCCAAAAATGCTCGGATCGCGACGAAACTTGACGAGCAATTCCAAAATTATTTAACTTAATTTTCCATTATAAAAAGAAACTTCAATTTTCGATGAAAACCCCAAAAATCTGGTCAATCGGACATAACAGACGCGGAAATGCTCTAACGGCATCACGTCGTCAACTTGACGTTAAAAGTAACTCCATGATGTCATAAATACGTCATTACTGAATTAAATAATTACCAGAAAATTGGGGGTGTTACAGCGAAGTTCGACCAACTCGCTATCTGCGAGCCACATCGCCATATCTTGGCACTGGCGGTGAGGATGGCAAGGAAGGAAGAGCTATCAGAGCAGCTTGCAAGCGCTGAGTCCGCTTTCATCTGATCAATAAGATGGAGCGGTGAAAAACCATGACTGAGCATCACCAGCAGCTCCACCATGAGGAGCTAACGGGGATGCGGGTGAGCATGGATTCTGCTAGTCGGTTGGTGAGAATGGACGAGCAACTACGACGAGGCGATGACGTAATGGTCGTAGCGAGCGATCACTACAGGCGAGCGTGTGGCATGGGCTGGGTCGGGCAGCATCCTCCACTTCCAAAGCAACGACCACCTAGAAACTAGGATTTTTCTTTTGTCTTTTTTTTATTTGTCATTGGCAACATTGTCTCAAACAATTTTCTATAATATTCTTTAATGGTGATGTCGACTTTGGATCTTGCACCGAGTTTGCGGCTATAATTTTCTATGTTGATACTTGTCTTCATTCTGCGATTTCTTGGACTGATTGTGCAAGTTTCGACGAACTGGTGATATTCTGGTTAACATTTACACGGGTCAAGATTCTACCGACTTTCCTCACTTCATCGAGTAGGTAGAGACTTAGGTTGACACTCGTGCAAGATTGATATACTACCCCCCCCCCCACTCCCTCGTGGCCTCCGCCTATAAATAGAAGGGGTAGATGAGTCTTTATTACGTATTTGCAATTTCTAAGTCTTGCTCGCGAGTATTTTGGATCGGTCTCTTTCTCGTTTCTCTCCTGCTTGTTATTCGTACCTGAAGATGGTTTGCGACGATGCTAATGTCCGACTGGCCCACCCGATCAACTTCTCAGAGGTCGTATTCAAGAGGTTTGTCACCACCGAGAAGGATTTGGAGTATTGCAACAAAAGGCAACTCCCCGAAGGTTACTGTGCCAGTCTTCACACCCGGACTGAGCGACTAAACACCTTCCTCGAAGGCGAGATTTGTTGGATCTGGTGGCCAACCTTTGATGGGGGGTGAATAAGGTTTTTAAGTAAATTCAGAATTAAAATAAATTTTACCAAGGATAGCGTAGTCTAGAAGCTACCGAGAGCGGTAAGGCTACCGCATGGCGGTAGGTCATAGAGAAGCTTTTCCTTGTAAAAAATTTTACTTTCTGATTTTCTACACAACCCTCATACCCTAAAAACATGCAACTATGAATTCGAGATGACATAAAAGAATTATAATTTTATTCAAAGTTAAACACAAGGGTACACAACAATACAACTTGATCTCCATAACACGGGAGATCGGAGGCGATGAAACTAACAATTATTTTTATACCGACCCTCAATAAGGACCGGTTGGCTCTTTCTCTTCTTCCCAAGAAGATTGACGGGCCGACTCTTCACATTCCTCCCCGAAAGGATCTTAGAGCCCATTAGATCTCCTAGATCTAGACGTCCTCCTAGGACGTTTTCCCGCGGAACCCGTCCCGAATTCCGACGACCTCCCCGGTTGATTTTCCACAAACTCAAAACGATTAGAAAAGAGAAAATACAAAGAAAATAAGAGTTTGAAATTATTTCTCCCTCAAATAAGAATTCCTCCATAGAACGGTGCACGATTGAAGCTTCTGAATGTCGTTCTTCTTGCAATGAATCAATCGTTGATGGTCGTTGGAAACTTCGCTCTTCGGAGTTATTCAATCACGAATGGGTGGCAGAAATTTTGCTTTTCCTTACTCAGAGACGGTGGTTCGTGTTGGGAACTATGTCCACATTAACTCAGATTTGATGAAGTCACCCTGGAACTAAGATGAATTTGTTTGTATTTGATGCTTTGTTTGAGTTATGTGTTTGCAGGACTCCAATGGGAAGTGTAGACAAATGTCAGTCTACAATGGGTCACCAAACACAGGACCACACAGTGTAATCCCTCATTGTGTGTTCCAAAGTGTGGACTCATGTGTAGTCTCTCTATTGGGATACACTTCATATTCAAGCTATAGGACTGTGTAAAGACTTGGTGCTGATTCCCCTCTAGTAGAAGAAAAATTGATGACAGAAAATTTCTCTAAGTATTTCTCTCGAGTAGGTCCTTAACTACTCGAGTAGATTGCTTAAGAAATACTCGAGTAAAAAGTTCTGCATACTCGAGTAAGAAAATTTTTCCTCTCGTGAAGTTAAGTAAAACACTCGAGTAGTTCATTGACATACTCGAAGTAGCTTACTTAACTACTCGAGTAGATCATTCTTCATACTCGAGTTGCCCAACATTCAGGTTCCAAATTTTTTTCTAAGTCATTTACTCGAGTAGGTACTTTATATACTCAAGTAAGTCTCGACACTGTGTCGAGTATCAATCTTCCCTGTGTCGAGTAGTTAATATATACTCGAGTAAGTCTTTCATATACTCGAGTAGATTTCTTTTGTCTCGAGTAGTTAAACCAAACTACTCGAGTAGCTGTTTTTTTCCAGTATGCAGAATATTTCTAAGTATTTATCTCGAGTAGTTCCTCTAATCACTCGAGTAGTTCAATTCTGCCTACTCGAGTAGTATATCTTGTACTCGAGTACCTCAACTCCTTCCCGTGAGAATTTTCTTTATACTCGAGTAGATCTTCTAAAGTACTCGAGTAGTTGACTATATGTACTCGAGTAGTTGCCCTCAACTTACTCGAGTAGTCTTGATTTATATACCCGAGTAATTTCTCTCTGCTTACTCGAGTAGTCCTTGACCTACTCGAGTAGTTTTACACATACTCGTGTATATGACTTCTTTTTCCCTGAAATTTCTTCTAAGTCCAGATTTGACAAAATTTCAAATACCGTGATATGATTGGTCCACGTGTACGTCATTAAATCCGATTATAACTGTTATTAGTACTCCTATAAAAGGTCTTGTCTAATCGACAAACCCTAATCAGAAAAACAGATCTTTCAAGAAGAAAATTCTTCTGAGTTTTGCAGCCGTCGCTTTCCAAAAATAATCGTTATTTCCTCTCTCTCTCTCTTCACGGAACGAAAGCCGCCGCCGCCGCTGTTCTTCTCCGGCAAGGGTGTCGATCTTCAGAGGAAATAGATAGAAAAAGCTTTCCAGACCGAGATCGATTTTCAAATACTCATCTTCTGTCCAATCGTGGAAGCAAGGAGTTCAGATCTACTAGTGCCGAGAATCATTCTTCAACTTTTCTGATAAAGCCGAACGCCAAGAAGAAGATTCCAGTTTCTGTGTTATTTTTCAGATCTGAACCCGAGAACTTCACTATTTGTATTTGTTCAATACTTGTGCTTAATTTCTGTAGGAGAAATTTTCTCCGAGTGTAGGAGTTTTCCACTCCGAGTTTGTAGGAAGGTGTTTCTTCCGAGTTGTAGATCCAGTTGGATTGGATTGAGATTATAGGAACTTTGTTTCGAGGGTAGGATTGATTTTCAATCCGAGATAGTGGAGTAGCCGAGCCTAGTTTATTGCTAGATCGGTGAGGGAAAGTGGATGTACCCAAGGTCGGGGAACCACTATAATTCTTGTCTCGTCTGTTATATTTTAGTAGATAGATCTGTGATGTGCTCTAAGATTTTTTATTCCGCAAAAGACGCACAACTCACCTATTCACCCCCCTCTAGGTGATTTAGGTTAACAACTATTATCTTTCAATTAGTATCAGAGCGAGGTTGATGGTTAAAAGGTTAACAGCTTGATCAGTTCCTGCATATAGTTGTTAATTGAGATCTATCTATCATGGACAAGGCAAAGGATTTCGCCAAGCTTACCCTGTGCAACAAGTACAACTTTCCCATGTGGAAAGAAAGGATCAAATTTTTTATGGAAGTTGTGGATCCAAGGATCTTCATGATAGTTTAAGAAGGTCCTTATGTCCCTATGACTGTCTCCACTATAGATCATACCAAGAAGGTTCCAAAGAAGCTGATGGATTTGGACAAGGACGAGATTGCACTTGTCTCACTGGACAAGAAAGCTAAAAATATTATAGCAAGTGCAGTTGATGACTCAATGCTGCAAAACTTAATCTACTGCCAATCTGCAAAGGAGATGTGACAGTCCTTGGTTACCTTAATGGAGGGAACAAAAGAAGTGAGGGATGATCGGAGATCCCTCCTCAATCAGAAGTATGAAGCCTTTCGACAGGGAAGCAAAGAGACCATTACTGATACATTTGAGAACTTTTTCAAGATAGTGAATGGCCTAAGGGTCTATGGCAGAGTATTCACTAATGGAGAACTGAATGACAAATTCCTGAGATCCCTAACCAAAGAATGGGACAACAAGGTCTGTGTCATCAGGGAGTTTGGGAAGCTGGCTGAGACAGACCCACAAAATCTCGTCGGGAAGCTTATGTCATATGAGCTTCAACTCAACACCAGGAAAGCTGAAGAAGAGAAGAGCGGGTCTGCTCTCAAAGAAAAGTATGTTGCTCTAAAAGCAGACACCTCCAGAAAGACAAAAGCTGCCTCCCCTGCTCCAGCTCCAGAGATTAGTGAAGAAGAAGAAACTTCTGAGCCTAGTACCTCAGGCTCTGAGCTAGCAGAAGGAGAGTTCTCACTGCTCTCACGTCAGTTCAAGAAATTCTTGAACAAGAAAAAGCAATGGAAAGGCAAGGATGCCTCCTATAGAAGATCACGACACGATGGTGATCGGCAAAGAAAAGGCTCAAGTAGCCATGACAGGTATTCCTCTAAACAGAACAAATATGTTTCGACTGACACCATTTTCTATTGTTGCAATAAGCTAGGTCACGTCATCGTCGACTGCCCTCATAAGAAGAAGGAGGGTGGCAGAAGAGAAGAAAAGAAATCCTCACACAACAAGAAGAAGAAAGAGAAGAGCCTCATAGCCAAAAAGAGCAAGACTCTTAGTGACTCCGACTCATCTGAGTCAAGTGAAGAAGAAGAAGCTTATTTTGGGCTAATGGCTCAAACAGATGATGATCAAGATCCCCAGTTCACTGGGAAGGTAAACTCGCATACCCCTCTTTCAGATTCTGAAGTCTCTGAACATGATTGTGAGGAAAGCTCCTCTGATAATGAGTCAGAGCTAATGGCCCAATACAAGGAGTTAATCATGGCTTATGACAAATGTCGTCGAGTCGTGAAAACTCAGGCTAAAGAGATCAAATCTCTAAAAGACGAAGAGAGCATCTTGAGAGATAAAGTCTCAAAGACTGACTCCCTCGAAGAAAACTTCAATAATGCTATTGAAGAATATAACAAGGCTCTTGAGCACCTTGACCTTAAGGAGAAGATCATCAAAGAGTTGGAAGCCCAACTTGCGGCTGAAAAGAAACTTGTTGAAAGTTTCTCGAAGCCCAAAACTGTTCTTCCATTCGTAGCTGAATTCTCAGCTAAGGCCAAGGGAGCTGGACTAGGCCTTGAAGATGATTCTAGTAAATCCTCTATGAGAAACAAGAATCAACGGAAGAATAAGGCCGCCAAAAAGGTCTTAGCCGAAGAGAAGGGGAAAGCCCCTCAAAATCAAACTACATTCAAAAAGGTCATCTTTCCATCAAATGAGTTTGATTTTGATTCATCCTATGGGCACTTTGCTAGGCCTACCTATGTAGAGCCAAAGTCCCGCTATCAAGGATGGGCTCGACCCCGAAACTTTAAGGGTGTCTTTAAGGCACCTTATGAATAAGTTATTCTTCAGAGCTATGGCCCTTTCAATCATGGGCATAACTTCAAGAAGGCACCAAAGACAAAGCCTGTTGTAGAAAAGCCCATAAAGGAAAAGAAGCCATGTGATTGCCATCATCATGAGGCATCTTCCTCTAAGAATGCTGCCCCTGCTAGACCACAATTGCAAAAGGTCAAGCAGGAGATCATGAGGCAAAGGTACAACAGATTTGACTGTTGGTGCTGTGGCAAGGTTGGTCACTTCGTCATAGATTGCTGGTTCAATTCTAGAAATGCTGCAACCCCTCATGTCAGTAATATGAGAAAGACCACTCATAATGCTAACACTCGCAGGGAGAGCACTCTAACCCGAGACCAAGGACCCAAACGTGTTTGGGTTCCTAAGGCAAACTGATTATGATTGCAGGTATGTCCAAAGGCCAACAAAACGCCTATCTGGTACTTGGACAACGGATGCTCTCGGCATATGACCGGGACTAGAAGCCTCATTCAGAACTTTAGTCCAGTCGTGAACGGACCAAAGGTCATCTTTGGAGGTTCAGACCATGGAATCACTAGAGGCTATGGTATGATTACTAACGGCAATGTATCCTTCTCGGATGTGGCTTATGTCGAAGGATTGGAACACAATCTCATTAGCATAAGCCAACTCTGCGATAAAGGATACATAGTTGAATTCCATGCTGATAAGTGCCTGATAAAATCCATTGACAATATGGAAACGATTCTATCCGGCACTCGAAGCAGGAATATTTTCTATTTAAATTTCATCTGTATAGATTCCTCTACACCAGTGTGTCTTTTAGCAAAAGATAGTGCGTCTCTTGGTGACCAATGACACAGGAGACTGGCACATATTAATTTCAAAACTATTAATAAACTATTTTCAATGAACTTAGTACGTGATGCCCCAAATGTCAAGTGCGTCAAAGATAGACCTTGTCATGCATGCGTAAAAGGCAAGCAAACAAGGGCTACCTTTAAAAGCGTTATTGGCAAAGACTCTAACAGATGTCTCCATCTATTGCACATGGACTTGTTTGATCCACTGCAAATTAGAAGTTTGGGAGGTAAGGATTATACATTGGTAATTATTGATGATTACTCGCGCTTTGCGTGTGTGTTCTTTCTGAAACACAAGTCAGATACCTTCGACATCTTTACTAATTTTGTCAGGCAAGTCCAGAATGAATACAACTACTCCATAGTCAAAATCAGAAGTGACAATGAAACATAGTTCAAATCTGGGGCCATGACAGAATTCTGTGAAAGCCTAGGTATCTTTCATGAGTTTTCCTCTCCTCGTACTCCACAACAGAATGGAGTGGCTGAGAGAAGGAACAGAACACTCATAGAGGCCTGCAGGACCATGTTGAGTGATTCTTCACTACCGAAGTACTTCTGGGCTGAAGCCGTCAATACTGCATGTCACGTGCAAAATCGAGCACTCATAAACAAAGACCACGATAAGACACCTTACGAACTTCTGAAAGGCAGGAAACCAACAGTCTCATACCTTAGAATCTTTGGCTGTAAATGCTTCGTACTTAACAATGGTAAGTATCATACCACCAAGTTTAGCGAAAAGAGTTTTGAAGGTATTTTTGTAGGTTATAGTAGCCATAGTAAGGCATATAGAATATTTAATAGAAAAACCCTGGTGGTAGAAGAATCGATACATGTTGTATTTGATGAGACGAGCTTGCTGCAAAGCAATCCGTCTAGTGTGCTCATTGAAGATGCAGGTGAAAAGCTGAAAGAAACCAGCTTGGATGAACCATCCGAAGACAAAGGCGAAAAGTTCATTAAGATCACCACTCCAACTCCTATTGGAGAGGATGATGATCAAAATGAAGAAGTCATCCAAGATGAAGAAATCACTCCAGTGATTGAAGATTATCCAGATGCAAGAACTTTAGAGCTCAGACATCTAAAGGATCACCCCATGGACCAAATCATAGGAGATCCCCGGGACGGTGTCAGAACTCGAAGAGGTACAACTAACGAAAATCTTTATTTAAGTTTTCTCTCGCAGGTTGAACCAAAGAAGTTTGAGGAAGAAAACTCAGACACATCGTGGATAATGGCAATGGAAGAAGAGCTAAATCAGTTCAAGCGCTGCAATGTGTGGAAACTTGTTCCAAGACCCAAAGGAAAGAACATCATTAGAACAAAATGGGTCTACAGGAACAAGATGGACGAAGACGGGACGATCATAAAGAACAAGGCCAGACTCGTCGCTAAAGGCTATCGTCAAGAAGAAGGAATCGACTTCGACCAGACATATTGTAACGCCCCCTATATGTCGCATAGCATATAGCAGTAGGTCCGGCCGGGGCCCGACGCCATATACCACAGACAGACCGGGTGGTTACTTATGGAAACCATCCAACCAATCTCAACGTCCTACACAGAGCATTCTAGCGGAAGCAGTTTATAAAAGTTGTAAACAAGAACCCAGCATTAAAGCACGAATGTCCACTAGTACCAAACAGGAATGTTATTACAAAATACTCAAAACAAGCCTTAAGGCCTTACAAAATGTTTCACTTGAATATTACATGATTTACAAACCACGGCACGCAGGCCGGTCATACATGAATAAAGCAGTAAACACTTCTACTTGGGCCTTCGAGGGCCAGCTTCGCAAAAAGGGCTTTAGCCCGCTATTGACCGCTTGGTCCAGCTGCACCTGCAAGCAACAAACCACCGCACGGTGACAAAACAAGGCAACGGTCAGCAATGCTGACCAAATTATAACGATCCCGCCCCCAACTCGGGGCGGCGATGCTCCTTCCCTGCATTTCAGTAGCATAAGCGAGCAGTGTATATATCATAGCCATTTCATCACAGACGTTGGCTCGCACAGCCACACGCCCCGTGCACTCAGGGCACATTCTCGGTGAACCAGTCGATGTCACGTCAATTAAAGCCATTAACATTCCGGACTCACCACCGCCACTTAGACGGCCAAACCTATGAGCAATTTGTCTTCCTGGAATGGGTCACGACAATTTAAGCCATTGACCGCCGAAGACTCTCATCTATGCCAACGGCAAGTGCCACGTAACTTTAGGTCTCTTTAACCGAACGACATAAAGTAGGTACGGTTCCATCTAACCCGTGCTCACATCGCAACGACAATTTAAGCCATTTGCGCGGGTCAAACTTCCACCGAGTCCCATTCTATCGCAAGTCATATAACCCCGTTATGTTCAAGTTGGCTCTCAGGCCACCAAGTCGGCAAGATCTCGTATCCGCCCAGTTTTCCGGGTGCACCTTTGGGTTAGTCCCCAAGGCTCCCTGCTGCAATCTACCGCGTAGAAAACCCGAAAAACAAACCATAGCACGGAGTATTCTCCGTCCTTATGCAATGCAACATCACCGATCCAGACCAACATGTCCGGGTAGGCTTCACACATCGTGCCTACGTCCGTTCTCGCATACGGACTCTAAACAACGGGGACTTTACATATCTACCCGAAGGAACGCCTCCAACTCTCCGCAAACTCGCGAGAGCGGGCTTCCTATGCTAAGAAAGAGAGCTATTCATGCTCAAGATGAGAATCGTTACCCTTGAGTTCCTCTTTGGCGCCATTGAAAAGTAATCGGATGGAAATCACCACACTTGCGTTGCCTCCGTGGATCCGGAGTCGGCTTGCGATTCGGAGCTCCGAAGCTCCTCCAATGGCGGATCTAGCTCCTCTTCCACTCTTGGCTCTCCTCTTTCTCTAAAGACTTAGAGAGATGAAAAGTGAAGGAAAGTAATGGATTTTCTAAGTCAAAACCCGGGTATATCCCTTCAAGAACAACCCCCAGCCGTTGGATCTCAACCTAAGAAAACGAACGGCTTTGATTCGGGGCTGAAATGCCCAATCTGGACCGAACACGGCCTGGCACACGCCCGTGTCCAGGGCCGTGTGCCGCATTCGCCATCAAAATCGAATCTCCTGGAACCTCACACGGGTATCAAACACGCCCGTGTTCGAGCTGACACGCCCGTGTTCCTCCTCACACGGCCGTGTGGCCAGCCGTGTACCCCATGATTTTTCCCCTTTTTCAACCCGAGCACTGCACGGGTTCTAGGACACGCCCGTGTCCTCGCCCGTGTCACTTTGACACGCCTGGACCCCAGGCCGTGTACATGGTCTCGACATTTCGTCGTGTGAAGATCGACGACTTGATGACACGGCCTTGGACACGCCTGTGTCCTAGGCCATGTGCCATGTCTCGACGATCGTCGAGTGAATCTCGACGACTCCGCGGGACGATCGTCGACACGGGTCGACACGCCCTGCGACACACCCGTGTCGTAGGCCGTGTGCCCATTCTCGACGAATCGTCGAGTAAAACTCGACGACTTCACGGCTAAGTGTCGACACGGGTCGACACGCCCTACGACACGCCCGTGTCGCAGGCCGTGTGCCCACTCTCGTCGAATCATCGAGTCAATCTCGACGTCTTCGCGGCTAAGTGTCGACACACGTTTGACACGCCCTGGGACACGCCCGTGTCCCAGGCCGTGTGCCTGCTGCCAGAACCCAAACTGGCCCAAAACGTCCCCCTTCGCTCCTGCGAGTTTCGGGGCGTTACAACTCTACCCCTCTTAAAAGAATTAAGCCCACGAAATTACATAAAGTAAAGGCATACAAAAACAAAATTTGTACCTGAGCGGAACAACTCCGGATACTCGTCAAGCATAGTCTGCTCTCGCTCCCAAGAGAGCTCCTCACGACCGCAATTGTCCCACCGGACCTTGACCATCCTGATCTCTTTATTGCGTAGTCGCTTGACCTCCGAGTCCTCAATCCGCACGGGCTTGACCTTTGTCGTTAGCCCACTATCCACCGGCACTTGATCGACCGCGATCACTTGCGTAGGCTCTTGCACTGCCTTCCGAAGCACCGAAATATGGAATACATCATGTAAACCACTTAGCTGAAAGCTTCAACCTATAGGCCGCTTCTCCAACTCGCTCCAGAACATCGAACGGTCCAAGGTACCTCGGGCTTAGCTTTTTCAATCGCCGCACCCGCGAGACACCCTTGAATGGCTTTATCTTCAAGTATATATAATCGCCCACAGCGAACTCCACGTTCCTGTGCTTGGCATTATAGTACTTTGCTTGCCGGTCCTGAGCGATAAGCAACCTCTCCCGAATGGTTCTCACCAAAGAAGTAGCATCATCCACTTCCGATCGCTTATACAACTTTGACTCACCCGTTTCTAACCAAGACAACGGCGTGCGACATCTTCTACCATATAGGGCCTCGAAAGGCGCCATCTGAATATTTGCTTGGTAGCTATTGTTGTATGCGAACTCCACCGAATAAAGGTGTTCTTCCCATTGCTTTCCAAAATCCAAGACACACATGTGAAGCATGTCTTCCATGGTTTTATTGACCCTCTCGGTCTGCCCATCCGTTTACGGATGGAAGGCTGTGCTAAATTTCAGCTTTGTTCCCAACATTTGCTGCACAAGCCTCCAATCATTGGACGTGAACCGCCCATCTCGGTCACTCACGATGCTGCGGGGCACACCATGAAGCCGTACTATGTTATCTACATAAAGCTTTGCCAGCTTCTCCACCGGATCATCCTTCCTATGCGGAATAAAATGCGACACCTTCGTTAATCGATCCACGACCAACCAAATGGCGTCGTTCCCCTTTTGCGACCTTGGCAAACCGTGCACAAAGTCCATAGAGATGTCGTCGAATTTCCATTCCGGAATGGGCAAGGACTTAAGAAATCCTCCCGTCTTTTGGCACTCCGCCTTTACCAAGGCGCAGGTTTGGCACTTCGCTACGTATAGCGCCACATCCTTCTTTAAACCCGGCCACCAAAACAGTTTCTTCACATCACGGTACATCTTTGTGCTCCCCGGGTGAATCGAGTACTTGGTATGGTGCGCCTCGTACAACAACTCCACCCGTAAATTGCCCACACTTGGGACGCACAAATGACCGTCTTTCCACAGCAATCCGTCCTCCATGACGAATTGGGAATTTGACCCATCCAGAGCCTCTATCATGAACTGCTTCATATGAGCATCCATATCCAAAGTCTGCCGAATCCGATCAGCCAGGTCATATTGGACTTCAGTCCAATTCAGAACTGCTTCAGCACTTGATTGCCTGTCCACATAAACAATCTCCAATGCCTCCAACTCCTGCACCAACCGCTCATCGTGCACTGATAGCCAATTAGCTTGAGCTGGGGCTCGGCGACTCAACGCGTCCGCAACCGCATTCCCTTTGCCAGGCACGTAGTGGATCTTCAATGTATAGTCCCCCAGGAACTCCATCCATCTACGCTGCCGCATATTCAGATCCTTCTGATCTATCAAATATTTCAGGCTCTTGTGATCGGTGTAGATATCAATCTTTACACCGTACAAATAGTGTCTCCACAGCTTCAAGGCAAAAATCACGGCCGCTAACTCCAAGTCATGGACCGGATAATTCCTCTCGTGCACTTTTAGCTGTCTCGAGCCGTAAGCTATCACGCTTACGTGCTGCAGTAGCACGCAACCCAAACCACTGCCCGAAGCATCACTATATATTTCATAGCCTTCAGTTCCACATGGCGAACTCAGCACAGGCGCCGTGGTCAACCGACACTTCAACTCCTCAAAAGCTCGCGCGCACTCCGGCGTCCAAACGAACTTATGCTCCTTCCTCGTCAAAGTAGTGAGAGGTAACGCTATCCGCGAGAAGTTCTCTACGAAGCGCCTATAATAGCCGGCAAGCCCCAAAAAGCTCCGGACTTCTGCTACCGTAGCAAGCTCAGGCCACTCCCGTATCGCAACAATCTTCGCCGGATCCACAGCAATACCCTCTCCACTCACTATATAACCGAGGAACGCCACTGAGGATAGCCAAAACTCGCACTTCGAGAACTTGGCATACAACTGATTTCTCCTTAGCGTATCCAACACCAAATGAAGATGCTTGAAGTGATCTTCCTCACTTTGCGAGTACACCAAAATATCGTCGATGAAGACGATCACGAAATGGTCCAAGTACTCCCTGAAAGTCTTGTTCATCAAATCCATGAACACTGATGACGCATTAGTCAGCCCAAACGGCATGACCGTAAACTCATAATGCCCGTATCGCGTACTAAACGCCGTCTTCGGGATATCACTCTCCCTTATTCGCAGCTGATAGTACCCAGCCTTGAGATCCAGCTTCGAGTACACCGTCGACCCGACTAACTGATCAAAGAGATCATCAATCCGGGGGATCGGGTACTTGTTCTTCTCCGTCAGCTTGTTTAGCTCCCGATAATCAATACATAACCTCAAGCTTCCGTCCTTCTTCTTAACAAAGAGGACCGGTGCGCTCCAAGGCGAAGAACTCGGGCGCACATACCCTTGCTCCAACAACTCTTGCAGTTGAACTTTCAGCTCCGCCATTTCCTTAGGCGCTAGCCGATACGGAGATCGTGACACAGGCTTTGCACCTGGCACTAGCTCGATCGTAAAATCTATCTCCCGTTGAGGCGGGGCTCCAGGAAGATCTGCGGGGAACACATCAGGGTATTCCGATACCACTGAAATACAATCCAACGCGGGCTTCGGCTTTGCAACCTCCACTAGTGTAAAGAACAGTTCTGCACCAGCACGAACCGCCTTCACCACCTGAAGAGCAGACATCAATGTCTTGCTCGACCCCTTTAAGCCCGTAAAAGTCGTTTCACGACTGGCTCCCAGCTTGACTTCCTTGCTACCGCAATCTATATGGGTCTGCTGCTCCGAGAGCCAGTCCATGCCAAATATGACGTCGAACTCCACTAACGGAAGTAAAGACGCCCGCAGGTCGAACTCCTGCTCCCCAATACGAATCTTAACATCGCAGATCCTAACCGCTTGCATCGAACACCCATTGGGCAACAACACATCCAACTTATCCTTCGCCATCGAAGAAGGGACTCCGATGCGTGATATAAATCCTTCGGACAAGAAGGAGTGTGAAGCTTCCGTATCGAAGAGTGCTCGTGTCGGATTTTCACAAATCAATACAAATCCTAAACAAGTAGTGGTAAGGTAACATGTGCATAACAAGTATTTAAAGAAATTGACTTGCTATAAATTAAATCGTACCTGTCACCACATCAGCTTGTTTAATGGCCTCTTGTTGGCCAAGATTGTAGACCCTTGGTTGGGCCGGAGCATAATGGGATGCGGTCGATTCCACCGTCTTTCCCTTCTCTTCATAGGTAGCTCCCGGCCTCCTCTCGGACTTAGGACGTCCGCTCCAACAGTCACGGGCGAAATGCCCCGTCTTTCCACATGTAAAGCACGCACCCGGGGTCCGACCCGTAGTCGCCCCAGAAGCGCCAGAAGGAGCTGGACCCGAAGTCCTATGCTTCTTGAAAGACCTCCGATAGCCGGACTTTGAAGTAGTCGACACTCTGAACTCAGATTTCTTTTCACCCAAGCTTTTCTTCGCTTGCACGCTCTTCATGTCCTTCTCCAAGGACCGGGTAGTATTGACCAAGGTTAAGAAACCCTGCGTCATTGGCCCCGACAGTAACAGTCTCAACTCATCCCTCAAGCCTTCGTAGAATCGATTAGTCTTGTGCTCCTCATCCATGATGGTAGAGCTAGCATAACGACTCAACCGCGTAAACTCGTGGAGATATTCATCCACGCTCCTCTCACCCTGCACCAACTTCAGGAACTCATTCTCCATCGAAATCCTCTGAGTAGAGGGGAGGTATCTTGCTAAGAACAATCCCGAGAACTCTTCCATCGGAACGTCTATCAGTTGTCTACCTCTCAAATGATGCAGCTTCAATCCTTCCCACCACATCCTCGCTTCACCGTCCAAAAGGAACGTAGCGATGGTGGTCATTTGCCACTCCTCCGTCTCCGTCGCTGTCATGACTCTCTTCACCCTGGAGAGCCAGTCTTCACCCTGAGATGGGGTTCCCAACCCCGAGAATAGCGGAGGGTTAAAGCTCATTACATGCTTTAGCTGCCTCTCAGTTGCCCTCCTTGGCACTACCGGTTCTACAACCACTTTCTCCACCCTCCTCGGCTCAGCCTCTTGCAGAGGTTCTTGCTCCATCACAGGAGCGGGCTGTTGCGTTTACCTTCCAGGCTGCGCATTAATCACAGCCAACACCTCTTCAGCCACCAATCGTATATTTTCAGCCGACAGAGGTGTTGCAGGAGCAACATCCGGTGCACTACTAGCCTCAGAAACTCGGCGTTCTGACGGCCCAACACCACTTCGGGTCACCTATAGTGGTACAAAACACCGTTAAGCGACCAAATAAATTGCAAACAGCAATTATAGGAACACGCAGGTTCCTCAAACACGAGTATTTTCATTCCTAAGTGGACATTCATGGGTTCTTTTACCATTAAAACGATGACGCACACAATGTGCTCACCACCCCTTAAAAAGAATTCGCCCACGAATTCATTTTAAGCCCGACCAAAACCAGTAGTCTGATACCAAATTGTAACGCCCCCTATCCGTCGCATAACATATAGCAGTAGGTCCGGCCGGGGCCCGACGCCATATACCACAGACAGACCGGGTGGTTACTTATGGAAACCATCCAACCAATCTCAACGTCCTACACAGAGCATTCTAGCGGAAGCAGTTTATAAAAGTTGTAAACAAGAACCCAGCATTAAAGCACGAATGTCCACTAGTACCAAACAGGAATGTTATTACAAAATACTCAAAACAAGCCTTAAGGCCTTACAAAATGTTTCACTTGAATATTACATGATTTACAAACCACGGCACGCAGGCCGGTCATACATGAATAAAGCAGTAAACACTTCTACTTGGGCCTTCGAGGGCCAGCTTCGCAAAAAGGGCTTTAGCCCGCTATTGACCGCTTGGTCCAGCTGCACCTGCAAGCAGCAAACCACCGCACGGTGGCAAAACAAGGCAACGGTCAGCAATGCTGACCAAATTATAACGATACCGCCCCCAACTCGGGGCGGCGATGCTCCTTCCCTGCATTTCAGTAGCATAAGCGAGCAATGTATATATCATAGCCATTTCATCACAGACGTTGGCTCGCACGGCCACACGCCCCGTGCACTCAGGGCACATTCTCGGTGAACCGGTCGATGTCACGTCAATTAAAGCCATTAACATTCCGGACTCACCACCGCCACTTAGACGGCCAAACCTATGAGCAATTTGTCTTCCTGGCCTGGGTCACGACAATTTAAGCCATTGACCGCCGAAGACTCCCATCTATGCCAACGGCAAGTGCCACGTAACTTTAGGTCTCTTTAACCGAACGACATAAAGCAGGTACGGTTCGATCTAACCCGTGCTCACATCGCAACGCCAATTTAAGCCATTTGCACGGGTCAAACTTCCACCGAGTCCCATTCTATCGCAAGTCACATAACCCCATTATGTTCAAGTTGGCTCTCAGGCCACCAAGTCAGCAAGATCTCGTATCCGCCCAGTTTTCCGGGTGCACCTTTGGGTTAGTCCCCAAGGCTCCCTGCTGCAATCTACCGCATAGAAAACCCGAAAAACAAACCATAGCACGGAGTCTTCTCCGGCCTTATGCAATGCAACATCACAGATCCAGACCAACATGTCCGGGTAGGCTTCACACATCATGCCTACGTCCGTTCTCGCATACGGACTCTAAACAACGGGGATTTTACATATCTACCCGAAGGAACGCCTCCAACTCTCCGCAAACTCGTGAGAGCGGGCTTCCTATGTTAAGAAAGAGATCTATTCATGCTCAAGATGAGGATCGTTACCCTTGAGTTCCTCTTTGGCGCCATTGAAAAGTAATCAGATGGAAATCACCGCACTTGCGTTGCCTCCGTGGATCCGGAGTCGTCTTGCGATTCGGAGCTCCGAAGCTCCTCCAATGGCGGATCTAGCTCCTCTTCCACTCTTGGCTCTCCTCTTTCTCTAAAGACTTAGAGAGATCAAAAGTGAAGGAAAGTAATGGATTTTCTAAGTCAAAACCCGGGTATATCCCTTCAGGAACAACCCCCAGTCGTTGGATCTCAACCTAAGAAAACGAACGGCTTTGATTCGGGGCTGAAATGCCCAATCTGGACCGAACACGGCCTAGCACACGCCCGTGTCCAGGGCCGTGTGCCGCATTTGCCGTCAAAATCGAATCTCCTGGAACCTCACACAGGTATAGAACACGCCCGTGTTCGAGCTGACACGCCCGTGTTCCTCCTCACACGGCCGTGTGGCCGGCCGTGTACCCCATGATTTTTCCCCTTTTTCAACCCGAGCACTACACGGGTTCTAGGACACGCCCGTGTCCTTTCCCGTGTCACTTTGACACGCCTGGACCCCAGGCCGTGTACGCGGTCTCGACATTTCGTCGCGTGAAGATCGACGACTTGATGGCACGGCCTTGGACACGCCCGTGTCCTAGGCCGTGTGCCATGTCTCGACGATCGTCGAGTGAATCTCGACGACTCCGCGGGACGATCGTCGACACGGGTCGACACGCCCTGCGACACGCCCGTGTCGCAGGCCGTGTGCCCATTCTCGACGAGTCGTCGAGCAAAACTCGACGACTTTACGGCTAAGTGTCGACACGGGTCGACACGCCCTGCGACACGCCCGTGTCGCAGGCCGTGTGCCCACTCTCGTCGAATCATCGAGTCAATCTCGACGTCTTCGCGGCTAAGTGTCGACACACGTTTGACACGCCCTGGGACACGCCCGTGTCCCAGGCCGTGTGCCTGCTGCCAGAACCCAAACTGGCCCAAAACGTCCCCCTTCGCTCCTGCGAGTTTCGGGGCGTTACACATATGCTCCAGTGGCGAGGCTGGAGGCACTAAGGTTGTTCCTAGCATATGCTGCTTTCAAAGGCTTCACCGTTTATCAGATGGACGTAAAGTCTGTCTTCCTAAATGGTAACATAAAGGAGGAAGTGTATGTGGAACAACCTCCAGGTTTCGTTGATCCTAACTTTCCTGATTATGTCTATTTTCTGCACAAGGCCCTATATGGTCTGAAACAAGCTCCTAGAGCTTGGTATGAGACGCTGTCTAGCTTTCTACTTGAGAACAAGTTCACAAGGGGAAAGATAGACAAGACATTATTTCTTAGGGAAATTAAAGGCAAGATTTTGCTAGTGCAAATCTATGTCGACGACATTATTTTTGGCTCTACAGACAACAACCTCTACAAAAAGTTCTCAAAACTTATGCAAGGGAAGTTCGAAATGAGCAGTATGGGCGAGCTGAAGTATTTCTTAGGGCTTCAAGTGAAACAATCTGAAGATGAAATTTTCATCTCGCAGACCAAGTTCACCAAAGAGCTAATTAAGAAATTCGGAATAGAGAACGCCACCTCTATGAGGACTCCAATGGGCTCAACTATGTCTCTGGACAAGGATGAAAAAGAAAAACCTTTTGATGAAACCAAGTACAGAAGCATAATTGGATCCTTGCTCTACCTCACTGCCAGTAGACCTGACATAATATTTTCAACATGTGTCTGTGCTAGATTTCAGGTGAACTCTAAGGAATCTCACTACGTTGCTGCAAAGCGGATTTTGAGATTCCTTAAAGGTACACCAAATCTTGGCTTATGGTACCAAAGAAGTAATGACAACGAACTAATTGGTTTTTCAGATGCAGATTTTGCAGGTATCAAAGATGATAGGAAAAGCACTTCAGGGACTTGCCAATTATTTGGAAGAAGGCTAATCTCCTGGAGTAGCAAGAAGTAGAACTGTGTCACAATCTCAACGGCTGAGTCAGAGTACATCTCTGCAGGCAGTTGCTGCGTACAGTTATTTTGGATAAGGAATCAATTTGAGGATTACAACATGAAGTTCAAGAATATCCCACTGTTTTGTGACTCTTCCAGCGCAATTGCAATAGCCAACAATCCAGTCTCGCACAGCCGGACAAAGCATATCGAGTTAAGGTATCATTTCATCCGGGAGCATGTAAAGCATGGGGACATAGATCTCCAATATGTCTCCACAGACAAGCAAGTTGCAGACATCTTCACGAAGCCGCTGGACGAGACCAAGTTCTCATTCTTCAAAACTGAACTTGGGATGCTCAATAAGGAAGATTAGAGCAGTTTGGATATCAAGGAAGCAAAGGAAATTAAAAGGTTAGTAAAAATCTGGCTTTTCAAAGGTTTCTTCCTTCTATGACTCAAGTAAAACCTGACCTACTCGAGTACTCAAAGTACCTACTCGAGTACCCAACAGACCTACTTGAGTAGTCCTTTAACTTACTCGAGTAAGGCAATAAGTACTCTTGTAGTATACTTCACCTACTCGAGTGAGTCCATTCTTCTACTCGAGTCATTTCAGATTATCTAGACCTACTCGAGTACCTTCTACAGACCTACTCGAGTAGTCCCAGACCTACTCGAGTAACTCTCTATATACTCGAGTACCTTCTTTAGACCTACTCGAGTAACTCCCTATGTACTCGAGTACCTTCTTTTACCTCTCGTGTATATGCCGTTTGGCTTTCAAATTTTTCCCGTGCCGCCTTTACTTTAAATTATTTTCTACTAGTTGATTAGACTTAAATCTAGGGTTTTATAAATTCGAAATTCCAAATATCACTCTACACGAAATCATTTCCATCCACTCGAGTACCTGTCCGCCGCTTCATCTTCATTCGAGAAATTGCAAAGCCGCGACTCTTCCTCTTCCCCACGACAGAATTTCTTCCCATTTTCTGGATCATGGCTGTCGTCTCCAAGATTGGCGTAGGATCGAAACTCGTTACCGCCGGGATTGCCAAGCTTTCAGATGATTTTCACAACCTGCTCATTCTTCTAGATACCGCAGGGCTTTCCTTAATCCTGCAAGAACCCTGTCGGATTCTCTTCCCAGAAGTAGCCGAATTCTTTTCCAATCTAAAGGTCAAAAGGAATGGAAAAGTCCTGAAATCCAAAGTGAAGGGTTTGAAAATTAAACTCAACAAGACCTCTGTCTCTCAACTTCTCTGACTGCCAATAGTAGACGAAGAAGATCACTTAGTTGCTGAAGACTCTAACAGAACTGCCCTATTCTGTGGCTTTTCAACTGATGCTCAGTACTTCAAAAGGTCAGACATGAATGCAGAAGGCAAATTTCTGTTTAATGTTATTGGGAAAATTCTACTGTGCAAGACAAACTCCATAAGAGACATTCCATCGTATTTCTTCGACATAATGCAAGCAATTGTCTGCCGCAAGAAATACCAATTTGGTATGCTGATTCTGGATAAAATCAAGGATAGTTTAAAATCCCCCAACTACGCCAGAATTATCTCTCTGCTCCTCCATGAAACAAATCCTAAGGTATTCAACTTCTCCAAAGGGACTCCTCTTCACCACATGAAGAAGGTCTATATTTCTTCCATTTAGAGATGGGAACTCAAGCTGAAGAATTCTGCCCAAGCTGCAAAGATCTCAGAAATTCCAGAGGTTCCAGCTCTAGAGGACAGGACTCCATCTCCCTCTCCTCATCATGTGGCCAGCTCCTCTGGTGCACTAAGTGAGGGGGAGCCTGCTCCTTCTAGTTAAGTCAGGCAGCCCTCTCCTCAGCCAGCAATTCCCTCCCTACCTCATACTCCAGAAAGTCCAGCAACTCCCTCAGATGAGATACCTCCAAAATCTCTTCTCTCAACAGCTGCTGCCATAGATGCTATGATTGCAGAGCTCTCTAAAGAAGTGATGCCCATTCCTCCTCTATCTCCTCCAGCTCCATCCTTTGAATGTCATAAGGACTCCACTCCAGCACAGTCTCCTGTACATTCTCCAGCCAGAAATCCAGCCAAATCTCCAGATGCCCTCAAAGACCAACAAGACACCATTCTTATTTCTGATGAGCCTTCTCCTGAGCCAGCTGAGGCCCCTCTCAGAAACCTAGATTTCTCCATTCGTCATGATATAGAAGAAAGGGATGTTGTACTTCCTATCACTAGAGCTCACAGCTCTGTGATCATTGAAGAAATAGCTCCATGGGTAACTCCTTCTCTCCATATTGCTGCTCCCTCTACTGCTATTGTTACAGTCTCTTCCACCTCAGATTTGCTGCAACATATTACACTTCTCCTTCAAGAACAAAGACATTATTTTGACACTTCTCTAAAGACTGTCACTGATAAGGTAACTGCTCTCGAGACTGAGATGAGCATAGGCTTTGCTAAAATTCAGCATAATACTGACAAGCTTAAGTATTTATTCCAACTTGGTGGCAAAGTCCTTGACCACACTATCACTAGTGTTGGAAATGTTATGAAACAGGGTGTTACCCGTGCAAACAATCAGATAGAGCTAGACAAGAGAAATGAAGCTAACAAAATGAAAATCTGTGAAGAAGTTGGTATTTTCAAAGAAGATACTATAGAGAAGCTATCTGTTGAAATCAGAAAGGGGGAGGGATTGTTCAAAGAACTCAAAGAACAGGTAGAAAAGTCAGCTGCTCAAAAGTCAGATGTTTGGGAAGCACATGTAAAGACAATTCATGATGATGTGCTAGCCCAGATACAGAGTGTCAAATTTCATACCTATGACACTGCTGTCTGGATGCACAATCAGTTTCTGTCAGACCTTGCTGTTGACCCCAACATCATTCCTCATCATTTAAACCCTCTAGCTACAGATGTCTCTGTCCCAGCTGTTCCCCTGCAACCTACCTTCTCTCCCAGGCCTGGAGACACAGTTGCCCCTCCAGACACCTATGCTCAAGACTGGGAAGAAGATCCTGCGGATATATTCCTCAAAGCTCCTCCAGAGATCAGAACCTACAAGAAGAAAAGGAAGTATGGTGAAGGCCCCTCTGCTAGCAGGACTGCTCCTACTAAAGCCACTGAACATGCTGAAGTTTGGTCTCCAACCTCCAAGTCCCTGATTTTAGAAACTCTTAGATTAGTTATGGAATTCCATGAGATCAGGAACACTCATTACAGCTCCTCTGAATGGGAACTTTATGAGAAGTCCATGATAAAAAGAAGAATCTATGATAGAGAATATGGGAGGAACAACCCTGCAGCCCCTCCTAGGCCTCCCAAGTACTATCCAAAACCCTACTGCTACCAGAGAAGACAACAAGAGAAACTGGACAGACAGAATCAAGGCTGATCTTCAAGGATCTTTTAGAGGGTGGAATGATTGACTGTAGAAATGAAAATTTTGGATATTCTTATTTATATAATTCTAAGTTTTTGATCTAATTATCCTTTATCATAGTCTATTGCTTGCTTGCACATTTTCTACTTAGCTTCTTTTTATACCTATAATTCACCTTAGTGTAAAGGATTCTGACTTCAACAAATAGGGGAGATTGTTGGGAACTATGTCCACATTAACTCAGATTTGATGAAGTCACCCTAGAACTAAGATGAATTAGTTTGTATTTGATGCTTTGTTTGAGTTATGTGTTTGCAGGACTCCAATGGGAAGTGTAGACCAATGTCAGTCTACAATGGGTCACCAAACACAGGACCACACAGTGTAATCCCTCATTGTGTGTTCCAAAGTGTGGACTCATGTGTAGTCTCTCTATTGGGATACACTTCATATTCAAGCTATAGGACTGTGTAAAGACTTGGTGCTGATTCCCCTCTAGTATAAGAAAAATTGCTGACAGAAAATTTCTCTAAGTATTTCTCTCGAGTAGGTCCTTAACTACTCGAGTAGATTGCTTAAGAAATACTCGAGTAAAAAGTTCTGCATACTCGAATAAGAAAATTTTTCCTCTCGTGAAGTTAAGTAAAACAATCGAGTAGTTCATTGACATACTCGAAGTAGCTTACTTAACTACTCGAGTAGATCATTCTTCCTACTCGAGTTGCCCAACATTCAGGTTCCAAATTTTTTCTAAGTCATTTACTCGAGTAGGTACTTTATATACTCGGGTAAGTCTCGACACTGTGTCGAGTAACAATCTTCCCTGTGTCGAGTAGTTAAGATATACTCGAGTAAGTCTTTCATATACTCGAGTAGATTTCTTTTGTCTCGAGTAGTTAAACCAAACTACTCGAGTAGCTATTTTTTCCAGTGTGCAGAATATTTCTAAGTATTTATCTCGAGTAGTTCCTCTATTCACTCGAGTAGTCAATTCTGCCTACTCGAGTAGTATATCTTGTACTCGAGTAGCTCAACTCCTTCCCGTGAGAATTTTTTTTATGCTCGAGTAGATCTTCTAAAGTACTCGAGTAGTTGACTATATGTACTTGAGTAGTTGCCCTCAACTTACTCGAGTAGTCTTGATTTATATACCCGAGTAATTTCTCTCTGCTTACTCAAGTAGTCCTTAACCTACTCGAGTAGTTTTATACATACTCGTGTATATGACTTCTTTTTCCCTGAAATTTTTTCTAAGTCCAGATTTGACAAAATTTCAAATACCGTGATATGATTGGTCCACGTGTACGTCATTAAATCTGATTATAACTGTTATTAGTACTCCTATAAAAGGTCTTGTCTAATCGACAAACCCTAATCAGAAAAACAGATCTTTCAAGAAGAAAATTCTTCTGAGTTTTGCAGCCGTCGCTTTCCAAAAATAATCGTTATTTCCTCTCTCTCTTCACGGAACGAAAGCCGCCGCCGCCGCTGTTCTTCTCCGGTAAGGGTGTCGATCTTCAGAGGAAATAGACAGAAAAAGCTTTCCAGATCGAGATCGATTTTCAAATACTCATCTTCTATCCGATCGTGGAAGCAAGGAGTTCAGATCTACTGTTGCCGAGAATCATTCTTCAACTTTTCTGATAAAGCCGAACGCCAAGAAGAAGATTCTAGTTTCTGTGTTATTTTTCAGATCTGAACCAGAGAACTTCACTGTTTGTATTTGTTCAATACTTGTGCTTAATTTCTGTAGGAGAAATTTTCTCCGAGTGTAGGAGTTTTCCACTCTGAGTTTGTAGGAAGGTGTTTCTTCCGAGTTGTAGATCCAATTGGATTGGATTGAGATTGTAAGAACTTTATTCCGACGGTAGGATTGATTTTAAATCCGAGATAGTGGAGTAGCCGAGCCTAGTTTATTGCTAGATCGGTGAGGGAAAGTGGATGTACCCAAGATCGGGGAACCACTATAATTCTTGTCTCGTATGTGATATTTTAGTAGATAGATATGTGCTGTGCTCTAAGATTTTTTATTACGCAAAAGACACACAACTCACCTATTCACCCCCCTCTAGGTGATTTAGGTTAACAACTATTATCTTTCAGTTCGCGCCAACAGAGGCTGCAGTCGAACCCTAGACGTGCAATACTTCTTCTTTCCTCAAAAAAAGAAATGCGTGCTTTTATACTCTTCATTAAAATAAGCAACTGTCGGTGGTAGAGCTAGCGCGGCGTAGTAGGTCGTTTGACACAGTGCCGCCAGTTGTCCATTAAATTAGGAAAAATAGCGTAAACATATTTGTGCCACTTTTGAATACCACAGCGCGGTAAGGCTAGCACCCGACGGTAGCGGTTCATCCTTGATGCAGTCGAATTGACGGTCGTCGACATGGATAGCGCCTAGAGATAGTGCTAGCGCATTACGGTAACTATTTCTCCTCGGTATAGTCGAATTGCCTAGCGCCCGCAGTAGGGCTAATGCCCGGTGGTAGGGCTAACCCCCAGCGGTAGGGTTAACGCCCGGCGGTAGGGCTAATACCCAGCGGTAGCATTTTTTTCCTTGATTCAGTCGAATAGGCTAGCGCCCGGCGGTAGGTCACAGAGAAGAAACTTTGCATGCACAACATTAATTCTTCATCGCTAGCGCCGATGTAGGGCTAGTGCCCGACAGTAAGTCACGGACCTTGAAACTGTCTTTCTTCGTACCTATAAACCTGCATACTATACCCAAAATAAGTATGATCAAATATAATTGAGGATTTGATATTGTCAAACTAAAGAGTTGCGGACCATGGGTTCCAACAAACTCCCCTTTTTGATAATATCAATTCTCGTTCATGAGATATAAATTATTAGTAGCATGGTATAGTGTAATCCGACAATAAGCATGAAATATAAACATAAGTACAAAGTACGACTTCCCTTACATGTATGTTCCCCCTACATGTGTTCGCCCCTACACGTGATCTTCCCCTGGGTGACTAGTATATGACTTACTCATGAACAAACAAATCTCCCCCTTTTAATATTATCAAAAGGGAGAGGAAATAACGACAGTGGCTTGTGATTAAGTAGTGAGATGAAGTTTTGGCAAATTAAACACACAAATATGAGAGCAAAAGTAAATTTTTGACAGACCTAGCCAACATAAGATAAACATTTGATTTAGTTGATGGAAGAGCATAAGAAATTTTTGGACAGAGCATGTGAATTTAAATACACAAGATTTGACGTATAATGTCAGATGATTTATATAGTTAATACATTACAATAAATATTAATAATTTCCAGAACACGTCTGAAATTCATAACAACTCGGAATTTAACAAAATTCGCATCGTAGCTAAATACCGACGCTACGAATCCAATGACAAAGTCGAAACTCAAATTTGACAAACAAAACTCGGGCAAACACCTCCCAAAGCCAAAACACAAGCATTCCCAAAAAAGGCTCCAACGAGTCACAAAAACAGACCCGGCTCGCAAGGAAATATTGCAAACAGGCTAAACTCAGCCACACAGGAAACTCAAAGAGCAAAACTACGCTCTAACCATGGCAAATCCAATCATGCGCTAATGTAACGCCCTGACGTCAAAATTATGTCATTACAGGAATACAAATAACTACTGAAAAATCAGGAGCGTTATAAACCGCCTTCAAGCTTTCACACGGGTGTGAGGCGGTCTTGCCCGTGGAATTTGAGGTTTGGTCACCACGAGTCACAGCCGCCATTGGAAGAGATGAGGAATGGAGGGAAGAAAATGAAGGGGAGCTACAGCTCTTACTGGATAAGGTGGAAGAGCTTCGAGACATGGCTGACATCAGGCGGGAGGAGATCAAGTGGCAGATGGCCAAGTATTTTGACAAACATGTCAGGATCAAGCAATTCAAAGAGGGAGATCTAGTCCTGAAGAAAGTCAACGTCACGGGATGGTCAGCAACAGTTGGGAAGCTCAATCCTAACTGGTAGGGTCCCTACATAGTTGAAATGGCCCTAGAGTCGGGAGGCTACCACCTCCATTATGTAGAAGGGGTGACCATGAGCCATACTTGGAGTGGCGACGATCTGAAGCGCTTCTACCCATAGTTGGGGGTAAGATTGTAAATTTTATTATAATGAATTTATTGAATTTACTCATGTTTGTTTCTTTTGAAGATTGCAAAGAGATTGTGCTTTGCAAGACCCTTAGTAGATCCTGCTGTCCAGGCTTCCATTAGCTGGCAGGGCTGGAAGGCACACTCAGCATCGACTAGACTCGCTGTCCAGGCTCACACTAGCTGGCAAGGTCGTAGACTCTCTTAGGGGGTAAGGGAAGACTGTAACACCCCCTATCCGTCGCATAGCATATAGCAGTAGGTCCGGCCGGGGCCCGACGCCATATACCACGGACAGACCGGGTGGTTACGTATGGAAACCATCCAACCAATCTCAACGTCCTACACAGAGCATTCTAGCGGAAGCAGTTTATAAGTTGTAAACAATAACCCAGCATTAGAGCACGAATGTCCACTATTACAATAATTAGGAATGTTATACAAAATACCCAAAATCGGCCTTAAGGCCTTACAGAATGTTTCACTTGAATAATACATGATTTACAAACCACGGCACGCAGGCCGGTCATACATGAATAAAGCAATAAACATTTCCATTCGTGCCTTCGAGGGCCGGCTTCGCAAAAAGGGCTTTAGCCCGCTATTGACCGCTTGGTCCAGCTGCACCTGCAAGCAACAAACCACCACACGGTGGCAAAACAAGGCAACGGTCAGCAATGCTGACCAAATTATAACGACCCCGCCCCCAACTCGGGGCGGCGATGCTCCTTCCCTGCATTTCATTAGCATAAGCGAGTAATGCATATAACCATAGCCATTTCATCACAGACGTTGGCTCGCACGGCCACACGCCCCGTGCACTCAGGGCACATTCTCGGTGAACCGGTCGATGTCACGTCAATTAAAGCCATTAACATTCCGGACTCACCACCGCCACTTAGATGGCCATTCCTATGAGCAATTCGTCTTCCTGGCATTGGTCACGTCAATTTAAGCCATTGACCGCCGAAGACTCACATCTATGCCAACGGCGAGTGCCATGTAACTTTAGGTCTCTCTAACCCGAATGACATAGAGCGGGTACGGCTCCATCTAACCCGTGCTCACATCGCAACGACAATTTAAGCCATATGCGCGGGTCAAACTTTCACCGAGTCCCATTCTAACACAAGTCACATAACCCCGTTATGTTCAAGTTGGCTCTCAGGCCAACAAGTTTGCAAAATCTCGTATCCGCCCAGTTTTCCGGGTGCACCTTTGGGTTAGTCCACAAGGCTCCCTGCTGCAATCTACCGCGTAGAAAACCCGAAAAACACCCAATAGCACGGAGTCTTCTCCGGCCTTATGCAATGCAACATCACCGATCCGGACTAACATGTCCGGTTAGGCTTCAACCAAAATGCCTATGTCTGTTCTCGCATACGGACTCTAAACAACGGGGACTTCACATATCTACCCGAAGGAACGCCTCCAACTCTCCGCAAACTCGCGAGAGCGGGCTTCCTATGCTAAGAAAGATAGCGACTCATGCTCAAGTTGAGGATCGTTTCCCTTGAGTTCCTCTTTGGCGCCATCGAAAAGTAATCGGATAGAAATCACCGCACTTGCGTTGCCTCCGTGGATCCGGAGTCGGCTTGCGATTCGGAGCTCCGAAGCTCCTCTAATGGCGGATCTAGCTCCTCTTCTTCTTGCCTTAACTCTCCTTTCTCCAAGGATTTAGAAAGAGGATAAGTGGAAAAAGTGAGGGTTTTCTAAGTCAAAACCCGGGTATATCCCTTCAGGAACAACCCCCAGCCGTTGGATCTTCAGTCAAAGAAATGAACGGCTTTGATTCGGGGCTGAAATGCCCAATCTGGACCGAACACGGCCTGGCACACGCCCGTGTCCAGGGCCGTGTGCCTCATTCGCCGTCAAAATCGAATCACCTGGAACCTCACACGGGTATCGAACATGCCCGTGTTCGAGCTGACACGCCCGTGTTCCAACTGACACGGCCGTGTAGCCGGCCGTGTACCCCATGATTTTTCCCCGTTTTCAACCCGAGCACTGCACGGGTTCTAGGACACGCCCGTGTCCTTGCCCGTGTCACCTTGACACGCCTGGGCTCCAGGCCGTGTACACGGTCTCGACACTTCGCGGCTAAGTGTCGACACGGGTCGACACGCCCAGCGACACGCCCGTGTCGCAGGCCGTGTGTCATGTCTCGACACATTGTCGACACCAAAGTGTCGACTTCGCGGGACGAGTGTCGACACGGGTTGACACGCCCTGCGACACGCCCGTGTCGCAGGCCGTGTGCCGTGTCTCGACACAACGTCGAAGCACTGTGTCGAATTCACGCCTTAGTGTCGACACAGGCTTGACACGCCCTGGGACACGCCCGTGTCCCAGGCCGTGTGCCTGCAGCCAGAACTCAAATTGGCCCAAAACATCCCCCTTTGCTCCTTTGAGTTTCGGGGCGTTACAACTCTACCCCTCTTAAAAGAATTTCGCCCACGAAATTACATAAAGGGAAAAACATGTACAAAACTAAAATTTGTACCTGAGCGGAACAACTCCGGATACTCGTCAAGCATCGTCTGCTCTCGCTCCCAAGAGAGCTCCTCACGACCGCAATTGTCCCACCGGACCTTGACCATCCTGATCTCTTTATTGCATAGCCGCTTAACCTCCGAGTCCTCAATCCGCACGGGCTTGACTTTTGTCATTAGCCCACTATCCACCGGCACTTGATCGACCGCGATCACTTGCGTAGGCTCTTGCACCGCCTTCCGAACCACCGAAATATGGAATACATCATGTAAACCACTTAGCTCCACTGAAAGCTTCAGCCGATAGGCCGCTTCTCCTACTCGCTCCAGAACCTCGAACGGTCCAAGGTACCTCGGGCTTAGCTTTTTCAATCGCCGCACCCGCGAGACACCCTTGAACGGCTTGATCTTCAAGTATACATAATCGCCCACAGCGAACTCCACGTTCCTGTGCTTGGCATTATAGTACTTTGCTTGCCGGTCCTGAGCGAGAAGCAACCTCTCCCGAATTGTCCTCACCAAAGAAGTAGCATCATCCACTTCCGGTCGCTTATACAACTTTGACTCGCCCGTTTCTAACCAAGACAACGGCGTGCGACATCTTCTACCATATAGGGCCTCGAAAGGCGCCATCTGAATACTTGCTTGGTAGTTGTTGTTGTATGCGAACTCCACCAAATAAAGGTGGTCCTCCCATTGCTTTCCAAAATCCAAGACACACATGCGAAGCATGTCTTCCATCGTTCTATTGACCATCTCGGTCTGCCCATCCGTTTGTGGATGAAAGGCTGTGCTAAACTTCAGCTTTGTTCCCAACATTTGCTGCACCAGCCTCCAATCATTGGATGTGAACCGCCCATCTCGGTCACTCACGATGCTGCGGGGCACACCATGAAGCCGCACTATGTTATCCACATAAAGCTTCGCCAGCTTCTCCACCGGATCATCCTTCCTATGCGGAATAAAATGCGACACCTTCGTTAATCGATCGACCACCACCCAAATGGCGTCGTTCCCCTTCTGCGACCTTGGCAAACCATGCACAAAGTCCATAGAGATGTCGTCGAATTTCCACTCCGGAATAGGCAAGGACTTAAGAAATCCTCCCGGCTTTTGGCACTCCGCCTTTACCAAGGCGCAAGTTTGGCACTTCGCTACGTATAGCGCCACATCCTTCTTCAAACCCGGCCACCAAAACAGTTTCTTTATATCGCGGTACATCTTCGTGCTCCCCGGGTGAATCGAGTACTTGATATGGTGTGCCTCGTACAACAACTCCCCCCGTAAATTGTCAACACTTGGGACGCACAGACGACCATCTTTCCACAACAATCCGTCCTCCACGACGAATTGGGAATTTGACCCATCCAGAGCCTCTATCATGAACTGCTTCATATGAGCATCCATATCCAAAGCCTGCCGAATCCGATCAGCCAGGTCATATTGGACTTCAGTCCAATTCAGCACTGCTTCAGCACTAGATTGTCTATCCACACAAACAATCTCCAACGCCTCCAACTCCTGCACCAACCGCTCATCATGCACTGATAGCCAATTTGCTTGAGCTGGGGCTCGGCGACTCAACGCGTCCGCAACCGCATTCCCTTTGTCAGGCACTTAGTGGATCTTGAAAGTATAGTCCCCCAGGAACTCCATCCACCTACGCTGCCGCATATTCAGATCCTTCTGATCTATTAGATACTTTAGGCTCTTGTGATCGGTGTAGATATCAATCTTCACACCGTACAAATAGTGTCTCCACAGCTTCAAGGCAAAATTCACGGCCGCCAACTCCAAGTTGTGGACAGGATAATTCCTCTCGTGCACTTTTAGCTGTCTCGAGCCATAAGCTATCACGCTTCCGTGCTGCAGTAGCACGCAACCCAAACCGCTGCCCGAAGCATCGCTATATATCTCATAGCCTTCGGTTCCAACCGGCGAACTCAGCACAGGCGCCGTGGTCAACCGACACTTCAATTCCTCAAAAGCTCGCGCGCACTCCGGCGTCCAAACGAACTTATGCTCCTTCCTCGTCAAAGTAGTGAGAGGTAACGCTATCCGCGAGAAGTTCTCTACGAAGCGCCTATAATAGCCGGCAAGCCCCAAAAAGCTCCGGACTTCTGCTACCGTAGCAAGCTCAGGCCACTCCCGTATCACAACAATCTTCGCCGGATCCACAGCAATACCCTCTCCACTCACTATATGCCCGAGGAACGCCACTGAGGATAGCCAAAACTCGCACTTCGAGAACTTGGCATACAACTGATTTCTCCTGAGTGTCTCCAACACCAAATGGAGATGCTTGAAGTGATCCTCCTCACTTTGCGAGTACACCAAAATATTGTCGATGAAGACGATCACGAAATGGTCCAAGTACTCCCTGAACGTCCTGTTCATCAAATCCATGAACACTGACGGCGCATTAGTCAGCCCAAACGGCATGACCGTAAACTCATAATGCCCGTATCTCGTACTAAACGCTGTCTTCGGGATATCACTCTCCCTTATTCGCAGCTGATAGTACCCAACCTTGAGATCTAACTTCGAGTACACCGTCGACCCAACAAACTGATTGAAGAGAACATCAATCCGGGGGATCGGGTACTTGTTCTTCTCAGTCAGCTTGTTCAGCTCCCGATAGTCAATACATAATCTCAAGCTTCCATCCTTCTTCTTAACAAAGAGGACCGGTGCGCTCCAAGGCGAAGAACTCGGGCGCACATACCCTTGCTCCAACAACTCTTGCAGTTGAACTTTCAGCTCCGCCATTTCCTCAGGCGCTAGCCGATACGGAGATCGTGACACAGGCTTTGCACCTGGCACTAGCTCGATCGTAAAATCTATCTCCCGTTAAGGCGGGGCTCCAGGAAGATCTGCGGGGAACACATCAGGGTATTCCGATACCACTGAAATACAATCCATCGCGGGCTTCGGCTTTGCAACCTCCACTAGTGTAAAGAACAGTTCTGCTCCGGCACGAACCGCCTTCACCACCTGAAGAGCAGACATCAACGTCTTGCTCGACCCCCTTTAAGCCCGTAAAAGTCGTCTCACAACTTGCTCCCAGCTTGACTTCCTTGCTACCGCAATCTATATGGGTCTGCTGCTCCGAGAGCCAGTCCATGCCAAATATGACGTCAAACTCCACCAACGGAAGTAAAGACGCCCGCAGGTCAAACTCCTGCTCTCCAATACGAATCTTAACATCGCAGATCCTATCCGCTCGCATCGAACACCCATTTGGCAACAGCACATCCAACTTATCCCTCGCCATTGAAGAAGGGACTCCGATGCGTAATACAAATCCTTCGGACAAGAAGGAGTGTGAAGCTCCCGTATCAAAGAGTGCTCGTGCCGGATTTTCACAAATCAACACAAATCCTAAACAAGTAGTGGTAAGGTAACATGTGCATAACAATCATATGAAGAAATTGACTTGCTATAAATTAAACCGTACCTGTCACCACATCAGCTTGTTTAATGGCCTCCTGTTGGCCAAGATTGTAGACCCTTGGTTGGGCCGGAGCATAATGGGATGCGGTCGACTCCACCGCCTTGCCCTTCTCTTCATAAGTAGCTCTCGGCTTCCTCTCGGACTTAGGACGTCCGCTCCAACAGTCACGGGCGAAATGCCCCGTCTTTCCACATGTAAAGCACGCGCCCGGGGTCCGACTCGTAGTCGCCCCAGAAGCGCCAGAAGGAGCTGGACCCGAAGTCCTATGCTTCTTGAAAGACCTCCGATAGCCGGACTTTGAAGTAGTCGACACTCTGAACTCAGATTTCTTATCAGCCAAGCCTTTCTTCGCTTGTACATTCTTCATGTCCTTCTCCAAGGACCGGGCAGTATTGACCAAGGTTAAGAAACCATGCGTCATCGGCCCTGAAAGTAATAATCTTAGCTCATCCCTCAGGCCTTCATAAAAGCGATTAGTCTTACGCTCCTCATCCATGATGGTGGAGCTAGCATAACGACTCAAACGCGTAAACTCGTGGAGATATTCATTCACGCTCCTCTCACCCTGTACTAACTTCAGGAACTCATTCTCCAACGCTATCTTCTGCGTCGAAGGGAGGTATCTGGCCAAAAATAATCTCGAGAACTCCTCCATCGAGACATCACAAAGTTGCCTACCTCTCAGTAAGTGCATCTCCAAACCTTCCCACCACATCCTCGCTTCACCGTCCAGCAGGAACGTAGCGATGGTGGTCATTTGCCACTCCTCCGTCTTCGTCGCTGTCATGACTCTCTTCACCCTGGAGAGCCAGTCTTCAGCCTGAGATGGGGTTCCCAACCACGAGAATAGCGGAGGGTTAAAGCTCATTACATGCTTCAGCTGCCTCTCAGTTGCCCTCCTTGGTACTATTGGTTTCACAATCACTTGCTCCACCCTCCTCGGCTCAGCCTCTTGCAGAGGTACTTGCTCCATCACAGGAGCGGGCTGCTGCGCTTGCCTTCCAGGCTGCGCATTGATCACGGCCAACACCGCTTCAGTAACCAATCGTATATTTTCAGCCGTCAGAGGTGTTGCAGGAGCAACATCTGGTGCACTACTAGCCTTAGAAACTCGGCGTTCTGACGGCCCAACACCACTTCTGGTCACCTATAGTGGTACAAAACACCGTTAAGCGACCAAACAAATTGCAAACAGCAATTATAGGAACACGCAGGTTCCGCAAACACGAGTATTTTCATTCCTAAGTGGACATTCATGGGTTCTTTTTACTGTTATTACGATGACGCACACGATGTGCTCACCACCCCTTAAAAAGAATTCGCCCACGAATTCAGTTTAAGCCCGACCAAAACCAGTAGTCTGATACCAAATTGTAACACCCCCTATCCGTCGCATAGCATATAGCAGTAGGTCCGGCCGGGGCCCGACGCCATATACCACAGACAGACCGGGTGGTTACGTATGGAAACCATCCAACCAATCTCAACGTCCTACACAGAGCATTCTAGCGGAAGCAGTTTATAAGTTGTAAACAAGAACCCAGCATTAGAGCACGAATGTCCACTATTACAATAATTAGGAATGTTATACAAAATACCCAAAATCGGCCTTAAGGCCTTACAGAATGTTTCACTTGAATAATACATGATTTACAAACCACGGCACGCAGGCCGGTCATACATGAATAAAGCAATAAACATTTCCATTCGTGCCTTCGAGGGCCGGCTTCGCAAAAAGGGCTTTAGCCCGCTATTGACCGCTTGGTCCAGCTGCACCTGCAAGCAACAAACCACCGCACGGTGGCAAAACAAGGCAACGGTCAGCAATGCTGACCAAATTATAACGACCCCGCCCCCAACTCGGGGCGGCGATGCTCCTTCCCTGCATTTCATTTGCATAAGCGAGCAATGCATATAACCATAGCCATTTCATCACAGACGTTGGCTCGCACGGCCACACGCCCCGTGCACTCAGGGCACATTCTCGGTGAACCGGTCGATGTCACGTCAATTAAAGCCATTAACATTCCGGACTCACCACCTCCACTTAGACGGCCATTCCTATGAGCAATTCGTCTTCCTGGCATTGGTCACGTCAATTTAAGTCATTGACCGCCGAAGACTCACATCTATGCCAACGGCGAGTGCCATGTAACTTTAGGTCTCTCTAACCTGAACGACATAGAGCGGGTACGGCTCCATCTAACCCGTGCTCACATCGCAACGACAATTTAAGCCATATGCGCGGGTCAAACTTTCACCGAGTCCCATTCTAACACAAGTCACATAACCCCGTTATGTTCAAGTTGGCTCTCAGGCCAACAAGTTGGCAAGATCTCGTATCCGCCCAGTTTTTCGGGTGCACCTTTGGGTTAGTCCCCAAGGCTCCCTGCTGCAATCTACCGCGTAGAAAACCCGAAAAACACCCAATAGCACGGAGTCTTCTCCAGCCTTATGCAATGCAACATCACCGATCCGGACTAACATGTCCGGGTAGGCTTCAACCAAAATGCTTATGTCCGTTCTTGCATACGGACTCTAAACAACGGGGACTTCACATATCTACCCGAAGGAACGCCTCCAACTCTCCGCAAACTCGCGAGAGCGGGCTTCCTATGCTAAGAAAGAGAGCGACTCATGCTCAAGTTGAGGATCGTTACCCTTGAGTTCCTCTTTGGCGCCATCGAAAAGTAATCGGATAGAAATCACCGCACTTGCGTTGCCTCCGTGGATCCGGAGTCGGCTTGCGATTCGGAGCTCCGAAGCTCCTCCAATGGCGGATCTAGCTCCTCTTCTTCTTGCCTTAGCTCTCCTTTCTCCAAGGATTTAGAAAGAGGATAAGTGGAAAAAGTGAGGGTTTTCTAAGTCAAAACCCGGGTATATCCCTTCAGGAACAACCCCCAGCCGTTGGATCTTCAGTCAAAGAAATGAACGGCTTCGATTCGGGGCTGAAATGCCCAATCTGGACCGAACATGGCCTGGCACACGCCCGTGTCCAGGGCCGTGTGCCTCATTCGCCGTCAAAATCGAATCACTTGGAACCTCACACGGGTATCGAACACGCCCGTGTTCGAGCTGACACGCCCGTGTTCCAACTGACACGGCCGTGTAGCCGGCCGTGTACCCCATGATTTTTCCCCGTTTTCAACCCGAGCACTGCACGGGTTCTAGGACACGCCCGTGTCCTTGCCCGTGTCACCTTGACACGCCTGGGCTCCAGGCCGTGTACACGGTCTCGACACTTCGCGGCTAAGTGTCGACACGGGACGACACGCCCTGCGACACGCCCGTGTTGCAGGCCGTGTGCCATGTCTCGACACATTGTCGACACCAAAGTGTCGACTTCGCGGGACGAGTGTCGACACGGGTTGACACGCCCTGCGACACGCCCGTGTCGCAGGCCGTGTGTCGTGTCTCGACACAACGTCGAAGCACTGTGTCGACTTCACGCCTTAGTGTCGACACAGGCTTGACACGCCCTGGGACACGCCCGTGTCCCAGGCCGTGTGCCTGCAGCCAGAACTCAAATTGGCCCAAAACATCTCCCTTTGCTCCTTTGAGTTTCGGGGCGTTACAAAGACCCCGAGTAGACCCATTGTCCAGGCTCTCACTAACTGGTAGGGTAGTAGGCTCGTTTGGGGGGAAAGGAAATAAAAGGGTTGCAATTTTGATATACCCCAAGAGGATCCCGCTGTCCAGGCTTCCATTAGATGGCAGCGCTAGAAGGCTCACTTCCCCGAGTAGACACACTATCAGGCTCTCATTATCTAGCAGGGTCATGGGCTCACTTGGGGGGTAAGGAAGACCCCGAGAGGATCCCGCTATACAGGCTTCCATTAGCTGACTGGACTGGAAGGCACACTCGTCCCCAAGTAAAACCGTTGTCAGGCTCTCATTAGCTAGCAGGGTCGTTGGCTCGCTTGGGGGGTAAGGGAAGACCCCGAGAGGATCCCGCTGTTCAGGCTTCCATTAGCTGGCAAGGCTGGAAGGCACACTCCGCCCCGAGTAGACCCGCTGTCCATGCACTCACTAGCTGGTAGGGTCGTAGGCTCGCTTAGGGGGAGAGGAAATAAAAGGTTTGCCTTTTTGAAAGACCACAAGAGGATCATGTTGTCCAGGCTTACATTAGCTGGCAGGGATGGAAGGCGCACTCGGCCCCAAGTAGACCTGCTGTACAGGCTCTCACTAGCTGGAAGGGTCGTAGGCTCGCTTGGGGGGAAAGGAAAGAAAAGTTTTGCGATTTTGAAAGACCCCGAGAGGATCCCGCTGTCCAGGCTTCCATTAGCTGGCAGGGCTGGAAGGTGCACTCGGCCCCGAGTATACCCGATGTCCAGGCTCTCACTAGCTGGCAGGGTCGTAGGCAAGCTTGGGGGGTAAGGGAAGACCCAGAGAGGATCATGCTATCTAGGCTTCCATTAGCTGGCAGGGTTGGAAGGCGCACTCGGCCCTGAGTAGACCCACTGTCTTGTTGGTGCTACCATAGAGATTCGGAAGTGATCAGGCATGTTGCCTCACTGCCAACTCAGTATGAGCCTATCAGGGTCGCAAATAAGATTGTGGAGAAATTAGGAGTTTGGATCTGTATGGTACGGCTCATATGATGAGCAAAAGGGACTGAAATATTCTAACGCAAAAGCATTGAGTGCGTTGAGACCAGTCAATGCTTTCATTGAGTTAAGTGTTAACTTGTCGAATGATTTAATTGAATGTGCTAAGTTGACTCACGGATTCGTCGAGTATCAAGTGTTGATTCGTCGCTTATCGCACTTAAGCATTGAGTGCATTGAGTCCACTCAGCGATTCGTCGAGTAAAGGAGTTTACTTGACGAGTCTGGCACTTAGGCGTTGAGTGTATTATATTCACTCAACGCCATTCGATGTTCTGGCCTATGGAGCAGAGTTCGTCTAGCTGATTTCGACAAATGACATTTGACGTTCTGGCCTTTGGAGCAGAGTTCGTCAAGCTGAGTTCAACGAATGAAGTTCGACAAATGCTAGCCTTTGGCGCAGAGTTCGTCGAGCTGAGTTCGACGAATGACGTTCGACGAATGTTGGCCTTTGGCACAGAGTTCATCGAGGTGAGTTCGACGAGGTGAGTTCGACGAATGACGTTCGACATTCTAGCCTTTGGCGCTGAGTTCGTCGAGCTGAGTTCGATTAATGCCCATACTAAGTCAAATGTTGACTTGCTGAATTCTGGAATGAAAGGTTTGATTAAAGTCCTAATTGAAAGATAAATTGTATTTTGAAATGTAGTACTAATTTGTTTTGCTTGTATTCTTGTAGAATTTCCATGGCAAGTGGTTCACACTCCACCCTGTCCCTCAGAGTGATCCTTGAGAAGGAGAAGCTGAGTGATACTAATTATTTGGACTAGTATAGGAACCTGAGAATTATTCTCAGGTAAGAGCGCAAGCTCTATGTTTTGGAAGAGATATCCCCTGATGAGCCTGGCGGGAATGCACCACGTGCTGATAAAGATACTTATAAGAAGTATCTCGATGACTCCTTAGACGTCGAATGAGAGGGGTTTTATTTATAGCCCCACCCCCGGTCACTTAGCGACATCTGAGGGATCTTGCTCGACTGCAGGCGAGCAACTGCCCTACTCGCCTACCTAGAGAGTATACGGGGAGCACTCCATACTCATACAGGCCTTCTACTATCTTGAATGTTGACTCTGACCCATGCTGGGTGTTGACTTTGATTTCTTATTGACCTGGCTTTGGAGGGATCCACCCTCGACAAATATGGGTTGTACAAGTGTGTTTTATATTTTGAACATGTATTGAGCTTAAGCCCTTGCTCTCCTTTTTGCTCATTGTTGGACTATGTTTTTCATATATATATATGAATATGTCGTGATTATGGACTTAGTTAATTTATAATTTAATCTTGCCTCTATCCTCGCTGGTCATGTGATATGATCGTACTAGCCTACAGGATTGGCGTTATGCGGTGACGACTAACCTGGGAGTTGGTGTTACTGTAAGGCGGGGGTTCTAGGCATAAAACCTCCCTCGGCCATGCCCAAATACCGGGAGTGGAATTTTACATGTGTCGTAGTAATTATTAGAGCTTAAGGTTTTGTTTGGAACAACTTATGTTAATGAATAAGTTGTTGATTGAAAAGTGACATTGAATATAGATTTTATAAACGCAATGATAAATAAGACGTAAACTGTTTGATAGTTTGTCCATAAGTGTTTATTGGTTCATTCAAATATAAGGGTTCGTTTGTTTTTTTTTCAGGCGCGATTTTTCGACCCGGAAGCAATTTTTCGCTCGGATGTGATTTTTCGCCCACATGCAATTTTTTCAGCGCGGATGAGATTTTTTTGTCCCGGGCGTGATTTTTTCACCCGGGCGCGATTTTTTGGCCCGGACGCGATTTTTTTGTCGGGACACAATTTTTCGCCCAGACACACTATTTTCGGTCAGATGGGATTTTTCGCCCAGACGCGGTTTTTCGTTTCGAAAGTAATTTTTCTCCCAGAGGAGAATCTTCGTACTAGACGCAATTTTTTTGCTCTGGCACAATTTTTTCACCGAGTCGCATTTTTTTCGCTCAAACGCTCTTTTTGCCTGGACTCGATATTTTTGACTGGACGTGATATTTTTGCCCGGACATTTTTTCGCCCGGAGGTGATTTTTTCTCACGGACACGATATTTTCGCCTGAAAGTAAACAAATGCATCTGGGCGAAAAAAATCACGTCCGGACGAAAAAAATCCGTTCTGGCAAAAAAAATACACCGGGCGAAAAATTCGTGCCCGGGTGAAAAATTGCATCTTTGCGAAAAAATTGTGTCCGGGAAAAAAAGCGTGCTCGGTCGAAAAAAACGCGTCTGAGTGCTCGAGAGTGGAGCAAACGCTTGTTCAAGGGTTGCGCGGATGGAGGAGAGAAGGGCGTTGATCCAAGTGTGGAGATGGTTAGGAAGGTTGATCAGGAGCTATCGAGCAGACGGTTGACGAGCGGAGAAGCTTAATGAGCAGCGAAGAAGCCTAATGCGCAGAGAACAAGCTTGCTGAGCAGAGAAAAAGCTTGCTGAGTAGAGAGCAAGCTTGTTGAGCAGGGAAGAAGCTTGCTGAGCAGAGAGCAAGCTTGCTGAGCAGAGAAGAAGCTTGTTGAGCAGAGATCAAGCTTGTTGAGCAGAGAAGAAGCTTGCTGAGCAGTGAGCAAGCTTGTTGAGCAGAGAAGAAGCTTACTAAGCAGAGAGAAAGCTTGCTGAGCAGAGAAGAAGCTTGCTAAGCAGAGAAGAAGCTTGCTGAGCAGAGAGCAAGCTTGCTGAGCAGAGAAGAAGCTTGCTAAGCAGAGAGCAAGCTTGCCGAGCAGAGAAGAAGCTTGCTGAGAAGAGAAGAAGCTTGTTAAGCAGAGAGCAAACTTGCTGAGCAGAGAAGAAGCTTGCTGAGCAGAGAGCAAGCTTGCTGAGCAGAGAAGAAGCTTGCTGAGCAGAGAAGCTTGTTAAGTAGAGAAAAAGTTTGCTCAGCAGAGAAGAAGCTTGCTCAGCAGAGAAGCTTGCTGAGCAGCGAAAAAGCTTGCTCAGCAGAGGAGAAGCTTGCTGAGCAGAGAAGCTTGCTGAGTAGAGAAAAAGCTTGCTCAGCAGAGAAGCTTACTAAGCAGAGAAAAAGCTTGCTCAGCAGAGGAGAAGCTTGCTGAGCAGAGGATAAGCTTGCTCAGCAGAGGAGAAGCTTGCCGAGCAGAGAAGCTTGCTGAGTAGATAAAAAGCTTGCTCAGAAGAGAAGAAGCTTGCAGAGCAGAGAAGAAGCTTGCTCAGCAGAGAAGAAGCTTGCTGAGTAGAGAAGAAGCTTGCTCAGCAGAGAAGAAGCTTGTTGAGCAGAGAAAAAGCTTGCTGAGCAGAGAAAAGATTGCTGAGCAGAGAAGAAGCTTGCTCAGTAGAGAAGAAGCTTGCTGAGCAGAGAACAAGCTTGCTGAGCAGAGAAGAAGCTTGCTCAGCAGAGAAGCTTGCTGAGCAGAGAAAATGTTTGCTCAGCAGAGAAGAAGCTTGCTGAGCAGAGAAGAAGCTTGCTCAGCAGAGAAGCTTGCTGAGCAAATAAAAAGCTTGCTCAGCAGGAAGAGAGGGGCCGCTAGCAGCGGCAACAACAGACTTCGCCTGTCGCGGCCTAAATGTCACTCTTGCGATAGGCTTTCCATTAATCAAGAAACAAAATTACAGCTTGCTAAAGTACCTTTACATGAGAAATAAATAAAGGGTACAATGGGGGAAGCTGCCGGTTAAGGAGGGAGTTGTCAGAGGCTAAGGAAAAGAGGCTGCTGGCAGGCCGCGCGGCTTGATGGCAAGCAGCGGACTGGAAAACTGAGTTCGCACGGCTTGATGGCAAGCTGCGGAGGATTGGAAAACTGAGTTCGCAGGTCTTGCTGGCAAGCCGCTGTTTTCCTCCTACGCGTCATCCTGTCCCCAAATGAGAGGTATCATGGGCTATTTATAGGCCCGTGGAATATCTTATAGAAGCGGTGTACAACCCCGTGTCCGGGAATAAGGTCGCCAGGAACCAGACCGATCGGGCTGAAAATAGTGGGCGAGCTCGGCAGTAGAAAAGTCGAGCCCGAGCTCGGCATTCGTCGAACAAGAGATCGACATTCGTCGACCGCGAGCTCGGCATTCGCCGAGCTAGTCCAAGAATCGTCAAGCTGAGGTCGACTAATGGAGACCAACGGATGGGTGAGCTCGCCGTCCCAGCTCGCACTCTCGCAACGGAGCTAGGCAATAGTAGGCGAATTGGATCTGTCGAGGTGACCAAGCTCCCCAGCTCGCCTGGACCCATGAGGTATTTTTTATTGTTTTGCCCTCACTGGTCTGCCTATAGCCCTTCAAAATAGCAGAGTTTGGCAGTTGGCATACCCAGCCAAGGGTTTTCTGGTAACTTCATGTCAGTTCAGTTTGGTTATTGGCAGTTCAGATTCTGAAAACTATAAATAGGACCCAAGGGGTACCCCAGAAGGCATGCTTCCTGTGCTCTTTTGCTCCAGTTTTCAAGTGCTTTCTGAGGGTACCTTAGCTCGGTCTTTGGCTAAGGAGGGGAAGCGTTCTCAGATCTTCCGGGTATGTGGTGGGTCCTCCCCACCGAGCCCTTGGGTCAGTTCCCCTTGTTTCTTTTGTTGTTTTGCTTGCAGGAGTGAGTAGGTGCACGATCACCCCTTCCCCAAGGGTGAACTCCACAGGAGACCATTTTTCGGTTTCAACATTTTGGTGCGGTGAGCGTGGAGTGTGGTCAGTGCAGAAAAGCTTCAGCGAGCCCGATGACAGGAGGACAGGGATCTAACAGGACGGACTCCCCCCCCCCCCCCCGCCACTCGCCACGGTGGGGATGTTCGAGGATTTCAGGAATGAGGTGCTGAACCTCGTCAAGTTCGCACTCGGCACGCGGGCCGAGTGCTCGACTCCGGCAGCCCAGATTGCGGCCGCCCCCTATCTGGGCGAAGACGCCCACGGCAGGCGAGCTGGGAGGGAAGTGGCCGAGGAGGGCCGGGGGTGCGAGCTCCCCGGGCGCGAGCTCTTCCCGGCTCGGCGGGCCGAGGACGGTTCGGCGAGCTAGGCTCGCGAGACTCGCCAGCTCGCCCAGCAGGGGGAGGCAGCCCCTTCAGCAAGTTGGTCTCTTTAGCTCCAGTTCCATAGGGGTTCAGGGAACCCGAGATGTCCTACTACACCGGGAAGGGAGACCCGGTCCAACACGTTCAATGGTTCGAGGATGTAGTTTCAATCCGGCAGATGTCAGACAGGTTCAAGTGTCGACTCTTCGCTATCACCCTCAAGGAGAAGGCAAGGGAGTGGTTCCACCAGCTGCCGGCCAGCTCAATATACTGCTTTGAGGACCTACGTTGAGATTTCATGCTGAGGTTCACTACCTCGAAGAGGATGAAGAAGGAGTCAGAGACCCTGTTCCACATCAAGCAGGGGGTGAATGAGACGTTGGGGAGCTACGTGGATTGGTTCCAGGAGGAGGTCACCCAGGTCCAGGAGATGTTGGGCCATAGTTTGATGATGGCCTTTACCCTGGGCCTATAGCAGGATTCTTCAGGATGGAGCTGAAGAGAGTCCCCCCCCTCCTACAAGGACCTGATGGAAAGGGCGGCGAGAGAGGTTGACAGTGAGGCTTCAAACCTGGAGTTTGCGCGGAAGCTGGCCAGGTGGGCCATGAAGGAGGAGAAGGATTCGAGAGGAGGAAGAGGACAGGAAGAGAGGAGAGGAGAGCCCAGGCAGAGGGAGCAGAGGCAGCTCCAAGGGCAACAACAGCCCAGGTGGGGGCATCAGGAGCCCGACCGTCGGCTGGGCTGGAGGCCCGAATGGCAAGGGCAGGGGCCACAGAGAGGGTACCAAGGAAGGGATCGCCATCAAGGGGGGCAAGATCAATTCCATCCCCCGGGATGGAGGCAGGCCCCGAGGCCCCGACTCCCCGACCAAGAAGAGGTTATGGCCATAGCCATGGGGGAGAGGAGGAGAGTAGCAAGGAGGAGGAGGAGAGAAGTTAGGGTGGAGTTGCCCAATTGCGACTTCCATCAGGAGGAGGGGCACGCCACAGCCACGTGCCCGGAGTTTCTTGAAATGAGAGGGAATAAGGAACAGCAGCAGCAGCAGGGGCGTCAAGAAGTGAGGATCGAGGCGGTCCTGCCTCGGGCGGAGGAGGACTGTTGCGAAGACCGGGTAGATGTCGGAACCCGAGGAGGGATCGGAGTGATCCATGGGGGGGGGGGGCTTGAGGCTTCCCGAAAGGCAAGCTTCCACACCATGTATCATCGGAGCGTTGCCTCCACATCCCAAACCCCACCCCCAGAATAGAGGTTCACCTTCTCCAGGAGTGACATGTCGGATCACGAGGATCCATTCTGTGATGCGCTGGTCATCCAGACAGCCATCAAAAACTTTACCGTCTCTCGGATCCACGTTGACAATGGAAGCTCTCTCAACGTCGTCTTTAAGAAGGCGTTTGATGCGATGAAGGTGGAGGCGAAAAGGATGCTGGCCTCGGATGGACCCTTGTTCGGGTTTTCGGGGGAAGGGAAGGAAGTGGAGGGAGGAGTCGGCCTCCATGTCACCCTGGGGGGCAGTCCAGAAACTGCAGGTTTGTCATCTTGGATGCCCCCAGCAGCTACAACGTCATCTTCGGGAGGCCCCTTATCAACGCCTTCCGCTGCGTCCCCTCATCATTCCATCAGTGCTTGAAGTTCAATGCCGAGGGGATTCAGGTCAGGGTCAGGGGGGACCCTAAGGTGGCGCGGGAACGCTATGTCATCGTCGTGAACTCCATCTCTTGGCAGGAGGGAGTTGAGGAGATGGGGCGAAGGATGGAGGAGGCTGAGCAGGAAGCTGGCAGGGAGGAGCTGGAGGTGGAGAGATGTGCTGAGGAGGAGGCGGCAGGAAGAGATCAGGAGGAGATGGCCAAAGTGATGGCCGTGGAGGAAGAGGTGGAGGTGGAGGTCCCTGACCCGGAGGAGAGGGATGCTGAAGGATGGGGGGAGCAGTCCAGGTGGGAGGCTACAGATGAAGTGGTGGAGTTGGAGGTCCTCACCCGTGGAGGCAGGGTGGAGAAGGTCCGCGTCAGTGGAGGGTTGACCCCGGAGGACCAAGGAGGATGCTGGAGTACATCCAGAAGAGTGTGGATATCTTCGCATGGAATGTCGTGGAGATGCTGGGAGTTGATGCCGATGTGGCATGCCACCACCTCAACCTTGACCTGGGAGCACGCCCCGTCCAACAAAGGAAGAGGTCCACCACGGACAAGCTGGAAGAGCCCATCAGAGAGGAGGTGGCAAAGCTTCTCAAGGCCGGCTTTGTGACCGAAATATAATACCCCGGCTGGGTCTCCAATGCAGTCATGGTCAAAAAGGGAGATGGCTGGTGGCGAATGTGTATCGATTTCTCTTTGCTTAATAAATCTTGTCCCAAGGACTGTTATCCCTTGCCTCGAATCGACGTGCTGGTTGACTCAGCCGTTGGTTTTTCTGTAATGAGTTTTTTAGATGCCTTTTCAGGTTATCATCAAATCAGGATGCACCCCCGGACGTCAAAGATGTCTCATTCATCACGGGGGATGGATGTTACTATTACAAGATGATGCCCTTCGGGCTAAAGAACGCAGGGGCGACCTACCAGAAGATGATGGATAGGGTCTTCAAAGAGCAAAAGGGGAGGAACCTGGAGGTGTACGTGGATGCCCTCATGATCAAGAGTCGGGATGTGGACTCCCACCTCCAGGACCTAGAGGAGACCTTTGCTACCCTGCGCAAGTACAAGATGCGATTGAAGCCCCTGAAATGTGTCTTCGGGGCTAGCAGGGGGGAGTTCTTGGGGCATCTCCTCACCCCTGCGGGGGTCGAGCCGAATCCTGACAAGGTCAAGGCTATAATGGAGCTAGGGTCGCCACGGAACACCAAGGAGGTGCAGCGCCTGACAGGGAAACTGGCAGGGCTGACTAGTTTCCTCTCCCGGGCTGGGTAAAAGTGCTCCCCCTTCTTCAAAACACTAAGGTGCGGTCAAAGGTTTGAATGGACCAAGGAGTGCGAGGAGGCATTCCAGGCCCTCAAGATGCAGTTGACCCAGGCTCCGCTGCTCCAAGGTCCCAAGGAGGGGGAGGACCTGTTTTTGTATCTCGGGTTCGGGGAAGAGGCCTTGAGCTTCGTCCTAGTTCAGGAAGAGGGGAAGAAGCAGCTCCGTATTTACTACGTGAGTCGGGTCCTAAGGAAGGCTCAGCTCCAGTATCCAATTTTGGAGAAGCTGTCTTTCGCCCTGATCATCTCAGCCCGAAGGTTGCGACCTTATTTCCAGGTACACTCAATCCAAGTGGTGACTGACCATCCTCTCTGTAACATCTTTGAGAGGGTGGAGCATTCTGGAAGGCTGGCCAAGTGGTCGGTGGAGTTGAGCGAGTTTGACGTTTCCTTCATTCCCCACCTCTCGATCAAAGCTCAAGCAATGGCCGACTTTTTGTCCGATTATGTGATTGAGGTGGCGGAGGAAGAGCTCACTTGTCCGACTCCTTGGAACGTGAAGGTGGATGGCGCCTCGAGGAGGCATTCCCTAGGAGTGGAGGTGATCTTGGAGAGCCCTCAGGGGACTAGAATTGAGCAGACAGTGGTGGTACACTTTCCCATCACCAACAATCAAGCTGAGTATGAGGCCGTGATAGCAGGGTTGCGCCTGGCCAGGGAGCTGGGGGTGTTGGACGTGGAGGTCCTTACCGACTCCATGGTGGCAGCTTCTCAAATCAATGGGGAGTTTGAGGCAAGAGAGTCTACCTTGCGGCTATACTTAGCCAAGGTAAAGGGGGTCATCGGCACGTTCCAAACTTTTTCCATCCAGCACGTGCCCCGGGAGGAGAACGAGCAGGTCGATCTACTGGTGAAGCATGGTCCTCGGGTGGGAGGTACTATCACCGACCTATTCCGCCCTTCCATTGAAGAGCGGGAGCTCATGAAGATAGATCAGCGGCCTTCATGGATGGACCCGGTCACAACCTTCCTCTCCATGGGAGAGTACCCGGAGGGGGGAGATAAGAAGAAGCTCGGGAATAAGTCGGCATACTACCTCGTACAGGACGGGCAGCTGTACAGGAAGACTCTCTCGGGGATGTTGGCTCGTTGCATGGCCGAGGGGGAGGTACAAAGAATCATGGAGGAAGTCCACTCCGGAGAGTGTGGGAGCCACTCCAGGAGTCGGACCCTGGAAGGGAGAATTGTCAAGCAAGGGTACTTCTGGCCCACCCTAGGCCGCGATGCAATGGAATTCGCAAGAAGGTGCCACAAATGCCAGTTGTTTGCGCCCCTCCAGCTACAGCCAACTCAGCGACTCAAAAGTATCACAGCCCCCAGGCCCTTTGCCATTTGGGGAATGGATTTGGTTGGACCGTTCCCCCAGGACAGTGGGCAGAGGAGGTTCCTACTGGTGATGATCGATTATTTCTCCAAGTGGTTGGAGGTAAAGGCGCTGGCCAAGGTGACCTCCCAGGTTATCAAAAACTTTGTTTGGGGTGAGATCATCTGTCGCCATGGGCTGCCCCAGGCCATTGTCACGGACAACGGGCCCCAGTTCGCCAGCGCTGAGTTCACCAGCGCTGAGTTCACCAGCTTTTGCGAGCAGCTTGGAATCGACCTCAGGTTTGCCTCGATCCATCACCCCAGGAGCAACGGGTAGGTAGAGGCCGCGAACAAGATCATCATCAACCTCCTGAAAAAGAAGGTGGAAAATCTGAAGGGGAGCTGGGTGGAGCAGCTTCCCGAGGTTCTATGGGCCCTGAGAACCACCCCCAACACAGCTACAGGAGAGACCCCCTTCAAGCTCTCCCATGGGTGTGAGGCAGTGCTCCCCATGGAATTTGAAGTTCAGACACCTCGGGTCGTTGCGACCGAGGAAGGCAGGGAAGAATGGCAGGAGGATAATGAGGAAGAGCTGTGGCTTTCCCTCGACATGGTGGAAGAATTGCGGGACCTTTCCATCGTCCGACAGGAAGAGGTGAAGAGGAGGATGTCTAAGTACTTTGACAAGCACATCAGAGTCAAACAGTTTACGGAAGGGGACCTGGTACTTAAGAAAGTGGATACAGCAGGAAGGTCGGCAACAGTGGGGAAACTCAACCCTAACTGTGAGGGACCATTCATTGTAAAGGAAGCACTAAGGTCAGGAGGGTATCGACTCCAAAATGTGGAGGGCGGGGCCCTAAGTCTCACCTAGAGTGGTGACGACTTGAAACGATTTTTTCCTTAAAACATGTAAGTGGTGCTCTGATTTTTAATAAAAGTTCTTTAAACACGCCAATGTTGTCGCAATGAGCTCGCATGAAGAAGTGAAGTGAATTTGGACCCCGAGCAGATCCCGATGTTAGGATCTCACCTAGCTGGCAAGGCTGAAAGTCACTCAGTGTCATCCTTGGGCCTCGAGCAAATCCCGCTGTCAGGCTCTCACCAAGCTGGCAGGGCTGGAAGTCACTCGGAGTCATCCTTGGGCCTCGAGCAGATCCCGCTGTCAGGCTCTCACCTAGCTGGCAGGGCTGGAAGTCACTCGATGGTGTTAGTAGTGGACCCCGAGCAGATCCCGCTGTCAGGCTCTCACCTAGCTGGCATGGCTGGAAGCCACTCAGTATCATTCGTGGACCGCGAGCAGATCCCGTTGTCAGGCTCTCACCTAGCTGGCAGGGCTGGAAGTCACTCGGTGTCATCCTTGGGCCTCGAGTAGATCCCGTTGTCAAGCTCTCACCTAGCTGGCAGGACAGGAAGTCACTCGATGGTGTTAGTAGTGGACCCTGAGCAGATCCCGCTGTCAGGCTCTCACCTAGCTGGCATGGCTGTAAGTCACTCGGTATCATCCTTGGGCCTCGAGCAGATCCCGCTGTCAGGCTCTCACCTAGCTGGCAGGGCTGGAAGTCACTCGGTGTCATCCTTGGGCCTCGAGCAGATCCCGCTGTCAGGCTCTCACCTAGCTGGCAGGACTGGAAGTTACTTGATGGTGTTAGTAGTGGACCCCGAGCAGATCCCGCTGTCAGGCTCTCACCTAGCTGGCAGGGCTGGATGTCACTCGGTGTCATCCTTGGGCCTCAAGCAGATCCCGCTGTCAGGCTCTCACTGAGCTGGCAGGGCTGGAAGTCACTCGATGGTGTTAGTAGTGGACCCCGAGTAGATCCTGTTGTCAGGCTCTCACCTAGCTGGCAGGGCTGGAAGTCACTCGGTGTCATCCTTGGGCCTCGAGCAGATCCTACTGTCAGGCTCTCACCTAGCTGGCAGGGCTGGAAGTCACTCGATGGTGTTATTAGTGGACCTCGAGCAGATCCTGTTGTCAGGCTCTCACCTAGCTGGCAGGGCTGGAAGTCACTCAGTGTAATCCTTGGGCCTCGAGTAGATCCCGCCGTCAGGCTCTCACCTATCTGGCAGGGCTGGAAGTCACTCAATGGTGTTAGTAGTGGACCCCGAGTAGATCCGGCTGTCAGTCTCTCACCTAGCTGGCAGGGCTGGAATTCACTCGGTGTCATCCTTGGGCCTCGAGCAGATCCCGTTGTCAGGCTCTCACCTAGCTGACAGGGCTGGAAGTCACTCGATGGTGTTAGTAGTGGACCCCGAGCAGATCCGGCTATCAGGCTCTCACCTAGCTTGCAGGGCTGGAAGTCACTCGGTGTCATCCTTGGGCCTCGAGTATGTCCCGCTGTCAGGCTCTCACCTAGCTAACAGGGCTGGAAGTCACTCGATGGTGTTAGTAGTTGACCCCGAGCAGATCCCGCTGTCAGGCTCTCACCTAGCTGGCAGGGTTGGAAGTCACTCGGTGTCATTCTTGGGCCTCGAGCAGATCCCGCTGACAGGCTCTCACCTAGCTGACGGTCTGAAGGTCACCCAGAGAAGTCCTGCCCCCCCCCCCCCCCCCCCCCAGGTAGTGCCTAACAAACTTGGCCCTTATAAGAGAGGAGATCTCGGCATGGGCGAGTTCGAGCTCGCTAATTCAGCTCAGACTCGGCAGAAGATTGGCAAGCTAGGGCCTTGGACCTCGCTAAGAGGAGGCGGGTCCCGCTGGGCCACCTTGTCCCCCCACTATGTTTTACTCAGGAAGATTTAGAGAATTTGGTCTCACATCGATAAGATGACGGACAGCTCGTGAGCAAGCTGGGGAGAATCCTGAGAATTGGCAAGCGAGGCCCTCGGACCTCGCCAAGGGGAGGTGGATCCCACCGAGACGCCCCATCCCCGCTTTATTTTACTTGGACAAATTTAGTGAGTTTGATTTTTTTGATTAAGAAGGCCAAGGACAGCTCGCGAGCGAGCTGCGGCGAGTCCTGGGAATTGCCGAACACTCAAAGTACTCTCTCGTGGGCGAGTCCTAACACTATCCTACTCGCAGTACCTATCTATGCGAGGTCGGCTGGGGAAGGCCTCGCAGATATACAAAACGCAGCAAAAAGAGATGGAAAAAATGGCTCGGATATGATCAAAAATCTTTTTCATTAAATAATGATATTTACAGGTGGAGCTCGCCTCGGCGAGGAAACAAAAGAAAAGCATACACATTTAGACCTCGCCACCCCCCCCCACCGGACTGGTCCTCCCCTTTGCCTGACTGATCCTGGAAACCCTTCCCGAACAGCGCGTCAAGGCTGTCTTCCTTCTCGTTGGGAGGCGTCGCCGGGAACAGGCTCGGCATCAGATCCCAAGCCAAAATCTCCTCGCACCCCTCCACCAACACCCCCGTATCCTTCATCATTTGGAGGGTGCATTCGGCATCTTGGATGGAGTTGATCCTGAAAGTGCAGGTTAGATCTGATATACTCTAGAGGGGGGTGAATAGAGTATGGTGCTTACTAAAAACTTTTTACAACTTTTGTTGTATTCCTAAGTTAACAGGGAAGCAAATAAATTAAAGTGAACACAACAACTATCTAAACACAGAGCAATCATAGAGCACAGCCAGAAAGCAAAAGAAAAGAGCAACCAGAATAATTTTGAAGGGATTTAAAACCCTGTACAGGAATTGGAAAGAGGGTGATAGTGTCTTCTCTATCAACAATCAGAGAGAAGACTTGTTGATTGATTGTAGCAGATCTTGCTCCCCCTGAGATCTTGAATTGGTCAGGAATGCTGGAGCACTGCTTCAGGGTGATAGGTCTTCAATGACCTAGAATGCCTGGACCAGAAATGCTTCAGGAACTTCTTTTGACAGATAGAACTTTGTTGTCATTTGAAGTTGTCCTGAGAATGGAGAGAAGAAGACTCTTGATTGAATTTGATTGTTCTTCTTCTTCCTCTTGAAAAAGTTCTCTGGTCAAGGCTGATTGCAGTCAAGAACTTTTGATTTGAGAATGTTTGTTCTTTACTGCAACTTCAGAGTGACTGTCTGATTGTGTGTATTGCTTGTTGTACTGTAATTCTGTTACTCTATCATTGCTTGATTCTTTTCTCTCTTACTGTGTGTGTAATTTATGTCTGACTGAGGAACATTCAAACTTTTGAATGTCGAGCAGTAATTGCAGTCAGCTTTGGAAAGAATCAGCAATCAATGACTTTCCTAACTGTCCCATGGAAAATGGCATGTAATCGTCCATAGTCAATGCGCGTTCTAATGGTAACATTCCGAGAAGATCTGGCATTAAATGTTAAGGAATCAGCGTCAAGAAACGGGACGGGAAACTTGAAGAAAACCTAGTCTAGATTCGTCGAACGAAGAACACAATTCGTCGAGCTGCACTTGTGTTCGTCGAGCTGAACTTGAGTTCGTCGAGCTGAGCTTGAGTGAGTTCGTCGACTAGACAATCTTCATTCGTCAAACAGATAGTCTTCATTCGTCGAGCTGAGAATCAAATTCGTCGAGCTGAGAAAAGTTCTGGACTTAGACAAAATATTCTGCATCTGCTGAAATGCTATGTCGACATAAATTGGTGTCGACAGGTTGATCTTGGTGTCGACACAAAAACTCTGGTGTCGACATGAGCTGGTGTCGACTGATATCCTGATGTCGACACAAATCCTCTAGTATCGACATAAGCTGGTGTCAACACAAATTGTCTGGTGTCGACACAAACCCTAAGTGTCGACACAAATTCTCTGAGTCCAGAAATAGTCGAGTAAAGTATAGCATTCGTCGACCTGAGAAGCTGTGAACTTGAGGTCCAAGTTCGTCGAGCTCACATTATAATTCGTCGACCGAAGCTTGAAGCTGGACTTAGAAAAATTTGAAGTTCTCCTGATTTTGGCTTGATGTAGAAACTGAGTCTTCGTCGAATAGAGAACACAGATCATCGAGATCAGCACTAAGAATTGCCTCACGATCGTCGAGCGCAGAACTCCTTTCGTCAAGCTGAGTTCGACGAACGTCGAACTCACTTTACTTAGACTTGAAAACTTGTTAGACTGGAGTCTCTGATGGTCTTGTTGAAAGCTGGTCCATCTGGAGTTGAGCCTAAGGACTTAACCTAGACTCTAGGACACAAATTGACCCTTACTATACATGATGGGTCACATCCTAAGTCAGTAAACCTAGCCCAAATCAACTAGGGATCCAACAATCTCCCCTATTTGGGTGAGGTCACTAACAGAGACTCAAAACAGGAAAACAAAGCAAAAACAGAGATATATCTGACAGAGAATTATAACACATGCAACAGATATATATATATACACAGCTTTGTTTAGCAGATAGCATAGTTTGAAACACAAAAACAGACAGAAATTGAAACAACAAGAAAATTACTTCTTTGGCTTCTTCTGTTGAGGTTTGTCTTCAGATGTCTGCTCTCCTGTCTTCTTGAAAATGATTTCTCTCTTTGGATCTCGAGCTTGAGCTACTGTCATAGTCATGTCAGCTGCCCCAATAATATTCAATGAAGTTTCTCTGGGGACAACTGCTTCTGGGTGAAGTTTCATATAGTCATCAACATTAAACAGTTTATTGCCTTTGTCAAACCTTTTCAGCTCTTCCTTTCTATACTTTGACATTGTTGAAAGACCAGAGATATCTTTTCCTTCTGCTTTGGCATTATTTATCAATGATAGACCAATCAGCTCTTGGTACCTAGCCATTCTTGCAGTATTAGCAGTTTCTGGATCTTCAAAAGGAATTGGAGGAGAGAGAGGTCTTTTTGGACTATCAGCTTTTTGAACTTCAGAACTTTGTTGCTGCTGCTGCTGCTTATGCTGTTGACTTTGACTTCCTGAGGAGGATGGCCTCTGCTGGCTGCTTCCAGAAGATCTCCCTGACTGTCTCTGATAAGTTTGCATTGGGGCAGATCTCTGGGAGTTAGAGCCACTGGCACCAGCTGCTGTAGGAGGAGGAGGAGGAGGATCCTTCCTGTATCTGTACAATGGAGGAGGGGAATATCTCCTGCTTCTCTTTCTATCTTTCTGCTGGTTTTTGGAGAGCCACATCCATGATGGCATACCCTTATAAGGAGCAACATTGTGCAGAATATAATTGGGAGTGTCTGCAGTGGGATTTGGCTTGGGAGCTGGAGGAGGAGCAGCCTTTTTCTTCTTTGCCAACAATCTCTTTTTCTTACTAGCTGCATCTTCATCAGAATCATCATCATCATCATCAGAAGCTGAATCCTGAGGATTATCATATAATGCATCCAAAGCTTTTAAAGCTTTATCAGAAACAATAGCCTTTTCTAGAGAAGGGGCAGAAGATTCAGGAATAGGGGTTTCAGCAACAAGAGAAGAAGTAACTGTACAAGAATCAGAAACAAAAGAGACAGAGCTATCAGCTACTGCCTTATTCTCTTCTTCAATGTTAGCCTGAATAAGTTCATCTAAAGTAGGCATTGGAGAGTCATCCATAACAAAATCTGGTGCTGAAACTGGCACTGAAGTATCTTCTGGAATGACCTCTGGGCTAGAAGCTGAGAGAGCAAAATTGTCACAGAGTTGCTTAGCAACTACTGGACTGGCTGGAGAGGTATATGGTATAATAGCCAAATGTGGCTTAGAGAAATCTGCTGGAAGAGATTGCATATATACAGTATCAAAATTACTCAATAAAACAAGCAAATTCACTGTGGGATTTAAATAGAAATCACCAACAGGTTATATTTGTGCAACTGACTCATCCAAATCAATGTCAGTATCCATAAATTGAATTAACTCAATCATCTCAGAATCAAAATCTGACAAAGTTGTTGTATCCTCATCTGAATCTGTAACTACTGGAGAGAGAACTGCTGCTGTGACTGCTGCTACTACTGCAACTGCATCTGCTGCAACTTCATCACTGAGCATCTCCCCCTGCCTGGGTTCAGGAGAACCTAGAGCCAGGCCCCTAGATGAAGAGGGGACAACAGATATAAGAGAGATCTGGGTAGATAAGGAATTGATGGAGGTCACAAGAGGTGTAATGGCCTCTTGGATGAGAGATTTTATGAGAGGAGTGAGCAATGAGATGATGGTAGATGGATCAAATGGGGAAGGGGAAGAGGATGGAATGGGAGGAGGAATAACAGATGGAGTGGGGGCATCTGACATGATTGTGTCTGAGGGTATGATGTAAGATGGAATGGTGGATAAGTGTGGGGAAAGAGGAGACTGTGGAGGTGTAGGAATTGTTGTCTCATGAGGGCAAACTGGAGGAGTGAGTTGTTGATTAACTTGCAGAGGGGAAGATGGAGGTGAAGATGGAATGTTTGTAAGATCAAGTGGTGGAGAGGAAGGAGGGGTAGATACATAAGGAGGCTTCTTTGGAGGAGGGGGTGCTGGAAGAGATGGTTGAGATGGAGGAACCTCTTCAGCAGGGTGGGGAGCGGCCTTTACAGCCCTTGTGCTCTCTGAAGTTTGGAGGGAGGAGGAAGAACCCTTTGAGGGCTTGGAGATAGTCCTCTCCCACCTGCCAAACAGAGCGCATGTGAGGCACTTACTGGCATTTATGGAGATGGTCGGGGAGACCATACATTCAACAGTCTTCTCCTTGAGAAATATTCCCAATATTCTGCCAAAGCAGACTTCCTTCTTGTTGTTCTTCTTCTTGATCAATTCAAAGAAAACCTTACTCCAATCAACATGTCTCTTATTCACTAATGCACACATGATTAGAAATTGGTGACGGGTAATATAGTCATGAGCAGAGTGCTTGGCCATCAGTATTTTTCCCGCAATGTCCGCCAGAAACTGGTAGGCGGCGGACAGTTGCTTTTTCAACAACTTATTAGGGTTGTTAACAGAATAACCCATCAGTTTCAGCATATCATTGAATTCCTCAGAATCCATTTCCATGTTATCTTCTCCGTTTACTAAACCAAATATGTTAGAAAGAACCGCAGGAGACAATGAAACAGTAGACTCCCTATATTGCCGGTCAAAACATCATCTTCAGAAATAGTAGATGTATATACCCATTCTTTTATTTTTGTTCCATGTAGTTTAATGTGTCTGGTCATGAAGTCCTTTAAATTGAGTTCTTCCAGTAATTCCAAAATATACAGAAAGATGGGGTCAGAATGTTGAAACGACTCAAAATCCATGTCGAATCCGGTGTCAAACTTCATTGCAACCAAAGCTCCTGAGGGAATCATCATTGATGTCTTGCAAGAAAAACACAGAGAGAAACGGCGATCAAGAGCAAAGGAACTGAAAGCGCGGGACGGAGGTCGAAGAAAATCTAGATATAAGATTTTCAGAATATGAATCGACAAACTCCGTTCCACGAAAGAAAGAAAACTTCTTCGAATTGAGCTCGACGAAATAAATTATAGACAGATAATTCGTCGATCTCATCCAGAAGAATCGAAAATAGTTCGTCGAACTCCGTTCAACGAAATGTCTTCTGAAGCAAAGTTCGTCGATCTCCGGTCGACGAAAATTGTTTCCACACACAGAGAATTCATCGATCTCCGTTCGACAAGAATCTCTCAAACTTTCCCTAATTCGTTGAACTTCGTTCGACGAACTCTGGAAAAATCGTCGAATGCAGACAGAAACTAGGTTAACTCTTCTCCATTAATCATTCCCAGTTGATTTATAAAGAACAGATGGGTTTTCTCATCCAATGGCTTGGTGAAAATATCTACTCTCTGTAGATCAGTAGGAATATGGATCAAGTTAATTTTCTTTTTGTCCACATTATCTCTAATGAAATGATGTCTTATTTCAATATGATTAGTCCTAGAATGGTGAACTGGATTCTGTGCTATAGCAATAGCACTAGTATTATCAAAAAATAATGTTGAATTATTTAATTTGACACCATAGTCTAAGAGTTGGTTTTGTATCCATAACATTTGTAAACAGCAACTACCAGCAGCCATGTATTCTGCTTCTGTAGTTGATGTAGACACAGATGTCTGCTTTTTACAAAACCAGAAGACAAGTCTCATACCAAGGAACTGGCAAGTTCCAGAGGCACTTTTCCTGTCCACTCTACATCCAGCATAGTCAGCATCTGAGTATCCAGTTAACTCAAACTCTGACTCTACAGGATACCAGAGTCCTAGACTAGGGCAACTCTTTATATATCTCAAAATTTTTTTTAGGAAAATAAGGTGAGATTCTTTAGGGTTCACTTGGAACCTAGAACAAAGGCATGTGACAAATATTATGTCAGGTCTGCTAGTTGTTAGGTATAATAGGGATCCAACAATTTCCCTATAATTTTTCTGATCCACAGGTTTTCTTGCTGCATCAGAATCCACAACAGCATTTGTAGCCATAGGGGTTTTCATCCCTGAAGCATCACCCATCCCAAACTTTTTGATAAGCTCTTTAGCATACTTAGCTTGGGAGAGGAAGATATCATCTGGGAGCTGCTTCACTTGGAGACCAAGGAAGTAGGAAAGCTCACACATGCTACTCATCTCAAATTTAGAATGCATGAGGTCAGCAAACCTCTTGCACAATTTGGGATCAGTAGACCCAAAAATAATGTCATCCACATATATTTGTACTAACAATATTTGGTCCTTATGATGTCTAGTGAAAAGTGTTTTATCTATGGTTCCTCTTGTAAATTTATGCTCCAAAAGAAAGCTTGCTAGGGTCTCATACCAAGCTCTTGGAGCTTACTTTAAACTATAGAGAGCTTTATGCAATTTAAAAACAAAAGAGGGTTGAGTTGGAGAGATAAAACCTGAAGGTTGTTCTACATAAACCTCTTCTTGAAGTACTCCATTCAGAAATGCACTTTTGACATCCATTTGGTAGACCTTGAATCTCTTGTGAGCTGCATAGGCAAGGAATATCTTAATGGCCTCTAACCTTGCAACAGGGGCAAAGGTTTGGTCATAGTCTATTCCTTCCTCTTGTCTGTAGCCTTGAGCAACAAGCCTAGCCTTGTTCCTCACTATGTTGCCTTGAGCATCCAACTTGTTCCTGTAGACCCATTTGGTTCCAATAACTGGGTAGTTATGGGGTCTTGGAACCAAATCTCAAACTATACATCTCTCAAACTGATTTAGCTCCTCTTGCATTGTAATGATCCAGTGGGGATCTTGCTCTGCCTCATGAATGGTGAGAGGTTCAATTTGAGAGAGAAAACATGCATGCATCAAGTCTTGGTGAATCACTTTGACAGAACTCTTGCCCTTCAGCTTTGTACTGTAATGGGTCCAAAAAGATCCATGTGTAACAGATACAAAATCCTAGGTGAATCACTCTAATTAAGTGACTTGAAGCTATTTTTGGTTTGCTTGCCTAATTGACAAGCCCTGCAAAGTCCTTCCTTCTTGTAGGGGCCAGAAGGTAGTCCTCTAACAAGGTTGTCCTTGGATATCCTAGCAAAGGTTCTAAGGTTTATATGTCCTAATCTTTTATGCAATAGTTCATTAGGTCTACAAAAGGAATTGAACAAGCATATATCTACTTTAGTTGAAAGAAAATCTACAAGATAAATGTTACCTTTCCTTTTACCTGTCAACACAGTTGTGTTATCCTCTGATTTGATTTTGCATGATGATTTGCTGAAAGTCACTTGGTAGCCTTCATCACACAGTTGACTGATGCTGATTAAGTTGTGCTTCAGTCCTTCCACATAAGCCACTTTCTTGAATGTGACTGAGTCAATCTGGACTGCACCATATCCTTTTGTTAGTCCAAAGTTTGAATCACCAAATATTACTTTGGGTCCAAGTTTGGCTTTGAAGGAAGTGAAATTCTCCTTGTTTCCTATCATGTGCTTTGAGCACCCACTATCCAGATACCATTGTTGGTTTGATGTTGGATATGTCTTCACCTACACATAAAACAGTTTATTTGTTTTTGACCCAGTTTACCTTGGGCCTAGTTTGATAACCTTTAAAATCTGAAATAAAAGACATCTCTGGTTGACTCTTGTAGCCTTCAGGATGATATCTCCTAGGAGGTATTATCCATTCAGTATAAGGGTTAAACCATTGAGACGTAGGACCTCTAGGATTGAAGTTTGATTTGCCTTTGAAAGATTTTCTAAAACTCTGAGCTCTGTTCGACGATCTCTGAGTTGAGTTCGATGATCTTGGGTCAGATCGTCGAGCTCCATTCGAAGATCGACTATGCTAGAGTTCAGGGTTCAGAGATCGTCGACCTGAGTTCGACGATTTAGCCTGAGATCGTTGAGCTCCACTCGGCGATCGTCATGCTCCGTTTGACGTTTTCTGTTAAACTTTTGTTTTCTTAGGTAAATCAGAATTCTTCCTAGCCACCTCTACAACTCCCTTACCTTTATCTGAGATAAACTTGATTGGGGTTGTTAATACTATAGGTTAGCTGGATGAAGCACCCAAGCCCAGTGTACTATTGAATCTTGAGTTCACTGTGCTTGTGATGTCCATTAGTTTGATACTTCTCCCATTGAGGGATTCTTCAAACTTCTTGGCCTCTGATAGTTCACTTTTCAGTGAGGCTATCTGCTCCCTACAGCATTCCAACTCCTCAGAGAGTTTGAGGTTATCTAATTTTAAGGTGCTTTGTTCAGATAGTTGATTTCTAAAAGAAATAATCTCTTTTTCAGATTACAATAGATCTAAACAAAGTGCCTTAAATTCACATTTAAAGTCCTCTGAATTAAAATCAAATGAGTCTATTACCTGATCCTCTTCAGATAGAGTTTCTGATTCAGACTCTGACTCTTATTCTGCATCAGTGTTGTGTTAAGAGGCATTGATAGCCATCATGCAGAACTCCTTTTCTTCAGCATCATCTTCATCATCACTTGAGCTGGATGAAGCTTTAGATTCTTCATCTGTTTCACTCCAGGTTTCAGCTACAAACCCCTTCCTGGTATGTTTGTTCTTGTTGGATGAGGGTTTGTCATTGTTGTTTTTCTTGAAGTCTTTGTCTCTTCTCCTTTCTTTCCTGTCCTTCTTGTCCTTATTCTGAATTTCTGGACAGTCAGACACAAAGTGGTCTGGTTTCCTGCATCCAAAATAAATAATTTTTTTTTATTGGACTTATCATACCTTGGCTTTTCATACTCTCTGGATGACTTTTTTCCTGAAGTCCTTCCTGGCCATTTTATAAAACCTTTTGGCCAGTAAGCTTAGCAGATCTTCATTGCCTGTGACCTTGTCTTCAGGCTGATATTCAATAGCTTTGAATGCTATTGATTTCTCTTTTCTGATTGCTGGTGAAGCAACCTTCTGCTCTTCTTCTCTGTTCTTGATGAGCAGTTCATAAGACTTGAACTTGCCCAAAAGAGCCTCAGTGGTGATCTCATTTAGGCTTCTGGCATCCTTGATTGGCCAGATCCTTGAGTCCCAAGTGTTGGGGAAGCACATTAGGATTTTGTCATTGAGTTCAGCCAATGAGATCTCCTTGTCCAAGGTTTTCAGTTCATTGACTATAATACTGAGTCTGTTATACATATCAGCAACTAACTCACTTTCTCCTTTCTTGAAGTTCTCATACTGAGTTATGAGATGGGATCTTCTATCTTTCCTTTCATATGCAGATCCTGATACTATTTCAGATAGTTTGTCCCATATCTCCTTTGTTGATTTGCATTCACCTACTTTTTGAAATATTTCATCAAACATAGTCTGGGCTAAAATATTCATTGTCTTAGCATCTGCCACTTTCCATTTTTTGATTTCTGCATCTGTTCTTGAAGGAGGTGGAACAGCACTGGTACTTGTATTTTCTGGGGGTCTTGGACACACTGTCAAAACAGTATTAAAGATATCTTCATCAATAGAGTTCATGTTTAATCTTATCATTGCCTTCCAAAGTGCAAACTTAGATAGATTGCACACTGGAGGTCTGGTGCTAGCATAATCTTTGTTTTGGGTCATGTTCTGTGAAGAAATAGATCTAATAGCAAACTTAAAACAGACAGATCTAACTAGAGGGATCTTTGGGTTCAGGTGTTAGCCTGTGCAACCACTAAGGTGTGGTGTTTTAACCAACCTGCCTCTGAAACCAATTGAAAGTGCAGGTTAGATCTGATATACTCTAGAGGGGGGTGAATAGAGTATGGTGCTTACTAAAAACTTTTTACAACTTTTATTGTATTCCTAAGTGAACAGGGAAGCAAATAAAATAAAGTAAACACAGCAACTATCTAAACACAGAGCAATTACAGAGCACAGCCAGAAAACAAAAGAAAAGAGCAACCAGAATAATTTTGAAGGGATTTAAAACCCTGTACAGGAATTGGAAAGAGGGTGATAGTGTCTTCTCTATCAACAATCAGAGAGAAGACTTGTGGATTGATTGTAGCAGATCTTGCTCCCCCTGAGATCCTGAATTGGTCAGGAATGCTGGAGAACTGCTTCAGGGTGATAGGTCTTCAATGACCTAGAATGCCTGGACCAGAAATGCTTCAGGAACTTCTTTTGACAGATAGAACTTTGTTGTCGTTTGAAGTTGTCCTGAGAATAGAGAGAAGAAGACTCTTGATTGAATTTGATTGTTCTTCTTCTTCCTCTTGAAAAAGTTCTCTGGTCAATGCTGATTGCAGTCAAGAACTTTTGATTTGAGAATGTTTGTTCTTTTCTGCAACTTCATAGTGACTGTCTGATTGTGTGTATTGCTTGCTGTACTGTAATTCTGTTACTCTATCACTGCTTGATTCTTTTCTCTCTTACTGTGTGTGTAGTTTATGTCTGACTGAGGAACATTCAAACTTTTGAATGTCGAGCAGTAATTGCAGTCGGCTTTGGAAAGAATCAGTAATCAATGACTTTCCTAACTGTCCCATGGAAAATTAAAACGGCATGTAATCGTCCATAGTCAATGCGCGTTCTAACGGTAACATTCCGAGAAGATCTGACATTAAATGTTCAGGAATCAGCGCCAAGAAACGGGACGGGAAACTTGAAGAAAACCTAGTCTGGATTCGTCGAACGAAGAACACAATTCGTCGAGCTGCACTTGTGTTCGTCGAGCTGAACTTGAGTTCATCGAGCTGAGCTTGAGTGAGTTCGTCGACCAGACAATCTTCATTCGTCAAACAGACAGTCTTCATTCGTCGAGCTGAGAATCAAATTCGTCGAGCTGAGAAAAGTTTTGGACTTAGACAAAATATTCTGCATCTGCTGAAATACTGTGTCGACATAAGTTGGTGTCGACAGGTTGATCTTGGTGTCAACACAAAAACTCTGGTGTCGACATGAGCTGGTGTCGACTGATATCCTAGTGTCGACACAAATCCTCTGGTGTCGACATATGCTGGTGTCGACACAAATTGTCTGGTGTCGACATAAACCCTAAGTGTCGAAACAAATTCTCTAACTCCAGAAATCGTTGAGTAGAGTATAGCATTCGTCGACCTGAGAAGCTGTGAACATGAGGCCCAAGTTCGTCGAGCTCACATTATAATTCGTCGACCGAAGCTTGAAGCTGGACTTAGAAAAATTTGAAGTTCTCCTGATTTTGGCTTGATGTAGAAACTGAGTCTTCGTCGAATAGAGAACACAGATCGTCGAGCTCAGCACTAAGAATTGCCTCACGATGGTCGAGCGCAGAACTCCTTTTGTCGAGCTAAGTTCGACGAACGTCGAACTCACTTTACTTAGACTTAAAAACTTGTTAGACTGGAGTCTCTGCTGGTCTTATTGAAAGCTGGTCCGTCTGGAGTTGAGCCTAAGGACTTAACCTAGACTCTAGGACACAAATTGACCCTGACTATACATGATGGGTCACATCCTAAGTCAGTGAACTAGCCCAAATCAACTAGGGATCCAACAGATCCGCAGCATCTTGGCGAGGTCAGCCTCACCAAAGACCCTTGGCCTTTTGTAGGGGAGGGTAGGATCGACGCCGCTGGGCTCTAAGAAGATCTCCGCCTGACGGCGGACCTCGCGATTGAGATTCTGGTTCTCATCCTTCAGCTTCGCATTCGCCCCCTCCAGCTCGGAAAGCCGGACGTAAAGCTGGCTGATCTCCTCCTCTTGCTCGGCATTGCGAGCCCGCAGCTCCCCGACGGCTTTGGCGTCCTGACAAAAGAAAAGTTCATTAATGTCGGTGCAAAATTTTTTTCAAAATAAAAAAGAGAAGGTGAAGCCCGATACTCACCAATCCGTCGGCGGCCTGGGCTAGGAGACCCTCGGCGATGTCAAGCCGCCTCGACTGGTCGGCGACCTTATCCTTGGTGACATCGCGAGCCTGCTCGGCCTTTTGGAGTTGGTTGCTGAGGATGAAGCTACGGCGGGTCAGCATGTGTTGAAGCTCCATGGCCCGCAGATGGGCCTGCAGACCCTCATGGCTGAGCTACTGCAGGGTCATGTTCTTGTAGGCCTCGGCATCCTCGCAGCCATAGAGGCCGAAGCCGAGGGCGTAAGTATGGCCAGTGGCGGGCTCGCGGTTGTGCCAGGAAGGATGCAGGGTGGAGATGGAGACCTGATGGGCCAGCTCATCCCACTGCACCATGGGCTCCCCCGCCGAGTCCTTCCACCGCCCCCCGAAGCTGAAGAGGGGATGTTATTTCGGCGCCCCGTGCTCATGAGCCGCCCTCTTCACCGATGGAGGTGGGGAGATCGCCGCCGCGGGAGCAGGAGCCTCGCCGCCCTTCCACCCTTTGCTGGTGATCTCTTTCAGCGGGCTCTCCGGTGACGTGTCGGGGATGGTCTCGGGCAAGCTTATGTATTTGGGGCTGGATTGATGTTGTTGATGTTGTTTCCCCCGCGGAGCGAGCACGGCTATCTTCATCTTTTTTGATAATGGCTGGTGGTGTGGCGGGTTCGACCCCGCATCCTCAGACCGCATCTTGCTGGAAGAGGGTTGGGAGAAGGCCGCCTCATCTCGGCAGGCAGCCGCCGCCTTCTCGCGAGCAAGGGGGTCCGGGTGCAACCCCGGGTCCGCAAATGGCGGGTTCGCGGGAATCAACCGCTCCCCTACAAGAAAAAAACTTGGAAAGAGTTAGAGCACTTTCAATAGCAATATGTCGATCTCGGCAACCGGGCGAGCTCGACAATACGGGGAGAGCAATACCTTCGCCGGGTAGGACAGGGAGAAGCACGTCAAGGCCCCTTCGTAGGTAGGCGACCTCGAAGTCCTTGTGGAGGAAGTATTTGTGGAGCTTGGCATCGTTGCCGGACACGGCTGGCGGGCGGTAGACCTCCTCGCCTTTCTGCTGCGGCGAGTACGGGATGTTGTCGAGATCGCCCTTGACAAAGGCGATCCTGGTTATCCAGTTATGATGCTTGTTCGCGATCTCGCGAACTTTTATCAGCGAGCCGCCGAAGTAAGCGACCCCATCCGGCATCGCCTTATAAGAGAAGAGTTTCCTGAACACTGTCAGTTTGAACTCTATCCTCTCTTGCCGAAGGTAGCTCGCAAACGTCACCATCATGGCGATGGCGTTGGAGTTTAGCTGTGCAGGTACCACGCCATAGTACTTCAAAATTTGTCGGATCTCCGGCCAGAGGGGAGGTGCAACCCCACCTCAAAGTGAGAGATGGGGAAGGCGAGCTAATCGTCGTAGAAGGTATTGATGGCCTCCCCTTGCCTCGGCCGGCGCGCCTTGAAGCCCGGCTGCACATGTTCTGCCTCGAACTCCGCGGCTCCTCCTCGCTAGTATGTCCCTCGAAGAAGCAGTAATCGGTGAAGTGCTGGGCGCACTTGCTGTGTCCATAAGCATCGGGTTTGGTCTTGCCCATGCTCGTGAAAGAAGACGGGGCACGAGTAGAAAAGGAGAGAAGCGCAGAAAGAAAGAGAGAGCGAGAGCATAAAAGCAGCTGTACGGGGGTTGGTGGTGGGGGGGCTTTTTATAGAGAAGGAAATCTGGGGCCCGGCTGTCCAATCGGCTCAGCTCGCCGCCCCAGCTCGCCACCCCCATCTCGCCACCCCAGCTCGCCGACTTCCGGCGCGTCCCAACCAAGGCTAAGTCAAACAGAGCAATATATTATTTGAATACCGCACGTCCAAGAATGTTTTAAAGTTACTTATTACAAAGACCAAGTGCAGGAATAAAAAAGCGGGGCGCGCGAGCAAGGGGAACAACAGGAGGCGAGTACCGGTCAGCTCGGCAAAGGAGCCGCCCTTTATCTACCCCGGCCTCGCACCCCCGCCCCCCAGACTGCCGCGCATGAAGCAGCTTGCGGATCTCCCAAATTCTCTACGCCACCGAGAGGCCGTCGTCTATCTCATCCAGAAGCCGAGAAGGGGACGTCGTCTCGCCAGCCTGGCCGCTTCACACCTCATCAACAAGGCGCGCGTAGTCGCGTTGTAGCGTAGCGACTCGTTGACCCCTGCACCTCACGCAGCCCGCACACCAGCTTCTTGAGAAGCTTAAACTCCCTCGTCGTCAGCTTGTCTTGATCCACTTCGGGGCCCAGGTAAGAGTCCAGCGAGCTTGGGGAGGGGAGGGGAGAGTAGTGGGCTGCCCGCGAAGATTCCTCAGCAACGGATTGGCTGGGGGAAACTGTGGAGACAAACATCAACAAAAAGAGGAATGCAAGAAAATCGCATGAGGTAGGAATCCAAGCAAAGTTGACCTGACGAGCTATGCAGCTCGAAGGAGATGTGGGGAGGAATGAACCTCAGATCCTTCCCACGACCTGGGTCGCGAGTCCCCGGTGGGAGAAGCTCGAATCCTGGGGTAGGGATGGTTTCCAGACCCGCCCCCGCAGTCACGACAGCTTGCCGAGGAGAGGGGGCGCGCACCGGCGAGCTCGGCCTCTGCGAGCTCAACCCCAAGGTCCCAAAGGTAGGGGATGGCTCCCGGTGGCGGCTCTCTGGAGTCATGAACCGCGAGTCCCCAAGAGTGGTCTTGGCTCGCGGGGTGGCGTCTCGCGGCGCGGTGTCTTCTACACCATCAGGGCGGCTGTCTGGGCCGTCGCAGGACTCGACAATATTCCTCCCCTTTTTAGAGGTAGCAGAGTGGAGGAGCCGGTCCCATGCTCCAAGGTTGTCCTCAGGTCGTCGTAGATGGGCTCGGCCGCCTGAGGGAACGGTTTCATCTTCTTGGAGCTAGGCTCGGCAGAGACACCCTGCGGCACAGTGGCTAGGACCGCCGTCAGGGTGGCTACGCGAGCTGCAGAGGCCTGGCGAGCTCGGTTAAGGCGCTCTTGGATCTCCTTGGGGATCAGCATCTTGGCAGGGCCAGAGCAAAGGGAATGGCAAGAGTCAGGAAGGTATGTGGGTGCATATATATAGCCGCAGGTGGACCCCACCCGAAGATTCTCTCCAGTCCACCCCGCGCTCGCCGAACACTTAGGGTTGGATGTTTCTTTCCGAGCTTTGCCAAGCTCAAAAAGAGCGGGGATTATGTACAACCCTGTGTCCGGCGAATAAGGTCGCCAGGAACCAGACCGATTGGGATGAAAATAGTGGGTGAGCTCGGCAGTGGAGAAGCCGAGCCCGAGCTCGGCATTCGTTGAACGGGAGATCGGCATTCGTCGACCGCGAGCTCGGCATACGCCGAGCTATTCCAAGAATTGTCGAGATGAGGTCGACTAATGGAGACCAACGGATGGTCGAGCTCGCCATCCCAGCTCACGCTCTCGCAACGGAGCTCGACAACAGTAGGCGAATTGGATCTCCCGAGGTGACCAAGCTCCCCAGCTCGCCTGGACCCATGAGGTACTTTTACTGTTTTTCCCCCGCTGGTCTGCCTATAGCCCATCAAAACAGTGGAGTTTGGCTGTTGGCAGACCCATCCAAGGGTTTTCTGGTAACTTCAGGTCAGTTCAGTTTGGTTTTTGGCAGTTCAGATTCTGAAAACTATAAATAGGACCCAAGGGGTACCCCAGAAGGCGTGCTTCCTGTGCTCTTTTGCTCCAGTTTTCAAGTGCTTTTGGAGGGTACCTTAGCTCGGCCTTTGACTAAGGAGGGGAAGCGCTCTCAGATCTTCCGGGTGTGTGGTGGGTCCTCCCCGCCGAGCCCTTGGGTCAGTTCCCCTTATTTCTTTTGTTGTTTTGCTTGTAGGAGTGAAGTAGGTGCGCGATCACCCCTTTCCCAAAGGTGAACTCCACAGGAGACTGCTTTTCGGTTTCAACAAGCGGGGCCCAGTGACGTCATCATGGAGACTTGTGCGGTCTCGGCGAGCAAGCTGCCCGGCTGGGCGGACTGGGAGAAGGTAGGCCGCTTCCTTTGAGCTGTCGAGGCATAGGGGGCGGCCTGAGCACTAGAGGCCGCCCATGGTGGGCGGCCTAGCTCTGGAGGCCGCCCCTGGTGGGCGGCCTGGGGCAGTAGACGGCCCCTGGTGGGCGGCCTGGCTCTGGAGGCCGCCCCTAGTGGGCGTCCTGGGGCAGGAGGCCACCCCTAGTGGACGGCCTGGCTCTGGAGTATGCCCCTAGTGGGCGGCCTGGCTCTGGAGGCCACCCCTGGTGGGCGGCCTGGCTCTGGAGACCGCCCCTGGAAGGTACACTTCACGCGTACCTGAGCTTGCCTTTGCAAAATGAAGAAGATGTATCTTCTACTGAGTTCTGCAAAATGAAGGTGAGGGGAAAAAATCGATGCATAATAACTTGCAAGTACCTGATGGAGGCTCGCAAGCATCTGTTATTCTGTGCAAAAGGAAAAGTAAGGAGTATGCAAGAAAGAAAAACAAGCTGCAAGTACCTGAAGGGAACTTGCAAGTGTTTGTTGGTTTCTGAAAAAGAAAAGTTAGAAGCAGAAACGATGTATGAAAGTAACTTGCAAGTACCTGTGAAGAAACTTGCAAGTGTCTGCTGATCTCTGCAAGAAAAGAGTTAGAAGCAGACATAATATGATAATAGCTTGCAAGTACCTATGAAGAAACTTGCAAGTGTCTACTGATCTCTGCAAGGAAAGAGTTGGGAGCAGACAAAATATGAAAATAGCTTGCAAGTATCTGTGAAGAAACTTGCAAGTGTCTGCTGATCTCTGCAAGGAAAGAGTTAGGAGCAGACAAAATATGAAAATAGTTTGCAAGTACCTGTAAATAAACTTGTAAGTGTCTGCTGATCTCTGCAAGGAAAGAGTTAGGAGCAGACATAATATGAAAATAGCTTGCAAGTACCTATGAATAAACTTGCAAATGTCTGCTGATCTCTGCAAGGAAAGAGTTAGGAACAGACAAAATATGAAAATAGCTTGCAAGTACCTGTGAAGAAACTTGCAAGTGTCTGCTGATCTCTGCAAGGAAAGAGTTAGGAGCAGACATAATATGATAATAGCTTGCAAGTACCTGTTAAAAAACTTGCAAGTATCTGTTGATCTCTGCAAGGAAAGAGTTAGGAGCAGACAAAATATGAAAATAGCTTGCAAGTACATGTGAAGAAACTTGGAAATGTCTGTTGATATATGCAAGGAAAGAGTTAGGAGCAGACAAAATATGAAAATAGCTTGCGAGTACCTGTGAAGAAGCTTGCAAGTGTCTGTTGATCTATACAAGGAAAAAGTTAGGAGCAGACATAATATGATAATAGCTTGCAAGTACCTGTAAAAAAACTTGCAAGTGTCTGTTATTCACTGCGAAGAGAAGAGTGAGCAGCAAAAACAATATAGTGAGCTAAAATCATAAGTACCTGAATGGATCTTGCGAATGCTAACTGTTGATGAGACAAGGTAGATATGATCAAATAACAGAGGAAATGCCTAATGCACTCTGCTAACTATTGACTGTTGATTTAACAAGATGGAAATAACCATATTAGTAGAGAAAAAGCTTGACAAATTCTGCCAATATTAATCAAATTCCAAAAGCAAAGCTTGATGATCAAGGAGAAGTTAGATTTCTTAATCAATGTTCGATGCTATTAACACTTGATAAGAGCGATGCTCGAGCTTGCATAAGTAGAGAGCTTGTAAGTCATCTTCTGATAGAACTTTGAGCAAGCAATGTATATAAGATGAGCAAAAGCAAAATGAAAATTTGCCAATCCTTTTGGTAGGTCGGATTAACCTGTTCACCTGTGAAAGAGGCAGGTGATAAAAAAGAAAACCTATACTCGTAGATGACCAAGAAAGACTGGATGCTGCCACAGGAGGTCACCCGTTGGCCTTATGCATCGCTTGCCTAAGAAAGGTCATTATGAGTATAGGCCTGCTAAGAGCGGGCTGGCCACGCATCCTTTAGAAGGGCACAAAAAAGAAGCATGAGAAATCCTGAGAAGGATCGCTAGATACACTGCTCTCATGCCTCGGGTTACAGCATCACTGATCAATGAGACTAGTTGGTCCAAGTGGCCTAAAGCATTGCTTGTCTGTGGATTGATCAGTGGAGTTGTGGATCCCGAGAAGGAACGGATTGAGAGCGCCATAGAGTGTTCGGCCATCACAATTGTGAGATGATCAAAGAGACAAGGCTACGCTTGGTCGTCAATGTTTGTCAAGCAAAGATCATCGTAACTGTAACGTATCCTAAGTGAAGCACAGCAGAGCTAACACATGGGGCCTCCCTTACACACACTCTATGTCAGATGTCGGCTAGGATCCGAAGTCTCATATTCCTCCGCATGAGAGTTGGATATCCCCCGCTGCACATATACGAAAACTCCCAGCGATATGTGGTCATTGTGGTCTTGCGCCGGAATCCAATCTTGAGGGAGCCTATAGCAAGACTCGGCAATAACTCAGTGGGCCAGTGATCTCTTTGGCAAAGAGAAAAAATGGAGGAAGGAGCATTACAAGAAAGGAACTATGTCAGTATGAGATCCCTAATAAAAGCTTTATTGAAAAAGCAAGAATGAATACTTAGAAGTGTTTTTGAGAGAAAATGTTTGAAAGAGCAAGAGTAGAGATAACCCGTCTTGGTTATGAAAAAACTTTGAAGAATTGTGAAGTCCTTTGTTGGCTTAGAATAGTCTTCCAAGCGCGCCCTCGTCATCGACATCGATGCATTTAACAGGATTGTTCACAACGAGGAGAGGGTGATTTTTGACTAGACTCACTCCTCTTGAGCAACAAGGAATGTCTGCAACTTCTTTGCCCTTTGAGGTTGCTGAATCAGGGCGATCTTCCTTGGGAAACAGGTCACCCATTTTACCTTGCCGGATCATCCTTTGCATCAGCTGGCGGAGTGCTCGGCAGTTCTCAGTCAGGTGGCCTGGCTCTTTGTGGAATTCATAGTATGGTTCTGAGTCTTTTGATCTTTGATCAACCGTTCGATAAGGCCTTTTGTAGTTAGACCTATCCTTCATGATTTGGCTTACTTCTAGCATGGCTTCATCTAGCTCAGACTCATGCAAGTCATCATCTTGCTGTTGATGGACCGCAGCTGTCTGTGAAGATGGAGCTGATGGTAGTAGCAGTTGATCTTGAGCATGATCACAGCTTGGGAAGGGATATCGATGGCGCTGAAACCTTCTTTCCCTCCTTGAGTTAGTTGGGAAATCTTTCCGAGGAGATCTCGGAGGTTGCCTGTGAGAAGGAGGATCTTTTTCTAATAAAAGCCTGGAGACGAAACCTGGGTTGCTCTTTTCGCCTCGGATGGACGAGTTGGCTAAGGTAATCAATTCTTCGTATGTCCTTGGAGCACGGACATTGGCTTCAAACTTGAGAGGCCCTTCACGGAGACTGTGTTTAAGAGTCACTCGGTACATTTCTTGACCCATAATTTCGATGTCCAAGATTTCTCTCTGGAATCGATCAACGAATTGAGACCAAGTTTCATTCTCTCGCTGCTTGATCTCAAAGAGGGCTTCTGGTCCGCCCTTTCTCTTACTTGAAGTACAGAACCTGAGCAGAAACTCCCTTCGCAGATCAGTAAAGGAAGCGATGGAGTGAGAGCGAAGACCATAGAACCAGTCCCTTACTTGCCCATCGAAGGTTATTACAAGGAGCTTGCACTTTGTATCATCTGAGAAAAAGCTTGTTGAGTAGAGAAGAAGTTTGCTGAGTAGAAAGCAAGCTTACTGAGTAGAGAAGAAGCTTGCCTGAGCAGAGAGCAAGCTTGTGAGCAGAGAAGAAGCTTGTGATCAGAGAGCAAGCTTGTTGAGCAGAGAAGAAGCTTGCTGAGCAGAGAGCAAGCTTGCTGAGCAGAGAAGAAGTTACTGAGCAGAGAAGAATTTGCTGAGCAGAGAGCAAGCTTGTGAGTAGAGAAGAGAGACAGAAGCAAGCTTGTTGAGCAGAGAAGAAGCTTGTTGAGCAAGAAGAAGAGCAGAAGCTTTGGAGCAGAGAAGTTGCTGAGCAGAAGAGCAAGCTTGCTGAGCGAAGAGAAGAAGTTGAGCAGCGGAAGCAAGCTGTTTCTGCAGAGAGCAAGCTGTTTGAGCAGAGAAGAAGCTTGCTGAGAAGAAGCATTGCTGAGTCGAGAAAGAATCTTGCTCAGCAGATAAGAAGCTTGCTGAGCAGAGAAGAGAGCAAGAGCTTGCTTAGAGCAAGAAGAGCTGTAGAGCAGAGCTTGAGAACAGAGCTCAGAATAGAGGAAGAAGCTTGCGAGCTTGTAGAGAGTAGAGAAAAAGCTTGCTCAGTAGAAGAAGAAGAGCTTGCTTCAGCTGAGTGAGAGAAAATGCCTCAGCAGAGAGAGCAAAAGCTTGCTGAGCAGAGAAAAGAAGCGTACTCAGCAGAGAAGGCAGAGAAGTCTTCCTGAGCAGAGATAAGCTTGCTCAGCTAGAGGAGAAGCTTGCTGAGATCAGAGAAGAAGCTTGTAGCTGAGTAGAGAAAGAGCTTGCTTGTTCTGAGAGAAAGCTTGTTCAATGAGCATGAGCAGAGAGAGAAGCTTGCTGCACGCAAGAAGCTTGTTGAGTAGAGAAGAAGCTTACTGAGCAGAGAAGAAGCTTGTTCAGCAGAGAAGAAGCTTGCTGAGCAGAGAAGAAGCTTGCTGAGTAGAGAAAAAGATTGCTCAGCAGAGAAGAAGCTTGCTGAGCATAGAAAAAGTTTGCTCAGCAGAGAAGAAGCTTGCTGAGCAGATAACAAGCTTGCTAAGGAGAGAATAAGCTTGCTCAGCAGAGAAGCTTGCTGAGCAGAGAAAAAGCTTGCTCAGCAGGGAAGAAGCTTGCTGAGCAGAGAAGAAGCTTGCTCAGCAGAGAAGCTTGCTGAGCAGAGAAAAAGCATGTTCAGCAGAGGAAAAGAGAGGGGTCGTGTAACAACCTCATCCGTTCATATAACATATACTAGAAGGTCCTGTCGGGGCCCCACAGCATATATCACAAAACAGACGACGAAGCTACGGAGTGATGCCAGAGTAGCGCAGCGCACCTACCACAAAACATTCTAGCGGAAGCTTATACTAACACTGAACTCCACACTTGAATGTCCAACACAATAAAACAACTCCACATTATATTATCATAGGAATGTCTTACAACATATAAACATCAATTGGCCTTATGGCCTTACAAGGCTTTAAAACAGTGGCCTAAACATGGGCGCGCAGGCCGGCCACAATAAAAGAAAACATAGCAAGCATTCTAAAATAGCCTTCATGGGCTAGCAGTAGCAACAACAGCAGCAGGGACCTCAACCTTTATGCATCCCGCTTGGCTCTCCAGCCCCTGTACAGGGACAATCCACCCAACGGTGGCAAACAGAAGCAACGGTCAGCGTTCAGCTGACCAACTTATAACGACCCAACCTCTTTTCTCGGGGCAGCGACAATCTTCCCTGCAGGTATAGCATATCACAAGCATGGCAATATATCTCATCTAAGGTGCTTTCACGCACACATGCCATCACAACCGTTCGCCATCCGGCCCAACGGTCCGTGCACTCAGGGCACATTCTTGGTGTTCTGGCAAAGCACTTGCCCACCACCGTATTAGGATCACAACCCAACGGTAACTCTCTCGAGCATTTACTCAATGGCGTGTAGCCGGAGTTTTAGTCTTACTACACCGGGATGGCCCGTAGCCCCCCCATTGTGTCATGGCACGCAGGCCTAAGACTCTCGCTATGCGCTCCAACAGACCACACCTTCTGGTCCACGTCGGACGGACATAACGCAGGTCAGATCCTCCACCCCCCGTTGCTCAAATCACCTTGCCTTCACCGAGTACGGCGTACTCGCGGCTTAATCAAAGGCGCGGGTCGGTCTCACCAATCCTGTTCTTGACATTCAGCATGGGTATGTTTATTATACCCATTCATCTCACAACATTAGCGGGTCTTTCCTAGGCACACCAGTACTTCCTGCTACTCTCTTTGCAGGTGGACACCGCAAATATCACAAATGTCAGGGGTCTTTCCTGGCTACCATGTCAGTACTTCCTGTTACTCGCTTCACAGGTGGACGCCCTACGACATCAAGCATCACAAAGGGCCTTTCCTGGTCACACCAGTACTTCATGTGACTCGCTTCACAGGTACGACTCAATAGCACAAGCTGCACAAGTATTCTACGGGTATTTTCCTGTACTACCACTCCAGTACTTCCTGCTACTTTCTTTCACAGTTCCAACCCGTCGACTCCTAAACTATGTGTTTATCACGAAGTCTTCTCTGGTTCATGTGCAACATCACCAATCCAGACCAACTTGTCTAGATGGGCTTCACACAGCATGCATATTCCGTACTCCAATTCCGGATCTATATGCCAATAAAAGGGGATTTCATGAATCATCCAAAGATTCCCAACATCAGCCACCTCTTGGTGGGGAAATCATAAACATATGCCAAAAAGAGAAGTCTTCACATGGCTAGGAAGAAAAGTCGTTACCCTTGAAGACCGCTTCGGTGCCATGAACCTCCTAGTTGGCTAGAAAGAGGTTTTCCTCCACAAAACTGGCCTCAGAATGCAGCTTGACACTCTCAAGCTCCACCAACAGCAACCCTTCTTCTTCTTCCTCCTTCTTCCTCTCCCTTTCTCTCTCTAACTTGTAGAAAGATGAAGGCACTATTCAAATGAGAATATGTTCTCAGTTTTAGGCCTCAAGGAAAACAGGAAAGAAGCTCAGCCCTTGGATCCCAGCTGAAGGAATGGACGGCCACAAATTTGCCAAAAAAGCCTAATTTTTGCCTGACACGGCCTGTGACACGCCCGTGTCCCAGGCCGTGTGCCTCAAGCGGTGTTCAACCGACTTATCCAATCCATTGACACGCCCATGGGACACGCCCGTGTCATGGGCCGTGTCACCCAACACGGCTTTAGACACGCCCGTGTCTGTGGCCATGTTCATCAGGCTGAAAAATCTCAAAATCACCCGAGATTCACACAGCCTGTGACATGCCCGTGTCCCAGGCCGTATGCCCATACATGGCACTCGACACGCCCCAGCTCAAAATCGTCGGGCTGAGTTCGTCGAACCGAAGGGACACGCCCTGTGACACGCCCGTGTCACAGGCCGTGTTCACTGCACTCGACAAACGTCGATCGCATCTCGACACTCGACGATCGTCGAGCAACTTTCGTCGAACGCAAGGAGACACGCCCTCCGACACGCCCATGTCGCCTGGCGTGTTCCTGCCGAACACTGTTCGTCGAACGATTTTCGTCGATCTAGTGACGGCTCGCACCCAAGCAGGACACGCCCTGGGACACGCCCATGTCCCAGGCCGTGTCACCCGAAAATTTGCCTGCTGATAAAAATTGGGCTGTTACAACCCTCCCCTCCTACAAAAATTTCGTCCTCGAAATTAGAACACAGGAAGGCAACCAGCAATCAGCAACCAAATAGTGATAACCTTCAAATTCGCATGTTACAACAACATTCTCTCCACGGATTACAGAAACAGCTCGGGAAACTCCTCTCGCATGGTTTGCTCTCGCTCCCATGTCAGTTCCTCACGGTCGTAGTTGTCCCACCGGACTTTAACCATGCCGACCATCTTGTTCCGCAACTGTTTCTCGGCTCGATCCTCGATCTGAATGGTCCTAACTCTCGTTGTTAGCCCATACTCCACCGGCACACGATCATCCACGATCACTTGAACTGGATCTTTAACGGCCTTCCGAAGCACCGAGATGTGAAATACATCATGTAATCCACCAGGTCTGTCGACAGAGCTATCCGATATGCCACCTCTCCGACGCGCTCAACCACTTCAAAGGGACCCAAATATCTTGGACTCAACTTTTTCAAACGTCGAATCCTGGAGACACCTTTGAAGGGCTTGATCTTCAAGTAGACCCAATCGCCAACTACAAATTCCACGTTCCGGTGCTTGGCGTTGTAGTACTTAGCTTGTCGATCTTGAGCAATAAGTAGCTTCTCTCGAATAGTCCGTATGGTTGAGTTTGTTTAATCAATCTCATTAGGTTTATACACTCGAGCTTCGCCCGCTTCTACCCAAGCCAATGGAGTACGACACTTCCTTCCATACAGAGCTTCATATGGTGTCATCCCAATGCTTTCCTGGTAGCTGTTATTATACGCGAACTCTACCATATAGAGATGATCTTCCCATCTCTTCCCGAAGTCCAGGGTGCACATTCGGAGCATGTCCTCCATCGTTCTGTTGGTACGTTCAGTTTGGCCATCCGTTTGGGGATGAAAGGTCGTACTGAAAGTCAACTTCGTGCCCAACAGTCGGTTAAAGTCAACTTCGCGCCCATCTCGATCACTTACGATGCTCCGAGGAACACCGTGAAGCCGTACAATCTGGTCAACATATAATTTTGCCAAACTTTCGACTGAATCATCCCGTTTGTTCGGGAGAAAATGTGCCACTTTAGTTAGTCGGTGAACAATCACCCAAATGGAATCATTTCCTCGCTGAGATCTTGGCAACCCGTGCACAAAATCCATGGAAATATCATCAAATTCCACTCTGGGATCGGCAACGACTTCAAATAACCGCCCGGTTTTTGGCATTACGCCTTCACCATCGCACATGTTTGGCATTTGGCCACATAGAGGGAAACATCTCTCTTGAACCCTGGCCACCAGAATAGCTTTTTCATATCATTGAACATCTTTGTGCTCCCGGGGTGAATGGAATACTTTGTATAATGCGCTTAATACATCAGTTCTTCCCTCAATTTATCCACATTCGGGATGCACAAACGGCCCTCTTTTCGCAAAAGACCGTCATTCCAGGAGAATTTGCCCTCTGGCCCCTCGTTAATATAGCGTAAGAGATCTTCATCCAACTCCGTTGCCCGTCGAACTCGGTCCGCAAGGTCACATTGCACCTCCGTCCAGTTCAAACATGCATTGGCAGTGGAATTTTTGTCAACACAATATATCTCTAATGCTTCCAGCTCCTGGATAAGACGTTCATCATGCCTTTGTAACCAACTCGCTCTAGCCGGAACCCTCCGACTCAAGGCATCCGCGACAACATTCCCCTTTCCTGGAGTATAATGAATTTCAAAAGTGTAGTCCCCAAGGAACTCCAACCACCTTCATTGTTGCATGTTCAAGTCTTTTTGCTCCAATAGGTACTTTAGGCTCTTGTGATCTGTTAGAGCTCCACCTTCACTCCATAAAGGTAGTGTCGCCACAACTTTAGTCCAAAAATCACTGCCGCTAATTCCAAATCTTGGACGGGATAATTTCGCTCGTGCACCTTTAGCTGACAAGAGTCATAAGCAATTACCTTTCCATTCTGCAGAAGAACGCAGCCTAAGCCGCTCCCGGAGGCATCACTATAAATAACAAATCCATCGGTTCCAGTTGGCGAAGACAACACCTGCGCCGTGGTCAACCGAACCTTCAGCTCTTCAAAAGCTCGTGCGCACTCAGGCGTCCAAACGAACTTCTGATCTTTTCGCGTCAACGTGGTTAGCGGCAAAGCAATCCGCGAGAAGTTTTCCACAAATCTTCGGTAGTAGCCCGCAAGTCCAAGGAAACTCCTGACCTCTGCCACGGAAGACAACATTGGCCACTCTTTTATGGCCCTTATCTTCGTTGGATCCACTGCAATGCCCGCTCCACTCACCACATGGCCCAGAAAAGCCACCAACGATAGCCAAAACTCGCACTTAGAGAACTTGGCATAGAGCTGATTTTGCCTCAAGGTATTCAACACCAACCGCAAGTGAGTCTCATGCTCAGCTTCTGACTTCAAGTACACCATGATATCATCAATGAGCACGATCACAAACAGATCCAGGTACTCTCGGAACGTGCGGTGCATCAAATCCATAAACACCGAGGGCGCATTGCACAATCCAAATGGCATGACTGTGAACTCATAGTGCCAGTAATGCGTTCCAAATGCGGTTTTGGGAATGTCACCTTCCCGAATTCTCAACTGGTAATAACCAGATTTCAGGTCCAACTTCGAATAGATGGTCGAGCCCACCAGCTGATCGAATAACTCATCAATCCGGGGTATCGGATATTTATTCTTCTCGGTCAGCTTATTCAGTTCACGGTAGTCAATACATAACTGCAACCCACCGTCTTTCTTCTTCACAAAAAGCACAGGCGCGCTCCAAGGTAACATGCTTGGGCGGATATAACCTTGCTCCAGCAACTCTTGTAATTGGACCTTCAACTCAGCCATCTCTTTCGGCGCGACGCGATATGGCGAGTGGGCCACAGGTTTCGCACCTGACACCAACTCGATCGTGAAGTCAATCTCCCGCTGGGGTGGTAGCCTAGGGAGATCCGTGGGAAACACATCTGTAAATTCCGCCACAATCGGAACCTCGCACACACTGGTCTTAGGCTCAACAGCCTGAATCAGTGTGAAGTAACACTTCGTACCCTTCCGAACAGCCTTGACTACCTGGAGTGCAGACATCAACATCCCGCCCACTCCTCGCATACCCGCGAACTTTGTCTCATGTTCGGTATTCTGGCCCACTGTGATCTCTTTGGACTGGCAATCAATCAAGGCATGCTGCTCCACAAGCCAATCCATCCCAAAGATCACGTCGAATTCCGATATCGGCAATACAGAAGCAGTCAAACTGAACTCCCGACTTCTTATTTGGACCGCCACATCGTAAGCTTGATCCGCAAGCATCCAATAGCCATTTGGCAACACCACTCTGACGTTATCTGTCTTTGCACGACTAGGTATCCCAAACTGCGCTATAAACTCGCGAGACATAAAAGAATGTGATGCACCCGTATCAAACAGTACTCGCGCCAGCGTGTCCCGTATCATCACAAAGCCTGTGACAATCATGTCACACACACAAACCACAAACACATATGCACTAAGAAAAACATACAAGCACTATCATATACAAAACTAAACTCATACCTATGACGACGTCACTCTGCTTGATGGCCTCCTGCAGGCCAAGATTGTAGACCCGGGGTTGCGCCTGTGAGGCAGAGGAGTCCATCACCGCCTTTCCTTTTTTCGCATAAGACGCTCCCGCCTTATTTTCACTCTTTGGCGGTACCCGACAATCTCGAGCGATATGCCCCACCCGGCCACAATTATAGCATATACAAGTATCCGGCTTTGAGGTAGCCCCTGACGTTGCTCCCGTTGCAACAGATGAAGGAGCTTGTCCACTTGTCTTGGACTTCTTGCCCCATTTCTTCTTATAAACTGGTTTCCCAGATCGAGGCACCTTCCACTCCGGTTGCGTCACAGCCAAAGCTCTCTTCATATCCTTTTCCAGCGCGCTTGCAGTGTCGACAAACGCCTGAAAGCCTTGGTTCACAGAACTAGAAACCAGGAACCTCAGCTCGTACCTCAGTCCTTCATAGAACCGATTTGTCTTCCTCTGCTCATCAGCAAAAATAGAACCCGCATACCGCCCTAAGTGAGTAAACTCATACAGGTACGCGTTAACACTGCCATCACCTTGCGTCAGCCTTTGGAATTCATTCTCCATGGCAATCCGTTGTGCCGCAGGAAGGTGCTTCGCTAAGACGAGTCGGGATAATTCTTCCATTGATACTTGGGTTAAGGGACGACCCGCCAAGTGATGCAACTCCATCTCATCCCACCACAATCTAGCTTCTCCTTCAAGCAGGAAGGTAACTAAGGTGACTTTCTGATGCTCCTCCAATCCAATCGTCGTCATGATTCGCTTGACGCTCGATAGCCAATCCTCAGCCTGCGTAGGAGTTCCCGCTCCTGAAAACGTAGGCGGATGGAAACTCATAAACCGCGTCAGCTGCTTCTCAGCTGCTCGAGGAGCCACATCAACTACAGGTTCAGGCCTTGCCTCCACCTGTTCTGGCCTCACAGCCGGTTGCTACTGCCCAAGTGGCCGGCCTTGGATCATGGCAAATAAAGCCTCAGCAACTAAACGCACATGTTCCGCAGACGGTGGAGGTGTAGGCACCTCGGCTGGTGCCGTACTTTCATCAGAACGATGGGGCTCCGACTGCCCAGCTCCACTCCGTGTCACCTAAAGGTGGACAAGACACACACATTAGCGACCTTACACAAGCAAACAACACAAAATAGGAACACGCAGGTTCCCCAAACACAACAATTTGCATTCCTATCATGGACATTCAGGAGTTCAAACGTGTTAACGTGGTTTGCACAACACCGTGCTTGCCACCCCACAAAAGAAGAGTCGACCACGACTTCGAGAGGGAAAGACCAAAGACAGCTGATACCAAAAATGTAACAACCTCATCCGTTCATATAACATATACTAGAAGGTCCGGCCGGGGCCCCACAGCATATATCACAAAACAGACGACGAAGCTACGGAGTGATACCAGAGTAGCGCAACGCACCTACCACAAAACGTTCTAGCGGAAGCCTATACTAACACTTGAACTCCATACTTGAATGTCCAACACAATAAAATAACTCCACATTGTATTATCATAGGAATGTCTTACGACATATAAACATCAATTGGCCTTATGGCCTTACAAGGCTTTCAAACAGTGGACTAAACATTGGCGTGCAGGTCGGCCACAATAAAAGAAAACAAAACAAGCATTCCAATATAGCCTTCGAGGGCTAGTAGTAGCAACAGCAGCAGTAGGGACCTCAACCTTTATCCGTCCCGCTTGGCTCTCCAGCACCTATACAGGGACAATCCACCTAACGGTGGAAAACAGAAGCAACGGTCAGCGTTCAGCTGACCAACTTATAACGACCCTACCCCTTTTCTCGGGGCAGCGGTAATCTTCCCTGCAGGCATAGCATATCACAAGCATGGCAATATATCTCATCTAAGGAGCTTTCACGTGCACATGCCATCATAACCGTTCGCCACCCGGCCCAACGGTCCGTGCACTCAGGGCACATTCTTGGTGTTCTGGCAAAGCACTTACCCACCACCGTATTAGGGTCACAACCCAACTGTAACTCTCTTGAGCATTTACTCCATGGCGTGCAGCCAGAGTTTTAGTCTTACTACACTGGGATGGCCCGTATCCCCCATTGTGTCATGGCGCGCAGGCCTAATACTCTCGCTATGCGCTCCAACAGATCACACCTTCTGGTCCACGTCGGACGGACATAACGCAGGTCGGATCCTCCACCCCCCGTTGCTCAAATCGCCTTGCCTTCACCGACTATGGCGTACTCGCGGCTTAATCAAAGGTGCGGGTCGGTCTCACCAATCCTGTCCTTGGCATTCAGCCTGGGTATGTTTATTACAACCATTCATCTCACAATATTAGCGGGTCTTTCCTGGGCACACCAGTACTTCCTGCTACTCTCTTTGCAGGTGGACACCGCAAATATCACAAATGTCAGGGGTCTTTCCTGGCTACCATGCCAGTACTTTCTGTTACTCGCTTCACAGGTGGACGCCCTACGACATCAAGCATCACAAAAGACCTTTTCTGGTCATACCAGTACTTCCTGTTACTCGCTTCACAGGTACGACCCAATAGCACAAGCATCACAAGCATTCTATGGGTATTTTCCTGGACTACCACTCCAGTACTTCTTTCTACTTTCTTTCACAGGTCCAACCCGTCGACACCTAAACTACGCGTTTATCACGGAGTCTTCTCCGATTCGTATGCAACATCACCAATCCAGACCAACTTGTCCAGATTGGCTTCACACAGCATGCCTATTCCGTACTCCAATTCCGGATCTATATGCCAACAAAAGGGGATTTCATGAATCACCCAAAGATTCCCAATATCAGCCACCTCTTGGTGGGGGAATCATAAACATATGTCAAAAAGAGAAGCCTTCACATGGCTAGAAAGAAAAGTCGTTACCCTTGAAGACCACTTCGGTGCCATGAAGCTCCTAGTTGGCTAGAAAGAGGTTTTCCTCCACAAAACTGGCCTCGGAACGCAGCTTGACACTCTCAAGCTCCACCAGCAGTAGCCCTTCTTCTTCTTCCTCCTTCTTCCTCTCCCTTTCTCTCTCTAACTTGTAGAAAGATGAAGGCACTATTCAAATGAGAATATGTTCTCAGTTTTCGGCCTTAAGGAAAATAGGAAAGAAGCTCAGCCCTTGGATCCCAGCTGAAGGAATGGACGGCCACAAATTTGCCAGAAAAGCGTAATATTTGCCTGACACGGCCTGTGACACGCCTGTGTCCCAGGCTGTAACACCCCCTATCCGTCGCATAGCATAAAGCAGTAGGTCCGGCCGGGGCCCGACGTCGTATGCCACAGACAGACCAGGTGGTTACTTATTGAAACCATCCAACCAATCTCAACGTCCTACACAGAGCATTCGATCGGAAGCAGTTTATAAAGTTGCATTAAAGAACCCAGAACTAAAGCATGAATGTCCACTAAACCAAAATAGGAATGTATTACAAATACAACCGTTAGCCTTAAGGCCGTACAAAATGTTTCACTTGATATTACATGATTTACAAACCACGGCACGCAGGCCGGTCATACATGAATAAAACAGTAAACACTTCCAAATAGGCCTTCGAGGGCCGGCTTCGCACTTGGGCGGTAGCCCGCTATTGACCGCATGGTCCAGCAGCACCTGCAAGCAACATAACCATCGCACGGCGGCAAACAAAAAGGCAACGGTCAGCAATGCTGACCAAATTATAACGATCCCGGCCCAAACTCGGGGCGGCAATGCTCCTTCCCTGCAGTTTTATTAGCACAAGCGAGCAATATAAGAGTATTCATTTCATCACAGGCGTAGGCTCACAAGGCCACACACCCCGTGCACTCAGGGCACATTCTCGGTGAACCGGTCGATGTCACGTCAGTTAAAGCCATGGACATTCCGGACACACCACCGCCACTTTGACGGCCAAACATATGAGCAATTTGTCTTCCCGCATGGGTCACGTCAATTTAAGCCATTGACCCGCCGAAGACTCCCATCTATGCCAACGGCAAGTGCCACGTAACCTAGGTCTCTTTAACCAGAACGACATAGATATAGGTACGGTTCCATCTAACCCTGTGCTCACGTCGCAACGATAATTTAAGCCATTTGTGCAGGTCAAACTTCTCCCGAGTCCCATTTCGTCACACAATTTCACATAACTCGGTTATGTTTCAAGTTGGCTCTCAGGCCTCCATGTTGGCAAGATCTCGTATCCGCCCAGTTTTCCGGGTGCACCTTTGGGTTAGTCCCCAAGGCTCCCTGCTGCATCTACCGCTTAGAAAACCCGGAAAAACAAACAATAGCGCACGGAGTTATTCTCCGGCATTTATGCAATGCAACCATCAACCGATCCCCGACCATACATGTCCGGGTAGGATCACCTCACATGCCTATGTCCACGTTCCTCAGCTTACGGACTCTAAACAATGGGGGACTTCACATATCAACCGAAGGAACGCCTCCAACTCTCGCAAACTCGCGAGAGCGGGCTTCTATGCAAAGAAAGAGAACTACTCATGCTCAAGATAAGGATCGTTACCCTTGAGTTCCTTTTTGGCGCCATTGAAAAGTAATCGGATGGAAATCACCGCACTTGTGTTGCCTCCGTGGATCCGGAGTCGGTTGCGATTCGGAGCTCCGAAGCTCCTCCAATGGCGGATCTAGCTCCTTCTTCTTCCCTAGCTCTCCTCTCTCTCTCCAGGATTTAGAAAGAGAATAAGTGAGGAAAAGTAAGGGTTTCTAAGTCAAAACCCGGGTATATCCCTTCAGGAACAAACCCAGCCATTGGATCTTCAGTCAAAGAAATGAATGGCTTCGATTCGGGACTGAAATGCCCAATCTGGGCCGAACACGGCCTGGCACACGCCGTGTCCAGGGTCGTGTGCCGCATTCGCTGTCAAAATCGAATCTCCTGGAACCTCACATGGGTATCGAACACGCCCGTGTTCGAGCTGACATGCCCGTGTTCCACCTCACACGGCCGTGTGGCCGGCCGTGTACCCCATGATTTTTCCCCATTTTCAACCCGAGCACTGCACGGGTTCTAGGACACGCCCGTGTCCTTACCCATGTCACCTTGACACGCCTGGGCCCCAGGCCGTGTACACGGGACACTTCGTCGAGTGAAGATCGACGACTTGATGACACGGCCTTGGATATGCCCGTGTCCTAGGCCGTGTGCCATGTCTCGACGATCGTCGAGTGAATCTCGACGACTCCGCGGGACGATCGTCGACACGGGTCGACACGCCCTTCGACACGCCCGTGTCGCAGGCCGTGTGCCCATTCTCGACGAATCGTCGAGTAAAACTCGATGACTCCACGTCTAAGTGTCGACATGGGTCGACACGCCCTGCGACACGCCCGTGTCGCAGGCCGTGTGCCCACTCTCGTCGAATCGTCGAGTCAATCTCGACGTCTTCGCGGCTAAGTGTCGACACACGCTTGACACGCCCTGGGACACGCCCGTGTCCCAGGCCGTGTGCCTGCTGCCAGAACCCAAACTGGCCCAAAACGTCCCCCTTTTTCTCCTTTGAGTTTCGGGGCGTTACAATTCTACCCCTCTTAAAAGAATTTCGTCCACGAAATTACATAAAGGAAAGACATATAAAACCAAAATTTGTACCTGAGCGGAACAACTCCGGATATTCATCAAGCATAGTCTGCTCTCGCTCCCAAGAGAGCTCCTCACGACCGCAATTATCCCACTGGACCTTGACCATCCTGATTTCTTTATTGCGTAGCCGCTTGACCTCCGAGTCCTCAATCCGCACGGGCTTGACCTTTGTCATTAGCCCACTATCCACCGGCACTTGATCGACCGCGATCACTTGCGTAGGCTCTTGCACCGCCTCCCGAAGCACCGAAATGTGGAATACATCGTGTAAACCACTAAGCTCCACTGAAAGCTTCAACCTATAGGCCGCTTCTCCAACTCGCTCCAGCACCTCGAACGGTCCAAGGTACCTCGGGCTTAGCTTTTTCAATCGCCGCACCGGCGAGACACCATTGAATGGCTTTATCTTCAAGTATTCATAATCGCCCACAGCGAACTCCACGTTACTGTGCTTGGCATTATAGTACTTTGCTTGCCGGTCCTGAGCGATAAGCAACCTCTCCCGAATGGTTCTCACCAAAGAAGTAGCATCATCCACTTCCGATCGCTTATACAACTTTGACTCACTCGTTTCTAACCAAGACAACGGCGTGCGACATCTTCTACAATATAGGGCCTCGAAAGGCGTCATCTGAATACTTGCTTGGTAGCTATTGTTGTATGCGAACTCCACCAAATAAAGGTGGTCTTCCCATTGCTTTCCAAAATCCAAGACACACATGCGAAGCATGTCTTCCATGGTTCTATTGACCCTCTCGGTCTGCCCATCCATTTGTGAATGGAAGGCTGTGCTGAATTTCAACTTTGTTCCCAACATTTGTTGTACCAGCCTCCAATCATTGGACTTGAACCGCCCATCTCGGTCACTCACGATGCTGCGGGGCACACCATGAAGCTGTACTATGTTATCCACATAAAGCTTCGCCAGCTTCTCCACCGGATCATCCTTCCTATGCGGAATAAAATGCGACACCTTCGTTAATCGATCAACAACCACCCAAATGGTGTCGTTTCCCTTCTGCGACCTTGGCAAACCGTGCACAAAGTCCATAGAGATGTCGTCGAATTTTCACTCCGGAATAGGCAAGGACTTAAGAAATCCTCCCGGCTTTTGGCACTCCGCCTTTACCAAGGCGCATGTTTGGCACTTCGCTACGTATAGCGCCACATCCTTTTTCAAACCCGGCCACCAAAATAGTTTCTTCATATCACGGTACATCTTCGTGCTCCCCGGGTGAATCGAGTACTTGGTATGGTGTACCTCGTACAACAATTCCACCCGCAAATTGCCCACACTTGGGACGCACAGACGACCGTCTTTCCAAAGCAATCCATCATCCACAATGAATTGGGAATTTGACTCATCCAGAGCTTCTACCATGAACTGCTTCATATGGACATCCAAATCCAACACCTGCCGAAATCCGATCAGCCAGGTCATATTGGACTTCAGTCCAATCCCGTACTGCTTCAGCACTTAGTTGCCTATCCACACAAACAATCTCCAACACCTCCACTCCCGCACCAACCGCTCATCATGCATCGATAGCCAATTGGCTTGAGCTGGGGCTCGGCGATTCAACGCGTCCGCAACCGTATTGCCTTTACTAGGCACGTAGTGGATCTTGAATGTATAGTCTCCCAAGAACTTCATCAATCTATGCTACCGCATTTTCAGATTCTTCTGATCAATCAGATACTTCACGCTCTTGTGACCGGCGTAGAGATCCATTTTCACACCGGATACAATTATGCCTTCATAGCTTCAAGGCAAAACTCACGGACATCAACAACAATTCATGGACCGGATAGTTCCTCTCGTGCACTTTTGCTGTCTCGAGCCATAAGCTATTACGCTTCCGTGTTGCAGTAGCACGCAACCCAAACCGCTGCCCTAAACATCATTATAAATCTCATAGCCTTCGGTTCCACTCGGCGAAGTCAGCACATGCGCCGTGGTCAACCGACATTACAACTCCTCAAAAGCTCGCGCGCACTCCGGCGTCCAAAAGAACTTATGCTCCTTCCTCGTCAAAGTAGTGAGAGGTAACGCTATCCGCGAGAAGTTCTCCACGAAGCGCCTATAATAGCCGGCGAGCCCCAGAAAACTCCGGACTTCCGCTACCGTAGCAAGCCCAGGCCACTCTCGTATTGCAACAATCTTCGTCGGATCCACTGCAATACCTTCCTCACTCACTACAAGACCGAGGACACCACTGAGGGTGACCAAAACTCGCACTTCGAGAACTTGGCATATGACTGATTCTTCCTTATCGACTCCAAACCAAAAGAAGATGCTTGAAGTGATCTTCCTTACTCTGCGAGTACACCAGACTATCGTCGACGAAGACGATCACAGAATGGTATAAGTACTCCCGAAAGGTCCTGTTCATCAAATCCACGAACACTGACGACGCATTAGTCAGCCCAAACGGCATGACCGTAAACTCGTAGCGCTCGTGTCCTGTACTGAACGTTATCTTAGGGATATCACTCTCCCTTATCTAATTTAGAGTACGTCGTTGACCCTACCAACTGATCACAAAGATCATCGATCCTTGGGATTGGGTACTCGCTCTTTTGCATCAACTTGTTGACCTCCCGATAATTAATACGCGGCCTCAACCTTCCATACTTCTTCTTATTAATGAGGGTCGGTGCGCTCCAAGGCGAAGGACTTGGACGCACATACCCTTGCTCCAACAACTCTTGCAGTTGAACTTTCAGCTCCGCCATTTCCTTAGGCGCTAGCCGATACGGAGATCGTGACACAGGCTTTGCACCTGGTACTAGAGTAAAGAACAGTTCTGCACCAGCACGAACCGCCTTCACCACCTGAAGAGCAGACATCAACGTCTTGTTCAACCCCCTTTAAGCCCATAAAAGTCGTTTCGCGACTTGCTCCCAGCTTGACTTCCTTGCTACCGCAAACTATATGGGCTAGCTGCTCCGAGAGCTAGTCCATGCCAAAATTACGTCGAACTCCCCTAGCGGTAGTAACGGCGCTTACAGATCGAACTCATGATTCCCGATCCAAAACTAAGCGCAACCAATTCTACCCTCGCACAATGAGCACCATTGGACTATAACGCATCCAATTTGTCTCTTAGCATCGAAGGAGGTACTCCGACGCACAGTATAATTCCTAACCAAGGAATGCGAAGCTCCCTAAACGAACGGTGCTCTCACAGATAAAGTAAATTCATAACAAGGCTTAGCACCAGTAGTTCTAAGCTAACATACGCAAGGGCGACAAGTGTTTAAGGCAAAACTATCTTTAAACCATACCTATCGTCACGACGGCGTGCTTCCTCCAGGGTTTTAGGCACTTACGAGCATAATGCCCCGGCTCCCCATAGTTGAAACATGTGCCCGGGGTCTGACCCGTAGTCGCCCCAGAAGCACCAGAAGGAGCTGGGTCCGAAGTCCGATGCTTCTTATACCATTTTCGATATGCAGACTTTGAGGTGTTCGGCACTTTGAATGTCGTTTCCTTTGCACTAACATCCTTGACTGCTCCTGACATAGCTTTCTTACCCTTCCGAGCACCATTCCAACAGTCTCGGGCAAAGTGCCCTTTCTTTCCACAAGTATAATAAGTGTAAGTAGCTTTACTAGTCGATTTCATAACCCCTTTCTCCAACATTCTGCCGGATGTAGCTCTTATGGGGTTTGTATAGTTCGATGCCATGGTCGCTGGCATCGGGAGGGTTTTCCTCAAATCTGCCTCCAAAGATTTAGCTGATTCCACCAAGGCTCGGAATCCCAATAACTTTGGTCCTAGCAGTAGAACTCGTAATTCGGCACGCAGGCCACTATAAAACCTATCGACTGTAGTTTGCTCGTTATCTAACTCGAAGCATGGGTAGCGACTTATCATAAGAAATGCTTGCAAATATTCCTCCACTGTGTGCACTCCCTGCACTAAATGCATATTCAGCTGCTGCTCCGATGGTCTACCAATGGTCATCTGCTGCATCACGCCCACCGGCGTTGAAGCCGCAACAGGGGTGCAGGGTTGTACATTTCCTCCAAGCTGTGCTCCCGTCACAGCGAACACCGCTTCTACGATCCTTCTAACATTTCATACGAAGGAGGAGGCTCAAACACCTCACCGGGTGTACTATGCTCCTCAGAAACCAGACATTCAGGCTGTCCAGCACCGCTTCCGGTCACCTATAGTGGTACAAAACACCGTTAAGCGACCAAATAAAATTGCGAACAGCAATTATAGGAACACGCAGGTTCCTCAAACACGAGTATTTTCAATCCTAAGTGGACATTCATGGGTTCTTTTACCATTATAACGATGACGCACACAATGTGCTCACCACCCCTTAAAAAGAATTCGCCCACGAATTCAGCTTAAGTCCGACCAAAACCAGTAGTCTGATACCAAATTGTAACACCCCCTATCCGTCGCATAGCATAGTAGGTCCGGCCGGGGCCCGACGTCGTATGCCACAGACAGACCAGGTGGTTACTTATTGAAACCATCCAACCAATCTCAACGTCCTACACAGAGCATTCTAGCGGAAGCAGTTTATAAAGTTGCATTAAAAAACTCATCACTAAAGCATGAATGTCCATTAAACCAAAATAGGAATGTATTACAAATACAACCGTTAGCCTTAAGGCCTTACAAAATGTTTCACTTGATATTACATGATTTACAAACCACGGCACGCAGGCCGGTCATACATGAATAAAACAATAAACACTTCCAAATAGGCCTTCGAGGGCCGGCTTCGCACTTGTGCTTTAGCCCGCTATTGACCGCATGGTCCAGCAGCACCTGCAAGCAACATAACCACCACACGGCGGCAAACAAAAAGGCAACGGTCAGCAATGCTGACCAAATTATAACGATCTCGCCCCCAACTCGGGGCGGCAATGCTCCTTCCCTGCAGTTTTATTAGCACAAGCGAGCAATATAAGAGTATTCATTTCATCACAGGCGTAGGCTCACAAGGCCACACACCCCGTGCACTCAGGGTAGATTCTCGGTGAACCGGTCGATGTCACGTCAGTTAAAGCCATGGACATTCCGGACACACCACCGCCACTTTGACGGCCAAACATATGAGCAATTTGTCTTCCCTGCATGGGTCACGTCAATTTAAGCCATTGACCGCCGAATACTCCCATCTATGCCAACGGCAAGTGCCACATAACCTTAGGTCTCTTTAACCAGAATGACATAGATATGGGTACGGTTCCATCTAACCCGTGCTCACGTCACAACGACAATTTAAGCCATTTGTGCAGGTCAAACTTCTCCCGAGTTCCATTTCGTCACACAATTTCACATAACTCGGTTATGTTCAAGTTGGCTCTCAGGCCTCCATTTTTGGCAAGATCTCGTATCCGCCCAGTTTTCCGGGTGCACCTTTGGGTTAGTCCCCAAGGCTCCCTGCTGCAATCTACCGCGTAGAAAACCCGAAAACAAACAATAGCGCGGAGTCCTCTCCGGCATTTATGCAATGCAACATCACCGATCCAGACCAACATGTCCGGGTAGGCTTCACACATCATGCATATGTCCGTTCTCGCTTACGGACTCTAAACAACGGGGACTTCACATATCAACCCGAAGGAACGCCTCCAACTCTCCGCAAACTCGCGAGAGCGGGCTTCCTATGCAAAGAAAGAGAACTACGCATGCTCAAGATGAGGATCGTTACCCTTGAGTTCCTCTTTGGCGCCATTGAAAAGTAATCGGATGGAAATCACCGCACTTGCGTTGCCTCCGTGGATCCGGAGTCGGCTTACGATTCGGAGCTCCGAAGCTCCTCCAATGGCGGATCTAGCTCCTTCTTCTTCCCTTATCTCTCCTCTCTCTCCAAGGATTTAGAAAGAGAACAAGTGAGGAAAAGTAAGGGTTTTCTAAGTCAAAACCCGGGTATATCCCTTCAGGAACAACCCCCAGCCATTGGATCTTCAGTCAAAGAAATGAATGGCTTCGATTCGGGACTGAAATGCCCAATCTGGGCCGAACACGGCCTTGCACACGCCCGTGTCCAGGGCCGTGTGCCACATTCGCCGTCAAAATCGAATCTCCTGGAACCTCACACGGGTATCGAACATGCCCGTGTTCGAGCTGACACGCCCGTGTTCCACCTCACACGGCTGTGTGGCCGGCCGTGTACCCCATGATTTTTCCCCATTTTCAACCCGAGCACTGCACGGGTTCTAGGACACGCCCGTGTCCTTACCCGTGTCACCTTGACACGCCTGGGCCCCAGGCCGTGTACACGGGACACTTCGTCGAGTGAAGATCGACGACTTGATGACACGGCCTTGGACACGCCCGTGTCTTAGGCCGTGTGCCATGTCTCGACAATCGTCGAGTGAATCTCGACGACTCCGCGGGACGATCGTCGACACGGGTAGACACTCCCTGCGACACGCCCGTGTCGCAGGCCGTGTGCCCATTCTCGACGAATCATCAAGTAAAACTCGACGACTCCACGTCTAAGTGTCGACACGGGTCGACACGCCCTGCGACACGCCCGTGTCGCAGGCCGTGTGCCCACTCTCGTCGAATCGTCGAGTCAATCTCGACGTCTTCGCGGCTAAGTGTCGACACACGCTTGACACGCCCTGGGACACGCCCGTGTCCCAGGCCGTGTGTCTGCTGCCAGAACCCAAACTGGCCCAAAACGTCCCCCTTTTTCTCCTTTGAGTTTCGGGGCGTTACACAGGCTGTGTGCCTCAAGCGGTGTTCAACCGACTTATCCAATCCAGTGACACGCCCATGGGACACGCCCGTGTCATGGGCCGTGTTGGGTCTGGCGTTCCTTCACTTGACCTGTGGCGCTCTTCTACTTATTTAAGAAATTAAGTAGCACCCTTTCCAACAGTCCGGGCTTTTGGAACAGTTGGTTATGCGCTTGATCCTTTAATTGGTATCAGAGCAGGTCACGGGTTTAAGACCGGGGGAGCGCTATTAAATCCTGATTTTTCCCTTCTACCTGTGTGGGTCCGGCGGGTCAGGCAACCGTGGACATGTGGTAACCCCACCTCTGAGCCGTGCAACCGTGGACATGTGGTAACCCCACCTCTGAGCCGTGTGGGCCATGTGGTAACCCCACCTCTGAGCCATGTGGGCCATATGGTAACTCCACCTCTGAGCCGACGGGTTGTGCTGGACGCCGGGGGGGGATTGTTCGGTCCGGCGTTCCTTCACTTGACCCGTGGCGCTCTTCTACTTATTTAAGAAATTAAGTAGCACCCTTTCCAACAGTCCGGGCTTTTGGAACAGTTGGTTATGCGCTTGATCCTTCAGGCCGTGTCACCCAACAGGGCTTCAGACACGCCTGTGTCTATGGCCTTGTTCATCAGGCTGAAAAATCTCAAAATCACCCGAGACTCACACAGCCTGTGACACTCCCGTGTCCCAGGCCGTGTGCCCATACACGGCACTCGACACGCCCCAACTCAAAATCATCGGGCTTAGTTCGTCGAACCGAAGGGACACGCCCGGTGACACGCCCGTGTCACAGGCCGTGTTCACTGCACTCGACAAACGTCGACCGCATCTCGACACTCGACGATCGTCGAGCAACTTTCGTCAAACGCAAGGAGACACGCCCTCCCGACACACCCGTGTCGCCTGGAGTGTTCCTGCCTGAGCACTGTTCGTCGAACGATTTTCATCGATCTCGTGACGACTCGCACCCAAGCAGGACATGCCCGTGTCCCAGGCCGTGTCACCCGAAAATTTGCCTGCTGATAAAAATTGGGCTGTTACAACCCTCCCCTCCTACAAAAATTTCGTCCACGAAATTAGTACACAGGAAGGCAACCAGCAACCAAATAGTGATAACCTTCAAATTCGCATGTTACAACAACATTTTCTCCACGGATTACAGAAACAGCTCAGGAAACTCCTCTCGCATGGTTTGCTCTCGCTCCCATGTCAGTTCCTCACGGTCGTAGTTGTCCCACCGGACTTTAACCATGCCGACCGTCTTGTTCTGCAATTGTTCCTCGGCTCGATCCTCGATCTGAATGGGTCTAACTCTCATTGTTAGCCCATACTCCACCGGCACACGATCATCCGCGATCACTTGAGCTGGATCTTTAACGGCCTTCCGAAGCACCGAGATGTGAAATACATCATATAATCCACTTAAGTCTGCCGACAGAGCTATCTGATATGCCGCCTCTCCTACGCACTCAACCACTTCAAAGGGACCCAAATATCTTGGACTCAACTTTTTCAAATGTCGAATCCTGTAGACACCTTTGAAGGGCTTGATCTGCAGGAGGCCCCCCTTGGTGGGCGGCCTGGGGCAGGAGGCCCTCCTGGTAGGCAGCCTGGCTCTGGAGGCCGCCCCTAGTGAGCAGCCTGGCTCTAGAGGCCGCTCCTGGTGGGAGGTCTGGGGCAGGAGGCCGCCCCTAGTGGGCGGCCTGGGCAGGAGGCCGCCCCTGGTGGGCGGCCTGGCTCTGGAGGCCGCCCCTGGTGGGCGGCCTGGCTCTGGAGGCCGCCCCTGGTGGGAGGCCTGGGGCAGGAGGCCGCCCCTGGTGGGCGGCCTGGCTCTGGAGGCCGCCCCTGGTGGGCGGCCTGGCTCTGGAGGCCACCCCTGGTGGGCGGCCTGGGGCAGGAGGCCGCCCCTGGTGGGTGGCCTGGGGAGCAGGCCCCTCCTAGGGCTCCTGAGGGGGCGGCCTGAGGAGTAGGCCGCCCCTGGGTGGCGACCTAAGGAGCAAGCCGCCATTGGGCAGGCAGAGGAGGCGGCCTGAGGAGAAGGCCGCCCCTGGTTGAGTTGGTCCAGGGTAGACGCCAGCTGGGAGACCTGGCGGACTGAAGGGATAGATCACACAGATCGCCCCTGTTGCTTTGGATTGCATCCTACAAGGAAAAATGTTGCGCGGTTAACAGGCCTAACCGCGTGGCCTACGAGGGTGAGCCATGGGAACAGCCCGTCGTCCCGCAGGGCACGCTGTTGCTATGTGACCTGGGCGGACAGAGAAAACTGTCTGCCTACACTTGGACTTGTTGCGAACTCCAGGGAGAATCTGAAGGTCGCGACTAGCCAGCTTGCTACCTTGGGAAGGATCGCCGATTTCTGGGTTAACACTGTAAAACTGCGTTGTGTTATGAATAGAGATTATATATCAGCATAAACTTCCCCAAACAGGGGCCCTGCATACCAAATGATCATTAAATAATTTGTATATATTTCTCACTCATGCACAAATGGCAACAATACAAATGAACAAATAATCTGGAATATAAAAAGAAACAAAAAAATAGGTTAAGATGAGTAATAGCAAATATGAGGAGATTAATTAGAGGATGTCAAATTAAGAGTCTCTAAAGCTTGTGAATATTTGAAATACAAAGTCGATAAAGAATAGATCTTTCACAAATAGTATTTTCTATTCATGACGTACAACGTTAAAATCTGCATTCCAGCTGTAGATGAGGTGAGGTTATAGGAACAAGTCCCTCTAACTATGCCTTAGAGCTTCAACTATATATAAATGACGTTGGGCTGATAAGAGTCATGCATCCTTAATTTTATTTCTTCAACCACACATCACAATTTAATTGTATCCGTCAATCATAATTAGTCAGCATGAAGTTCTTCTATCAAAAAATGGTTTTAGTAGCAGCACTCCTAACTCTCACAAATTTAGGTAATTATTTCCCTCTCTCTCTCTCTCTTTCAAATTTAGGTAATTTGTTCCTCTCTCTCTCTCTCTCTATATTCCTTTCTCCCAAGCACAGTTAATTATATGATCCAACTATTGTTTAATTATATGATATTAAAATTTTTATATAGGTTATAATTTAGGACATGGGATATATAGTTTGTGGAGCCCTATAATATATATATAGATCAGAATGCAGGTGTGCTAATAGCTTGAATTAATTTGCACGTATCTAAACTAATAATTTGCTGATGTTGGTTGTAGTGATGGCCCCAAGCATCTATGTTCCTAAGCAATGCTTTCTTCATAAAAGGAACGTTGATAGTCCTTTCATTTGTCATGACCATAGACTATGGAACAGTGTGAGCTGTCGAGACATTTGTGAAGAAGAGTTAGTACCCTTGAAACCAGAGTTCTACACTTACATGTTCACCTGCACGGAGATTAGGGGACAAGAAAATTGCAATTGTGTGTTTTGCCCTATCGGAATTCCTGCACCTCGGTCTCCACCCAAAAACGGATCTAAGCGTCCCCGCAGGGGCCGCAAAGCAGGTGTCAATCCATATTTTATTTATGATCCATATGGCCAAGGAAAGGGATTTAGAGGATTACATTAATTTGTTTTGGTAGCTGGAGAAGCCCGCATTCTTGATGCTTGCCTGCATGAAACTTGTGCACCTCCAGCATGTGCTTTCTCCCGGCTTCTATGAATGCATGGAAAAAAATTTCGGCTTTGTTTGGGATGGGACGGTGGCTGCAATCAAAAAAATTGTGGGAAATAAACGATAGCATTAGAGAGTTAAAAGGCTGTTTTGAAATTGTTAAATAGTGTTTGAAAAATCTTCATTTATGTTTTTTTATAATGATGTTTTACATTTTTTTTTGTACGGAATAACAACTTTTTAGTAATAGTCTTTTGACTTTTTTTAGCATGCATGAAAGAGTGTCAGAGAATTGATATTGGAATTGGTATTGAAAAGAATGGCGAAAATTTCATGCTCAGACAAAAAATGTGCACACCGGCGAAAAATGCAAGTCGTGAATGATAATGCGCCCGAACAAAAAATGTGTGTCCGGAAGAAAATGCGTGTTTGGCCGAAAAATGGGCGCCGGGTGGAAATGGGCGTCGGGACGAAAATGCACGCCCGGGCGGAAAATTGTACGCGAAGACAGAAAAAGGCGCGCCCGGGCGGAAAATTGTACGCGAAGACAGAAAAAGGCGCGCCCGGGCGAAAAAACGTGCGTCAAGGCGGATAAAGACGCGCCTAGGCAAAAAACGCACGACCGGGCAGAAATACGCACGTCAAGGCGGAAAATGCGCGTCCAGGGGAAAAATGCATGTCCGGGCGGAAAATGAATGCTCGGGCGAAAATGCTCGCTCGGGCGGAAAATGCACGCCCGGACGAAAAACTGGCATATGGGTGAAATTTGCGTTGTCATGAGAAAAATGCGGGACTCGACAAAAAATGCATGCCATGGTGAAAAATATAGAGAAAATAAATGACTCGGCGAAAATGTGTCATGACGAAAATGAGTGTCGATGCGAAAACGCGGGCCCTGGAGAAAACGCACGCTCGAGTGAGTTTGCTCTTCCAGAATGTTTAATCTCAAAAAAACCACATGTCCGAAACATTAAATAGAGGGTTTTATAGATTTCCCTCATTAATAATAATAATAATATTGTATTCACTCTAATATATTTTGCTCTCCATATTTTATACACGTGTGTTTACACAAAATCCATTGTAATTTGTCACAATTAATGCTGCAATTCTAATACCAAAATATTAAAATCAAACATTTATTATATGCAGTCGGAGTCACGATACTAGTCCCAAAAAAATTGTTTTTTTAACTTTTTCTCAACTTATATATTTTTAATCGCACACTTATTTCTCCCTACAGCCGAAATATAGTGTCTCCATCTTCACAACTTGCTCCAGAGTTGTCATTCTCATCCAAAATGCATATATCGCCTCTGCAAATTTTGGCAACTTGGCACAAATTTGACACCGCCGGTCATAGACTCACCCTTATAGTGTTGTTGTACCACTGAGAATCAAGTTCTGTCGATCTCAATCCCTTCATTTTCCCTCTTGAGTCTTGATTCCCACCTCTCTCATAATCATCCCTCACATTTCCCACCCCCCCCCCCCCAATCTTTGCTCCCCTTCTTTCTCGTTTCTCATTTCTTCCATAAAATACTCGGTGGAAAAACTTCATAGCCGCAGAAGTTGAGGTCAAATACCAAGAGGTGTAGGTGTTTTCCAATCCAATTCCATTTATTTATTTATTTACTTTTGACATGATATTAAGAAGTCATGATTAGTCCAGCTCTTCACTTGTCGATGGCTTCCCTTTTCTTCCCCGATGAAGGCCCTCATCTTCCTCTGCCACGGCCCGTGGTTAATCTCACCATTTTTTTAATTAATTTCTTCATGTTATGGGATGGAATGTAACGACTACATGCGAGGTAATGTATAAGGCAAGAGGGGTGTAGAGTATGAGATTGCAAATAAATTATTTAAACTTTAAATAACAATTAACTATAAATAGCAAGTCTCAGACTACCTATAAAATTACTCTTAATATAAGCATGCATTAGAATATAATTGACCACTAATAGTTATGAAGTAGAGTAACAAAAGTGAGAGCTTTATATTTCTTCTAATTTTTGGCTTGGCACGCATGGCTTCATTGAGCATCACATTTCCTAAAACCAAAATCAATAGTTAAAATTGACCATTCATTATGTAACAACTGCCTCCTCCGATCATCCTAGAAGATTTAAGATGATCTATCCCAAACCCTATCAGTATGCAAATTAATAAATATTGTATCTCAGAAATCACACAATTATTAAGTTGAGCATGTAAAATAAAAAAGGCCTATATTGTATCATAACTGAGTTGTGTTCCTCTAGAGACACATTGCAACCAAGCGAAACATCACACGAGTCTAACAAAGCATGCACACATCATTAAAGTAGAAGGCACTCATGGCCGCACAACCACCCATTACAAAGCATTTATGCACGTTCAAATATTCTTTTAGGAAAATGTCAAGATAGAGATGTGTGCTTTTAAAGCCCTCCCAACGTGCAGTTATCTGACTATTCTTTCAAATCTATATTTAAAGCACGAGCAAAAAAACCCAACATGTGCAGTCCAATAATGCTCAAAACTTTTCATTTCACTCTGGTTTCTCCAAGGGAAAACCAAATACGCTCACGAGTGAGTATAAAAAATGTACACATACATTCATGGGTTATTGTTGGGTACATTGGTTTAAATGTACCTGATTTGAAGAAGCCTCACCCAACTCAATGATATACATCAAAATTTATTTGATGTGTTTTTGAGTTACTTGTGCAGGTTAAGTATTTGCAGGACTGAAGCAAAAATTTCTAAGTCCATGTGTCGACACCCAGAGGGAAATTGTCGACACTTAAGAAGACTTGTGTCGACACCCAGACAAGCAATGTCGACACTTGGAGTCATTGTGTCGACACCTGGGATGCAGAGTCGACACCAGACAGAAAGTGTCGACACAAGGAGCAGTGTCGACACTCAATGAAGAAAAGTGCAGACAGAAAGTGTCGACACAAGGAGCTGTGTCGACACAAGGAGTTGTGTCGACACCCAGTGAAGCTGTGTCTACACCAGAAAGTGTCGACACTTGGAGCTGTGTCGACACTCAGCAAAAGTCAGCAGAGACTAAGTACAAGTGTCGACACCCAGAACAATGTGTCGACACTCAATAGAAGAGTCAGCATTTGAAGGAAGTGTCGACACCCCAAACAATGTGTCGACACTCTACAGAAGAGTCAACACATGAAGTATGTGTCGACACAAGGAAGAATGTGTCGACACTAAGCTGAAGACTCTACACTTGAAGAAAGTGTCGACACATGGAGCTGTGTCGACACTTAGAAAAGAACAGAAAGATCAACAAAATATTCTAAGTACAAGTGTCGACACTAAGGGAATGTGTCGACACTCAGCTGAAGTCTCAACAGAAGAATCAAGTGTTGACACAAGGAGCTGTGTCGACACTCATCAAGTATCAACACATCTCCTATGTGTCGACACCAAGAAGCAGTGTCGACACTTAACAGATTCAACACAAGAAGTTGTGTCGACACAAAGGAGATGTGTCGACACTTAGAAGAATACAGCAAAAGATAGAAGATCAAGTACTTGTGTCGACACTCAATTTCAGTGTCGACACATGCAGAAGAAACTGTGTCGAGACATAGTATCTACAACACAAGGAGTTGTGTCGACACCTTGTAGACTTGTGTCGACACTTACACAACTTGTGTCGACACTTGGTCTATAAGTGTCGACACTTAAAGACAGAAAGTCTCGACACTTTCAGACAGTTAGAGAACTTTCAAGAATTGACTGGATGACTTGACAGCTGCCGTTCCAGCCGGTTTACAGCACCTGTCAGAGATGTCAGAATTCAGTTATGAACCGGATCAGCCGGTTAGCATGAAGAATGCCTATAAATAGGTTTATACAGTCTACAAAAACAGTAGTTCAGATTAAAGTTCAAATAGTTGTTAAAGTGGTACACATAGTTGTTCCAAGTATCAAATCAAGAAGATCTAGCTGTCCAAGTGCAGATCTAAGAAGTTGGAGAGAGAGGGCTCCATCCAAGAATTCAGCCGTTGGAACTAGGCTGAGAAGAAGGGTTCAGATTCATTCTGGATCTTAAGAAGCAGAGGTCAAGGATCTACTGCAGAAGGAGTCAATCTTATTCAGTTCTACTTTCAAGAAGCTTTGAAGAAAGCTAAGTCAGATTGAATCCAGCTGAGTTCTTCCAAGAACTCATCAAGAAACTCTCAACTCCCCTGTCTTATTTCTGAGTTGCTGAGTTATCATTAGTATAAACATTTTTATCTTGTAGGATCCTTTGGATCTGAGTGTTTGTAAGCCTGTAATTATAAAGGCTGAGGGTAGGGCTTGAGAGCCTGAGTGTAGGAGATTGAAATCTCTGAGTGTAGGCCTTATTGGCTGAGGGTAGGCCTTGTTGGCTGAGTGTAGGCCTTTGTGGCTGAGTGTAGGCTTTGTGGAAAAGCTGAGTTGTAGGGCCTTGGGCCTGAGGTGTAGGAACCAGTTTGGGTTCTGAGACAGTGGTGAAGTTTGGCCGAATCTAGTACACTGCTAGATAGGCGAAGGGGGAAAGTGGATGTACCCAAAGCTTGGGGAACCACTATAAATCTCTGTGTCTGCTGTGCTGTGCTTTGCTGTGTATGCTGTGTGATTGCTGTGCAAAAGTAGAGTAGATTCTGTGTTATAACTGTTTGCTGCCATTAAAGTTTAAAAAAGAATTAGGTCACCTATTCACCCCCCCCCCTCTAGGTGTTTAGGTACTATATCTTTCAAGTGGTATCAGAGGGAGGTTCCTTAAAAAGGACTAACAGTCTAAGGAGATCCTGATTGGCAGATTCAGTGTAAGACAAATTACAGATTCAAGAAAATCAAGAACCATGGGTTCCTCTGAGAATCACAAGGAATTGGGTTCCATGAAATTACCTATATGCAGAAAGGAAATCTTTGGGATCTGGAAGGAAAGGGTAAGGCTGTTTATGGAAGCCTCAGACCCTAGGATATACATCACAGTAAAGGAATGGCCTTATGTGCCCATGAAGATATCAGTTCTAGATGCAAATCAGAGAACCCCAAAGGATTTCTCTGAAATGACTAAGGATGAGATTGTCCTATCCACCATGGACAAGAGGGCACAAAACATTATAGTGAGTGTCATAGATGATGCAACTTTTCAGAATCTTATACACTGTAAGACAGCCAAAGAGATGTGGGATACTCTTATTGTGTATATGGAAGGTTCTGAAGAAGTTAGGCAAGATAGAAAATCCTTGCTAAATCAGGAGTATGAAAGTTTTAGACAAGGAAAGGGTGATAGCATAACTGAGTGCTATAAGAAGTTCTACAGGATAGTGAATGAACTCATGTCTTATGGAAGAACTGACAAGCCGCAGAGCGACCTCCTGCTGAATCCGCAGAGACCGCACACTTCCAAGTACTTGACCGAAGTCACAACCAAACTCCTGGCTCCTTGAAGCTACCCGCGCGACCTGCACACAGCAAACGTCAGCACTGAAACAATCCGCGCGGACTGACAAACAGAGACCGCAACACTTCGCTCAACCCAACTTACTGTTCACTCAAGTTACTTAGGTTACTGTAGATGTGCTAGGGGGGTTCTATTTATAGGCGAGGTGAGGAGTGTGGTCACCGCCCTAGAGATAGAGACACCGCCACAGCCCGCGCGATAGCAAACACCGTCCGCCGAGTCCGCAAGGACTTAGCCGGATACCAAGGAAAACCGGCAGGAGCAAGGCAACATTGGCGAACTCTCACCAGTCCGCCCAAGCGATGCAGATAAGGCATCAGCCCGCAAAGCTCCAACCACTGCAGGACAGCAACCCCATTCAATGGCAGTCCGCACCAACCCGAGGCAGTCCGCAAGACTCACACCTCAATCCGCCACAAGTCCACGACCAAAGGCAGACATCAACAGTCCGCCCGGTCACAGCGGACTTGGCGGATACGGCGGACACCATGGTCTTGGCACAGGGTGTGACCAAGTCCAAAACCATCAAAGGCCAATGCGAGCAGGGCGGACTCAAACTCCCGTCTGCCAAACACCTTAGCACAGACCGCCAGCAGTCCGCAAGTTCCTCGCACTCCTGCCCAGCACAGCAGCCATCTCCCGAACTTCAAACTCCAGTCTGCCAAAGACCTCCACAGCAAAGCACCTGCTGTGCCACCAGAGCTCGACAAGGCCTCAGCTAAGCTCTAAGCCCAATCCGCAACAGCCCACACCGCGGACACACCAGTCCGCAAGCTTCTCGCGGACATGAGCCAAACCGTCTATCAGCACAAGCTTGCACCCGCGGCCACAGAGCAATGCACCAGTCCGCAAGCCTCCATCCGCTCAGGCCACTCCTTGGCAAAGCCAATTCAGCAAACCCCCTATCCGCAGAAACCAGGCCGCATAGTCCGCGGACTCCATGCAACAACCCGCTCAGTAGACAGCCGGCTTCCACTAGACTTTCCACCAGGCCGCACATCACAGTCCGCCCAGTCCTCCTAGTTCAGCAATTATGAACTAAATGACAAGTTCCTAAGGTCCCTAACTAAAGATTGGGACATAAAGATTTGTGCCATTAGAGAAATGACTAAGTTGGGAGAAATTCCTCCACCTACACTGTTTGGCAAGTTATTGTCTTATGAAATGCAGTTGACAGTGAGAAAAGAGGAGGAGAAATCAACAAGAACTGAACACAAGGAAAGAACAGTAGCTTTCAAGACAGAAGCCCCCAGAAAGTACAGGAATAAGTCACCAACTCCACCTCCAAAGGTTGCTGAATCAGAGTCAGATGAGTCAGTCAGCACAAAGTCAGAAAGCAGTGAAAGTGATGAAGACTTTGCTGCCTTCACTAGACACTTTCAGAAATTCTTGAAGAAGAAACAATGGAGGTCAAGGCCTTCTACTTCAAAGGGAAAAGAAGATTTTTATCAGGATAAAAAGGCTTCAAAGAAGGACAGGAAGAGGACTAAATCTAGCAAGGCAACTGTTTCAAAAATAGTGTGTTATTGCTGCAATAGACAAGGCCATGTTATTGCAAATTGTCCTGAAAAGAGAAAGGAGTTTAGTGACAAGAAGAAGACTCATTTCAAAGGCAAGAAAGAGAAGTCTTTTGTTGCCAAGAAGGAGAAGACTCTAACAGATATCTCTTCTTCAGAAACTGAGTCTGATGCTGAGGCATACATAGGGCTGTTTGCTGAAGAAGAAGAAGAAGAAGAAGAATTCATGCAGATAATGGAGTCTATTTATGAACAAGAAGACAGTCAATGCCAAGGGCTAATGGCTTTGACAGAGAATGACAAAATCCTGGAGCAGCCAGGACCCAGTAAGGTATAAAGTTCAACTTTAAGTTCAGTTTCTTGTTCTAGTACAGAATCAGATTCATCATCATCTAGTGATGAGAGTGTATCTGAGTCTGAGGAAGATATTCATCAGCTTATAGATGAATATAAAGTACTGTTTCAAGCTTACAAGAAAAGCAAGTCCCTAGCCAAAAGTCAGGCAAAGGAAATTGCTGATCTTAAAGCTGCTGCAACAGATTCTGAGAAGCTATTTGATCAAAAGCTTAATGAGATAGTCAGGCTGAAACATATAACAGTGATTCAGATGGGGACTATCACTTTTAAGAATGATCAAATCAAGTGTCTGGAGATTAATCTTCAGAAGGAGAAGGACTTAGTTGCTAGGTTTTCTAAACCTAAGTCAGTGTTACCCATAATTGATGAATTTGTTCATCACAAGGGTAAAGCTGGACTGGGCTTTATTAGACCTGCAAGGACTGAGCAGTCCAAGTCCAAGTCCAAGGGCAAAGCCCCAACATTCAACAAGTCTGTTGTAGATAAGACAGCAAAGACAGTACCTAAGCAAATGTACAATAAGTTTGAATGTTGGTGCTGTGGCAAGGTTGGCCACTTTGCAGTGGACTGTTGGCACAATGCTAGTGCCAAAGTGAGTACCAAACTACCTGTTGGAAAGCCAGTAGGTAGCTTTGTCAGATTGCAAACTAACAAGTACCAAGGACCCAAGAATTCTTTGGGTTCTAAGGTTCATTAATCTGTTTTGCAGGTGAGTCCAAGTGGCCATACCCCAACATGGTACTTGGACAGTGGATGTTCCAGACATATGACTGGAACTAGAGGATTACTAAGGGACTACATTCCAATAAAAGATGGTCCAAAAGTAACCTTTGGTGGTTCTGAAAAAGGAATCATCAAAGGATTTGGTAATATTTCTAGCAACTTGGTTACCATTACTCAAGTGGATTATGTTAAAGGGTTGAAACACAACCTAATAAGTATAAGTCAATTAAGTGATGTAGGGTATGATATCTCATTTGTTAAAAATGGTTGTCATATCAGGAGGTCAACTGATTAAGAGATCATTTTGACTAGGTATAGGAAAAGGAATGTCTATTGCCTAGACATTATGGTTGAGAACAATGGTTCTCCAGTGTGTCTTGTAGCTGATGAGACAGTCTCTCATTGTGTCAAATGGCACAAGAGCCTTGCCCATCTTAACTACAAGACTACTGGCAAACTCTTTAGCAAAGAGTTAGTGAGGAATGGTCCTCAAGTTAAGAGTGTTAAAGATGACATTTGCTCAACTTGTCAAAAGGGCAAGCAGACTAAATCCACCTTTAGAAGCATAGAAAGCAAAGATGTTGTGAGGTGTTTATACCTCTTGCATATGGATCTCTTTGGTCCAATGCCAGTTCACAGCTTAGGTAGGAAGGTCTACACCTTTGTAGTTGTAGATGACTACTCAATGTTTTCCTGGGTGTTCTTCTTAAGACAGAAATCTGAAACACCTAATGTCTTCCATAACTTTGTCAAACAAATTCAGAATGAACTAGACAGTACAGTGGTCAAGATTAGAAGTGACCATGGTACTGAATTTCAGTCTGATAGCATGACAAAACTATGTGAAGAATTTGGGATATTTCAAGAATTCTCTTCACCTAGAACACCTCAGCAAAATGGCATTGCTGAGAGGAAGAATAGGACCTTGATAGAGGCTGGTAGGACCCTATTAAGTGATACATCACTACCAGAATATTTCTGGGTTGAAGCAGTTAACACTGCATGCCATGTTATAAATAGGGCTACCATCACTAAAAGGCTCAACAAGACCCCCTATGAAGTTGTGAAAGGCAGGAAACCAAACCTATCCTACTTTAGGATCTTTGGTTGCAAATGCTTCATACTTAACAATGGGAAGTCTTACTTGACTAAGTTTGCTGCCAAGTCCCAAGAGGGAATTTTTGTTGGGTACAGCAACAACAGTAAGGCTTATAGAGTCTACAACTTGACTATACAAGTTGTAGAAGAATCTGTGCATGTAGTTTTTGATGAGACTAAACTTATTAATAATGAGTTGTTTAGTAGTGTATGCAACCCCACAGGTTTAACAAAGAAGATGGACAAGCTTACAATAGAAGAAGTACCTGCTGCAAGACAGCAAGTAGAAGACAGTGGTTGTTGTCCAGGGGGAGAACTACCTGTGCCAATTGCTGATGAAGTTCAAGGTATACAGCATGATGGAGATGCTGAAGAGGTTCAACCAGAAGTTAGGATGCCACCAGCCAACAGGCATCTTAGAGATCATCCAGTAAAGCAGATTATTGGAGATCCAAGACAAGGAGTACAAACCAGGAGCAGAAACCTGAATGCAGCAATCTACTCCAGTTTTCTATCTCAAGTTGAACCTAAGAAGTTTGAAGAAGTCATACTAGATCCACAATGGACTGAAGCAATGCAAGAAGAGCTTAATCAGTTCAAGAGGTGCAAGGTCTGGGAACTTGTTCCTAAACCTAAAGACCACAATATAATAGGAACCAAGTGGATCTACAGGAATAAGATGGATGAACAAGGGGTCATCATTAAGAATAAAGCAAGGTTGGTTGCAAAAGGATATAGGCAAGAAGAAGGTATTGACTTTGATCAAACTTTTGCTCCAGTAGCCAGATTGGAATCCATAAGGATGTTCTTGGCCTATGCAACCTATCAAGGATTCAAAGTTTACCAAATGGATGTCAAGTCAGCATTCCTAAATGGTAATCTTAAAGAAGAAGTCTATGTGGAACAGCCTTCAGGTTTTGTTGATTCAACTCTACCTCATCATGTCTATAGACTTAGGAAAGCTTTATATGGGTTAAAGCATGCCCCTAGGGCTTGGTATGAAACCCTATCTAGTTTCCTCATTGAGAATAAGTTCTCAAGTGGGGAAAATAGATAAGACTCTATTCCTTAGGGAATCTAGAGGCAAAGTTATACTTGTCCAAATATATGTAGATGACATTATATTTGGGTCTACTGAAAGCAGCCTTTGCAAAAAGTTTGCAAAACTTATGCAAGGTCAATTTGAGATGAGTAGTATGGGAGAGCTGAAGTTTTTCTTGGGTCTCCAAGTTAAACAGACTGAGAGTGGTTTATCCATATGTCAGTCCAAGTTCACCCTAGAACTCATAAGGAAGTATGGTATGGATTCATCCAGTACCATGAAGACTCCTATGGGGTCAAGTATGTCTCTTAGCAAGGATGATGCAGGGAAACCTGTAGATGAAATCTTGTATAGAGGGATAGTTGGCTCCCTATTATACTTGACTGCTAGTAGACCAGATATCATGTATGCTACATGTGTCTGTGCAAGGTATCAAGCCTGCCCTAAAGAGTCTCATTTGACTGCAGTCAAAAGAATATTGAGATATCTAAAGGGCACTCCCTATCTAGGCCTCTGGTACCCTAGGAATGGGGATTTTGAACTAACAGGTTATTCAGATGCAGACTTTGCAGGATGTAAAGAAGATAGAAAAAGCACTACTGGAACCTGTCAATTCCTAGGTGGGAGACTAATTTCATGGAGTAGCAAAAAGCAAACCAGTGTGGCTATCTCCACTGCAGAGTCAGAGTATGTGGCTGCAGGAAGTTGTTGTGCTCAACTTCTGTGGATACAACATCAGCTAGAGGACTATGGATTTCAGGTAAGTAGAACTCCACTCTTCTGTGATTCTACAAGTGCTATTTCAATAGCTAATAATCCTGTATCCCATAGTAGAACAAAACATATTGAAATTAAATATCATTTTCTTAGGGAGCATGTAAAAAGAGAAGATACTTTATTAGAATATGTTAAAACTGATAATCAAGTAGCTGATATGTTTACTAAGCCCCTAGAAGAAGCTAAGTTCAATAGATTTAAAATTGAACTAGGAATGATAAACTTAGAGTAAATTTACAGAATTGAAATTGGCTAAGTAAAAAGGTGTCGACACATAGACAAGTCTATGTCGACACAGAATTGTTGTGTCGACACTTCAGGAAAAAGGTGTCGACACATCTAGGATGTTGGTGTCGACACTTCAGAATATTAGTGTCGACACATGATATGTAGGTGTCGACACATCCATTGTGGTGTCGACACTTAGTATTTACTCAGAATTTTCTAAGTAAAGTCTCGACTATGTGTCGAGTTATGTTGTGTCGACACATAAACAAGTGTCGACACATAAAATCTGTTGACTAAACTTGTGTCGACACATGTGTGTCGAGACATTATAAGTCAGTGTCGACACATTTTAAGTTAGCTGTCCCGCCTGTTCATCTTCAAAATCAGAAAGGTATATATAGGGTTTTGTCTTTGTTTGTCGACACGCTTTCAAAGTTTCGAGACCAAACTTCTGTGTCGACACCTTTCTTCTCTCAAGACAAATTCTACAAACCCTAATGGCGCCTAAGCTAGAGGAGAACGTCAACGAAGGATATGAGCTGGTGCGCGACGCTTTCAAAGATGCTGATCAAGAATTCAAGTCTGTCGTAACCCTAGTAGCTGATTCCGGGTTAGAATATCTAGTTTCTGAACCCACAAAGATATGGAAGAAAGAGGTACTCGAATTCCTCAATGGAGCCAAGGTGGATGAATTTGGATACAAAATCAAATCCAGAGTTCATGGAGCAAAGGTTAAGGTATCCCCTAAAAGTCTGAGGAAGATTCTCCAGCTACCAAGAACTCAAGAAGAAGATGAGGTTACAGCTTCCAAGACCAGGGAAGCTCTAACCTGGTGTGGATTAGACTCTAAGATGAAGATTGGTTATGTTTTCAATAGAAAAGGCATGAACAATCAAGGCAAATTCATGTCAGAGATTGTTGGAAAGGTAATTCTCAGCAAGCCAGGAGGGCATGACAGAGTGTCTGCCTTTATGTTCAATATAATTACAAGAATAATCTTCACTTTAAGAACTGATTGGTCAGTTATAGTGTTTGAGAAGATTAAGGAAAGCTTGAAGAAGCCCAATCTGGGCAGAATCTTAAGTCTCTACCTAGCTGCTACCATACCAGAGGTAATGAGTACTGCTGCTGGAAGCAAAATAAATCACATGAGGAAAATGGACATGAGGTTGTTTTCAAGATGGGACAGGGTGTTGTCTAAAGAAATGCCAACCCCTGAGAAGAAAGTTCCTGAGAAAGAAATTCCTCCAAAGAAGAAAAGAAAGACTGCTCCAGTGGCACAAGAGTCCACTAGCAATTCTGAAAGTGAAGAGCAAGTTGTCTTCACTCCAGATGACAATGAGGAAGAGCCTACAGTGAAGTCTCCTGCTCCTCAAGATGCTGCTGAGATCCAGGGGGAGCTACCTCAAGCAAGACCCATCCACAAGGATCAAAGCCAGGGGGAGCTTCCAGTTGTAACTGAACCCACTACACTGGAAAGTGAACAAGCAACCACCATCATACTGGAGGTAATCACTAAAGTAAACACTTTAGATTTTTCTATGGAAGATACTGAATTGTCTGATGATCATCAGCAAACTCAGCTGAATAGTCAAGTTCCAGATGCTGTTATAGAAGACACATCTGTTGTAGTAGAAGTGGTTCCTGATTCAGTGGTTGAAGAACCTAGAATTTCTCCTGCACAGTCTCCACAAGGATACACCATGGAAGATTTATTCCTAAATCTGGATCAAGCAGATTTTGACAAGGAAACTGATGCTGCTGAAGGAGAGAATGCTGCTGCTGAGGGGGAGCAAGTGCACATACCTGAAGACCCTACCAGGAAAGAAACTGAGAAGGCACCAAATGTGCAAGCTGAGAAGCCTCCAAGCCCTAAGGAGAGGGTTGAAATAGCCAGCTCCTCAGAATCTGAAGATGAGGAGGCTACAAGGGCTAAGCAAAAGAAACTTTATGTATTCAGAAGGAGAAGCCAAAGTTATAAGAAGGCTTTGCAGACTGTTGCTCCACAGTCTATTGTTCAGCAAGCACCATCAGTTGATTATAGTGCACTGATGGTTGCAATGCAAATTAAACTGGATGAGCACAGGCAGGCAATAGAGAAATATGTAGATGAAGGGCAGAAATCTTTACAGTTTGATCTAGCCCAGGACATAAAATCAATAAGGTTTGAGATGAACCTAAACAAGAAAGAGACGACAGACTGCTTCCACAAGGGTGGAAATGCAGTGGTGTACTTGGCAACACACCAGGAAAAGATCAAAGCACAAGTAGATGACATAGCATTGAAGCAAGGGTATATTCTTGAAAATCAGATAAGGATGAATGACAATCTTACTGCTTCCCATAATGCTATTGTCAAAGAATTAAAGAACCAGGCTGCTGGACCTTCTACTTCTACTGCTGCTGTTAAAGCTGAGTTTGATAAAGTATTCCAAGAAGAACTTTCTGCTGTTAAGACTGCTATCCAAGCATCCCAGAAGGCCATATCTGAACAACTTCAGAAGCTCAAACCTTTCTTTAAAGATGGAATCAGATACTTGGATAATCAAATCAGATTTCAGAAGGATGATGTCAGAGATCACATGGCTAGAGAAGTCATAAAGGGGGAGAGAGTGTTAGTCAAGGCAAGCTCTGACCATGCTAAGTGGATATCAAATTCTATCAGAGCTACACTTGTATATCCTCCTCTGTGTGATGACAATGATGTTGCTGAATCTGGAATTAACCCTGCATATCTAGGAGGTGAGCAACCAGAAGTAGCTCAAGTCATATATCCTCCTCCAGATTTTGAAATGGTGCATGCTGATGTACAGACCATATACAGCCCACCTGGGGGCAAGGACAATGTTATTATTGAAAAGGTTGTTCAGCCTATATCTGAAGCCATGCAAGAGGCATTGCAAAAAGAAGAAGAGACTAGATTCTCAAAGAAGAGGTTTAGCGAACAAGCTGAACAGAGACCAGATTTTGAGCAATGGAGCCCTACCTCTAGAAACATTATATTAACTGACTGGAAAGCTGCCAAGGATAACATTCAAGACAGGAACAAATGGTTTTCTGAAACTGAATGGAGAAAACATGAAACCAGACAGGAGGCAATTGTCCAATACAGAAGGAAGGCAAAGATGGGAAAGCTACCTCCTACTGCTCAGGAGCCTAGCAAGTACTTTCCTAAGCCATTTCATTATTTTGAAAGGCAGAAGATCAAAGCAGAAGAGCTTAAGAAGAAAGATCTGAAAGGCAAGAAGCCTGCTGATGCTGAAGCTACTGATGCTCCTGTACAAGCTAAAGTTCATGCTGGCAAAGGAATAGTTATCAAGGAACCAGAACTGAAATAGATTTAGACTTTTCTTGAAGTTTACTTTGTACTTTTCTTGATGTAAAACATTTTGTGAACTTCTGAAAATGTATAAGACAGATATTAGAACAATATGTTATATGATTAATCTATTTCATGTTTGTTCTGTGATATTGTCTATGTTTATTTCATATTTGTTCTGTAATGATGAATTTGTATACATGTGAAATTGATACATGTTTATGTTTACCCTGCTGTATATTATCCTGCCTTACATCATTTTGTAATTTTAATTATGAATGGTGTATATCATTGACTAAGGGTTATGACTTCTCCAAATAGCGGGAGATAAGTGGTATCAGAGCCAGGTTAATTTATGAGGCATCACACTCAATTTGAATTTTAGATCCCCAAAATGTTAATTTATGTTGTTAATTTATGTCTAATTTATGCACAAACAAACAAAGGTTCTTCGCTACCTCCAATTGAATGGGCCTCGGTCCTCCTGAGGTGCGAACGAACAAAGGTTCTTCGTCACCTACACTTAGACGAACCCCAGTCATCCTGAGGGGCAAACGAACAAAAGTTCTTCACCACCTCCACCTGGATGGACCCTGGTCCTCCTGAGGCGCGAAAGAACAAAGGTTCTTTGTTACCTCCACCTTGATGAACTCGGTTCTCTTGATGCACGAACGAATAAAGGTTCTTTGCCACCTCAACCAAGACAGATCTCGGTTGTCCTGAGGTGCGAATAAACGAAGGTTTTTGTCACCTCCACCTGTACGGACTCCGGTCCTCCGGAGGCGTAAACGAATAAAGGTTCTTCACCACTTTCATCTATAATGGAACAGACCTTCAATCCTTCCAAGCCATAAACAAACAAAGATCCTTTGCCTCCTCTAAGGGAATGAAATCCAAGCCTACCCAAGATAGGAATAAGTCACCAATCCTCTTATGGACTTGGGCCAGGGCAAACCACGAATCCTCTTGCGCCACTTAGCCGAAAGCAGACTCCAAGTTCCCGGGAGCCATCTAAACAAAGGGAAAAACATCCCCTCGCACTACGTTCACGCATCAGCCCAGATGCTCATGCCCATCAAAAATCACATGATCAACACGCCACGTCAAACACGCATGAAAGGTAAAATGCTTCGATTCAGCAAGGCTCAAACAAGAGGACACCTATGTGACACACCAGGAGATATATCGTGAGCAAAATGCAAGCTATCGGGGTATGTCAGGACTGCTGTAGTAATGACAATGCACTAATAAAAGATATAGAGTATGCGCACGACGCACATACAATCAAGTAATCTTTTAGCATCAACGTCAACACCACCATTCGAGGTATCACCCATTCAAAGGATGGAATACCCTCACATCCCTCCCGCTGCATGGAATCTCTTGTCAGGCGCAACAACGCGCTCATCCCTTGACAACTGACCAACCTCCAAAGAAGTCATCTCGGGGTCCCCCTAACCCTCTGACACTGTTCCGCTCAAAGGATTAGCTATCTTGGAAGCTTGACATTCTAAGGCGCAGGCGTCATCCACCTCCTCCAACGACACCAACTCGGCATCTGCCTCGGGCGGGCCGTGCGGGGAGCGGCTGCTGGGAACACAATCGGGCGGGGCACGGTCGCGCGGGGTTCGGTCGCGCAAGTTGGCCGCGTGTGGCAGCATGGAGTGCATCCGCGCACATGCTGGGCCGCGCAGGCCAGGACACACGCACTTGCCGCACTTGGAGCGGTCGTGTGCACTGGCAGTGCACTCTTGCAGGCAGGCCAAGCACGCTTGCACGACCTTGTTGTACGCGTGCGCGGGCTTGACCTCTTCTTTTGGGGTTCCTGGGGATTGCGGCATTGATGTGCATAATTGGATCGATTGTGCCCAGGGAAACAATATCCGAGTCGCGTCGGTTTGTCTTAGAAATTTCGGGGGAAATTTCATGAATCATGTTTAGTAAACCGAGCCGAATATTTCTCCTGACTCCGATATGACTAGCCAGGCATTGAGGTTTGCCTAAAACCATTTTCACAATTTTAAACATAAATTATTATTATTATTACTTAGGCTCCGTTTTGCAAGATGGTGGCGGTCATAAATACATGGGTTAAAACATCATTCGTTAAGAATCATCTAACAAACATCATTCGTTTGAACATAAAAGTCGATGAAGTTCCTTAGGTAGGCATTAACAAATGAAAATTTAGCCCCTGTGTTCATGACCTCCACCGTCGTGCCAAACGGAGCCTTAAGAACCAAACAACATTATTGGAATTGGTCATCCAATGTCAATTCCAAGTCTCCAATTTAGTTCAAACGAACGACCCTTATGGATTTGATGTAAGAAAAATACTAATAAAGGAATATGAAGGAGAAAGTAACTGTTGCGGCTTCTGAACCGTCTTAGCCCGCTGAGCGGTCGAGCGCGCAAACAGTCAGAGATTCACTGGGTGGTGAAACGGAGACTTGATTACGTGAAAAACACGCAATTAGGGTGAAAAATAATGCGATCAGTATGATGCCAACCTAAATTTCACTATCTGAGAGTTTATTACAGGGCTTTGGTGGGGAGAGCGAGGGCGACAAGCCACTCTTCGTTACACTTAGAGAGATGGGAGAAGGGCGAACATTGGGCGTGATGGGCCTCTATACTCCTCTGACAATCTTCCCTCGCTCGCTTCCTGCAGAGCGGGTGTAACCCGACCTTCCGAGCCGATCTGGCGTGTCGATGGATATTATCAACTTGTCCTGTCTTCCCTTCTTTGTTAGTGGCCGACGGTTTGAGGCATTGTCTGGGAGTCTGCGCGTGTTCTATGTTCGACTTGTTTCTTTGCCGACTTTGCCTTACTTCATCGGCTTTTGCGGAGTTCTGCAGGAGCAAACTTGGGCGGAGATCATGTAGAAAGAAGGAGAGGAGGAAGTGAGTATGTAGTAAGAGTTGGAGAATTCTTTGTATCAGCAGAAGACCCATAATGAATTAAAATTGGGTCTATTTATATATTTTATATATTTTTCCTAATAAATACCGTACAGTCCAATATGAGCGTTCCGATTCGAGCACACGGTTCACAATTTTAGGAAAATGACGATCCTAACCCAGGGACGAAAGAGGGCACTCCCACGACGATCAGTGGCATGACGACGATGGCAGGAGTGGTGGTCGCCCCTCTTATACATGGCGGGCGGTCGGGACGGGCGGCCGACTGCAGCAGGGTCGGCCGCTGCAAGGCACTCGGGACATGTCCGGGTTTGCTAGCCAGAGTTTGCTGGTGTAGTGGAATTTGTCACTAGTTTGTGACAAGTCTAGGTTGTTGCCTAGTTCGTCGAGACCGCCTTTGTTGAGCTGTCTACTTCTAGAGTTCGTCGAGTTATGTAGGTCAACTAAACGGATTTTGTTTTATTCATTGGTTGTAGTTTGCGCGGACTGGTTGCGGAGACCGCTACACAGTGCGGTCTGGTGGCTGAGTCCAGCAGTCCGGTGTTGGCGTGATTGGACCAGTTCGTGTGGATTGGGTGCTGTGATGAGCGGTCTGGATTAGAGACTACTAAATTGTGCAATTTTGTATCAGTGTCCGCTGAACTGTGTGGTCTGGTTGCGGAGACTGGCAGTTCGACATTGGCACGGTCGTTCAGGATGTAAAATCTCTCCTCCCGGGAATTAGGCACGATCGAGGAGAGATTTTATACACAGGACCGTCGCCTTACAATGACACCAACTACGAGTTAGATGTCACCATAGGACAACGACCCTGGCGGCAAACATGATCATTCACACAGCTAATGAAAGAAGAAATAAAACAAGTCCAGGTATCACATCATATATATATAAAAATATGCAAATAAAGGTCCACATGACATAAATGAAAGAGTACAAGTAATAGGGCTTATGCCCAGTACATGGATATCATAAATATATCACACACACACACTCTCTCTCTCTCGACTAACAACACGGAATCTAAAATATATGATCGTCAACCTGACATCGGGTAGTAGCAGTGATAGTGTGCTGCTCCGGCTGCTCAGATCCTGGCGTCTTAATCTTTGGATCCTCCTGGTCGAACTACGGCGGCATCTCCACGTGTCCCTAAAATTATGTGGCCAAATGACCGTCAGTCAAACTAGACTCAACTGCTTCGTCCCCTCCTCACCCCCACCACTCCTAGGCACCGCGCGGGAGGAAGAAAGCGGAGGACCAAAATAGCAGAATGTATAAACAGGTGACAGTGGTGAGCAATAAAGGAGAGCAACAACTAGTGCAGTATAAAAGTACCGTATGAGAATCTAAGTAAACTAATAAAATAAAGCAACTAAACTACTATCATGGAAGTGTACCCAAACTTATATGAATGCTCATACAAACATATAAGTTAAGATTACTGAAATAGTAACTCATCATATAAAATAGCCCATACTAATTTATATGATTAGGATCTGCAAGTGTGTATGTCATGCCATGCTATGCAATGCAATGATTATGTACTCACACACACGACTCTATGCACAGACCTTTCATGCATCCCCACTTTTTTGGAGGTGTCCAACCTCTTAGGTACCAACCGTCTTGACTCACAGTGGTAGTGGAGCAGGTGTATCCACTCCTAGGCGAGCAGGCACACTATCAGGCATAGACCACTCGTACGCCTCAACATTAAGAACACTATAGCGGAGCCCCTGTGTACTATTGCTGACAACTACCAGTCTTTGTGGTCGGGTGTGATCTTAGGGGACATAGTCCTCCAGACCTCGGTATAAACATCCTACCGGTCTCCCCAAAGATCTACACTCCACACCAGTCATTGTACTTCTGTCAGTGTGCCGACTGGACCAGTATCGAGTGACCCACCACATAAACACAAACTAGGTATAACAATACCCTCCCGAGCCTCCAGCTCGCAGTACCAACCCGTCCTGATATCGACCAACAACCCGAGCTACCAGCTCGTAGGACCAACAAGCCTTATATCACTCTAACCCACACATGGGTGAGATCGCTATAATATTCCTTAATCCTATCAGACTACTATTGTCTAACTTCCGGATTACGTAGCGTGCTATTGTTAACCTTGGACTTCCCGAGGTCTACTCTGTGAAGGGCTCGCAGCGGTACTAGCAACTTTCATGGGCTGAAGCCCATCACTCCCTTTCTCAAGGCACTTAGTAATGTTATACTACCCTTAACCAAGTATACTAATTGTACAACCCCGTATCCGGTGAGTGGGGTGAACTAGGAACCAGACCGACCGGCTCAGATCACCCAGGTCCCAGGCGAGCTCGACAGAGAAACCCAAGCCTGAGCTCGGCATTCGTCGACCGCGATCTCGGTATTCGTCGAGCTAAGCCAGGATTCGTCGAGCTGAGGCCGACTAATGGAGGCCAACCAGTGGGCGAGCTCGCCGTCACAGCACGCGCTCACGCAAAGGAGATCGGCAACAGCAGGAGAGCCGGATCTTCAGAGGTGGCCGAGCTCTCCAGCTCGCCTAGATCTATGAGGTACTTTTTACTATTTTGCCCCTGCTGGTTTGCCCATAGCCCTTCAAAACAGCGGAGTTTGGCTGTTGACAGACCCAGCCGATGGTATTTTGGTAACTTCAGGTCAGTTAAGTTTTGTTATTCGCAGTTCAAATTCTGAAATCTATAAATATGACCCAAGGGGTACCTCAGAAAGCATGCTGCCAGTGCCCCCTTACTCCATCTTCCAAGCGCTTTCTGAGGATACTCTAGCTCGGCCTTTGGCTAAGGAGGGGAAGCGCTCTAAGATCTTCCGGGTGTGCGGTGGGACCTCCCTGCCGAGCCCTTGGGTCAGTTCTTTCTTGTTTCCCTTGTTATTTTGCTTTCATGAGCGAAGTAGGTGTGCGATCACCCCTTCCCCGAGGGTGAACTCCACAGTAGACCGTTTTCGGTTTCAACATTTTAGTGCGGTGAGCGTGGATAGTGATCAGCACAGAAAACCTCCAGCAAGCTCAATGACAGGAGGACAGGGATCTGGCAGGTCAGACTCCCCCCCTCCCCGCCTCTAGCCACGGTGGGGATGCTTGAAGATTTCGGAAACGAGGTGCTGAGCCTCGTCAAGTTCGCACTCGACACGCGGGCCGAGTGCTCGAATCCATCTGCCCAGATCGCAGCCACCCCCTCTCTGGGTGAGGATGCTCCTGGCAGGCGAGATGGGAAGGAAGTGGTCTAGGAGGGCCGGGGGTGCGAGCTCCCCGGGCGCATGCTCTTCCCTGGCTTGACGGGCGGAGGTCGGCTCGGTTAGATGTAATGACCCGGGATTTGGTCCATATCCCCTCATGACATCGCTACCGGGCTGCAGCCCAAGCACCCTAACTCCTCTCCCTCAATAGGCGGGTTGTTGGTGGCCACAGCCTCCCTTTGATGGGCGAACTCGACAGTTAAGTTGTGCCATATGGGGACTTCCCTGGAGGTCACTCATCCCAGTACTACTCTCGCCCAAGCACGCTTAACTATGGAGTTCCTGTACTTCTCTTCACCAATTGATGATGAGAAGTGAAGGAACTCCATAGTTAAGCGTGCTTGGGCGAGAGTAGTACTGGGATGGGTGTCCTCCAAGGAAGTCCCCGTATGGCCCAACTTAACTGTCGAGTTCGCTCATCAAAGGGAGGCTGTGGCCACCAACAACCCGCCTGTGGAGGGAGAGGGGTTGGGGTGCTTGGGCTGCAGCCCGGTAGCGATGTCATGGGGGGCTATAGGCCAAATCCCTGGTCGTTATAAAAGTGCACTTTTTATAACGGCCTCCCCAGCCCATTCTCGGAAGGACGGTCGTCGGCACCCCCAGCACCACGCTTGAAAAGGGTTCAGCCTAACAAGGTCTGCAGACCATGCACCCCAACCCCTCTCCATCCACAGGTGGGTTGTTGAGGCCGGGGATCGAACCCGAGACCTCCTTGATAAGGAGCTTTCAAACCACTGCTCATCACCAACTGAGCTGCAGACCATGTTAAGCGTGCTTGGGAGAGAGTAGTACTGGGATGGGTGACCTCCTGGGAAGTCCCCGTATGGCCCAACTTAACTGTCGAGTTCACTCATCAAAGGGAGGCTGTGGCCACTAACAACCCGCCTGTAGAGGGAGAGGGGTTGTGGTGCTGGGCTGCAGCCCGGTAGCGATGCCATGGGGGGATATGGGCCAAATCCCGAGTCGTTAAATAAAAGTGCACTTTTTGTAATGGCCTCCCCAGCACCACGCTCGAAAGGACGGCCGCCGGCACCCCCAGCATCACGCTCGAAAGGGTTCAGCCTAACCAGGCCTGCATACCATGCACCCCAACCCCTCTCCATCCACATGCGGGTTATTGAGGTCGGGGATCGAACTTGAGACCTCCTTGATAAGGAGTTTTCAAACCACTCCTCATCACCAACTGAGCTGCAAGGAGGTCTCGGGTTCGATCCCCAGCCTCAACAACCCTCATGTAGATGGAGAGGGGTTGGGGTGCATGGTCTGTAGACCTGGTTAGGCTGAACCGTTTCGAGCGTGGTGCTGGGGGTGCCGACAGACATCCTTTCGAGCATGGTGCTGGGGAGGCCGTTACACAAGCTGGGCTTGCGAGACGCGCCAGCTCGCCCAGTAGGGGGAGGCAGCCCCTTCAGCGAGCTGGTCTCTTCCGCTCCAGTTCCAGAGTGGTTTAGGGAACCCGAGATGTCCTACTACACTGGGAAGGGAGACCCGGTCCAACACATCCAATGGTTTGAGGACGTAATCTCAATCCGGCAGATGTCGGACGGCTTCAAGTACCGACTCTTTGCCATCACCCTCAAGGAGAAGGCGAGGGAGTGGTTCCAACAGCTGCCGGCCAGCTCCATCTACTGTTTCGAGGACCTACGCCGGGGGTTCATGCTGAGGTTCACTACCTCGAAGAGGAGGAAGAAAAAGTTGGAGTCCCTGTTCCACATCAAACAGGGAGTGAATGAGACGCTAGGAGCTATGTCGACTGGTTCCAGGAGGAGGTCACCCAGGTCCAGGAGATGCCAGACCATAGCCTGATGATGGCCTTCACCCTGGGGATGCAACAAAGATTCTTTAGGATGGAGCTGAAGAGAGTGCCCCTCCTCTCCTACGAGGAGCTGATGGAGAGGGCGGCGAGAGAAGTTGAAAGAGAGGTGTCAAATCCGGAGTTTGCCCGGAAGCTGGCCAAGTGGGCCACGTAGGAGGAGAAGGAGCCGAGAGGCGGAAGGGTGCAGGAGAGGAGAATCGAGCCCATGCAGAGGGAGCAGAGGCAGCTCCAGGGGCAGCAGCAGCCCGGGTGGGGGCATCAGGAGCTAGACCGTCGGTTGGGCTGGAGGTCTGAATGGCAGGAGCAAGGGCCACGGAGAGGGTACCAAGGAAGGGACCGCCATCAAGGGGGGCAGGTTCATTCCAACACCCCCCCCCCCCCGTCTAGAGGCAAGCCCAGAGGCCTCGACTCCCCGATCAAGAGCAGGCCATGGCTATAGCCATAGGGGAGAGGAGAAGAGTAGCCAGGAGGAGGAGGAGAGAAGTAAGGGTGGAGTTGCCCTACTCCGACTTCCATTAGGAGGAGGGGCACGCCATAGCCACTTGCCCGGAGTTCCTCGAGATGAGGGGGGAACAGGGAGCAACAGTAGGGGCGTCAGGAAGTGAGGATCGAGGAGGTCCTGCCTCGGGCAGAGGAGGACCGCTGTGAAGACCGGGTGGATGTCGGGACCCGAGGAGGGATCGGGGTGATCCATGGGGGGTGGGGGTTGAGGCTTCCCGGAAGGCGAGCCTCCACACCATGTATCGCCGGGGCGTTGGCTCCACATCCCAAACCCCACCTCCAAAAGAGAGGATTACCTTCTCCAAGAGCGACATGCCGGATCATGAGGATCCATTTTGCGATGCGCTGGTCATCCTGACAGCCATCGAAAATTTTACCATCTCCCGGATCTTGGTTGACAACGAAAGCTCCGTCAATGTCGTTTTCATGAAGGTGTTTGACGCAATGAAGGTGGAGGCGAAGAGGGTGTTGGCCTCGGATGGGCCCTTGTTTGGATTTTCGGGGGAGAGGAAGGAGGTGGAAAGAGGAGTAGGCCTCCATGTCATCCTGGGGGGGGGGGGGGGGGGGGGCAGTCCAGGAACTGTAGGTTTGTCATCGTGGATACCCCCAGCAGGTATAGCACCATCTTTGGGACGCCCCTCATCAGCTCCTTCTGCTGCGTGCCCTCATCGTTCCACCAGTGCTTGAAGTTCAATGTCGAGGGGATCCAGGTCCGGGTCAGGGGGGACCCCAAAGTGGCGCGGGAGTGTTACGTCACAGCCATGAACTCCATCTCTTGGCAGGAGGGAGACGAGGAGATAGAGCGAAGGATGGAGGAGGCGGAGCAGGAAGCTAGCAGGGAGGAGATGGAGGTGGAGAGTTGCACCAAGGTTGGGGTAGCAGGAGGAGGTCGGGAGGAGCATGTCGAAGCAATGGCCGTGGCGGAATAGGTAGAGGCGGAGGTCCTCGCCCAAGAGGAGAGGGATATTGTAGAATGGGGGAGCAGTTCAGGCTGGAGGCTACGGAAGATGTGGTGGAGCTGGAGGTCCTCACCCATGGAGGCAGGGTGGAGAAGGTCCGCATCAGCAGAGGGCTGACCCCGGAGGACCAAGGCAGGATGCTAACATGCATCCAGAAGAATGTGGACATCTTCGCATGGACCTCCGCGGAGATGCCGAGGGTTAACGCGGATGTGGCTTGCCACCACCTCAACTTGGATCCCGGAACACACTCCGTTTAACAAAAGAAGAGGTCCACGGTGGACAAGTTGGTTGAGCCCATCAGGGAGGAGGTGGCAAAGCTTCTCAAGGCTGGCTTCATATCCGAGATCCAATACCCCGGCTGGGTCTCTAACGTGGTCATAGTCAAAAAAGGTGACGGTCGGTGGCGTATGTGTATCGATTTCTCTTTACTTAATAAATCTTGTCCTAAGGACTGTTATCTCTTGCCTCAGATCGACGCGCTGGTTGACTCAGTTGTTGGTTTTTCTATAATGAGATTTCTAGATGCATTTTCAGGTTATCATCAAATCAGGATGCACTCCCCGGACGTCAAGGACGTCTCGTTCATCACGGGGGATGGGTGCTACTACTACAAGATGATGCCCTTTGGGCTGAAGAACGCAGGGGCAACCTATCAAAAATGATGGATAGGGTTTTCAAAGAACAGAATTGGAGGAACCTGGAGGTGTACGTAGATGATCTAATGATCAAGAGTCAGGATGTGGACTCTCACCTCCAGGACCTAGAGGAGACCTTCGCCACCCTGCACAAATACAAAATGTGGATGAATCCCCTAAAGTGTGTCTTCGGGGCCAGTAGGGGGAAGTTCTTGGGGAACCTCCTCACCCCCGCAGGGGTCGAACCAAATCCTGATAAGGTCAAGGCTATCATGGAGCTAGGGTCGCCGTGGGATGCTAAGGAGGTGCAACGGTTGACAGGGAAGCTGTCAGGGTTGAGCAGGTTCCTCTCCTAGGCTGGGGAGAAGTGCTCCCCTTCTTCAAAACACTTAGGGGGGGCCAAAAATTCGAATGGACCAAGGAGTGCGAGGAGGCATTCCAAGCCCTTAAAATGCAGTTGATGCAGGCTCCATTACTCCAAGGGCCAAGAGGGGGAAGACCTGTTTTTTGTATCTCGGGGTCGGGGCGGAGGCCTTGAGCTCCGTCCTAGTTCGTGAAGAGGGGAAGAAGTAGCTTCTGATATACTACGTAAGCCCGGTCTTGAGGAAGGTTGAACTATGATACCTGATCTTGGAAAAGCTGGCCTTCGCCCTGATCATCTCAGCCCGAAGGCTGTGGCCCTACTTCTAGGCACACTCCATCCGAGTGGTGACTGACCATCCCATCCACAATATCTTCGAGGGGGTGGAGCATTCTGGCAGGCTAGCCAAGTGGTTGGTGGAGTTGAGCGAGTTTGACATCTCCTTCATCCCCCACCTCTCGATCAAGGCCAAGCGATGGCCAACGTTTTGACTGATTATGTGATCGAGGTGGCGGAGGAAGAGCTCACTCGTCCGACTCCTTGGAAGGTGATAGTGGATGGAGCCTCAGGGAGACATTCCCTGGGGTGGGGGTGACCTTGGAAAGCCCCAAGGAACTAGAATCGAGCAAACAATGTTGGTGCACTTCCCCATCATAAATAATCAGGCCGAGTATGAGGTCGTAATAGCAGGGCTACGGCTGGCCAGAGAGCTAGAGGTGTTGGACGTGTTGGCTTATAGAGTCTACAACTTGACTATACAAGTTGTAGAAGAATCTGTGCATGTAGTTTTTGATGAGACTAAACTTATTAATAATGAGTTGTTTAGTAGTGTATGCAACCCCACAGGTTTAACAAAGAAGATGGACAAGCTTATAATAAAAGAAGTACCTGCTGCAAGACAGCAAGTAGAAGACAGTGGTTGTTGTCCAGGGGGAGAACTACCTGTGCCAATTGCTGATGAAGTTCAAGGTATACAGCATGATGGAGATGCTGAAGAGGTTCAACCAGAAGTTAGGATGCCACCAGCCAACAGGCATCTTAGAGATCATCCAGTAAAGCAGATTATTGGAGATCCAAGACAAGGAGTACAAACCAGGAGCAGAAACCTGAATGCAGCAATCTACTCCAGTTTTCTATCTCAAGTTGAACCTAAGAAGTTTGAAGAAGTCATACTAGATCCACAATGGACTGAAGCAATGCAAGAAGAGCTTAATCAGTTCAAGAGGTGCAAGGTCTGGGAACTTGTTCCTAAACCTAAAGACCACAATATAATAGGAACCAAGTGGATCTACAGGAATAAGATGGATGAACAAGGGGTCATCATTAAGAATAAAGCAAGGTTGGTTGCAAAAGGATATAGGCAAGAAGAAGGTATTGACTTTGATCAAACTTTTGCTCCAGTAGCCAGACTGGAAGCCATAAGGATGTTCTTGGCCTATGCAACCTATCAAGGATTCAAAGTTTACCAAATGGACGTCAAGTCAGCATTCCTAAATGGTAATCTTAAAGAAGAAGTCTATGTGGAACAGCCTTCAGGTTTTGTTGATTCAACTCTACCTCATCATGTCTATAGACTTAGGAAAGCTTTATATGGGTTAAAGCATGCCCCTAGGGCTTGGTATGAAACCCTATCTAGTTTCCTCATTGAGAATAAGTTCTCAAGTGGGGAAAATAGATAAGACTCTATTCCTTAGGGAATCTAGAGGCAAAGTTATACTAGTCCAAATATATGTAGATGACATTATATTTGGGTCTACTGAAAGCAGCCTTTGCAAAAAGTTTGCAAAACTTATACAAGGTCAATTTGAGATGAGTAGTATGGGAGAGCTGAAGTTTTTCTTGGGTCTCCAAGTTAAACAGACTGAGAGTGGTTTATCCATATGTCAGTCCAAGTTCACCCTAGAACTCATAAGGAAGTATGGTATGGATTCATCCAGTACCATGAAGACTCCTATGGGGTCAAGTATGTCTCTTAGCAAGGATGATGCAGGGAAACCTGTAGATGAAATCTTGTATAGAGGGATAGTTGGCTCCCTATTATACTTGACTGCTAGTAGACCAGATATCATGTATGCTACATGTGTCTGTGCAAGGTATCAAGCCTGCCCTAAAGAGTCTCATTTGACTGCAGTCAAAAGAATATTGAGATATCTAAAGGGCACTCCCTATCTAGGCCTCTGGTACCCTAGGAATGGGGATTTTGAACTAACAGGTTATTCAGATGCAGACTTTGCAGGATGCAAAGAAGATAGAAAAAGCACTACTGGAACCTGTCAATTCCTAGGTGGGAGACTAATTTCATGGAGTAGCAAAAAGCAAATCAGTGTGGCTATCTCCACTGCAGAGTCAGAGTATGTGGCTGCAGGAAGTTGTTGTGCTCAACTTCTGTGGATACAACATCAGCTAGAGGACTATGGATTTCAGGTAAGTAGAACTCCACTCTTCTGTGATTCTACAAGTGCTATTTCAATAGCTAATAATCCTGTATCCCATAGTAGAACAAAACATATTGAAATTAAATATCATTTTCTTAGGGAGCATGTAAAAAGAGAAGATACTTTATTAGAATATGTTAAAACTGATAATCAAGTAGCTGATATGTTTACTAAGCCCCTAGAAGAAGCTAAGTTCAATAGATTTAAAATTGAACTAGGAATGATAAACTTAGAGTAAATTTACAGAATTGAAATTGGCTAAGTAAAAAGGTGTCGACACATAGACAAGTCTATGTCGACACAGAATTGTTGTGTCGACACTTCAGGAAAAAGGTGTCGACACATCTAGGATGTTGGTGTCGACACTTCAGAATATTAGTGTCGACACATGATATGTAGGTGTCGACACATCCATTGTGGTGTCGACACTTAGTATTTACTCAGAATTTTCTAAGTAAAGTCTCGACTATGTGTCGAGTTATGTTGTGTCGACACATAAACAAGTGTCGACACATAAAATCTGTTGACTAAACTTGTGTCGACACATGTGTGTCGAGACATTATAAGTCAGTGTCGACACATTTTAAGTTAGCTGTCCCGCCTGTTCATCTTCAAAATCAGAAAGGTATATATAGGGTTTTGTCTTTGTTTGTCGACACGCTTTCAAAGTTTCGAGACCAAACTTCTGTGTCGACACCTTTCTTCTCTCAAGACAAATTCTACAAACCCTAATGGCGCCTAAGCTAGAGGAGAACGTCAACGAAGGATATGAGCTGGTGCGCGACGCTTTCAAAGATGCTGATCAAGAATTCAAGTCTGTCGTAACCCTAGTAGCTGATTCCGGGTTAGAATATCTAGTTTCTGAACCCACAAAGATATGGAAGAAAGAGGTACTCGAATTCCTCAATGGAGCCAAGGTGGATGAATTTGGATACAAAATCAAATCCAGAGTTCATGGAGCAAAGGTTAAGGTATCCCCTAAAAGTCTGAGGAAGATTCTCCAGCTACCAAGAACTCAAGAAGAAGATGAGGTTACAGCTTCCAAGACCAGGGAAGCTCTAACCTGGTGTGGATTAGACTCTAAGATGAAGATTGGTTCTGTTTTCAATAGAAAAGGCATGAACAATCAAGGCAAATTCATGTCAGAGATTGTTGGAAAGGTAATTCTCAGCAAGCCAGGAGGGCATGACAGAGTGTCTGCCTTTATGTTCAATATAATTACAAGAATAATCTTCACTTTAAGAACTGATTGGTCAGTTATAGTGTTTGAGAAGATTAAGGAAAGCTTGAAGAAGCCCAATCTGGGCAGAATCTTAAGTCTCTACCTAGCTGGTACCATACCAGAGGTAATGAGTACTGCTGCTGGAAGCAAAATAAATCACATGAGGAAAATGGACATGAGGTTGTTTTCAAGATGGGACAGGGTGTTATCTAAAGAAATGCCAACCCCTGAGAAGAAAGTTCCTGAGAAAGAAATTCCTCCAAAGAAGAAAAGAAAGACTGCTCCAGTGGCACAAGAGTACACTAGCAATTCTGAAAGTGAAGAGCAAGTTGTCTTCACTCCAGATGACAATGAGGAAGAGCCTACAGTGAAGTCTCCTGCTCCTCAAGATGCTGCTGAGATCCAGGGGGAGCTACCTCAAGCAAGCCCCATCCACAAGGATCAAAGCCAGGGGGAGCTTCCAGTTGTAACTGAACCCACTACACTGGAAAGTGAACAAGCAACCACCATCATACTGGAGGTAATCACTAAAGTAAACACTTTAGATTTTTCTATGGAAGATACTGAATTGTCTGATGATCATCAGCAAACTCAGCTGAATAGTTAAGTTCCAGATGCTGTTATAGAAGACACATCTGTTGTAGTAGAAGTGGTTCCTGATTCAGTGGTTGAAGAACCTAGAATTTCTCCTGCACAGTCTCCACAAGGATACACCATGGAAGATTTATTCCTAAATCTGGATCAAGCAGATTTTGACAAGGAAACTGATGCTGCTGAAGGAGAGAATGCTGCTGCTGAGGGGGAGCAAGTGCACATACCTGAAGACCCTACCAGGAAAGAAACTGAGAAGACACCAAATGTGCAAGCTGAGAAGCCTCCAAGCCCTAAGGAGAGGGTTGAAATAGCCAGCTCCTCAGAATCTGAAGATGAGGAGGCTACAAGGGCTAAGCAAAAGAAACTTTATGTATTCAGAAGGAGAAGCCAAAGTTATAAGAAGGCTTTGCAGACTGTTGCTCCACAGTCTATTGTTCAGCAAGCACCATCAGTTGATTATAGTGCACTGATGGTTGCAATGCAAATTAAACTGGATGAGCACAGGCAGGCAATAGAGAAATATATAGATGAAGGACAGAAATCCTTACAGTTTGATCTAGCCCAGGACATAAAATCAATAAGGTTTGAGATGAACCTAAACAAGAAAGAGATGACAGACTGCTTACACAAGGGTGGAAATGCAGTGGTGTACTTGGCAACACACCAGGAAAAGATCAAAGCACAAGTAGATGACATAGCATTGAAGCAAGGGTATATTCTTGAAAATCAGATAAGGATGAATGACAATCTTACTGCTTCCCATAATGCTATTGTCACAGAATTAAAGAACCAGGCTGCTGGACCTTCTACTTCTACTGCTGCTGTTAAAGCTGAGTTTGATAAAGTATTCCAAGAAGAACTTTCTGCTGTTAAGACTGCTATCCAAGCATCCCAGAAGGCCATATCTGAACAACTTCAGAAGCTCAAACCTTTCTTTAAAGATGGAATCAGATACTTGGATAATCAAATCAGATTTCAGAAGGATGATGTCAGAGATCACATGGCTAGAGAAGTCATAAAGGGGGAGAGAGTGTTAGTCAAGGCAAGCTCTGACCATGCTAAGTGGATATCAAATTCTATCAGAGCTACACTTGTATATCCTCCTCTGTGTGATGACAATGATGTTGCTGAATCTGGAATTAACCCTGCATATCTAGGAGGTGAGCAACCAGAAGTAGCTCAAGTCATATATCCTCCTCCAGATTTTGAAATGGTGCATGCTGATGTACAGACCATGTACAGCCCACCTGGGGGCAAGGACAATGTTATTATTGAAAAGGTTGTTCAGCCTATATCTGAAGCCATGCAAGAGGCATTGCAAAAAGAAGAAGAGACTAGATTCTCAAAGAAGAGGTTTAGCGAACAAGCTGAACAGAGACCAGATTTTGAGCAATGGAGCCCTACCTCTAGAAACATTATATTAACTGACTGGAAAGCTGCCAAGGATAACATTCAAGACAGGAACAAATGGTTTTCTGAAACTGAATGGAGAAAACATGAAACCAGACAGGAGGCAATTGTCCAATACAGAAGGAAGGCAAAGATGGGAAAGCTACCTCCTACTGCTCAGGAGCCTAGCAAGTACTTTCCTAAGCCATTTCATTATTTGAAAGGCAGAAGATCAAAGCAGAAGAGCTTAAGAAGAAAGATCTGAAAGGCAAGAAGCCTGCTGATGCTGAAGCTACTGATGCTCCTGTACAAGCTAAAGTTCATGCTGGCAAAGGAATAGTTATCAAGGAACCAGAACTGAAATAGATTTAGACTTTTCTTGAAGTTTACTTTGTACTTTTCTTGATGTAAAACATTTTGTGAACTTCTGAAAATGTATAAGACAGATATTAGAACAATATGTTATATGATTAATCTATTTCATGTTTGTTCTGTGATATTGTCTATGTTTATTTCATATTTGTTCTGTAATGATGAATTTGTATACATGTGAAATTGATACATGTTTATGTTTACCCTGCTGTATATTATCCTGCCTTACATCATTTTGTAATTTTAATTATGAATGGTGTATATCATTGACTAAGGGTTATGACTTCTCCAAATAGCGGGAGATAAGTGGTATCAGAGCCAGGTTAATTTATGAGGCATCACACTCAATTTGAATTTTAGATCCCCAAAATGTTAATTTATGTTGTTAATTTATGTCTAATTTATGCACAAACGAACAAAGGTTCTTCGCTACCTCCAATTGAATGGGCCTCGGTCCTCCTGAGGTGCGAACGAACAAAGGTTCTTCGTCACCTACACTTAGACGAACCCCAGTCATCCTGAGGGGCAAACGAACAAAAGTTCTTCACCACCTCCACCTGGATGGACCCTGGTCCTCCTGAGGCGCGAAAGAACAAAGGTTCTTTGTTACCTCCACCTTGATGAACTCGGTTCTCTTGATGCACGAACGAATAAAGGTTCTTTGCCACCTCAACCAAGACAGATCTCGGTTGTCCTGAGGTGCGAATAAACGAAGGTTTTTGTCACCTCCACCTGTACGGACTCCGGTCCTCCGGAGGCGTAAACGAATAAAGGTTCTTCACCACTTTCATCTATAATGGAACAGACCTTCAATCCTTCCAAGCCATAAACAAACAAAGATCCTTTGCCTCCTCTAAGGGAATGAAATCCAAGCCTACCCAAGATAGGAATAAGTCACCAATCCTCTTATGGACTTGGGCCAGGGCAAACCACGAATCCTCTTGCGCCACTTAGCCGAAAGCAGACTCCAAGTTCCCGGGAGCCATCTAAACAAAGGGGAAAAACATCCCCTCGCACTACGTTCACGCATCAGCCCAGATGCTCATGCCCATCAAAAATCACATGATCAACACGCCACGTCAAACACGCATGAAAGGTAAAATGCTTCGATTCAGCAAGGCTCAAACAAGAGGACACCTATGTGACACACCAGGAGATATATCGTGAGCAAAATGCAAGCTATCGGGGTATGTCAGGACTGCTGTAGTAATGACAATGCACTAATAAAAGATATAGAGTATGCGCACGACGCACATACAATCAAGTAATCTTTTAGCATCAACGTCAACACCACCATTCGAGGTATCACCCATTCAAAGGATGGAATACCCTCACATCCCTCCCGCTGCATGGAATCTCTTGTCAGGCGCAACAACGCGCTCATCCCTTGACAACTGACCAACCTCCAAAGAAGTCATCTCGGGGTCCCCCTAACCCTCTGACACTGTTCCGCTCAAAGGATTAGCTATCTTGGAAGCTTGACATTCTAAGGCGCAGGCGTCATCCACCTCCTCCAACGACACCAACTCGGCATCTGCCTCGGGCGGGCCGTGCGGGGAGCGGCTGCTGGGAACACAATCGGGTGGGGGCACGGTCGTGCGGGGTTCGGTCGCGCAAGTTGGCCGCGTGTGGCAGCATGGAGTGCATCTGCGCACATGCTGGGCCGCGCAGGCCAGGACACACGCACTTGCCGCACTTGGAGCGGTCGTGTGCACTGGCAGTGCACTCTTGCAGGCAGGCCAAGCACGCTTGCACGACCTTGTTGTACGCGTGCGCGGGCTTGACCTCTTCTTTTGGGGTTCCTGGGGATTGCGGCTTTGATGTGCATAATTGGATCGATTGTGCCCAGGGAAACAATATCCGAGTCACGTCGGTTTGTCTTAGAAATTTCTGGGGAAATTTCATGAATCATGTTTAGTAAACCGAGCCGAATATTTCTCCTGACTCCGATATGACTAGCCAGGCATTGAGGTTTGCCTAAAACCATTTTCACAATTTTAAACATAAATTATTATTATTATTACTTAGGCTCCGTTTTGCAAGATGGTGGCGGTCATAAATACATGGGTTAAAACATCATTCGTTAAGAATCATCTAACAAACATCATTCGTTTGAACATAAAAGTCGATGAAGTTCCTTAGGTAGGCATTAACAAATGAAAATTTAGCCCCTGTGTTCATGACCTCCACCGTCGTGCCAAACTGAGCCTTAAGAACCAAACAACATTATTGGAATTGGTCATCCGATGTCAATTCCAAGTCTCCAATTTAGTTCAAACGAACGACCCTTATGGATTTGATGTAAGAAAAATACTAATAAAGGAATATGAAGGAGAAAGTAACTGTTGCGGCTTCTGAACCGTCTTAGCCCGCTGAGCGGTCGAGCGCGCAAACAGTCAGAGATTCACTGGGTGGTGAAACGGAGACTTGATTACGTGAAAAACACGCAATTAGGGTGAAAAATAATGCGGTCAGTATGATGCCAACCTAAATTTCACTATCTGAGAGTTTATTACAGGGCTTTGGTGGGGAGAGCGAGGGCGACAAGCCACTCTTCGTTACACTTAGAGAGATGGGAGAAGGGCGAACATTGGGCGTGATGGGCCTCTGTACTCCTCTGACAATCTTCCCTCGCTCGCTTCCTGCAGAGCGGGTGTAACCCGACCTTCCGAGCCGATCTGGCGTGTCGATGGATATTATCAACTTGTCCTGTCTTCCCTTCTTTGTTAGTGGCCGACGGTTTGAGGCATTGTCTGGGAGTCTGCGCGTGTTCTATGTTCGACTTGTTTCTTTGCCGACTTTGCCTTACTTCATCGGCTTTTGCGGAGTTCTGCAGGAGCAAACTTGGGCGGAGATCATGTAGAAAGAAGGAGAGGAGGAAGTGAGTATGTAGTAAGAGTTGGAGAATTCTTTGTATCAGCAGAAGACCCATAATGAATTAAAATTGGGTCTATTTATATATTTTATATATTTTTCCTAATAAATACCGTACAGTCCAATATGAGCGTTCCGATTCGAGCACACGGTTCACAATTTTAGGAAAATGACGATCCTAACCCAGGGACGAAAGAGGGCACTCCCACGACGATCAGTGGCATGACGACGATGGCAGGAGTGGTGGTCGCCCCTCTTATACATGGCGGGCGGTCGGACGGGCGGCCGACTGCAGCAGGGTCGGCCGCTGCAAGGCACTCGGGACATGTCCGGGTTTGCTAGCCAGAGTTTGCTGGTGTAGTGGAATTTGTCACTAGTTTGTGACAAGTCTAGGTTGTTGCCTAGTTCGTCGAGACCGCCTTTGTTGAGCTGTCTACTTCTAGAGTTCGTCGAGTTATGTAGGTCAACTAAACGGATTTTGTTTTATTCATTGGTTGTAGTTTGCGCGGACTGGTTGCGGAGACCGCTACACAGTGCGGTCTGGTGGCTGAGTCCAGCAGTCCGGTGTTGGCGTGATTGGACCAGTTCGTGTGGATTGGGTGCTGTGATGAGCGGTCTGGATTAGAGACTACTAAATTGTGCAATTTTGTATCAGTGTCCGCTGAACTGTGTGGTCTGGTTGCGGAGACTGGCAGTTCGACATTGGCACGGTCGTTCAGGATGTAAAATCTCTCCTCCCGGGAATTAGGCACGATCGAGGAGAGATTTTATACACAGGACCGTCGCCTTACAATGACACCAACTACGAGTTAGATGTCACCATAGGACAACGACCCTGGCGGCAAACATGATCATTCACACAGCTAATGAAAGAAGAAATAAAACAAGTCCAGGTATCACATCATATATATATAAAAATATGCAAATAAAGGTCCACATGACATAAATGAAAGAGTACAAGTAATAGGGCTTATGCCCAGTACATGGATATCATAAATATATCACACACACACACTCTCTCTCTCTCGACTAACAACACGGAATCTAAAATATATGATCGTCAACCTGACATCGGGTAGTAGCAGTGATAGTGTGCTGCTCCGGCTGCTCAGATCCTGGCGTCTTAATCTTTGGATCCTCCTGGTCGAACTACGGCGGCATCTCCACGTGTCCCTAAAATTATGTGGCCAAATGACCGTCAGTCAAACTAGACTCAACTGCTTCGTCCCCTCCTCACCCCCACCACTCCTAGGCACCGCGCGGGAGGAAGAAAGCGGAGGACCAAAATAGCAGAATGTATAAACAGGTGACAGTGGTGAGCAATAAAGGAGAGCAACAACTAGTGCAGTATAAAAGTACCGTATGAGAATCTAAGTAAACTAATAAAATAAAGCAACTAAACTACTATCATGGAAGTGTACCCAAACTTATATGAATGCTCATACAAACATATAAGTTAAGATTACTGAAATAGTAACTCATCATATAAAATAGCCCATACTAATTTATATGATTAGGATCTGCAAGTGTGTATGTCATGCCATGCTATGCAATGCAATGATTATGTACTCACACACACGACTCTATGCACAGACCTTTCATGCATCCCCACTTTTTTGGAGGTGTCCAACCTCTTAGGTACCAACCGTCTTGACTCACAGTGGTAGTGGAGCAGGTGTATCCACTCCTAGGCGAGCAGGCACACTATCAGGCATAGACCACTCGTACGCCTCAACATTAAGAACACTATAGCGGAGCCCCTGTGTACTATTGCTGACAACTACCAGTCTTTGTGGTCGGGTGTGATCTTAGGGGACATAGTCCTCCAGACCTCGGTATAAACATCCTACCGGTCTCCCCAAAGATCTACACTCCACACCAGTCATTGTACTTCTGTCAGTGTGCCGACTGGACCAGTATCGAGTGACCCACCACATAAACACAAACTAGGTATAACAATACCCTCCCGAGCCTCCAGCTCGCAGTACCAACCCGTCCTGATATCGACCAACAACCCGAGCTACCAGCTCGTAGGACCAACAAGCCCTATATCACTCCAACCCACACATGGGTGAGATCGCTATAATATTCCTTAATCCTATCAGACTACTATTGTCTAACTTCCGGATTACGTAGCGTGCTATTGTTAACCTTGGACTTCCCGAGGTCTACTCTGTGAAGGGCTCGCAGCGGTACTAGCAACTTTCATGGGCTGAAGCCCATCACTCCCTTTCTCAAGGCACTTAGTAATGTTATACTACCCTTAACCAAGTATACTAATTGTACAACCCCGTATCCGGTGAGTGGGGTGAACTAGGAACCAGACCGACCGGCTCAGATCACCCAGGTCCCAGGCGAGCTCGACAGAGAAACCCAAGCCTGAGCTCGGCATTCGTCGACCGCGATCTCGGTATTCGCCGAGCTAAGCCAGGATTCGTCGAGCTGAGGCCGACTAATGGAGGCCAACCAGTGGGCGAGCTCGCCGTCACAGCACGCGCTCACGCAAAGGAGATCGGCAACAGCAGGAGAGCCGGATCTTCAGAGGTGGCCGAGCTCTCCAGCTCGCCTAGATCTATGAGGTACTTTTTACTATTTTGCCCCTGCTGGTTTGCCCATAGCCCTTCAAAACAGCGGAGTTTGGCTGTTGACAGACCCAGCCGATGGTATTTTGGTAACTTCAGGTCAGTTAAGTTTTGTTATTCGCAGTTCAAATTCTGAAATCTATAAATATGACCCAAGGGGTACCTCAGAAAGCATGCTGCCAGTGCCCCCTTACTCCATCTTCCAAGCGCTTTCTGAGGATACTCTAGCTCGGCCTTTGGCTAAGGAGGGGAAGCGCTCTAAGATCTTCCGGGTGTGCGGTGGGACCTCCCTGCCGAGCCCTTGGGTCAGTTCTTTCTTGTTTCCCTTGTTATTTTGCTTTCATGAGCGAAGTAGGTGTGCGATCACCCCTTCCCCGAGGGTGAACTCCACAGTAGACCGTTTTCGGTTTCAACATTTTAGTGCGGTGAGCGTGGATAGTGATCAGCACAGAAAACCTCCAGCAAGCTCAATGACAGGAGGACAGGGATCTGGCAGGTCAGACTCCCCCCTCCCCGCCTCTAGCCACGGTGGGGATGCTTGAAGATTTCGGAAACGAGGTGCTGAGCCTCGTCAAGTTCGCACTCGACACGCGGGCCGAGTGCTCGAATCCATCTGCCCAGATCGCAGCCACCCCCTCTCTGGGTGAGGATGCTCCTGGCAGGCGAGATGGGAAGGAAGTGGTCTAGGAGGGCCGGGGGTGCGAGCTCCCCGGGCGCATGCTCTTCCCTGGCTTGACGGGCGGAGGTCGGCTCGGTTAGATGTAATGACCCGGGATTTGGTCCATATCCCCTCATGACATCGCTACCGGGCTGCAGCCCAAGCACCCTAACTCCTCTCCCTCAATAGGCGGGTTGTTGGTGGCCACAGCCTCCCTTTGATGGGCGAACTCGACAGTTAAGTTGTGCCATATGGGGACTTCCCTGGAGGTCACTCATCCCAGTACTACTCTCGCCCAAGCACGCTTAACTATGGAGTTCCTGTACTTCTCTTCACCAATTGATGATGAGAAGTGAAGGAACTCCATAGTTAAGCGTGCTTGGGCGAGAGTAGTACTGGGATGGGTGTCCTCCAAGGAAGTCCCCGTATGGCCCAACTTAACTGTCGAGTTCGCTCATCAAAGGGAGGCTGTGGCCACCAACAACCCGCCTGTGGAGGGAGAGGGGTTGGGGTGCTTGGGCTGCAGCCCGGTAGCGATGTCATGGGGGGCTATAGGCCAAATCCCTGGTCGTTATAAAAGTGCACTTTTTATAACGGCCTCCCCAGCCCATTCTCGGAAGGACGGTCGTCGGCACCCCCAGCACCACGCTTGAAAAGGGTTCAGCCTAACAAGGTCTGCAGACCATGCACCCCAACCCCTCTCCATCCACAGGTGGGTTGTTGAGGCCGGGGATCGAACCCGAGACCTCCTTGATAAGGAGCTTTCAAACCACTGCTCATCACCAACTGAGCTGCAGACCATGTTAAGCGTGCTTGGGAGAGAGTAGTACTGGGATGGGTGACCTCCTGGGAAGTCCCCGTATGGCCCAACTTAACTGTCGAGTTCACTCATCAAAGGGAGGCTGTGGCCACTAACAACCCGCCTGTAGAGGGAGAGGGGTTGTGGTGCTGGGCTGCAGCCCGGTAGCGATGCCATGGGGGGATATGGGCCAAATCCCGAGTCGTTAAATAAAAGTGCACTTTTTGTAATGGCCTCCCCAGCACCACGCTCGAAAGGACGGCCGCCGGCACCCCCAGCATCACGCTCGAAAGGGTTCAGCCTAACCAGGCCTGCATACCATGCACCCCAACCCCTCTCCATCCACATGCGGGTTATTGAGGTCGGGGATCGAACTTGAGACCTCCTTGATAAGGAGTTTTCAAACCACTCCTCATCACCAACTGAGCTGCAAGGAGGTCTCGGGTTCGATCCCCAGCCTCAACAACCCTCATGTAGATGGAGAGGGGTTGGGGTGCATGGTCTGTAGACCTGGTTAGGCTGAACCGTTTCGAGCGTGGTGCTGGGGGTGCCGACAGACATCCTTTCGAGCATGGTGCTGGGGAGGCCGTTACACAAGCTGGGCTTGCGAGACGCGCCAGCTCGCCCAGTAGGGGGAGGCAGCCCCTTCAGCGAGCTGGTCTCTTCCGCTCCAGTTCCAGAGTGGTTTAGGGAACCCGAGATGTCCTACTACACTGGGAAGGGAGACCCGGTCCAACACATCCAATGGTTTGAGGACGTAATCTCAATCCGGCAGATGTCGGACGGCTTCAAGTACCGACTCTTTGCCATCACCCTCAAGGAGAAGGCGAGGGAGTGGTTCCAACAGCTGCCGGCCAGCTCCATCTACTGTTTCGAGGACCTACGCCGGGGGTTCATGCTGAGGTTCACTACCTCGAAGAGGAGGAAGAAAAAGTTGGAGTCCCTGTTCCACATCAAACAGGGAGTGAATGAGACGCTAGGGAGCTATGTCGACTGGTTCCAGGAGGAGGTCACCCAGGTCCAGGAGATGCCAGACCATAGCCTGATGATGGCCTTCACCCTGGGGCTGCAACAAAGATTCTTCAGGATGGAGCTGAAGAGAGTGCCCCTCCTCTCCTACGAGGAGCTGATGGAGAGGGCGGCGAGAGAAGTTGAAAGAGAGGTGTCAAATCCGGAGTTTGCCCGGAAGCTGGCCAAGTGGGCCACGTAGGAGGAGAAGGAGCCGAGAGGCGGAAGGGTGCAGGAGAGGAGAATCGAGCCCATGCAGAGGGAGCAGAGGCAGCTCCAGGGGCAGCAGCAGCCCGGGTGGGGGCATCAGGAGCTAGACCGTCGGTTGGGCTGGAGGTCTGAATGGCAGGAGCAAGGGCCACGGAGAGGGTACCAAGGAAGGGACCGCCATCAAGGGGGGCAGGTTCATTCCAACACCCCCCCCCCCCCCCCCCCCCGTCTAGAGGCAAGCCCAGAGGCCTCGACTCCCCGATCAAGAGCAGGCCATGGCTATAGCCATAGGGAGAGGAGAAGAGTAGCCAGGAGGAGGAGGAGAGAAGTAAGGGTGGAGTTGCCCTACTCCGACTTCCATTAGGAGGAGGGGCACGCCATAGCCACTTGCCCGGAGTTCCTCGAGATGAGGGGGGAACAGGGAGCAACAGTAGGGGCGTCAGGAAGTGAGGATCGAGGAGGTCCTGCCTCGGGCAGAGGAGGACCGCTGTGAAGACCGGGTGGATGTCGGGACCCGAGGAGGGATCGGGGTGATCCATGGGGGGTGGGGGTTGAGGCTTCCCGGAAGGCGAGCCTCCACACCATGTATCGCCGGGGCGTTGGCTCCACATCCCAAACCCCACCTCCAAAAGAGAGGATTACCTTCTCCAAGAGCGACATGCCGGATCATGAGGATCCATTTTGCGATGCGCTGGTCATCCTGACAGCCATCGAAAATTTTACCATCTCCCGGATCTTGGTTGACAACGAAAGCTCCGTCAATGTCGTTTTCATGAAGGTGTTTGACGCAATGAAGGTGGAGGCGAAGAGGGTGTTGGCCTCGGATGGGCCCTTGTTTGGATTTTCGGGGGAGAGGAAGGAGGTGGAAAGAGGAGTAGGCCTCCATGTCATCCTGGGGGGGGGGGGGCAGTCCAGGAACTGTAGGTTTGTCATCGTGGATACCCCCAGCAGGTATAGCGCCATCTTTGGGACGCCCCTCATCAGCTCCTTCTGCTGCGTGCCCTCATCGTTCCACCAGTGCTTGAAGTTCAATGTCGAGGGGATCCAGGTCCGGGTCAGGGGGGACCCCAAAGTGGCGCGGGAGTGTTACGTCACAGCCATGAACTCCATCTCTTGGCAGGAGGGAGACGAGGAGATAGAGCGAAGGATGGAGGAGGCGGAGCAGGAAGCTAGCAGGGAGGAGATGGAGGTGGAGAGTTGCACCAAGGTTGGGGTAGCAGGAGGAGGTCGGGAGGAGCATGTCGAAGCAATGGCCGTGGCGGAATAGGTAGAGGCGGAGGTCCTCGCCCAAGAGGAGAGGGATATTGTAGAATGGGGGAGCAGTTCAGGCTGGAGGCTACGGAAGATGTGGTGGAGCTGGAGGTCCTCACCCGTGGAGGCAGGGTGGAGAAGGTCCGCATCAGCAGAGGGCTGACCCCGGAGGACCAAGGCAGGATGCTAACATGCATCCAGAAGAACGTGGACATCTTCGCATGGACCTCCGCGGAGATGCCGAGGGTTAACGCGGATGTGGCTTGCCACCACCTCAACTTGGATCCCGGAACACACTCCGTTTAACAAAAGAAGAGGTCCACGGTGGACAAGTTGGTTGAGCCCATCAGGGAGGAGGTGGCAAAGCTTCTCAAGGCTGGCTTCATATCCGAGATCCAATACCCCGGCTGGGTCTCTAACGTGGTCATAGTCAAAAAAGGTGACGGTCGGTGGCGTATGTGTATCGATTTCTCTTTACTTAATAAATCTTGTCCTAAGGACTGTTATCTCTTGCCTCAGATCGACGCGCTGGTTGACTCAGTTGTTGGTTTTTCTATAATGAGATTTCTAGATGCATTTTCAGGTTATCATCAAATCAGGATGCACTCCCCGGACGTCAAGGACGTCTCGTTCATCACGGGGGATGGGTGCTACTACTACAAGATGATGCCCTTTGGGCTGAAGAACGCAGGGGCAACCTATCAAAAAATGATGGATAGGGTTTTCAAAGAACAGAATTGGAGGAACCTGGAGGTGTACGTAGATGATCTAATGATCAAGAGTCAGGATGTGGACTCTCACCTCCAGGACCTAGAGGAGACCTTCGCCACCCTGCACAAATACAAAATGTGGATGAATCCCCTAAAGTGTGTCTTCGGGGCCAGCAGGGGGAAGTTCTTGGGGAACCTCCTCACCCCCGCAGGGTCGAACCAAATCCTGATAAGGTCAAGGCTATCATGGAGCTAGGGTCGCCGTGGGATGCTAAGGAGGTGCAACGGTTGACAGGGAAGCTGTCAGGGTTGAGCAGGTTCCTCTCCTAGGCTGGGGAGAAGTGCTCCCCCTTCTTCAAAACACTTAGGGGGGGCCAAAAATTCGAATGGACCAAGGAGTGCGAGGAGGCATTCCAAGCCCTTAAAATGCAGTTGATGCAGGCTCCATTACTCCAAGGGCCAAAGGAGGGGGAAGACCTGTTTTTGTATCTCGGGGTCGGGGCGGAGGCCTTGAGCTCCGTCCTAGTTCGTGAAGAGGGGAAGAAGTAGCTTCTGATATACTACGTAAGCCCGGTCTTGAGGAAGGTTGAACTATGATACCTGATCTTGGAAAAGCTGGCCTTCGCCCTGATCATCTCAGCCCGAAGGCTGTGGCCCTACTTCTAGGCACACTCCATCCGAGTGGTGACTGACCATCCCATCCACAATATCTTCGAGGGGGTGGAGCATTCTGGCAGGCTAGCCAAGTGGTTGGTGGAGTTGAGCGAGTTTGACATCTCCTTCATCCCCCACCTCTCGATCAAGGCCCAAGCGATGGCCAACGTTTTGACTGATTATGTGATCGAGGTGGCGGAGGAAGAGCTCACTCGTCCGACTCCTTGGAAGGTGATAGTGGATGGAGCCTCAGGGAGACATTCCCTGGGGGTGGGGGTGACCTTGGAAAGCCCCCAAGGAACTAGAATCGAGCAAACAATGTTGGTGCACTTCCCCATCATAAATAATCAGGCCGAGTATGAGGTCGTAATAGCAGGGCTACGGCTGGCCAGAGAGCTAGAGGTGTTGGACGTGGAGGTCCTCACTGACTCCATGGTGATGGCTTCCCAGATTAACGGGGAGTTCTTGGCAAGAGAGCCTACCCATCGGTTGTACTTGGCCAAAGTAAAGGGGATCATTTGCACATTTGAAGCCTTCTCCATCTGACACGTTCCCTGAGAGGAAAATGAATAGGCTGATCAGCTAACAATGCATGGTCCCCGGGTGGGGGGAACTATCACCGACCTATTCTTTCCTTCCATCGAAGAGGGAGAGCACATGGAGATAGATCAGCGGCCCTCGTGGATGGACCCGATCACAACTTTCCTTTCCACAGGAGAGTATCCGGAGGGGGTGGAAAAGAAGAAGCTCAGGTAAAAATCAGCGTACTACCTCCTCCGGGACGGGCAGTTGTACAGGAAGACTCTTTCGAGGTTGTTAGCTCGGTGCATGGCAGAGGGGGAGGTTCAAAGAATCTTGGAAGAAGTCCACTCCGGGGAGTGTGGAAGTCACTCCGGGAGTCGGACCCTGAAAGGAAGGATCATCAGGCAAGGGTATTTCTGGCCCACCCTAGGCCGTGACGCGACAGAGTTCACAAGAAGATGCCACAAGTTCCAAGTGTTCACTCCCCTCCAGCTACAACCAGCTCAACGACTCAAGAGTATCACAACCCCTGGCCCTTTGCCATTTGGGGATTGGATTTGGTTGGGTCGTTCCCCAAGGCTAGTGGGAAAAAGAGGTTCCTGTTTGTAATGATCGATTATTTCTCCAAGTGGGTGGAGGTGAAGGCACTAGCCAAGGTAACCTACCAAGTCGTCAAAAACTTTGTTTGGGGGAGATCATCTGCCGCCACGGGCTGCCCCAGGCCAATGTCATAGACAACGGGCCCCAGTTCACCAGCGCGGAGTTCACCAGTTTCTGCGAGCAGCTTGGGATTGACCTCAGGTTTGCCTCGGTCCACCACCCCAGGAGCAACGAGCAGGTAAAGGCCGCCAATAAGATCATTGACAACCTCCTAAAGAAGAAAGTTATAAATCTGAAGGGGAGCTAGGTGGAGCAGCTTCCTGCGGTTGTCTGGGCCCTGAGGACCACCCCCAACACAGCGATAGGGGAGACCCCTTTCAAACTCTCCCATGGGTGCGAGGCAGTACTCCTCGTGGAATTTGAAGTTCAAACGCCCCGAGTCGTCGTAGCCGGGGAAGGCAGGGAAGAATATAGCAGGCCGAGAACGAGGAGGAGCTGCGGCTCTCCCTGGATTTGGTGGAGGAGCTGCGTGACCTCTCCTCCATACGATAAGAAGAGGTGAAGAGAAGAATGGCTAAGTACTTTGACAAGCACGTCAGAGTCAAACAGTTCGCAGAGGGGGATTTGGTGCTGAAGAAGGTGGATGCTGCGGGGAGGTCGGCAACCGTGGGGAAGCTCAACCCCAGCTGGGAGGGACCGTTCATTATAAAAGAAGAATTGAAGTCAGGAGGGTATCGACTCCAAAATGTGGAGGGCGAGGCTTTAAGTCTCACCTGGAGTGGTGATGACTTGAAGCGCTTTTTTCCTTAAAACATATAAGTGGTACTTTGATTTTTAATGAAATCCTTTGACATGCCAATCTTATTGCCATAGTTCGTACGAAGGGACAAAGTGTACCCGGACACCGAGCAGATCCCGCTGTCAGGCTCTCACCTAGCTGACAGGGCTGGAAGTCACTCGGTGTCAGCCTTGGACCCCGAGAAGATCCCGCTGTCAGGCTCCCACCTAGCTGACAGGGATGGAAGTCACTCGTTGTCATCCTTGGACCTCGAGTAGATCCCGCTGTCAGGCTCTCACCTAGCTGACAGAGCTGGAAGTCACTCGATGGTGTCAGCCCTTGGACCCCGAGCAGATCCCAGTGTCAGGCTCTCACCTAGCTGACAGGGCTGGAAGTCACTCGATGGTGTCAGCCCCTAGACCCGGAGCAGATCCAGCTGTCAGTCTCTTACCTAGCTGACAGGGCTAGAAGTCACTTGATGGTGTCAGCCCCTGAACCCCGAGCAGATCCCGCTGTCAGACTCTCACGTAGATGGCAGGGCTGTAAGTCACTCGGTATCAGCCCTGAACCCCGAGCAGATCCCGCTGTCAAGCTCTCACCTAGCTGACAGGGCTGGAAGTCACTCGATGGTGTCATCCCTTAGACCCCAAGCAGATCCTGATGTCAGGCTCTCACCTAGCTGACAGGGCTGGAATTCACTCGATGGTGTAAGCCCCTGGACCCCGAGCAGATCCCGCTGTCAGGCTCTCACCTAGCTGACAGGGCTGGAAGTAACTCGATGGTGTCAGCCCTGGGACCCCGAGCAGATCCCGCTGTCAGGCTCTCACCAAGCTGACAGGGCTGGAAGTCACTCGGTGTCAGCCCTGGACCCTGAGCAGATCCCGCTGTCACGCTCTCACCTAGCTGACAGGGCTGGAAGTCACTCGGTGTCAGCCCCAGACCCCAAGCAGATCCTGCTGTCAGGCTCTCACCTAGCTGACAGGGCTGGAAGTCACTCGGTGTCAGGTCCGGACCCCGAGCAGATCCCGCTGGTAGGCTCTCACCTAGCTGACAAGGCTGGAAGTCACTTGATGTCAGCCTTGGACCACGAGCAGATCCCGCTGTCAGGCTCCCACCTAGCTAACAAGGCTGGAAGTCACTCAGTGTCAGCCTTGGTCCTCAAGCAGATCCCGCTGTCAGGCTCTCACCTAGCTGACAGGGCTGGAAGTCACTCGATGGTGTCAGCCCCTGGACCCTGAGCAGTTCCCGCTGTCAGGTTCTCCCCTAGCTGATAGGGCTGGAAGTCACTCGGTGTCAGCCTTGGACCTCGAGCAGATCCCGTTGTCAGGAACTCACCTAGCTAACAGGGCTGGAAGTAACTCGATGGTGTGAGCCCCGCTGTCAGGCTCTCACCTAGCTGACACTGCTAGAAGTCACTCAGTGTCAGCCTTGGACCCCAAGTAGATCCCGTTGTCAGGCTCTCACCCAGCTGACGGGGCTGGAAGTCACTCGTGGAAGTCCTACACTCTCCAGATAGTGTTTGACAAGCTTGGCTTTTTCTTCTAAGAATAAGAGAGGAGAGCTCGGCATAGTGAGTCCGGGCACGCCAGTTCGGCTCGGCCTCGGCAGAAGGGTGGTGAGCCGAGCCCTGGGACCTTGCTGAGGGGATGCGGATCCCGCCAAGATGCCTCGCCCCCGCTTTGTTTTACTTGGAAAAATTTGGTAAATCTAATCTTATATTGATAAGGTTATGGGTAGCTCACGAGCGAGCCGGGGGTGGCGCGCCCAGTATGGCGGGTAGTCCATCCCGGGTCATCTAAGAATTGACGAGCTCTCATAATGTACTCTCAGGAGCGAGCTCTAGCGATTATCCTACTCGCAAAACCTATCTAAGGAGATCTACAAGGGAGGGGGTCGCGAGCAAGCAAGACACCGCAAAGACAAAAAAAGATAGAAAAAATGGGCAAGATTATAATTAAAAATATATTCCATTGAACAGTAATATTTACAAAGGGAGGCTCGCCTCGGCGAGATTGCAAAAAGAAAAAGAGAAAATACATCCTTATCCCTTGCCCCCTCGCCGGATTGGTGGTCCCCCCCCCTCCGCCGGACAGGTCCTGGAAGCCCTTCTCGAACAGCGCGTCAAGACTGTCTTCCTTCTCGCTGGGCGGCGTTGTCGGGAAGAGGCTCGGCATCAGGTCCCGGGCCGAGATATCCTTGCATCCCTCCACCAGCACTCCAGTGTCCTCCATCATCTGGAGGGTGCATTCGGCGGCCTGGATGGAGTTGACCCGCAGCCTCTCGGCGAGGTCGGCCTCGCCAAAAATCCTTGGCCTCTTGTAAGGGAGGGTAGGATCGACACTGCCGGCCGGTAAGAATATCTTCGCCTAACGGCGGACCTCGTGGCCGATGCTCGCATTCTCCTCCGTCAGCATCGCATTCGTCCCCTCCAGCTTGAAAAGGCGGGCGCGCAGCTGGCCGATATCCTCTTCCTGCCCGGCGGGCGCGCAGCTGGCCGATATCCTCTTCCTGCCCGGCGGCACGAGCTCGCAGCTCTCCAGCAGCCTTAGCATCCTGTTAAGGAAGAATGTCAACAACAGAGCAAAAAGATCCTAAGTAAAAAGAGGAAAGGGTAGGCAACAGCCTGATGCTTACCAGTCCGCCGGCTGCCTGGGTGAGAAGCTTCTCAGCAATGTCGAGCTGCCTCGCCAGGTCGACGGCCTTGTACTCTGCGACGTCGTGGGCTTGCTCGGCCTTCTGGAGGAGGTTGCTGAGGTTGAAGCTGCGGCGAACCACCATGTGGTGCAGCTTCATGGCTCGTATAAGGGCCTGGCAAGCCCTCATGACCGAGTTGGCGAAGGGGGACGCCCTTGTAGGTCTCGACGTCCTCCCGGCCATATAGGTCAAAGCAAGCGCGTAGGAATGACCAGTGGCGGGCTCGCGGTCAGACTAGGAGGGGTGGAGGGTGGATATGGAGACCCGGTGGGCCTACGTGTCCCACTGGACCATGGGCTCGCCCACCGAGTTCTTCCACCTCCCCCCCAAAGCTGAAGAGGGGGTGCTCTTTTGGCGCAGCGAGCTCGCAAGCCGTCTTTTTCGTCGCAGGAGGAGCAGAGGTCGCCGCGAGAGGAGCAAGGGGCTTGCTAACTTCCTTCCCCTTGCTGGTGATCTCCTTGAGCGGGCTCTCTGGCGACCCGTCGGGGATGATCTCCGGCGAGCTCATGTACTTGGGGCTTTGTGATGTTGTTGTTGTTGTTGCCAGCGGGAGCCGCACGACTCTCCTCATCTT